>OX383932.1:21624166-22993333 GCA_947532085.1 Elegia similella | reverse complement strand
ACTTGGGCAGTCGTCGGCCGCCATTACCGACTGCCTGTCGCATTTCCCGAAAAGTCACAGGGTTTCACACACCTATTTGCTTTATCCGCGAACTTATAGTGATACCAGCAGATCGGATGTCTTCTATAGTTCGAGTGTGATCTTGTCGACGACGATGAGCGACCTCGGCAATTTGAAGAATGTCTGATTTTCGACTTTGACCGCGACATACGATCGACTTTCTCAGCTAACGCTTCGATTTGCCGGGTTAACGCAGCAATCTCACTAGATCCACTAGAAGTACCTGCCGAAACTGCGGCTACCTGCACGTTGGGTGACACGGCATCCAGAACCTGGTCAGCAAGCTCAGCGACGTCATCCAGCTTCATTTTGGCCTGTGACGCGATGATGGGCTGCACACTGTTGGGTAGACGGCTGGCCCAGAGGGTCCTGAGTAGATCGTCTGGTACCTCGGAACCGGCTAATCCACGTAACCGCCGAAGAAACTGTGACGGTTTCCGGTCACCTAATTCTTCATGATGAAGTAGCTGCTGGACCTGTTTCTCTCGCGACGCAGAGAGCCTTTTGACGAGTTCTGACTTCAGTACCTCGTACTTATTCGACGTAGCTGGCCCCTCGACAATGTCCTCTACGATCTCCACGTACTGGGGTTCCAAGTGGGAGACTGCATAATGATACTTTGTGGCATCCGACGTTACTCCAGAAAGTACAAATTGGCTTTCCAGCGAAGCAAACCACAGTTTTGGTTTCGACGGGTAGAAGGGCGGTACTCTCACGCCTACGCGATTCAAATTCAAACGCTCTCCGCTTCCTTTGTTCTCGTTCTCGTTTTCCTACTGAGGCATTGTGCTAAAGTTGAGGTCACCACTGAAGCGACGTAGGCAAGGCTTACTAAATTTCGAAGGTGCTGCACAGTCAGGTAAGCGAGAATAGTAGAAGGTAAATAATACACGTAGTTAGCGCGAAATAGGTAAGGAGCAAGCAGTCATGCGTCCCGCGTCACAGCGATAATCAGACTAGTGTTTGTGTCCGCTCGGAGGCTCGCGGCGAAGTGTAAGGCGAACGACAGGCCTGCGCGGGCGCGGGAGCGGGGCAGGCCGGCCGGCAGTCAAACCGGTTGCGCTGGGCGTCGCAGCTAAACTACAAATCATTCATGCTACGAAACTTATGATGTTTGTCTGTTTGCTCCTTGACCATATATTTATTTAATTCATATTACAACTTTCAAACATTGTTCAGTCACTTGTATAATATATAAGTAGTTTATTATATAATTTATTAGGCTAGTTATAATAATGTTACCTGTAAGTATGTAAGTGTAAATAGATTGAATACAGAACATAAATTATACAATACAATGTAAATGACTAGATGTTGTAGGTCGTTATAATAGTTAAGAACAGTTGTAAAATAAAAATGTAAATAAAATTTGTAAACATAAAACTTTTGTAAATGTAAATTTTGTAAATATAAAACTATTGTAAACGTAAATTTTGTAAATAACAGTTTTGACTAAATAATCTTAACTAGTGATAAAAATATATGATTGAGATCACTACAAACAACTTTTCCTATGGGACCAATGCTGGGAACTCAAAATTTTTTTTTGTGCTCCCATACAAATTTATCTACGGGCGGCCGATTTTTTTTGTATGGAACTGTCCATTTTTTTTTCGAGTTCCCAGCATTGGTCCCTTAAAAAAAGTTGTTCATATCGACGGGCTGAATCACCCCTTTAAAGGTCCAGAACGATAAAAATTTAACGGTGTACATGGCTTTTCTTTTATTATCTTCGAATAATGAGGTATTTACACACATTTTGACGTGATAACGTCTTATAAATCGATGAACACCTGCTGGTAGTCCCAGTGGGAGTGCAAGAAGTGACTATCGTCATCATCATTTCGAGTAGGTGACACGGTCAATCGACCATGCACACCCTGAAGTGACTTGAGTAAACAATTAGTACTGTCACCAAATATTCCAGTTGTTTGTAACTTGTAACTGTCTCCTTGAAACATGTCATCATCATCATCAGGTATTTTTAGTCTCCACTGCAGGAGCATGACCCTCTCCGTACTACCAGATCAATACGTGGCCAGAGCAGACAGAGAAACATGTACCACTTACTAACTGCCCACTAGAAAATCTAATAAGTAGAAAAAAAACCCGAACACCATAACTCAACATCACCAAAGAGACAATATATCCAGCTAAGATTATATTCTAAAACTAAATTGAAAAGCGGATGACAAGAGATAACGAAGAATAATGGGCGACATTTTCCTGCAGTTGGTGATATACGAGTAATCCATTGATTACAAAATTCGGACGTGCTAGGGTTGACACAGATATGTTAATCAAAATAACGCTGATTGAAAGTTTGGGTTTTATAAAACGAAGAATATTCGCTATTCATGAAATATTTTGTAACGATGGTTTCTTATCTTCATTAAAACGCCAATTTTTTTACCCGACTTATAAACAAGTAGGAGGTTCTCCACTTATCAATTCGGTCGTATATTTTTTTTTACGTTCGTTGCCTAATAAATCCGTCATTTATGAATCGATTTCAAATTTTCTTTCTTTATTTGAAACTAGCTTTCGCCTGCGGCTCCGCCCGCGTCAATGTCGATCCCTCGGGAATTGTACTTTTTCCCGGGATAAAAGATAGCCTATGTCCTTCTCCGTAGTCCAGAGAACTTGTATGCACAAATTTCATGATAATTGATTCAGTAGTTACGGCGTTATTACGCCGTAACTACTGAAATTACGCTTTTGCGTAACAAACAAACAAACAATTAAACAAACTCACTTTCGTATTTATAATATTAGTATTTGAAATGATATGCATGATATGCATTCTAATTAGTCCCATTAAAATTTCATCATAATCAGTTCAGTCGTTTTATAAGGCTAACCTGTAAACAAAAATAATTGTTCTATTTATTATTATTCCAATAAAAATAATATAACTCTAGAAAAATTTTGAACTGTCTTAGAAATTGTGTCAATAGATTTCTCATATTTTATGATAGTTTCATCTGTATGAATTTATGGTGGTAAGTTATTTTATTTCACATATTAACTTGTCTTGAAATATAACGTTTATTAAGCCAGGCCTTAAATATTCCCTTGCCTTAAATACTTGGTCAACTATAAAATACTTGTTTCCCGATTTCACTTTAATTTATTGCATATTGGTAGTAGGTATTAACTATTCTAGCTGGATGCAGGCCGCTTCCAACCGGTCGTAATGGAAATCATTGGGGGAGGCCTATGTCCAGCAGTGGCCTTCTTGTGGCTGATTGTTTGGATAAATAAATTGTTTTAACATTATACCCAAGCTTTCAATAAGCAAGCATTATAACCAAATACAATTATTAACAATTGAGTAACAACCCTAAAGTAAGGGTTTAAGAAAAGCACGTACACTGTGTTTTTAACTTTCAATATCTGACATGATAAAGCTTCCAAGTACCTATACCAAACTCTGATATGATAATAACATTCAAAAAAGGTACATGAAGGACGATCCCGCTGTGGTTATAATTTTTAATTGTATTTTGCTTGCATCACTAAAATAATATAAAACGAATCGGTTACTACAATCAATACAGTGAAATGCAAAAATAAAATTTACTTTGAATATGTTTTTTTAGCTTCTTGTGCTTCCGATGCTGCTGTCCATCGGAAGCATTTTGAAACTGGGCAAGGATAGAAATTTGTTGGATTTCGGAAGATTGGCGCCTCATCTCTTCGCACCTCAATTCATTCGCGCCTGAGCTGTTCGCACCTGGGTTCATTCGCGCCTTAGCTCTTCGTACCTAAGTTCATTCGCGCCTCAGCTCTTTGCACCTCACTTCATTCGGGCCTTAGCTCTTCGCGCCTGAGTTCGTTCTCACCTCAGCACTTCGCACCTTCGTCTTTCGCACCGAAATTACACACTGTCTAAGCAATTAAGGGTGACACGCCTGTCCATGCCAACCCGCCTGCCAAGCATGGTGAGTATGGATATAGCCTCCCTTGGAACGAAGACTCCTATTTTTGCAACCACTGGCTAAGCAGTTGAGGATGACACCCCTGAGCTCACCAACCCGCCTGCCAAGCGTGGTGAGTATGGCAACATCCTTTGGAACGAAGATTCCTTGGGAGAGGCCTTTGTCCAGCAGTAGACTCCTTACGGATGAAATGGTGATTGAATGTGAAGTTATAGTTCTCTTGAACTAAAAAGTTTGGTCTGGGAGAAAATAAAAAACGTAAAATGTACCAGCGGCTTCTCTTCCCGCGCAGATCGTAAAACCCGATCGAGGGAATGTGTAAAATCGGAGGAATCATGTTAGACGATGCGGCCAGCAACCCATCACTATTTTGATTCCGTTTTCCATTCCACCTAATGCCCACCAATATGCTAAACGTGGCCTTCAAGTCTTATAGACCTAGGCTCTGTGTACCCCGCAAGGGAAAAAGACGTGATACTATGTATGTATAGCAACCATCGCTATTCTGATTGATTCTGATTTCATTTTCCACCTACACTTTTCTGTGTCACTGCTTAACAAAGGCCTCTCCCAATTCTCCAAAGGTCCTTCTTTCCATGGGAGGATATTGCCTTACTCATCGCGTTTGGCGAGCAGGTTGGCTAGCGCAGTTCCTTTGACTTCTTATGCTTCCGATGTTACTGCCCATAGAAAGCACTTACACGCTATACACTTTTACTTACACGCTAAATATGGCAATTAGGTCTTACTAATGTATGTCCCTATGACGTAAAACGGAACGCGCCCGGGTGACATGTCAAAATCATCTGTTCCGCAATTTAAATAATTAAAATTGTATTTAGTTCAGATTCTTTGTATAAATCTAATTTTAAATGCACAATTAAGTCATAAGTTTATATAATTAAGGTATTTAAGTGAAATTGTGGCGTATATCGACGCTAAAAACTAAATAACCAGTGCCGGCAGTTGGATGGTGGTTTAGCTGTCAAACAAACAACAAAGGATTTAATTGTGAATCTGCATCACATTTACCGGGAGAGTATACTGTTTTATTCTTTCACTATAGGCAGTGTTCGTCCAAATACGAGTATTCCTCTTTTAATTTTGTTTACACAGAATATTGACCTGTATTATACCTACCGGGCTCAGTTTGTATCTCGCTCCGTTTACCTAGTGAAATCGGAGTTGATGAAATAAAACTTAAGTCGTCAGGCATAATATTCCTTCATAGAAGTTAATTTTATAAAGCACAACATTAATTTCGAAGTATTTACTTTGTTTCTTTGTCCCATTTTGTTAAGAAAAAACTACCTACTTATAAAAATAATCTGCAATAAGTGATCAGATTTTACTTCAATTGACAAATATATGTTTTTAAATTACAGTTAGCAATACAAATAAGATTGATTATTCATTTCTTATTGATTGTCTAAAGTTTTAACCTACATCTGGCTTTGTATTTTTGTGATATCGCTATGCTTACCCGGTGGCAAGCTTAGTTGATGTTTAGAAAACAAAAGCCGGTGACAGGAGCACAATATAGGTAGTTTAGGACCAAAGTATAATTCTATTGTATTGATTCAATATTCCTATGCCCTACCCTAGTTATACCTGCAACCTATAATATTTATAAAGATTAAGTTAATAAGCTATTATTGTTTCATTTCCTTCTTCTTTTATTGTTTAAAAATTAATACTAGATACCTCATTTTGATTTGTTATGATCCCCTGCCATTTTGGCATTTTTGTTTTTATCAATTAACAGTAATAATTAAAATAGTCCCACAGAACCCAAAATATTATTAAATATATATATATATATTAAATTATAATACATATTTTCAGTTGCGGATAACACCTCCTGCACTATGATGACTCGGAAGGCCACTCTAAAAGACCTTAACATGAAGTTGAAGCTGGCGCTAAACGAGCTCAAAACCTGCAGAGAGGAAAACTCCCAACTGTTATGTGAAAGGGAGGAAAATGAGGAAGAATTTGACAAAATCAATAATAAAAATATGATTTTAAAAAATGAATGCACTAGCCTTCATGTACAAAACACTCAATTATTAGATGAAAACATTAAATTGAAAGATTGTTTAGCGCAAACTACTGAATGCAGTATGGTACACGAACGAGCCCTTAGTCGCATTACTGAGTTGGAACAATGCCTACATGAGGCACAGAGATCTGCCTTAGAAATTGAAAAACAAAAAGAGATTGAATTATGCAACAACACCTTGCATTTGTACAGTGAACTCATGGAGTGTGGCTCGGGACCGGTCGTGGAAATACCTGCAAGTACTCCACAGTCTCAATACTTCATATTAAACACACATAATAAAATAAAAAAGTATGTAAAAATAAATAGGATGATAAAGCGCACCAAGAAATTAATTTCAAAACAAAAAAATTGTAAAAGCCTGACTCAGCTACGTAAAGAAAAATTAAATCTATTTAACCAATTTAAATCATGCAAAGATGACCTTTATATGGCTAGCCGAATTTATGACACGGAGATTCATGAGTTGCAATCACAAATATCAAAACAACATGAGTCTTTAAAAAAATTGACTAATAATTATGAAATATGCCAAAAACAATTGTATGAAAATATGATGGCGGTTAAAAAACACACTGAGTCATCTCACTGTAATAATGAGCAACATAGTACACAGGTGGCAATTACAATGTCATCTGAAATTGCTCAAGAACTTGATACACGTACAAAATGCGACTTGCAAATGAAGATAGGTACTATTGATAACAGTATTAATAAGAAATTTTCCTCTAACAAATTATTAGTTTATTCAGACGAGCTGGGTCAAGGCTTTAGTAGTATTTTTTCGAAATGTATAAATCATGATTGTACTGTACTAAACACATGTACACCCGGGGTATCTTTTTCAAATTTAATTGATAGCATTGACAGTAGTAATATAGATGAAAACACAACAATATTAATATTGTTTGGTGACAGTTCCTCTGTTACAAAAAGGAACATAAAGCAAAGTATTGACATTTTAAATAATTTGAATTTAAAAACTAGGTGTAAGTTTATGATAAGTGCTTTTCCGTATTCGGAATCACTTGATAAAGACAGAAATATACACATACATAACTTAAATGTACATATGTACAACATGGCCCGTTGTCATGGCGATTTTATTTTCTATTTAGATTTAAATAAGTTTATATCTAGGTTTAAGTTGACACAAGATACTATGTATCTTCCATTACATTTTAAGCGAAAAATAGCTTCACTTGTAGCTTTTAATTTACTTAGTCCTGTAAAAAGTAGTAAAACTGCTATGTCTTTTGACATAGGTAAATCTAATAGTAACGTTCAAGGTAGTATTATACCTGTAATATATAACTCTCACTCTGATTTAAACTAAGTGATAAGACAACAGTCAAGGCCAAAGAATTAAATATCATTCACCAGAACATTCAAGGCTTGACTAGCAAATTATTACAATTAGAATTATTCATAAATCATATAGATTTACATGTAGTATGCCTTACTGAACATTTTCTACAGCCCCATCAGCAACAATTTAATATAGATAATTATTCAGTGGCAAGCTCATATACCAGAAAGACTAAAGAGAAAGGAGGCAGTTTAATTTTAACGCGAAACAATGTCAAATGTAGAGAACGCAAAGATATCGTCAGTCTTTCGGTAGAATGTAATGTTGAATTGTCATGTATTGAACTTGAGGAATCTATTATAGTATGCGTATACAGACCCCCTAAGTCAAATTATAATACTTTGGAATTAGTAATTGAAGATATTTTGAGGAAACTATCCTGTAGTCCCAAAAATATCATAGTGTGCGGTGACTTTAATGTTGATTTATTAGTAACTACAACTGAAAGTGTTGGCTTGTTGAATGTATTTAAGTCGTTTAATTTATTTAATTTATTTTTAGAACCAACTAGAGTTAATGGTGATTCTGCAACATGTATAGATAATATTTTCTGCAATTGTAGTGCTCTTGATAAATACATAATTAAAAATCTCACTTCTGATCATTTTGGTCAGTTTGTCAAATTAGTAAATCAAGTAGAGGTAGACTTACCAAAGATAACGTATAGACCTATAACCAAAGGCAAAATCAAGGTATTCAAGGAAAATATATCAGAAAAAATGCCCCTAATCGAAGAAACGAGAGATGATCCGGATGCCCTTTACAATAAAATGTTTAATGTCATAGAAACTGAATTCAATAATGCCTTCCAAGTTAAAACTTGTACCAGACGTAATCGTAAAAAAATTAGTGAATGGGCTACTACAGGTATCTACATCAGTAGAAATAGGATATACGAATTACTGGCTATGAAGGCATATAACCAGGATCCTGAATTTATTAACTATGTTAGAAATTATTCAAAAGTTTTTAAAAAGGTATGTATGCATGCCAAATCATTATATACTAGAAATACTATCTTAAATTCTCAAGATAAAATAAAGACAACATGGAAAATTATTAACACAGAAACTGGTAAGAATAAACAGCGTGACAATAAAGTAGAATTAAAAATAAATAATAATGTTCTCAGCAGTAAGGCAGACGTTGCCCAATATTTTGAGGACTTTTTCACTAACATTCCCATAAACACCACTGCCTCCTTATGTTCATCGACAGATGAATCTAAAAAATTATTAACAAGTTGTATACCCGAATGTAAAAATAATTTAATATTTCAACATGTGACTCCGCTCACAATCATTGATACATTTAAAAGCTTAAATAATAAAAAAACTGGAGATTTGTGGGACATCTCGGTATCCGTCATAAGTAATATCATTAATGTAATAGCACCTTACTTAGCTTCTATTTTTAATAAATGTTTAGATACCGGTACTTTTCCAGCCTTGATGAAGCTGAGTAAAGTTATACCATTATATAAATCAGGGGATAAAAGTAATCCCACAAACTACCGGCCTATTTCCATTCTACCAGTTCTCAGTAAAATATTTGAAAAATTGATTTTCAATCAATTATTGTCTTTTTTTAATAAAAATGATCATTTTCATAGTGAACAGTATGGATTTACTAAGGGTCGGTCAACAACTGACGCGGGTGTAGCTCTTTTAAAACATATCTATGAAGCTTGGGAGGGAAAACAGAATGCTATTGGTGCTTTTTGTGATCTTTCTAAAGCATTTGACTGCGTAGATCACAATACCCTTATATCCAAGCTGAAACACTATGGAATCAAAGGTAAATCTCTCGACTTAATCAAATCGTACTTGAGTAGCCGAATTCAAAAAGTTAGTTTAGATGGGGTTCAATCTTCCGGATCATGTATTAGGATGGGTGTACCTCAGGGCTCTATCCTAGGGCCTCTTCTGTTCCTTATATACATTAATGATTTACCGTACTATATTAACACATGCAAGGCTGTACTATTTGCCGATGATACATCTCTCATCTTCCGAGTAGATAGGAATACTGACTCTTCTGACGAGGTTAATAGTACATTAGCTCAAGTGTTGGACTGGTTTACTGCGAACAATCTTTTGTTGAACGCTAGTAAAACTAAATGTATTAAATTTTGCTTACCAAATGTTGCAAAAGTTTCAACAAGTATAGTCGTCAATAATGAAACAGTAGGATTGGTAGACAAAGCAACTTTTCTTGGAATAACTGTTGATGCTGGGCTTCAATGGGGTGCCCATATTGAAAAATTGGCAGGGAAACTTAGCTCTGCGGCTTACGCGGTTAGGAGGATAAGACAACTAACTGATGTTGATACTGCGCGTTTGGTATATTTTAGTTACTTTCATAGTCTTATGTCGTATGGAATATTACTATGGGGAAACGCTGCAGATGTAAATACCATATTTGTTCTACAGAAACGCGCTATTAGATCAATATATAAATTAGGCGCCAGAGAATCTCTTAGAGAGTTATTCAAAAATATTAATATTCTGACACTCCCTTCACAGTATATCTTTTCTAATATTATGTTTGTGCGCCATAACATTCATTTATATAAAAAAAACTGTGATATACATAGCAGAAACACTAGAAATAAAAATAAATTATTTACACCAGCATTGCGATTGCAGAAAACTATGGATTCTTTTTTGGGTCTTGGAGTACGCTTCTATAATAGAATTCCCGCAGAAATATTAGGTCTGCCATTAATTCAATTTAAAACGGCTGTAAAAAATCATTTACTTAAAAGGGCTTATTATTGTATAAAAGATTATTTATTCGATAAAAATGCTTGGTAATAATTTAAATGTATATTTTAATGTAGTTAAATTTAATTTTTGTAAAATATATTGTTATATTCGAGCCCTTCAGGCACATAGAGACCAAGACTGGACTGAGTTTCTTTCGGCGTATTCTTCTCAGCAGTGGTCATTCCGAAACGCTAGTAGTTTTTCGATTTTACAAACAAAAGAAAGAAAAATAAACAACAGAAACATATGACGTTCAAAAAGCGATACATGTATCCTACTTTGAATAAAAATTATTCATTTTCATTTTCATTTTCATGAAATTTTTGCCCTTTATGGAATATTAAGGCATTAATATAAATGTAGTCACGTGCATTAATATATGTACAATCATCATCATTTCGTGTAGGTGACACGGTCAATCGACCATGCACAGCACAACCTGGTGTCAGAGTTCTTCGGAACCGCCTCTCGGCCTCTGACGTGGTTTCTTTAACGACTACCAGATAGCAGCCGGAACCAACAGCTTAACGTGCCTTCCAAAGCACGGAATCATCTTTATTATCAGACAATCAGGTGATTCAAGCCTGCAATGTCCTAACCAAACTGGAAACTATTAAACAAAGCATGTTTCCCGTAGGAATCGAACCCACGACCCTCGGGTCTACAGGCAAACGCCTTAACCACTGGACCACGAAGGCAGTTATTAATATATGTACAAATTTTATTTAAGACCTTATCACATTTCCATTAATGCTCGTTGCTGTACTTCATAAAAAGTGTTATAAATTTCTGACCTTGGAATTAGCTCTAATATTCCAAAAAAAAATAGGAACCAATGTATACCTACCATTGATCCCCATGCGCAAAGTGCCCAACATCCTTTAATACAACCATGGAACAAAAAACAGCGGCACGTCAAAGCAAGATCTCAAAGTAAAGAATAGGCTCACGTATCGGAATAACCGTATTAAGTACAGTTAATTTAATCTCAACGATATCAAATCGTGGCCTGTCATACAGACGTCGTATTAATCTATATATCCCCTTAGGAAACGACAAGACAGGTATAATGGGTTCTTAAAAATTAATGCGATTATGAAGTACCAATCAAAACTGAGGATAAGAGAGATAAACGACTGGTTTTTGAAAGGGAATATCTGCTTAACGTCGATTTTTAATGCGCTATCGATTCAGAAAGGTTTTAATCAAATTCAAAATGAGCCAATGGTTAAGTGGGCGTGAGCATAATTAGCGTTTAGGCATGTTAAGCAACCTCGGGCGCGGTCGTCACTGGGATGGATAACCGCAAGTGCAAAAATATGTCAAGCTCCATCGTACTTCGAAAGGCACATTTAGTCGTTGTTCGCGGCTGTCATCACTGATGGTAGTCAGCAAGCTATGTCAGATGCCTTTAGGCAGCTTAAAAAATCTGTCACCAGTGTTGGCAATTTACACACACGAAAAACAAACAATCAAATTGACGATTAATTACGTAAAGTAAGTGATATTGGTTTAAGTATTATTTATATATCTTTTACTTTGTTAAATTATAATAACTGTATGTTTCCCTAATATAAATAAATAAGTCTGCTCTTACTGAAAGGTTTTTTCTACGATTAATCGTAGAATCCTTAAAAACCCTTCAGAGCTCTCGATCTACAGACCGTAAGAAACAGCACAATTAAGGAAGTAATTTAGAGTCGGAAAATATTGAAGAACTTATATGTTCCTTCTAATTTATTGGTCGAAATAGGATACAAAGTTCAAATTTATTATTTTACAAAAAAAAAATCAATCATGCATGATTTTTTATTTGTAAAATAATAAATTTTGAAAAATAATTTCCGTGACAGATACAAATTGTAATGTAAATGGTGCCGATTTCAGGGCATTAAGTACTATTGCCCCTTAAGAGATCTTTGCTACTCCACTAAATAGTCTTCTAATCGTTTTTGGTGCCCTGTTTATAATACGGACAGGGCCATGCTTTTGAATTTTTTTTTTATGTTATAGGACGACAAACGAGCAAGCTAGTCACGTGATGGTAAGTGATTACCGTTGCCCATGGACTGCAACACCAGGGTGTGAGTGTGACAGGTGCGTTGTCGGCCTTTCAAGGAATTGGGGGAAGGAAATGAGGAAAGGAGGAGGAAAGATGAGCCTCCGGCTCTCTCACTCACCGAACGAAGTATAGAAGCGGTAAAGCTTCTACTCAGACGGCGATTTTCTGTGAGAGTGTGGTACTTCCCCGGACGAGCCGGCCCATTTATGCTACTAGCAATTAATTTTGCCTATAGCGTGGCTCTACCACGATTAAAAAAAATTTCATACTTACTACAGGTCACGTGTCCGTCTTACAAATTTTCAATTAGGTCACGTGTCCCGACGTGACTTTAACATTTTTTACCCATCCCAAAAAGGGCACAACGCCGCTAAAGAAGTTTTTACTTCAAATAACGCCAATTTCATAGGTACAGTACCTAAAGACTCATTAGATACATAGTTTTCATTATGGTAGCAACTGATTGAGAAGATATACATATATTATCCACCTGAGTGATATGCCACAACATTCATCAGTAATCTCGTAACATCATCTATGAAGCGAGTCAGTATCATTTAGTAACTTCTAGTCGTAACAGCGATGGAAAGAGACGTATCAGTACGCACTGGAGCGTTGTACTTATTACATTTAACACGGTAAAATTTTGACCGTTTTGGAACCTTATACGGCTGATTAAGCCCGTCAATATGAACAACTTTATCTATCGGACCAATGCTGGGAACATAATAAAAATGGTAATTTCCATAGAAAATTGTTCGACCGCTCTGTCAAATTTGTACGGAAATGTAAAAAACCGGCCAAGTGCGAGTCGGACTCGCGCACGAAGGGTTCCGTACCGTTATCTATAAAACGGAAAAATATCATGACTGTTGTATGGGAGGTATCCCATACAACAGTCATGATATTTTTCCGTTTATTTAATTAAAATAAAGTTAATATTAAAGGGGGTACCCTTTAATATTAATTTTATTTTAATTTAATTATTTATTTTTAAAGTGAATATATAACCTTATATTCTGTCTATCTACCAGTTGCCGTTATCAATATCGATCAAAAACAAGCAAAAAATCGCGTTTGTTGTATGGGAGCCCCCTTAAATATTCATTTTATTCAATTTTTTTGTATTTGTAGTTATAGCGGCAACAGAAATACATCATCTGTGAATTTCAACTGTATAACTATCACGGTTCATGAGATACAGCCTGGCGACAGACGGAGAGACAGACAAACAGAGGGATCGCTCCGCTGTACGTCCGTATAACAAAGTGTAACTAGGACCGAAAGACTTGACCTGACAATTATATTCAATGTTGCCATATTTTCGTCTGCCAACAACATTTCTTAGTAGGTACGTGTTAAATATAATACCTGCAATATCCGACTACGAAAGAGCGAACAAGCATTATGACGTAGTTTTTTTCTAACTATGGAGCATCCGTTTGACGTATTTCTGGGAATCTATCAAAACGAAATACATTTAACATCACAACAAACCTCGCTTAGCGAGAGGTAAAAAATATTTCGTGGAACATATTGATTTGATTTTAAATGTTCATAAGAAAACATTACAATGTTATAAGGCGCTGGTGTGTTGCTTCGTCTTAAATTAATTTACCACTTATGTTTTAAATGTGTAACTCCTTGGAACTCAAATAAATTATAAGTGAAACAATTACAATTTTAAAAACTTTTTGGGTTTGATTGACAATAACCACGAAGGTGGAATAATGCCCTTCATAGTTCATCTAAGATCTTTGTTGTTCTATTTCCTTTGAAAATATACCTCCGTGGTAGCATTATTTTCATAGTAATCATGCTGGCCGCTAAAATACGAGAGACACGGATTTTCATACATAATTTGCTGCGTTTATTTGGCTACTCATGTCATCGAATGGGGAGGGGGAGGAGGCCTCCGGCTCTGTCACTTACCAAACGAAGCATAGAAGAGATAAATCTTCTACTCAGACGTCGATTTTCTGTGACAGTGTGGTACTTCCCCGGACGAGCCGGCCCATTTGTGCTACTAGCAATTCATTTTGCCGGTAGCATGGTTCTACCATGACGAAATTTTTTTTCATAATTACATTTTTAGTTTCATTTCGGGTTTTGGGAAATTCAACTAAAGTGAAATTTTGGTTTAATTTACAGACAACAGTAAATCTGATTTACGCATTATAAAATTTACAAAAAAATAGAAAAAGAATAGAAAATGACGACATTTTTTTTATCAATAGGAACAAGATCTGAAACGAGTTCTTATTTTGAGCATTTTTTAACCAACTTCAAAAAAAGGAAGAGGTTCTCAATTCTTCGGAATATTTTCATTAATTAAATTCAGAAAAACAAAAAATTTAATGCATGTAGAATGTAAATAAGTCCACTTTCAAGTGTAATTTAAAAAAATGTACCTATTTAACTAAAAATCATAGTCTTCTCATGTTGATGAATCTCAAACAAAGTTGTCTCTCTCTAAGCGAGGTTTGTTGTGATGATTATTTTTTTTTAATCTATGGTTGTGATGTTAAATGTATTTGTTTGGAAAATCATTGTTCTGAGGGAAAATCATGTTTTGTTTTTCGATATTTGATTTGGCAAAGGTTCATTTCGCTTATAGACTGAACAAAACAAACACTGGTAATCAATAACCTCTATGGTTATTGATAAGTGTTTGTGTGTATTCCATGGATCTAAGAATAACAGTGACGCATATGTATAATATACTAGCTGTTGCACGTGACTTCGACCGCGGCAATTTTTGTTATTATAGACATACTGTTGCGGACATTTTTTTAGTTCGTTTTCCGCGGCAATTTCTATTTTCCCCCGTTTTCAAAACGTTTTTTTAGATGCTTCGCTCCTATTGGTCGCAGCGTGATGTTTTATAGCCTAAAGCCTTCCTCAATAAATGGACTATCCAACACAAAATTTTCCAATTTGGACCAGTAGTTTCTGAGATTAGCACGTTCAAACAAATAAACAAACAAACTCTTCAGCTTTATAATATTAGTAAACATATACATAATATAATCATGCAAACGTATCGCGAATTCGCGAGTCACGTACGACGCGTCGCGCGCGACATAGTCTCACGCACACATCGACAGTAATTAAGGATGTAGTTTTCCTCCGTTCGGAGAGATTGGAGACTAGCCGAATCTCACACGATCGCGCGCGGGGCAGAATGGGGTTCTATCACATATGTTTTTTAGTTTTTCACCTTAAAGTATAATCTTTGAGATCATGTCAATCTCCGTAGCCATTTAATTTATGAGTCATTGTAGTCTACTTTTATCTGATTCTACTTTTAATAAAGGGAGAAAGGGTGTTTAGTCAAAATCTAACGACTTCTCACGTTGGGGACGGGAAAAGTTGATAAATTGCTATAACCCACGCTGCTATATATGGCCTTTGGCTCTGAATACACCGTCAGGGATAAAGATGTACACTTTTCTTTGTAAATTGTTACTTTTTTTGTTTCTTTTAAACAAATAGTACTAGAGATCGTTTCCCACGGTATTGGCGTGTGCGATCGTCATTACGTACGCTTCCTCAATTAGACGATACGGTTTAGCTTTCTCGCTACTAACAGCTACATGAGATTACCGAATGCTACTAATACTTTAGCGAGAATTATGTTTCGAACAGAACTGTATTAACCAATGTTCAACTTTATTTTGTTCCACCCAAAAGGGTAAAATTGTAATTAAGTTTTATGGGTAAAAATAAAAACCCATAGAACTTAACTTTTAGGTAAAAATTTAGTTTGATATTGAGAGATTTTTTTAAATTAATTTTGTACCACCCCACCGCCCTTCTTAAACTGGCTGATGTCTCCTTTCAGGTACCTGGTTGAGTGAAAGAGATAAGGCCGACATTATGCATATTTTTTTTTAGTTTAAGTTTAATCTAAATAATAATGTTGTTTTCATGCACAATTAAGTATTAACAAACAAACAAGCCTTAGCCGTCTGGTTTCCGGCAGAGTAGAATAGGACCACTCCTAGTCTTCCCGTGGAAGTCGTAAGAGGCCACTTAGGAAATACAAGCTAAACAAAGCTCATAAACATCAATGAGACCTCTCCAACCCGTCTGGCCAGCGAGGAGAGTGTAGGTCAAATCCTTTGTCTGCTCTGGCCAAGTATGGCTCTGGTAGTACAGAGAAGGTTATGCAGTGGAGACTAAAAAGACCTAATGATGATGATGATGAAACAAACAAACTTAAGTTAGAACAGGTTATAGGAGTACTGGAAATACACACCTGCTGTCCTCATTCTACACTCTTTTAGTTTGTGTTTGTTGGCCACTAACACGACAAATAAACTATGTTTTTTTTTAATAAAGGCATATCAAAATAATTGAGCTAGCGCACAGTAAGTCGTAAACTTGTATCGTGGGATACTAAATCAACTCAATATACTTAAAAAAAAAATGCATTAAAATGAAAACTATCTGTCTGTCAAGTCAAATTAGGGACGATAATTTTACTTGATTACGGTGGAAGAAAGATAAATGCGTCACAAGCCGATTGTGCCTCTCTATATCTTGTTTTGCGCTCTCGCTTGCACACAGAACGTGTCACTTTTTCGCGCGCATAGCTGATGTTCATCCATTTATAAGACGTTATCACCTAAAAATGCGTCTGCTTTGGAAAATAATTTATAGCCCCTACTTTTACAGTTTTTATGAAATATCCCTATTTTTTTTATTAGTAAGAAATCTAACAATACCCCTCATATGGCATTCAGAAGGTATTGTGGAGTAAAGAAACTCACATACATACAATCTAACATATTTACATACTTAAGTGCACTGAAAACCATACACCCCATCTTTGTCAGTCGTGTAAAAAAATCGCATCGGAAGTACCGTATCAAGACATTAAGGACCGCGGCACTCAGCGTAACGCAGAGATCGGCATCGTCCGGTGCAGGCGTCGCCCGACACCCATTATCCAATTCAGACGCGTTATTGTGACTGACAGACGAATGATACGAAAAAAAATGAGAGCATTGAACTTATTTTAACTAGTTTGAATTTTAACTTTAAAAATCAAAAACAAACTAACAACTGGAAATAAAAATGGTGAGAAAAATATTTCAAGCGGGCGGATTTGAACCTGCGACCTTAAGTTCAAATCCCACCCGCTTCAAATTTATTCACCATATTGTATTTAAAGTGGTCGGAAGTGGCACAGAATAGAGAGACATGGAAACGTATGAGGGAGACCTTTGCCCAGCAGTGGGACACTATAGATTAATAAAAAAAAAATGATTTTTTATTTATTAAGAGTATATCAAAATAGCATTGTGAATGCAAAATATAACACTTAAAAATATAACAACTGGAGTTCAAGAAACAATAGTACAGAAATGTTTGTTTGTTTTTCATGAGTGGCCAACACTGGTGTCAGATTTTTCAAGCTGCTGCGTATCAGATAGCTTAACGACTATCATCAATGATGACAGCCTCGGCTTAACGCGCCCCCGAAGCACGGGCGAGCTCGAGATATTTTTATGCCTTTTGCGGTCACCCATCCCAGTGGGGACTACACCCGGGGTTGCTTAACATGCGTAAGCGCTAATAATGCTCACGACCACTGGATCATCGGGCTCCTGAAAGAGTCTTCGAAAGTACAAAAATAAAAACACATTTTCGAACAAGTTATTTTACTAAAATGTTAAAAATCCCTTTTTTTGTGACCTTTTAAATCCTTTCATTTGAAACAGACTGACATGCATACAGACAGACATGACATATAAAACGGCCACATTTTTTGGTGATTAAGAAGTCAGTTGATGGTATAGGTTAAACCCGTCAACCAGGTGATGGCGCGTGACATTGAAGATCTAGATAAACAAAATCAGAAACATCGATAAAGAGCTTACCTATTATGTGGCTGAAATCCATTAAATCCAAAGTATTATTTAAACTGTAAAATCAATATTAATAATAAATCTGTAAGAGTTGGTCATGGTATGAGTTATTTTGTTTTCAGAGATATCGTATTTAGAAGCTCTTTACATGGTAGTGAAACAAAATTGAGGAATTTTGACTAGCTTCGTGGCGCAGCGGTCAACACGCCTGCCTGCGACACGGAGTGACCGGGTTCGATCCCCGGCCAGGTCAAAACGGAAAATGATCTTTTTCAGACTGGCCTGGGTCTTGGATGTGTATTATATATGTATTTGATATAAAATATAGTATCGTTGAGTTAGTATCCCATAACACCAGTCTTGATCTTACTTTGGGGCTAGCTCAATCTGTGTGATTTGTTCGTATATATTTATTTATTTATTTAATTTTAGATTTTTTTTTGTATGTATGTATGGATTTATGTATGTTCCTACATACCTCTTAAACAAATAAACTGAAATTAAAGAAACTTGGTAGATAAACATTTAGATGTATAGGACACAGGATAGGCTATTTTTTTTCTCTAATTATTATAAATAGTGGCCCTTATACAAATATACGCGAACGTAGTCGCGGGCACAGCTAGTTATAAAGAGTTTACTTTAGTATTCTAAAGTAAGATTTTTATAACTAGCTGTGCCCGCATAGTACGGGTACTAATGTCTTCAACAAAACATTAGTACCCGTATTATTGTACTGGTACTAATAGTTTATTGAAGATAAACGACCAAGACCTAGGTAAGACGCTCCATTAAATAGATGTTTGTCATCTTATAGGTAACTTCAATAACTTAAACGTTGCAGAGATAACAAACTTTTATTAACAACTAGCTGAGCCCGCGGCTCCGCCCGCGTCAATGTCGATCCAACAACCTCCGTGGTCCAGTGGTTAATACGTTTGCCTGTAGACCCGGGGGTCGTGGGTTCGATTCCCACGGGAAGCATCCTTTGTATAGTTGTTTCCAGTTTGGTTAGGACATTACAGGATTGAATCACCTAATTGTCTGATAATAAAGATGATTCCGTGCTTTGTTTGCATGTTAAGCCGTTGGTCCCGGCTGCCATCTAGTAGTCGTTAAAGGAACCACGTCAGAGGCCGAGAGCCGGTTCCGAAGAACTCTGACACCAGGGTGTGCATGATCGATTGACCATGTCACCTACACGAAATGATGATGATGATAATACTTAATTTTGAATAACTCTGTAAAGTTTTCAATACTTAATAAATACTTACATTTTACGTATTTATTAAGTTTTATAAAAATGTTCATCATCATCTGAGCGGCAAGAATTCCATAGTTGGACATAGGCCTCCAGAGTTGGCCACTGACACACAAGAAAAACAAACAAAGTGGAGGACTGGAATAAATAAAATATTTAAAATAAATGATACTGTCACAATTAGTAAATATTGTAATTTCGTATTTCTCGTAACTACAGTTTACTCTAAGATGTTTCTTGTTGTTATTCAGCCAATTAGGCTATAACGTATACTATACCTCAATATATTCTTCGTCATATAAGACAAAATAATAACATTTTATAACTCACTATAACTCACCGCCCCGGCTTCGCACGGGTGTAATGTAGATACTTAATTAGGGCAGTAAATTAAACATATAAACCTTATCTTGAATCAGTCTATCTATTGCTAAAAACTGCATTAAAATCTGTTGAGTAGTTTAAAAGATCTAAGCGGACAGATAGCGTAAGTACATTTTATATACTATATAAAGTTAACTATTTTCAAATGAATATTTAAATACAACAATCAGTTTATTATTTGCTTTTAAAATCTATAGAAAAGCAAATGAAAATGTTTGTAGTCGTATTTCTCCATATTTCTCAGTCTAATGGAGAACTAGTCCCGAACGAGTGTAATTTAAAACATCTTATTAACATTTAACTGCATACATTTCAAGTTAATGTGACTTATGTTACAGTTATTAGTTGGTTAATTATGGACTCTCAATAACTTTTGAAATAATGAGGTAAACATCTCTGATTTCTGTGCGTGGGTATCATAATTAGATCTATAGATTTTAAACGACTTAAATTTGTCTAATACTAAACAGCGAATCTATTTGTTGTTCAGTATTAGATAAATTTAAGTCGTTTTGTAATACTATGATCGGTAATTTACCTATAATTAGGTATATAGCAGAAACATACAGGTATACACTTAGTTCTCTTTAGATAATTTCTGTTATCATGTAGCTTTTATCTTGAACTTGTTTCTTGAATAGTGATGCTATTAAATCAATGATCATTTTCGTAAATGTCAAGAAATACTTATAATTTTAATAATGATGTTTTTATTAAAGCTATTTTCTAACTTTATTCAATCAATCAATTAATCGTTTATTTACTCAATTTGCTTAGCCTAGGGTACAATTATAGATCACTATGATTAACTAAACTTATTGAGATGTGTGATTTTATTAAATGTATAGTTTCGAAAAATATAATCGGCTAAGCCAATAGTCAAATATTTTATTCATCGTAAGATATTTTAAATACCGGTGAACGTTATCTTAAATAAAATTACACATTATTATTTACAACATTATTATTGTTGACGTCAATAACTTACTTAGAGCTAAGTTTACGCCCCGCTTCGAAGGCGAAGTGCAAAAGAAGCGGCAACAAACTGCACAGCGCATTTTCTCCCTAAGTCATGTTGAAAAATATTTTGTTCTATTTGTATTTTATAATTGTGACAAAACTGTGGCAATTAAGCTTTCGTATCAATAATGATCACTGACGTAACCTTCCGATAATTGCTGAGTGAAATCGCAGTAAAACTCAAACAGCATCAAATACGAACAAATTAAAAATTTGTTCCGCCCGCGCGTTCATCTCCTACGTCTTTCACTTACACACTTTCGAGATTCACATTATTAATCTCGGTTCGTAAGCAATTTCATCTCTTATTATCTAATTTGAGTGGAATTTAATGCAACAATGACTGGTTCTTAATTTCATTACCACCCACTGGCCGGTGGCTTGCGGCCAGCCTACCGTAACAAAGGTGTATTGTGCCCGCGCCAATGGACACAAATTAGAAGGATGACTAAGTACAATCTGTGCGCTGTTCAGGATGTCACGTTATTTATACTAATTAGAACTAATCTTCTATGAAGTTGAAAGTTATTCTGTCAAGGAACTCTCTTATTTTTTTTCTTAATTAACCTACAGAACATAATTTTAATCACTTATTTAGGTTTTATCGAAAAGGTTTAGTTTTAGCGATTATGTTTTTGTATCTTTGATGTAATTATTTCTGTAACTAATATCTTGACTTTATTTAATTAAAATTTTAATCTGTACTAAGTAAAAATCATATACCTATCCGAAAAATACTCTGTTTGTCTGGTACCACTTCACGCTTCATCTATTAAACCAATTGCGATTGTTTGAAACCCGCAGGCATAGGGTTCCTTTCATGCCGATAAAATCTACTGTTCCCGAGGAATCTAGTACTATAATCCTTACTAATATTATAAATGCGAAAGTGAGTTTGTTTGTTTGTTACGCTTTCACGCCCTAACTACTGAACCGATCATCATGAAATTTTGTATACAAGTTCTCTGGAGTACGGAGAAGGACATAGGCTACCTTTTATCCCGGGTAAAAGTACTGTTCCCAAAGGAACGACATAGACGGCGACAGCTATTAAAAATATAAAACTATGTATCTGTGAATATTAAGAGGTTTGTGAGCTTTAACTAAAGATTTTAACCACTGAACAGATTTGGATCCAACTCTTCACATATGCAGATCACGGTCTGACTTAATTAATTCCTCCATTTCTGGGTTCCACACCCAAAGGGTAAAAACGGGACCACATTACTATGACTCTGCTCTCCTTCTGTCACTAGGCTGTATCGCATGAACCGTGATAGTTACAAAGTCGAAATTTTCACAGATAATGTAGGTATTTCTGTTGCCGCTATAACAATAAATACTAAAAACAGAATAAAATAAGTATTTAAGAGGGCTTCCATACAACAAACGTGATTGTTTTTTCTTTGTTTTTGCTCGATGTTGATAACGGCAACAAGTAAACGCTTGACCCATACAACAGACATGATTTTTTGCCGTTTTTTATAAAAAAATGGTACGGAACCCTTCATGCGTGAGTCCGACTGGCACTTGGCCAGCTTTTTATTTATTTAAGAGTTGCGTTTTTCCTCGTGTTGTGGTTATCACTGTTTCTTATTTGTCGAAAACCAAAATGAAAAAAGCGACGCGTAAATTAGGTCACAAAAAAAAACTAGAAACTTACCAAGACGTTTTCTCTCAAATACGTACCTGAAATATTTTGGACTTTAATTTACCTACTAACACTAAAACAATATATACATATAGGACGGGTTACTAACTGTGTTAACTTAAGTCTTAACCCTTTTAGGTAGTTTCAACATTAACTATGGAGAAATTAATGGCAGGGTGTAGAATGGGCACAAATAGACATGGTGAAATTTTTATCGTTCTGAACCCTTAAAGGGGTGATTCAGCCCATCGATATGAACAACTTTTCCTATGAGAACAATGCTGGGAACTCAATTTTTTTTTTTTAAGTTCCCATACTAATTGAGCGGGCAGCCGAACATTTTTGTATGAAACTGTAAACTTTTTTTGAGTTCCCAGCATTGGTCCCATAGGAAAAGTTGTTTATATCGACGGGGTGAATCACCCCCTTAATGGTTCAGAACGATAAAAACATCACCATGTATGTGTTTAACTGTAACTACGATTACTATTTCCCGATCATATTTAAATAAATATGTCATAAACGTCTCTTATTTAAATAACACAAATGTGTTCTACTAAGTACTTATTAAATTTCCATTCCCGAAAATCGTACGAATAAATTAATCTTCCATGACGTGTCCTAAAAATATCTTATTATCCCAATATGTTACAGATGTAAAAGGCATCTACAACAGTAAAACGTTTGTTTACAATTTAACAAAATTGGGCAAGGTTGAATATTCCATGGATGTGGAAACAATTATTTAGAGCCATTGACATGCACGGGTCTGCCTGCCAGCGGCGGTGCAGGCGGCAGCAAGGCGCGCGCGCAGATAGGGCCTGCCGACAGAGCGAGCCGGGAACATCGGACCTCTAGCTCACACCACGTGGTGGGGGCGCGGTTGCGCGGGCGAATGTTTGCTGCCCGTGCTACATTTTTATTTAGTTTGTAACCGTTCTCTGACGCAGGAGCAGCGTACTACCTCAGACGCTCCCCTTCGCGCGTTTTATCAGTAGTGTTTCGATAATAAAAGTACAATAGATGAGTGATAAGGTGCTAAGACTTTCTCAAGCTTATCGGTGCTTCGGCGCCACCCGGCTTTGGCATGGGAGGGCGCAGGATGATTAAAGCAGCAATTGTGCTGTTAGCACTTGGGTACTGTAGCCTCTTGGTATACCAAGGAGGAGTGAGTTTTAACTTCCAAGAAAGACCAGTGCAAGTGGCGGACCTTTCTATTGAACCTGTAACAAAATCAAGTATATTTGATAGTGGACAGAGTAAAAATATTACTTTAGATGATATATTTATTAGTGTTAAGACAACAAAACATTATCAGGATACAAGATTACCAATCATCTTGAAGACATGGTTTCAATTGGCGAAAGAACAAGTGAGTTGATTAGTTAATAAGATACTCATTAATGAAACGCATATAATAAGAATAGTAATATAAGATTTATTATAAGATAAAGAGCAGTTATTAAGTTGATTTAAAGTAGTAATATATGCTTTGGTAAACTGATTAAGGACATATTATGTTAAATAACAAGAATAATAAGATAATAAAAAGGTAAATAACAATAATTAAGGTTATGAAAAATAAACGAAACTAAATAAATGGAAACCAGAATAATTAAAAACCAGACCAAAAAGTTTGCAACGAAGTTCAATCCAATGTTATCGTTAAGGAATATCTTAATGATGTTTCTCAGTATGGATAATGAGTCGATTATGCCTCAGCCCTTCCAAATTTTAAGATGTAAACATTTTGGCGCAGCCTCACAATCATTATATCCAGTAAAAGCAGTTTCAAAACACAGCAATTTGAGAGAACAAAATCATTTCATTTAATAAAAAATATCAATACTATTTTCTGTAGATTCATTATTTAAATTAAATAATAAAGAGATGTTAGCATAATATAGGTACTTAGTATGCAATAATGAATACAAGCATGATATTGTTTAAATATAAGAAGGTACCTATATCAAATTCTAGTTAAGTAATAGGTATAGGTACTTATCAGTTGGGTATAACATTTTCTTTATAATTAGTGGACTAAAATTACAAAAAAGCTTATTTGAAGACCTATTAGGTATATCTTTAGAAATTTGAACCATAAACTGTCCTATTGGACAAATATCTATTTGAACTTAATTGTTTACAATAATCAATATTCTGTAGTTTATTTATTGAAATTTAGTTTATTTCCCATTACAATACAAAATCTGAACTACTTTCTAAAATCCGTGACACAGTACCGGAAAGACATTTCTATTAAAATTTCTCCAATATTTATTGCCATTCTAGTGTTACTTTTACTATATCTAAAACAATAGCAATAAAACTAAGGAGCTATAAAATGCTACCCGTCGTGTTAAAATTTAATACCAAAGTGATAAATGCACCAGAAAATGGTCGCAGCGGGAGCCTGGCTTATATGCCGAAGTCGTCATTAACTTCAACATCACTTTGGAGGACATCCCAATACAATACTTTGGAGATTCATTAATTTACCACATTGTTAGCAGTATTGTTTACCATGTTAAATGTTTGTTTAATTTAAGATAATTATCAAATTGGAGAATTAGAACTAAAGAGAGCATTATGTTTTCACAATTACTTAAGTTGTTATTTTCACTATGTAGTATTGTACTGAACTGCTATCTTACGATGGCGAGTCTATAAATTGGATTAGTAACACAAAAAAAAATTATTCTCTCCTTTCAGAAAAAGATAAAGTGATTATTACAAATTGTGTACACTTTTTGGAGTAAATCTGTAGAAACATTACATTTTATTAGAGTAATTTTAGGAAAAAATGATCTTTAAAAGGATTCAACCCTCACGCTAGGATGATAATATCCACAATGTTTTGCTATCTGAAAAACAACTTTTCTACTTTATTGTACCCGCTCAACAGAACCATGGAATTTCCTGCAAATTTAGATTCTCAATGCACTATCATTCACGTAAACTGCCAATGCAGTGCACTAAACAAGAGTAAACAATAGAGAACGGACTGAGGCCAGTCGTGCGGCGACCATTTAACTCGTTTCCTGAATCTGGAGCGTGCATAATCAACCGTTAATCCGGCTTCAACCGCTCGAAGGACTAACTTGCGCACGCGCAGTGCTTAGTCGACCCTAGAGCAAGTGAAAAAATAAAGACGATCAACAAGACGTAAAGGGAAGCTAATGCAAAAATAATATTTAAGAAACACATAAGTTATTTTTTTTTCAGCAAGTTATCCCAATCACTAACTCTAATTCCGTTTTCCACCTTAATTTCAACATGCTAAACATGGCTTATATAAACAAGTATATATATAGACCGAGGCTCTGTGTACCCTGCAAGGAAAAAGACGTGATAGGATGTGTACACTATCCCAATTTTTTCAAATGGCATAAAATTTGGATTGATACTTATAAATAGGTACTTAGTATCTAATCCAATATATAATATACATACTATTAACTGCTTTAGAATTTTCTTTTTGTAGCTTAGAAAGTTATAAAATTGTCTAATTAGCTAGCAATAACTGTCCTTAAGTGTTATGTCAAATTTAAATAAAAGCTTTCCTTAAACGGTGGTTATTTTACACTAGCAGCCCACCTCGGCTTTGCACGGGTATTTATTCTATCTAAGAATTTATTCTATAGCCTATGTTTATCAGGAATAATGTAGGATTCTAATGGAGAAAGAATTTTTAACATCTGTCCAGAAGGTTTGAAGCCTATTCAATGCAAATAAACAAACAATCAAATCTTTCTTCTTGATAATATCATTATAGTGTAGAAGTATAGCAGCGTAGATGTAGATAAAATGGGCCTGTGCGCCAACATCATGAGGAATTCGTTATAGGTACCTTCACTACACTATGCCTGCACTCAGTCTTTATCTTTTTGATCTCAGCCCCGAGCTTTCAAACAACTATCGAGCGGACCCTGCGCCCGCGCGTGGCTAAGGCGCGCGCCGGTCACGTGACCCGACTGCGTTCCTTTTAGACCTTTTGTTCGTTTATCCATCGATTTTGATTTATGCTGGTGCATTTTATACGTGATTTATCCACAGACGTATAAAGAGAAGCAGACTAAACATAACCAGAACAAAAACGTGGCAATTACACTACAAACAAACATTACTCACACGGACACAAACCACAGGGCTGTATTAAGTTGTAGCTTATATTATTTTGTAAATATACCGCGTGATTTTGATTTGAACCTCTGAACTATATTGAAATCCTGGAATCAGAGTCCCTAATAAAATATAGAATTGCGAGAAAAAATAATAAGATCGTCAAAAAATGTGGTGTCCCACCCATCCCATACAAAGTAGCTGGACAAACTTCAATGGAAGGTTGAATTATTTTCTTTAGTTTTTAATTTTTTTCTTGCAAATCTCTTTTCAATTAGATTTGCTGGTCTAGTATCCCAGCGGAAAAAGTAATCTTATCCAGACGATGTTTCGGCGGTGTGCGTTACGAGTTTAGGACCATGGGTGTACATCGCAGAATTAAGCTGCCTTTATACAGGAAGGTGGTACCTGCAGTATACCCTTAATTAAATCCTTAAAATGAACCATGGCCAAGACGAAAATAATGTCAAATTTCCATGTTACGCCTTTACCAGTGTTTGTTGGAAACTTTACCCTTGAACCTGTAGAGCAGTACATTTTTTTAGGTTAATAGATCCAGGTCGGAAGATCAAGTTTAAAAAACTAGGCCTTTCGGTGAATCTGCCTCGGCTGGGCAGCGTTCAGGAAGCTCCGGAAGTGTCCTCTCGTTCAAAATACCTCAGTGACTCAAGTCGAAAGTCTTCGACCAATGTGTATTACCAGTGATGACTTACGAGTCCGAAACGTGGTCCCTTCCTATGGTTTCTTAAGAAAGCTCAAGGTCAAGGAGGAGATCCGTAGAAGAACAAAGGTCTCCGTCATAGCTCAGCGGATTAGCGCTTTGAAGTGGCAGTGGGTGGGGCACATAGCGCGAAGAACCGATGGCCAATGACCACGTACCACCACGCGTAGCGTTGGACAAAGACAAGGTGGTCAGAGGACCTAACTAAGGTCGCCAGAAGGTGCTGAATGTCTGACTGCCACTTCAGCTTTGTGATTATAAGGGGAATCAAAAACCTTGACGAATTCCGAAACATGCAGTGTACACATCATCATCAGGTCTTTTTTAGTCTCCACTATAAGAGCACGAACCTCTCTGTACTACTAGAGCCATGCTTGCGTGTACACATATAGTGCCTATATACTTTATGTGTACAATTATATACGTACAATTCTAGCATTTGTTAGGGATAAAAAATAAAAAACCAAGAACTTGTAGATATTAAATGCTTATTTATTATTGGAAATAAATCTCAAGGTTGTTTGATTAGTTTTAGCGTAATGATTACATCTTATAATCTAAATATAAAACTAAGAACTTGTAGATGCATGCTTATTTATTTTTAAAAATTATAATTCTTTTGAAATAATTTCGTTCGGATGTTTGATTAGTTTTAGCGTAATGATTACATCTTATAATCTAAATATAAAACTAAGAACTCGTAGATGCATGCTTATTTATTTTTAAAAATTATAATTCTTTTAAAATAATTTCGTTCGGATGTTTGATTAGTTTTAGCGTAATGATTACATCTTATATCTAAATATAATTTCACAATTGTTTTTAATAAAATATATACATGTTGGTCATCATGCTCTGCGTCAGCAGATTCGCAGCGGAGTAAATCTAAATTACATACGTCATTTGTAAAACTGCAAATAAATTGTGAGTATGATTTATTTTTCATATTAAGTTTTAAAAAGTTCTCGCATTTTCTAACAATTTTTATTACAGCGATTGAAGGGTATGTGAGACCACCTCTATCTTTTGTACTTATCAGAGATAGCAAAAAGTCATCTTTATCCCCAACCACTAGTTGCTGACAAATTAAACATTTTAGTTTTTCTAGGATCCGTCGACTTATGAATCCAGCAATGTATGTACTTACATGATCAGTATATTCATCGAGGGGCAAAGTTAAAATATTTTGGATAAACGAATACATTTTTTCATTCATTGGCGTCAAAGCTACATTGCTTTTTTCGTAATTCGGTGTGTTATTATTTATAATTTCTATATATTTCGTAGAACTTACGTTAAGTATAATGCTATCATCTAAAATGCCTTGTTCACGAAGTTGTAATTCATTAACAATTAGATTTTTTTTATACGCTATCTGAAATTGTACTACATTTGGGTTATCATTAAACCCCCCCCTAGAACGCATTTTTCCAAAAAACATCTCAAGGTGATCTTGGCTAATTTTATAAGTGCATAAGTATTTTAAACTATCATTTTTAAATAAATCTTTAAATAAATTAATGACATTATGTAAGCAGACAGTAAAGCCAACGAAACCTGTCTTACGAGCTGAATTTATTACTTTATTCCCATTCAAAAATTTCAAATTTGAAAAATAATCACATGCAAAATCTCTGAATTCAGTTACTCTGTCAATGTTTCCTGTACAAAGAGCCTTTTTATGACCAGGAGCTAGCGTTGTTCTACTATTGAGTATATCAAAACAATCATTTATTATATTAACAAAATCAATCGTTGCTGAACAGTCTTTGAATTGCTCCAATAGTAAAACGTCCTTGCAAAAGATAAGGGCATCTGCAACAGATTTACTGAGTAACTGAGCTGCAAGACGTACCTTCATTTTTTGTTTAGCAAAATATATATGGGCCTTTCTTATTTTAACGCCCAAATGAACACCTTTATTCTGTGCAATACTTTCTAACAAAGACAAATATTCGAAATTAATGTGATTTCCATTTTTATCAACGAGGATTTTATAATCACCCAAACAGTTCCTCACTAATTTAAGCATATGACAAGGATCATAAAAAGCATAAATTTTCAAATCTTTAAAAATGAAATAAGGCGTGAAATTATCCAAATTGAAATTACAGCCAAGAATAGTCGCCATGCTTATATTAGTAGCTGCTCCATCGAAAGTTAGTCCATGTACAAAAATGTTTATATCGTATAACATATCGATAGCCATTCTCACAATATTCGCCCTTTGCTGACCCGTCATAGATGATATGAAAAAATAAGCGATCGGTAACTTCCAACAGGCATTTATACCTGTGACCATCAATACTAAAGCTTGCGTTGCTAACGGGACGCTATCATCGGCAACCTCAGTGCCTGTATCGACGTGTCCTCTATATTTGCTAACAGTTCTGTCCCACACTTGTTCTTTTTTAATAGCCATTTCGTCTATAGATAAATTAACGAAAATCTTGTACGTAGTGTTACTAGAAAGTGATTCTAATGTTTTAAATGACTCAGAGGTAAACCCAGGTTGTGCATCTATTTTTTTGTACCACCGTGATAGAGTTACAGGATGAGGTAAAACAGTATTAAAATATTCACGGACATAATTATAAGCTCGTGCAGAATAGAAATTTAGCTGGAGAGCAAATGATCTCACTTCAGGAGGATACGATTTTTCGATTGTTGCACTTTGAGCCTTTTTCAGATATCTCACCATGAAATCTTTGTTGCTGACAGGTATATTAGATAATACAGACACTTGTTCTTCATTGAGTTTCTTACTTAATTCTGCAATTATGTCAGAAAATTGCTGCACTTTCTTTTTAATTCTTCTGTTTTGTTCTTGTAAACGTTTTATTTTTTTATTTTTAGTCTTGATTCTATTCTCCAATTTAGTAACAGTAGCTAACTCGGCGAATTTTTTCGAATGCTGCAAATAAAAAGGGGTAGTCAATATCTTATAAAAAATGTGGAGGACTTGATTTTAGTGCTCAAGGATATGCACAATACACATCTCTCTTACTTCACTCCCAATACTCAATGAGATAGCTATAGACATGACCGGTTGGCGATATGCCTGGTACACAACCGGGATTATCCATAAACATATTAATTGATTTTTTTCATTCATAATTAATAGATGATTTCTGTATAACAGATTTGACACGCATATATTTTTAGCCAGCAAATTATATTATTCCATGCTGGTCTGGCAGAAAAGAAAAAATTAGAATGTACCAGATGCTTCTCTTCCCGCGCAGATCGTAAAAGCCGATCGAGGGAAAAGGGGAAAATATGAGGAATTACGTTAGTAGGCGATGCGGCTAGCCATACGGCCACATGCTAAACGCAGCTTTTAGGTCTAAAGACCTAGGCTCTGTCTACCCCGCAAGAAAAAAGACCTGATACTATGTATGTATGTAAATTATACAAAACTGAAGTTGATAATTAATGTTTTATCTTTGAAAAAAGAAAAGGAAAGCTGCATTAAATAAAAAGAAACATGCAGAGCAAATTAAATGATAGCTTAAAATATAGTTCTAACCAAGGAAATTATTATCATCATCATCCAAGCGTTATGGCAGTTGCTTCCTGAGCCACTAGGCTTCAGAGCCCAGGGTATGCTTTTAGATGATCCCAGATTTGACGGATCTTGTTATTACAATGGAGCGACTGTCGTCTGAACGCCGCAACCCTTTAACAGGGGAACCAGAGCAAAAGGATTTAAAAGGACCCACGGTTTATATTGCCTTCCGATGCACGGAATCATCCTTTTTTTTGACATTGAGGTGATTCAAGCCTGCAACGACCTAACAACAAAACAAACTAGAAACATCTAAATAAATTAGTGCTTCCAGTGAGATTCGAACCACAACCTCCGGAACTTAAGGTGAACGCCCTAACCATTGGTCCTCGGAGGGAGTTATAATGTTTTTATTTAAATTTATTCTTTAGTCACAACTACTCTATCAAGAATTTTTTTTATAATGTATACTTACTTGTGATGAAGATGATACATTTGGGCTGGAAGCGGTATCTGATGAAGCTGGTACTGCTATAGATTTGAAAGAACAGCTGGGCTGATCAATTTTATTTGCCATTGATTCTACTGGTAATATATTTTCTTCACTATTACCAAAAGCCTGTGTGGCTTTTCTTTTTTTTACTAATATATTTGGAGAAGCTGACACATTTTCTTTGTTCTGTAAATAAATATATAAAAATCAATAAAAATTGATTTAAAATGTCATAGGTTGTTCAAATGATTATCAGCCTGCTCCCCATGGCAAGCTACTTCTCACTGTTGGTACTATTTATATTTATTATCATTAACTGTTAAAAAAGATAGTCACCTCTTGTATGATTTGTTCTTTAAATATTGTTGGAATCGCACCAGGTAGCAGAATTGTGCGGTGGTTTCTTCTGCATAATAAATTAGATTCAAAATGCGTTGAACATAATACGCTGCTTGATTTAGGCTGCCAATCTTTTTTATTTAAGTTTTTAATCCAAAGGTTTTTAAGGTCTTCATTGTTGGGAAACCTGTAACCAAAAGTAATGCTGTGAGTGTGTGATGGTGAGTGTGTGAAAATATGTATTTTCTTATCTACAAATCTAAACCAGCAATAGTATATATATTAATAGATCTTTATCACCTTGCCCTGAGTCCGACCCTTTGAACTGCACTAGTACTTAAAATGTCAAATTGCGTTATTAAGATAAAAAAATATGAAGTATTTCAACACGAAATCTAGTTACGACATATTTTTATATATAAAGAACGTAATGTAACTAGCAATATTAAAGATCAAAAGACAATTACTGACTCGTTAATTGTTAAACACTATATTAAAGTCGGATGAAAAATTAAATGACATTTACATACCGGTGGAAGGTAATTTCTGGAGTTTTATTGTATGATGCGTTAAAGCACTTCGGGGCACAACACTTCACCATTATATTTTGGTCCGCTAAGCAGATATATGTAACAAAATACAAAACAAAACACTACCGCAAAACGTCAGCACGCCATTCGTAGCTTATTTTGACAGAAGCTAAACATGGCGTCTTCCACGGCGCCTAATGTGTCTATGGGTGCGTTATTGTTGCCATAGAAGGAAAAAAAGAGATAAAGCTATACAATGTTACATTGGAGTGAATGTGACAACGATATTCATGACATATGACCATGTGTGCGTTAAATTATGTTTAGTCTGCTTCTCTTTATACGTCTGTGGATTTATCCCTTTTTGTTTTGCTCTTTAGTAATTGGTTGCAGCAAATTTGAAACGGTTGTTCCGAATTACTTTTATTATAGTTTCATCTACAGCTTGTGTTTTATAGTGTAGGCATATTATTAATAGTTCATTATAACATTCTACATTGTCTCATTCCTATTACGATCTATCACTCAGATTAAGATATCCAAATGAAAGGAAATAAATTTGGATTTTTTTTAACTTTATTGTACCTTAAAAGTTACAATAGGTAGACTTCATTCTAAAAGCATTTCCTCCCAGTCAACCTTTGGGATATCATGTAGTATGTCTTTTAGAACGTCATATTTTATACCTATGTGCAGAATCGATAAACTACTACCTAATGATTTTCGGACTAGGGATTTTAAATGAACATTACAAATACATTCCTAATTTAAGGCAAATCATGTAGGTATTTGGACCCAACTAATTATACGCAAAATCTCTCAATAACTTTATCCTTTATTTAAAGTTTGAACATATCCTCGAGTTTAAACTTTATTTAGGTACGTACTCTGACTGTTCTGTCATAAAAAAAAGAACCTCCAAACATTTCATCGATACTTTATTTTACTTAAGTGCCTAACACCAAATCTATATGTAAAATGAAGATAATACTCATATCTCAAGTTCGGTGTCCGTTGACCGATTGTGTGTGGCATTGTACTTAAATGGCGTATTTACACTCCTCATATCCGGATATCAAGTTTCTTGTAAGCTTATCAACGTTTCGAAATGTTTATATGACATTCATTCTTAGAAGGCAACGAATTTTGTCAACGGCTAGATGAAATCGTATCTTTATGGTTTTGGTGTCGTTGGTATATCGTGTTTCTGGAACAATAGTTTTGTTATTGTATCATGCGTTTCAAGTTTTTTTTACGTCTATCTGGCTGTAGTGAGTTTGACACAGAAATGGGCTATTTATTAAGTATTGTCATTGAAATAAGATCTGTATGTCAGGTTTCTTGTCGAAACGGGCGCGTCAGGGCTTTTTTACACATCAAGAAAAGTGATTAGTGCAGTTTTAATTTTCTTACGGTTAATTGTCTTACAGTTGAATAAACATTAATACAATAATAAGACAACATACATAATAAGTAACAAAAAGTCACTGCTTTTATTAATTTTATAATGAGAAAAAGATCAATAAAAAAAATTAAGTTTAAGCTAGATAGATGATGTTGATAAAAAAGCAAGAGACAGTTTCATATATGATAAAATTTTATGAATTATATTCTGATTTTATTTTTTTCACTAGGTCTTTATTTGACACTTGACTTCATTTACCCCATCTAGTCAAAAAAAGAGTAATTATCTTTTTTTTAAATGTAATTTTGAAAACCCCTCATTACGACCTTGAAATTTGAGATTTTGAAAAAAATATCTTGTTCGTTCGTGTTTAGGGTATTTATTTTATTACCATAAAAAAAAAATCAGTTTATGAGCATTAAATTATTTAATGTCACTTTATACAGAATATATTATATAAAGTACATTACGTTTTTCATTAGGAATAATGGTCAATATTTTTACCTAATGTTGTTTAATAAAATCAAAGTAAAATTCCATTCAAATCAGTCCCCAAATTTTTCCCAATACACGAACAAAGCAAAACATTCTCCGAATTAGATCAGATACGGAGTGATATATCGCGGCACGTTAGCCAAACACGTCGCGAGCAAACCGGGGTGTGTAATGCTATTTACCGAGACCGACCTACATCCCACAAGTGTACTAATGCCATAGTGTCGTAAGGAAGTGACATTTACATCTTTGAAATAGGAACTAAGTGATCAGTTTCAGGCTTGATGCAACGTAAAAAATAGGTAAATATTATTCTTTTGTAGATGTGACACGATAGCCAAACACGTCGTGAGTAAATCAGGGTGTATGCTATTAACCAAGCTGACCTACATCCACTCATAAGTGTAATAATGCCATAGTGTCGCAAGAAAGTGACATTTATATCTTTAGAAATAAGAACAAAATTATCAGTTTCAGGCTTGATGGTCGTACAAAATTTTCTTATTCTTAATTGGTAGGTACGTTTTTTTCTTCTTCGGGCGAAAATCTGTATTCATAATAGACCTTCACCAGTAATTATTTACCAAGCCCTTCTTACACTCACAGGTGTAATAATGCCCTAGTGTCACAAGGAAATGACATTTTTATATCTTTAGAAATAAGAACTAAATGATCAGTTTCAGGCTTGATGTAATGTATTAAATATTCTTATTCTTAATTGGTAGTTCTTATTTGTTCTTTACGTTACGGTCTATGTTCGTGCATTGGACGTCCACCACCAGTGACACGTAAGCCAAACACGTTGCTAGCAAACCCGGGTGTGTAATGCTAATTACTGAGTCCGACCTACATCTACTCAAAAGAGTGCAAATGGCATAGTATTATATGGAAGTGACATTTGTAGATTTGTAAACAAGAACCGATTAAGAAGAAGATTAGATTTAAAAAACTTCTGAATTGTTATCTCTTTACCGAATGGTTTAAGTCTTAAGTATTATGAGACCTTGGAAAATACACAAGATACATACCACGCGGACAAAGTTGCTCGTAACAGTTAGGTATTTGTGTAGTGAATGTTGTTTATCTAATAAATAAATAATAGTTTGTTATATGTAGGTACAAACATTAAGTAAGTACAGCCGCATTTCCTATTATAGCTACTATTACTAAAAGAGATATCGTTTCTCACAAAAATCATTAATAATGCATGGTATCATCTTTGACGTGTCCACGGCGATTCATACAAACTAGAGTCATATTGTTTTTCAATTATTCAACGTATTTAGATAACAATATTATAATTTAAATAAATGCATTATATCTATTTCATATCTATTTTTTTATGCTTTTATTAATTGTAAAGTCTAGTTAACTAGCAAAGGACCTACTACTATCTAACGATGACTTTTGAGACTAGGCTCTGGCAAGCCTTTGCTAGAGCGCGTGCCGACAGATAAGACAAGTGCTCTCGCTCCAGAAATGTTGTAGAAAGACAAATAACAACGCTTAATATAGTGAAATGTTCTCTTATAGTTATTAATTTTTACTAAGCAATACTATCTAAAATGCTGACGAATTCGTTTAAACAGAATGTAGGCTCTGGCAAGCCTTTACTAGAGCGCGTGCCACCGGATAAGATGATAAGACAGGTGCTCTCGCTCCAGAAATGTTGTAAACAGACGAATAATAACGCTTAATATTGTGGAATATTTTCTTATAGTTAATTAATTATTACTTAACAATACTGTCGAAAATGCTGACAAATTAGTATAAACAGAATTAAGGCTCTACCAAGCCTTTGCTAGAGCGCGTGCCGCCGGATAAGATGATAAGACAGGTGCTCTTGTTCCAGAAATATTGTAAACAGATAAATAACTACGCTTGAGTTCATAGAATGTTTTCTTATGGTTATTTAATTATTACTTAGCAATACTGCCGCAAATGCTGACGAATTAGTATAAAGAGATTAGGCTTTGGCAAGTCTTTGCCAGAGCGCGTGACGCGGGATAAGATGATGAGACAGGTGCTGTTGTCGCTCCAGAAATGATGTAAACATACTAATAACTGCGCTTCATATGATGGAATGTTTTCTTAAGTTATTTAATTATTACTTAGCAATTATGTCAAAAATGCCGATGAAATAGTACAAAAAGAATTTAGACTCTGGCAAGCATTTATTGTTTATGATATCTATTCCTGTAAAAAAAAATTATAATATCTATAGTATAATTAAAACGTGATAGGATGTATATTTTTTATAGAGCGCTTTCAATAAAATAATCTTGTCTAGGCCTTTGCTGTATACTTGTCTTTGGATTTTCTGGATACAGTGCTTTTGCAAGTCCGTGTATCTAAGCTGCCGCAAGCTCCAAGCTATAACGACCGCCATTACCGCCGGCTTTTAGAGTAGGTGCATAGTTAAACCGTGAAGGGATTAACAAAAGATGTTTAATATTATCGAAGGGTATATTTAAAATGTAAAGATCATCACCTACATCTATATTAGTGAAGAATGTTGAACACATGGGATGAGAATTCGTGGGAAGAATACGGAATAACCTTACCACCTTAGTCTTGGATGATTATTTATTTATATAAGTATCTATGAGTTCGTGCCACACGACACAATTTCACAAATTACATTGGGGCTAACTTAATTTGTATGATTTGTCCCTATATACCTATTTTTTTACCAGTACCTTTTATCATCTTCATGTTCAGGTCTTTTTAGTCCCCACTGCGGGAGCGCCCTCTATGTACTACCGGAGCCATACTTGGCCAGAGCAGACAGAGGATTTGGCCTACACTCTCCTCGCTGGCCAGACGGGTTGGAGAGGTCTCATTGTTGTTAAAGAGCTTTGTTTACCTTTTATAAGCACGGGTAAAAACCTTGCTTGACACATGTTAAGTAACCCTGAGAGTGCTTCCCATAGGGATGGTGGCATTAAAATATCTCTTGATTTTCCATGCATCTGATGGAAAATAACTCAAATGATGTTCCAGGACTTTGTCGCACAAATTAAAAGCTGATATTGCAAGTCTGCGTATCCAAACCGCTACAAGCTGAGCTGAAATTATGGCGATCACCGCCAGAGTGCGGTTTTCATTACCACCCACCAATGTTGATGAGCAGAGTGCATGATTTTAACACACTAAAATACAAACGGTCTAAACTCACCGGAAAGCTTATAGCATCTATCTCTCCGATTGTATTATTCTTGTATTTATAGTACTCCAGTCTTATTGTATACTCTTGCTTCTTTTTTAATTTATTTATTAGTGAATATTAATACGTGTAGTAACAGCAAGTTGATAACATCGATAAAAAACATCCTTCTTTAGTTCTAATTGTTATGCCATGGCTATAAGAATTTTCAATAATTTACCTAGAGAAATTAAAAACATTTCTAATTTAAAATATTTAAGAGAACTTTATACAGTTGGTTGGTAAAAAAAAATGACTTAGTATTTTGTAATTTATAATTTAATGATAATAAAAGTTTTAATAATCACCAATGACAATATTGTCTATTGCACGTCAGAAACGACTAAATGTGTGAAACACTCTTGATTTTCCACCATTGTATGCACATTTTATGCAATAAAAAATTTCATTCGTTCTCCCATTTCAAGTGATATTGACCTCTCAACCCCCAAGCGGTCCGATTGGGCTACATAACAATAGAACATCCATTGTGCTGCGTTTCTCGCGCTTGATAGGTTAAGTAAGAGACATATACCTTAGTGCTTTAAGTCAACTATTACTGTCTAGGTCTTAAATATCCGGTTAAATCTGGATACAGTGCATTTGCAAGCCCGCGTATCTAAACTGCTGAGAGCTGAGCTATAATGATCGTCATTACCGCCGGAGTGCGGCGAGCATTACCACCAACTTTTATGACCAAGGGTGAACAACTTGGTTCAAATATCTATATTCCTACGGTTAAGTTATTGTGTTCACGTTACACATTTTAATAGTCCAGTGCATTTGTCTAAAGCTTAAATAAGGAGCGATAGCCGTGAACTTTATCCTTTATAACAATGACAGAATTTATGACCATAAGACCTAGTTTAATATCTAGGTGGGCGTGTAGGTGGAACTTGTCAAAATCAATAGCGGTGGGTTGCTAGCCGTATCGCTTTTTTGACATGATTATCTCCAATTTCCCAGACGGGTTTTTAATTTGTGCGAGAAGATTAGCTGCTGGTAAAATTATAAAAAAAATCTATGAAATGAAACCTAGAATTCTAATTGTCTACATCCATAAAATCTATATCCGATTCAATTCACACATATTGAGCTAGCCCCATACTAAGTTGCAAACTTGTATCATGGGATATTAACTCAACTATACTATATTTTTTTTAATAAATACATATATAAATCAACAGCCAAGTGCCAGAAAATCTAATAAAGATCATTTTCCAACTTGACCTGGTCGGATCGGCCCCGGATCCCTGCGTTATAAAGGCAAATTACATTAATTTCATTACGGAGCTCTAAAACGTTTTAGAATCAAATACGTATTTGATACATACAGAATAGGACTTTTAAATAGTGTGTGACAATGGTACCCATTCTTGCATATCTGTCTCTTTGTGTCACACCCTCAGGTATCAGGTCGGGTGTGTTCTGTCAACAGTCACAAGATTGCGGTTCCGCCCCAAATGCTAATTCTGATATTGAGTTTAGAGATTGAGTTTCTATTGAACCAAACAGACTAACCTAATAAAAATTAATGTATTCGTCTTAATAAATGAATTGAAAAAAGTAGTGTTATATTATAAGAAGTGCTGCGTGTAGAAAAAACCTAGAGAAGTAATTTTCTTGATTTCTTAAAAAAATAAGGCTTTTAATTTTATATAAATACTAGCTGACCTTTTTTCTGTTATCTTGTTTTTTTTTTGTTATTTTTTTCTTATGTTTGTTACTTAGTGTTTATTCGGGGCTGGCGGAAAATCAAACAAATCAAAGATACTTAAAAGCGGTTCAGCCGTTCATGAGTTAAAAATGATTATCTAATCCGACTTTGTTTTATATATGAAGTTATAAAAAAATAAACAAAATCTCACTATAATTTTTCTTTTTTGCTTAAAAGGCGTATCTTTATTTATTGTGTTTATATCTTAAGCAATCTTTGTAAAGACGGAAATTATGTTGTGAAAAAATATATAATATGAATATCAAGTAATGTATCAGTAGATTCACCAGTAAGAAATATTTTTTGATCAAACCAAGCTATAATAAAAATAGAAGTAATGTCCTACATTTGATAGCATTTTAGTTTGTGAATTCAAATGTATAATACAAACTGTATACTGCTGTTGTAAAATATATATGGCTTTATCAACTCCATGTATTAACATCATTGCTGAAACAGACATTCGGAGATATGTCATGTAGGCGTTTTCATAAATAGCACATTAATACTACCTCCGATCGTGTTTAGAAGTTTATCGATTTGTTAATACGGTGATTTATATTCATTTAAAGCAACTATTGAATAAATCAAGAGACATAGTTGTCTACAAAATCTCTATTGGCCATTATCATAAATCTTTGAATTCTGTTTGCATAAATGAAGAGAACTAATAATATTTTAACGAGACTAAAACATGATTCCTTGCTTCAATTTTTATTTGTTGTTAAATAAACTTATCTCTATAATTTATTTTTTATAATTAAGAATGGTAGATTATATTATTTAACTAAAACTTGGATAGAAGAAAGTTTGTAAACAACTAAAACTCTTCTGTTTTTATTATAATTATTAAGAATGTTGTATTCTTTTTTATTAAAACTTGGATTGAATAAAGATAGTCAACTAGTTAATAATGAAATTAACAAACGTACAAGATATGCACGAAACATCCTTTCTACATAACCTAACCTTTCTAGACAGTCGGTAAAAATACTAAAAGCATAACAGTTTATTTAACAAGATTATGTATATTTAAAAAATAATTGATATGTTTATAAGGGTTTCTGTTGCATTCAATGCTATTAAATTAATAATAAATTAAGAAATAAGTTATGGTGGTCGCTCGTCAAACTATGCCCGCGTAGACTTTATTCACTATCTCTTATTTCTTAATGTAATAAGAAAAAGATTCCTAAATTCTTACTTCCTTTCCTTACTATACTATAATATTATAAATGCGAAAGTGAGTTTGTTTGTTTGTTTATTTGTTTGTTACGCTTTCACGCCGTAACTTTTGAACCGATCATAATGAAATTTTGCATACAAGTTCTCTGAAGTGTGGAGAAGGACATAGGCTTTTATCCCGGGAAAAAGTACTATTCCCGAGGGATCGACATTGACGCGGGCGAAGCCGCGGGCGATAGCTAGTAATATCATATAATGAATTAACTAGGTACTCACGTTGAAGAATTTTCTAACAGGAAAAATCTAGAAACATTGCTCAAATTGCTTAATTTACTTTTAACTTGAGATAACTCCTCTCATAAAAACTCCGACAGGCACTTTGTTTTAACAAATCAAAGATATCGAGTTTTCCGAATCGCAAACAGAATTAACTTCATACCTACTTCGTAAGTAGATAAAAACTTTTCTGTTATCGACAGAATGACAGGTGCTCTCGCTCCAGAAATGTTGTAAACAGACAAATATTTTGGAATGTTTTCCATGCAATGCTTAAGTTCCAGTCGTTATTAGGTACATTCATCGTAAAAATATAGCTTACTAGCTTTCGCCCGCGGCTCCGCTCGCGTTAGTGTCCATTCCTCGGGAATAGTACTTTTTCCAGGGATAAAAGCCTATGTAGCCTATGTCCTTCTCCGTACTCCAGAGAACTTGTATGCATAATTTTATGATGATCGGTTCAGTAGTTACGGCGTGAAAGCGTAACAAACAAACAAACAAACAAACTCACTTTCGCATTTATAATATTAGTTAGGATTATTTTATTATATCAAATTACTTTCAAGTATTTATCCGACTTATATATCTTCGTCAATAATTCATTAACTACGTGTAATTATTACTAAGCAATAGGTACTATCGAAAATGCTGACGAAGTAGTACAAATCAATAGTAGTTTTGAAACTACACTGAAATATTTATTTGTTTTTTATTTAGTATTGCTACAAGAAAAAATTAGGTCTTAAGCCTGCTTGCTGTAAATTATTTTTGTTTTAAATAAATTAAAAAACAAAACAAAATTTGTAATTTTTATTATTTCATCTAAATTCCATGAACAGAAAAGATTTAAAAGCCAATACAAAACAAAAATTGTTTTTTTATAAATGTTTAAAATATATAAAAACTAGCTTTCGCCCGCGTCAATGTCGATCCCTCGGGAATAGTACTTTTTCCCGGGATAAAAGGTAGCCTATGTCCTTCTCCGTACTCCAGAGAACTTGTATGCAAATTTCATGCTGATCGGTTCAGTAGATACGGCGTGAAAGCGTAACAAACAAACAAACAAACTCACTTTCGCATTTATAATATTAAGTAAGGTTGCAATCGCAAAAACAGAATTGAATATATGTAAACTACAAACGTCGTTTATATTATTTTATGCTATCTAAATCCGACGATTTTTTCAAAGTAAATCCATACTCATATTAAAGTAAATGCGAAAGTAACAACTGTCTACCGCTTTATGCAACTACCGAACCGATCTCGATCAAATTTGATATGAATAGTCTAATACTAAGGGAAACGTCATGAAAAACCTTTCATCTCGTAAAAAGGTATTATTGCTATGGGATTGACGCTACGTGCGAAAGATAGTAAAAAATGTTTTTTTAAGTTTTCGTGAATCTTAAATCTGATTAAATACGCAGAGCACAGACTAAAAATATTCTAGAATAACATGAATAAATGTTATTCACGTGACTGGGGTTTATTCAATCGCAATAACAAAATTTAATCACTCACGGCGAGCAAAACTAACTTCACAACATTAAATATAGCAGTGCCAAAGTTTATTCACTTTAAAAGCTATATTTTTGAAATAACGCCAACTGTGCGGCCATAAAATTTCGTCGATGGCTTTATTTATTATTATTTGTTTGTTGCAGACGTGGTTTTTCACGGACACAGACAATGCTGTGCACCAGAATCAAACAAGTGAGTATTTTAAAGTTTTCTTATTAGTTTTCTAAGTTGAATTTAGTATGTGGTAAGTAGGCGCCAACACTGGTGTCAGATTTTTCAAGTTGCCTGAATGCATTTGTTATTCTGTCATAGCTTTACGATTGTAATGTAATGACAATAAGTTAACATGCCTGAAGCACGGAGGAGCTCGAGCTTAACATGCATACGTTTACTTGACCTTGGCTCCTTAACTATAAATAATAATAATAAATATATAGGGACATATCACAGAAATTGAGCTAGCCCTACAGTAAGTTGTGAACGTGAAAATACTAACTCAAAGATACTATATTAAAATAGATACTTAAATAGACAAACAATCTGAAAAAGAGCGTTTTCCATCATGACCTGATCAGAGATCGAACTCGGGCTCCCTCGTGTGGCAGGCTGGCGTGTTAACCACTGCGCCACGGAGCTTTGCTTAATAATTACCGATATCCTTACAATTTTTTGGAAAAAGGATGTTCGAAGTCTCGTAGTTGGTAACTGAATACTCTGTTCTCATATATAACTTTTTCAAATACATTTATTTTTTACAATTTGCGTCAAAAATTGTGGTGTTTATTATTAAACTCGTTTATTTATTCGAAAGATGCATACAGATAAAATATTAAAAAGTTTTATATTCATTGTGGTAGCAGATGTTTACAACGCGAAATTTTAAAACCTAATATTTGTTTTTTTCTACGCTACGACTAATTTCTGTTGTTTTTATTTTATTCTTTTTTTACATCTAACCATTGTATCTCAAATAATTTGGAAATGTTGTATTAATTACGTTATTTATTTTCAGACGGACACATGGTGAACACCAACTGCCCAGCGTCTCATCAGAGCGAACACCTCTGTTGCAAGATGTCTGTGGAGTACGATTACTTCTTGGAGAGCGGAAAGAAGTAAGTACATTTTAAACACAATATAAATTTCAAAAAAAAAAATTGGTGGGTCACTAGATAGTAAACAAGTAGTACCTATAATTACAAAAATTCAGAATCCGTCTTGGATTTCTGATTTCTGCCCTTTGACAGATGACAGACCTGACTCTTTTTAAGTCAAGATAAAGAGACAAAGCATATTTTATCTCCCACGTGTAAATTTAAACTAGATATATAGCAAGTTATCTTTTTAAGACGTTCTGGAAACACGCATTGCTGCGTTTAAATCAGCTTTAAATATGTAAATCATGAAAACATGAAAAAAATATGTACTTACTTATATTTTTGGAAGCGAATCTATAGCGGAGCGGCGTTGTGCAGTTTTTAGGATGGGTAAAAAAATTTGAACTCGCGTCATGACACGTTATCTAAAATTCGTAAGACGGACACGTGACCTGAGACCGCCGGCGCAGCGTAGGAGATGAAGTATTTTTTTCGCGCGGGGTTTTCACTTCTGCCGGCACTCCTGGAATGCAACCCGTTGTTTTTTTTATAGATATTAATGTAGCCCAACCAATTTTAACTTCCTATCGATTTTTGATTACTCAATACTAAATCCTAATCCTTATATAATAAACAAGCTGTTTCCCGCGACTTCGTCCGCGTAAAACATAGCCTATGTTCATGGAAAAGCCCTGAAGGGCAGATACTGTAGCTTCCCAACTGTGAGAGATTTTTTCAAATCCGTCTAGTAGTTTCGGAGCCTATTCGCATCAAACAAACAAACAAATCTTTCCACTTTATAATATTAGTGTAGATGCGAAAGTGAGTTTGTTTGTTACGCTTTCACGCTTTCATGCCTTTACCACTGAACCGATCATCATGAAATTTTGCATACAAAGACTGTTCTACTGTGCCTGTAAAAGTACTGTTCCCGAGGGATCGACATTGACGCGGGTGGAGCTGCGGGCGAAAGCTAGTACAGCAATAAGTTGGTGGCGATTTTGTTTTACACATTTATTTGTCATTTTGTATATTTTTCGTTTTAGTATTATAATAAAATGTACCATTGCTTGTTTACCTGAATAAATTGAAACAAAAAAGAAACTAGATATTTACAAACGCTTTTCCTTGAATTATTTTCTGTGCTTCGATGAATAATGATCATAACCGAACTATGAATGTAAAAAAATACAATAAACGACTAAGGCCATACTGCACGACCTCTGGGTCATTTGCAAATTTTTCATAACATCATTTATCATAATGTTCTTATACCAAACGGGCATTGACGTTAGATGTTATGATTGGTAGAGTTTTGGAGGGAACTTGATTTGAAATAGAATAGGTACATTGAACTTGAAATAGTTGCAGAATGTAGATAACAGAATTCTTAGAAAAATATTCCTAATAATTTATTATGTATTCTGAACGGCAGTTATATGAGTTACGATGTCTTTTTAGTATGTGTCCAGTAGAGTTACTTTATTGTATCATCATTATGATCAGGTCTTTTAAGTCTCCACTGTAGGAGCATGACCCTCTCTGTACTACCGGAGCCATACTTGGCCAGAGCAGACAGAGGATTTGACTTGGCCTACACTCTCGTCTTTGTTATATGTTCGAATTTTATACAAGTATCGGATTTTTCAACCTGCCTAAAGACATCTGATTTTCTAAATTTCGTTCTTCATAGTAGGTAGCCGTTTCAAAAATTCATCTAGTACTATGAAAGTGAGTTTGTTTATTCTTTTTTTTGTTTTTAACACTTCCACTCCCTACCTACTAATCCGATCCACAAAACATTTTGGATACGGGTCGTCCGGAGAACAGAAAAGGATATGAGTACCTTTTATTCCAGAAAAAAGAGTTGTGTCCCAAAAGCATTCTTAGGTGAGCAAAGCCGCCGGTGAAAACTATATGGATATATCCCAGATATATTTTTCACCAATTAGTGAAGAAAAAAACCGAATCAATCTATTTAAAAAAGGAGGAGATTCTCAATTGAAATGTTATGCAACTTTCAAAATCAAAAAAATCAAAATCAAAAAACGTTTATTTTTTTCTCCACAAACCAGTTTAAATACATTATAAATTGTGACTAAATGCATATTGAAAATACATATTGCGACAAGAAAATAATACTAGATCTCTCTACCTGTATTAATAAACAAAAGCGAGGTGGAGTAGAAATTGGTGCCTGTGCTAGGTTTCCAATGAACCTGTGTTACAGGTCACCAGGACACTCCATTAGCTTAGTTTATGATGTAATAAATAAGGACATTGACATTAAAATAATAATATACATTAATAAAATCAATTAATAGAGCAATTTATGTGGAGAACTGGTGCCCGTGCTAGGTTTTCAAGAAACCTGAGTTACGGGTCACCAGGATTCGCCCTCGACAAACTAAAAAGATACTATGTAATCATAAAATTAATAAAATAAATATTTTTCACGTTAGTAAAATGATCTTATCAGAAATATAGGTAATGGGTTTTATTGTACATTAAGTAATGAATATATACATTGCAAAAACAATTTCTTATTGATAAGTTTTTTAAAGAAGAAAAATTATGGTATATACTGAAAAGCTATGAGTCTAAGCAATATGAACTAATTCTAGCACTATCTAAACTTTTAATTTCTAAAATTACATAAATAAAAGTACTTAAACTTAATTTTAGGCGCCATTATAGTCTATAGTGTTGATGTATCTTTTTTCGGCCATTACTTTTGCCGGACAGTCTGCATCACCTGTTCTGTGATTGCACACTTTGACCTTATACACCGATTTGAAAGATATTTTTTTTATTTCTATCTAAGGATATACTTCCAAATTGGTATTCAAAATGCAACAAAATCGGTTTAGTACAATTGTTAAGGCCGGTTTTTTCATCAGAAGCACTATGTAAAGAAAGAGAGAAAAGAACAATATTTATTTGATATATCACGGTGAAACAATCATAACAACAATTCTCAGCGCCTATATCAAAATGGCCTCCTCTCAGCATAACTGGTGGCCTTCTGACCACAATGCTGGTCTTCCGAGGACACGAATTAAAATGGCACGAATGGTTTCAAAATTTGAAATTAATTTGAATATAAACGACACATGCATAAATCTAGAGTCGCTACTCTAGATATTAATTCTAATTCTGATTCTGTTTGTGAGAAAAAACATTCGCATGTAAAAATAATGATATTAATTATAATTGAATATATTATTACTATATTTAAATAATACATCAATCAATCATGTCTGTTCATAGACATTCAATATATAAGGCTCTTTGGTCAGTTCATATTTCGTACTCGCTGCCTTCTGCTTTCCTATTGTAACATTCATTCTGTAAGCAACAGTTCATACTCATTGTCCATTGATTTCATAACGCTTATTAAAGGCGTAGGTGATCATTTGAGGCCGGAAACCAAAACAAGGTATCATTGTCATCACAAGACTTGTTACGACACGTGTTCATATGTTTACAATTTTTTGTATGGTATGAGTGTAAGTACAGGAACGAGTACTTGTCGATTTAATACAGGTTTACTTGAAAAACACTAATACTCGCACGAGACTAGCCCTTTTATTCTTAAAAATTAGCAAACGTTTATTAAACGTATTTTAGTTAGAATATGTTTTGTCCTTATCCCTCTTTGCAACGATAGACATGGAAAGAACGAGATAAAAACATATTTTAACAAAAATAGGTTAATTAATAGTTTGTTAATTTTTATGAATAAGAGGGTAGACCACTGGGACCTTGCATCCTACATTAAAAAAATAAAAGGTCAAGGCACTCTTTTCTTGAATTTATTTTTCTACACAATATTTCATTTACTGCGACAAATATCACGTTGAAATATGAGCTGCTTTGTGCAACACTTATTTAGTTTGGCAAGGACTGAGCCATGTGATACCCGAGTAAGCATGCGTGACTTAAATTCATGACTAAGGGCTTGCAATGAATTTTAATCAGAAGCTGTTCTGAAAACAAAGATTATATTTATTTAAGTTTTGCTTATATTACTATTTTATTTATTTTCACAGTAATATATTAATATAACAAGTTCGTCTGTTATTTATTAGAAAGAAAATCTTAAAAATGGTTTTTGAGTTACCTAAACATGTGAAACTGTAAAACACGCCAGAAATTGAACATTATCCCCAGCAGTTAACTACTCCATGTCTTAAAGTTGATGCAACCCATGCAGAAGTGCCATTAGGTACAGTCACGGGCATTGACGGTGAAATGTTGACCGTTATGGACCCTTAAAGGGGTGAATCAGCCCGGCGATATGAACAAGACTAGCTTTTACCCGCGGCTCCGACCACGTTAGTGTCGATCCCTCGCAAACGGTGGAATTTTCCGCAATTAAAGGTACCCTATGTACTTCCCGGACTAGCTCCGTGGCGCAGCGGTCAACACGCCAGCCTGCGACACGGAGTGACCGGGTTCGATCCCCGGCCAGGTCAAGATGGAAAATGATCTTTTTCAGATTGGCCTGGGTCTTGGATGTGTATCTATATATGTATTTGTTATAAAATATTGTATCGTTGAGTTAGTATCCCATAACACAAGTCTCGAACTTACTTTGGGGCTAGCTCAATCCGTGTGATTTGTCCGTATATATATATTTATTTATTTATTTATTCCCCGAGCCTCAAACTACCTCCATACTAAATTTCTTCCAAATTGGTTTAATGAATGAAGCGTGAAAAGAAGACAGACAGAGTTACTTTCGCATTTATAATATTTGTATGGAAGTATGGATTGTATTCCATCTTAGACTTTGTCACATTGACTTAATAAATAATAAAATTACTTTATTTCAGACCAATTTTGTCCATAGTTGTTTGTTAGTAATAGATAATCTTACACACTATGTTAGTAGGAACCTATAACCTAAGGTGCAGGTTGATGCAGTGCTTTATAAAACCACTGTCCAGCTATCATGCTTAGAATACTTGTAGGTTAAGAATCGATGTGTATGTGTATATCAATGCTCAACATCTTTCTTTTTGTTTATTGTTCAGGCTTACTTTGAAGTTTTTTATCAAAGTAGAGGAAAGAAGAATGTAGATAGCAAAGTACAATGCGTGTAGCATTGTTCTTTGCTATCTACATTCTTCTTTGTAGCTAACTGTAAATGCAAAACGCATAATTTATGTAGATATAATTGAGCAAAGTGCGATCATTTCCAAATCTCAAGCAACTTGTAGATCTACGATATAATTACCGGCGATTAACATCCGAGCATCAATTATGTTCCAAACTCTGATTGCGTTATAATTGCGAGATGTGTCACGTTGATGGACTAGTGACGTGCTGGATATGAGGCATCAGATTGACTTCAGGATGATAAATGCAGACCGATAGACTATGCAATCGATGGACATGTTTGTTCCTTAATGGACTAGTGCCAGAACCATGTTAGATACAGGACAATCAGTCGCAATTTAACAACATGTAGAGTAAGAAAGCACTCTATTATGAGTAGCTTATGTTTCTCTCAATACATGTCACGTTGATCAACTAGTGACGTACCAGGGACCTAGACCATTCTATTGAATGGTCTAAGTCTGCGTTAAACATCCATCTATTGAATCTATTGAATATCTCAATATATTTATCGAGATATAGACCATTAAATAGATGGAACCATTTGTTCCTTTAATGGACTAGTGACGTGCGTAAGTAGTAAAAACAGTGATAATAATAGTATTCAGAACTATTTCTAATCACTATAGTAAAATGTTTCGTAAATTATTTTTAAATTACAAATTTTTATACAAGTGAGAACTTGTATTTCTATCATATCATAACTGTCAGAAAGTATATTCTTCAGCTAGCTAAGCCATTATTTAATTATTTGATCCTATCAATTAGCACACTTTTAGTAAAAATAATTTGACCTATCTCATTCGTAAATCATTAATTAAACAAATATAAAAATAACTTTGGGACTATATTTTTAGTATTTTACCAATAATGTTTCTAAACTGCAAAAAAAAAATACTTTGATAAAGTATGAGCTTATAATATCATACTATTTCATTAAAACTGTTGTTCTTACTAACGTAAAACCTAAAAAAATAAAGACCTGAGATACTAAGACTAGTTAATCTGAATTATTTCAATATTTACATTGGAATGAATGCTTAAAAATTCCATGTTTTTCTTTCCAACGACCGTAATAGTGGGAACTCGAACCTCAAGTCTGTTTTAAGTAAAAACAAGATGCTCTTAACTTCTGTTTTTAGAAGCTTGTCTGAATAAATACCGGTGGGGTTTGTTTGACTCGTAATGATCATATTTATCGGTCTCACGAAATGTGAGCGTACATTTTTTCTTTTTTTAAACAGTTCTTTGATCCTTTACAATATAGCGCGCATTTTTGCAAAAAAAAATATTAAAGGTGTGGTGTGAAAGATTTTATAAAATCTTTATCAAATACCTCTCTATTTAGTAAATTCTCTATCATCTATTTGCCATGCTTTTATTAGAATTTCTGTAATATTTTTTTCAAATTACTTATATTTTATTAAAAATCTAAGCATCTACTGATACAAACGTTCAAAGCTTTTTGAAGAGAGTTCGACTGAACGAAGAATATAAAATAAAACTTATAACAAAATTAAATAACAGAAGCCAATTGGCTTCTGTTGTAAAAAATTTGCCATGTGATTCCCGGCAGAGTAGAACAGGACAACTCCTATTCTTCCCATGGAGGTCGTAAGAGGCGACTTAATGAATACAAGCAAAACAAAGCTCATAAACATTAATGAGACCTCTCCAATCTGTCTGGCCAGCGAGGAGAGTGTAGGTCAAATCCTCTATCTGCTCTGGCCAAGTATGGCTCCGGTAGTACAGAGAGGGTCATGCTCCTGCAGTGGAGACCAAAAAGACCTGATGATGATAATTGTTAAAAACAGTTTGCATTACAATACCAACTCCTATTAACACACCGTGTCATAAACTGACTTTTGATGCACCGATTTATAATTTACTAGCGGCCCGCCCCGGCTTTGCACGGGTAGATATAGGTATTTATTCGATAGCCTATGTTCATCAGGGATAATGTAGGATTCTAATGGTGCCTAAGTTTTTTCTTTTCTCCCAGAGCAGCATGGACTGGTAGAAAAAAATTATAATATGCCATCTGCTACTCTTTCCGCGCAGACGTAGAAGCGGGTCGAGGGAATGGGCGAAAATATAAAGAATCATGACACTAGACGATGCGGCTAGCAACCCATCACTATTTTGATTCTGTTTTCCACCTTTACGCCCACCAACATCCTTATGACTTTTTCCCTTACCTCTGTCTACCCCGTAAGGGAAAAAGACCATATTATCAGGTCTTTTTCCCTTACGGGGTATGTATGTCTAATGGAGAAACATTTTTTAATCGGTCCAGTAGTTTCGTGGTCTATACAAAGCAAACAAACAAACAATCAAATCTTTCCTCTTTATAATATCAGTGCAGCAGTATAGATTAGTGTAGATATCACGAGTGCTTTGTGGCACGAATATGGTAAAATGAGTAAGTTTTTCTTTTTTTACACTTAGTGTGTAAGTTATTTGCAACCAGCTCTTCTGTCTTCATGCCATGCCTTTCCCTTGTTAAACAAAGTGAAAACTATTTAATCTGCGCGACTGTTAAAATACACAACAACGTTAATGGTTTTTGGAGAGCAGTTTCAATATTATGCCGAGGTTCACAACAGAGTTTACACAACCGATGAATGTTTTTACTCGTCCTTTTTTTTTCTCACCTGCTGCGCCACCCAACTTTTAAGGGTTGCTAGGAATACAAGGAAATCCAGTCCCTTTTGTATCTATCTTTGTTGTTTATAAAAGTAATCTTTGATTTGTTAGTTTATTTATCATCACGAATTACAGATTAACTATTTAACTATTAAAATATAAGAAATATTTAGGACATTAAAATAGTAGCGCTAATAAGTTCGCTGGGATGGCTAGTCTATACTAATATTATAAAGCTGAAGAGTTTGTTTGTTTAAACACGCTAATCTCAAAACGCTATGATTTAAAAAGGCAAGTACTATTCTCAAGAATCCATTTTAAATTTGGTCTGATTAAGGTATACATGTTCAAATGATGCTCCACATGTCTCATTCAGTTTCGGACCAACCATGATGAAAAACGTCAACATCATGTCATCGCTTTCTAGGCCTACATTTACATAATACTAAATGTTGCAACTTTGTCTGCGGCAATTTCTGTTATTATGATTAATAGTTGTTTTATTAGTATATAAACGAATAATTTTCCCCCGTTTTCAAAACATTTTTATGGATTCTTCGCTCCTATTGGTCACAGCGTGATGTTTTATAGCCTAAAGCCTTCCTCATTAAATGGACTATACACAAAAATAATTTTTCGATTTGAACCAGGGCTTGTTACCGGTACCAAATTCCCATTATAAGTACCGGTAAGTACCGGTATTACTATTCTGTTAAAATTTTAACGGTAATATGAGGTAACGGTAATCTAGTATTTAACGGTAATAATATTGTTAACAGTTAACGGTAATTTTACCGCTACTTGTTACCGGTACCAAATTCACATTATAAGTACCGGTAAGTACCGGTACCTCTATTCTGTCAAATTTTAACGGTATTAAAATTGCGTTAATTTTACCGGTACCTACGCATTGTTGCCGTCTACCGCATGGGACTCGCTCGACTGTAAAAGTGCCGCCCTATTGTGGGCCCCCGCCTCACGCCGCACATGCACAACACGGCAACGACACACATTAACGAAATGATAATTCCCAATACGAGTACCGGTACTAAGTACCGGTACTGTTTACCGGTATTTGGTACAGGTACTTCTTTCAACTACCGGTACCGTCGTTTTATTGAGGTTTAGGTACCAATCCAATTACCGGTACCGTTGTATTATAGAGGTACCGGTACTTGATTTTTACCGTTACCAAATGTACCGGTACCAAACCAATTACCGGTACTGTCGTTTCATAGAGGTACCGGTAATGGATTTTTACCGGTATTCCAACCCCTGATTTGAACCAGTAGTTCGGTAGTTTTAGCCTGGATAAAAATCTGCGATTTAACAAGCTTTATGTTTCACCTGTCCCAACGTTTGTCTGTAATCAAATCTTGCAAGTTAAATTTGATCCACTTCCAGGTTACCCATTGAGCTGAAATTTTGCATGGAAATCGGACGACAATACAATATTATGGAATCTTTGCGCTGGTCTGATGATGGAGTCGAAAGGTGGCCATAGATCTCTTAAACTAAACAAGATATACCAATCGTGATTGGGCTCATTTGATTTGTCTTGAAAAACACTTTACAGTGTGAAATCGTTATAATAAAAGCTGGTGACCAAATTTATTTTTTTAAACTTTCTTTGAAAATGAGGATGTTTTATCACTACATAACCAAAGGGTATGGCTATAATGTGAACATTATCTTATCTCTTTGATGTTTTTTTTCCCTTAAATTATCGTATTTAAAACATAAATACGCTAATAATATTACGATCTAGCCTTAACTTACACTAATGAGTAAATTTACATTGACCTAGTTTTATAATGTACCTATTGTTTAAGAATGTGTCCATCGGCACTTTTCTTACTGTCTCTATTAAGGGGAAGGCACTTTGAGCCTAAACTGTTACACTAACTTATTTTTATTTTTAGGGTTCCGTACCCAAAGGGTCAAATCGGAACCCATTAATATTGCTCCGCTGTCCCTATGTCTGTCTGTCGATCTGTCTGTCTGTCTGTCTGTCTGTCTGTCTGTCTGTCTGTCTCCCATACAATACAATAGACATGATGCAATCTACTTCTTTTTTTAAAACCAAGTCTTGTTTTTTGTCTTCTGTGGTGTGTCATGATCCTATAGATTCAGTACTGTGAGAGCTCAACTATCCCGGCGCTCTAGCCGAGTAGAAGTATATTCCCACATAAATAGAAAGTAGGAAATAGTGGAGAACAGAGACTCGACACAAAACACACACAGAGAATAACTTTATTGGTTACAGCTTATGTATTACAAGACCGTACTTTACGTGTACCGTATAAATAGAACTGAATGGTCCGGGAGATGATGGTAGACTCAAGAATGAGTGATGAGAGAGAGAGAAAGTAATCTAAAAATGGAATGGAATGAAATTTGAATTAAAATGAGGAATGAAAAATGGACAGGATGAGAAAGAAATGAGGTTGGACGAGATGCAGCATACAGGTGGCATGCTGCAACGTTACAGTACTATCCTGCCGAACACATTCAGATACATTCATTTATGCTACTTAATATAACTCGATGGTACAAGTAGCATAAAAAATCGACCTCCTCTGTGCTTCGTAAGGCACGTTAAACCGTTAGTCCTGGCCTTCATGGCATTCAAATAGCTATGTGAAATGGCTTTTGGTAGCTTTATAAATCTAGTACCGGTGTTGGTAATTTATACAAAAATATAATAAATACCTTAGCACTTACTGTAGTACAGTCAGGGACAGTGATACCTGACCAGGTCCTCTACCTATATCTTGAATTTTCTCTCATACTATAAATAATAATAACATGAAAATGTATACACAGAAAGATTTTAATGTAGTCTTTCTTAATATAAATTTTCATGTCATTATTATTTATACTTTAAGAGAAAATTTAATAGGTAGATGGCCTGGTCAGGTATCTCTGTCCCTGACTGTACATAAAAAAATATGGTTCAAGAAATACTTTTGACCATATCTCATTCTGTTTATTTTAAAATAATTAAACACAAGTATTTTGTGAAAACAAGTTCGTATTTCTCGTTAGTCCGTTGTTGTCCATTAATCCTTGGCCCATGCGTTTCACTAACTGGGAAAGTCATTAAGCTTCTCTGTTTTTACCCGACTGTCAAGATTGAGAGTTATATGTTTCGTATGATACGTGAAACATATTACTCTCAATCTTGGCAGTCGGGTAAAAACAGCATTTTTTACATATAGTATCATACAGTATTTTTTATATGTTTGCTTATTACTTTATTACCTCCGACCTCCGTAGCGCAGTGGATAACACGCCAGCCTGCGTCACGAAGGTGCCCGTGTTCGATCCCCGGTCAGCCGGGCTATTTGCTAACTCAGTGTACAACGTTTTGATAGGCATTTCAAAATACATTGCGGCTTTCGTATGATTGACTATTTTATTTAAGACTAGCTGTTGCCCGCGGCTCCGCCCGCGTTAATGTCGTTCCCTTGGGAACAGTAGAAATAATAAAAATTCCATACAAACCCCTCTGCTTTTTCCACCAAAAAATTTAATACATTTCACCTGCATAGATCTTTAGCCCTTAAGGTGGGGATTTTGCCCATTTCACCTAGATAGATATTTTTTTATTGTAATGGAAAACTTCTTATTGTCATATTTCTAAGTAAATAAAAAAAATCCATACAAACTTTACCCCACCTATTTAACCCCTTCAAGGGGAAATTTCGTCCATTTTAACTACACAGGTCTTTTTAATTGTAATGTAAACATATATACTTATTTTTATACTTCTATGTCCAGAAATGAGAAAATTTCCATACACACCCCCTTTATCCCTTAAGGGGGGAGTTTTGTACATTTCACCTACATAGATCTTTTTAATTGAATCTAGAACGTATATACTTATTTTCATACTTCTAAGTCTAGAAATGAAAAAAATCCATACTAACTTTACTCCCCTGTTTTATCCCTTCAGGCGAAAATTTCATCGGTTTTACCTACATACATCTTTTTAATTGTAAACCAGAACGTCCAGAAATGAGAAAATATCCATAAAAACTTAACCCTTTGCTCCCCCCATGTTGCCCCTTAAGGAGGGGATTTTATACATTTCACCTACACAGATCTTTTTAATTGTAATCGAGAAATTACCTACCTATTTTTATATTCTAAATCTAGAAATGGAAAAATTTCATATTAACTTTACCCCCTATTTACCCCTTCAAGGGAGAATGTTGTCTAGTTCACCTTAACAGATCTTTTTTAATTTTAATTGAGAACTTTTGTACCTACTTTCAAACTTCTAAGTCCAGAAATGAGAAAATTCCATAATAATTCAGCCCCTTTGATTTTCTAAAAATTCTTTCTTAGTGCTCATTTACATCATAAAAGGAATCCCTGTGCCAAATTTCAAGTTTCTGGGCACAGTAGTTTCGGCTGTGCATTGATATATAAGTCAGGTTTGCCTTTGGCCCGCGGCTCCGCCCGCGTAAGTGTCGATTTCTCAGGAACAGTAGAATTACCCGGAATACAATAGTTCATGACTTTCAATGAAACACCTTAATATTGAATTTCAATTGAATACCTTCAAAAACGAAAAGTTTCATACTAACTTTGCATCCCCGTTATAACCCCTTTAAGGGATGATTTTTGAGAAAAATATTTTACTCGTGTTTCATGCCTTTCAGTAAAGAACCTTCATGCTGAATTTCATTCGACTAACTTCAAAAATGGCCAAGTTTCATGCTTACTTTGCACCCCTATTTTACCCCCTTAAAGGATGATTTTTAAGTAAAATATTTTACTCGTGTTTCATACCTTTCAGTAAAGAGCTTTCGTGCTGAATTTCATTCGTAAAACTTCAAAAACGACAAAGTTTCATACTAACATTGCAACCCGTTTTACCCCCTTAGGAGATGAATTTCCAAAAATCCTTTCTTACTACTCCCCTACGTTATAAAAGGAACCTCTGTGCAAAATTTCAAGTTCCTAACCCCTATAGTTTAGGCCCCGCGCTGATATGACAGTCAGTCAGTCAGCTTCTCTTTTTTTTTAGTATGGATTACTATGGATAGTATGGATAGGTATAATGCTGTCGTATAATGATGATGAATTGACTTTGGATTTTAATTTTCTTATGTCACTTATTATTTTATTTTATTTTTGCTATATGTTTGCAGGCAAACTCATGCCTTGAGTTCATTCAAATGACGATAACTTTTTTTTTAATGAACCGATTTTGATGAAACAAACTTTAGATGTTTTGCTGAGTTAAAACAAAGCAATTGGTGAAAGTTTGAAGTAAATCGGTTCAGTATTTTCGGAGATAATCGTGATCATACATACAGACAGACAGACAGACAGACAGACAGACAGACAGACAGACAGACAGACAATAAATTCGAAAATTTTTTTTTTGCTTTCTATTATTCTTTTTAAGTGTCCCTCTATCCATTTCAGTCAAAAATTCTAAATGTACAGACAAAATATTTTTACTGTTTTATTATATGTATAGATGTATAAAAAGTAATGTATTTTGAAGTGACTATCAAAACGTTGTACACTGAGTTAGCAAATAGGCAGGCAGGTCATGATGGATAACGATCTTTTTCAGATTGAACTGGATCTTGGATGTTTATCTATATAAGTATCTATTATAAAATATAGTATTGTTAAGTTAGTATCCTACGACACGTTCACAACTTAGTGTGGGGCTAGCTCAGTTTATGTGATATGTCCCTAAATATTTATATTTATACCTTGTTTTTAAACGACTGGATCGATTTTGACAGTTAGGGTATCGCTAGGTTTATCTCAAAAACCCAAGTGTCCATAGACAAGTCTCTTTTTAAAGTAGGGACTGTTTGGGTTTTTAATTTATGGAAAACTAGCTTTTTCCCGCGGCTCCTCCCGCGTCAATGTCGATCCCTCGGGAATAGTACTTTTTCCCGGGATAAAAGGTAGCCTATGTCCTTCTCCGCACTCCAGAGAACTTGTATGCAAAATTTCATGATGATCGGTTCAGTAGTTACAGCGTGAAATCGTAACAAACAAACAAACTCACTTTCGCATTTATAATATTAAGTAAGGATACACATTGTAGTCGTATCATAGGAATTATAATTCAATGCGTTAAATATAGGGCTCTGGCGCCGCATTATCCGCATAGGCCTCTGATCATCATCATTATCATCATCATTACAACCGCAAAAAGTCCATTGCTGGACAAGGGCCTCACCCAAGGAATTTGAAGATATTGCCAGACTCATCACGCTTGGCAGGCGGGTTGGTGAGCGCAGTTTCTTTGGCTTTTTGTGCTTCCGAGGAATTTGTTAGGATTGGGAAAGGAATGAAAGGTATTAGGATACTACTCCCTCGGATGAAGCCATACCTACAACAATCGGGCAGGCAGTTGAAGATCACACTCATGACCATGGGGAACGCTGATGCTAAACGCCTTATCGGCAAGATAGGGCACAGAATATCAAACTAGCAATGCTGCGGTCACCTTTGCAGGGGAAACGATACCAGTTCTTATTCACAAAATAAATATTAAAAGAAAAAGTATTGCGCTTTCTATAACAAAACAATAGTAGGTACAAAAACTCCACGCGTAACACGGGAGACATAATTTGAAATGTCCGTAACATTCTAATAATTATTATGATTACGGGTGTTCTATTCAACATCTATAAAAAACGCACGACCTAATAATCGGCCGTCCGTGTACTACGAGGTTGACCCCTTGAAAGTCGGCGCTACGTTAGGTCAAACAGTTCATTTATTTTCCAAATGCAGCCTTATTTACATCTGTCTGATGTCAACATAATTTTTGTTTATGTTGGAAATTTGAATATCATGTTTTATGCAAAACGTAACGTTTAAATGTGCTTATACTATGACAGATGAAAATGTTATACAAGGTAATAAGTAGGGTAAATGATGGAATTCGGGTTCTACAATTGTAGTAGTCGTTTCGAATCGAATTGTTTTTTTTTTGAATGAAAACTTCAAAAACATATCTTGGGTGTAATAGGTCGATTAGAACAGAGAATATAGTATTTACTACACATCCCTAGTACTAAATTAATAATTCATATACTGTCATACATAAGCCAATTACGTGAATTTATCGTACAATTGCACTGTAAAATCATTGATTTTTACTTAACGTATAAATTATGTATTTGTATGTTTTTATATTACGTATTTATTACATAAATTATATAAAATCATTGATTTTTACTTAACATATAATTATGTATTTTTTACTTAAAATATATATAAACATATGTTAATAGATGATAAAAGCTCTGATATGTGAAACGTTATTAAGGATTGTATTTATCCGTGGTGAAATTTAAAAAATCCTTTGTTAAGAAGTAGACTTACCGGGCTGGCTGGAGTAGGTATGGGTTCGTGCTTCTTCGCCTCGTAGTAATTCCACTATTGTTCTTGGGCCATTCGCACCGCTCCAACTGCTGCGGTGCGAATGGTCCCATTCAGAAACAGTACTTGGGCGATTCGAATAGCTCACTCCTACGTAGTACCTACGTTACGTACTATACTAGTATTTATTCTGTGGTAACTCAGCTATTACGTAGGTTTAGTCATTGGTGCAATTTTTTTCGGAATAAAATGTAGCCAAATAAATAAAAAAAAATACAAAAATAAAAATACAAATATTTATTTGTACTAATAAAAATAACATATAGTTTTCTTATTAATGACAACAAATAGTGAACATTTAAAACGCTTTGCCTCAAATATATCTAGGCTAATAGGTAATATCAAAAATAAAAGAGAGCTTATATTTTCGTAATTCCCAAACAATAGCTTGTATTGGATAAGTACAATTTAGATAAAAAGTCAATGGTAGTGAATCGAAGTTATTGGCCTCAGCTGAGCAGACCAGCCGGATAGGATTAAAGGCCCTTTTAGTACAGATCAAATCCTTCTAGATACGGCAAAGTCACGCACGTATTTATTTATTCAATGACCTTTTTAGTATATCATAATTTATTAATAGTATTATTAAAACTTACGCGAGATAAATTCATTAAGAAACACGGTTTTGCTGACGTTTATTCAGTCGGAATCGCCGACTTATTTCGGGGGTGTCCAGAAGTCGCCTCCAGCTGCATGTAATATATTACAATAACATAGGTCCTTTTAAATTTACCACGAATATTTGAGGACTGGCATGCATAAGCTTGAAAACTGATTTATATTTTAAAAAAAAGCCACGGTAGTTTTAGAGATACATACGTTTACATTTAGAAAAAAGAAGCGGCAAGAAACACGCTGTCCACAAAAAAAAAATAACTTTTAACTATTACCTAACTATGGACACTAATTCACCGACATAAACAATCGAAACAGCTGATTTATCGATTTTCATAAAAGAAATAATTAATATGTTGGAAATAGCTTAAACAAAATCTAAATTTGCTTCTAAAGTATTTCTTTTATTTGCCATATGGGAGACAGTACTTACATTATTTGAGCTTAATTTAAACGCCTTTATAATATGTTGCATTTCACTTTATAATCCGATCATAAAAGTTGTTATAAACATGTTGTGAGGTAATAGCTAACCCCGGGCTAGTCACGAAGGTGAGAAAACGCTCAGATGCGTAAAAAAATAATAAACACTTTCTTAGCGTCCGAGAAACACTTGTAAAAAAGTTTAATATACTTTAAATAATGTTGCCTACAGTAGCGTGACCAACACGTATCTAATTTAATTAAAATTTCACTGGTCTGACGTGACCTTAACAAATAAATTAATAGGAACGTGTTTTTAATTTATTTCTCGGTAATACGTTTTAAATTAAATGTATAAACTATTTATTACATTAATAAATTACATTGTAGACGATATATACATCTAAACACTATACAATTGTTGGACACTAAATCAGCGGACTTGTTTCATGAAGACATTTGCATAAACCAAATCTGGAAGTTGGTTCGTTAAATTTTATAGTCTAGATAATTATGTAATGCTTTTATAGGTTAAGTTAGCACTTATTTATGTTTTATTTGAAATATTTAAATTGATTTTTAATTTCACTCTAATAAAGAAGCCGGAATTTTCCGAGAAGTCCAAAATTATGATAAAGAAGAATGAATTTGTATTTTACAGAAGCCGAGTATTGTATGAACTTTCGAAATTCGGATATAGCCTTAGATTTGCGTTCCATTTTTGTGATTCTTCGTAATAGAAATGGCCTAGGTGATTTAGACGAAAATCTTAAAACGCTTCTTTAAACAAAATGGTGTGCGTATGGTGCTTTCCTAAATTCTATGTCAAGAACATTATTCACTATTTAAAATTTCTTTAAAGATATTCGACCCAGTCGATTCCTATTTTAAAAGATTTATTCGGATAATACGTCTAGTATTTTGTAATCTTCGGTATTTTTAAATAACAGATCAAGCATTGCGATTTGCAAAATAATATTTTGTAACAGCATACATAACATAAAAATAATAATTCAACGATAGTATAAAAGTACATCAATTATCAACTAACACCGTTGTTGTTTTATTCCCTCTGACTTTATATCTACGTGGGCACACTTTAAGCGGGGTATTTGAGGTATAGCTCGGACTGAGTTAAATCCCATTCGGGGTATTTACTGCCTCCCGATGACGTAAACTGCTGTTTTAGTACCGCTTTAACCTGTTCTACAGTTTGTAAATATCATTTATTAACTGTAGCAAACTATCCTATAATATCCACTGCTGGGTAAAGCCTTTTTTCAGTGCACGGAAACAATCTCGGTCTTGTGTTTTACGAATCCAGTTTCGACTTGCGATTTTTCTAATATCAATGGCCCAACCTCGCTATCGGACGACTTACGCTTCGCTTGCCATTTATGGGCCACCATTCTGTCAAAAACCATCTCAACCTATCATCACCTCGCCTTGCCAGGTGTCCTGCCCAATTCCACTTCATTTCCATTAGACGCCTTCCAGCATCTCGACTTTCGTTATTTTTCAGATCACAATGTTAGGGACTCAATCAACTCAGTTTACGAGTGATAATATGCAGTTGACAGGAATGTAAGTTAGGGCAGAAGAGGGCACAGTTTTTATTCACCAAACCCGATAACATAAGCTGCTGCAAAAATTGTCCTGATATAGTAAAATGTCTAAGTAAACTTCTAATGTAAGTACATACATACTGTCACGTCTTTTCGCTTGCGGGCTAGACATAGCCCATGTCTCTAAGACCTTCAAGCTACTACATGTACTATTAGAATACCTATATAACACGAGAAGTTAAGAATAAATAAAAAATAGATTAAAGTTAATATACCTTTAATCAAATTAAATTTTTAAGTCCATGTCTTTACTATCTACTATATATTTTTATGACATAAGTAGGATAATAGGTTACTTAGTGTCTTAACGACATAAGTGTAGCCTTATTCGCAAAACATAAACAGTCGATTGCGATATAATTGATACTTTAAATTAAACCTTAATCTCTTTGTAATCGCTTCGAAACACCAGGAAGTCGATTTAATATATATTTACAACGGCAATTATCGACCAATTAACATCGTTGGAGCTGCCATTAAGCAGCTGCCATGTTGCATAGGATATAATTTCGCAAACCCGATATGCAGAAACCTGATACAGATTATAAGTTGGCGTCTCAAAGCCATTTGTCGTGCGCCGTACTGCTAAGGCATGTGTACATTGTATACTGAATGAAGCTGACCACACTGTTAAAGATATAACATTTCTATTTTGTTATTCCTATTAATAAAATATCTTAGGTTGGTTCGGATTTATGCCAAACACATACATAAATACTCGTACATAGACTTATTATAAAATATAGAATAAAGTTTAGTTAAAAAACTAAATTCATTGATGATTAAATAAATAAATTTTGACATGGTAGAAATATATCAATAACCGTTCGTATTCGTTATATTAGGGATTTATGCTACAATTTCCTTGGAAGGGTCAATTCAGCCTATCAATATGACTGTTTGACCACGGGCTAGTGGCTAGCTGGCCAGAATTTCATATGGAAAACAAAATTGGTTTTCAAATTCCCTGCTTTGTTTCCATCAGAAAATATCAAGTTGAGCCAACCCTTCAGGGGCCCCTTTAAACTCGGTATAAAATCTTGTACTTTTGAATCGTTTTTTTTTTAAATTACTTTTTAAATTCAACATGTCGCAGATCACAACAGCTTATACCTTTATCTTAGTCCACAGAAAATATAAGGTCTAGTAAAGACTCACTTTTGGGGCCATACGAGTATAATAACATATGATCTCTGTTTACTTCCTTGCAAACCTATCAGAAAGTCCCGCTACGATAACTACATAATACGCGTATAACGTGTCTACACGGCCTAAGCGGCTGTAGTTGCGCAAGCGCAGCTCCTGTTATTTTGGGCTGTCGACGAAATTATACACTGGCGCTAATTGCCGCCACCCGTACGGTTGCTCGACAATCTCGCAATTATTTTTTTACGTTAAAAAGTGATTGCAATGCTGCATAATTAGGGTTATGTACCCAAGAAGCGCCAAAAAGAACCTATTACAAGTACTAAGCCTCCGCTGTCTGTCTGCCCACCCAGCGCGGCGTCTATCTATCAGCCTGTCTGTCTTAAAGCAGGTCTTATACCTGCATTAAATGTAGAAAATTGAACTTTTCATGGACGTATTTCTGTTTGCTATATTAAGAAATAAATAGATATAAAATTAAGAATTTCTTATTTTTCATGAGCGTAAGTGGCTAAAATAGGCTGGAGTCACATTTTTTCAAACTGCCTTATGGTATTCGGGACCAATGGTTTAACGTGCCTTCCGGAAGAGAATTTTCACCGAGGAATCCCTTCTCAGTGGTGATCAAGCTCAAGATTGTTCTCCATGTGTAAGCAAAATTAAGAATTGAAAGAATCCATTTTACAATGATCCTGTGTATTTAATCGATGCGGAACCCACCGTGGGTACGACGTGCGCTTGGCTCGATTTTAGGTTGAAAAGTGATTGCAATGCAGCTGATAATTTTTTGATGTCGGATTAAATTGTTGGTTTGGGGCTGACATCATTTTTAAGCATGTTACATACCTTGTACTTATACTTATGGGTAGTGCTTCTTGCTCCTTCATGATCACAACTTTGTATCTTTTTAGAATTTTGATATTATGTACCGCCAGAATGAAAATAGACCGTTTTACAATCAGTTGTTAACAAAGTCCAAGGGTTTAGCCAACATTAGTTAGACATTAGGTATTAACCTGATGTTGGACTTTTTTTAATTTACCTTAGTAAATTAGTAGTATTACATCTCTTTCCCTTACGGGGCAGACAGAGCTAGCGATGGAAAAAAACAAAATTCTGGTGTGAAAAAAAAATTGTTCGAAAACATATTTTTTCTGGACCATGTTTTTTTTCAAGAGTATGAAATACAAAACTGTGACAGTTTTACGGTTTATTCTTAAACCTACGGTACGTTTCTGATTTCATTTAGATTTTATAAGACGGAAGAAGAGACAAAAGAAAGTGAAAATTCCGACGTTGACAAGACCAGTACAAGGTGTAGGCACTGAAACTGATACCGAAAGTGAAGATGAAGAATAAATAAAAACAATAAGCAATTGGGTTGTAATTTGTTGTTAGAAGTTGTCAATTATAAATAAATTGGTTGACTTATTACAATAGTTTGATTTATAATTGAACTTAAATGTAAGGCACAAACAAAAATGTAGAGAAAAATACAACAATGCTTAGTTTTTTTCATGTTGTGTTTCAACAAAGTGAAACAAAATATTTTGTTTTTTTGTTTCATTTTACATCGCTAGGTCTTTAAGCCATGCAGTACCTTTACTTTTGTGAACTAAGATACCTAGTTGCCCAATATTTTTTTTAATCAGGCATCATGTAAAATATTGATTACCTATTAAGATTAATTCTGCGATAGCTCTTTGCTGTTCATCAGTGTTTACCTATATGCGTACGTCAAAATTATATCGTGGTACCTATATTAAGCTAATTTATAAAACTCATTTAAAACCACATCATATAATAATAGCTGAAGATTTTATATTTACGAGATTTGAGATTTTACTAAGTCCAACTTTTGTCACCAGATGGTTCTGCCACTTCGACGATGACAATTACGTGAACGTGCCCCGCCTAGTCAAGATCCTGCAGAAGTATAACCACCAGGAGGACTGGTACCTCGGCCGGACATCAGTCAGCAAGCCTGTTAAGATATTTAAGAAGCCTACTAATAAGGTACCTCATTTTAATCTTTTTCTCAAATCCCCCAGAAACAGTTTTATATCTTACTTACCTCCTTATACCTACAATACATTTTTAGTTTATCTGTGATCGTTAGGTGGCAAATTAGAAAAAAAAATAAGTTTATTCTATATCTCTTTTAAATGTCATATTTTTCTTTTTTAATATGCTTTTTTAATTAATTGCTAACTCGAAAAAATACTACAGTTTTGGAAAGTCCATTGCTGATTCGCCAAAAGAAACTCCGTCTAGTAATTTTTCTTTGTTTTTTTTTTTTGTTTATCTGTGATCGTTAGGTGGCAAATTAGAAAAAAAAAATAAGTTTATTATATATCTCTTTTAAATGTCATATTTTTCTTTTTTAATATGCTTTTTTAAGTAATTGCTAACTCGAAAAAATACTACATTTTTGGAAAGTCCATTGCTGATTCGCCAAAAGAAACTCCGTCTAGTAACTTTGTTTTTTTTTTTATTTTATTTGAAATACTTATATTTATTTTTTTGTACGACTGCCCAAAAAAGGTGATTATTAAATTGATTTTATGTTCAAAAAAATCACTTTAATAATCGCCTTTATGTACAAAAGTAAGTCACGTAGGCAACAAGTCGTGTGTATATATATACATAAAACGTAATTTTGAACGTCCTAGGTATATGGCAATCTTGGAATCAGAATCCCAATATAAAAATGCTAATATTCCTATAACATTTGAGTAAATAAATCACAAAAGTGATTAAAACAGAAACAAAACAAATCTGATACTTTGTGTGGATAATCTAACCATTTGAATATAACCCGACTTAATTAAGGAACCCTCCTCCCCGTTTATTAAGTAAAGTTTGTTGAGACTGTTCAATTTGTTTCAGTTATGGTTCTCATTCTGGTTCGCGACCGGAGGCGCCGGATTTTGCATTAGCAGAAGTTTGGCTCTCAAAATGTTACCTATTGCAAGGTTTGTATTTCTCTTGTTTCCTTTGTTTCTTTGTATTGTTAAACGTTAAGCTATCTCAGAGAGTTTAAGTTTAATTGTTTTAGTAAAGGAAGATAATACCTAACATTAGTTGAACTGAATTCGTATGTGTTTACTACTAGTACGACACCTACATCTATCCCTAGCAGCGGAGTAGGTACAACGATAAAATTTACGTACTCCTTCACTCGCGGCTCCGCGTTAAGTTGAGTACTTTTTACCGGGATAATATGTACACTATGTTCTTCTCCGTAGCCCAAACAAGGGTATGCAAAATTTCATGACGATTAGTTCAGTAGATAGGGTGAAGGCGTAACTAACAAACACACTAACTTATCATTTATATATAGGATCATCACCTCACAGTTGCCGGAACTGAGTATGGAGGAGTTGCTGACGATTCGGACTTAATAATATTCGGACACAATCCGAATTGATACTTTTAATCAAATTATTTTTTCTCTAACAATTTGGACAAGAAAAATGTTTTGCATAGTCAGAAAGAAACTTTCGACAATACTTTAAAAGACAAAACCTATAAAAAAACAGTTTTTGACCGTATATTTATTAAGTCATCTTTTTAAACATTTTTAATGCATGATGACCGAATCAATAGTTGGTGTATTTTTGACCCTGGCAATTTTTTAATAGCATTTATTATGTAATGCTAAATCATTCAATGTGACTGTAATAGATATTGTTTATGTCATTTTATTGTAGATTAACCTATATTTATAAGATGTTAATTTTAAAGCTTCAACCTGTATTAAAGCTGCCGGTTTTTATCTGGTTCAGACTACGCCGAAATATACGCTTATACAAGTTTTAATAGTATGCTGTAGAAGCGGTCAGCTTATCACGGTTATCACAGTAAAAAGCTTTTATCTGAATTAAAGCTGCGATTGCTATCAGACAACAGATCATTCATCGGCAAATAGATATATGCATACAGTTTTACATATAGTTTTTTTTACTATATTAATAATATTATAAATGCGAAAGTGAGTTTGTTTGTTTGTTACGCTTTCACGCCGTAACTACTGAACCGATCATCATAAAATTTTGCATACAAGTTTTCTGGAGTACGGAGGACAGGCTACCTTTTATCCCAAGAAAAAGCACTATTCCCAAAGGGATCGTCAATGACGTGGACTAAGCCGCGGGCGAAAGCTAGTCTATTATAAAATATAGTATCGTTGAGTTAGTATCCTACGACACAAGTTCACAACTTACTGTGGGGCTAGCTTAATTTGTGTGATATGTCCCTATATATTTATTTATATTTGTATATTTCGGTTTCGTCTGCGATGCCAAACTACTTTCACTTGTCTGAGGATTCATCCCGGTGATCAAAAATTCAATCTGAATACCTCTAAATATACAGCGTGTAAATTTACCCTTGACATTCCGTTAGAGGGTAAACTCACCCCACCCAAATGAACAACTTTTTCTTTGGGTCTAATGCTGAGAACTCATTTTTTTTTGACATTTTCACACGAGTTGCCGGGGCAGTCAAACACGTTTGTATGTAAACTCAAAAATGTTGAGTTCCCAGCGTTGGTCGTTTTGACCGGCTGAGTTGCCCCTTCAAGGGAATTTCAAGGTTCAAGTTACACGCTGTATACTGCCAGTTGTTATCCGATCCAGCCAGCCTATTTGCAAACTTAGTGTACAACGTTTTGATAATCACTTCAAAATACATAGCCGCTTTCATATGATTGACTATTTTTATTTAAGATATATAAAACGTAATGTATTTTGAAGTGACTATGAAAACGTTTGAAATCGACGTATTGAAAACTAGCCGTGTGGTATCCGGCAGAGTAGAATAGGACCACTCCAAATATTCCCGTGGATGTCATAGAAGGCGACTTAGGAAATACAAGCTAAACAAAGCTTATAAATATCTGTGAGACCTCTCCAACCCGTCTGGCCAGCGTGGAGAGTGTAGGCCAAGTCCTCTGGCTGCTATGGCCAAGTATGGCTCTAGTAGTACAGAGAGGGTCGTGCTCCTGTAGTGGAGACTAAAAAGGACCTTATGATGATGATGATGATGAACGTAAATAAGCAAATAGGCCGGCAGACATTTATGTATATATTTACTACTGTTACCAGTCTTTAGTAAAGTATGTTGTTGCAGTGGCGGCCGCTTCATCACAGTCTGCGAGGGCACGCGGTTACCAGATGATATGTCAATAGGTTTTATTATTGGTGAGTACTTTAATTTTTTAACTGACTTCAAAAAGGAGGAGGTTTTGATTCAACATTATGTTTTTTGTATGTATGTCCCGCCTTAACTCCGTCATTAAATGATGTACATTAAAATTTAATCAATATCGTTTTATAAGATTAGTTGAAGTCGCTTTTCTCATCTAAAACATTATTATTCTCCATGCATTGACTCATTATCATCATTTCGAGTAGGTGTCACGGTCAAATCGACCATGCACACCCTGGTGTCAGAGTTCTTCGGAACCGTCTCTTGGCCTCTAACGTGATGGCAGCCGGGACCACCGGCTTAACGTGCATGCATTGACTGTAAACCTAATAGTCTGAGGTCAATGACAACGCTAACATAATAATACTCGTATTATAATATTTCGTTTCTATTTTTTATACCCGACTGTCAAGAAGAGTTATTTGTGTCGCGCGTATTTTTTTATTATCCCGTATATTCCAAATAACTGGATGGAATTTCAACAGTTAAAGTATCATTGGGTTAATTTAATACCTAAGTGTTTTAAAAACTGGCCAAGTGCGAGGCGGACTTGCGCACGAAGGGTTCCGTACCGTTATCTATAAAAACGACAAAAAAATCACGTTTGTTGCATGGGAGCTCCCTTAAATGTTTATTTTATTCTATTTTTTTAGTATTTGCTGGTGACAGACCGATAGACAGACAGAAAGACAGTCAGACGGACAGCGGAGCAATATTAATAGTGCCCCGTTTTCACCCTTTGGGTACGGAGCCCTAAAAAAAAAGCAGTTGGTTTTTCTTTTAATTAAAATAAAACTTTGTTCCGATAATGCATCATTCCAAATGCCCGTTTCCATATTTATAAATATCATATTTTAGTTTTTAAGACTGTTTGTGAGACAGGACAAACGTGGAATGGAATGATGTTGAACAAGAAATAATTGTACAATAAAAAATCTATTACTGCCATCAAATAATTTAATACTCAATAGGTATTTACACTTCACAACACACCATCACGTCTTTTTCCCTTACGGGGTAGACAGAGCCTAGATATAATACCTTAAAACCACGTTTAGCATGTTTGTGGGCGTGTAGATTGAAAACGGAATCAGAATAGTGATGGGTTAATAACCACATCTTACATTATTCCTCAGATTTTCACTCATTCCTTCGATCGGCTTTTACGATCAGAGCTGACTGTAGCAGCTGGTACATTCGCCCCTTTTTTCATTTTACCCAGATCAGCATGGAAGAGTTATAAACTTTCCACAAATAAAAAAAATAGAAATTGTTTATATGTGAATTACGGGTTACTCACGTACGAAGTCTGACTTCGTACGTTGAGCACTGACTTCGTACGTGAGTAACCCGTAATTCACATATAAATAATGTCATTATCTCGCGTTAGTTTTAATCAAAAAAAATTAAATTGCTCGCTCATAGAGTTGTTGTAAAAGCAGTGTAGTGACAGGAGCAATCTTAATTAAACATAATCTAATATGATGATATCACGCTTATTCCATTTAAATTCTACACCATCAGCCGCGTTCCTTCACGCAGGACACGAATGGCTCCACAGCATCGCAGACTCCAGCTAATTTACATACAATAATCTAGAGATTTATCTCAACACCAGTTTGTCTCTTTGCATGGGCATAAATTATCTCTATTAGTGAAATATTTTAAAACCAGTTCAGCGGTTCTTGGGATTACGCCTACATTTATCATGATGTGTAAGTTAGATATTGTTTCCGAGAAGGAAAGATTTGCAATACAAAACACAAGACAAATATTTTTTTTGTATTAAAAGTGAATCAATTACAATACACGTATTTCATATATTAAACCCTCAAATTTTTATTTAAGTTTATTATTGATAGTTTTTGTGTAGTAATTTCCTTTAATATTTCTGTTTACGAACACAAACGTGGTTGGTTATTTTTTTTGACGCGATGACGTCTTATTCTGCACGCACGAAAATATGTCAGGTTCCGTGTGCAAGCGAGAGCGCGGAACAAGCAATAGAGCGGTTTGTGATGTGACGCATCTATATCTCATCTCATCCACCATTATCACGTAAAGTAATATTTTTGTCCGTAAACCTACTTTATTTCAACCAATTTTTTTAGGGTTCCGTACCCAAAGGGTAGAAACGGGACCCTATTAATATCGCTCCACGATCTGTCTGTCTGTCTGTCACCAGGCTGTATCTCATGAACCGTTATAGTTAGACAGTTGAAATTTTTACAGAAGATGTATTTCTCTTGCCGTTATAACAACAAATACTGAAAAATGAAATAAAATAAATATTTAATGGGCCTCCAATACAACAAACGTGATATTTTTTGCTTGTTTTTGCTCGATATTGATAACGGCAAGAGGTAGATGCTTGAAATATTCACAGAATATTTAGATATATATTCACTTTAAAAATAAATAATTAAATATAAATAAAATTCATATTAAAGGGGGGCTCCCATGCAATAGACATGATTTTTTTGCCGTTTTTATAAATAACGGTACGGATCCCTTCGTGCGCGAGTCCGACTCGCACTAGGCCGGTTTTTAAATAATTTTTTACCAGACTAGTATAGTAAGTACCACACTAATATACTAAGTACATAAGTACAATCATTTTCAACAAACAATTGACAGTGCATTGTGTCCTCTTGTATTGTATTGCTTCTAAAAATATCCTCATGAATAGAGGCGGACTAAATTGGGATGAATCATTTTGGTGACCTCAAAAGGTCACGCTTCAAGTTTTTGAATGCACACATCAAACACATTGTTTTGGATTTTTATGGTCACTTTTCTTTTAGTTTGTTGATTTCTAGATTTTTTTTCGACAGCTAGTTACAAATACTCCGGGAGTGCCAGCAGAAGTAAAAACTCGCCTTTGCTGCGGTCTCAGGTCACGTGTCCTGACGCGAGTTTAACATAATGGGTAGAAAAACCCATCCCACAAAGTGCACAAAGCCGCTAAATAAGTTCGAAAATTCATTAAATTTGAATAACTAGCAATATTATTGAAAACTAATATTAAATGGCAACAACATGCTAAACGCGGCTGTGAGGTCTATAAGACCTGGGCTCTGTCTACCCCGTAATGGAAAAAGACGTGTATGAACATTAACAATTATACTGTCTACTGTTATCGCTTTTATAAATACCGGTCTGCAAAAAATCCTATGTTTTAAATGTTTTAATAATTTAATTACTCTCTTCCCTGAATAGAACACTGAACAGTAAACTATAAAATAAAAATGATATCTGGGTCCGTCTAAACATGAATTTCTAAACTATACATGAGGTATTGTAATTGCGAATTTAACTCTGTATATTACTGTTTTACACATTAACCATGTGACCGATTATTATAAAATTTAACAGAGGCATTGAAATGGAAATAGGTTACATTTCATCCCGTAAAAATAATATTCTCACATATATTTAAACTAGCTTTTGCTCGCGAATGCGTCCAAGTAGAAGTCTCAAAATTGAACCAAGGAATCACGTTGTCCCATACAAAGTGATAGAATTTCGCAAAATCTTTTCTCATCTGATGTTTACGTGATACAAAAAATACACCCTCCAAGTTTTAGGTCTCTACAATCAGCGGTTTAGGCTGTAGGTTAGTAAGTCAGGTATTCAGCGCAAATTTTATATATATTCAAAATTCAAATTCAAAATAATATTCAAAAATTCTTTATTTTACCCTCCAATCTATATCAATACCCATATACACAAATTGTGGTAGAATACTTATGATAAGATTATGAGAGACTGGTGCCTGAACTAAGCAGAGCCTGTATCTCAGTACACCACCCTCTCCCCTCACGAATATAAACTCATGACTATAAACGTATATGTATGTATAGATGGATATAAGATGATACACACGCATTCAACTTTATTGACAAAGAACTTCTTTTCAGAATATCTGATGAAGAAGAACATGACACCCATATCGGAGTTCCACTCGCACTACGAGCAGATGAAGTTGCTCCCATCGGAGACCTTCCGAGACCAGATCTCGTTCAGTTACGCCAAGACCAAGAACGAATGGAATGTCGTCAACGTGCCTGGTTTTGATACCAGATACGATCCTACAAGGTAAGTAATACATACGGTAATTAATTAGCTCCTAAATGGGAATTGAACACGGATACCATGATAATTTTTGATGTTAAATGGTCTTTTTATTGAGCTTTTTTATTTTAACTGTGCTATTAGTTTTATCAAAACACTTTTTCTTTTCGGGTGTGTAAGTGGCCAAAAGTGATGTCAGTTGTTCAAGCTGCCTTAACGCATCTGACATAGCATAACGACCGCTACCTAATGATGAAAGCCAAATTTGAAAGCTTAATGTGCGTTCCAAAGTACGAAGGCCCCATATTGTCACCTATCCTAGTAACCACGCCCGGGGTCCAATAAATAAAAAAATATTGCCGACAGAAAAAGTAAACCTAGATTACTCAATCTGCTCCACAATAGAATTAAAATCTTACTTTCTTAAATATACTATGTTGCTGATCACAAAAACTAAATTAAACTACTGTTTCTCTCGCGAGCTAATAAAATTATTCAATTTCCTTTATTGTTAGAACTACGAGAAAATCCTGGTATTTTTATACTTCTGTCCAATAAACTCAGCAGTTACAAACGACGAATTCCGAGCTTACGGTAGATAAAGGCTGTGCCGTAACTAGGGCGGTGCCAACGGTACCTATGCATGGGGCACAAAACCTGAAGGAGCGCAGAAATGATTAGACAGACCACAAACCTTACCTATCCATTAAATGAGGTGCAACAGAACATCTTATCTATCTGTCGCTTCTGGACGATGATGGAAACTGATTTTGATGAAATTACATATAGTAATAATATAGGGAAAAACCAATTCATTCTTTTCATCCGAAAAAAATGGACCATTCTCATTAGTTGACTTCATAATATCAATGGAACAACTGAGAAAAAAAATCTCACTAATTCCATGGAACTGTTTGCTGATGGAACTAGTGAGAATGATCTGTGAAATTACTCCTTTCAAAGTTTTTATATGAATACGAACGGAGCCCCGGGCCTAAGTTAGTTGATTACGAGGTAATAATGGCGTCTTGTCCTACTATCAGCAGTATACATCATACACACCTGATAATGTAACATATTTATAACTCAGTATCAGATATTATAATAGACAACGATATCGTCAATGTTGACATTATGAGTTAAGACTAGTGTCCGGTGCGAGTAGCGCGGTCTGTACGGATATGAGTACATTTTGTTGTCAGATCCGCCAAATTGATTATAAATGACTCTTCAAATTTATGATCGAACTTAGCGGGCGTTCATTTGTAACGTGAGGTGATTTTCCAATTTTTGAACCCATCGTGAGAATTCGTAAGATTTGACTCAACTGCCTCCCTCGCCCCTAAATCTAACGTGAGATTTCACTGTGTTAAATTCCGTTGGAAATGAATTATTTTTTTATGCGTTAATAGATGGATTTTAAAAATAACATTCTAATACATTCAGCTGAAAGTAGACTTTGACGTGACCATGAAAGACCATCCTAAAGATCTAATGATCTTTAGGAAGAAAAGCAAAAAATAATGAAAGATAATGATACGTATATAATAATGATACGTATATAATAATTACGTGATATTCACCGAGATCCCCCCTCTTCCCAGTAAGAGATTGGATGATTCAGCTCGACTCCTAAACACCTCAAGTAATTATGGACGCCCCTTTGGAAAAAAATCAGGGACATGGTTATAGAAGCCCGCAACCCTAGTTACTACACTGGATGAAGGCCATTCTCAACGAAACTGTTTCTTTGTTGCAGGTTCCTCTCGCTGCATTGTTTCCTGTTTCCCCAATTTAAGTTCTGTCCAAGATAGCGCATTTCAGGTATAATTCTTGGAAGTTAAAGTTACGGAAGCTAAGCGATTCGAGAATACTAGATGTTTAAACTTCGCAATCACTACGTGAGATGGTAAACATCTAAAACGTATCGATCATCTATTATTGTGGAAAACACCAACTAGTTTTGTGCCTTAAGATAGTCAAGATTCTTGAAAATAGGCTAAAACTAGTCGACTTTATAAACCGAAGTATCATGTTGTATTCAATAGTTCGTCATTGACTTTTTTAATCAAGTAAACATCATGTGCAGATTTTTTTAAAGTTTTTCTGTAAATGTGGGAATGTAAAATATTATTGAAGAATTTGATGACGCAGTTTTGATGTAGATAATCATGTAGTGGTGAAACACTGAAGAGCTTATATACCTACCAGCCGTAATATAAATATGCTAGAAAGTTAAGTATTCCTAACTTTCAATTCATGCAAGTTCACACATTGAAATCGTGTAACTGCATTTGTTCTGTTCTAAACATAGATTTCCCTTTATGTTAACTGCAAATGAGTTTTCAATGAAACCCACAGTTAGGCAAATAGTTCCGCTATAGGGGTGACCACATAAGCACGCTCTCGACTCTCGATGCACTGCCACAATTCAACCGCTATGCACAAAATTTTGAAACTGTTTGTGGTTTTAGAGGTGTGGTGCTATAATTATTTACGCCACAATTTTGATTCGTTTATTCTTGAATTGTATTTGCTGGCTTCCAAATTTGATTGATACAAACATGAGGACTCATGATATCACAAAACGTGGTCTTAAAGTTTGTACTTTGTTAACTATACAACAACATGTCGGCAAAATAATTATACTACGAGTGTAAACCGTCGACTTTTATTGGTCTCTAAATTGCTTTTAAACAAGGTATTAAACCGCTGTTCTGGACTTATCATGGAGGATTAGCGTCAGGCAAACGGCCGCCAGATGATGATGATGAACGGATTAAGCCACGTGCTAAAATAAGCCCGTGTATTATATTAAGGCTGATTGTAATACAGGCTATTCACATTTCACTCACTATATCAACATACGAGCTCAAAGTACCTAATAGCTCTTTATGTGACTGAAACCGGTAGGCTTAAGCTGACTTTTCACGTGAATAGCCTGTGTAACAATCAAAATTGTTGGACTATATTTTTATAACAAAGTCGTCATTTTTTATTTGAAAAGAATTTTATGTAGGTATTGTACCTCTACAACGTACGCGGGACGTACTACTGTCACAGACTTTATAATTTTAATAGAAGTAACTGTTAAAAATATTTTAATATAGGATTTTTAAACTTCTACCTAGTTTGCATGAAATAATTAACGAGTTGCATGCAGTTTTATAACGTGAAAGAAATTTGTGTCTGGAATCTATAATTATCTTTTGGATCTGTGTATTTCTTGAATTTAATGAACATGTAGGTACGTACACACAGAACAAACTATTACACATTACCTATATAAATAAAACTTATTAATAATTACGTAAATATAGAATATTGTTGTTAAACCTTTTAATGTCAAAAAATATATATACTTCTAAAGTTGAAAGGATATAATAACTATTGGTTCAAAAATCATTTCTGAAACAAATTAAACAAATATAATATAAAATAATTATAGTGCAATAAAATGTGGTTTCACAGAAACATTTGCTTTACTTCTCAGTACTGTGATTTGAACCACGTTAAGACTACCAAGCAGAGGTATAATGACGGACACTTTAAATTGAACTTTATACTTTTGCATTAAAGTCGGAAATCAATAAATTATGTATACTTATCATAAAAAGATTCGTGCTAAGTCCCGTTTATATACGTAATTATATACGTATTATGTCTTGCTAGGTACTGTGGTTTGAACCACATTAAATTGTCATAACGTATCGCTGGCTGCAATCAAACAGCCATTTATGAAATCCAATATCGAGTGTAAATGTTTTCCACGATGTGATATTAATGGAGTGATGAATGAGGAGGCAGGATATTGGATAGGTATAAGAGCGTATTGACAGAAAGCTTTATAAAATATATTCTTTCTCAATCATATTAACCGCAAGAAATCCATTTAGATATAGGCGTCTCCTTAAGGTTTCGAAAATGACCGGTTTAAGCGCCCTGCGATCTTGGTCAGGTCGTCCGACCACCTAGTCGGTGGGTGTCCGACGCTGCGCTTGCTGGTACGTGGTCGCCATCCAAGAACCTTGCTACCACATCGGCCATCACTAAATTATATTCCCTTTTATAACGAAAACATACTCTACAATATAAATTTATTAAATAACTGATCAAATTTAAATGGCAAGAGAAGTTAATAAAACAAAAAACTAAATGATATCGATAGAACAAATTCTGTGAATTTTGTAACTATAGAAAACACGTTTGTATATTCAATAACAAAAACACAGTTGGAACAAGAACAGATAAATAAGAGCACAATTTGAATATGAATTTTAGTATACACATGTATGAATGATTATTGCCTATCATCTGCGCCTGTTCCCAGTCGCATCTTATGCAATGGTACGGAGCACGGGATCCGTTTTTCAGCATTTACGTAACAAATATACCTACATAAGTTGATTTTGTGTCATATCACAGATTGATATAAGTGGGTACTAACTAACGTATAGAACGGATACTTGCAGCGTCACCTGAAATATAGACTCCCCAACCGTTCCCCCTTTCTCCAGTGTGTTAAATAGCTTTGAAAAACGGGGCTTGATGCTAATGTTGCTAGTCGCATGTTCCGCGGTGTCTCTTATTGTATGTTAGTACTCGAATTCATTCTGCGGTGGCGACCCTGATTGTTCACTCAAACATGCACGGATATAAAGTTTCGTTTGTAGTTTGTAGGTTTAGGCATAAATAATATTACTCCTTTTGTATGAAGCGCCATACCTGTGGTAATAAAGATAGATAGATCATCATGCTTACAAGTCCAGTAGATGGTGTAAGTGAAAATAAATAAAAATTTCTGTCAATACACCCTTTATGTTACTTTACGATATAGATATAGTTATAAAACATATATTTATCCAATAGTTTAATTTGTATTGAAGTAAAATCTGTGATATCAGTTTTAAATTTAGATTGTATTATATGTGCTATTGAGATGTTGTATTTAAGTCAAAGTCAAATGTTATGACATTGTTTGTAAATTAATTTGTTTATAAAATAAACAATATTACATTTTTATAATATATTGTTTTAATTACTGCCCACTTTTACATCTTCTTCATACTCGGCATAGTTAATTAACATTTCTATTACCTTATAATCAAGTCCCATTCATTACATCGTATAGAGACGCCATTTTTTTTTAAATCTATGGTATGACCCTTTGATTGAAATACCTCCGATGCTACGTTTTTTCTTATTTGCGAGTCAAAATGGTTATACCTATAAAAGTGTTATAATAACTTAAAACCAGCCCTGCTTCCTGTGCAGAGGACACGATTGAATTTTATCAAAAAAAAAAAAAACTAATTCCTACATGGGCAGGGAGAGCTAGTTATTTTTTAGTGTTGTAGTTGGAATATCATGGGATTGAATGATTAAAATAACCAAGGATATTCTGTATTTAGTATGTACAGGGTTGGGAAAAATCAGTTCCAAAGGAGGATTGGTGTTTTTTTTATTTTTAATTGTGTCTTATTTTTGGTCTTATGAGTGGTTCTGTAGTACAGCATAAGGCATTGGTATCATAATTTCAAGTTATACATACATATTATCACGTATCTATTCCTTACGGGGCAGATAGAGCCTAAAGTCATAAGACCGAAAGGCCACGTTGAGCGTGTTGGTAGGTATAAAGGTGGAAAACGGAATCAAAATAGTGATGGGTTGCTAGCTGCATCTCCTATTAAGTGATTCGAATTATAGACATACGATAACTCAGAATCATCATACCAATTCCTTAATCATCATAAATCTGCAATGCATATACTCGTTTGTGGTCTACAACCAGTTTCGAGCATCAACATCAATAGCCAGAGGTAATCTACTTACAGTCATGTAAGTATATAAGTGATGATATTAGAATTGAGCAGCATACTGTCTTCGAAATCAGAAAGTAAAAAGAAAATGGTGAAGTAACGTAGAAGAGTAAAAAGTTTGAACAGTAAATTAAATTAAGTTGGTTAGACTGATGTTATTTCTTATAATTACGTGTATAAACGGGACTTAGCAAGAACGTTTTTATTATTTGTTTCCGTGGTCGCAACTGTCTTGTTGCGACCACGATGGATGTAACTTCACTGAAACGTCAACGGAAACCAATAATAAAAAGGTTCGTGCTAAGTCCCGTTTATATACATATTTATGTGCTTAAAACGCGAAAGTATAGAAAAGAATTATAAATAAATAAATATATACGGACAAATCACACAGATTGAGCTAGCCCCAAAGTGAGTTCGAGACTTGTGTTATGGGATACTAACTCAACGATGCTATATTTTATAACAAATACATATATAGATACACATCCAAGACCCACGCCAATCTGAAAAAGATCATTTTTCATCTTGACCTGTCCGGGGATCGAACCCGGTCACTCCGTGTCGCAGGCTGGCGTGTTGACCGCTGCGCCACGGAGCTAGTCAATGATGTTATTTCTATTTTGATCTTGCGTCGTGTTTCAATTATCTATTGTAATGATGAGGTCATGTGCTGACCTAACCTAACTTAACCTACCCGCACATGCATATAGAGAGTAATGAATGTAGATGAAGCAACTGAAATTTGTCAGGATCGTGGCACGTAGAGATCCAGTCTCTGCCTAGTTCCACGGGAAACAGACTTAATAATATGTAATATATGTAACTTAAACCTAAACAGGTACGAAACACAATTTCATATGTATAGAGAGTACGAAAGTATTTCTTAAAGACTATAGCAAATTAAATTTGCATGCCTCTAAATCTATCAGAACGCTTGCCTGTGCAGTAAGTTCCAGGCTTTATGTGGGTCCTCCACGGAATGTCAATAAGCAGTGTTACCAAGCAAATGCACTTGCATATGGATGCACCCTCACTACAGTGAATTAATAGAAGGTCATGTTCATTGAACGATACATTTTTGAGTACATGCTAATTTAGTTTTTTCGCACAAGATTGTTTTTTTTTTTGTGAAAAAGGATTATTAATGAATGCTTTACTGCAGTAATCACTACCATAATTCTTTTTTAACGAAGAAAATATTGTGTACTAGCTTTCGCCCGCGGCTCCGCCCGCGTCTTTGTCGATCCCAGGATAAAAGGTAGCCTATGTCCTTCTCCGCACTCCACAGAACTTATATTCAAAATGTCATGATAATCGGTTCGGTAGTTACGGCGTGAAAGCGTAACAAACAAATAAACAAACAAACAAACTCACTTTCGCATTTATAATATTAGTAAGGATACCGCGTGATTTTGTACCTACATACATATTATCACGTCTTTATCCCTTACGGGGTATACAGAGCCTATGGTTGTAAGACCGAAAGGCCACGTTTAGCATGTTGGTAAAGATGAAAAACAGAATCAAAATAGTGATGGGTTGCTAGTCGTATTTTTTAGATTTTCGCCCATTCCCATGAGAGATCATGACCGGCTTCTACGGTTTGCGCGGGAAGAGAAACAGCTGGCACATTCTACGTTTTTCTTTTCTCCCAGACCAGCATGTAAGAATCTATTTGTACCTATGAATTATATTAAAACCCTGTAATCAGAGCCCCTAATTGAATACTGAATTGTAAAAAAGACGTACTTAAAAAAAAAAATTACTTCTCATAGAAATTCGCCCAGCTGATTAGCAATTTTGTATGGGAAGTCCAATTTTATTTTTCGTCTTTTACTTTTTTTTTCTATAAATTCTGTACAGTTAGGGATTCTGATTCCTGGATATTTAATTATAGCTCATAGCTACAAAATCACGCTGTATTTATAACATCATTCAAGGCGGAGAAAGATGTTTGGTCGTCTTATACGATATGACGATTTCATCAAAACCCTTTTGGAAGGGAAGATTGAAGTTTTGAGAGAAAAGGTAAGGCCGAGGATTCGATCATTTCATAGCTTTCATATAAGTAAAAGAGAAGGCCAAGGAAGGTCGTGTCGTTTATAGAGTTCAAGGAGATAGCGGAGGATCGAGAAAGATGTAAAACTTGTTTTTAAATCAAACTTCGCATAGATAATAAATAACAGCTCATTTGATTACTAGTAATTAGCTTCACTTACCCTTTTATTTTATTTTCGCACTTACCATCTACCTACTGTCAACGAGATCTTTCGTGAATTTATGATGAATTTATAGATCTGTCTGTTTGTTTTAAATTTATTTTAGTTAGGTACGAACACTGGTGTCAGTTTGGAATGATCACAATTGGAGCCAACTGCTTAGCGTAACTTCTGAATGAAGGAGCTCAAGATATTTTATTTACCTCCAGTTATCACTGTATCATGCACATATTGCAAAAAGTAACCACAATCAGGGTTACCTAGCATATTGTAGGCGTCAACAATACGAGCCCCTATTGGGTTCCTGTCATTATTATTTTTTCTACCGGTATAGGTTAACGACGATAAGACCCACCATAACTTCATAACTCATAGATAACTACATCGGTGTTAATTAAATATCCCTTCTAATATCGCTCAGGAATTTGTTATGCTTACCTTCTGGTAATTTAAAACCATGTCTACGCTACTGTTTCAAATTGTCACTTACCGAGTTGCCTTACAACGTATCAGGAATGCAAGGGCAACGTCCTAGCATAATGTATGCAATTATTATACTTATTGCGTTCCTTTAGAGATTAATATCGAGTGAATATAAAGTAGATGCACTGCTCTAGTTATGGATAAATTATGCTCAGACATACATGAGTGAATAAAGTTCTTTTGAGATCACATTTGCTATACTATTTTTACGTTCATTTTACTACTCGTAATTGCATAGTTGACTTAAGACCGTAACTTTGCCAAACTAAATAATATCAAATTGTATTTCGACACGACGATTTCATGAAGACCATTTTGAAAGGAAAGATTTATTTATTTAAAACCTTCATTACAAACAAGTAAGTGGCGGACTTAAAGCCGTAGGCTTTATCTACCAGTCAACCAACAGGTGATGCCGAGAACAAAATGTAGAAGAAAGTGCAAAAACAAAAGGTAAAGTTAAATAAAATCACAATAAACTTACATACCAAAATACATAAATACAAAATATTGATACATATATTATAATACAAAAACTCTTCAATGATAATAAATAAATAAATAAAATAAATATATACGGACAAATCACACAGATTGAGCTAGCCCCAAAGTAAGTTCGAGACTTGTGTTATGGGATACTAACTCAACGATACTATATTTTATAACAAATACATATATAGATAAACATCCAAGACCCAGGCCAGTCTGAAAAAGATTATTTTCCATCTTGACCTGGCCGGGGATCGAACCCGGTCAAGTGAGCGAGTGTTGAATGTTTTTTCTAGTTTCTCAGCTCTTCTCAGCTTTTATCTTCAAAGAGATTTTTTTTTCGTGTGCACTGCGTCTATGGATCTTCAATACTGCATCTATGGATATTAACACATAGTAGAATCTATATCAAGAAAGTTTTCTAAAATAAATTCATACTCAACCTACAGAAAATAAACCATGGCTTTTTGTCATTAAAATTTTATGGACTAAGAGCCCATTATCATCAGAAATAAATCTCAATAAATATTTATCAAATATTGTTTTCTCGTGAAATAGCGCTTTACTAACTAGCTATTGCCTTTGACTTCGTCTGTGTATGTCAGGTAAATCACTCAATCTATTTTACCCTTGTATTGGTTCAGATCCTAGGATCATTCTATTTACCTGAAGAAGACATCAACACTAAAATTGTCATATCAAGTCAACAGGTATTATAGACCAAGGCTGTGTCTACCTCGCAAGAGAAAACGACGTGATAGTATTTATGTATGTATGTATCAAGACAGCAGATACTATGTAAGGAAATTCTATCCATAAACTTGTTGTATTTTGTCAGATATACTTACTGCTCTATAGCAAAAGTGGTGAGGCCATTTTCTGCCACCTAAGATGTCCAGGTTCATATCCGCATTTTATATTGGTTAAAGCTATGGTTTGATTGAAAATAAAATCGATAAAGGCACTAAGTAAAACCTCAAATCTGCCAAGTCTGTAAAGAGTATTTTTTCTTATGCAGTACAAAATTCACGAATTTTTATGGCAAAGCTCATTATAGTTTACTACCAGCTGCTCTTCCATAAAAGATCCGCGTGTACTTACGTGCCTTCCGCCGATTTTAATGTTCTTATTATTTTTGTAAGATTAAAAATAGAATGTCTTTGATCATAAATTATTAATGGCGTCGTAATTAAGATTAACGTAAACTTTCTTCATCATCTCATCGACGTCCAACACAGGTAGTGTTAGACGTCCGATCCTAGGTGGGTGCCCATTTCTATGATACCACTTGGTGACGATCATATTGCATTGTAATCCAATTTACTTAATTACACAAAATTTCAGAGTATTTCAAAATAAAAGTTTGTTATAATTAAAATAAGCCGAGGCCAAATTCCTTAGTATATTTATAAAAAAAAGAAACAGAAATATCATCAACAAATAAGGTGAAAAAGATTGTGGGATAAAATCAAAACCCATGCGAACAGATTGTCTGTATACGTTTAAACATAAGAGGCTTAATAACACAATTTCCTAATCGATATCAGCTGGAACAGCAGGCAGCTTCAATCACCTGTCAAGGAAATGCGTTCATCTTCATCTTGTCGTCGAGTAAGTATTATCAAAGGTTTTGTAAGGTTCTATAGATGAGTATGTACGACATACATTTTCTTTCGCAGTATCAAGACATCGCACCATGAAGGCTTCGCTGTAAGGTTGGCGATGTATCAAAGAAAAGTGTTTCGCAGACACGTAGGGAACCCAAATCTACCTGCTAACATAAAAACTTTAAAGTTTTTGCAACTCTGAGATTTTTAAAGGTTCTATAGATGAGTAAGACATAGTAACGTAAAATTATATGCCAATCACTTTACGTTACTACGTCTTATAATTATTAAAAATAATGTTTTTTATATTGGGAAATTTTTAACTGCACCTCCAATCAAAATTTATGCAAACTAAGTGGCTCCACTAATTATCTTACTGCATACCAGAAAAATGAATAAGCTATAAGTAAACTACTTAATTATCTAAACATGTTTAATTAAAAAAATATATGTAGTCAATCAAAACTAGATGACCATTTTTACCAGTTTCTTCAGACATTTCTTCTAAGCAATTTAGTCGTTCTAAAATGCATATGCAGTAATTAGAAACATGAATAAATTTTATGTATTATGGTATCACGGTTTCACTTACGTTTTATTCGTCGGATTCGCCGACTAGTTTCAGTCTGTTACGAAGACCATCACCGGAGCGAATGTTAGGGATGGCGACACGACGGAATGAAACGTGAGTACCGTGATTCCATATTGAATTTATCTCGCGTAAGTATTAATATTATTCGCGTTTTAAAATTATCTTTCGCAGTATAGAGACATCGCACCATGAAGGCTTCGCTTTAAGGTTGGCGATGTATCAATTTTCGAAGAAAAGTGTTTTGCAGACACGTAGGGAACCCAAGTCTACCTGCAAACATAAAAAACTGTGAAGTTTTTGTAACGTTAGGTGTAATTTTTGTTTATTTGTTTTTGGTGTAGGTATGTAAGTGACCAACACAGGTGTCAGATTTTTCAAGCAATAAAGCTTCGATTATTATGTAATAAATGCTATAAAACTATATTATTCGATTTAATTTAAATTAGTTACATCATTGTCATCATTCTAACCGTTAGAAGTCCACTGTTGGACAAAGGCCTCTCCAAGGATTCTTCGTTCCATGGGTGGATATTGCCATACTCGTCACCACAGAAATTTCTGTGCTCGTCACGCTTAGTAGGCGGGTTGGCGAGCGCAGTTTCTTTGGCTTCTTGTGCTTCCGATGCTGCTACCCATGGGATGGGATGCATTTTTAAGCTGGGATTGCAAAGAGAATTAGTGGGAAAGGAATTCGATGGATCTGGGAAGGGACTGAAGGTGTTGGGATTCTACTCACTCGGACGAATGGGGAAAAAGCAAGTAGCAGATTGGGAGCCCGAGTGCGCATTCCCGATGTCATACCTGCAACCCCCCAATAACCCCCCCCCCCCCCCATACCCCTGACCATAAGCGAGTTTTATAATCGCGAAAATATAATTATGTATCTGGGTGCGGCGAATAACCTCTAAAAATGGTGGTAAAGGATGTGCCAGCTATTTTTTCTGCAGAGCACATAGTAAATGTAAATAAAATTAATACCCGGTATATCCTTGGAAATAATTATTGTAAATAGGCGATGAACTAACTAAACACTTTTCCTTATATTTTTTTAGGTGTTTTATATTGCATTCACAATGTTATTTTGATATAGGTACCTACTCTTATTAAATAAAGATATAAAATATAGTGAAAAAAAATTAGGTGAAAAAACCCGCCGCATGTAATTTTTTCGCTATATTTTATTTCTTAATTTGTAACATTTTTCCCAATTCTTATCTTCCATCTTGGCCGGTATTTTGCGAAAATTCTGCTTTTTGAATTTCGAAAGGTAGAAATCATGTCAGACCAGAGAAATTAAAATAATTAAATCTTCTTGTTTATTAAATAAATAACTACTAATAAACTTGATTGATTGCCATTCAAGTATCTTATAATTTGATTTTCGAATCAATCAATCGTTATCTAAAACAAGAGAAGTCACTAAACCCAACGGACTTAAAATCTAAAGAGATAAGTAGCTCCTAAAGAAACAAATGGGAGCTCGTTTTTAATTGAGTGTCATTTCCAAACTAATGGGCCAAAGATCAATCGGCGCTTTTGAAAGCTTAATTATGTTTATTTGGAGCCATTAATTCGTGAACCAGTTAGGTTAATCGTTCCGCTTAGAGTAGTTAAACCAATTCGAAAGTTTTTATACAAAACTAGCTCTCGCCCGTGACATTGTCTTGGATATTTAATTCTCAAATTTAGATGTTTATTTTTTTCGTGTGTGTGTGTTGCCAATACTGGTGTCAGATTGTTCAAGCTGCTTTAAAGCATCTGACATAGCTATGTCAGATGCTTTTTGATGGCAGTCGTTAAGCTTAACGACTGCCATCACTGATGATAGCCGGGACCAACGGCTTAACGTGTTCCGAAGCACGGAGGAGCTCGAGGTGTTTTTATGCCACTTGCGCTCTCTGTGGGGATCGCGGCCAGGTTATGCTTAGGTACTTATGAAAGCGTCTGTGGTGGAGTCTCGGTGTGTAAGCCTCGTATACAAGCACGAGCACCGAGTTCATTTTCCGCCGCGAGCCAATACTTGTATCCAATATTCCATCGTAAAAACTATATCAACTCTTATTGCAGTATGAATGCTGAGTTGATATGTAAAAGTTTGTAACTATTGTACTACAGCGCCCTCTCCGCCGCCCATAGTGGCAGTCAGTGAAACTAACAACCACAGACTGCCGGCTACCTGCATATGATTGTATGAGATTCGCAGTCTATATGTTAGTATTATATACAGCTGAGAATAGACCCGGGAAAACGCCCAGATGAGAGAAAAATGCTTACATCCCTATCTTTTAGCCTCATAGTGAAGGCAAATGCATGGTAGCAAGACGGACACGTCTTTAAAGATTGCGGACTTGATATTGCATATACCGAACATCCGGGGTCGATCTGCGGTCAGGTCAAGATAGAAAATGATCCTTTTTATATTACCTGTGTCTAAGATGTATACCTATATATGTATTATAGGTAAACATCTTATATACCCAACAAAAGTCTCGAACTTACTTTGGGGCTGGTTCAATCTCTGTGAATTGTCCGTGTATATATAGCAACTGATCCATTTTTTTACAAGCATGGAAAGCATCCGTTATTCTCGGAACGTCTTAAATAACGATAAAATTTATTTGAAAAATTCTGTATTTTTTTTAACTAAATTCCTATTTAAATCATTTCAAAAAAGTTAAAGTAAGTTTACGATAAACAAACTGAAAAAGAGACGAATATACAATTCTTAGGCTTCGTCATTTCCGAATCTTAAAATGTCAATGTGCGTACAAATTCAGATACAGTTTTATATTAGTAGAGAGAAGAAAGAGGCCACAGAAAGTTATATGGTCAGTAAAAAAGGCTACTGCGTTGTACTCGATGACATCTCTGTTAAAAGCTCGTAAAGTTTCAAATATATGGAAGACTAAGAGAGAAGCTATTCCAATCGATAAAAAGACATTATACATGTACCTAATGAAGTACTTAAGAGCACTTAATGATAACAAATGTGAAAGTATGTCGGATCTCTCGTAGATGCACTGTCAGCAAAATCCAATCCATTCCACCTTAAATTGTTACCCCATTTTGTTTCACTGTACTTTTATACAAAGTGATATTTACAATCGTAAACAAGGTATGCTATCTCAAGACCGTCGAGGACGAGCGAAGACTCAAATTAGACGCATCAAAATAATTGGAGTGATAAGAGTCACTCAAATTATTCCTCTTCCTCGTGAGAAGATCTCAAGCGATTTTACATGGAAAGAATTTTCTTTGAATCAATTTGAATGATTAATTAAAGTGATTGACATGGTCGATTCGGCCCGCGGTGGTAGGTCCGACAGTTGTCTCGGGGCACCTGGCTTCTTGATCGATTATTGCACAGTCACCTCTCGTAATTGGGTTCCGCCCAAATTTGTTCTGCCGCAATAAAGTTGGTTGCACCGGGAATTTTACACTGATTAAGCCTTTTTTGAAAGGCATAAGTAATGCCGCAGCGGTGTTCGTGTATGTTATATTATAGTGATTAATATATAACTTATATATTAATCACGGCATTAGGGGATTACGGGTTAGACAGTGCATCAGACCATTAAAGGGCCATGTCTATTGTATTGGTGTATAGGTGGAAAACGGAATAAAAATAGTAATGATTGCCACATTGCCTAATTGACATGATTACTAAATCTATTACCTTTAAAGATAAATATAGACATGCCTCCTATTATGATATAGAAGATTGTAACGCTAGGGCCTATCATAATACTTTTTGGTGAGGGCAATATTTTGAATTCAGAGCGAAACGTAGGAATCTAGCATATACATATGTAGATTTTAAAGTAGATCCTAACTGAAGTGATGGATTCAGAGTATGTTGCCAGAAGTAAAGGTATTATGTTAGTCCCGAGAAGATACATTCTGCTTTTCATCTCCCTCAATGAAAAAATATTAGTTGTGTTTTCATTCCCACGAGACTAAGCGAAAAAGAAATATCGCGGTCAATTCGCGCACAATTTCGCGCCCGCGCTGATCAGTTTGATAGCTAACGCCACGGATTGTAAATGCATTGGTTACTAAATTGATGATGATTGGCCTATGCCAATCATCATCAGTTTAGTAGGTCTTCTCTTGATATTGAACAACTTTCCCCAGGGGACAAAGATCTAAAAACAAAAGTATCGACCTCCCATACAAAATGAGCAATCAGCGGTCGACTTTCGATGGAAAGTATTATTTTTTTCGTATTTGTTGGTTGGTCCCCTGGGTACAGTTACTCAATAGATGAACTGGTCATGTCCCTTAAGTATTGTTATCCCCATTTTGTTAATTACATGCATAAAATACTGATTTGCAATCTTTCAATATGTAAATGCCGGAATCAGAACAGTTTGGATCTCTACTACAAATACAGCGAGTAAAATTTCTGTTTAATTTGTGTCTATTTTTTTAGTTTTCAGAAGTGATTTCAGAATAAACTTGTAGTCTTGATTAAAGTGACTTATTAATAACCTGAGCAACACAATACACCAAGTAGGGTCGATCGTATACTGAGTTACGAGTATATATAACCATGTTATTACACACCCACCAGCTGCAGCTGGAACTAGAGAAAACCTTGTTATCCTAACTAATATTATAAATGCGAAAGTGAGTTTGTTTGTTTGTTTATTTGTTTGTTTGTTACGCTTTCACGCCGTAACTACTGAACCGATCATCATGAAATTTTGCATACAGGTTCTCTGGAGTACGGAGAAGGACATAGGCTACCTTTTATCCCGGGAAAAAGTACTGATCCCGAGGGATCGACACTGACGCGGGCGGAGCCGCGGGCGAAAGCTAGTTATTATATATAAGAGAAAAAAAATACAATTTAAAGAAATAAGAAGAATAATTCTTTAATGGAAAATCGGCAGTCCGTTCCTTGTACAAGTACTCGTATGTTATCTGTGGCAATACTTACTGATGATAATCCCGACTCCAGACTCCATTCATTGCCAAATCCAGTTTGTTCAATAGGACCCGTATTAAGGATATCACGAAGCATTTTAGTACCTTTTTCGCACCAATCCCGGTCATAAATCGTCTTTCTAGACCTTTACTTCCCTTTATGGTCGCGAAAGGGTTAGCCCTGATAAATACTAATTCGCTCGAAGGTGTTAAGGGCATTACTGTAGTCCTATTCACATGTCCTTTACGCGTTAAATAAGTCTAAAGCAAATAGTGAATGTGGAAATTTATCACACATGACTCAGTGGTCTAAGAGCGCGACCTATAAGCGAAAGGTCCCGGGTTTAAACTCCACCCGGCCCGACCTGTATCTGTACTCTGACCTGAGTTTGTAGACCAATCTGACTCAAGTATGGTCATTTTCATTGACCACTACCTGCTACCGGTGAATCGTGAGTGAGGCACACTAGTTGATTTTTCACTAGTGTGAAACGGAGAAGGCAATTACAAACCACTCCATAATTTCCTGCCAAAAATTGTCGTTGTAGGGTTTTCTTTCCACACAGTGACACCGACAAGAGTAATATCAAAATAAAAAAAGGGTCTAAATACATATATACACATATATAAGATCCATATAATTAAAAAAGCTGAATCCACAAGCTAGAAAAATGCTTTAGAAGCAAAATAAAAAATATCGACATGATAGTTTTCGAGATATCTGGACCTGAAGATTAAAAAAAAAAACAGACTAAAGAAAAACACCATCGCTACAAAAAAAAAAACATTTTCTTGGCGAACAACTGACTTCGACAATCATAACAGCTGATTTATCGATTATAATAATAAAAATATTTTGTATTTTCTCAGAACTATGAGATTTAAATTAAACGCAAGTATTTTAAAGGCTGGGTGCCTTTAAAATATTTGATTTATATGGGCCTTGTAAAATATAGACGGTGGGGTATTATATGGAAACCTTTGAGTGGGCGTTTTAGGGGTTTGTTCTTCTTCACAACTTGGTCAATTAGGTAATTGTGTAGAGTAACCGTTATTTCGGGTTACATCTAGGGTCTACATAAAGTCCAAACGGCCAAACAAGTGTACTTGTTAGGAGGTCGTTTCATGCACTTTGACCGAACCGTGACAATGTTAATAGAAGAAAAATTTCGTAAACATGTTTTGATTATAATTTTTAAAAAATAATTACGAAACAAAGTGTTTTCTCTCACATCCTGTATTAAGATTTCCGCTTACAAACTAACTCACTAATACTACACTGGAACATAGAATTTTGAATCATCTGCTGGTACATTCAGAATTTTTAATAGCAAGTGTAACTATGAAACCGGGCTGCACGGAGCTAATACCAACATAACAAGGTAAATGCCTACACCATTAAATATTTCTATTTACATATCCCCATATATAGGATTCGTTATCTGCAGAATCAATAAATATTCCTCGATCTACTTCCAATCCAGTTCGGTTTCAACACGACAGAAACACGAGATACATTTTACGCCAGTGTATTAATAGCCTAAACCTACGGCACGTCCAATTGGTTAGCTAATATCCCTCTTATTGTGTGTCCTGTCCTAATATCTTCTTAATAATAATAATAATAAGCCACGCAAGCTCAGAAAATGGTTTCTGAGCTTGCGTGGCTAACACACATAACTTCAGCATGTAGATCTCTCGCACAAACAGACTACAAATACCGCCACGACCAAGTGGCCGCAATTATACACCAACATCTCGCACACACCCACAAATTTATTTCACGTAAAACACTATATTATAAATACACACCAGACTCCATTCTTGAAAATAGTAATATCAGGATTTATTGGGACAGAACCATAATTACAGATAAAACGATACATTATAATAGAGCTGACATCACAATTCACAATAAAATTAACAAAACTAATATAGCCATACCGAACACCCACAACATTCAATCCACCATATCACAAAAACTCTTAGATCATTAAAAACTGACAAAATACCAAGACTTAGCAAGTGAGTTTAAGCGACAATGGCATGTACAAACTGTCCACATTGTCCCAATCATAATTTCATCAACATGAGTTATTCCAAAAAGTTTACAGCAATGCCTGGATATACTACAAGTTAATAAAAACACACTCCATACTTTACAAAAAGCCGTAGTTTTAAATATCTGTCGACTTACTCGAAAATTTCTTACTACCTCATCGGTCTCCTCTTCTTACAATACAATAATCTAAAACCTATTTATGCTCTGGCTCCAGCCCGTATAAACAGAATATACCCTTTTAAAAATAGAAGGAGAAACAATTAGTCATAAATATAATTGACCGAGCGAGCGAAGCGAGCGAGGTCTTCAATTCAAGTTGGGGCGAAAAGATATTTTTTGTATGTATGTATGTATGTATGTATGTATGTATGTATGTTTGTTCCACGATAACTTTATTGCAGGTTGCAGGCTTAAACCCGAACAAACATATACATAATTAAAATAAAAGATAAATAAAAAATATCCCTACGTATTTTTGGACTTCTGACTCCATCTGTTGGAGAAATTTGGAACTAACAAGAATTTATTATGGAAATTTTCACGGATTGGTATTTTTCTGTTCTTAAGGAACAAAATGTTGTAAATTAAAAATAAGAAAGTCACTTGGAATTTAACTTGGAACATACAGCGAAAGAAATATTTGCAATCATAGAAAAATCAAATCTTCTTGCGCGGCTCGAAGTCTAATCTTTTCGATCGGGTATATACCGTACTGCGACTGAGCCAACCACTCGATAAGTATAGAGGAGAAAGTACGGTTCTAGTTTGTAATTGTTCATGTTTTGTTAGTAAATTTTGGTAATTAATTATATTTAATACACAAAGCATGGAAAAAGCAGGCTTCAACGAAATATCGCCACCTAGTGACGGCGGCTGTAGTAACCTTCAAAATTAAAATTTATTTCAGCGCCATCTTGTAACATATTCAGCCTAAACGTCATTTTCAATTTTCATTTCTCGAAATTCTTTAACATTTATTTAAATATCTCGTAAACTGCCGAACCGATTTTGATGCCCAACGAACTTGAAAATTGTATTTATAAGACCTATATACATTCTTAATTTCATCTCAATTGGAGCATTGGTTCTAAAGTTATCGTGGAACAAACATACATACATACATACAAAAAATATCTTTTCGCCCCAACTTGAATTGAAGACCTCGCTCGCTTCGCTCGCTCGGTCAATTACACGACATAAATTCATTATAGCATTATATTTTTCTCATGTCTTATTCGTCGGATTTGCCGAGACTAGTTTTGGTTTGTTACGAAGACCATCGCCCGATGAGTTTTATAGCGATACGATGATTTCACTTTACTCAAAGTACTGAAGGCCGTTTCGCGCCGTCGCGCCGTCCGCGTCTCTTTCCATGCTGCGTAGTATGAATTTACAATACTCCATATTTAAACGTGACGAATTTACTGTGTGGCAAATTTACAACAACTCCATGAAAAACCCTGGTGGCAGGGACCCGAAATTTCGGCAAACGTTGAGTATGAACTTGTATGCAGCACGACCTCCGTGGCGTGACTTCTCTAAGTTTGTTATATTTTTGATAGCTTTCCATAGTGACTTTGAGTTATTATCTGCCTTTTTAATACTCTTTTTCGTACGTAGTTACTTTTAACAAATTTTATAGTGGAGTTACAGAATGAGCGATATCTCAAATAAGTCATGCGAAACGTCTCGTTGGAGGGATCTTTATAATTGTTTTTTAATATAGATTATTCCTGTTATGAATACACCTCAGCAGTTCAGGAGTGATCCATGGCTTTAGTATCCTACGACGACGCGCAAGGACAGTAGTAGTAGAGTGTAGAGAGATAAGGTATTGGAGTGTATCTATTAGAAAATTTGTTGCGAAGTAGTTCTAAAGCCTATATTCATCAGGAATAATGTAGGATACTAATGGTTGTTTGTTTTTCGTGTGTGTAAGTGGCCAGTGGTGTTAGATTTAAGCTGCCTTTAGCATCTGACATTTGCTTAACGACTGCCAATAATGATGACAGCCGAGACCATCGTTTTGGAACTTATTCAATGCAAACAAACAAACAATCAAATCTTTACTCTTTATAATATTAGTGCAGATTATCAACTGTATGAAAAAGCATGTCGATAATAATTTTTACGTGTTTGTTAAAATTGAACAATAATTGACTTGTTGTTTTGATGGATGACGCATTAAATGAAAAAAAAAATAGTTTCTTTCGTGAAACTAGAAATGTTTGAAATACGCTTAATCTGAGGAAAATAACCGAGACATTGTATGTAAGAAGCGGATCCAGTTCAAAAGGTTGTGGATACGGTTTCCATGAACAACTTTCTTTGAATTACAATTGTATTATATGCCCCAATTCTGCTTTAAATTCTTAATTTAAAATTTAATACATTATTAATAAACTTTAAAATATCTTTAAAGCAAGGGGTTTAAAGATAGATACACATTCCATATTTAAACTCTGAAAAAAAAAAAGACTTTTAAGACCGCCCTCTGGAACCTGTTCATGTATATCAGTGATGTCATCCCCAACTGCCTGTCGGGAGGGTGCAGGTATGACATCGGGTACGCGCTCCTGACCTCCCGAGCCCCATCTTGCTTTTCCCCCATTCATCCAAGTAAGTAGTATCCCAATACCATAATTATAAGGTAACTTTCTAACCAAACAAAAATATACTGACACAACCATGTATTTATATTTTGGAGGTAGCATTATTTGTTAGAAAGCATAAGCAGCTATTTCCAAAAATTTGTAATACACACACCAGAAACACTCGTCATAAGAATAGATTGCTGCTGCCGAAATCTAATTTAAATTTATATCATAAGAGTCCCTATTGTTTATTTATTAAGGTGTGTAACAAAATAACAAAAGACATACAATGTATAGAAAATGACATAACTTTAAAAAATAGAATGAAGGCCTTTTTAACAAAAAAAAAATTATTATTCTGTTAATGAATATTTAGAGGAGAGAATTAACTAGAATCTACGTGAAAGTTATAATTGTATTTTGACTATTATTAAATTATTATTTTTCATCGATTTAGAGTAAATTTATGTGTATAATTTTGACATTTATTTTAATATTTTATTCTTGACATGTATTCTCCATTAAGTAACCTTTCATGATGTAAAAAAGTGTTTAAAAATGTAAAGTATCGCAACACCCAAGCAGGGTACGTGTGCATGTATTGTAATCCACTGTGTTTTATTGTATATGTGTGTGAAGCGATAAATAAATGAATAAACCTTTCCTAGCTTAAAAATGATGATGAATGATGAACGCAAGAAGCCAAAGAAACTGCGCACACCAAAGTAGTGAGCATAATATAATATCCTTCCATGAAATGAAGAATGTGGCAGAAATGTACCCTATGTCCTTTTCCATACCATAAACAACGTGTATGGGAAATGTTATACTAATCGGTTTAGTAGTGGCGTGCGAAGCAACCAAATAGTTTTTTTTTCAAAATTTCTATCACAACTCCGCGCCACCACGGTTTGCCTTTACCTGTATATAGTCGATTCCATTTATTTCTGTTTTTTTTTTCATGTCTATTTTCTAAGTGAAAACTACTTTAGTGGCGTTGTGCACTTTTTGGGATGGGTAAAAAAAAATTAAAGTCGCGTAAGGAATGTGACCTGATCAAAAATTCGTAAGAAGGACACGTGACTTGCAACCACCGCAAAGGCGAGTTTTCACTTCTGCCGGCAATCCCGGAGCGCAACCCAAATGACTAGCTCCGTGGCGCAGCGGTCAACACGCCAGCCTGCGACACGGAGTGATCGGGTTCGATCCCCGGCCAGGTCAAGATGGAAAATGATCTTTTTCAGATTGGCCTGGGTCTTGGATGTGTATCTTTAAATGTATTTGTTATAAAATATTATATCGTTGAGTTAGTATCCCATAACACAAGTCTCGAACTTACTTTGGGGCTAGCTCAATCTGTGTGATTTGTCCGTAAAAAAAAAAAAAAAAAAACCCACTGTTTATTTTATTTGAGTTCCCAACTTTGATCCCATAAGAACAGTTGTTCATATCAACGGGGTGAATTAAAACCCTTCAAGGATCGGACAGGGTTTTATTTACATATTTGAACTTTGAACTGGTCTGGCCATAAATACTGTTACATGAAAACTTTTCGTTTTGCAACTTTTTAATTATTTTAAATTTGGAAAGCGTTTAATTATTATAACAAGTTCTTTCTTTTCAATTTCGCGCCATTTAACATATTTTTTTAGTGTTCATTATCAAATTACAATATGAAAATGGGATTTCGGTGATCGCCTTGCACAAAGTGGGTATTGAGCCGTCGGTCATATTCCAGACACTTCAAAAGCTCGGTATGTGCCGTATGTGCGTATATCGTACTATCAACAGTTACAACAATACAGGAAGTCGAAGTCCATAAAAGATCGGGTCGGTCGCATGCTGTTAGAACTACAAAGGCTGTTAAAGCCAGAATTCGTTGAAATCCAATTAGGAAGCAAAAAATCTTATCGTGAGAAATGAAGATTCCCCCTAGGACTCTGACGCGTATTATAAAACAAGAACTGAAGCTCGATACCTATCTTCGATAGGGCATGCCCTAAATCAATATTTCAATTAAAGAGAGTGGATCGATCAAAACACCTTCTGTCGCGATACGCAGGAGAAGGGCACAGAGATATAATTTCTACCGATTAAAAAAAATCACGATTGAACAGCACTACCATAAGCAAAATGATTTTGTGAAAAAGGAGTGAAAATTTCAGCCAAAGTGTATTAAGAGACAGTATGGGTCGTGTTGTGAAAACTCTCAGCAATACAATTTTTAAGAAAGTACCGTGGTCTTTCCAGCAGGACTCTGCACCTGGTCACAAGGCAAGAATCACCCAAACCTGGCTTGAAACCAACGTTCCGGACTTCAAAAGAGCTGAAGACTAGCCCAAACCGCAACCCTTTAGACTACAAAATATGGTCAGTTTTAGAGGACATGGCTACATTCAGTCTCTTATCAAATCTCTGGACCAAGCAGTGGCGAAATTTCCCATGGAAACAATGCGTAAATCTATAGATTCGTGGCCTGACAGATTTAAGGCCTGTATAAAAGCTAAATGTCCCCAGCGGTCCCGGGTGACTAGCACTCAGGATAGGCCCTTCTGGCAACGTAGCTTTCGGCCCATAAGGCAAAAGATTAGAGTTGCTGCTCTCCAAAGGCTTTTGCCATTGAGAAACAATGGCAAAAGCCTTTGATTGGCCCATCAGGCTTGCACGCTAATTATATAATTATACGCGGCCCATCAGGCAATATGAGAGTTTGCTGTCTCTCCAAGCTTTGCGCACACAGGCAACGCCCAAAGCTAAGGTCCGTCCCTGCTGGGAGCCCTTTGGTGATGTTGCCTATATAGGTGAAGGTATTCTGTCTTCACCTCAAACGCCCGTTGAAGTAGCGAAAGCTCACTTGGGGCTAACTACATAGTCATTAAAAAAAAATATATATGGATTACCAGTATTATTTGGATACTTAAATAAAAATTATACAAATAATTTTATTTTTTATATTTTTAATATAGTTTACACAGCAGTATACATTTGTTATTCTTTATACATTTCTGATTACATATTATGTGTTAGTGCGTTTATATAAGTCTAAGTAATTTCTTTATTTTTTTAAAGATAACCTTTTCAAACAAGTTATTTTATGCCTTTAGTCATATAATGACCACTATATAAAATTGTCCATAGTATCTTAATGTAAATTCAAATGACTCCTTTACCATATAAAAATGTTTGCTTATCCAATGTATCAAAACATCCACTACTACATCATAACGATTAAGGGAGTCCCCACACTTGTCAACGTGGAATTGGCTTCAGCTGGTTAGAAAAACTTTAACGGAATAAGGTTGTCGCTAATGCCATTCGTATCGGCTTGGCGCGGACGATGCGATGCGACGACGGCCGACGGCGAAACGAGCAGTTTGCCGGTTATGTGACCGTATCCCTAAGCCGCTGAAAGTAGCTGAATACCCCCGTGTCGACGCGTTCAAATTTTCGACAGCAGTTGTTTATTGAAAACGGCCGCACGGCGTTGATAAGATCTGCTCGCACGATTCAATCTCCGACGGCAGCCGAACGCACCCGAACTGTTGCGCTCGTTTTTATTATGTTTACATCTCGAACGATGCCGAAAACAGCCGAATACATGGGGCATCTTAGTACCTTAGTCATAATCCTTATTTGAAGTTTTATTACTTAAAACACAAGTTTAACAATGAATCAAAACATCCGTGCATTTGCATTTGTGGATATTCTGACAGCTAATTACTCGCGACGTCAATACGGATGATAAGACTACTGAACGGATTGAACAGCCGTCGCAATATAGCCTTTTGGGGGAGTTGAGGGGTTAGGGCCATTCGAACGAGTTGGCGATCGTACGGAGAAATCGACAGCCGTTCGGAAGAGTGGACTGCCGAACGCAAGTGATTACCCGCCGCAACGGCCCTCCAGAGGACCGGTTCGATCGGCTACCGGTTGTCTGTGATCAACCGTTGCGCGCGACGGACGATTGGCGTTAAGCCGAGTAGTGTGGTGATACGCAATCGGCTCAAGCCGATTCCGAGTCGAAGTAATGAGTTATATAGTAATCAAATTAGATTTATCGATGAAAACAAAACAAAAAAAAAACTAAATACAAATTGAAACCTTAAGAATAATGGCAGGCACAAACAGCGTTATTATTATTATGAATGTGATTTCAATTTGTTTTTCAATTCAAATTATATTTTTCCTAAATTCAGTTGTTTTCCGAATAGTTAGTTTTTTCGCCATTTACTTGGTTTCTCGACATGATTTTTCTTCGTTCTCTGGAAAGATATTGCTATACTCATCCCGCTTGGCAGGCGGGTTGGCAAGCGTAATTTCTTTGGCTTCTCGTGTATCCGACGATTTTGCCCATCAGAATTATGTTATGGCTAGGGAACGAAAAGGATTTTTTGGATCTGGGAAGTGAATGAACCTGTGGAATAAAGGTATTGGAATACTGCTCACTCGGTAGAATGGGGAAAAAGCAAGTACCAGCCCGGGCGCGTACCTGCTACCAACACTCTTTTGTTATGACGTTCTCTATTTGAAGAGTGGATCTTTCGGTGACAGTAAAACAAACAAAGGACTATTGGAAGATGCTGCATTTTAATATACTGACTTTTCAATACAGTGGAAGATTTGATACCATGAATAAATATTCATGGTATCAAATCCACTGAATCTAAATAGATTCAGTGGATATCCGTGACTAAAGGAATTTATGTTACCTTTCAGTTCAAAATACAACACTACTTCGTAAACCAGTTCTGTATATCACATGGCTCATCATATAATATATTATGCTCGGGACGATAACTATGACTCGGAAGATCATCTTCTAAACTATCACTTTCATCACTACCTGTATCTTGTGGAATATATAATGTGGGAACTTGTATATATTTACCAAATTCGTTGTTATTTTTTATAAAATCTTTAGTATGTTCATAACTACCTCCATCATCAATTATCTCATAGCTTTCATTTGCGATAACGCTTTCAGGAAACAAATTTCTTTCTGCATTTACTCCGTTTATAACTTTATTACCTGAATTATTCTCAGCATGATCTCCTCCAACACTATTTGTCGCACTATCTTTCGTACCTCTCCAGACACTATTTCCCACAACATCTTTCTCAGTATCTTCCACCCCTAAGTCAGTTAAACTAGATTCCAAATCATTTCCATTTACATTTGGATGAAACTCTATAAAATAGTAATCTGGGTAATCATTTGAGTATTCGTGTGGTATCTTTTTCCCAACGAAGTCTGTAGGAGGTTCCAAATCTTCTCCTCTGCCATCAACCGGGTAATCTTCGAAACCAGAAGGTGTATATTCAGGAGGCGTATGTAAAGTAGGATCCACATGACCTGCCGTATCATCAGAATACATACTTTCTGGTGAATCATTAATACTAGGTGTATAGTGCGGATCTACGAAAGTCTCATCATTTTCTAAACCAGATGATACGTCCTCTGAAGAAAAAATTTGGGAAGGATCCCTTTGCGAATCAAAGTCTAGGTTTTCAGGAGGACGATATATGGGAATATTATTATTACTTTCCGTATTTTCTTCCGAAGTTTTTGCATCCGCTGGGGGAGGATTTAGGGAAGAATCTGTACCACTCCCAATAATTTCCTTCCAAAGTTGTATGTTCTCTGATGGATTTACGTCAGGGCCTCGACTTCCATCTGCATCTCCTATCCAAGTTGGTCCTTCATCTGAAAGAGGATTTAGAGAAGAATCTATACTATCTCCCGTATTAATTTGTTGTTTGTTCTCTGGAAGATTTAAGTCGGAACCTGAATTGTCTCCCAAATTTTCTTCCGAAATTTGTACATCCTCTGGAGGTGAATTAAGCGAAGAATCTATACTATCTCCTGTTCTTTCTTCTAACCTATCGGCAACTATTTCTTTAGAAGAATTCAGGTAAATATCTGTATTTCCACGCGCACTGTCTTCCGAGTTTTGCACGTTCTCTTGCGAATTTACGTCAGAACTTGGACTACCTTCCGTATTTTCATCTAAAGTTTGCATTTCCTCTGGAGCTGAATTCAGGAAATCATTATCATTAGCTTCCATATTATCTTCTAAACCAGGGAGATTTTCATCTGGCTGACGATTTATGTCAGAATCTATACCTCTTGTACTATCGTTAAAATTCGAGTGTGAGTCATTTGCATTCGGATTTAGGTAAGACTCCGTACTTCTTTCCGTCCTTTCTTCCAAAGGTTGTTCATACTCTTTAAACGGATTTAGGTGATGATCATAACTACCTATCGTATTATCAGGTAAAGTATGAAGTGCGTCCCCAACATGAAGATTATGGGAAGGATCTGTAGTACTTCCTGTATCTTGTTGCAAACCAATATATACGTCACCTGTAGGAGGATCAAGAGGAATATCTGTATTAAATCCCGTACCATAATTTAGATCAGAGATTTTTTCTGTATTAATCGAAATATCTGAACTATTCTTGTTATCTTCCAGATGATCTATATCCTCTGTAGAATAAATAAGGGAATATTCTGTACTACTTTCCTTATTATCATCATCCAAACTTTTATGTATAGATTCAGGGGTAAAAATTTCTTCTAATTCAGAGGGTTGGGAAGGAAACGATTCATGGAGTGAGTTATCTTTTGTCTCAAGAGATGAGTCATAATCTAATATAGTAGGTGTGGATTCAGCAGATAAGTTGCTTTTGGAATCAAAATTAAGGTTACTATCTAAACCAGGATGTGATGGACCAAGATGTGATTTTTGGGAGTTATCCAAATTTTCTAGCATATTCTCTTTAAAGTCGATAGATGGGGTAGTGTAAAAACTTTCTTTACCAATATTTTTATTATTCACTGATTGGTCACCTGTATAAATATAATCTGGCAGTTGATTTTTATGGTCTTTCCAACTATTTCTTTCGTCTTTCCAGTTATATTTGAATTTTATGTTTTGGCCATTGTTTAAGAGGTATGAATGATTAGGGTTCTTTAACTGAGATTCCGAAGGATAATATAACTGAGAATCTAATGGATAATTTAATTCGGAGTTGGGAGAGTATCTTGGCTGGTAAGGTAGCTCATAGGATGGTACATTATATATATGATAAGATCCCGGGTATGAAGGCTGATGGAATGGCTGGTAAAACAGCTGATTGGGTGACGGCTGGTATGAAGGCAGGTAAGGTGGCCGGATGAACGGCTGGTGGAATAGCTTGTCATGCGGTCGAAACAAAGGTGGGTAAGATGGCTGATAGATTAGGACATGGTATGGCCGACTGGATAAATGCAAAGTAGGGTCGTAGACCCAAATGCCACCATAACCACCTCGAAGTTTACCAATGCGTGCAAAATCTTTATAATCTGGCATTAGCTTTTCTAAAATTCCAGGGCGTGATCCCACGTATTCCATATTTATGCCTGGAAGGTTTACTTTTAGATGATATTCATTTATATGGCCGTCTCCTCGATATGTAGGCTTTGAGTTTTGAAGTAATGATTCCTGAACAGGTTTCAAACATGGTCCCAGGTGCAGCAATTGGAGATCTGCCTTTTCTGATTGAGCTAACTTCAGGTCTTCTTCATCTTTGTAACTTATACCATCAGAACCACACACAGCTGTAGCGGATATGTTTGGACGTCCAATCGAAACAATCACATGTTGTATTAGTAGAAAAACAACACCTGAAATATTAACAAATTCTTGTTATTGGTATTGTTGTATTCATGTCAGTATTAAATATTTAGAGCATTAGTTCATTAACCCCTAACGCTAAAAGAGGGGTATTATTTATAAGGTTGATATGACCGTTTGAGTATTGTCTATTGCACCGTTGCTTCTAAACGCAACTCACGACATGTACATAGTCGTGAGTTAATCTATACTAATATTATAAAGCTGAAGAGTTTGTTTGTTTGTTTGAATGCGCTAGTCTCTGGAAAATTATTTTTGTGTTGGATACTACATTTATTGAGGAAGGCTTTAGACTATAAAATATCACGCGGCGACCAATAGGAGCGAAGCATCAATAAAAAATGTTTTGAAAACGGGGGAAAATTATTAATCTATACTATAAAAAAAAAAATCATAATAACGAAATTGCCGCAGCAACAGCTAGTATTCGTATATAACGTGTGCTGCAGTGGAAAAGTTGACCCACGTAATCCAACAAATGAATCCATGCACTGCGTGGCCGTGCACAGCGTGTGCATCTAATTTCAAGTAAATCAGAACAGTAGCCAATGCGTGATTGCAACAGTATCACGCATTAGCTACTGGTCTACATACTGGTAGATAGATGTACATTTTTTCCGAAATATATTTTATATCGACATCCGGCATAGAAAATATCCAAAAAAAATATACAACAACAGACAAATACATAATAGATAGAATTTGATTCTGGCATATTTTGAATAGTGTGTGAATAGCATTCAATCAAATGTATTTATTTATTTAACTCTATATTGCACCACTTTTAAGAAATAAACATAAATATGTAACAGATTGAGAAAAACAATAGGCGGCCTTATGCAATGCAATTTCTTTAGGCAACCTGAGAGAAGTAAAAATATAAGAAAATAACAACAGGTAGGGTGCAAAATTTATAGAGGTAATAAAGGATAAAGTTAATTTGGTCCGAAAAGAAAAAAAGAAGAAAAACTATTTTTTTATACATTAAACGTAATATACATACATAAATAATAATATATAGTCGATGTGCACCCAAGGAGATTTAGCTTCCAAAACCTTCTGATCCGTAAAGAAAACGGCACCCTATTAATATCGCTCCGCTGTCTGTCTGTCAGTCGTCTGTCCGTCTGTCACCAGGCTGTATCTCATAAACCCTGATAGTTAGATAGTTAATTTTCACAAATGATGTATTGTTGTTGCCGCTATAACAACAAATACTAAAAAATAGAATAAAATTTATATTTAAGGTGGCTCCCATACATCAAACGTGATATTATGCTTGTTTTTGCTCGATATTGATAACGGCAACAGGTAGACGCTTAAAATATTCACGAAATATTAAGTTATATATTCAATTAAAAATAAATAATTAAAAAAAAAAAAATTAATATTAAAGGGGGGCTCCCATACAACAGACATGATTTTTTCCCCGTTTTTATAGATAACTTCGAGCGCGAGTCTTTGCACTTAAAAGTTGGCCTCTATAAGGCCCCAAAACTAATGAAATTTCACGGTATAGTCGGCTTATTATAAAAATTTTGCTTCATGCATTTTTTAACACATTTAATCTTCTATCGAATATAAAGAAACTAGATTCACAGTCAATTAATTGTAGATTATTATTATGTTATAAACTTACATCAATGCAAACCCAACAAAGTTTAAAGCTGATCGTCGTCAGCTTCCGGAATTAAAAATTCAATTTAAACGGAAAATACGAGTATTCTCCCAAATGTCTAGTGGGCGCTTATTCGCGGTTTGTAAATAAATATAAAGAGAAATATCACACAAATTGTGCTAGCTCAACAGTAAGTTGTGATGTGAACTTGTTTCGTAAGATACTAACTCAACGATACTTTATTTTATAATAGACTAGCTGTTGCCCGCGGCTCCGCCCGCGTTAGTGTCGATCCCTCGGGAACAATTAATCCCTCGGGAAGTAGAATTTCCCGGAATCAAACATGCCCTATGTCCTTCCTCGGGCCTCACACCTCCATACCAAATTTCATCCAAATCAGTTCAATGGTTGCAGCGTAAAAAAACGACAGACAGAGTTACTTTCGCATTTATAATATTAGTATTAGTATGGAAGTATGGATATTATTTATACTTCTAAGTCCAGAAATGAGAAAATTTCCATAAAACCTTTACCCTCCCATTTTACCCCTTTAGGGGTGAATTTTGTCCATTTCACCCACATAAATCTTTTTAAATTGTAATCGAGAACATACCTATTTATTTTCATACTTCATAGTCCAGAAATGAGAATATTTCCAAACAAACTTTACCCCCCTTCTGGGGGATTTTTTTTCCAGTTGACCTACACAGATCTTTTTCAATTGTAATCGCGAATTTATTTACCTATTCATACTTCTAAGTCTAGAAATAAGTAAATTCCTATACAATCTTTACCCCGCTATTTTACCCCTTCAGGGTAAAATATCGTCCATTTTACCTACACAGATATTTTTAATAGTAACCTAGAACTTATATACTTAAATTCATACGTCTAAGTCCAGAAATGAGAAAAATTCGATACAAAGTTTATACCACCCACCCCCATTTTACCCCTTAAGGGAGGGGAATTTTGCAAATTTCATCTACCCACACACATCTTTTTTAATTTTAATCGAGAACTTATATACCTACTTTCATACTTCTAAGTCCAAAAATGAAAAAAATCCATATAAACTTTACCCCTTTAGAAGTTAAATTTCTTAAAAATCCTTTCTTAGCGCTCACTCACATCATTAAAAGAACCCCTGTACCAAATTTCAAGTTTCTAGGCGCAGCAGTTTCGGTTGGTTTGCCGTTTGCCCGCGGCTACGACGCCGCCGTTAGTGTCCATCCCTCAGGAACAGTTTGGACCCTTAAATGGGTGACTCAGGTCATCAATATGAACAACTTTTTCTATGAGACCAATGCTGGGAACACAAAAAAAAATTCGTCATTTCCATAAAAAAGAGTCCCGCCGCCCGGCCAGTTTGTATGGGAATATCGAATATTTTTTATATTTTTCCCAGCATTGTTCCCGTAGGAATAGTTGTTCATTTTGATGGTCTGAGTCACCCCTTTAAGGGTCCAAAACGATAATAAATTCACCGTGTATATTTGCAGGCAAACTAATGCTTTGAGTTCATTCAAATGACGATAACTTTTTTTTTAATGAACCGATTTTGATGAAACAAAGTTTAGATGTTTTGCTGAGTTAAATCAAAGCAATTGGTGAAAGTTTGAAGTAAATCGGTTCAGTATTTACGGAGATAATCGTGATCATACATACAGACAGACAGACAGACAGACAGACAGACAGACAAGAAATTCAAAAAAAATTTTTTTGCTTTTTATTATTCTTTTTACGTGTCCCTCTATCCATTTCAGTCAAAAATTCGAAATGTACAGACAAAATAATTTTACTGTTTTATTATATGTAATATAGATAATTATATAGATAAACATCCAAGACCCAGGTCAATCAGAAAGTCTCTGTTCTCACCAGTGGTCGTTCCGAAACGCCAGTAATATTTCGATTATGCATAAATTAAACAAAATATAAGAAATACAAATATGATGTTTAAAAAGAGATACATGTATTATGAATAAAAATCTTTGACTTCTGACTTTTTTTGAAAGATCGTTTTCCATCATGACCTGACCGGGGATTGAACCCGGGCCTTGTGTCGCAGGCTGGCGTGTTAAACACTGTGCCACGGAGCTCGCCAAGTTCATATATTTTGATTGTGTATCGAGATAATACTCCAATTAAATTAAGTGCAAATATTTTAGGGGTTGGTCTCTTGGTCATAGAAATACATTAATAGTAAATTTTAATAAATAGATACGCTAGTTTTTTTTTTTCATATGAAATATATTTTTTTATTTAAAACGATAAATCAGCTGTTTTGATTGTCGATGTCAGTGACTTAGTATCTATAGTAGATGAAGGTGGTAATTTTGGGAAAAGTTGTAGTCATTATGAAAACGTGGTCATTTGGGAAAGTGGTCATTTTGGGTAAAGCAGTAGTCATTATAAAAAAGTAGTCATTTTGGGAAAGTGGTCATTTTGGTAAAGCAGGTATTAGGTACCTAATCAATAATAAGTCATACGTTAAGCAGCTGGTCCCGACTGCCATCTGATAGTCGTTAAAGGAACCACGTCAGGGGCCGAGAAGCGGTTCCGAAGAACTCTGACGTGTGTGCATAGTCGATTGATCAATGACACAAAATGATGATGAAGTAGTAAAAAGTTTTGTTTATTTGTACACAGGGTGTCTTTTTTGTCTGTTTTTATAAATGTTGAGATCTCAATATGTCGAAAACTATTTGCGCCTAATATAAATTGAAAATTATGTTATTAGTAATATTTTTTTACATGTATTGAGATTAAAATCTAATTAATTGTGAAACTTATGTAAGAAATAATAATTAACAATGTTTTGACATATTGCTCATTGATGTTTATGACTTCTTAAACACACCTACAAGGAAATAATTAAATAACTACACTAATTTTAATCATATCAATAGCATTCTTAATAATGAATCAAATACGCGATCAGCGCTGCCCATGGGCAACTGCAACACCAGAGTGTGACAGGAGCATTGCCGGACTTTCAAGGAGTTGGGGGAGGACATTGGGAGTAGGGAAAAATGGGGGACATGGGGGAAGGGCGAGAAGGATGGGCCTCTGGCTCTCACTCACCGAACGAAGCATAAAAGCGGTAAAGCTTCTACTCAAACGTCGATTTTCTGTGAGGGTGTGGTACTTCCCCGGACGAGCCGGCCCATGCAAAAATGAATTTTGCCGACCTAAGGTCGCAGGTTCAAATCCCGCCCGTTTGTAATTTTTTTCACCATATTTTATTTCTTAATTTAATAATAGTATATCAAAAGCATTGTTGATGCCAAATATAAACACTTAAAAATGAATTTGTGTTAAAATTAATGTAATGGTAATATATAACACACCTGACCACACCATCGTAGCCGTCGGTTCATTCGATGAAAATACCACATAAGTTAACGAATGCCTGTCGTGGCCTATGTACTCTACGTGTATGTTCGCTAAAATTAAACCATAATTGTTTTGTATATTGAAAATGACTGAGCAATACAAATAATGTAATGTGATTTATCGAAAATAATATATTTTAATATTTAATTTAATATTGTAGCTTTTTTGATTTGACATGTAACATGATGATTGATTCCTGCTACGTACGCGGAAGGTTCATGATGTTCACACTGAAAGTTTTGTGTAACAATTTTTTTTTCCAAAAATTTCTACTTCATTAATCAATATAAATAATATACATAATTAAAGATGCCGCCCCCAATTGTACTCATCCCTCAAAGGTTCCAATATCCTCCCATGCGGCGAAGAATTCTCGGGAGAGGCCTTTCTCCAGCGGTGGACTTCTTACGGCTGCTGATGATGATGATGACACTTATTGCGTTATCTCTTTGTTTGGCTATGGAAATATTTTGAGTCAGGTACCATACGGAATATTAGTTATAACCCCAGCCTCGCAGGTTGCGCCCATTTTAGTTTAATTTATTTATTCCGTACTCCTATTTTCTTTAAGGGTCCGTACTATCTCACACTGCTTTGCATGATTGACTGTTATATCAATAATAATTAAATAGTCAAGTTGAAATAAAAATGCAGCAAAGTTCAGGACTAACTCTGGTAACTATATGACTCAAAAACACGATTGCGTTAAATTTTCTAGATAGAAAAAAATTGCAAAGTTGCCTCCAAATCACGTCTAATTTACTCGGTATATAGTATTATTCACCAAAAACATTAAAATTAACCTTGAAACATTTGATTATTATTGCATTACAGATAAGGCAGCCATCATATGTTTTTTTTTTTCGAATAACCCTTGAATATTCCTAAAAAACGAAAATATCCTAAGTAGCCACCGCGTTTAGACCATCCGCGTTTGTATCGCCACGCCGACTCACATATCTCGGGCTCTTAACACCCCATTCTATATAGTAATTTAATAATGAACACGAAAATATAATGTGAAATGGCGCGAAATCGAAAGATTAAACGCGTTCCAAAGTTAAAATAATTAAAAAGTTGAAAAAGAAGAAAAGTTTTCAGTCTCTCGTCTAACATGTTTGTTGTCCCCAAGTTTTTACACGCCATGTCACTTAGTGACCCCCTCTTTGGACGGCCAAAGAGGGGGTCACTAAGTGACATGGCGCGAAAGATTAAACGCGTTCTAAATTTAAAATAATTAAAAAGTTGTAAAAGAAGAAAAGTTTTCAGTCTCTCGTCTAACATGTTTGTTGTCCCCAAGTTTTTACACGCCATGTCACTTAGTGACCCCCTCTATGGCCGTCCAAAGAGGGGGCACAAGAGGACGTGGTTGTCGTAAAATACATATTTAATTTTAACTTAAGTAGGTACTTAAACCGAATCTACTGTTTAAATAGATATAAGTTAAAGCTAGCTTAAGATGTCTTGTGGCACCTCTGATATTTCCGACATCCGTCGATATGTTACGGGTCACCGTTTTCTATCAGATGGGCCGTATGCCTGTTTGCCTACTTCGTTGTATAAAAAAAGCCGGCCAAGTGTGAGTCGGATTAGCCCAAGAAGGGCTCCGTCCCATTATAAGTTCAAAAGTATTAAAATATTTTTATTATATGATATAACTAAAAATTTACATAATGCTTTTCGCAATTTTTCCTTTATCTGTGCTATAAGACGTTGCATTGTACAGAAGATTCTGAGTTCACGGAATCCTGTAGGTTTTGATTCCCTTGCAAATGTCGAAAATTTGCGGTTAACCGGCTGCATCTTTTGATTGCGTTGGCTTAGAAGTTTGATTTTTTTTTAAATTTTTGGGGGACAGTAGACCTGAGTATTTGATATAAATTTCAGCGTGATACCTCCACACACCTGAGAAAAAAGAGGTTCTTGACAGACAGATATAGAACAACAAAGTGATCCTATAAGGGTTCCGCTTTTTCCTTTTGAGGTATTTATGACGGATCCCTAAAAACAAATATTCTTTGGACAAACGTGCATGCGACAAATGTGATTTGAACTTTGGTTCTTTCTGTCGAATAAGATGATTACAAACATAGAAAACAACATATAATATAGAAAACAATATATACAAACATATATATTCGGTGAAACGTTAATTCGGCAAAACCTTCGAAAAGACAAGCATTAATTCGGGCAGTGGTGGGTGATCCGGCCAAGTGATATTTGGAAAGAGGTACGGGGATCGTCTCATAACTTCTACATTGAATTAGAGGTTGAAGAGGCGAATTATCACCATTCATAGCCCAAACTGCTCATACTAGCTCCGTGGCGCAGCGGTCAACACGCCAGCCTGCGACACGGAGTGACCGGGTTCGATCCCCGGCCAGGTCAAGATGGAAAATTATCTTTTTCAGATTGGTCTGGGTCTTGGATGTGTATCTATATATGTATTTGTTATAAAATATAGTATCGTTGAGTTAGTATCCCATAACACAAGTCTCGAACTTACTTCGGGGCTAGCTCAATCTGTGTGATTCGTCCGTATATATTTATATTTACTAAACGGGCCTAGTCACCCCTCAGCCCGTCAAAATAATCAACTTTTCCTATGGGACCAAGGCTAGGACTAAAAAAATTGACATTTTGAAACGTCGTTTTTTATGATAAAACGAGCAAGCGGGTCACCTGATGGTAAGTGATCACCGCTGTGTGACAGGTGCGTTGTCGGCTTTTCAAGGAGTTGGAGGAAGGAAATTGGGAGCGGAGGGGGAAGGATGGGCCTCCGGCACTCTCACTCAGCAAACGAAGCATAGAAGCGGGAAAGCTTCTACTCAGACGTCGATTTTCTGTGAGAGTGTGGTACTTCCCCAGACGAGCTACATTCATGCTACTAGCAATTTATTTTCCGGTAGCGTGGCTCTACCACGGCAAAGGCGGTTGGTTAAGTTACATGCTATATAGTTATGTTCGCGATATGGTATCGTATCTCTAAAACATAATATATTTTAAAACAACCTAGATAATCTTATGTAACAAAATTATAACCTAAACCGCATGTTACCATAATTTATACGGATTTATACAAATATCGAATATTTATAAATATGAATATGATGGCAGAGGCTGGAGTTGACAGTCTGTCAGCCATTATACGAAAGTGAACAGCATCCTTGATACACCGGGTGCGGGGCAGCACCAACATTCTTGTAAAAACGGTTGCGGCTAGATTGGACGTCAACAGTGCTATCATGCAGCACTGGACTCGCGTTCACCTAGTCAAAGGCATCATAAATATATATAATCATCCATCACCAGGCTGTATCTCATGAACCGTGATAGTTAGACAGTTGAAATTTTCACAGATGATGTACTTCTGTTGCCGCTTTACTACTTTCTTTTTTCTTGTTCTGTGGTGTCAACCTTAGCGCTTAAACGTTGCGTTTCAAGGTCACCGAGGTTCGAATCACACGTACAGGAGAGTGTCGCAGCTGTGCTGGAGGTGCTTTGGATTCACTGCTTTGGCTTCACTCCAAAGCACCTACTTTCACTACATGGTAGTCTCAGTCGTGTATCTTATGAGGCAGAAAGTTCTGCCACCGGCCCCCGGTCTATGTTATTGATTGGGTTTATTATTGTATTACGAGGGGCTGCCCCTTGAACGTTGTTTGTTTTTCGCCATAAATATGGGGAAAAGACAAAAAACTCACGCAAGCATGATAATCGGGTCCTTTAAAGGAATGCAACAAGGGCTTTCTTAAAGTAGAACGGAGAGCACATAAACCCACCAGTTGTAACCAACACGGAATGTACCGGCTGAAGAGAACCAGCTGTTGTGTCCCCAAATGAAGACGATGCAACTATATGTGTCTCGCCTACTGGTCTACGAGCATTGAACATTCCGTGCTTAAGAAGTCTAAATTTACGCCGAGGGTCGAACGGATGGCACCTTGCCATAAAATGAGCCTTACTTTATTTGTGTTGAGAGTATTGACCCACCATCTACAGACCTTTACCATAAAGGAGTACTTCAGAGAGTGTCGTGTATCGGAAGTACCGAGGTCGGTCGCCTTCTGATACTAGTTTACCAAGATATATTTTCATATATAAATGTTAGTCTGTAAGGTATATAATTATATATATATAGGTATATATGAAAAAAACATGTAATGTTTTAGTCGTTGTATGACAATAAACGAATTGTTATCCTATCCTAACTAATATTATAAATGCGAAAGTGTGTTTGTTTGTTTGTTTGTTTGTTTGTTACGCTTTCACGCCGTAACTACTGAACCGATCATCATGAAATTTTGCATACAAGTTCTCTCAAGTACGGAGAAGGACATAGGCTACCTTTTATCCCGGGAAAAAGTACTAGTCCCGAGGGATCGACATTAACGCGGGCGGAGCCGCGGGCGAAAGCTGGTAATTATATATATATATGAAAAAAACATGTAATGTTTTAGTCGTTGTATGACAATAAACGAATTGTTATTATTATAATAAATGCAAGTATACAAAACTTCAACTGTCCATTGAGGAGAACTGTTTTAAAACTCTACCTTAACATCTCATTTAAAAATTCGAAAAAATTATTATGAAAATTTTTAATTCCCCGTAATATCTCGAGGCTCGACCTCTCAACTTCCATTTTCAGGAGCAATCATGTAACCATAGGTCCAATCGTTTGTTGATTTCGTTGGTAAAAAAACGTTCTATATTTTACACATATTTTAAATTTTATTAAATCACGGACAAAATAGGGTTCAACAGAAATTGTACCTAGCTAGATGAATTTCTCGTCCGCAAAACTCCATACAAACAAAATTTCATCGTAATCATAACAGTAATTCCCTGAGATCCCTATTATATATTACTAGCTGTTGCCCGCGACTTCGTCCGCGGTAATTTCAGTTATTATGATTAATGAATAATTTTTCGGGCTTTTGATTCAAGGATTTCAATATAGTTCAGAGGTTCAAAATCACACGGTCCCGATGTGGGTGGGACAGATGGACAACACGAGTGATCCTTTAAGAGTTTTTGGCTTAAACTATTGAGCTATGATGAAATGGAGAATTTCATAAGTAATTAGTAGTGAGAATTTATGTAATATTTGTGTAAAACTTAACTTTAATATTGGCACTAAACACACACACACACACACGCACACGCACACGCACGCCTGCGCGCACACAAACACACATAAACACACACACACACACACACACACACACACACACACACACACACACACACACACACACACACACACACATATATATACACATACACACACACACACACACACACATAGATTTTAATAAGTTTGTTTATCTGTAGGTATTAATATTTAGCGCTATGGAGATATAATTAACAAAATAAACATTTTTGATTTTGTTTTTTTTTTATTTTTGAAGAGTTCCATTTTGTCACTTGGTCGTACGGAACCCTAAAAAGTCCAAAAAAGGTTGTTTCGTGCGTGATTGATTAGCGCTTTTTTACTTAGAAGGTAATCAAAAATAACTGGGACCTGATAATATACTTGTGTATATTCTTGTAGCAAAAAAAATCATAAACGTTACCCAATCAATCGTCAATCATCAAAGTATAAGTACACATACATACATAGCATCACGTCTTTTCCCTTGCGGGGAAGACAGAGCCTAGGTCTATAAAACCTGAAAGCCACGTTTACCACGTTTAGCTTGTTGGTGGGCATTACTTGGAAAACGGACTCATAATAGTGATGGGTTGCTAGCCGCATCGCCTATTAACATAATTCCTCAGATTTTACCCATTCCCTTGACCGGCTTTTACGATCTGCGCGGGAAGCGAAGCAGCTGGTACATTCTACGTTTTTTCTTTTCTCCCAGATCAGCATGGAAGAAAGTATAAGTACACCGTACTACCGTACACTATAAGTACACCCCATATTAAAGTCAAATATGGGGTGTACTTATACTGTGTCCGAGGTATCCCTCGTATCTTAATATGACACACTCGAGTAAACCGCAAAATCCCCTCTTGGGCTCCTTTACTAGGATAATAAATATCATAAATTTACCAAATTTCAACTTAATCGGTCAGGTACGTTCAAAGTTATCGTAAAAGACAATAGTCGTAAACAAACACGCAATCCCATCAGTATTTTGTTTTGTCACATGGTCAATAAGGGCGTCTATGTAACCATGTGACAAAAAAGGTTCTATAACCTTCAATGGATAAAATAAATGGCCCAATATCGCCAATCACTATTTCGCCACTCGCTGCATCGAACCCGTTCTGTCGACAGTTTACTGTAGCGAAGGTACACAATATCGCTGGTAGGTACGCTGCATCGACACCCCATCATATCAATGGTAAACTGCATCGAAAGCGCACAGTATCGATGGTGATAGGTACCTAAACACATTTAAAATATGGCTAGTAGAGTGTAGGCCAAATCCTCTATCTGCTCTGGCCAAGTATGGCTCCGGTAGTATAGAAAGGATCATGCTCCTGCAGCGGAGACCTGGTGATGATGATGTAAGTATAATGATTAAGCAAAAACCTAAAGGAATTGTCCTTTGCGACCTCTGCAACGGCATTGACGTAATAATACCAACGGGGGTCGTGGAAACTTCATAAACCCCCTCTCCTCTTCCCGCTTTTCGCCTCCTATCGGGGCTCCATAGGGCCGGGGGCATTTTGTCAGCATGCCCACCTATACTTGCCCACGCCACTGTTGGGTGACGGAGAGTAAATGCTCGACAGCTGTTGATAGTGCATATGTTGATTGTGAATTTTCTTGTGCTTCCGAAAAAAAGTCCCCAAAAATACCTAATAAAATTATTAAACTATTTTTAAATTAAAACCTTAACATCAATATGGTTGAAATAATTTTAAACATTGAACATGAAAAGTTTGTAGCAATTTTATTCAAAAACTACTTAGGTGTTCTTCGTAGAAATGTTTTGTTTAATTACTTTAATGACAAACATAAAACTCCGTACCACCATCCCAACCAAATTACTTTTTATTCGATCTTTACCGTTTAGCTCATTTTTCCAAATATGTTTCATCTGAATCTTCAGAAAACCCACACAACGGTCTCTTGTCATCAGATTCACATGGCAGAATCTCATTATCACCTTCATTAACAATCGGGTCATCTTCAATACTTTCATCAAGAACTATTATGGGATAATTTGGCGATTGGAGATAACCTTCCAATTTCCTATCGAGATTCCGCGTGCGAGCTGAGTAAGTTTTATTCTTTTTACCACTATAACTACCACCAAATGAACCCGTAAAATTAGCTCCAAATTTACCCCAGAAACTACCTTTCGACATATCGCCCTCAATGTTTTTCTGATCTTGACCACCTACTGTACCACTAATACCAACCCCAATGTTGCCTGAAAATTTAGCACCAATATTACCTCCTAAGTGATCACCCTCAGTTCCAAAAGTAGTGCCGTATTTAAATTTTACCTTACCATCTGCATTACCCTTCACGTGAAGTCCCTGACTACCACCCAAATTACCACCAAACTCACCCCCAATGTCACTGAAAATATCACTCGAAAAAGAACCATCTGTATAATCTACATCATTATCCTCATTTCCCAAATTTATATGATCAACAAAACTGTTTCCCCCATTTGTACCCGCATTCCCTCCCCCCCCATAACCGGGTCTATAAGTATTATAATCGGGTTTTGGTGTGGTTCGCTTAACATCGCCACCATTAATAAAACCATTTATGTTTTTATGTTTTTCCAAATCTATATTACCACCAAAAATGTTTCCCGCATTACTTTCCGAACCGGGTCTATCAGTATGATCGGGTGTTTGTTTAATACCGCCATCCGTAATTAAACCAGATTCCTGTTGATAAACACCGGGTGGTTTATGAACAAAACTGGTTTCTTGGTTACCACTACCCCCTAAGTTACTATTAATATTATCCGCAAAAGAACCTTGAATATTATTTTTCTCACTTTCATTATATTCCGAATCCGAACCGTTTTCTACATCAAGACCCAAATTGTTTCCCTCATTTAAACCCGTATTACTCCCATCTGAAGGAGGGGTTGGATCTAAATTTGGGCCATAATGATTCGAATTGGATTGTTGATTCTTAATAATTTGCTCACAAAGAGTTGGATTGTTTGAGTAAAAACTACCATGTTTTTGAGGTGTAGTGTAACTGCAAGGTTGTTGGTGATAAATACCGGATTCGTAGTGACTAAGACCGGCTTCTTGATGAACAGTACCTCCTAAGCCACTTGTAAAATCACCCGCAAAAGAATCCTGATATTCCGAACCCAAACCATTTCCTTCATCATTATTTAAATTATTTCCCTGATTAAAACCCACATGATGACTGACAACGTCGGAATCTTGATGACCGAATCCGGGGCTTAGATCAGGAGCCTGGCTATAAACGGAGTATGTGTTACCAAAATTGTTTCCAGGATTACCAACAGAGTAAGAATTCAAATTTCCCGTATTTGGAAATCCATGATAATCAGATGAATGTGACGGAAGAGATGGCGAAGGCGGTGTTGTTGAACCAATTAGGTTATAATAAGACTCAGGGTGATACATGGCGTGATAATTTGGGAGGTTTTCCAGGGCAAATTTTGACTTTTTTCGCAATGAGAATTGGGGTTGTTGGTATGAGAGTTGGGGAGGTTGGTGTGAGCCAGGAGGCTGTAGATCTGAGACTAGATATTGGTCATTTGGGTGTTGTGAGAGTGATCGTTTCTGTGCATGATAGTACTGGTAAGGACTGGTGCTTAAGTACTCATACGGATTTTTTTGTCTCCTAAGTAAGCTACTATCACTTTCTCTCAAACGATCACTTGTGCTCACAGCAAGTCTTTTTCTACTATCGTTTAACAAAAATAAAATTTCATTTTGGTTTCTTAAATTTTCAGGACGGGTAACCAGATATACCGGTTCAAAGACTGGCTGTCGCCAATTCCGATATTTTTTGTCGATTTTGTCATCTTTTTCATCTTCAACCTTAACGCTTCCTGGTTGTAATTCTTGTGTCGCTTCTGAACAAGATCCTCGGCGCAGCAATAGTAAATCTGGCTGTTTTGACTGAGCTGATCTCAGTTCTTCCTCATTATCGTAAGTCATACCGTCGGTCCCACAGACTTGTCCATTTGATGGGTTTAATTGACCAGTTGTAGTAAGCACGAGATACGTAAGTAGATATAACACCGTCCATTGCAATGCAACGCCTGTGAATATTTAAAACATTGAGATTATATAATCACAAAATTTACCCGTATCTTCGTCATCCTTGACTTAATATCATACATAATGTTTTAATTAGGGTATAAACGCAAGCGTAAAAATGAATACGATAAAATTATTAGTTCATAAATAAATATATAGGGACAAATCACACAGATGGAGCTAGCTCTTTATGAAGTTGTGAACTTGTGTCGAGGCATACTATCCGAACGATACTTTTATTTTTATAATAGATACATATATAGAGAAATATTCTCGACCCAGGTCACTGGGAAGATCCATCATAATCTGGTCGGGGATTGATGCGATTCAAAGGTTTGCCTTAACATTAAACCACAGAGGTCGTCAATCAGCGCAATTTGTATTAAAGTTCTGTATTGTTTCGATAGTTGATCAGTGTCATAAAATGAAAATGCCATTTAACCATTTTTACCTTATCGGATTATATCGATGTTTTGGTTATTAGGCGCTTAGATATTATCTGATCGAAAATACCTGTTCCCTTTTAAATTAGTTTTCCTAGGATTCCATTTTTTATGGGATTAATACTCAATTTTGATAAAATGACCAATGAAACGGTGTGTTTTACCGTGAATCCAATAAAAAGATTACGATTAATAAGTAAAGCAATTTATGATAAATTGCTTTACTTATATTTTTTACCTGATGTTAGCATTGAAAGGATAAAATATCGACATAATTATACAGTTGTATATTTATTATTTTATTAATCGATAAAATATTTTGAATGGGATTTGAATGTTAGCTTAAAAAAATATTTTTCAAAATAATTCGGACGTCTGGTAGTGAAAAATATTAGACACGCATTTTTTTTCTTTTTTTAATCAAATAAAAATTGATGAATATAGCCCGTTAAAGTTCCGCGTAACGTTAACCAGTACACTTTTTACCGACCTGCTGCGTCATGAGCCCCCACTCCTGAACTTAGATGCGCTTTATCTTTATCATCTAATATTTTTCGATTATCTATAAGAAGGACTAATTAAATAATTATATTAATTGGTATTTTTTTAGGAAACAAGTCTTAAGCCACAACACACATCTGGATACTAATTTAGACCACAGACTTGGCTAACATAAACATTTCTTTGCATAACTAGAAAAAGTTTGTATGTATTTTTTTATGTGGTAAATAAAAATTTTATTATGGTATTATTTTACTTGTGTCAACCCACGAGAGGAACGATTTTAAAAACCTGAGATATGTTGTGCCTCTTATTCTCAACATAAGAAAGGGAATACAATTTTATGGGCATAGAAATTTATATAGATAGGATATGAAGAAAAACTAGATTTCGGAATTAGGTTAAATTTATGCATAAATATAATAGGTATTAACAAATACTTTCATGGGATTATATTTCAATCACGTACCAACACTATCAAATATACAATATATATGTACATTTTTCCTTGCGGGGTAAACAGAGCCTAGGTTTAAGACCTAAAAGCCACGTTTGCGTTAGGTGGAAAATGGGATCAGAATTAGTGATGAGTGGCTAGCCGCATCGTCTACTAATATGATTCAAATTCGCCCATTCCCTCGATCGGCTTTTACGATCTGCGTAAGAAGAGAAGCAGCTGGTACATTCTACGTTTTACGTTACCAGAAGAATAATATCAATTTTTTGATTGAAACTAATGTGAGTACAATGACAAATATTAATAAAATATGTAACAACGGGTTACTCACGTACGAAGTCAGCTACTGGCCGACATGTTTCAACCTCTTCCGAATGCGGATCGGGACATCGGACGCGCGTCTCGATCCACATTCGCTCTGAGGAAGACCTCCGGAGGAGTTCGAAACATGTCGACCAGTAGCTGACTTCTTACATGAGTGCATCTAAATGTTTATCTACCAAGTTTCATAAAATTCAGTTAACATACATACAAACATATAGAAAAAAAAAACTGAAAATCGTCGATTTAGTTTCAGTATCATGTATAGAGCTTACGATATCTCTGAAAACAAAGTAACTTACTCTATGGTTAACCTTTACAGATTTATTATTAGCATTGATTTACGATATAAACATTTAATATACCTATTACGTTCAAACCATTATAATATTTTCATCTCCTCTATTAAAAAAAAAATAACAGTTGCCTCACACACAAATACGTTTTTATTCCCAAGGGAATAATAAGATTTTGAATTGTGAACACAAATATAGTTCCGAAAATATCTGATGGAAAATATCCATGATCAAAGAAAGTCGAATTATATTTTTTAAATAGTTGCACTGGCCAGTTACATTTGCTAAAAAGAAAAATTAGGGAACTAGAAGTTTTTTCACAGAAATGTATCGAGAAGTTTTTTGTTACGCATGCTCGATTGTAATTCGCGCGCTGAAAGTGCTTTATCAGACATTTATAATATTTAATCGAAATATAATATTTACCTACATTTCAATTTACCAACCTACAAAATGTTTTAAAATAATTAAGGACTCATATAACTCACGATTCGTAACTTATAATCATTTGCTAGTGTTAATAGAAATATTTTACTTTAATTAAAACTTACCTCTCCACGCCATTTTGTATGTTGATATACTGAGAAAAAAATTTCTTACTTATCTGATTATAAATTTTCCTTCATTATGTTAGTTCAAATTAAACAATAATTGAATAGTACTTTACAAACGTTAATTTAAATGAAATCATAAAGTCCAATTGCGGGGCAATTGCACTGTATAGATTCGATCCAGACTCCAGAGCGATTTCTGACCAGCCACGCTGAAACGCGTTGAGTTCGACGCACAATAGTTTTTGTCCTGCCCCTGCGACGACGACTCATCCTTCATGCCCATCCTCGGTATCTAAGGAGAAGAGAATTAGACCATTTGTATTGCGCATTTTATTACCTAGTCCCATTTCGGGTACATATTAGAATCTCAAAAAAATAATGCCTTTATTTCAAATTTAATACCCGACTTCATATTTCAATTTCAATCACCTTATGGTTATATAGCTCAAACTCAAAACATCTTATTACGGAATACTTCATCCATAATTACCTGGTTAACTAAAAAAAATTAGCCTAATATAAGTTTGAAAAAGAAACGAGCTACTACCAGAATGTTAGGTTAGAGCTGTGAAAACAAATTGCCGTCAGAAACGCGCTGCTATCAGAATAGTAGATTAGGTTGGGTTAGAACTGCGACACCACCAAAAAACGAATCGCAGTCAGAAACGAGCTAGGCTAGGTTGGGTTAGATCTGTGATTCACCAGAAAAAAATTCGTCAGTAACGAGCTGCTACCAGAATATTACGTATAGAAGATATTACATTTTTAAATTTCGTTACATTTAACACAGCAACGAGAACGATAAATCAAGTATTAGTTATTTCATGCATTTATGAAAATTTAACATAGGTTTGGTATTTTAATAAACTGACATTATAATATTTTGGTAATTCTTATTCTAGCATTGTACAGTATATTATCGGTTTAGGTATTTTAAATTTTAAGGTATTCAGAATTCGTGTATTTGGGCTCGTACATTTTAAATGAAGCTGTTTTGTTTTTTTGAGATTCTAATATGTACCCCCCATTTTAGCTTAGCAGCTTGGGGTCGCACTTCTGTGATTCATGTCATTGAGCGTGTAGCGTGTCGAACCTACACACGTCCACCTCCTTCGTGATCATAGATTCGTACGACGTCCAGAGTGCGTCAAATGGTGCGCGCGCAGAACTTCCTTCTTCTGCCTCGGCTGCCAGCTCAAACGTCATCGACCAATATGTTTAAAAAATATTTTTATATAGTAGTGTTCATCTTATATTGTAAATACGAAAATAAAGTCATACAAACATAAACCAAACTTCACTGCTATAAGCGAATTGTAACATTTAGGAGTATTTTGATATAGTAAATTTTGCAACATAGCTCTTTGGCAGACTTTGTGTTTTGAGTTCTGCTTCTTAATTGGTGACGGGGTGAGCGCCTTAGATTAAGGCCTGTAACATACGTAAAAAACTGATGTAATTCGCTTCCGCTTATGCACAAAATTTCCGCCTTAATAAACAAGTATAGAGCATGAATGCAATTCACCCTCATTGTAACTTATTCCTAATTTTCATTTTACTGTTACTGGTTCGATGTTTTACTTTTTTTTTTTATTTATAACTTGCATGCGTGACGTCACCAGTATCTAGTATAAATGAGTTTACCTGCGCATTTTCTAAGCCAATCAATCAACAAAATGGTGGTGTGGTTCATTTCGTTGATTCTACGGAGCCCCTGGTGACAATTCCTTTGAATCCACTGGCTTGATCACACACGACGCAACGAGGCGGATAACCACCAGCCCGCTAAGTAAATCTTACAACAGCCGCACCATGACGGTTTATTTAATTATTCCACTCATCATTCATAAATATGGGCATTTATAACACTAAATTACACCGATTTTACATTAAACACACACACACACACACACAGAAACTCAAAAGCCGTGCATTCCGACAAAATTCCCGCCGAGTCCTACATAACCATAGATAATTAATATCAATAGTGTTCGTAATCAAAATAGTATGGCTTTTTGTTTTTTTTTTTTTTACCTTTTTGTGGCACGGAAAAACCTACAAAACAAACGAAATAAAGGTAATTATTACACATAAAAGATACAAAAGACTAGGCGAAACAAAGAGAAGAACAGTGATAATGTCTACCGTCAAGACAAGCTTTCTTTTTTAACTTTTTTATGTGATTCTGAAATTGCCAGAGGAGTCAGTCTGTAAACTAACATAGGTTTCAACTGGTTTTAACCTCTTTATTCCTCACATATACCATACGCCATAATACAAAAAGGTGACGTTAAGCGATAAGGTGGATGTAAGTGGAATGGAAATGAAAATAGGGTTATACACCTATTAAAAGAATTACTTTAATTTGCGCTCTTGATGAACCTTTGACGATCAACGTCAGAATAGAAACAGCGAAGCGAGCTCTTACACTATCCCACAATCTTTTTATTTTAGTGGCAACCTTTACTAAGAAACTGTCACATGTTTGGGCTTGCTAAAGGTTTGACGTAAGTATAATAATTTCAATTAATATGTAAATGTGTTGTCTATCATTAAAATAGAATTTATAAAACATACCTAAGTAATAAAAGGTTCATATACAATTTCCATAAATAAGAATATTATTGTATTTATAATGCCATCAGTCGCTAACAAATAATACTTAAGTACAAAACATTGCGAGACCTCATACAGCAGCGCTTTATGCTTGTATCCAGTTTAATAAAATATAATTTTAAAGGTAAATATAATATTAATTATAACTTTAAATTGTTAATACTTATTTTATTGCTGCACTATAACTATAACTTGTTTATTTAATGCTTGCAATTTTCTCTTATTAGCATCTTATTATTGTCAAAATTTCCTGTTTCCAAAATTGCCTTCAAAATTAACACCACATTACCCCAAACTTTACTCCCTCCAAGCCTCCAAATTAGCTTTTACACATGCCTTCACTACTGTTTACTGCGTTACCTTCAAAATTACCTCCCGTGTCACTTTCAACATTGCCTCAAAAATGCCTCCCAAGTAGCCATGCGCTATATTTATATAAACCTTTGAATTTCACTAGTAAACTTTTTCCCGCGCATTCGGGATTACATGGATTTTTTCTGTTGCTTCGGATGTAGAGCAAGGTAAAATAAATAAGTTTGTTTTGGAGTACGGTGCGCCTAAAGTATTCGAGTGCAGGCCTTGCCGCTCCGCATGACCTCGACACTCGCTCCATAGATAGCCTTCAGAATGAATATAGCCCTCTAATTTATCAGCTTTAGCTTGCCGACTAAAATTAATTGAGGGAAACCAATTTATTTAATAAAAACCACTTTATTTAACTCGTACAATATTAATGAATGTGCGAGACTATTCGACCTTCAGTGTTTCTTGACAACAGATTTGATACGAATTTGTATTCGGATTTCCTCGAGATAAGAAATCAAAAATTCAAAGTCACTGCAGTTAAGGACGGAGTTAATTAACTTGAAATATGAATTAAGGTATATACAAAGTGAACAATCGTACAGTCGTCAAAATGTTAATATTAAACGAGAAGGATACATGTATCAAGATAGTGGCCCTTAACCCTATGGGCACGGTAAAGATATCTAACAGTATTGTAACTCGGGCCTGTTCTTGAAATAAATGCCTACCGCCGCGCGGTACATAAACACGCGCTAGGGCTACCCACGTCTACAGTGTTTTTCCTTTTATCCCAGACTAGCATGGAAGTCATCACATTTAATGTAAATATCTTCTAGTAGTACTTCTAGTAGTTAACTAACAATAATTACTAGTATAACCATTTCATAATGATATTTCGCGTATTTCAATATTATATGTAAGTAGCAGTAAATTATTATGTATCTATCTTTCTTATCGTGTGTGTTAATGACTAACACTGGTGTCAGAGTTTTTGAACCGCATTATAGACCTCTGACTTGGTTTTGTGTAACAACGACTGTCAAAGGCAGCGACCGGGAACGACAGCTTAACGTGCCCTCCGAAACAATCCTCCTCTTTTTTATCAGACAAACAGGTGATCAGCCTGCAATGATTTAACAAAACTGGAACAACAACAACGCGCAAAGTCGTTGCCCCCGCCGGGAATCGAACCCGTGACCTCCGTAGTGTAAGCCAAACGCTCTAACCACTACACGAGGAGGCAGTTAGTTGGTATCTATATAGGTTTATTCGTCCAAGCTATATAGCCTAGGAAACTTCCAGTTTTTTTTTTATCGTGTCACTTGTTTTTATCTCCTCCACTTATTTATTTATGACTAGCCGACTCGGTGTACTTCATATAACCGTTAAATTTTCCATGTTTTCTTAACATATAAACCTACCCTAGACTTCCCCAAATAGAAACCAAATTTAGCTAAATCGGTCAAGCCGTTCCCCAGTTTCAGTTGGACACACGAATAGAAATTGATAAGTTTGTTGATACAAGAAGGAGATTATATGTACCTACTTAGTATGTGGAATTCTTAAAATACTTACCTAGGTACTAAAAATAAATAAATTGATAAGAGTAGGTAAAAAAAAAACCATTTTATAATCTTACTTTTCGGTGATTGCAGGTAATTTGAGGATTTCTAGGATAATCTATATTTAACCATTTTATTCTTACACCAAAATGGATGTGCTTTTATATAACAATATCTACTAATAAACTTTGAAACAATCACATACTCGTTCGTCCGTCACCGACTATAGCGCATCCTTGACTGCGAATCGCTGGTTGCGTACCAATAATGTACTAGAATGTGTAATGACCTCGAAGCGCGAGTTTCGACCGTTTGTATGAAGACGGAATACTGTTAGATATCTTTACCGTGCTATGGGTTATGGTACCCTGTCATGTATAATCAACTCAAATATTGAGTTACTTAATTCAAAGGACGACAAAGATTTTAATTCTTCTTCGCCTTTGCATATTGCTGAAGATTTAATGCTTAAACCTATCATAAATCCGCAATGATAAAAACAAAATATGGAACCAAGTAGTTAGTGGACTCAAGTACCAAAAGTGTAAGACTAAGCCAAACTATCGATATCGGTATCAGTAATTAACAGAATGGTCAGTTTAAAGCGGAAATATACCTAAACCATCACATCCCATAAAGAATACCAAACTTTTGGTGGTAGTGCTCTATGAAAGAAGAAACTGACCTTAAAGCAAATAATCATAATCTAAATATAAAGTAAATTAGGTACATAGTTTAAGGCATGTTTATGTAAGTTTTAAAATGAAACGTTGTACATTTCCTTGACAACGACATGCCTCTTTTGACTTAAATTAAAGCCATAACGCAGTGTAATTCCTTGCCAACATCAAAATCATTGACAAGGTATTCTCTTCTCCTAGTCTTTACTTTATTATTACTCTTCGTCTCCTAGGCTCTCCAATCTTTGCCGAATCTTTCCGAATTTTATTGAGGAAAAAGTCCAAAATTTCCAATTAGCTTCCGACCGTCTTTGCAATATTCATAGTCATTTTGCTTTTACTGTTTTAAAATATTGTTTATTTGTTCCAAATTTGACGTGTAATTAACGTTTCAGTCATCAATGGAAATACCCGGACCTCCTAACAAAATTAGACACTATAATTAAATACACTTTGGCATTTCTTTTGAATATTGAATATGAAGGCTTGTTTGAACATTTTATTTGGGAACAAGCCTCTTTACCCGTAAGGCTAGGTGAACTTGGAATTCGAAAAAATTCTAGTGTTGCTCTGGCAGCCTTTTTGTCATCTATACATAGCATAGAAGACCTTTTTAAAAAATACACAACACTTCTTTTTTAACATTACACATGCATGACAGAGGCCAAAAATGCTTGGTCGGAGCTATATCCAAATTCGTAATTCCCAGAGGCTACATCTTCTCAGAGCCGATGGGACGAGCCGCTTTGCAGACTTGTACAGAGTAATATACTTGAATATTTTAGTGACAACTCTGTAGAGCGTGCTCGTCTTCTTGCCGTTGCAGAGTGATAGTCTGGACTATGGTTACATTGGTTACAGGCCTTGCCGTCTTTCACTCTGGGTGCCTTTCTGGACGATCATACATTCCGTCTGGCGACATGCTTGCGTTTAGGGGCTAAAACGAATGTCCCGCATCGTTGCCTTTGCGGCAATACCGTAGACCAGTTTGGGCGTCACGGACTTTCGTGTCTCAGGAGTGCAGGTTGCATGGCGCGCTATGCCACATTAAATAATATTATCCACCGAGCTCTTGTCACCATTCACATGCCAGCCGTTTTAGAACCTAATGGCCTGGCACGTGAGGATGGCAAGAGACCAAATTGCCGTGGAGTATGTGGAGGCCACTGGATTGGGACGCCACCTGCGTTGACACACTTGCGTGTTCCCATATCCTCGGCCCTGGTTCTAAAGCGGGCATGGCTGCAGCCAATGCTGAGTCCCTCAAACGGCGAAAATATGCTTGTATCGGTAACGGTTTCATATTTGAGCCGTTTGGGGTGGAGACATTGGGTCCGTGGGGCCCGTCTGCCCATAAACTTTTTAAGGTATTGAGCCAAAAGCTGGTTGAGGTATCGGATGACTCCAGTGTGTGGTGTGGTGTCTCCATTGTCTCCAGCGTGGTGTCTCCAGTGCTTCCAGCACTGGAGACACCAAATTAGGCCGTAGTTAGGCAAGTTCATTTGTGTAAGTTGTACCAAATTAATTGTCAAGTGAAATAAAAACTTTTGTATGATGAGTGTATACCGGGTGATTTTGAATTCCCATACAAAGTCGCTGATCAGCTGAACGAATTTTTATGGAAGGTCAACTTTCTTTAATGTATGAGTGCCAATTACTTGAAATAAGACAATTTATACATACAAATTATCTCGTTTTTATCCCTTATCGGGTAGACAGAGCCTAAAGACGTAAAACACCAAAGGCGACATTTAGTTTGTTGGTGGGTATGTAGTCGAAAAATGGAATCAAAATAGTGATGGGTTGCTAGCCGCATCACCTACTAACATGATTCCAAAGATTTGCACCCGTACCCTCATTGGCTTTTACGATCGCACAGGTAGAGAAAGAAGAGGCTGGTACATTCTACGTTTGTTCTTTTCTCTCAGAGCAGCATGAAAGAAATTCTAAAATAAATATAATAAAGGACCATTTCTATTTTTTTAATATTAGCAACATTCCTAACATTTGTTTGATGTTCATGACGTGTAATGCATAGTATCACACACATATATTTACAAACATGACATAGTTTTACACAATGAAAATAAGAGTATTTTTGTCATTTTATACGGCAACTTTATAGGTATTTTCTTTAGGAATGTTTTAACAAATATTAATTTAATGCACAGTAACAGTAGTTTGAAGATCGGAGATAGCTTTCCGGGTTCCCATCAATATTCCGCCTGCGAATTAAGTTAGGCTTTGAATCTTTCTCTTTATTTTTCTTGACTTTCCCATGAAAACTGCCACCAAAATTACCTGTAAAATCAATTCCAAATTTACCAGAAAAGCTACCTTTTGACATATCACCTTCGAAGTCTTTTTCATCTTTACCGCCAATAGTGCCACCAAAATTACCACCGACGTTGCCTTTAATTTTACCACCAACAGTACCTCCTATATAATCACCCTGAGTTAAAAAACTAGTGCCCAGTGTAGCATCCACCTTTCCTGTAGCATTAGATGTCATACTAAATCCCTTACTACCACCCATATTATGTAAAAAAGAACCTCCAAAATTACTTGAAATGTCACCGTTTAAATTACCTCCCAATATATCTTCATCACTGTACTCATTTTGTTCACTCACATTTCCTGCATCATTATCCAAATTAGTTTCTACGTTACTTTTTTCCAATGCGGGTTGTTTATAATCAGATTCGGAATCAACGAATTCGGGTCTATGCTGACTTTGTTCTTTTTCTCCTGTATTAGGTAATTGACATTGAGATAGATCAATATCTAGTGGAAGTGATGGAGGAGATGACGGAGGAGATGGCGTTAATGGAAATTGTGGAAAAGATGACGGAGGACTTGGCGTTGGTGAAAATAGTGGAGGAGATGACGGATGAATTGGCATTAGTGGAAGTGGTGAAGAAAATGACGGAGGAGTTGGCGTTGATGGAAATTGTGGAAAAGATGACGGAGGACTTGGCGTTGGTGGAAATGGTGGAGGAGATGACGGAGGAATTGGCGTTAGTGGAAGTGGTGAAGAAAATGACGGAGGAATTGGCGTTGGTGGAAATGGAGGAGGAGATGACGGAGGTGTTGGACTTTCACTTGGATAATAGTAATATGGGTCGTGGTGCGGGAGAAATGTTGGATCTGGGGGATAATAATATGATGGAGGTTGTTGGTCTGGGTATAATAAATTAGGATTATATTGTTGGTTTGGTGGGCGTGAGAGCATTTGTGGGCAAGTGTATTGGCAAGGATAAAGGAAATATTGCTGGTATGGGTTTTGTTGACCCCAACGTAAGATGTTATCGCTACTTCTCAAAGCATCCTTTGGATTCCGTGCAAATACTTTTCCATTATCGTCTGCAAAATGAATATAGTTCGTCGTCTTGTTTCTTAAATTTTTAGGACTCGGTGGCATATATACTATATTTGAATTTAGTTGTCTCCATTTGCGGAAACTATTATAGTTACTATCATCTTCTTCATCCTTAGACTCCGAGATTCCAAGTAGTAGTTTTTGAGTAGCCTTTGAACAAGGTCCTTTGTGTAGCAATAGTAAATCTGGCTGTTCTGATTGAGCTGACCTCAGTTCTTTTTCGCTGTCGTAAGTCCAACCGTCGGTTCCACATACTTCTTCTTTTGATGAGTACAAACAACTAGTTGTAGTAAATAGAATATACATCAGCAGATAAAACGCCTTCGATTGAAATGCAATACCTGTAAATATTTAAAACATGTTTAATACAAGTCTCACCTGTGACTTTGTTCACCCGAACCACATGTTATGTGATACAGGTTGTTCACAAGTGTTTGTTCGCAAACAAGTGTTTGTTTAGGTCAAACAATATCGATCAGCCAAATTTATATAGAAGACTTGAAAAACGTTTTGTTATATGTAATAAATTGCATGTCATGGAGGAAGGGGAAATTCTGTATCATAGGCTGACGTCACTCATGTCGTTCTATTATAGATCTCACGAACTTGTTAAAATTGGACATATTTGAAGTTACCAAAAGTTTTCTAATTGTTTACATTGTATTTAGGCCACGTTGTATTTGTTCTGACATTAATTAGGTACTTAAAAACTACATGTTGCTAGTAATAGCGCAATAATTTTAATTCATTTAGAACTAACCTCTCCACAGCATTTTGAACGTCAACTGACAAAAATTACTTACTTATCAGATTATGAAATTTTCTTCATTTTGTTAGTCGAAATTAAACAATAATAGTTTTGTACCTTACAAGTATTGATTTCAATGCTATTATAATAAGGGTCTAATATTATTGATTTCTAATAATAATGTTCCGTACTACGTATACGGAACATTATTATTATAAGTTTGTCAATTCGGATGCCGAGCACCAGGACGTCAGTCAAATTTATTTCAGACATATTTATATATATAACTAACTGATATGAAATACGGTACTGTTACCACATAACAATATGCAGTAAGTACTATAGTACTATGTATAACCTATATATAGTATATCCTATACAAATGTATACATTTGTACAGTCAACCCATACTTGAATAGGTGACTCAGTCCATGAATATTGTTCATATAGGTGGGATGACTTTTCCTAGGGAACTAATGGTTTCAGAGAAATAAAAACACACTTTTATAACAATATACATTTATTACAGAAATCAAGGTTTACTAAGGCTTATATACTAAGTTAGTAGACGCCTGCAGATACAGGCTGAGGCACTCTGACCTCGCCTCAAAAGCCCGATCAAATAGCAAAAGCTCACTTGGAGCTAGCATCATAGTCAATTAAAAAAAATCGCGTTCAGAGTAATCTGAACCCCTCTCAGTAGAGTGTACTGAGAGTATACTGAGAGCGGGTCAGATTTCTCTGCAACCGTCTGTACTTAATAGAATTATAATTAATTTTATTTCACCCTTATTTATAATTTTGTTTTCTATTTTATGTAGTTTTTAATTTGTTGTTATACTATTTTCCAAGAAATAAACAAACCGAATGGTTGCCTTATTTAGGTACTACCGTCTGTTCCACTGTTTCATCATGTGGCTGTCGACATTTGAACTGACCTTTTCATTATTATGTTCTTGAAAGTAAGAAAAAAGGTCAGTTCAAATAAATTGAATTGATAATATTATTGAAACATACGCGAGATATCATTGTAATAATAAACAAAACAGTTGAAATTACGTATTTATAGTCGGAAAAATGCCGGCTAAAACTACGTGAGTTAAACCGTTTTGTTTAATATTAATATAAGTTTGTTTCCTAAAAAAATTACCATTTATTTAATTAATATTATAATTATTTAATTATAGACTATCGAAAATATTTAAACGTATTTTTTCTTTTTTCAATCAAACAAAAGATGATAAAGATAAAGCGCATCAAATTCTAGGAGTAGGGGTTCATGACGCAACAGACCGGTAAAAAGTGGTCAGTGACGTCACGCCGTACTTTAACATAGCCCGTTAAAGTTCGGCGTGACGTTACTGATTTTTATAATTTTTTTTTTAATGACAAAATACGTGTTTCAATTATCTACCAGTCGGACGAATTATTTATAAAGTTTTTTTTCTAAAAAACATGGATTTCTGAGATGCTAAAAGAGATATTTTTTTTTAGAATATGGCTATTCATATTCTAAAGGGATACTGTTTGGTTCTTTAAACATTCTGACAGAGTACGAGTTTGATTCGCACACAAAAAGGGTTACTTACCACGTTCAATATTAAACTACGGAAAACGGCAACAATACATTTTTAATACGCTTTCTGTCGAAAACTCGAAAATTCAAGTATAAAATATACATATTCATGTTTAAAATATACAGCATTATGACAGACACCAAAATAACAATTTCTTTTACAAAACTTCCCCTTTTTTATTTCGATTTTATTATTTGTTCAAACAGCATTAATCGATAAACAAATTTGGTAAAAATGTTAAATGTTTTCGCGATTGTTTAACATTTAAATTTAATTACTTAATACAGTTTATTGCGTTAATTACATTATTTTGATACTTGGCGTTTCGTAAACTTTATAGTTTTCATCGCAGGTAAAGTTTTCGAAAAGTTACCTAGGTGTATATATCCTTTCCTTACTAATATTATAAATGCGAAAGTGAATTTGTTTATTTGTTTGTTTGTTACGCTTTCACGCCGTAACTACTGAACCGATTATCATGAAATTTTGCATACAAGTTCTCTGGAGTACGGAGAAGTACATAGGCTACCTTTTATCCCGGGAACTATTGCCGAGGGATCGACATTGACGCGGGCTGAGCCGCGGGCGAAAGCTAATAAACGCGCGCAATAAAACTGTAAAAAGTGAATTATAATTTAAAGTCTGTTGTTAATACGGTTCAAAATAGAACTTTATTACAGATGGATGAATGAATGAATATCGGAGGCTTTGTAATAGGATCCCATTGGCACTCTTTGGATACGGAATCCTAAAATGTACACGTCTTCCTTGTAGACTTCATACAAAATAGCCAAATAACAAAATAACTAACATCTCGGACACAATTAAAGAGGCATGCCAAAATTAGATTTTACAGCATGTACCATATTATGAAACAAGCCTTTCGTATGTCCCAGTCCCAAAGCAGCAGAGAAATAAACAATACAATATATTAGAATTCGGCGCGGTGATGATTCGAAGTCACGGTGTAGTTAGTAGCACACTGAGGGCGTATACCTAAGCGACGTTATATGTATTTATTCTATAGCCTATGTTCATCAGGGATAATGTATATAGAGACCTGTAGCTTAGTGGTACCGCAAGTGCCTTGGAATCGCAGAATACCGGATTCGATCCCCGGTAAGGCCATGATGGAAACTGATATTTTTCAGATGGGCCTGGGTCTTGGATGTTTATTTATAAAAGAAAAATAACAAATTACTGTGGGGCTATCTCAATCTGTGTCATTTTTCCCTATATATATATTTTTATTTTTTATTAACCTATATTGTCCCACTGCTGGGCAAAGGTCTCTCCCATCTTCTTCCACTTATCTTTGTCAGATGTTACTCCCGACCAGTTTTTCATAAAAGCATCTAGGTCGTCTTTCCAGCGCTTTCTCGGCCTACCGCGGCGATAATGACCATCTACAGGCGACCACTCTGTTGCTTTCTTACCCCATCTATCGTGATGCATTCTGCTGACATACCCCGCCCAGTTCCATTTTAGTACTGCGGCCTTGGTGCTCACATCAGTGATTCCATATATATTTATTTATTTAAAAAAATATATAAAAGAAAAGAAAATAGTGAAAGAATTTTTCAAATCGGTCCCGTGGTTTCGGACTCTAATCAATATAACAAACAATGGAATCTTTTATATTTATGATATATCATAAATATAAAAGCAATTTAATTAAGTACAATATATATCATTTATATTTTACAAATACTTATCACGTCTATCTTTTTTACAGGCTAGTCAGAGCCTATTGCACCGAAATACAACCTACTTATCTGGTTAACCACATAGCCTTTTTTATATTCACATGATTTGTCAGATTTCTTGAGCAATTCAACTCAATTTTTTGAAAAATAACTTTGATCATTTCTATTATTGAGGAAGTGAATCAGCCGCAGGAAGCCCTATGCTGGACACAAGCTTTTCCCAAGAATTTCCAATCATCATCATCATCAGGTCCTTTTTAGTCTCCACTACAGGAGCACGACTCTCTCTGTACTACTAGGGCCATATTTGGCCAGAGTAGCCAGAGGACTTGGCCTACACCAATACGACCGGTTAAAAGGCGCCATTTTCATTTTTCATGTACAGTCGGCCAAGCAGATACCTGACCCCCTGACTTTTAAAACGTAAATTCACACTTTGCTATGAAGCGCCACCTACCATGATTTTTGGCAAGTAGACAGACAACTGCTAGTATAAACTTGTTTCTGATAACCTGCTCAGTTGCAAAATTTGTATTTCTAATAATCTCAGCTAATAATTCAAGTAATCATCAATGGTAAGAACAAGAAAGAATCAAAAACAATCCTACGTGAAGTTCGATTCGAACCATGGACCTACGACTTGAGAGGCTAGCGCTCATCTCAATACGCCAACCGACGATATGACGTCTCGGGCGAAATTGGCTATCTATTTCTACTGCTATGACATCATTGTCACCAACTGCAACGCATTGCTTTAACAAATATATTGAGGGTAATCTATCAGATTTATTTATACCTGATACCAACTAATCAAAAATATTGTTCACTCGCGTCACAATTACATTCAAGATTCTGCGATTACTGTGTAGTGATCCAAAACCCCACCAGTTATTAGGCATCCCGTTTCATCTTATACCTATAGCAGATTTTGTGAAAGCTAATAATATGTGAAGACAACCACAGTATTTAAAGTATCTATATCTAGAGAGTTAGGTATCGCGGTAAGTAGAAATTATAAGTATTTAATATACTTACTTAATTGTCACACTATTTTTTGTTTCGTAAAACATAGGGTTTGTGATAAATGTCTAAGATAAATATATCTCTTACAGAGAAACACCGTCCGTTTGTGGATTCGGAGATTTAAGAAGACTCGATCAACTGGCGTAACATAATATTTCAATTGAAACAGTGAGGAAACATTCAACAAGAACGAGATCGTATTTTATTCTGATGAAAAAAGTTTTAAGTCTGATGATGATGGCAGAAAAATATTGCGGAGAAGACATGGCCAGCGTATAGCCATCAAAATAATTTGCCTTTGAGAACAGTGGCAGGATAACATTAGGTAAAAATATTCATTAAACAGTTAAGTAAAATAATAATAATATTTAATACCTAGTGTATTACGCAGTGTAGATTATTAGGTAACTGATCGTATTATTGTTTTGCAGGTTATTGGGGACAGATGTCTTCAATGGGCCCAGGGGAGCTGGTAGAATTCGGCGGCCGGATGAATAAAGAAAAATACTTGGAAAATTTATGAGATGTGGTGATTCCAACAGTGTGCAATGTAGAATATATTTTATTTAAGACAATTCGCATCCCTAGTAATAGAGGGGCACAATTCAAAAATTTGTGTTTTCGATTTTTCGTAATAAATCGGCACAAAACTAACAGTTCTAGGCCCTCGCTTTGAAAAAAATAGGATAATGGCTCAAATTTAACGAGCGCTATATTTGTGTCTCTTTTACACCGACTCTTTCCTCTCTCACATCTTCCCGTGACAAAGGCCCATTTAGTAAGACGCCGGTATTTGTAGAAGCAGGACCTTTTGCGTGGAAGCCGAATTCGACTTAGGCCCGTATATCATTAATTTTCTGGCAAGTACTGCAAATACTGTTTGTATTAAAAAGGCTTAATAAGATTTAGACCCGTGTATTACGAAAATGTTTTCTATTACGTGGTGTTATTTTTAATTAATCCCTTATTATACAAACATATTGAACGATTTTCAGTAGATATATCTAAATGATGCCTTATACCATTAAGTTGTAGTAATTGGCCAGGGGGTAGATTTATATTTAAGTCTTTTTATAATATATATTTTTTTTATAAATAATAGATGTGTCTATACTTACAAGTAATTTTTCAACATAATTTCTATTTTATATTAAAATATTTTCATTTCACTTTGCAATAAGTCACATTCATAAAACTTATTACTTTTATTAAATTTAGTAAGCAATGATATAATATATATTGTCAGAATTGTTCAAACCCATTTACATAAAATCTACACGAATAATTAAAATTTAAGTATCTATGTGTAACAGTTTTTTTTTATACTAAACGCGTAATGCAAGTAGGGTTTTCGAGGCTTTAGTACACTTGGTATGACTTTGCCAGCCTCATATACTCTACTTAGTATAAACAAAAATATATAACTTTTTTAAACTTTGAACCGATTGTAACGGGTGTTTAACTGATAGAAAAATAACATTATAAAGTATAAGGGTATTTGCAGTCCGTAAGTAACTTTCACTTTGTTAATTATGTGTCAATAATAAACAACTAGGTAGTTACGTAACTTATGCTATATTTATTCATCTTCTTTAGAAATAAAATCTAAAAGACCTCCTGCTAAATTCATCGGTTCCACCCAATAAACCAATCATAGGACTGGCTTACAAAGTAAGGCTGGATTTTAATAAAATTATTTATACCTACATATTATTTGTTTTTCTGTATTTTCACATAAGATAGTCAGTTTAAACTTAATTAGATAACGGAGTCTACCAACTAAACATTGGTAGTTAACCAATGTTTAGTTTTCCCAATACATTCAATAATTTTTAGCTATGTAGAACTCTCACTTGCGTGATTTTCTGAGAAGGTTGTTTATATTTTTAGATGTTAACTGAATTATTGAAAAGGAAAATATTCCTTCGTGTAATTAGTAAAAAAATAACAACAAAATATCTAGAAATATTAAAATGACCTGTGAGACTACACTCAATGTTCCCGTAACTGACACCACCTTAACTAATGCAACTGCATCTATACGATCAAGGTATTCTTTCAGTAGTCCCAGTTCCTCGTCCACAATTAACAGCAGAAGTAGTTCTTCTTGCAGCACTTGCAGCAGTTCCTCGTCCCGTAGTTGCGAAGTTAAAGAAAACGCATATTCTTGTAAAACATTGTACTTCATAAATCATCGTACAGAAATGAATACGAAAAAAAATTAAGAAATAAAGCAAAAACATGTTAGAAGCTTTAATCTGAACCCAGAGGCTTATACAGCACCATTCGAATTGAGTTTATGTAAACAGAAGGATTTGCAAGAACTAATTTCCAAAAGATTAACTGACCCATCTGGGCGAGGGTGTCACCCTTAACTGCTTGTCCGGTAGTTGCAGGTATGGCATCGGGTACACTTCCCGAGCTGCTAAATACTTTTCCCAATCATTCGAGCGAGTAGTATCCTAATACCTTCCCTAAATCTAACAAATCCCTATGCTCCCCCAGCTTGAAATTGCTTTCGATGGGCAGCAGTTTCGGAAGCACAGGAAGCCTAAGATACTGCGCTCGCCAACCCGCTTGCCAAGCGTGGTGAGTATGGCAATATCCTCCCATGGAACCAAGAATCCTTGGGAGAGGCCTATGTCCAGTTGTGGATTTTTATGGCTGTAATGATGAATTGATCCATTCTATGCCACTTATTTTGAAGCTATGTTATTGTAACTTTTGTCAATTTCGTATGAATCCCAGTTTTTTTGTGTATACTTAAAAAGTATTACCGTGATTTTTAATTGTTGAAGATTTGTAAAGTTTTGTATTAGTAGTAACCAAACAATAATTTAATTAATGAAAAATATTATATACATTAGTCTTAATATATATAAATCTCGTGTCACAATGTTTGTCCTCAATGGACTCCTAAACCACTTAACCGATTATATTAAATTCGCACACCATGTGCAGTTCGATCCAACTTGAGAGATAGGATAGTTTAAATCTCAAATTATAGTCGCAATTTTTTTAGCCACAGCAACGCGTGGCCGGGTCAGCTAGTATTATATAAAGAAGAAAATCAATTTTGTTCTACATTGAGATAAATCAATAAATGAAAAAGATGGAAGCCTCAATTTTTTTAATTTTAAAGTGTAATTACATAAAAAAAGTGTTCAGTTATAGAAGTTATTGTTTGAAAAGTTTATGTTTCGCAATCATTGATTTTACTATATAGTTATTTTCAGATTGTAAAATCTAAGAAGTTCCTAACTACATTATGTCCACCTTAGTAATGTCTTAAATTGATTTATTTATTTTTTTTCAATAAGATTTTAATTTATTTCATTATTTTATTCTGATATTTTATGGCACTTTAACTTAATTCGCGTTAGGGTCTACGAGAAGTAAGGTCCTATTTTGAAATAGTACCTTAAAATGTAGGCATTTATTATCATAAAGGGGCCTAATTCGAAAACTGCCTTAACATAAATATATATTTTTTGTATAATAAAGGCCTTACTTAAAAAGCTTATTTTGACCTTGTTATTTAATGCTTAAACTTAATTATATTTAAAAAAATTATAAACTATATTGTACTATTCGTACCTGAGATAATGTTGGCAAAATTTCAAAACTCTAGCCTATAAAATTAGTAAGTTATAGAGAATTTTAGAAGAAAATCAGATTAACCAAATCTTTATCGCGCTATTCCCAAAAAATATGTTTTTTGAATTGTGCCTCTCTATTACTAGGGATGCGTTGTTCTGTGATCTAACTGTTATTGAGTGACCAATTAAAATCCCAGATTGTAGGGTCAAATAGTGCTTAACTGGGACACGAGACACGAGTAAAGTTTGAACTTAAATCAATTTAGACAAAGAGGTTATACTAAATTAATAAATAAAGTGATATGTGATCTGACCTAACCTGGTAAGTGAAATGACAAATAGACTTGAACAAAAGCTTCAAAATGGGGGTCACCCTCTCCCATATTAAAATTCATTTAATGCCATAGGTTTACATATTCATTCTTATGCTATTATCGAAGCAAAGTTATTCACATAGCACTATTTGACCCTACACATTTAAAAAAATATAATACTATGATTAAAAAAAAGTTGAGAGATGTAAATTGTTACTTATTAAGTAACATGTTGGTTCTCTCTACAGAAGATTAATCATAGTTTGAATTAAGTAGGCAGGTATTTATTTCACTGTTATTTTTTTTTTTTTGATGTAATAAAGTAATTAAAAATTTAAAATGCTTTTTATTAACAGTAATAAGCTCGGTAACATTATGATAAAACAACCAAAATTACACCAACATCACAATACGAAGTTGGTGATATTTGTAAAAAATAAAAAGCTTTGGAGGATTTGAACCTGTTTCCTCATAAACACACTAACTATTAAACCTTCTAAAATATGAAGTATCTTTGAAATAAGCGTATCATATGGTAGGGCTTGTTTTATTTATCAAAAATCGAATAGATGGCATTAGTCATCAAGGGTATCAGATTTCTGCTTATTAACCTTATTTGTTCATTCACAATTCAATAGATGGCACTAGTCGCAAAGGATATTACACTTGTATATTTTTATCTTTGGGTTTAAACCACGGATGGTTCTTTAGTTTGCGAAAAATGGCGCTGTTGTAGGGGGGTCAGATATCTCCTTGGCTGACTGTACATATAATTTTCAAAAAATTTGGTCCTTATATGGAAAACGAAAGCGTTAGTATTTTATTGTGTATAAAAAAGATTGATAACTATCAAAAAAACTGATCTGACCTCTCTGTTTTCTGATACATATCAATCATTTAAAAAAAAAATCTAACTCTTCCTTTACTATACCTACTTATTAAAGATAGCCGTATTTGTTTAAAACAAGCTCCATTTATTAAAACGTTTATCGCATTCTTTTTTTTTTTGTAAATTTCACCTCCATCTTCCCTGATGGGAAGCGATTGTGATCTAGGGTGGTACACGCACACTCAAATAATGCCTATTCGCTCTTGCTTTGAAAATCCCTAAATTGTACGAGTCGGGAAACAGCGACGCGGGGAGGGATTTCCAATAATCTTTCATATAAAAATCCAACTTCAATCAAGCCACTGAAACGATTTTGATGAAATTTAAATAAGATCTATTTCAAAACATACTTTTTAAAAAAAAAAGTCGATTTATAAATGAGTAAGATAAGCGGTTACAAATGTTTTATAAAAAAAAAAAACAGAGTTGGTAACCTCCTTCTTTTTTTAAGTCGGTTAAAAACAGCTCAGCACTAGAATGGTGTTATGTTGCACCTAAAAATATTGCAAAAGATGCCATCTTACTATATTCTGTATTTACAGAAGAACTACGCTACAAAAAATATCCGTGAAACTGATATACGGCGTGAGAAATTTAGATATTTTTTTTCTTATTATCAGAAGACAGAATTTTTATTCCTTATCGTGTCATACAATACAAAATATTGGCTACAGTAATTTTCAAGTTAAATTTTTAGCGAAATAGCCATGGGGTAAATATTTTGATTTTTATGTAATTATAAAAAAAAAAATTTAATTAAAAAAAAACATGCTAGCTTAAAGTCTACTAACCTGCCTTCATCATTTGGTCGTCTGAACATGAGGCATATACAGCATTTAAAGTTTTTGTCTTATTACAATATCATGTTTAATTAAATAAATGTGTTTAAAATTGTGAAAAAAAAAAACACAGCATAAAAGATTGCTGAATTTAAAACGGCTGTAATTACCTCTATGTTCGCTTAAATTGAATAATGGTTTTGTACATTGCCAATGATTAAAATGTAATAAATCGAATTAAATGTGTACATTTTGTAATACGAAATATTGAGTTGAAATCATAAATTAATTACCTTCCCCGTTTTATTTCATTTTGTATAAATATTGTTTGCATACGTTTGGTTTTGGAAATGCTTGTGCTGGACAAACAAATGCCAAACAGAGGTAAATTAAATTTTAAAATAATCAACAAACCGGATAGGTACATACAAAAGTACTTTAAAAGGATAATAATTTTATTTCAGTAGGCTAGTTTCCTAAAAAAATATAATTAGTCCGTCAGTTAGATATTCAAAAAATATTATACACGTATTTTTTCTTTTGTCGATTAAACAAAAAATTATAAAGTTTGAAGTTCCGTGTGACGTCATAGTTTGCTACAATTTTTAGCAAACTTTGACGTCACGAGCCCCCACTCCTGAACTTTGACGCGCTATATCTTTATTATTTATTTGACAAAAGAAAATACGTGTCCAATATTTTTTGATTATCTAACTGACGGACTAATTGTTATGTTATTATTACGACCCAGGAAACTAGCCTGTTGTACCCTCACCTGTTTGTTGCCAACAGGTGTCAGATTTTTCAAGCTGCCTTAATGCATCTATATTAGCTTAACGACTGCCATCTGATGGTAGCTGGGACCAACGGCTTAACTCGTTCACTGACACTGAACCAGACAAAAAAGAAATAACAATAGAATTACGTCTACAGGCGGGCGATGTCAGCGAAAATGTTAACGTGCGGTCTCCCATCCCAGCGGAGACCGCGCTCGGGGTTGCTTAGTTGCCAATGGACCATTGGGCTCCTCACCTTAACCTTAAGAGGAAACACTGCGCTCGAGAGAATTTAAAATAGGTATTTGTAAAATCTATTGCTGTCGCACTGTGTGCCCAAATAACCCCCGCCGAGTGCAATAGAGACAAGTGCAGCTCGAACATTTTTCAAATTAATAAAGTTTGACATCTTTCGTTAGATTTTTTCTACTTAACAAGCCAGCATATTTGCTAACTTAGTACAACATTTTGGTAGTCACTTCAAAATACATTACGTTTTATACATCTTAAATAAAAATAAAATCACTGGTGCCGTCTCACCTCCCGGGCGCAGTCTTAGGCCGGTTCAGCAGCGACAGCGGCAACCTCAAGCGGCCCAAGTACAAGTCTTGTATTTGAACCATTTGGGGTTGAAACTTTAGGACCGTGGGGGCCATCAGCCCATAAGCTGTTCGGCACCATTACCTATAAATTGATCGAGGTGACCCGTGACCAGAAGGCTGGTCTATACCTTGACCAAAAGATCAGCATTTCCATCCAATGTGGCAATGCTGCCAGCTTCTGGGCACGCTACCGCGGGGCAGCGATCTACCCGGCCCTTTTTTATTTGTAAATACAGCGTGTAAATAGAAAAAGTTGTTCATATTGATGGTCTAATTCACCTTAAAGGGATCGTCGAGGGACCTTTACACGCTGTATATATTCATCATCATCAGGTCCTTTTTAGTCTCCGCTACAGGAGCACGACCCTCTCTGTACTACTAGGGCCATACTTAGCCAGAACCAAGTAATATATATAATTAAGAGTATTGTATATATTAATTTTTATTTATTTTTAATTGTAGCATAGTAAAGATATGTTAAATTTAAATTGTATATTATATTGTTTACGGAAAAATATATCTATAAATAAAAATAGTCAATCATAAGAAAGCCGCAATGTATTTTTAGTGACTATCAAAACATTGTAAACACTAAGTTAGCATAAAGGCCGGCAGACCTGTGTAAGATGTTTGCGTGTGCGATTTTTGATCACTTTTGGATCAAGACATTTTTGGATTTTGGTGGAAACGGAGCTCAACGTAGTACGAGAAATGTAAACATAGTTACGGTATAGACGAAATCCCATCAGTACTAATAAAGTTTTGTGCTCAGGAATTAGCATCACCACTAGCGCAGTTAATTAATCAATCTTTTACAGAAGGATGTTTCCCAAACAAATTAAAGACAGCTAAAATAAGACCGGTACCAAAAAAGAAGTGTAGTAAAATGGAACCTGGCAATCTGCGACCTATAGCACTTTTATCGAAATTTTCGCATATTTTTGAAAAAGTAATGACCAATAGATTATACAGTTTTTTAGAAAAGTATAAAATTCTTAACAAACACCAATATGCTTTTAGAAAAAAACATTCAACGTCTTATGCAGTATATACGTATATACAGGAAGCTCTTAATTACATAAATGACAAAAAATACGCTATTGGTTTGCTATTAGACATGACGAAAGCATATGATAAAGTATCCCATAAGCGATTGCTTGAAAGACTGTACGACTGCGGCATACGCGGCCACGCGCATCGATGGATCAAATCTTACCTGAGCGACCGCAAACAGTACGTCGAACTCGAACATTATTGCGATTCTGGTGAAATAAAAAACGTTGTTTCGGAGCTGAGGGAGTTAAATTGTTCAATTCCACAGGGAAGTGTGATCGGATGTGTCCAATTTTTAGTATATATTAATGAATTGCCTAAACTTTTTGACGACAACCTTTGTGTTATATTTGCCGATGACATTTCCTTATTATTTAAAACTGACAACTCAAACGACGCGAACATTATATTAGACAACTCTCATAAGAAAATTGACTTATGGCTACTAGAGCAAAATTTAGAAATCAATATTAAAAAGACGAAACTTATGCAATTTAGACCTTATCAAAAATCAGCACTAAATTTAACACTAAAATGTAACAATCAGACTATAGAACAAGTATCAAATTTTAATCTTTTAGGTATCACAATAGATTCCCATTTTACTTGGAAGTTCCATGTTGCTAACACCAAGACCAAATTGTGTAGGTTTATATATGCTTTAAAAGTAATCAAAGCAAATACAAACTTTGAAACTGCTTTATCTACTTATGCCTACGCTTACGCCTGGCTCAAATATGGAATTATACTTTGGGGAAATAGCGCTGAATCAAATAGTATATTTATCTTGCAGAAAAAATGTATTCGTATTTTGACTAATATTAAAAGACGTGAAAGCTGTAGACCTCATTTTGTAAACAATAAGATTTTGACCCAACCTTGTATCTATATTCTGGAGGTGGCAGTCTTCGTAAGAAAACATTACCAATTATTTACGCAAGTTAGTGAAATACATACCAGAAATACGCGCCACAAAAATAGATTATTACTGCCGAATTCAAACCTTGAAATATTTCATAAGAGTCCCTACTGCTCTTCTATTGTTCTATATAATAAAATACCACAGGAGAGTAAATCTATAGAAAAGGAAAATATGTTTATACAGAATTTAAAAACTTTTTTGATAAATAAATGTTATTATTCAGTTAAAGAATTTTTAGAACATAGAAATAAGTAGACTATATATTTGACAAATTATTTTTATTTTATGGCCGAATTATTATGTATTGTTTCTAATATTGACTAAGTATGTATTATTTTTATTGACATGGAATTTTTTTCAATGTGTAATGTATAATTATATCGCAACACCCTTACTGGGTATTTTTGTGCATGTATGATATTATTATTATATTTTATTGTATGTGTATAATTAGCGATGAATAAATGAATAAATGAATAAATTGGTCCTGCGGCGATCTATATAAAATTTTACGTTTGAAGAACATTAAATATTAAAAAAAAAATGCTGGCCGGCAATAGTTTTCATGAACTAATTGGTGGCGATAGCACGCAGAGTAAATTGTCTCAAAGTAAAAAGAATTCATATATTTTTTTGGACATAATTTATTTTTAAGAGGCTTTCAAACGGGTTTCGCCTAAATGAGTCACTTTTGGCAATAACGTTTACTTAAACTACAAAATCTCGTTCTAAAATACTAATCTATGCTAATTCATTATAATGTCATTGAAAGATTTTTGGGTTATTTTTGCTCGATCTTCGTTTTATTTCAATATTTATTTTGAATTGAGGGCCTCTGAACAAATATTCTAGACTTGTTATATTTTTGTTTTATAATCTATAATTTTATTTAAAAGAGCCTATCTGAAGGTTTGTGGATACATATATTGGTTTTCGACGCTCGCAATAAATTCAACTTTCGTTAATCTGTTAATATGTATTTCACGTTCATTAATCCTTACGGCACATAATTCCTAAATCTAAATGAAGCAGCATCTCTATCATAGAATGGCTGAGCAGTGTGAGATTGTATGTGCGACGCTGTAAAACTTCTATTAGAGTTGAGGGGTGCGAAAATATGTACATACTTGTATTACGTGTATGGCGAAACCAATTACATTTAATATGTAAGGATCGCGCCACACCGATCGACGGTTTGCCTGCGCGCAAAGTATGGAAATCCTTTCGCATCGATACGTCGCTGACGCGACACGACGACGAGACTGTCGCCGCCGTTCAGCCGTCTTGATCCCTGCCGTCGATTGACCGCTCTTCGCGGTTCCTTTGGGAAAAAAGACAGCAATGTGTTAAAGACAGAGACAACGAAGGTTGTTAGGCATCGATTTTTTCCCATGACACTATGATAAGAAGTATTTTTGACAGAAGCTGTCAAGATCCACCAATCATAAAAATTATGATTAGATGTTAAAACCATGTTAAAACGGCGCCATATTGATGTTTTTTGACTGAAACTGTCACAATGAGGGTTTTCAGAAAATCAGTCTACAGTACAAAGGTGCGATAAAAAGTTGCAAAGCTGCATGTTTCATTAAATAATATTTAATAAGCAAGTATGACAACTGAAACATTGTTGGTGAATAACAGCTTGCTTAAGGGCCAGGGGTGTCATCCTCATCTGCCTGGCTGGCGGTTGCAGGTATAGCATCGGGTATGCGCCGGGCCTTACCAAGCTGCTACTTGCATTTTCCCCATTCATCCGAGCGAGTAGTATCCCAATACCTTCATTCCCTTCCTAAATACAACAAATTCCTATCTAGCTTAAAAATGCTTATATGGGCGGCAGCGTCGGAGGTACAAGAAGCTGTGCTCGCCAAACCGCCTGCCAAGTGTGGTGTGTATGGCAATATTGTCCCATGGAACGAGGCGTCTTTGGGAGAGGCTTTTGTCCAGCAGTAGACTTCTTACGGCTGTAATGATGATAATGATGAACAGTTTACCAAAGCCGACGCCTCAGTGCTGCCACTACTAATTTCAGAAAGCCCTCAATCTCCAGAGCTGTCCCAAGCTAGACATGAAAAATTAATGTATTTGTTTATTGTTCCTCGCACCCCAACCGCTCCCTCTCACAACTTTGGTGGAGACGTAGTCTTAGATGTTCTTTCCTTTCCAAACAATTTCAGTTTAAATATTGCATTTTCACACTGTACGGGAATTAATTTGCAAAACGACAGTCTTTACAGTCGTAGGTATAACATGAGCCCTGTTGGTACATCCTTGACGTTGATGATTTTACGAAACATTTGGTGCCAGTGACATTAGGTCCAATAAGCTGTTAATTGAAAACAAATAAAAACATTTTTTAATTATATGGGCAAATACAAATTGAGCTAGTCACAAAGTTAAAATACATACGAGGGGAGGCTGATAAGTAATCTACCTAACTATGAAAGAAAATACTTTGATGGCTAGTTTTTTTTTATTTTTCTATATAGTCTCCTGCAAGTGAAATACACTTATGACATTTGCAAATAAGTGACATCATGCCGTTATAATAGTAATTTTTATTTTGCTCGTCAAAATGGTCAGTCACAGCCTCCTTCATTTCTTCGTCCGTCGAAAATCTGCGACCCCTCAATTTTTTCTTTAAATCTTTGAATAAGAAATAGTCACAGGGAGCCAGATCTGGACTATAAGGTGGATGGTTAATTTCTGTGAAGCCGTTTTTGCTCAGGGCTGACCTCGCCGTTAAGGCTGTGTGTACAGGAGCATTGTCTTGTAAAATCAGAACACCTTTGCTGAGTTTGCCTCTCCGCTTTTCTTTGATTTGTTCACGAAGCTGGTCAAGCAAGTTTGCATAATATTCAGCATTCATTGTTGTATTTTTAGGCAAATAATCAATCATCAAAATCCCTTCGACATCCCAAAATACGGTGGCCATTAGTTTTCCAGCCGACGGCCGAACCTTGAACTTCCTTGGCGGCTTTTCTCCTTTAAATTTCCATTGCATTGACTCTTGTTTGCTTTCCGGATCCCACTGGCGAATCCAAGTTTCATCACAGGTCACAATTCGAGAGATAGTCTCTTCTTCTTTACCTTTGACCAGGTCTAGAAATGCCTGACAACATTCTACTCGCCTTTGTTTGTCAAAGGGGGTCAACATTCTAGGGACCCAACGCGCGCTCACCTTGGACATGCCCAAATGTTCGTGAATAATTTCATGAACTCGTTCCTTGCTAATGCCCACATCTCTGGCTATCTCCCACTGCTTGATTCGCCGATCTGCAAGAATCAGGTTCTTCACCTTTTCAACATTATCTGCGGTAACAGCAGAAATTGGCCTTCCACTACGTGGGTCGTCTTCCAGGCTCTCACGGCCATGTTTAAATTGCTTCGACCAAAACTTTATAACGAATTCAGAAGGACTTGAATCACCAAACACCTTTAACATGCGCTCTCTGATCTGCGTAGGCGTATTTCCTTCTTTACTTAGGAATTTAATCACTGCTCGATGCTCAAATTTCATCATTTTGCAATTTTCTTTCGACATGGTGAAATCAAAGCCGCGCCAAAAAAACAAAAGCAAGCGAAAAAAAATAAGCGTCATAATTTTGAAAAAGGAATAAATATAGAATATGATTTTGCAGTGGCCAGTTCGATTTTCAAAACTTTCTTTAACAAAGTAGATTTTATATCAGCCACCCCTCGTACAAACATCTAAAACCCAGGCCAGTCTGAAAAAGATCATTTTCCATATTAACCTGATGGGGGATCGAACCCGGGACCTAGGGTGTGGTAGCCTGGCATGATTATAATGGGCTATAGAGCTATTCGAGTTGTTGCTATTGTTATTTCCTATCCAAAGACAACAAACTCATCAGACCCAACTTCCGCCTTCAGTTCTGCCATCTGATGGTATTATCATAAAAAAAACTCGTTTATAGGCAGATAGATCGCTGTTGTCCTTACCCTGGAACACTACTTACTGTTCGTAATAGACGTATTGAAGACTATCTCAATACGTCTGTCATTGTATATGCCAAATTTCATGATCGGTCGATTGGTCGAAATAGGATGAACTGGTAAAATATAATATATAAAATAAGGAATGAGGGGAAGTATGAACGTCGCGCCAGTAACAGGAAAGCTCCATAGTCATAGACTGAGTTGGTATGGGGGTGTGATGAGATGAGAAGAAAGTCATATCACATAAAAGGTATTGGATTAAAAAGTAAATGGAACCCAGTACAGAGGGCGATATAAGAAAAGATAGATGAATTGTGTCAAGAGAGTATGAAGAAGAAAGGAGTGATAACAAAATGGAGAACTGGTATACTGTACCGACACAATGGATTCTTCCTTCACCTTATTCCACTTTTCACGTGGTCTCGGTACCACTCGACCTTCTGGTTGAGTGTTTAAAATAAACATTCCTCTATAAACTAACATTTATATTTATAAAATTAAAGACTTATTTATCTGTGAACTATTTTAATTACAGGAAAGAAGAAAATATATACATATGTCAGGCGAAAAAAGGAGCCAGCATGCCCTTAGAACAGTGGCTCCAAGCTCATCTGATCAGCTCCAGTATGTCTGCTTAAATCATTCAGGAAGGCTGAGTGGGTCTTCTTTTTCTTCCGTGTCAATAGCTTAGTGAATTAATCAAATATGGTGTGCCCAGTAGGTGGTCCACATCTTAAGCTTTTTGGTAAGCATCAAACAAATGCGGGATAGATGCGGGGCACAAGAGCAGGTGCTCCATAGACTGGATATCTTCACAAGAACTTTTCTCATCTTTGGAATAGTCCCACCTCTTTCGGAGTTGGGTGGAAATCCATACTTGCGAAATATATAAATTGCGAAAGAAACTCTGTTTGTCTGTCTGTTGAAGAGTGAAAAGCCACTCTTCAACCACAGAGCTGATTCACATGAAATTTGGTAGTTTGAGAACTGGGGAAGGACATAGGATATCGTTCATCCCGAAAAATTTAATCCCCGAAAAAACTGCTGCTATCTCCCCGCGTTAGTGCAGATCCCACGGGGACAGTGACCTTTTCTGGGATGAAAGGCCACGATAAAGACTATGTGCTTAACCGAGATTCAAACTTTGTTCATACTAAATTTTATATCAGTTCATTAGTTGAAGCATGACAAACAGACGTACCTAGGGACAAACAATCTAAAAAGCCTTATTATCATGACATTTCCTTTTCTAAAATAAATGTTAAATATCTTTAAAATATAGTCGAAATTTCAGTAATTTTCGAACGGGTTGCTCTTTTTATTATTACCGCTGTTTATCATAGTTCGGGCCTTAGACTCCAGTCAGGGTGAGTCCACCGGAATCCCCTAGCCCGAACATCCAGAACATCTCCGTAAATTCAACGGTTCATCAGGATCCCAGAGGCAAGAAAAAATCTAAAGACTGTGTCACACAGGAGAGGGTGAGGTAAAGAATGGGAAGGGTAGAGTGAAATAATGCGCCAAATCGGTACTGGTTGTAAAAAACAAAGATATTTATTGGGCTTAAATAATGTTAAAATCATTCGAAAGTTATTGGTAAAATGGTCAAAGCAGTTCTAACACGTTATTCTTTTTGCAAAAAAAAATCGTGACAAGTTTTTATTCATCCAGTATGGAAGTAAAGTGCTTTCCAAGACAAATCAAATGAGCCCAAACACGACCTTGTTTAGTTTAAGAGTTCCTTTGACCACCTTCGGACTCCATCATCAGATTAGTGCAACGACTCCATAATATTGTAGTGATATCGGATTTAAAAGTTATGCATGCAACATTTTAGTTCAAACTGTAACCGGGAAGTCTTGTAATAAAAAAAGTAAACTTTTAACCATTTCATCATTTTATTTGTTGATAAATGTTAGGGAGCAAACAATAAGCACTTTGTACAGCTTTTAATTTATAATCTACCTCCCTAAATCAGCACGAACCGCTCCACCACCATCCAACCTACCTTCCAATCTTCCTGCTACACTGGCATCAACTCCTAAATGACTTGAAAAACTACCTCCCACATCCCCTTGGTATCCAGCTCCTGCCCAAGCACCGGCTCCAGGCACTGGGTACGGCTGGTAGGGTACTGAGTATTGCGGCGGGTATTGCAGTGGGTAAGCTGGGTATTGTCTTCTTCCGTTATTTCTCTGACGTCTTCTCGTTGATCTTCTACTACCATACAGAACTGTTCTATCTCTTATTGGTCGATAGATAGAGGGAGAGTCATCGTATGCCCAATTGTATCTTGAGTTCCTAACAACCTTTAAACACGGCCCTTGGTACAACGATTGAAGTTCCGGGTTAACTGATCGAGCGATCGTTAATTCTCTTTCATTCCGGTACGTCCTGCCATCAGTTCCACACACTTCGTCACATTTCACAGTTGTGGTTATAACGAAATATGTCAGAAGACATACTACACCAGGAGCTGTGGACGTACAAAATATTATGTTTATTATTATAAAGATATTCTATGTTGTTTAGCCTGTAAAATATATATTTGTTTAACCATACACATAATAATCATTGTAATTAATTGGCAAGTGTAGAAAGCCATATCAAGTAATCGTATTGATTTAATAATATACCCTCGCCCAATCGTATCCAGTACAGTACAACACATATCCCTTGCCATACAGCGGGGGAATGCTGCAAGTGATGACACTTTTTACACAGCTCCTGGTATTATGTCTTCTGACACATGTATGAACATATATGTGTCAAAAGACAATACCAGGAGCTGTAGACGTTCAAAGTATTGGGATTTTATTATAATAAAGTATATGTATTTTATTCTATTCTATTCTAAAGATATTCTATATTGTTAAGGCTGTAAAAATATGTACTATTCGTTTAACATTATAACTAATTGTCCGTGTAGAAAGCTGTAAAAAGTAACCGTATTGGTTTAATAATATCCCCTTGCCTTACAACGGGGGAATGCTGCCAAAGTCATGGGTACTTTTGCATTGGGCACGATTCGACATGGGCTGTTTGTTTGATTTAAAATATACTAGCTGCCCCGGCGAACTTCGTTTCGCCATAAGTTAAAAACTATCCTATCTCTCAAGTTGGATCGAACTGCACATGGTGTGCGAATTTTATTATAATCGGTTAAGTGGTTTAGGAGTCCATTGAGGACAAACATTGTGACACGAGATTTATATATATTAAGATTTAATATTAGCCGTTTACATAAGGATATATTTTGTTCATCGCAATGTTTTAATTAAGAACTATTTCTATTCTTATACAGCAATAAAATGGTTTTCCCGAATGACTACATGGGGTTCTTTAAAAAGGGCGTGAAAAAATTTCTTCAGGGTCGGCAATGCGCGAGTGGGACCCCTGGTGTTGCAGGCTACGGTTATACGGTCCATAGGCTACGGTAACCGCTTTCCATCATTTGGGCCGTATGCCTGTTTGCCTACTAAGTGGTATAAAAAAATATATTCAGATTGGAGGGATTGGGAGAAAATGCTTTTAGCATTAAGTCTACCTACTGTAGCTTTTTTTGGCTCAATAATGTTTTTTAATAAATAAATAAATAAATTGGGGAATATATATTTGTAGTTTGCCACTGAAAAGTCTTTAACGTTATCTAGTACAAAGTAGTGGTGGTGCATCCACAATATGCTTACATGTTTAAAAACAATTTTAAACCACTGTTATTTCAATAGAATTAATTTTGTTAATTTTAAAATAGTAGTGTGCATGCATCATTACCAACTCATACATAAAAATATTAAGCTTTTCTCTCCCCAAGGCGATTTAAGATTTTGTCTATGGTAATACTATTATGATGCAGTTTTATACCTTCGAAGTTTAGGCAAGTTCAGCACTAAGAAAAATGTAAAACTGTAAATACCTGAATACTTAGTGTATAGAACCTACCTGTCCAACCCATGGTGACCGACTGCTTATGTGACAAAAACCTGAGGATTATAATGCCTATAGATATACCTACTTTATACTACCTTTCATCATGTTCGCTCAAATTGAACAATAATTTATATGTACTTCTCAAATAAATACAAATAAATTATGTTAAAAATAATTTGTAAACATTTATTATACTTCTTATCTATGCAATAAAGATGAAATTAAACATGCTTGGGTTTCAAATTTTATTGATTTAAGAGAAACAAATCGCCTTACGATGGCATTACCGTTGCCTTTGTCGAAATCCTTTATTCACACACTAATGTTGTATTTTCAAGCTTCAAACAAAATTCCATTTGCTTTTGCTTTAAGCTATTATCAAATTATATATTTTAAAAAATACCTATTATCTCTAAAAAAATCCTTTCTTTTCGTCTATCTCATCAATCATTGATTAAGTAAATAAATTCCCCGATCATTATCATTTGATATTTAATTGTGTATTTATATATTTGTATTTATGTAGTATTTTTTTAGTCTGAATTTCCGACTTGTTGGACATTATGAGACCCTGAACCAGCTTTGACTGAATGGGCTTGTTTCCTAAAAAAATAGCATTTAAAATAACTATTCCGTCTTATAGATTATCGAAAAATATTATATACGTATTTCTTCTTTTTTCAATCAAACAAAAGATGATAAAGATAAAGCGCATCAAAGTTCAGGAGTGGGGGCTGATAACGCAACAGGCCGCCGATAAAAATTGTACCGGACAGTGACGTCACATCGTCTTTATCAATTTTGTTTAATTCAAAAAAGGAAAAATCTTAATATATATAAATCTCGTGTCACAATGTTTGTCCTCAATGGACTCCTAAACCACTTAACCGATTATAATAAAATTCGCACACCATGTGCAGTTCGATCCAACTTGAAAGATAGGATAGCTTTCGCGGACGAAGTCGCTGGCAACAGCTAGTACGTATTATATTTTTCGATAATCTATAAGACGGACTAATTATTGTAAATGCATTTTTTTTAGGAAACAAGCCAATTGTAGATGATTATTTATAGATCGTATTTGTATGGATCATGTGCATATGTATACACGTGTATAAGTAGATCCCTAGGTAGAATGCTTTTTAGAGATGAAATGTACCCTTTTCCAGACCTCAAATTATTTCATACTAAATTTTATCTAAATTGGTTTGGTTTGGGTTGAATCGTGTAGAACGTGGTTAATTCGTCCAAGTGTAGAACTAACAGACTGAAAGAGTGAGTTTAATATTTATAACATCACTATGGATTTTTACCCAAAACTGCTTGACAGACGTTATGTAGGTAATTAAAGTTCCTAAGATACTCGTATAAGCAAAAAACTGATTTTACTTAAGTAAAGTTATTAGATAAATATGGTACACCTGAATAAAGTCGCGAGCAGACACTTAACGTATTGTATAAAACACCGTCATATTTCTAAACGAACAATGGTATCCGCGCTAGATTGGCAATCTGGACCGGTAGTTGTCCGGGCGTGGTGGTCACGAGTAGAACCGATACCTTGAGCACGCGTCGGACTAGTGAAAGGATACAAATGATTTAGATATTGTATCAAATAAACAAAGTGTTAGATATAGAATCTATAAATAGAACAATACGGCGAGTAAATTTATCAGCGACATTCCCTTGAAGGGCTTATTCAGCCCCTCAAAATAAAGTTATCCTATGGGACCTATGCTGAATAATCGACATTTCCATATAAAAGTATTTGGCCTGCACGGTAATTTGTATGAAAATTTAGTTTTTTTTTTAATTTTATTCCAAGCATTGGTCCCGTAGAAAAAGTTGTTAATTTTGACGGGTCGCGTCACCTATTCTAAAGAATAGCGGTTGTTAATTAACACCCTGAATGTATATCTAAATGTTGTCGCTATATTAGTATAAAGTAATAAATATCAAAATATATCCTTCTCCGCAACGTTTCACAGCGTCGCTACGTTGTCGCTACGCATCTTCGCACCATTCAGCGGCCTTGCATATCTTTCTCTGGTGGAAACGATCATATCGTTTCATTCGTAACTCATTCTCGCACCGCTCATCTACCTCGCACATCTCAATCAATGGAAACGCACCCTTAGACTAGTACATGAGTATAGATGGATATACAAAAACTAAGGTTCAAATAATAACCCGCCTAAAACAAATTGACAATGGTACCTCTGAAAACGTCAAAATAATAAGTGTTGATTTATTGTTGGATAATGGTTTAAATTATAATTTAAACCATTATCCAACTAATTAAAACCATCCAATAAACGCAGTATACTGCGTGATTTTGAACCTCTGAACTATACTGAAATCCTGGAATACAGAATTGGAAGAGAAAAAGTGAAAAGGCATGGAAAGAAAATTTAGACTATCCATACAAAGTCGCCGATCACCTGGGCGAAATTCTATGGAAGGTAATTTTTTTCGTATTCCATTAGGGATTCTGATTCCAGGATTTCAGTATACTAAGTGAGTCCTCGTTTTATAACAAGACGGAGTAAAAAGCATAATGTAAATGTGGGCAAGCCAATAGGTCACCTCTGTCACGATATTGTATTTCTTTAGCCAGACGCTGTGGCCAAGCCCAGCTCTGAATACTAACGACCTATGAAATGTGCGCATGACACGGACATTTAAATGTCCCCAAGAGAACTCGATTACGTATTGGGAAGGAAATTGTTTGATATTTGCATTAAAATGATAAATATCATCATCATCAGGTCTTTTTAGTCTCCACTACAGGAGCACGACCCTCTCTGTACTACTAGAGCCATACTTGGCCAGAGCAGTCAGAGGACTTGGCCTACATTCTCCACGCTGGCCAAACGGGTTGGAGAGGTCTCACAGATGCATATAAGCTTTGTTTAGCTTGTATATACAGAGTGGTCCTATTCTACTCTGCCGGATACCACACGGCTATGAAAATTAAAAAATATATATATGTTCAACAATAATCTAAAATTATTGACATTGTCTATTTAAAAATAACATCAAATTGTTACGGTTATTTCCTTTCTATCGAGTTAGATTTTTTAGATTTTTCAAGATCTCAAAAGACACTTAGTCTTGAAGAACTTAAAGACTTTGAACGCCACTGCAAATGTATAACAGTTTGACACTGAGTTTTTAGATTAATCAGAGCCTGCTGAGGTTGATTTTTCGTGATATAAGACCAATTTAAATTTAAATGTTTTCATGTGATAAGTATTTATCTTACAATTGAATTGTAGTGTAGTTTGCAACATGTGTTTAAAATAAAAACCGTTAAAAAATAAAAATTGACAAGAACTTTTAAATTCCTCCTCGTTGACCAGTGTTTGTACTGAAGTGATCGTTGAAAAAATTGTATGATGACAGAAATAATAACTAAAATGAGTTTCTAAAAATTATATATACGGCTAAGCGTTTAGCCGAGTTCAGGGACAAAGCAACGCTTTTTTAGACAAATCACCAGTTTAATTTTGCAAATGCAATAAAAATACGAGTTATTGGACATTACAATATGTTATATATAATAGAAGAAGGTATAAAATTTTACGATTTTCATTATAAGATATATGTCACAGCGCATTTATTTATGCAGCATCATTTGACCTCTGACACAGGTTAACATGGATGATCTCACGATTAGACAAAAATAACAAATTGGCTAAAATTTAGAGATATTTCTTGTTATAGGCTTTAATATCGTTATTTATTATCGTTAACAGCAGGATATTATTTACACAAGGTTAACGATAGATTTTTTTTACTGTGTTAAAAGTATTCCAAAAAAAATCATGTCTATCATAAAATTACTTGAAATGAAAAAGAAGGGAAAACAAAAATTTCCCTTCAGGCGAGTAGGCGACCAATACTGTTGAAAAGAGTTTCTTCTCTGCAGTGGTCGTTTCCGAAACGCTAGTAGTCTATAAAGTTTTGAACAGTCATTAATAATATAAATTTTATATTACTAAATAATTAGAGCCTTTAAAATGTGATCTGACGTGAAAAAGTGCCTGTACACGTAGGGCTTTACATTTTCTGAATATACGTTTTGATTTTGAGTACTTTGAAGTAAAATTAAGTCATCATCATCATCATCAGGTCTTTTTAGTCTCCACTACAGGAGGACCCTCTGTGTACTACCAGAGCTATACCTGTCCAGAGCAGACAGAGCATTTGGCCTACACTCTCCTCGCTGGCCAGACGGGTAGGAGAGGTCTCATTGATGTTTATGAGCTTTGTATTTCCTAAGTCGCCTCTTACGGCATCCATGAAGGGAAGACTTGGAGTGGTTCTATTCTACTCTGCCGGAAATCACACGGTAAAAATTAAGTATCTCAGTGTTTTGTCGTTTAGCACGTTCGCTGCCGGAATTCATAAAACAAAGCGTATTTTTATTGTGTTGCTATGAGTATACCTCCTCGTAGGTAGGCAGGGAACGTTGTAGCCATCACACAATGTTAAAATTATGTTTTTTTTATTTCTTTGGTTCAAAAATTTTATACGTACTGATTGTTTTTTTCAATAAAATTGTTATTTTTACTAAAATCTTAAGCGCTGGACTAAGAGCGATAAAAAGCTTTAAGTATATGCCAGCTGGTTTTCATCTAGTATTTGTAAGATACAGATAATCAAATCAAGTGAAACGCGTAAACTTAGATATTGAATGTGATATTACACACATACATACATACTATCATGTCTTATTTCCTTTTGAGGTAGACAGAGCCTAGCTCTATAAGACCTAAAAGGCACGCAATATGATATTGTCATGGCAATTAAGTATTTCGAATTTTCTACCTCATAATTGATAAAGTATATACAGCATGTAACATAACCTCTGACGTTCCCGTGAAGGTGTAACTCAGCCCATCAAAATGAACAACTTTTCCTATGGGGTCAATGCTGGGAAATCAAAAAAAAAATCCATACGTAATAAAAGTGTTCGGCTCGCCCTGCAATTTGTATAAAAAAGTAAAAAAAAATTGAGTTCCCAGCATTGGTCCTATAGGAAAAGTTGTTCATTTTGACGGGCTGAGTCACTCCTTCATGGGAACGTCGTTGGTTATGTTATACGCTGTATATCTATCTGCATACATGTATTATATTCTTTTGAACGTCATATTTTTATTTCTTAAACGTCGTATTTTTAAGAAATAAAAATATGACGTTCGAAAAGAGATACATGTATCCAATTTTGAATAAAAATCTTTGACTTCGACTACAAAAACTTTGTTTACTGCATTTCTATCCAGGAATCACTGATACGTAATTGAACTAACCGGACCGCGCGACTTGGTCACGATATTATCAGATAAACGATAATTCTAGGTTGTGACTGCAAGCAGGTGTTTCGCTTTTGCTATGAACAAATAGTAGCCTTATCAAACCCTTAATCCATAAGTACTACCGTGTCTAATATTATGAGTGAGAAAGTGTATTTATTTGAATTATTGGCTATTTCCACTACAACACAACCGTGAAAAACATAACCCTCTCTTCGCTGTCAAATAAAAAGCGTAAATAACTTAGTTCTCGACGAGGTTCCCCCAACCGCACTTCTTTGTACCCAACTGCTAGCACTACCAAGAAGGGTTATGTGTTCACACCGGTTCGATCCACGGTCAGGTCAAGATTGAAAATTATCTTTTTTATATTGGCCTGGCTCTTGGATGTTTATCTATTAAGTATTTGTTATAAAATATAGCATCGTTGAGTGAGTATCCCAAAACACAAGTCTCGAACTTACTTTAGGTCTAGCTCAATCTGTGTGATTTGTTGGCCACTTACACACACGAAAAACAAACAGCAACAGACCATAGCTTCCAACCTTCGTATATTTATAGAGAAGATATATTTCCCGATCACTTTCCTGCTCTACATTAGCATAAAATATACAGATCCTGTCAAATACATAGCTCTGGATCATAATAAAGTACAGTATAAGAGTTACTAGTTAATGTGTGATTGAATACACTGAACATGATGTACAGTGGCATTGTGTAAACAGATTGAAACGGACAGACATCCATCTATAATGATAGACATGATGTCATACGGCTAACATATCGTCAAACGCATGAATAGTCAGCGCTGACTGAACTGGCTACAATTGACTAAATTAAATAATATTATTATAAATTAAATAATACAATTGAATACTACAATTGAATAAATAGTAGCCAGTTCAGTTCAATGGATGACGTTTTCAATTAATTTTTGTTTAACCTCCCCATTTCCTTCCCCCAACTCCTTGAAAGGCCGACAACGCACCTGTCACACCCTGGTGTTGCAGTTGTCCATGGGCAGCGGTGATCACTTACCATCAGGTGACAAGATTGTTTGTTGGCCGTCCTATAACATACAAAAAATAAACAACATTTTCAAAACAAAAGACATAATAGGAAGGTCGAGGAGGTAAATCTTCAAATAATGTCAGCAGCTAAGTTTTGTCAACTAAGACGTAAAACTTTTTGATGGTAACTTCAAAATCCATTACAATTTATATGTCTTAAATAAAAACTGTCGACGACATAAAAACCGCAATGCATGATGACTCACGAAGTGACAATTGATGGTTTGATTGGATGATTCGTTTATTTATAAATAAAATGTAAGTCGAAAATGGAACCAAAATATCATCGATAGCCTTTAACATGATTCTCTACATTTTTGCTCATTCTTTCGACCGGTTTTAAGTCTGCACGATAACTGCAGCTGGTGCATTTTATTTTGTTTTTCACTGAGGTCAGCATGACAGTGAAAGAAAAATCAATCTTTTGAAGTTAGGACTACTAAATATTATTATGTCATCCTAACTTTGAAGAACAAAGCTTTTCATGCAATCATAAGTACTTACACGGAGGTGCCAGTTACCGTAACGGTAACAGTGTTGCAAAATCAATGTTTTTTTTTATCTACTCAAAAAAATGCCCAAGTGCCTATAGAAGTTTTCAATTAAGGCGGTACTGCACGAAATTGGGGAAATTTTCGTGTTTTCATATCACTGGTACTACGCGCTGAATTAATTAAATACTTCAATAGTTTTTGTATAATTTAGGTCGAGCCATGCACAAGATCGTCTTCTTGTTGAAATTTGAAACAGATACATATGAAATTTAGAAACGACTTATATGTTACAATACCTAAAAACATTTTTCAGGTTTGTAAATTTTAAGTGTAACACAATAATCCACACATGACATTTATATGTCGCCCCCTTTTTTTTTATAAAAATATTGATATGAAAATATTAAGACTTTTCTTCTTTTTACATAATCGCCTAATGGTTTTGCGCAGCCTAATGGCTTGCGCAGTCGCGACGTTTTCGCTCCCGTGACACCCGCTTAAATGTTACTGATCCAGATTTTCGCTTTCTAGACTTAAGTTTTCGATGCACATTGAAATTCGTTTGAACAATCCATTTAAAAAAAAAACAACGGGTTGTACTTAGTGATTGCCGGCAGAAGTGAAAATTCGCCTTTGCAGTTGCCTCTGATCACGTGTAAGTTTTACGAAAGTTCGATGGTCACTTGTCCTGACGCGAGCTTAACATTTTTTACCCATCCCAAATAGTGCACAATGCCGCTAAAGAAAATTAGATTTTCAAACAATACTCGTAAATGCAACGCATAAATATCATTCTATGCGGCGTAGACACAATAAATAATTGGACTGCCCATTACCTGGTCTGTGGAAGCTATAAATAATTAAATTGTGAAAGTAAGGCAATGAAGTAAAATACTGCTTAGAGAGCCGGTGGCTTAGTGAAATCGTGTTACTTTTGCTAATATTCTTAAGACATTTTTAATGTCTGTCTTTATCAGTTTTCCCGCGCTGCTAGAACAGGCCGGACTAGTTCCTCTCTACAAATTATAGAGAGTTACAGATGTGATATATTATATTGTGTGCGCTCTACGATAATAAAAAAAACCGGCCAAGTGCGAGTCGGACTCGCACACGAAGGGTTCCGTACCATAATCTATAAAAACGCAAAAAAAAAACATGTCCGTTGTATAGGAGCCCCCTTAAATATTTATTTTATTCTTTTTTTGTATTTGTTGTTAATTTCAGCTGTCTAACTATCACGGTTCATGAGTATAGCCTGGTGACAGACGGACGAACGGACAGACAGACAGACGAACAGCGGAGCCATTTTAATATGCACTCCCTCCCGCACTCGATCCCAGGGAGAGGGATGCCTGAAAAACAGGCTAACAAAAGCTGAGGCATTCCTTTGCCATACATTACAAAAATCGACCTGAATTGTATGTCTTCATTGTTTAAACACGTTTTTGTAAAAGTGGTTTGTTTTCGCAATAAATGACTTTTCTATTTTTTCTATTTTAATAGGGTCCCGTTTCTTCCTTTAAGGTACGGAACCCTGAAAATGTATAATATTGGTTCGAGGATCAAACGACGTATTTTGGAGTGGAGTTGGTCGTATTTCGGAATTAATCGTACCTAGTTAGGTAATTCTAATAAGGAGCATTCTTTCCTTCCATTATAATGTAACGTGCAAAGCGCTATGAAAAATTTACTTTAATATTTCAATAGCACTTTTTATAATATTTTACCTATAATACATACAACTGATAAGTAACAGTTAATATGTGTCTTTTGCTAAGTGCCCTAGAAGTACATGGTGTGGAAACGTAGCGCTACAAAAATATTCCACGAAAACTCAACGCCAGCGATTGTACCTAAGTACAATATGGCATTTTGAAATAAATATGCAAAAAGTGCTTACTTACAACTCAGAGGCGATTTTGCTTAAGTCAAAGTAGGCGATTTAAGATTTCAATAGCAAAAATATCGGCAAATGTGCAAATCTGCCGGTATGATCTCGATGAAGACGACAGCTTTTTCTTTTTCAGCAAGGCTTAACTCAACCTACTTAAATGTTTATTAATTGGTTCAGTATTAACGACATGTAGTTGGTTAATAAAATACTCTTCTGTTATCTCATTTTTTGTGTCACCGTCAAATTGCCTACGACGAGTTGATCTGGTTCCTCTGTACATATACAATACTAGCTTTGGTACTCGTTGCAATTAGGTTTTTTATCGTGAGACCAATTGACGTCGAAAACTTGTTCAATGAGACGCCTCATTAATTTTGCGTGGAAGTATTCAGTCAATACATCTTTACTATAATAGGTTAAGATACAGCGTGATTTTGAACCCCCTAGCTATATTGAAATCTGGGAATCAGAATCCCTAATGGAATACAGAATTGTAAGAAAAAAAGTCTAGCTGACCGGCAATTTGGTATGGGTAACCTAATTTTCTTTTTCGTTTTTTACCTTTTTTTCATGCAATGCTGTGTTCCATTACGGACTCTGATTCTCACAGTTCAATATAGCTAGGGGGTTCAAAATCACGTTGTGTATAAGGTCAATTTAAATTAATCGCAAATATTTTAAGGACTTGCGCCCACAAGCTAGAAAAATGCTTTGGAAGCAAAATAGTAAAAATCAATACGCTAGTTTTTGAGATATCTTGATGAGAACAAACAATCGAAAACAACGAATAAACACTGTGTACAAATAAACACTTTTTGATGATTTTTGACCAAAATCTTTTAACAATTATCTACTATGGATACTAAGTCACTGACGTCGACAATCAAAACAGCTGATTTATCGATTTTCATAAAATAAATAATTGTTTGTTTGTGATATATTTATTGTACAAGAAAAAAAGCTATAATAAATACAGTTAAGAAAGATCAGTCTACAAAGGCGGACTTATCCCAAGATGGGATCTCTTCCAGTCAACCGGCGAATAAGTTAGAGGAAATTAACTCAATTATGGGGCAGAAGCATGTAGGTACAATTAATAAGGATAAATCTAGCCATAAATAAAATTAATAATTACTTTGTACGAAAAAATAAAAAAAAATCTAGCGTGTCGATTTCTTAAAATTTGCTACTAAAGCATTTCTTTGACCTATAAGGCCCAGTTCTTAAAATATTTGCGCTTAATTTAAATGGACCTTATATAAAATGTCCGTGTATAATTTTCACTAAAATGTATTATTTTCAAAATCAAAGCAAAACATAGCTCGTTATATTTAACAAACAAGTTGTCAAATAACTAAACTTGTACTAAATTTATCTAAATTTAGGTTAAGCGTAACAATCGAATTCTAAGTCCTTTCTTCAACTCGACTTAACCTCAGTCATTATTTTTCATCCATTCAAAAACACCCCTCAATTACGTCGTTTCCTTAGTCGAAATGAGAAAAGTACTGTCAAAATGTCATATTTTATTTCACTGAATTCATTAAAAAATAAATTGAGGTGTCCTCCGATGAGTTTGAACTAAGAAAATTTCAGGAAACGACTAAGTGAGGGTTTAATGACTTAAACTATTTCCTTAATAATAAGAAGAAGTCTGACATTCAATTTAAATACTTACGCGCTCTCGCAAAACATTTTACATGTAACTAAGCATATAAACGGGACTTAGCCCGAAGCAGTTTTTATTATTTGTTTCCGTTGACGTTTCAATGAGTTACATCCATCGTGGTCGCAACGAGACTGCGACCACGATAAATGTAACTCCATTGAAGAAATAATAAAAAGGTTTGGGCTAAGTCCCATTTATATACATAATTATGTGTTTAAAGCGCGAAAGTTTATAAAATAACATTTTACATAGTCAGTGAAATATAACTGTTTCATCATCATCATCAGGTCTTAATAGTCTCCACTACAGAAGCACGACCCTCTATGTACTACTAGAGCCATACTTGGCTAGAGCAGACAGAGGACTTGGCCTACACTCTCCACGCTGGCCAGACGGGTTGGAGAGGTCTCAGAGATGTTTATGAGCTTTGTTTAACTTGTATTTCCTAAGTCGCCTTTTACGACATCCACGAGAAGACTTGGAGTGGTCCTATTCTACTCTGTAATAACTGTTAAACACTCATAAATTCAAACTAAAGACCTGGGCGGATAGTTTGAATTACATTTAATAGAGTTTTGCTGATAATCGCAAATACCCATTAAATATAACACAAGAGAAACCTCATCGGGCGGGGCCGCAACTGGTCGATACACTTGTTCGATTAAACCGCTTTAGTAGTGAAAGGACAGCAAAACAACCATTTAATAAGTTGTTCAATTACTTTTATTGCTTGCTAAATCGAAAATGCGAGTCTGCGCTGTTATAGTTTTGTTACTATTCCATGAGGGAGGATTCGGTCATGACGTCCTGTGAGTTCATTCTCTAAAAAAGTCCTTGCTAAGCTCAAAAACTACTATTGTTGGGTTTGAAAATTTTCAAGAGAGGAAGCATACCTTACAAATAAATCAGCTGGGCAGTCATTTATTTCAATATCAAATTGTTCAATCATATCATAGGCTCAAATAACCTTAACAATATTATCAGTTCAATTTGATTTTATTTAAAAGTTATGTTTTTAATAAGGGCAATCTTCGTCTTTTGAATGTTTTTGTCAACTTCTCCCTCTGCTCTGTACGAGTAAATACGAAATTGTTGTAGTACCTACTCCAGTTCAGATTTATGTATCTGCTAAATTATCTAAATAATCATACGATTTTCGCCGTGGTCATCTAGGAAACCGACATTATCCGGTGAGTGGTGTCCACAGATTAAAGTTATGGCCCATAGTTTTTCAAACAGTATTTTAGAGAATTGCAATCAATGAACTCACTAATCACTATTGAAGATAGATTGATATAACATTTCAATTACGCACAACGTTTTGTAATTACCGTCTTAGACCAGATACAGTTCAGATGGTGACATGATAAATGATTTATCAGCAGCAGTGTCAATAAGTACGTGTCAAAAATACTGGCACACAAAACACATGTTCATTTGTATCATCAGTACAACTACGGCTTAAAAGCACTAATGCAAAGATTAAAAAAATATGCATCACCACTAATGACATAAAAAGCTGTATCGCAATCTATTTTAATCTAGATAGTGTAGCCACATACAATGTTTTGTAATTACCGTCTCAGTTCAGATCCAGTTCAGATAATGACATCATAACAGACTTATCGAGCGCATTATTATGCATGCAAATCACTGTATCATTTCCATATGATTTGTCATGGGCAATTAAATTGATTAATAATGGGTTTATTGCTTAGTCTTAGGCCGTGTTTATGGTCACTTGTGAAATTTGGGATTATGGTTCAAGGCAGTTATTAAAATTACAGATATTTTTTTTTTAATTTACTGCTGTTACAAATCTACTACCTCGATTAATTTTAAGTTGGGATCTGATGTTTTGACAACATTGCCCACCAAACTCAGGTTAACTGCAATAAGAGTGAGAGAGAGAGTATATAAAAAATTCATCATCATCATTTCGAGTAGGTGTCACGGTCAATCGACCATGCACACCCTGGTGTCAGAGTTCTTCGGAACCGCCTCTCGGCCTCTGACGTGGTTCCTTTAACACTACCAGATGGCAGCCGGGACCACCGGCTTAACGTGCCTTCCGAAGCACGGAATCATCGTTAACAGACAATCAGGTGATTCAAGCCTGCAATGTCCTGACCAAACTGGAAACAACTAAACAAAGTATATAATATTTTCGTGGGAATCGAACCCTGAAATTTCGAGAATGGTTCATCACTAATTAAAAGGAAGTCATTAGGGAAATCAGAAAACTTAATCCTTAAGTAAAACTTAATAATAATCAGAAATTCTTAGCTCATTTTCAACTATTGCAACAAGACACTGTGAGCATAAATGCAAAGTAGATTCAAAGTGATCTCGATATTCAAGAATTGGCATTTTCCAATTCTAGGTATGTTAAGTATTTTTAAGCCCAAGATGCTTAAATAGTATCTTTGATTGCACGTACGTACATACGACTGCAAAGAAATCTGACCCCCTCTCAGTAGTGTTCCGAAGAACTCTGACACCAGGGTGTGCATGGTCGATTGACCGTGACACCTACTCGAAATGATGATGATGATGATGAATAGTGTCACACTACTAAGTGTTCTATGCAGGCGTCTGTACTTGTAGAGTATTCAAAATTCGTAAATGAACATTGAAAATGGAAATTGTCTAGGTAATATCTCACAGCATGAACCAACTATAGACTTCCTTGCGCTTTGCATCATTGCCCTGGCAACATATTTGCCGCGGGCATTATCTGATTTTACGTAGCTACTTAGCTATCTATAGGAATATTTGTTTTTATAATTATGGTATATCCATAGGTAAAATGCAATCCACTACCACCCACAGCTTACGTGGCCAAGCGGTATCCGTGTTACCATGAACGCGCCCTAAGTGTGTTCAAAAATTGCAGGATACATCTGAACGTATGCAAAAAGTAATTTTGTTTTATGACAGTCATTAAAATTATTTAAGTTCAGCAGAATTGTTTTGAGATGCGAACGGAACAAAAGACTTATGTTTTACATATTGGTATGCAAGTAAATTTAATAAATATTTTATTTTACTACTTGATTTAGCAATATCTTCATTCGTCATCATTCCAGCCGTTAGTAGTCTACTGCTGAACAAAGACCTCTTCCAAGGATTTTTCGTTCCATGGAAAGATATTGCCATATTCACCACGCTTGGCAGGCGGGGCGAGCGCAGTTTCTTTGGCTTCTTGTGCTTCCGACACTGCTGCCCATCAGAAGCATTTTGAAGCTGGGGAAGGATAGCAATTTATTGGATTTTGGAATGAAGGTTTTGGGATACTACTCAATCGGATGAAACGGAAAAGCAAGTAGAAGCTCGGGAGGCCGGGCGCGCATACCAGATGCCATATTTACAACCACCAGACAGGCAGTTGGAGCTGACACCCCTGACCATACTGACTACTACTTTCTTATCAGTCATTATTTTTTATTTATTTAATAGAGATACTATAATCGCATGATGTAACCAGAAATCACAGGATCTAATTCACGTTCAGGAAGCCAGTTTCGGACAAAATCCATAAAAACATAAAAGTTTATCACTGTTCAGTAGGAACGGTAAAAGGTTAAATCTTTCCTACATTCACTGAACCGCATATTATCCAGGTAACTTTATACACTTTATCCATCGCGCCCGATATGGTAATGGGCCCAGCGCCCAGCTTTGGAAAATTATTATGCGCGTTAGTTTTAATGCGACACGACTTGCTCCTCTATAACAAAACGGCGCTGTTACTGGCCATTTACATAGCCATGTTCTAATTTTAAACGATACCGGCCATTAGTAATTTGTTGGAAAAGGAATTAATGAGACATTGTTTTTTAATTTGTTTCAAAATCGAACGTGTAGGTATCTAATACGATTAATATTAAATCATGAAATGCACATAATTAACGTGTTTTAGTTTCAATGCGACACGACTTTGCTTCTTCTATATAACAAAATGTACATACATAAGTACTAACAATTTAACTAATAGATAATGATAATTATTGAAAAATAAATTAAAGAGATATTGTTTTTGATTTGTTCGATGGTCAGATATTACATACCAATTATTACACGACTGTTCAAAAGAGGCGTGCATTATTTTTAGTTAGAGGCCAATGATAAGGCAATCAGCATTAAACTCAAATACTGGTCAAAAGATATATCACTAAATGTGGAACTACTTCAACTCGGTAAAAAGAAGATGTAAGAGTGAGTTCATTCAACTATGTATGTAAGTGTGAGTTTCTTGATTCCACCATTATCTACTTCTAAGCGTATGAACGGAGTTGGACGTATCGTATCATTAGAATCCTTAGGTGGCCCGACTCTAATACTAACGCGGAGAGACGAAGAAGATATGTTTTATAGTCAAGCTGTTTCCACTGAAGGTGTGCAGTGCAGCACATATCTTCGCTCTCCAGTACGCTTCTCCGTACTGGAGAGCGGAGATATGTGCTGGCTAGAGCGGAAAATATTTGCGTGTAGCGAGATTAACGTTTAAAAAGATATCCCTAGTTCGTTTCAGGTTCTATGAATCGATAATCTAGATCGTAATGGATCGTCTGTCATTGTATCAATGTGGTTATTGATCCGCTGGAATTCATTAAATCCAATAAGTCGATACCAGCGGATTGTTTCAGTTTACTATCAGTCCTCGAATTTAACCTGTGCAATCACATATTTTTTTGTCTTATACAAGTAATTTTTAATTGCCTGGCAACATATCAATGTTGGAATCAGAATCCCTAGTAGAAATACATCCGCAAGAAAAAAAGGTAATTTATGAAATAAAACTTAGACTTTCCATAGAAATTTGACCAGCTGATCCGTGAATTCATATGAGAGGCTTAAATTATTTTCATCTTTTTTACCTTTTTTTCCGTCATTTTATAAAAAGCCTGCTGAATAATTATAATATTGAAGTCAGTCCAAAAAATAAGCTTACACCTCAAGAATATAAAACCCTCTTTTAGCGAAGTCGAGCAAAAGGTAATCTTCCATAGGCAAGGCCAAAACCACAATTGGCCGGTCTTCATTCGAGAAATAAGGTGAGTTTGAAATAAGCAGCGTTCCGAAACCACATCGATGGGTCGTTCGCTGGAATCTCTTTCATTTAAACTTTTTATCGGCGACCGCATCTTTGAGAGTTCCTCTATAAAAACCGCTAATAGGCGATGCGGTTTCAAAAACTCCGATGTTTCGCACTGAAACGTGATGGTATTACTCTGGAGTAAAGATCAATTATGGTATGATAATGGTTATCTACCTCTAAGCCGACTACCTTTTAACTAGTGACATTCCATAGCTTTAGTGCATTGGTGTAATGAAGCTCTGGAATGTCACTAGTAAGTAAGATAGCGAGGATTTTATTACCTTGACGATTAAAGGTTAAATGGTAAAATTTAACCGCGTTGAGAATATACATATACTAATTTATTTCCAAGTTTGTATAGAATTCATATTTTGTCACGTTTAATAAAATTCATATTTGTTGTCATTTGTTGAATAATCTCATATTTGTTTTCATTTGTTAAATAATCTCATATTTGTTCTCATTTGTAAAATTAATTTCATATTTGTAAATCACAGAGTTTTCTAGATCCCTCCTTAGCTGTGTTGTGCTGAGATGATGTGAGGTTTGCTATAATGATAGCATTCATGATGTTCATGATTTGGTGGAAGATTTAGCGGCGGGAGCCTTTCTGACGCCTCTGACGCCTAGGGAATTCCAGAACTATCATTCCATCATCTGCGAAAATAAAGTAATGAGTATTTGCCTACGTCTAGAATTAAACCTGGAACTCCCAATGTAGCAGATTGGCGTGTGGTCTACTGCACCACGGAAACCATCATCAAGGAAAGTAAATCATTGGCTTATAATGACATATCACTAAACTATTTAAAATTTTTAGACAAATGCCTACTTCAATAAATTTTAAAAAAAAGAAAATCTTTATAATAGCTATATATTTATTGAAGAAGCATTTGAGATATATTTAGTTTATTACCTAAAGAACATGTTTGACAAAAGGATGAAATTGAATAAATGCTGAGGCATTTTGTTCAAATATTCAATTTAACTGAGAGTCTGATTCGAAGAAATGGTTCAAATATTTGGATAAAACTATTATTTGATTGGAAGCTCAGTTTTGAAATCAAATGATATTATGTAAATTGATGACGTATCTATATAGCAATATCCAATTCAATATTTCTGGAAGAGAGATTATTAAGAAATATTGAATTGGATACTGTCTATATGTAATTAATCTATATCATCAATTTACATCAATACATGAAAGGTTTAAATTTACAAGATGAAAACAAACACAACAAAAATGTTTGTATACAGAAACTATGTGAATATTTGTATACGAGTATTTACAAGTTTAGCAAAATATACCGCCACTTGGTCATGGGCCAGTTGCCACCCCAATTGTGTTCACGCTGTTCTGCGTTCATGGGTTTAAGTGGCATGTCGGACAAGACATTTATTTTAATAATAAAAAAGGAAATGCATTTGCATAAAGTACTAATTTAATAGAATGCAAAAAGTGGTGCACACTTTCTTGAAGATTTGACCAGACATAGAAAAATCTGTTTTTTCTTATCTCGGTGTGACTTTCCACCAAAAGGACCACCTTACCACCGAAATAGTGGAACTACGATTAAAATGTATATATAAATATTAAATGTTGTTAAAGTCAAATATATCTTAAGATATTGTTAATATTATTTGGCGAACATTGTTGACATATTATATATATTATTATTGCTGACGTCAATTTTTTTTTATAAAATTCAAAAATTTACTTACACCTATTTTAGTGTCGCGTCCAAAGCGAAGTTCAAAAGAAACGGCAACAAACTGCACAGCGCATATTCTTCAAATGACGTAAACTTACAATCTGCGACATACTTAGAACTAAATATGTAGACGTGAGCTTACATTATCATGTCATAATTTGAAATTAAATAAATAATATCAAATAATAGTGTTTTTTTATTAATGTCAAATTAAAAAAGGTAACCTAAATACATTACATTTACACGCATAACCAAAATGAAAAAGGGATCAAAAACTCCTTTGTAAATTAAAATTTTATTTAATCGTAAAAGTACGCATTCGCTGCACAAGTATCAAAGTTAATTAGTTTTACTACGTAACCTTTTGACAATCAAGTTACTTTCATCCAATAATAACGAGTTATAAATTTAATTAAATAAGTTTCTATTCAGACGCCGCACGAAGACAATTTTAATTAATTTTTATTATTTCTTTCAACAATAAAACCACGTAATGCTACATTCAATATAGCAATTAATCAGCCGATATCACGCTGGGATGTGATAATGATAAGTGATGTTGTAGCTAAGGTATTAGTACAGCACATCATTAACATCGTTAAGTCTTAAAGGGCTGGTATCATTAACAATGAATAATGATAGACAATGGACTGAATTTAAGTGACCACGAGTTTTGATTCATTCGGACAGTGACCACTTCCATTTTATATGATATATATATGTGGGATTGAATTTTGAATGCATCCTAAGATTTAAGATTGGTTGAACGCGGTTATGGAATGAACGTCCGAACGAATGAGAGAATGAAAAGCCAACGAATGAAGATTTTTGAATGAGCGGGAGACGGGTCTCTCTCTCAATGGCAAGCACGCACGACGGACGACGAAAATTCTATTAAACTGCAAGTACATATTTATTGTAACGAAGAAATACACAGTTCTCTACGGTCCTACCATCTTTTATTTACCTCGAGTCCCACAAAATTTGGGGGCTCGTCCGGGATCGAGGTAAATTCGACCGTGAGAGGACTTCACAACGACACGCCGCCACGCGGTATCCGAGACCACGACGTTTGAAGCAACGACAGTTACAACAATGCCGAAAGATAACAGGCGAGGCAGCAGGCAACCAGACTACGACGACGAGACCTACGACGACGCCAGGTCACCACGAGGTAACGGGAGCCATATGCTTCACCTAGCCGAAGGCTTGATTCAGAAGTTCAGCGGCAACGATGACGGTGCGTATGCTGTGTCATCCTGGGTGCAGGACATCGACGACAACGGCGATGTGTTCGACTGGTCACAGACGCAGCGGCTTTTGGTGGCACGACGGTCACTGACCGGCACCGCTGCGTTGTGACTACGAGCGGAGAAAACATTTAAAACGTGGGATGAGCTGAAAACTGCTATAAGTAAGGAATTTCCGGATACGACGGATGCAAAGAAAATACACGAGATGATGAGTGCAAGGCACAAGCGTCGCGGTGAGTCTTGTCTAGACTATTTGCTCACCATGAAAGCTTTAGGAAAACGTGGTAAGCTGCCAGACTACGTGGCCATCAAATACATAGTTGAAGGCATTGAAGACGCGGAAATCAACAAGGTAATGCTATATGGTGTCACAACGTATGCCGATTTGAAAGAGAAGCTGAAAATTTACGAAGCAATCAGCACAAAAGCGAAGCCGGCTGAGAGACGGAATCAACACAGTGGCGCATCAAAGCAAGCATTTACGCACAGAACCGGCAGAGTCAACAGGTGCTTTAACTGTGGGGAAACCGAGCATCATTCTGCCGAGTGTCCTCATCGATCGCAAGGGAGAAAATGCTTTACACGCATATCTGCAATCAGTTTGGGCATTTGTCAGCGGATTGCAGGTTGCGACATTCAAGCAACGACAAGATGGCGGTTAAATCAATCAACTTCGATGCCCGATCGCGCCACCTAGCGGAATCTTCATCGGCGCGAACAGGAAGTGAAAACGACAAGCGTTACATTGGCAATGGAAGCAAGAACGAAACGAAGCAAGTGTTCCTGTCATCAAGTGACAGTGACAGCTTCGTTTAACAGGAGGTCGTTCATCGTTCACCGGAACATACGGCGATTGGCGCAGCAGGCGACATTTTCATGGGGCAACAAGATGGCGACGTAAACAAAACCAAGGCAGACAATTTGGCGAAATCTGAACGACCATTAAAGGAAATATGAATCAACGGAAGAAAAATTACGCTTTAGTCGATTCGGGCAGTGATTTAAATCTAATGTCATGTGAATGTTGTCGTGAGTTAGGTTTACCTATAAATAATGACTTTAGAATCACGATGTCAGGGTTTGGTTCGTCAAAAGTAAAATCGATGGGTACGTCTTGTGTTGTATTAAGTGTAGACTGTAATGCATATAGTGATTCATTTCATATTATCCCAGATGATTGTATGCCATATAAAATAATTTTGGGCAATGAGTTTTTAAAAAAGGTTGTGACTGTGATGAAAGGAGGCTCTGTTTGGGTGAATCCAGAATGGCTGAGCGGTGTTAATTTAGTAGCTTGTGTTTCTGATTGTTTAGGTCACATAAGCAACCAGTTGGTGAAGGAAGAGGTGATGCAATTGGTCCACAACTACCAGCCACACCAAGTAAGGGAAGCTCCTATCCAACTCAGGATCATTTTGAAGGATGATATACCAGTTGCCCAGCGACCCAGACGAATATCTCCAAGGGAACAACAAGAAGTGGAAAAACAAATAAGTGAATGGCTGCAGGAGGGAATTATAAGGGTGAGTTTCTCCGAGTATGCTAGCCCATTGGTATTAGTAAAGAAGAAAGATGGTTCAACACGAATTTGTGTCGATTACCGACAAATAAATAGAAAGATGGTGAGAGACGAGTATCCTTTACCAAATATCGATGATCACATCGATAAATTGGCTTCAGCAAAGGTATTTAGTACACTTGATTTAAAAAATGGGTTTTTTCATATACCAATTCATGAAGACTCTATTAAATATACTTCCTTTGTTACTATGACTTCTCAGTATGAATTCTTACGAGCACCATTTGGATTGGCCACCTGTCCCAAAGTTTTCACCAGATATATAACGATAATCTTCAGGCAATTGATTGAAAAGGGAATTATTATTGTTTTCATCGATTATATTCTTGTTCCAACTCAAGATGAGCTAGAAGCGGCCGCACGCCTGCAGGCTGTATTAAAAATAGCAGCAGAATATGGACTCAAGATCAATTGGAGTAAATCTCAGCTATTAACAAGAAGAGTAGAGTATTTGGGACATATCATTGAAGACGGTGCGGTGATGCCATCGCCAGGGAAGACAAGACGCTGTCATGAAGTTCCCTGAGCCCCGAGACGTGAAGCAGCTACATAGTTTTTTGGGGTTATGTTCATATTTCAGAAATTTTATACCAGATTATGCTTTGATAGTTAAACCCCTCACTGACATGTTGAGGAAAGATACAAAATTTGAATTTAAAGATGAACACAGGGCGGTTTTCGAATGTTTAAAGGTGAAATTAGCGACTAAGCCAGTTTTAAAGATATTTGATCAAAGAGCAGAAACAGAACTTCATACGGATGCCTCCAGTGCGGCTTATTCAGCTATATTGATGCAGAAAAGTGATGACTGTGAGTTACACCCTGTTTACTACATGAGTCGGCGTACCTCTGATGCAGAGAGCAAGTATACGAGTTATGAACTCGAAGCATTGGCAATCATCGAAGGAGTGAAGAAGTTCAGACATTATCTCTTTGGAAAACCCTTTAAGATTGTTACAGACTGTAAGGCTTTTGAGATGACTCTTCGGAAAAGGGATTTGGCCATGTCTACGAGGGTAGCAAGGTGGATTTTATTATTGCAAGATTATGAATTTACAGTGAAGCATAGGAGTGGTATGAAAATGAGGCATGCAGATGCGTTAAGCCGAGCTCCATATATTGCAGTGATGACGAGGAGTTTACATGATGATATAAGAAGAGCTCAGGAAACTGATGAAGGTTTGCGAGCAATTGCAGAGATATTACGACGCGGAGAAACATTTAATGATTATTATCTACAACAAGATTTACTCTATAAAGGATTGGAGCAACAGATTGTGATACCTGAGAAGATGGATATCGATATTACAAAAGAGCACATGGCAACGGTCATTTTGCTAAGAAGAAAACATTAGAAATTATCAGTAAAGATTACTACATTCACAATATTGGAAGAAAGGTTGAAGACATGTATACCATGCTTGCTGGCAAATCGAAAGGAAGGTAAGCAGGAAGGATTCCTGAAATCAATTGATAAAGGAGATACACCTCTGCATACACTTCATATCGACCACATTGGGCCTCTGACAGAAACACGTAAGCAGTATAATCACATATTAACTGTGATGGATGCATTTACGAAGTTTACATGGCTGTTTCCCACGAAGTCAACATCAACAAAAGAGGTTTCGAGCAAGCTGGAGATTCACAGGCAGATTTTTGGAAATCCAGACAGGATTATCACTGACCGAGGTACAGCTTTTACAAGTAATGATTTCAAGCAGCATTGTGAAGCTGAGGGAATAAAACATGTTACCATCACAACGGGAGTGCCTAGGGGAAACGGGCAAGTTGAGCGAACACATCGAATAATAATATCTGTGCTTACCAAGATGTGTATAGAAAACTGATTTGTGGTATCGACATGTAGGAAGAGTACAGATGGCTTTGAATAGCACATTTCAGAGAAGCGTAAATACCACACCCTTTGAGCTCTTAATAGGGAAGAAGATGAAACAAAGGGAAGATGTTGAAATACTGGACTTGTTGCAAACTGAAGCCCAGATTGCATACACAGAGGACAGAGAGGAGTTAAGGAGGTCAGCAAAACAGCAAATATTGGACGTTCAAGAAGACAAAATTTTGACAAGAATAGGAAGAATAGTAGAAAATATCAAGAAGGTGATATAGTAGCGATCAAGCGCACACAGTTTGGTACCGGTATGAAGGTAAAACCGAAGTATTTAGGGCCCTACAGGGTCACTAGAGTGAAATACCATGACAGGTATGATGTGGAGAAGGTAGACCCGTCAACGGAAGGTCCAAGCAAGACTTCCTCGTCTGCAGACCATATAAAGCCGTTGCCAACATAAACAGGTATTGTTTTACGAGTATTTCTAATATTATTTTACTTTGTTTTTTTATTTATCTTATGTGAGTCAGTGTATGTTTGTTTGTATGACATTGCCCAAAGTTGTTATATTTTAAGTTTTTTGTATTGGCGTAACCCATCTTGTAGTGAATTTAAGTAAAACATCATCTTATGTAACTATAATGTCGCCACGTCGTCTCAGAATTACATTGGTACATGTTGTCATTTATAGAAATTTACTTTTAATATTATAATGTACTGTTTTGCTCTAATGTTAATTGTACATTAAGTTCATGTGTGTTCACTCTGTTTACGATTAATAAAAATTGTTTTTGTAGTATTTATTGTACAGCAGATATCCCGTGAATGATGATGAAAGTCTATGACGTATGTGTATGAGGTTGACTTAAGATGACGTAAGCATGTAGTACCTAGGTCGATGACGTATGGAAGTTAACAATATGGTAGCATGGTTGAGATCGATGACGAATGCAGATGACGTATGACTGATGACGTATCATGCAGATGACGTATGACTGATGTCGTATGACCGATGATTGTCTGAGGGCAGACAAAGAGCAGGATGGCCGAGTGTGGGATTGAATTTTGAATGCATCCTAAGATTTAAGATCGGTTGAACGCGGTTATGGAATGAACGTCCGAACGAATGAGAGAATGAAAAGCCAACGAATGAAGATTTTTGAATGAGCGGGGGACGGGTCTCTCTCTCAATGGCAAGCACGCACGACGGACGACGAAAATTCTATTAAACTGCAAGTACATATTTATTGTAACGAAGAAATACACAGTTCTCTACGGTCCTACCATCTTTTATTTACCTCGAGTGCCACATATATATGTACGATTTTTGATCATCCTTCTTCGAAATTTTCATGTATATTCTTTTTCAATCGTGTCAATGGTCCAAACTATTATTAAAATTGAAAATATTTCTATTGTGAGAATTCGACGCGGTGATTCGAAGTCACGGTGGTGTAATGGTATCACACTTAGGGCGTTAACCTAAGGAACGTGGGTTCGAATCCTACCTGTGGCCGAGTTCTTTTTCATCACATATTTTCAATTTTAATAATATACCGAGCATTGTTATGCTATTTAAAAAACAATTTAAGTGAGTAAAAAGGTTTCTTCAATTTAATCAACTTTCTATTCATCTGATATGAATGAAGTAGAATACCACACTACTAAATAGTGGGTAGTATTGAAGAAGTACGCATGCTTGAAATGCGTATACCCTACGGGGTAATATGTGATGAGAGAATTCGACGCGGTGATTCGAAGTCACGGTGGTGTAATGGTATCACACTTAGGGCGTTAACCTAAGGGACGTGGGTTCAAATCCTACCTGTGGCCGAGTTCTTTTTCTCACATATTTTCAATTTTAATAATTTGCATATTTTATAAAAATGTAATGTAAATATATGTTATATGGAAATAACTACAAATTAAACTTTGTTATTTTTTATAGTATAACGAATTCAATTTACAACAAAATGTGATAAGAGACTTTATAAAATCACTTCGTTGTTTGGCTCAACTGAAACACGTATCGACCACTTGAAAAAGGGGGAGAAGGAAGAAAATCTGTTCAATAGCAGCCATATTTATGTATGTTTGCGAATCACTTCTATTAATATTTATTTGTCCTTGCATTAGAGCTGTCAAGAGCTTTATGTTAATTTTATTTTAAAAGTAAATTAATTTAACAGTTTAATTTACAATTTTGAAGTAGAACAGTAGTAGTAAAAATATATATATATATATATATATATGAGAACAGTAGTAGTAACAAAAATCAAGGACTACTTGTTTTTTGTTACTACTACTGTTACTACTTGTTTTTTGTTACTTATTTGTGTCTCTGCTCAGCTCATTTACAGCAACTTCAGATTAATACAACTGCTCATATATCTAGTAAGACTGCAGGTTTCCCCTCTTTTTATAGTGTTCAGTGTCGTCATCATCATTACAGCCGTTAATAGTCCACTGCTGGCAAAGGCCTCTCGTCCAAGATCCAAGGATTCTTCTTCTTCGTTCCATGGGAGGACATTGCCATACTCACCACGCCTGGCAGGCGGGTTAGCGAGCGCTGTTTCTTTGGCTTCTTGTGCTTTTGGCGCTTCCGCCCATCGGAAGCATGAAAAGCTGTAGAAGGATAGGAATTTGGTGGATCTGGGAAGGGATTGAAGGTTAGGATACTCAGTCGGATGAATGGAGGACAAGCAAGTAGCGGCTCGGGAGGCCGGATGCGCATACCCGATGGCATACCTGTAACCATCGGACAGGCAGTTGAAAATTACACCCCTGATCTTAGTGTTCAGTGTGTTAGTTTCCTTTTGTTTTATGTTAATATAGGTATAAACTACTGGTATTAATAATCCGCGACTTCGTTTTTCTGGGCGAAATGTACTTTACGTCGTTCTTCAAAACCTTGACTACTTACTGATATTTAAGACGGTAACTTGATAAATAGTAACATTTCTATACCAATAATGATGTGAGTAACTACAAATTCTTTTGTAGTTACTCACATCATATATCACTTTTTTGCAAAATTTTAGGATTCTTGTCTGTAGTTTTGACTGTGCGTTGAAATGTGAATCACGGATCAATCAATGTTTCGTTTTATATATAAACTAGCTTTCGCCCGCGGCTCCGCCCGTGTCAATGTCGATCTCTCGGGAATAGTACTTTTTCCCGGGATGTAAGGTAGCCTATGTCCTTCTCCGTACTCCAGAGAACTTGTATGCAAAATTTCATGATGATCGGTTCAGTAGTTACGGCGTGAAAGCGTAACAAACAAACAAACTCACTTTCGCATTTATAATATTAGTAAGGATATATATCTTATTAAGACAGCCTACCATGCCAACTAAGAAACCAAAGTATTTAAGAATTTTATTCCTTGTCGTCCTATCCAAAAAAAAAACGCTCGAGGTTACTAAACATGTATGAGTGTTAATAATTTGTAAACCTGGGCTACCGAACTCTTTAGTTGTTAAAATTTCCTGTTGCATGGACGCCCTTTTTGGAACACACAAATTAATGTGCAGTGTAGACACGGGCGTACGTTTGTTGATTTATTCTGTTTTCAGCGTAACGATGTTTAATTTGGCGCATAATGTTCGGGCGCCCGTGTCCGGCGAAGTCGCTTTGTCATGGGTTCTTTGTTATAAAGCTAGTATTTGTGGATATATATGCTCTGTAAAGTGATAATGATAATTTTGTTACCGTTTTAATCTTGATTTTTGGCCTAAATTTTTAAAAGTTCCATGAATACTAGGTGATTCTGAACTTTCTGGCAATAGAAACGTCGAAATCGGAATCCCTAATAGACCCTTAAAAATGGTGAAAATTGATATAAAAATTAATTGCCTTATAAGTTCACCTATCAGCTAGTCAAATTTCTATTAGGTTTATTTATTATTTCATTTTTTACCTTAATTCTGTTAGGCATTCTAACTCCGTCATTTAAATATTGTCGAGTTCAGAACACCCGACATTAATGGATCCTAGCACGAAATGTTTATTAATGACTAAATTTTGCCAATCAATGCTCGATTGATGTTGGGTAGCTAAAAAGCTCACATAGTGTAAAAGTTAAAAAATCACTTGGTATGGATATGTTATAAGAAATAAGCCGGAAAATGTATGGCTTGTTGTTTGTTCGAGAGTGTAAGTGGCCAACACTGGTGTCATTAGGGTGTTGGGTGACGTTTTAGGCAAAGAGGTATTATTGATTGCGTATAGGTATATAATGAGATATGGTGGAGATTTTCAACGCCGACTTTTCAAGCGCGGTAGTTCAATTGGCAGAGCACATACCTCTATTTTCTCTTCCTTCCATGCTGATCAGGGAGAAAAAAAAGGAAAATGTACCAGCTGCTTCTATTCGCGTGCAGACCGTAATTATTTTGATTCCGTTTTCTAACTTTATGCCCACTAACATGTTAAACGTGACCTTTGGGTCTTATTGTCTTAGACTCTGTCTACCCCGTAAGGGATAACGACGGGATAATATATATAGTATAATCTAGGTGCTTTTCTGAGCTTCTGACTTTACTCTTTTTCTAGAAAAAGTTCTGGAAAAAGAGTCAACAACCTAAATGTAGGGATGTATGGATTCTCAGAACAAGGGTGGATTTAATTAAAGGGTGGAGGATTGAGTTAATTATAAATGCAAGGGTGGAGTTAATTATAATTAAATTAATGTTGCGTCTTCCTGAAAGAGTCACTGCACTCTCCGATTGCTTGGTATAGAAATTGATACGAATATAACATGGAAACCTCATATTCAAAAAATAAAAAGTAAACTCTCTAGTTTTGTGTATGCACTATCGGAGCTAAAACGCAGCACTGATTTAAAAACGGCACTCTCCGCGTACTACGCCTATGCTCACTCACAGCTGCAGTATGGCATTATATTATGGGGAAACAGTACTGATGCTCACCAACTCTTTATATTGCAGAAGAAATGCATTAGGATTCTCGCAAACCTGAGGTATCAGACTGACAGTTGTCGACCATATTTTATTGAACATAAAATATTAACCCTGACGGGGATCTACATACTGGAGATTTGCAAATTTGTAAAAAATAATATGACTCTTTTTAAAACAAGAGATCAGGTACGAGAGCATAATATGAACACACGCTTCGAAAAAAAGCTAAGCCTTCCATCTAACAGACTTGAAATGGTTAGCTCAAGTACTTTAGTGATGTGTGTAAAAATATACAATAAAATACCTGAGCATATTGTACTTGAAAAAGATAAAAAAAAATTCATAGCATCAGTCAAAAATTATTTGATAGAGAAATGTTTTTATAGTCTGGAGGAGTTTTTTGCCAAAAAATAAAACAATAAAAAAAAGTAATGACATTGTATTTATATTATTATTATTTGACATTTAATTGTTTTTGACATGAATTGTAGTTTAAATGTTTTATTATTACCTAGATTAGTTTTATTATTTTGTGTTTATTTAATAATATAATGTTGTAGTGCCCTTGCAGGGTTCCACGCTGTACCATCAACTATTTATAGTCTTTTGTGAACTTTTACCACACATGGAAACAATAAACGAATTGAATTGAATTTAAATATAGGCATCAAAGAAATCGAGCTAGTTAGGGTCCTCCCCATATTCTATTAGTAATATAGAAATCATATCCAAGAAGATATTGTTGTGTAGTGAGTATCTCTAGGAAATATGAGATAGACTGACGCAGGTAATAAATTCAAGTCATAATCTCCAACTTGACACATAATTATACTTAAAAGATGTTAACAATGACACCGTTTAAAGTATTTTTCTCAAATAACATATTAGATGACAACAGGTCTCTCCTAATTCACACGCGTGTGGTCCCTAAACCTATTATATCTTTAACAAATTTAATGGCCTTTATTCTTGTAACAGACAAAAGTTAAAATATTATAATACAAGTAATAACCACAAAATAACTAATAACTTAACAAATTTCGTATCATATTACCAAATTCGATGATAGATGTTTTGTAAACGTAAATTTATATTATAATTATAATCAAATTACATTAACCTTTATAGTTTTATTTACAACACTATTAAAATATAAAGAAACTAAAAGTAAAAATAGTGCACATTAATGCTACAATATATAAAAAAAACTACTTTTTACTCGCGAGTTCTCCGTTACGCCATTTAATCCCTCGAGAAAGTTTTCTAAAACCGGGATTAATACAAAAATAACTTCCTCCTTTATTTTACAATATTAATGTAAAATCACGATGAACGATTGGTTTTAATCAAAGGAAAAATAAATACATATTATGGACCAACAGTTCTCACTACTCCTCTCTGGACGACAAACTGAAGCAAGCCAGAGCAGAGAGTCCTACGAGCTTTCTAGGGTTTCCACGCCGACTGATGAAGACGCGTTGAGGGAAAGGGCTCTGACTGACTCTCTGGAGCAGTCCGTGGAGTTGTTACTCACCAACAGCTCGCCACAAGCTGCCTTGTGGCCAATACCTATTGCTTTGTTGCACAACTTATTTATGGACAGTTGTTTGAAAGATCTGAAAGTAAACGAATGTGGTTTTAGAATGAATTATCAAGTGCCTCCTCTTTGCTGGTGACCAGGTGATACCTGCGTCGTCCGAGGAGAATATACAGAAGATGGTAATATCTATGAATTATACATTTAAAAGAAAGGGTTTGAAAGTGAATGTCAATAAGACGTAAGTACCACAATATGCAATTATGTTATAGAAATAGAAAAAGTGGAACTGAAAGAGTTTATTTATTTGGGATGTATGTTTACTATAAGGCACGAAAAAGACATGACTTGAAAAAAGAGTAGTTGCCGGTAATCGTGCGAATGGAGCGTTGCATTCTCTTATGAACAGTAGGAAGGTGTTCAACAAGCCACGTCTTGCTGTTCATCAGAAAGTGTTATTGACCACACTTACATACATATGTATGGAAGTGAGAGTTGGAGATGATGAAATGCGGTAGAAATGCATGTGCTTAAGAATATGAGTGGTGTAAATTTAAGAGGTCTGGTAAAATACGTAGTGCGGAAGCGATGTGGAGTATGATGTAGTGATATTTTTTTTTAAATAATGTTAAGGTGGCTTGGACATATAGAAAGGATAGATAAAGGAAGACTTATAAAGAAATATTATAATTCAGAAGTAACTGGAAGGGGCCCGCCTCGTCGCACAAACCATGACCAGATAACGTTCTCGCCAAAGGGCAAGTCCCCGTAACCGGCGAGCATGCATGAAGAGTGTGATGGATGTAGATGAAGCGAGATAGGTTTGTAAGGATGGTAGCAAGTGGTGGTCCTTAGTCTCTGCCTATCATCATGGAAAAGATGCATGATGATATGTATGTACTTTGTTGGCAATTGTCTTATTTATTTAGCCACTGTCTTTGTTTAGTTATAACTTTTGCTTTGAGTAATTTTCAACTTAAATGTTCTAGTGTTAATATTTAGATTCCCTACCAAGACGTTTCTTCAAACTCGTGCGGTGTTATGGTTCTCATATATTCTTAATTGCTTTACGACGTTAGGTTGTAAATCATCAGCGTATAATGAGTGTGAAATAAACATTGCCTATTACTGTTGTCGTAAGCAGTTTGATTTTAATAGGCCGTTAAAGCCCTCGCACGATTATAAATTCCGGCGAAATAATCAAATAATTACGTTGACACGTATTTCATGTATATTCCGATTCCGATTCCGTACAGATTCACCGGTTAACTTCCATACATATGTGGTTGATATTCCTGCTAATAACAACTCTTGATTCGCCTCCTCCTTCATTATGCGAATCGCTAAGGAATGAAACACTCTCCCCGCGTCTATGTTCCCCGAGAAGTAAATGTTAAGGGATTTTCAAGGATAGAGTAATTACGGTTAGCTTGACCACCCTACACATAGTCGTTGCTTCCTCTCAGGCTATCGCACTTAAATCATTAAATCAAAATGTATTTTCGTTCGTTTTTAGGGTTCCGTTCCTCAATAAGAAAAAACAGAACCCTTATGGGATCAGCTTTGTTGTTAGTCTATCTGTCTGACAAGACCCTTTTTCTCAGAAACACATGGATATAATTAATCTTAAATTCATATCAAATACTCAAGTTTACTGTTCCATAGCGCAGTAAAAACATCAAACTTGTAAGCCAACTCAGTTAAAATATACAATCAAAACCTACAGGGTACTTCCCGTGAACTCAGAATTTTGAAATTTGATACGAAGCAACGTCTATAGCAAAGATAATGGAAAAATTGCGAAAAGCAAACATTTTTAGTTACATTATATAATAAAAATATTTTTAATAATAGATAACGGTACGGAGCCCTTGGCCGGTTTTTTGGTGCGAATGCTCTTGAAACTCGTAATACAAAATAATTGTTACACATATAAAAAAATACTCAACTGCTAACTTCACATTTGCTGTTATACCAAAACGAAGGTCTTTCAAATAATCCACTCCTATCACATTTCTTACAATTAAAAATTGCCCAGCCTAACTACAAAATTACCTCAAATTAACGGTCTTCACTATATCTGCCGTCATATGGAAAAAGGACGTTTCTACACAAACTCGCAAATGGAGAAAAAAAATAATATGTGTTATTAAATTTAAAAAATTCGCTGCGCCAAGGAATTTAGACCGTGATGTATTTTTATACATGAAAAATGTGTAAGAGGGTTTGATCTATAGGTATGTATATGAAATATAATATTCATTGTATTTTATATAGTAAATAAACCGGATTTTCTTTTTCTTCTTAGTAAAAAAATATCAAGAATTACGCGAATACTGTAATGAAAAGACGTTTATGGCTAGATACTTCTTTTCAACTTCTTATTGTATGAGACGTCTTTTCTACTCAGTAAAGATGTAAAAATAGGGTCTAGTGAAGTAAATAACAAGGACGGTTTTAGCCATTAGCTGCTTTTAAACTTAGTATGAAACCTAATTATCTATAATATTTAGAATATATATTCCAGTTATGGCTGTTTGCATAGTTTTTGATTTTTAATAACCAACCACTCCATCGCAGTTTTAGATAAATTCTAACACGTTAACCAAATGTGTGGTATATACACAGTACAAAGTAAATTGTGCTTATCTTTAAAATAATGTCTGTCTGTTTATATTTAAAATATAGTCTCAAATGCTGCCTATTTATTCCTATTTCAAAGCTTGTACGCAGTACTGCAGGTCATTAGTTTCAATAAAATGTAAACTACGAGATCAATATTATTTATTTAGAAAAATACAGTTTTACAAACTTCTTTCAACATAACATTACTAACTTCTTATATAACAATTATTATTAATAAAAATTTTGATCTTTTCTAAACTTTCGGCGGAGACTCTTGAACTGATGAAGATTCGACGTGAGAAGCCAAAGAGAGCTTCGTCGGATACCCACCGTCTCAACAAAGAAATCCGCAAGTCGGTGAGACGTGACCTCCGAAGATACAATACGAATCTCATAAGAGAGGCGATTGAGCAAAATCGGGGGTCAAAAGTCTTTGCTAAAAGACTGGGTAGGAGCCACCTGACGAAGCTCAAAACCTCGGAAGGCAAAACCGTCACGTCAGTTCCGGAGATCCTTGCCAAAGTTGAAGACTTATATCAGAAGCTGTACTCCTCGCATGCTCCAAAGCCTCCACCTGACGCGAACGACCCACGAGCCACACTGACGCGCCACTTTACCGACGATCTCCCAGAAGTGGATGAAGACGAAATCGGGAGGGCTCTCAAACAGCTTCAGAATGGGAAGGCTCCCGGCGAAGACGGAATTACCTCAGAGCTTCTCAAAGCAGGAGGATCTCCAGTGCGGAAAAAGCTAAAGGAGCTATTTAATTCCGTCATAGCCAATGGGACTACCCCAAGGGCGTGGAGTGAGAGCGTGGTGGCTATGTTTTTCAAGAAAGGAGACAAAACCCTCCTCAAAAACTATAGACCATTCGCGCTCTTAAGCCACATCTATAAGCTGTTTTCGAGAGTTCTCTCGAATCGTCTTGCCGCAAGATTTGACGCCTTCCAGCCACCGGAACAGGCTGGGTTTCGAAAAGGCTTTAGCACCGTAGACCACATTCACACAGTAAGACAGATTATACAGAAGTCGCAGGAGTATAATCAGCCGCTGTGTAGCATTTGTGGACTACGAGAAAGCCTTCGACTCCGTAGAAACCTGGGCTGTTCTGGAATCCTTGCAGCGATGCCAAGTCGATTGGAGATATGTGGAGGTACTGAGAAGTTTATACAGATCAGCGTCGATGTCCGTCCAAGTACAGAACCACAAGACGAAACCCATCCAGTTGCTCAGAGGGGTGAGACAGGGAGATGTCATCTCTCCGAAACTGTTCTCCAACGCACTGGAAGATGTCTTCAAAACTCTGGATTGAAACGGGCTGGGCATCAACATCAATGGCGTATATCTCAGTCACCTTCGCTTTGCCGACGACATAGTATTGATGGCACAATCGTTGCAGGATTTGCAGAAAATGCTGCACAGCCTTGATGCTGCTTCAATGTCAGTCGGTCTCCGGATGAACTTGGACAAGACCAAGGTCATGTTCAACGACTTTATCACGCCGGAGCCGATCTTGATCAATGGTAATGCGCTCGAAGTTGTCCAAGAATATGTCTACCTCGGGCAGACATTGCAGCTAGGTAGAGACAACTTTGAGCGCGAAATCACAAGAGTGCAGCTGGGCTGGGTAGCATTTGGGAAGCTACGTCATATCTTCTCGTCGACACTACCGCAGTGCCTAAAGAGAAGGGTGTTCAATCTGTGCGTCCTACCCGTCATGACATATGGAGCCGAGACGTGGAACATGACAGTCAGGCTGGCCCACCGACTACATGTCGCTCAGCGAGCTATGGAAAGATCTATGCTCGGTATTTCGTTGCGGGATAAAATCCGTAACGAAATCATCCGGCAGAGGACCAAAGTTTTAGACATTGTCCAGAAGTGTAGCAAGCTGAAGTGGCAGTGGGCTGGCCACATTTGTCGCAGAACCGACGAGCGATGGAGTAGACGGGTTCTCGAATGGAGACCACGTCTCGGCAAACGTAGTGTTGGACGCCCCCCTGCCAGATGGACCGATGACCTGAGGAGGGTCGCTGGTAGTGGCTGGATGAGGAAAGCGGGAGATCGTGCAGTGTGGCGTGCCCTTGGGGAGGCCTACGTCCAGCAGTGGACTGCAATAGGCTGATTGATGATTGATGAAACAAACAAACAAACTCTTCAGCTTTATAATATAAGTATACATTTAGAACTCCTTCTTTATACCCATACATCTATTTTTACTTAATTAAACAATATACATAAAATATATAATCGATCAATACATAAATTTAATGATATTTTCACGTATTTCAGCCTTATTTCGAAGACATAAATCGCTTACCCAAACAATTTTTGAATAACCACATGAAATAATTTCGAGCTAACTTACCATATTGCTGCAAATTTTACACGGTGCGTGCGCGCATCTGTCGCCTCGACTGCCGGGACGCAACTGATTGAACCGGCAGCCTGCCGCGATCCCCACTTCATCCCGCACATCTAGCGATACTACATAAAAAAGACGCTACTGCCACTTGCGTCTAGCTAATAGTGTGTAATGCTAAGATGAAGGGGCACATCTCCGCAGAACCGTCTTTTCTTATTATTAAGATGTAGAAACTCCTTTTCATTTTATGAAACCATACGTATTTTATAAGTTAATAAGACGGTACTACTTAAATATGACTTTTCATTTTAGTATACATCAGAAATGTCTATTCAAATTAGTAATACAAGCGATATATCGCACATGCGTCGTATTTTATAGTAAGGTTTAATGGGTAGCGTTTGTTTTCAGTAAACTTTAAAAATATTAGTAGATGCGTCTTTTTTTACTGATTCCGAATATGTATGTAACTCAATTTTGGAAAAAATGTCAGATGCGTCTTTTTTCCGTATGACGGCAGATATTGACACACGCCTAGCCCTAACCAAATAGTTTATATATACAGGTTACCAAAACAAGTTTTGAGTCCCTTCGTTAATCGTTTAATTACGTTAGGCGTGTAATAAAACACTTAGAACGTGGGTGTCGGTTTAACTACGGACGATTAACTCGGCATCTTAAACATTGAAGTGGGTACACAAAGAACACTCGACACGTGGAAGGTTAAAGGTTAATGTTTCAGCTTGGGCGGGCATTTTAGAATCTTTAAATATACTTATTTGTGTATAGCTTCCTTACTAAATAAAATTTGTCTCTAAATTAAAATTTGTGAATTAAATAAATAGATATCCTATATATTTATTTATTTAATTCACAAATTTTAAATCAGAGACAAAAGTTTAGACATCTCTATCATATATGGCCAGCGAGGAGAGTGTAGGCCAAATCCTCTGTCTGCTCTGGCCAAGTATGGATGCGGTAGTACATAGAGGGTCATGCTCCTGCAGTGGAGACTAAAAAGACCTGATGATGATGATGATGATATCTATCACACAAATTGAGCTAGCCCCACAGTAAGTGAACTTGTGTCGGAGGATACTAACTCAACGATACTCTCTCTCTCTCTCTCTCTCTTTTCAGCCTTGATCAACCAAATAATTGGTGTAGGCCTCCTTCAGTTCTCGCCATTTTTCTCTATTTTGGGCAGTTAAAATCCAGTTGCTACGATACTATATTTTGTAATATATACTTACATAGATAAACATCCAAGACCCCAATCAAACGAAATCAAACATCCAAATATTGTGTGTATAGTGACGGTAGGATGTCTATGATATGTTTGTATGTTTTTCGGTGTTTAAGTGGCCAATACTGGTGTCAGATTTTTTAAACGCTTAACGACTGCCTTCAATCATGACAGCCGGCACCAAAGTGCCTTCCGAAGCACGAAGGTACCCGAGATATTTTTATCCCACTTGCGATCACCCATTCCAGTGGGGACCGTACCCTGGGTAGTTTAACATACGTTAGCGCTAATAATGTCGCTAACAAAAACCAGCAAAAAAATACGATTTTTGTATGGGAGCCCCCTTAAATATTTATTTATTATTATAAAATAATGTCACCGTATGCAATAGTAAGCGTTTGATTCTAAAAGACTAGGGCGGGCATTTTTGACTGTCCGTACTTGTCTATAAATAATAAATAAAATTCTGTATTCATTTAAAGTTATAAGTATAATGCAGATTTTTATTAGTTCTGAAATAAAATTGCAACTGAGTTAAATAGGAATTATTGACATAAATTGAAAAGGAATGTCGAAAGTACATTTACACGCATTTTATGTATACACAAAATAATTGCGATGTTTCACATCTGCCATACATCCCGCACCCATGCCTATCCGTATGGGTCACAAATTTTTTTAATAATATCTATAGCACACATTAGTTTTAATCAAAAAATTATAGGTGTCTTTAAAAATATAATAAAAATACAAAAAAACCATCATTATAAATACAATTTTTAAGGGTTTTAACTACAGGATACAGATAAATTTACTGTAAATATTATGTCATTAATTATAATAGGCTATATCAGCCGTACGATTAAATTAATATCATTAATCATTAATATAAATAAATCGATGAGATTCCCTTGAGGGACAAGATTGATGTAACTTCAATATTACATAATTAAATAATCTTGACTTAACATCGCATCATTAAGAAAAATATGCATTAGGTCTTTTTGTAAAGGATGCCTTTCAAAAGGTTTTACTTTATTTTGGCTAGTCATTTCCTACTTACGGGTATTGGTGCAATTCATGCAACCTTTACATTTTGATTTGGTACCTGTTTATGAAGTAGTAAATAGTCCAGTGGTCAATAAAGTTATTTTATGTCAAATTTATGCCTTTTGGCAAAATAATAAATGGAATCTTTAACATCGTCAAAATTATAATTCTTTTTGTTTTATGTTTATTTGATGGGAAACGAGCAGACGAGCCACCTGATGGAAAGTGATCACCGTCGCCCATGGACATCTACAACACCAGAGGAGGTGCTGATTACTTTACCGACTCTTAAGATACTTGTAAACACAATTAATTCGAAGCTTTATCATCACCATCATCATCTGAGCCCGTTTTCTGACCACTTCTGAGTGTTAGTAGCTATCTTTGTTACTTGGTCCTGTTTAGGTCCTGTGCCGGTCCTGTATTTATTGATCCTGTGTTAGGTACACTCATCCAGGAGGGGTCATAACTATATCGCAATCCTCGTCATAAGTGAACGTTCGATTTTTTTTTTTGTCACTTGTTCCTCCTTCTCCTCACCTAAGGGTTTCCCTGGTTGCATCCTCAGCTGCAATGCATTGAAGCCAGGGGTCTGCCACTATGACAACATTCTACTCTTATGCCGGTACCCATATGATTTGTCAAAAGCTTTTTACTGCCGGCTGCCAGGATTGTTTTGTTTTACCTATTCTTTGCCACTGTTCAGTTAAGTCCAAACCTACCACTATTCCGTCTGGTCTGGTAAGAAATTGAAATGTATCAAATTAAATTGTATAATCTGAAGTTATAGTATTAAAGAAACCATTACTTATGTTTTTTAATATTTTTACGATTATTACAGATTCAATTTAAAATCACTTAATACAGTTTTGTCGCTAGACTTAGACCTAAATTAACCTGAGAACATTAAAACTGTAAAGTTTTGGAAACGTAGATACCTAGTTAAAATAACTTAATTAATGCGGTAAACCTTATTAAGTAATTTAATTTAAAGGCGGTACCTATGCAAAAATTCTAAATAAATGCTCTCCAAGTTCCAATACATCTTGTGGCTGGGGCAAATTATGGTGGTCACGACCCTCAGTCATGAGGAAAACGACCAAGAAGAAGAAGAAATTCCAATAGCACGTTAAGCTAATAATTTAATATTATCGCTCGCTGCCTCCCGAAGACAGTTTTTGAAGCCACTATAAACCCATTTTATAAGCTGTTATCGCCAATTACTATATGAAAACGCGCCCGGCTACGGCGTGAGTATAAAAACTAACTTCATGATAGCCTCATAAAATGGTTATGGCTCTTTTTTATTAAAAAGTGAGATATGTGAACGACTTTACTTGACTTTGAAGGTTTTATTTTAAACTAGTGATGCGCCCCGGCTTCGCACAGGTGCGATAAATTATACATTATAAACCTTCCTTTTGAATCACTCTATCTATCGCATCTAAATCCGTTGCCTAGTTTTAAAGATCTAAGCATACCTAGGGACGAACAGACAGCGGGAAGCGACTTTGTTTTATACTATGTAGTGATGATAAGCTTGACTTAGGTACTCAGTCTACTATCAGTTTAGGTTTTTGATAGTACTCTGAATATTTTCCTTTACTGCCCAGAGAAGACTTTAGTTCTGCTGTATGTATATCGTAATATAAATATCAAGTTAAGATAAATGACTGATATAAGACAGTCACTTAAAAACCAGTACCTAATACTAATTATCTGGATAAATCTAAAAATTGTCATAAGTTGCCTAATACACAAAAGAGCTCTCGCTGCCCTTAATACAGTTTTCAAAGCCAGTATAAACCCATTTTATAAGCTGTTATTGCCAATTACTGAAGGAAAACGCGCCTGGTTACGCTAGAATAAAAAACTTCATGATAGTCTCGTAAAACAGTTTATAGGTCTTTTATTAAAAAGTGAGTTATGTGAACCAGCTTTAAGTTTAAGTGAGCTAGATGTACACTTTGGTTTACACTTTAAACACTAGACTGAATAAAGCTTAAAACTACAGCTTTGTTCAGAATAAAAGTAGTTTACGGCTTAGAGTGCTGCAAGTTTGTAAATATTGGTCTGTTTAATCATCATCTTTACAGCAGCAAAAGTCAACTGCTAGACAATGGCCTTTCCAAAGGATTGTTCATTCCATGGGAGGATATTGTCATGCTCATCATGGCAGACGGGTTGGCGAGAGCAGTTTCTTTGGATTCTTGTGTTTCCGACGCAACTGCCCGTCAGAAGCATTTTTAAGCTGGGGAAGGATAGGAATTTGTTGGATCTGGGGAGGGAATGAAGGTGTCGGGATAGGTACTACTCACGCGAATGAATGGGGGAAAAGCAAGTAGTAGGCCGGGCACCCATACTTGCAACCACCGAACAGGAGAATAATACCCCTGACGTAAAGAAACTGGTTTGTTTGTGTAAAGTTTAAGGTTTAAGAACTTTTGAAAACGAAAGCTAGCTAAAGCTGTCAAAGATTATATAATCATAAGTTTAGCTTTACTAGACTGAATAGAACATCACATTACATTCAGTTTTGTCTAAAATAAAAATAGCAATAGCTTTGCGTGTGCGCTAATGCATTATGTAAATATTTGTTTACTAGCTGTTGCTCGCGACTTCGTCCGCGGCAATTTCTGTTATTATGATTAATTCGTTTTTATTCGTATAAATGAATAATTTTCCCCCGTTTTCAAAACATTTTTTATTAATGCTTCGCTCCTATTGGTCACAGCGTAATGTTTTACCTTCCTCAATAAATGGACTATCCAAAACAAAAAGAATTTTTCAATTTGAACCAGTAGTTTCTGAGATTAGCGCGTTCAAACAAACAAACGAGCTCTTCAGCTTTATAATATTAGTATAGATATGTATATGTATAGTTTTTGAATACGATAGCTAGTCAAAGCTTCAATTTTAAGTGTGGCTTGGCTGGTGACTTTTTAGACGTACAAATAGAAAAGTTTAGAAGTAGTTTAGTTATCAATTATTTCATGACGTTTTGAAAATGATGAATTTGAGAATTAACTATCTCAAAATTCTAAATTTCCAGACCATCCTGCTTCACAGAGGCAATGGGATGACCCGCTTTGCCGACTTGTTCAGAGTAGCATAATTGAATCTTCTGCTAGGAATTTTGTATAGCGAGCTCGTCTCCTTTCTTCTGCTGAATGGGAGTCAGGCTTATGGCTACGGGCGCTAACGTCTTTTAACTTAGGCACTTTTCTGGATGACGGCACCTTCCGTATAGCGACAAGCCTCCATTTAGGCGCTGTAACTAATGCCCATGGCTGCCCCTGCTGTAAAACCGTTGACCGCCTGGGCCAGCACGGTCTGTCCTGCTCTAGGAGCGCAAGCCGTATTACACGCCATGCCAACCTTAACAACACTATTCACCGAGCTTTTGTCGCGATACAAGTGCCAGCCGTTCTGGAACCCAATAGTCTGGCCCGGAATGATGGCAGGAGATCGGATGACACTTGTGCCCTGGAGGCTGGTAAGACCGCTAGTGTGGGACGCAACTTGCGTCGACAATGTCGCGTCTTCTCACCTCCACGGCAAGAGCTCCAAGGCTGGTGAAGCTGCAGCGGCCGCCGAATCCCTCAAGCGGCGCAAATATGCTTGCCTAGACGATGGCTACATATTTCAGCCGTTTGGTGTGGAAACGTTGGCGCCGTGGGGGCATTAGACAGAATACAAAAAATATACTTAATATTTTTTGTATGTGACTGTTTATGTAGCTTTTTATACTTGATGGAAGAATGACGAACACAAAACTTCGCTGATAAAACTAGATTAACGGCCTAGCCGAAATTCCCAGCTCATCTAGTCCGCCTACAATTTGCAAATCATTGTCTTAATAACGTCGTAATTGAAACACAAAAGAACACAGTGAGAGCGATAACATCGTGAAATCTCCAGCTTTGACTGGATCACAAAATAAATCCAGTACAGAAATGGAATATGTACCAATGGTGGTGTAAAGAAGGCACGCTTTAGCTATATGAAAAATCGGAAAAATCGGAGTGGAACCGATGGCAATGCGTAAACATACATACATAGTATCACGTCTTTTTCCCTTGCGGAGTAGACAGAGATCAGGTCTTTAAGACCTAAAAGCTGGTTAGGTGGAAATTGGAATCAACATAGTCATGGGTTACTAGCCGCATCGCGTACTAATATGATTCGTCACATTTACCCTTACCCTCGATCGGCTTTTACAATCAGCGCGAGAAGAAACGCAGCTGGCACATTCTACTTTTTCTTTTCTCCCAAATCATCATGACAGAAAATAAAAAAGCGCAAGCAACTATATATAATGTAGTTCTATATACTTAGGTATAACCTTTGTTTGTATACAATTTTGTTTGGAATATCTGTTTTTGTCTATAATATCAACTAATAAATTGAAAAACTTTCAAACTTGACGAATAAAAATCAAGGCGATCTTTCTGGACTGTTTTTTTTTTATCTATGAAATTCGCTGTCTTTGTCTTTCGCCAGAACAATGTAGCCTAATAATTAAAATTATAATGAGACCCTGATGAGGCATTATGGGTATTGAAATGAGTTTGCCAAACTTATCAAGAACTACATACATATCTTTGAATATGAGTTTGAAGATATTTGTCACAAATCGTAACCATTATTTGACAAATAATTTCTAATTCTGGTATGAGTAAGTACTATGCTATTTACTAACATTCTTTGCCATTGAACTAAATCATATGGTCGATATATAACATTTTAGCTAAGTAACGAGTGTAAAAAATTCAAGAAAATATATTTTAGGTGTAGAAGGAAAATACATAACTTAATTATATTATCTCTATGCTTAAGACTGTACCCTACCTAAGTATATATTTATTTTTTTTACTAGCCTACCCTTACTATGATTTCCTAACTGCACCAAAAACCAGCTGTATTACTCTTAATCTACTTTATCAGCCTACATACCCTATTAATGTTTTGTTTCTTTGTTCAATTCTATATGGCGTGATCATATCTAGCAGTAGTAACCCTTATTTTATCATAGTAACCCCTGGACCTTCTTAAATGAAGTGATTTTGAACTTAACCTATGGTGATGAAGCCTAGTCCTATCTTATGCTATGCCTAAGGTTGCTATCGGACTTGTGTATGACTAACTTTTACTTATAAATAAGAATGACTTTATCCTAAGGTGCGCTTATGTTTTTCCTAATAAATATTGTTTAAATTGCACTTTGTGTTATTTTATGTTGCCTGCTATTTCACATTAATATAATTGCCTTATTTTATGAAGAGTTGGTTAATTATTTTTCATAAAGGAGCATGTTGCTTATCTAGCATGGTGCATTCTACAGCAACTTGTTTCTCTACCAGCGGTTTGTTCTTATAGTATTGAGTTCTGGATATGTATAGTAAGTATTAAAATGTAAGTAGCCATATTGATCTATAATGAGTCATAGATGACTACAACTGTAGGTATTGGATAGAAGTTTAAGGTAATAGTTTAATATTGTCATTGTATGTGTTAGTCAGTGGTGGTAGATATACCATATAGTGAATATTCCCAGCGTTTGGTGTTACGGTTTACTGGTCGAGCCCCGCCATCCGCCCACCAGAGTACCACTCGTCATCCAGACTTGGACGTGATTCCTCCGTATGCTAATTTCTTTTGGAAAGCAAAAGGGATACCCATTAAAGAGTAAATAGTACCTGTTCCCACCTAATAGTAGGATAGGCAATTTGTCAGTAAAATTATGTCTGACTATTAAATTCAGGGACAAGAGGGTAGACTTAATGTCTTCAAGCGTATTACCTGCTACACAAGCATTATGCTACAAATCATTGTGTTCGCTGGGATGAGTTCAGACTTATTTACTTTGAATTAACACCACGGAGGTGTAAAAGCAAAGAACTCAAATTATGAATTTACAACAAGCAGGTAGTACTAAGTACTCAGACGGAGTTTTATAGCAAGGGTTTGTTTGTCAGTCAAACTATACCTCAACCTTCACTGTAGAAAAGGCATCCTTACATGATAAAACTCCCTATATCAATTGTTACTCATTATCCTATTATTTTCAGGAATTATATAGCTATGTATGTAAGCATGTAAATGTTATAACATGCTGTTATGTATAAGCACTATTATGCACTAACTCTAGGTCTTAGAGATAGATTGAGATGAAATGTCTATTAGTATTTAAGTACATTACATCAGACTTATTTGTCTCAGTGATTTAACAAATATAAGTGTGAGGATTGTAATATTCCTAGATTTCAATATGTAGGGGTTTGAGTCAATCTTACACTCGCCCTTGGTAGTATATAAGGAACATTACTCTCCCAGAATTCATTATTTATTCCAGAATTAGATGAATCATATGGTATATATGTGGATTGTCAATATCTCAACCTTACAGAATTTACATGACTTCCATGGAACCAACAGAACATCTCCTTCAGAGAATGATTATCATGATAATATATTGTCAGAGAGTTATTAGATCTCACTGGACTAAACAAATCTGAATTTTCCAACACAATAGGTAGATAAAGAAGGTATTTATTTAGTAATTAAATAGACAACTCAGACTCAATCCATTGTCAAATAACTATGAGATTATGCCACAAGTTATGATATTAATTGTTCATGGCCAATCTATGTGATTTTACAATATGAAAATCCCCAAATCATTCAGGTAGATACTCTACACACTATTATAGTCTCAGGGCCTTGTACATAAAAATTTAAGGTTAGGAATTTCATACCTTTGTTAGAAACAGATTCCCTGAATCTTTCACAATTAAAATACGCACATTTCTTCAGCATTATCACTTGTCACAATCACAGAACCAGCTTATGCCATTTTGTTATCATATTTTCACAATCAACTTCACTTTCATATTAGATACGACTATCTACCTTAAAATTACTGTCGAAGATTAATTGTTTGAATTATTAACGTCCTACCCACCAGCAGCTTGGATGGTTATATTGCTACCACCGGATTTACCGTGAAAACGAATGGAATTTTATCTCCTATACCCTGACGCAATCGTTAATGGGCCTAATCTAGTCCCTATCAGTCCCTAATTTCTAGTCTAAAGGTGTTAAGTTACTGTCCCCCCATCCCCAAAGTGTGTGTGTGTAGAACGAACTCCGGTGTAAGAGATCGCTCCCTAATCTAGCTAAAAAGATTTGAGGAAGCTCCCCTCGCCCTATTTTAATGATTCTACCTGCCTGACTGCTCCTAAAATCAGATTTCCTACTCTGGTAAATAGATTAGGTTCCTAGCAAGGATCCGTCATCTCTAAGCTGTAAAAGGGAGCCAGAGTTTGGGCCCACGAACCTATTATTCCTATCACTCTTGGGTTGTGGTCATCTCTTGTGGTCAGGATCGAGACTTCCACGCCCTAACAAAGGTTTGAGGTCCCAGACGTGTCCCCAAGTGGCTAGGGCGCTGAAAACTAGCTCACCGTTCGGACCGTAGGTTACCGTAGGCACAGAGGCCGTCTGAACTCCTCAAGTAGCATAGCTAGGCTGGAAATTACAGCCCATTCGACCAGCTACAATGTCGAACTATTTTTACTCCTACTTGGCCGCTACCCTCATAAAGAACAATCGCTCTCATAAGGAATAGAGGTCCAGCGTTGATCTTGGCCATGTATTCCCCAATTCGACACAAAACTCTATTAAACTTACATTAAAATCAAACAAATAGGAACTAGATATCTCAGATTTGACACGGAGAAGATTTCGAAGACATCAAAGATCTCCCCAACATCATTTCCTCAATATCATTCAAAACTTTACAGTATATGAAACAATTATAGAGAATTTACTCTGGACAAGCTAATATTCATATATTTCAAAAGAATCTACAATATTTTAACTTCAGAACACGATACCAATGTGCTTCTTAGCTAAAATATTTTTGCAAGGGACTTCGCGGGACTTTTCGATCCTAATTTGCCAAGATAACGCGATAACCCACACTTTAAACTACTTCTTTCTTGATTTAATATAAAACTTGCAGTGGCGTTCTGGCAGCAATTCCTCTTGACTCTTCAAATTCCCCGATGCGTAATGACCCAGACTAATGGCGCCGTAGCCTTTTATACTCGCTACCGTGCGGTTCTCAGAAATCAGGCCACTTTGACTGAAAAACCGTTGGCCAATATTTTTTCTAAAAACCTCATGCAAATATCTAACTAATATCCCTACATTTAATAACTAATCTGCCTTGCTCTTTCCTGTCGATAAGACCTTTTTCATTTAATTCTCAATTGAATAAAGTTTTCCCATTGGTTAGGTTCAAAACTTTCTAGACCGTTCTAAGGCTACCTGTCTCTTTCTCCCTTTCATCCTCATTGAATGCTCACCCCTACTCGTAATGAAATAAAGGTCAGCGTGCCTTGTAACAAATTCAATTCCATAGACAATTTCATAGCTTTCTTTTAATTATTAGTGTTCCCTGTGCTATCTATAGAATGAACCCTTGAATCGACCTATTAGCATAATCTGGTATCACGAGATATTATAATAAATTTTACCATTTAAATTCCTTTTACGCTGAGTATTAATTTATTTTAAACTAGACAAAAGAATAAACTAATTATCAATTATTTGATCAAATATTGTTATCATCATGATTATTTATTTCCTTGTTCTTACTTAAAGATATAAAGTCAGTCAAACTATGCTTTTAATTTCATATTTTTAATTTACATTTCCCTGCCTTCGTTCTAAGTTCTACTTTTCATAGATCATAGATCAATTTTCTTCCTCGCGTCAATTATTGACAAAACAAACTGTCAATGTCATTCTGCTTCATAACAAACAAAATAAGATGGATATAATGAATTATTGTGAAACAATTTACAAAAGACTGTATTTATGATTGAATTTCAGTTTTCCAGTTAATATTTGAGAATCGTGAACGAGAACATAAGTGTTCCGTTACAAGACGGTAATGCACGAAATTGTGAAAATTGACGTGTTTTTAAATCACTAGTGCTATGCGCTGAATTAATTAAATACATCAAAAGTATTTGTATTATTTAGATCAATCCTTGAACAAGATCGCCCCCTTATTGGAATCTGAAACAGATACATATGAAATTAAGAAATGATATATATATGGTATGATATCTACAAGGATTTTTCTTTGAAAACTTTGTAATTTTTAAGTCTAAAACAATAATTCTCACATGACAATATTTGTATGTACGTCTCGGAGGTCGCCCTCATTCTTATTTTTTTTATAAAGTTATAAATATGGAAATATTAAGACATCTTTTTTCCTAATCGCTAAATGGTTCTGCGCAGCCTAATGGCTTGCACAGTAGCGACGTTTTTCGTTCGTGCGGCACCCGCCTTAATAGGATCCTATTGGTTAAAGTTTACGTCAAAAAATCATGTAAAAAGTATTATGGTTAAAAATATTCCTGCCGTTTTTCTTCGCTTTCAGAGCTGCTCGATGTTTAGTGCGATGCGCATTTTTAGAGTTCCGTACCCAAAGAGCAAAAACGGGTGTCATTAAGCCTTCGATGTCCGTGCGCGTCCGTCTGTTTCATACAGGCTGTATTAAAAACTTATAACAGAATACATATTCTGTTATCAGAAGATATACATATATCTTTTAAATAAAAACTAAATAAAATAAAAAACAAAAGGGTAAATACAAGAAACAGGATTTTTATGGTGCTGTTTCTCAATTACATCAAAGCCATTAAATTAATGAGTTGTCTAACCACAGATATTAATAAAAACCGGCCAAGTGCGAGTCGGACTCGCGCACGAAGTGTTTCATACCATAATATCTATTAAAAAAATATGTCTATGGGGGATTTTCTTTATTATCTCCAAACAAATATACAATAATCTTAAATTAAACTACTTATCAATAACCCTAACTATACTAATAGAAAAAAAAAAAAACTTAAAAATAAAAGAATTTAAATCTAAAAATCTAAACTAAGGTGTTGCCCGTGTGGCATAGTGCCAAGAACACTAGCTGCATTCCCCCGCTGAATAGCAATTGCAATTCTTTGCGCGAGGAAAGAGCCAGCCCTCTTGTCACCAGCGGCGTCGACAAGCCTGGGTGCTAACCCCTTAAAGAATTTCTTTGTGCTAGGACCCCATGGACCCAATGTTTCGACACCAAGCGGAACAAATATGTACTCATCAATAAGAGAAGCATATTTGCGCCGCTTGGCGTCCTCTGCAGCCTCCGCCGCAGCTCCAGCCCTCATATGTCTATTGTATGGGAGCCCCCCTTAAATATAAATTTTATTTTAATTTCATTATTTATTTTAAAAGAGAATATATAACTAAATATTCTGTGCATATTTCAAGCGCCTACCTGTTGCCGTTATCAATATCGAGCAAAAACAAGCAAATATTTTACGTATGTTGTATTCCCATAAAACAACCCCCTTAAATATTTATTTTATTCTATTTTTTAGTATTTGTTGTTATAGCGGAAACAGAAATACATATGTGAAAATTTCAACTATCACGGTTTCTGAGATACAGCCTGGTGACAGACGGACAGACGGACGGACAGCGGAGCGATATTAATAGGGTCCCGTTTTTACCCTTTGGGTACGGAACCCTAAAAATGACACGCAGGTCATTGCCTTGCAGTACCCAAAACGGGCCGCATTGCCACGTTGGATAGCAATGCTAATACATTGTGCGAAAATTGCCAGCCCTTTGGTCACCAGATACCTCGACCAGCCACTTGTTTATATTTTGAATAATTAACGCCATTTAAATATTGCAGTAAAATACTATAGAGAGGCTCATACTATGTTTCATCTAAATCAGCCGATTTTATGGCATTCTGGCAGCAGAATTCAATATTTTAAGAAGCCAGTTTATAGCCGAATGCCTCTGCCCATAAATGGAGAAACTCGTAAGTTCCTTAGATACTAAAATTTACACTCCACATTTCCATTTTCTTACGGTTTGCAGGAACTTTATACTTTGTAAATATTTACATTTTTAAGTGGGTTTGATCATCATTAGTTTTTAATTAAAATATCTTCTATAAAATGTCCCAGTTAAATCTGATTATAATTAAACATTAAAGCGAGGATCACTAAACGTTTATATACCAGCCATATGTTGATTTCTACTGATGGACAAAGGCTTAGGCGAGTGAAGTTTCCTTGGCTTCTTGTGCTACGAACGCTGCTGCTCATTGGAGGTTGGATAGAAATTGGTTAGATCTGGGAAGGTATTTAAGGAATTAGGATACTACGAACTCGGACGCAAAGAAGTGCGGTGCTAGAACAAAATTCGGTCTCATAAACATGTCGTCCATGTATTATTTCAAGATTGCTTGAACCACGCTTGGCTGGTTTCTTTGTCTTCTTGCTTCCAACGCTGCTGGCAATCGGAAGCATATTTAAGCTGGGAAATGATCAGAATTTGTTAGATCTGTGAAAGGAATGAACGTATTGGGATACTACTCACTCGGATTAATGGAGTAAAACCAAGTACCTAAAAGCTCGGAAGGCCGGGCGCGTACCCGATGTTTTGCCTAATGCCTACAACCACCGGACAGGCTATTGAGGATGACACCCCTGATACAAATAATAAACGTCATAAAGTCGTACATATAAAAAAAATATTTTTTTTCTTTTTAACTTTGCTTTAGAAACTAAATTATTAGTAAGCTAATTATAAAGGCACTTTACATTTACTCGTAGTAAAAAGTACGCATTGATTTCATTGACAATATCCATAGATTTAAAAAAAAAAATCGTTCATACTTCTATGACAATTTCATTATAACAACTAATTTTAAAGCGCGAACTTTCCTTATATTTGCAGAATTAAGAAAATCTACAGTTAGTAACAATTGTTAATCATAGTTTAAGAAAGGCGGAGTCGAAGTAAATATTTTTAGGTTTTAGTATTAGTATTTCATTTGAATCAATGATACCTTTAGGATCTATTTAATAAAATTTTCTTACATTGTTTCTATAAAACAGTTTGACAGCCTCCGTGGCCCAGTGGTTAAGGCGTTTGCCTGTTGACCCGGCGGTCGTGGGTTCGATTCCCACCGGAAGCATACTTAATTTTTTTTTGTTTCCAGTTTGGTTAGGACATTGCAGGCTTGAATCACCTGATTGTCTGATAATAAAGATGATTTCGTGCTTTGGAAGGCACGTTAAGCCGGTGGTCCCAGCTGCCATCTGGTAGTCGTTAAAGGAACCACGTCAGAGGCCAAAAGGCGGTTCCGAAGAACTCTGACACCAGGGTGTGCATGGTCGATTGACCGTGACACCTACTCGCAATGATGATGATGATATAAAATAATTAATTAGTATTTTCTTGTCTTTGCAACGACTGTCTTGCATTCTTAATAATGCATAAACCATTCATTTAGCAAAAGCCGTTTTTCTATAGTTAGAAGCGAAATGCAAATTACTGCACTTTTTGCACCACTCCGCGGCCTGAATAACTGATGTACAGTTCTTGACTGCATTGATATTTATACACATCGGTTCTTAAGTCTATGTGATAAAGTCTAAAATGGAATACAATCGTATATATATCACTACTTGTTACTGTACCTACGGACGGATCGACGAACTTATTTGCATAACTTCTTTAACTAGATGGCATAACAAAAGCTACCTCGTTTTGTTTTAGTAATCATACGAGTGTATTGATCACTTTATTCGTCTTGTATTCAAATGTAAGTCTATTTCTATTTTTATTAGTAGTTTGATTCTAAAATAATGGAGTTCCTTATTTATTCATAATTCAGGTAGCCATTGGCAGCAAATAAAAAAAAACAAAATATGTTTATAAAATTTAGTATCGTTGAGTTAGTATCCCATAACACAAGTCTCGAACTTACTTTGGGGCTAGCTCAGTCTGTATGCTTTGTTCGTATATATTTTTTTTATTAAATAAGAAAGGGGTAATTTTTTTAACTCTCTAAATGAAAGTCTACAAGATGTTAACGGGTCGGAATTACATAATGCTCTTATGCATGTTTCTGAACTTACAGAACACGGTTTGCATGACATTAATTAATCCAAAGAAGTATTTCGTAGTTTTGGAGCCTATTCAATGCAAATAAACAAACAGTCAATAATATCAATGCAAACAATCAAATCATTCCTTTCTCCATAAAATCTTCAAAGTACAGGTAAACTGGCAGACATGCTGTTTTAATGGAAGACCCAAGGGTTAAAACAACTCCACCGGAGGTTTTAGAAAGCACATTTAGAAAATTAAAAATGAAAGTCCAGTTTATCCAGTGCAATAATTGTCAAATGAGCGCAACCATTATTATAAAGCTTGGTAACGGAATTTACGCTGCGTTTAGTATTTTGAATTAACTTGATTCGATAATTACTAATTCACCGCTATTTAACGCACTAGTAAATTAATTCATCAGTGTCCTGAAAATTATTATTGAATGTTAATTATTACTGGTCAAATTTAGACGGAAATGTTCGATGTAGGCGTACATCGAACATTTTCATCAAAATTCAACAGAGCATAACCATCTAACACTGACGTACATATGAATGAACTAACAAATTAATAATTATTTAAGTAACTTCGAAAATTCGAATGCATGAAACGAAAAAAACGGGCAAATAAAACACAAACAAACCCAAATTTTACATAATTATGCAATCGTTCAACCAGCACAAAACTAACGATGCTTTAATGATTATTATAAGAAGATTATTATTGGGATGAGTATTGGGATCCTTGGCGTCGATATTACGAAGGAGGTCCAATTCCGGAGTCATCTGGAAGGTAAAGCCAAAATGGCTTCTAAAAAACTTGGGGTGCTCAATAGAGCGAGGCAGTACTTCACTCCGGGTCATAGACTTTTATTATATAAAGCTCAAGTCCGGCCCCACATGGAGTACTGCTCTCATATCTGGTCTGGTGCACCTCAATACCAACTCCTTCCTCTTGATTCCATCCAACGCCGGGCAATTCGTATTATCGACGATCCCACACTCACAGACGATTTAGACACCCTCGGTCTACGGAGAGACGTTGGCTCTCTGTGTGTATTTTACCGTCTATACTATGGGGAGTGTTCTGAAGAACTTTTTGAATTGGTGCCACCGTCACCTTTCTACCACCGCACCGCTCGCCACAGGAGTAAAGTCCATCCCCACATCCTTGACACTTGGGTCTCCAAAAATGTCAGAGCGTCACGTGGTTTTTTTCCTCGTACAGCAAGATTGTGGAATGGACTCCCTCCCGAGGTTTTCCCTGTGTGCTATGACTTGAGGTCCTTCAAAAGGCGTGTTTACAGGTATCTTAAGAGTCGGCAACGCATCAGCAGCTCCTCTGGTGTTGCAGATGTCCATGGGCGACGGTGACCACTTTCCATCAGGTGGCTCGTCTGCTCGTTTGCCGTCGGATATACATAAAAAAAAAAAAAAAAAAAGATAGTTTATCAACTAACATTGATTTTTCGACACTATATAAATAATAAATAAATAAATATATACGGACAAATCACACAGATTGATCTAGCCCCAAAGTAAGTTCGAGACTTGTGTTATGGGATACTAACTCAACGATACTATATTTTATAACAAATACACATCCAAGACCCAGGCTAGTCAATTATTGATTAATATTAAGAAAATTTATACGTCTAATATTAAGAACTAAAATATAAAAACAAATATATAACTACATACCTTTTCGTTTTCGAAGTGGTTACTAAACCAACGAAAATTCAAACGCATGAATCAGCAAAACAGGCAAAGAAAACACAAACAAGCCCAAATTTTACATAATTATGCAAACGTTTAACCAGCACAAAACTAACGATGCTCTAATGATTATTAAAAGAAGATAGTTTATCAACTAACATTGATTTTTCGACACTATATTAAGAACTGAATTATAAAAACGAATATGCACCTACATACCTTTTCGTTTTCGAAGTGGTTACTAAACCAACGAAAATTCAAACGCATGAAACAGCAAAAACATGCAAAGAAAACACAAACAAGCCCAAATTCTACATAATTATGCAAACGTTTAACCAGCACAAAACTAACGATGCTTTAATGATTATTTGAGAGCAGAGTTAATATTTTCTTCGTCGTGTTTGCTGTTTGTTCGTGGTCTAATAAGAAAGGTCTAACCAACACACCGCGGTGGTTCATTCGGATCCGTTTCAGACTACTTCTTTATCACGATGGAATCTATCTATACTAGTAATATAAATGAGAAAGTTACTCTGTCTGTACCTATGTCTGTCTGTTATCTGTTCAAGCTTCAACCACTGAGCTGATTTACATAAAATTTGGTATAGAGTAGTTTGAGGCCTGGGGATAGACATTTCATCGCTGAAAAAAGTACTGTACCGAAAAGATCGATAATTATGCGAGCGGAGCCTTCCGCGGCTTATAAAACAGAAAGTATACTTTACATATACTAATTGTAATATAATATTATTGTTATAAGATAGTAGATAAGAACCTAATCTTTATGTATGTATTACATACACCCAATAAGCATAAATAGTCAAACTACAGTTTATGTAGTAACATAAATACATTTTAAAAAGCTTTAAAATAATTTTACACCTCAACATATTTGTCTCAATAAATGACTTCTTGGCACGGGATTAAGAATCCATGTGTATGTCATAATATTGTTTTAATTATTAAGTGAATAATTGTAATTTAAAAATGTTTACACAATTGGAAAATGCATGTGCTTTAAAAATGAGAATAATAAAAATAAAAATAAAATTCGTTTATTTTCAGAGTATTAAAATAAACTACTTTTATTTTTATTATTTTTATTTTAAATAAGAAGTAGCAGACAATTATAAAAAAAAAAAAGATTTTGAATACTGTTTTCAACAGTTGAATAGGCTTGCTCTATTATTTATGTTACATCTGTTATTGACCCTATTTCAGCCAATAAACTATTTGTATGAATCGTTATTCGAATGAGGGAATATTCAACATTCTGGCAATGTCTGGTTCATAACATCTTGTCCGGTATGGCTAAACCTGGCGCAGCGTATATTTATACCATGTGTTTGTTCAACTTAGCCATTTAGGCAGGAGGTCAAAAAAATATAAGCTTCTGTGTGCTCTGCACTTGATTTTAATTTAGATTGTTTAGGGAATGTTTTGAAAATGGTCGGTTTGTCCGAGTTTTAAGTAAAGCTTGGAAATGTAGATAAACACTTAAAAACCGTTTATTTTCATAAATACTTGTACTATTCAAATGTTTACGTAGTAAATTTCTTGAAGTTAGAAATGCTCATCGAGTCCATGAGAATAAATAGCGTGAACTTTATTTTGTTATTTAAATGGTAAGATAAATCATCGAAAAAAATCCTTTCGGACGTTGGTAGTCGCGAGAACATCTAGAATAAGATAAACCGTTTTAAATTAAGAGTAAGTAAGTGATGAGTATTAATATGTGTGTGTGTGTTGTCCGAATGCTTACTACTAACATTATAAATGCGAAAGTGAGGTAGTTTGTTACGCTTTCACACCGTAACTACTGAACCGATTTCGAATTTTACAAGATACGTATATTGAAATATGAAGATACTTATATTGAATTTTACATTACATACATTTAGGGATCCACGTTAACGCGAGCGAAGTTGCGGGAGAAAGCTAGTTTAAAGTAATAAAGGTTCAAATCAAAAATTTAACGCTGCCTTAATTTTTTAAGCTGCCTAATGGCATCTGACATAACTTAATGACTGCCATCAATGATGACAGCCGGGACCAGAGGCTTAACGTGCCTTCCAAAGTACGGAGAAGCTCGAGATAAAAAAAGGAAAAGACTTGATACCTATGTATACGATACTATTTTTTTTTATGTTATAGGTCGGCAAACGAGCTAGCGAGTCACCTGATGGTAAGCTATCAGCGCTGCCTACAGACCATTGCAATACCAAGGTGTAACTTCGTACCTATGTATCATCTATTTAAATATAAGCCTGGTACGCTACCCAGCAATTATACACGGTAGGTATTTAGCATTTTTTCATTGTGATTGAAGTACTTTGATGGCAGACTGCGATGGTCACACTTGCCTGGCGTGGGAAGAGTTTCTTTGTTTCACTCTGCCTTATAACGGAGGGCCGACACAGAAATATTGCAACTACTTATGCTTTAAGCTTGGGTGCTTTGATTGAATATTGTTTACGTTTTTACTTTTAAATTGAAAAATCTATACACTTTTTGCTCTAACCACTGAACCAATTAAGATGAAATGTGATATTTAGATAGCTAGTCATGAGAAACAGTGCACCTTTCACCCCGCAAAAAGGTACTGTTTTTAAAGGATCTACATTTATCATCATCTATGTCAAGTTAGTCGTCCTGCGTAAAACAATTTTTTCATGATACAGAAAGGCAAGCGAGTCACCTGACGGTAAGCGATCAGCTCTGCATACAGATAACTGCAGGAGCGTTGCCGGCCTTTCAAGGAGTTGGGGGAGAAAATGGGGACGGTAAAAATGGGCCTCCGGCTCTCTCACTCACCGAAGGAAGCATAGAAGCGGTAAAGCTTCTACTCACAAGTCGATATACTGTGAGAATGTGGTACAAAAAATAGATTTTGTCGGTAGCGTGGCTCTACTACAACTTAATTTAAAAGATGTTTAGATAGCTTAAGATTTAGGGACTGTTGTCGAAAGATCTACATCGATCATTATTAATGTCAACTTAGTCTACCTGCGAACATAAAAACTGGTAAGATTTCGTAACGTTAGGAGTAAAAATAATGTAATAAACGTGATAATACCGTATTAAGTGATATAATTTACATGTAGATTTTAAATATATTAAAATATGACGTTTAAAAAAAGAAATACATGTAAAAAAACGAAATAAAAATCTTTGACTCTGACTTTTTCACAGTCACGTTTAACGAAGCGAGTTGCGGATACATTCCTGTAACTTTATATTTTTCAAATAAACAAAATAAAAGTTTATCGCGTAAACATTAGGAAATTAAAAAAAATTTGGAATTAATAATCATCATAACTTTTTGGGGTAGAAAAGGATTTCTTGTAAACTAGCGACCCGTCCTTGCTTCACACGGGTGCAATGTAGATACTCAGATGGGTCAGTTTATTATACATATAAACCTTTCACTTGAATTACTTTATATATTGTTGAAAACTGTATTAAAATCTAGTGAGTAGTTTAAAGTTCCGCTGTATGTAATATTTTGTATGTGTGATTATTGGAAAATAATCACACATTATTGAATAATCACACATACAAAATATTACATACAGCGGAGAAGGGATTAAAAATGAGTATATGGGAGCAATTAGAAATAAATAAACATAAAAGGTCAAATATTACTTTGATAAATAAACAAATATATTTGAATAATTCCCCATTATTAAATATATTTTCAATACAAAACCAAAATAACGATCAATCCCCTCCCCCCTCCCAGATAGCATAAAAGGCGGCAATGCGGCGTAATTTTTGTCATTCGTTGCTTGTCATTCGAAGGATCAACATCTAGGGTTCACTGCCTGAAGATGCCTCGTGTAGAGGCGAAACACGTGTCGCGAGCACGACGGCCGACATTGCTGCAGCCTCAACGGATGCAGCAGTATCGACCAGGGCTGCATGCATCAACTATTGGTGGCGGGTATGAAGGGACTAACAGTAGTGGGTGGGCGCTGGCCAGCAATAGTTTGCATGAACTAACTGGTGGCGGAAGCACGCAAAGTAAATTGTCTCAAAGCAAATGTAGCTTTGACTTCCGCAAAGTAACACCTGAGTCTATTAACTATCTTTCCTATTTATAATTTTAGTGTAGATATAAATTTTAGTACATAGGCGATTATCAATGTACGGGATATCGGTATTTTCATGTTATATTACATATCCACGAGAGTCGTTAAGTATCTATAAACATCTTTTTAAAGGTTTTTCTCATCAATTTAAACTACTTACTCTACTTAACAGACACAGATTTTTACAGCTCTGTAACAATAGAATAAACTATCGAATATTAGCTGATTATTGTCAAAATGTCAAAATACTAAAATAATGTTTTCCTTAGGAGAAATAAGTTTTTTTTTTTTGCAAGAAATTTAATTTTTGTGACAAGCTTTTTCTATAAAGGAATCCACACTGTAAATTACTTTTCATGACAAATCAAATGCCAGCGCAAACACGATTAGTGTTCCCTGTTTAAGAGTTACCTTCCGACTCCATCATCAGACCAGTGTACCGATTCCATAATATTGTATTGTCATCCGATTTATAAATAGATGCAAAACTTCAGCTCAATCAGTAACAGGGTAGTGGCCGGGACGGCGGTGACGGTAAATAAAAGCTTGTAAAATATAAAATATTAATAAGCCAACATTATAAGGTGACGAATTATTGATAAAATCGTGATAGAAAACCCATTTTTGCCTCAAACCCAATAAATCTAATCCACAGTCAAAAATCAATTGATTAATTGAATAGTGAGTTGTTAACACGTTAGGTGTTGACCTTATAAGAATGTCGTTAATATGGAAATGGATAGCGGTTTTTGTAGGTTGTCATAAAAAATCTTATAGCGTAGGTACTTTAACAGAGCTGGTTTCCCGCCCACTCGTGCGACGACTGAATACGCCCCCGGCCGGCGCGGCGCTTTCGATATTTCTATCCAATTAATAGAATGATATGTGGGTTTGTTAAAAGTTCTTAATTTAATAAATTGGTAACCTTTTTTACCCAACAGGCCTACCCAGAAGGATGGTTTTGTTTTTCGCGCGTAAGTATGTATGTATATGTCGCCAACTGGTTAAAATAACCGTTCAATCAAACAGCTAGTCCGTGACTGAACAATGCCATTCAACCACACGTCTAGCATTTTAATTAAATAATTGAGGCGCCCAAAATCAACATTACAGCTGATTCAAAAGCCGCCGTATAATTGAATTAGTTCAGGACCCGCGCCACCGCGGCACTAGTTGCGTTTTGTTTTCAATATTGCGTCAACTAGCCGGTGTTTTTGATTGTTTCAAAATATTTTTCAGAAAGAAAGTAGTAAACATACGTTACCAATGTTATTGAAGAGACAGAAATGAAAAAGTGATGGGTTGCTAGCCACACCACCAACTTAGATAATTGTCAAGATTTTTGCCTATTCCCTCGATCAGCCATTACGATCTGCGCGGGAAGAGAAGCAGCTACTACAATCTTTCTTTATAATCGAAATAGTAATCAATAACGAAATCAACTACAATTAAGTCTTCTTATCTAAAGGAACAACATAAAATACAATTATAAATAAATTGATTGTAGTTTTTCACAAACAAAACGAATTCAGCCACTTATGTTTAGTCGAAACCATCGTAAAACAATTTTGTTTAATCTAATATGTTCTGTCGCGTAAGTTTTAGTAATATAAACTGTACTTTGCTGCATAGTTTCTAATTTAGTTATTCTCATGTCCTTAACACAAGCAACACAAAGTTTACTAAATTTAATTTTAGCGGTGGCATTTAATATCATTATGTTTGAGAAACCATTTGCGACATCATTTGGACCTGTAACTGTTTGCGAAATGAATTTACAGCATAAATATTGTATCTTCCAAATGACACGTTATACTTACAAAGAAATAAAAATAAATACATAGTTATAATATATAAAGTGATGATAACAAACATGGCAAATCTAATGATGCACTCTGAATACTTTTCTAGTTATATGCTATTGTTAATTTTACATGTTGATATTTATTTAAAAAATTGCATAAATAATTATAATGTAATGTATTATTGTCGTATAACTTAAGCTATTGTGCATACACTACGTTGGTGAACTAATTAACAATTAAGAATCTTTGCAAAATTTTTACACGGTGTTGTGTTGCCTTATTAAATAAAAATTAATAAAACCACATTCTTTTATACGTTCTCATAAAATTAGAAAAATGTTTTGTTATCTCCAATTTCAAACATCTATACATATAATCTATACATATAATAAAACGTGACAACTAATCACGACTGACTTGATAAGTTCGGTTGAGTACACGTAACTGTTTGCCTGAAGCTTTAGCGTTGACGTAATGTGATTATAAATCCAAAAGCACTAATTGGTGGAAAAGGGGGTAGGGAGGTGGAAGGATGTGCCTCCGGCTCTCTCAGTTACTGAACAAAGCATATAAGTGGTATAGCTTCTTCTCGAACGTCGATTTTCTGATCGAGAGTGGTACTTCCCTGGAGGAGCCGGCCCATTCATGCTTCTAGAAAAAAATAATTTTAAAGGCAACGTGGCTCTACCACGTCTCTAAGATATAGTCGGACTAACTTTAGCTGTTCAGACGATGGCTCATTGATGGATTGACCTAGCTGCCCCACCTCTTGTACTGTAGAGGACCTGGTCGAGGCGAACGATGGTGCGGTAAAGGTGACAAAATTTTGGTCAAGTCTAGTGTAAATAATGGCCACATTGACTCGATCTGGCAGCTTATTATACGCGGAATTTGGCTGCTAATATCGATAGGCGGTCCCAAAATATACTGTCACTTTTCCATCACGTGGGCAGAGGTGTCTTTCTCAACTGTTTAGCCTGTGGATGCAGGTATGGCATTGGGTACGAGAGCCCGGCTCCCCGAACTGCTACTTGCTTTTCACTCAATAATCCGGAAGAGAAGTATTGTCTGCTTTCCATCCTTCCCTATTGAAGAATCGAAAGCAGATGGGCAGAGGGAGGTCTTTGCCCAGCAGTAGGATTTAATGAGCTAGTTATTATAATTATTAGTAGTATCACAATACCTTCATTAGTACCCAAATCTACACCTATCCTTCCGCAACTTAAAATTCTTCCGATGGGCAGCAGTATCGGAAGCATAAGAAGCCAAAGATCTTCGCTCGCCAACCCACCTGTCCAGCGTGGTGAGTATGGCAATATCATATGGAACGAAGAGTCCTTGGAAGAGGCCTTTATCCAGCAGTTGAATAATACCAGCTGAAAAAGATAAATGATGATTTGGGCCGTATACCTGTATGTCCACTTCGCTACAGAATACTTATTTATGGGCATGATAAATATCAAGCAGATCCTATCCTACAATGTAATAACGAGGAAGATTTTATTTCACAGGACTTGTATCGTATCAACATAAGTCATTATCCGCTACACTAGTATTTTAATTGCTTGATTTCAAGGTACAAGGCAAGACGGATAAATGCGCGCACATAGAGGAACAAAAAATATAATGAATAGATTCAACGATCATTGCCGCTTTTGAAGTCTGTCGCCTCGGGCGGCCGCTATTAAAACTACAGACTATAGTAATTTTGTAATTTGCGCCCAAATCCGTTACGATAATTGACGTTAACAACTCATATAATTTTAGTGTTGACACCAGACTTTCACTAGATTAAAAGTTAAAGCGTGGTTTGATAATGCATGGTTATGACTATAAATATAATTTCAATATTCAAGCCAAGAACAATTCATGTTTAGAGGACGAAATCCACGCTTTAGTATTAAAATAATCCTTAAAAAGTTCGTACAAAGGTCTATTTTTCTACGTCATTAATTATCCGATTGCTTAACTTAGGAATAAAAATGTAAATTTATCAATATTAAATAAACGTTTCGTGAATAATTACCACCATAAGAAGAAATTTAGCTTTAAGAAGACTATTATAGTGGTAAGGTCAACCTGCTATGTATTTTGATAGCAGCTCATAAAATAAATGAGCTCTCTCGAACGAGTACCACGCTCTAACAGGATACGATCATGAAGTGGCACAAAATCGTTTAAAAATAAATAATATTCGTTAAAACTAAACGTTAACTCTCATAAAAAGAAAATGAGCGAAGCAACTAATGAATATTTGCTTCGCTCATTTATCCAGTGACATTTTCAATGATTATTTATTAAATTAAAGACAATTTGACTTATCAGTAAAACTGTATAAAAGCCAATGAAACACCCACAACATAATCAATATCAACACGAAAACAAAGCTTTAAATCCTAATTTAGCAGTAATTTATGTACCGAAAGTAATTTGTAGTAATTTAATAGGTCACTCTGCCCACTCTCTGTCTCGTGTCTTACAACACTGTTATTAATAACGACCAGACTACGTAGGTGTGACATGATAATAGGCCAAATTAAGCTAATGTAACGACAAGACTGCAACAAGGCACGATTAACATTTTTTTATGACATAGAACGGCAAACAAGCAAGCGGGCCGATGGTAAGTGATCACCGCTGCTCATGGACAACTGCAATACCCGGGTGTGACAAGAGCATTGCCAATCTTTCAAGAACTCATACTCGTAGAATCGTTTTTTGAAGGTTCCAATGTCGTATCGATCCGAGAATAACGCCGCAGGATGTTCGTTTCACAGTTCGGACGTACGTGGTAGAAAGTATTTAAAATTTACGGTGGTTGACTGCCAATTATCCAGGTGGTAGGAATTAAATTTTAATTTATGTTGGGTGATACGTTACTGAAAATCAGGTAGGAATATTAGGTCGAACAATTACTCATTGTAAATAGTTAGTATGTACGAGTAGTTAGTAAAATCGGTAATCCTAACTTCCTTTGGTTACTCCTCATATTAAATAACACTGTTACATCCAAATACTCAAAAGAATTTTAACTAATGACGTTTTTAAGTCTCGTGCTGTCTTTGTCTTCCTAGGTTATTATAGCAGCATGAGAATTGAGAACGATTTTAGTTCAAATGCTTTTGAGTACCTATTCGGATGTAAGTCCATATAAAATGCAAATGGGTTAATAGTTTATACCGACTCTATTATCTACTATTTGATTAGTATCTATAAAAATACAGTACACGGTACTAGGTGATGCAAGATTCAAATACTAACTTAGTGTCTTTTATAATCGCAACTATGAGATAGACAACAGAATTACAACACATTTGGCCGAACTTATCAGACAGACAGACAGACGGACAGCGGAGCGATATTAATAGGCTTCCGTTATTACCCTATGGGTACGGAACCCTAAAAAACGTACTACATCTGCTATTCTATGCATGAAAAATATCATAAAACAAAACCTATTATCAGAATGTTAGAGGATGACGAATACAAAACATCTGTCTGTAATTATGCTACTACCCCTACCCTACTTAATTTTCACAATCCCTGTCTCTTCTCCATATCAAATGTACATATCAAGTATGTCAAACACCGCTAGGTTTAACTAACATGCATGCGGTTAACAACTGGTACACTATGCAGTTGCAAGCAGCTACTTAGCTCCCTTTGGTCCATATGCATGTGCGAAATCAACGAAGTTTCTTAGTGGTTTAGACCAAGCGGTCTAAACTACAATCCAGCGAAATTATGTTACAGTTGCGCACGTATGGCTCGACATCTCACAGTTATACTATTGCTCTAAAATAATGTTTTTTTTATGATATAGGGCGAACGAGCATGTAGGGCCTCCTGATGGTGAATGCCACTGCCCATGGACAACTGCAACACCAGGGGGTGTGACAAGAAAGATACCGGCCTTTCAAGAAAAATAACATTGTTTAAACTAATCTCCTTTTTACAAGGCATGGAAAAAGCCTAATTCCTACTTCATGTTTTACGTTGAGGTTCCTTTAGATAGCGTACCTCTGATATTTAAGAGCTAGACACTTATTCGTGTCATTGTAGGAAAAGAATTGCACACGCTAAAAGTTTGTTAAAATATCTACATATTTCGTGCCAATGACAAACGTTTTAAACTTATTGAATATTTGACGAAGATATTCCTAGTTATCCTTCGTTATTGAATAATTATCTCACAAAACGATATATTTCAATTATCGGATCTGAGGTCTGAACGTTGATAACGAACGATTTTGCGCTAATAACCAGTACGTCTCTATTGCACTGATATACTTAACGACATAGATGAATATTTATCAATATAAGTTATTGATATTCTTAGAAATCAAAGATAACTTTGCCCATTAAAATATCTAAGATTAGTACTTTTTCTATGACAACACTCGATACCCTATCTTCATGGTCCTATGACTAATTCGCGAAGATTTACCACGGATTACACAATAGTAGCGGCCAGAGGCAGTTTGCTGGAAGGAGCATCGTGAGTAGCCACGCCCACGCCACAAAGTAATAAGGCGCCTGCTCAGCGGTTGTAAATAAAACGACGACTGTACACGAGGACGCCTGAGGCAATGGGCGCAGCTGCGTCTGTTCATACCGTATACACAAAACACAGATAAGTACAAAAATAATATTTCATACAAGAACTGCTCTTGTAACACACAAATTAATGTCACGCCACCAGCACTATATTGGACTATATTTTGTTGCAAAATACGTAATTTTATATTGACTCAAATGTATTGAGTTTAAAGATAATTTACTTTTTCTTTCCTTGACCGATATTTTATCTCAAATCATATGATCAGCAAAAATGTGTCGGTGGCAACAAAATATGTAAAGTCTTGCAGACTTGATAAGTGTTTACAATAGCTTATTAAACCTCTTGTATTATGAGAATTTCTGTCGATTTTGTACTTATTTTTGTAAATATAAGAGCTTGTTCTCTTCATTGTTTGTGCCACATGTAGAGTATCGAAGATATCTGACTTCACTGTAATAAAACCACAAAGGATTTAATTAAATCAATACGTATTTCTCCGACTAGCTAGAAGTGGAATGTTGAGAATGCTCTGATTCCACTTTGAAAAGGAATTCGAGTTAGAGAATCGTATTCATCGAATGATAGACAGTGCGAATTCTTGACTATATGGCTCTAGTGTTAGAATGGGATAGGTTTGTTTGTTCCTATGGATATCATGCAAGGCGACTAAAGGGTACTTTATCTACTTATCTCACATCTGAGTATTTTCCCGATTAGCTGACTTTTTTTGTTGCCTGACTGAGGCGACCTACAGTTTGTTGCCGCTTCTTTTGCACTCCGCTTTGGAAGCGGCACTTGACTTAGCTATAGGTAAATAGACTTTAACAATACTTTGCTGTATTATCTCACACAAATAAAAAAAAATCGGCCAAGTGCGAGTCACTGGACTCTAACAAATTAACTTTATAACCGAATATTTCCGAAACGGATAATTCCGAAAAATGATGCAAGCTCACTACATTTTAAAAACACCTATTCAACAACACCCTACACGATGGGGTAGCCGCGAAAATAAACTTGACTCCCCTTTTTACTTGTATGGGAGCTACCCTAAATAATTTTATTTCAGGTTTTCATTTTACTGTTTTTTTCGGCATGATTAATATGCATATCGGTACCAAATTACAGCTCTATAGTACTTATAGTCTCTGAATAAAACCGCGGACAGACAGACGGACAGACATGGCGAAACTATAAGGGTTCCTTGTTCGGGACCCTAAAAACGACTTCAATCAAACTACTGAACCGATTGTAATAAAATTTAAATGGTACCAAAGCATACACTTTCAAACAAAAAAGTTTTTTTTCGGTTCTTTAATGACGGAGTTCTGAGGTAACAAACATAAAAAAATACAACTGTAGTGATAACCTTTTTAGGTCGGTTGAAAATAAATGTTAACGTTCACCGAACGATATGTGAAGTATCTTATGAGTTACTAGCTGTTGCCCACGGCTCCACCCGCGTTAGTGTCGATCCCTCGGTCCTTCCCCGGGCCTCAAACTACCTCCATACCAAATTTCATCCAAATCCAGTTCAATGGTTGAAGCGTAAAAAGACGACAGACAGAGTTACTTTCGCATTCATAATATTAGTATGGATAGTATGATGATGAATTGACTTCGGATTTTAATTTTCCTATGTTAGAATTTATTATTTATTTTTTGCTATATATTTGCAGGCAAACTCATGCCTTGGGTTCATTCAAATGAAGATAACTTTTTTTTAATGAACAGATTTTGATGAAACAAATTTTAAATATTTTGCTGAGTTAAAACAAAGCAATTGGTGAAGTGTGAAGAGTTTGAAGTGAATCGGTTCAGTATTTTCGGAGATAATCGTGATCATACATACAGACAGACAGACAAAAAAAAGAAAAAAAATTTTTGCTTTCTATTATTCTTTTTAAGTGTCCCTCTATCCATTTCAGTCAAAAATTCGAAATGTACAGACAAAATATTTTTACTGTTTTAATATTTATAGATTATATGTATAGTTATATGTATAGATGATGAATAAAATATATTAAATCAATCGATTACGCGCAGAATACTTATGAAACTGAAGTTTGCGCGAGCCGGAAATTGAACCTGTGTGGCAGTCAGGCACTGCCGAGATAAAGGGCACTTAGGTATATCTCGTGATCAAAAGCGAATTTGAGAAGATTTATGTCATGTAGCCCTTCGTGACTAAACTAATACTCGTATTAGTTTTGGCAGCTTTTTCGTTAAAGGCGTAATAAAATATTGTCGACTATGCTGTATGTATTTAGCTGATTTTTAAGCCATTAGAAAGGTATAATTTTCAAAAACTCTATAATGATACAAGAAACAAGTTTCTCAACATTCATCAATTGTTTTATATTCTACTAGCTTTCGCCCGCGGCTCCGCCCGCGTTAATGTCGAACCTTTGGGAATAGTACTTTTTCCCGGCATAAAAGGTAGCCTATTACCTTCTCCGTACTCCAGAGAACTTGTATGCAAAATTTCATAATGATCGGTTCAGTAGTTACGGCGTAAAAGCGTAACAAATAAACAAACAAACAAACTCACTGTCGCATTTATAATAATAGTAAGGAGGATTAAAAATTATCATATTAATGAAGACTTTCAACACATTATAAAAGTTTATTTTAAACAAGTATTTTCGCAAGAATTTCATTTTTGGGAGTCTTTTATTCAGCATTTTAGTATGTAATATTGCATGGTGGCCCCTGATAATGACAGCCAAAGGTATCTTAAAATCCGAAGCACAGAGTATGGAGGCGCTTATTATTCTTAAGCCTATTGTCTCCAATCCACGTGGTAACCTTACCAAAGGTTGCTTAACATGCGTAAACGCTATTTGTGCGTGTGCCCACGTCAATTGAAGTCTACAAATAAATATCTGAATGAAGCGACAAAGTTCTGAAGCCGTCTCAGCAATAATAAGAAAACTGTATTATTTACTTTATCAAAATTCAAAATTCAAAACGTTTATTCAGAAAATAGGCCTTTGCAGGCACTTTTTCACGTCAAATCACATTTTAAAGGATCTAATTAAGTCATATTTATATTATTACTTAATGTGCAAAAGCTACAGACTACTAGCGTTTCGGAACCGACCACTGCAGAGAAGAAACGCCAAAAGAAACTCTTTTCAACAGTATTGGTCGCCTACTCGCCTGAAGGGCTTTTTTATTTTATCATCTATCTTTATCATTTATCATCTAATTTCTTCATTTATCATTTTTTTTTCATTTTATGATTACAATTATTATTATATAGGTACATTATTATTTTTTGGAACATATTATGTTAGCGATCGAGTGTGCAATGATAATATTTTACATTATATACAGTAGTCTCAAAGAGGCCGAGCAGACCTGTCCCCCATAGCAGCACCCGTTCACGAGTTGACGCATGGATCAGCCATCGTTGAACTCAACCATATTAGAGGGAATTCAACGACCCGACACACGACGCCGCCACTAGTTTGAACATTTGAGTGAGCATGACTTACTCGGGCTCGAAGACTTTGTCAAAAATAAATACAACAATAACTGTCCACCACCTGTCGATCGCAAACATTTACATGTTTCACTGGTCATAACGTCTTCTCCGTTGGAGCAGGCAAAAGTCGCATTATACATTATTAAAATTCGCACAATACATTTGAGCATCAGAAGCATCACGAGTATCAACTTTAAATGTTTACTCATAAGGTCAGATTTTCTTTGTAGATTTACGAAGATATTTGTTGTGCTGCGGCAAGCCTTTCAATTTGGCGGTAATGCTCAGTATGCAAAAATTTTAGTCGACCTTTGTAAGCATTCGAGGACGCTCCTTCACGAATTTCTGAAGTGCTTTATTTTCCTCTACAAGATCCTACAATATTAATACATACTTCATTCACTAATGAATAATGAAAACAAAGGGAGGTAAAAAAACAGTAATCGGAACGTGTGGATATTACCTACATTAAATCCGAGTCATCATGATTTCGAGTAGGTGTCACGGTCAATCGACCATGCACACCCTGGTGTCAGAGTTCTTCGGAACCGCCTCTCGGCCTCTGATATGGTTCCTTTAACGACTACCAGATGGCAGCCGGGACCACCGGCTTAACGTACCTTCCGAAGCACGCAATCATATTTATTATCAGACAATCAGGTGATTCAAGCCTGCAATGTCCTAACCAAACTGGAAACAGCTAAACAAAGTATGCTTCCGGTGGGAATCGAACCCACGACCCCCGGGTCAACAGGCAAACGCCTTAACCACAGGACCACGGAGGCTGTTAAATCCGAGTGAGAAGTCAGGAGAGTGAATAATACCATCGCTGAAAAACTCCCATTCGTACGCATGGCGTAGATTATCCACTTCCTTGCGCAGCTTGTTCCAGTCTTTAAGTAATAATCATACAAATTCAATCACCTTAATCATTATCTCAGCTGAAAGAAGTCCACTGCTGAGCAATGACCTCTCCCAAGGATTCTTCGTTCTATGAGAGAAATTGCCATACTCACCACGCTTTGCAGGCCGGTTGACGAGCGCAGTTTATTTGGCATTTATTTGGCAAGCATTTTTAAGCTGGAAAATAAAAGAAATCTGTTTGATTGGAGGAAGGAAAGAAGGTATTTCGATACTACTCTAATGTATAGGGCCGGCTCAGCTCGGCAGACCGAGTGTACGTATCCGATGCCATACCTACCACCGGCCAAGCAGTTGAAGATATCACTCCTGAATTTATTACATAAACAGATGGATTTATTATTAAAATTTACAAAATAAATTTCCAATATAACAATATACCCATCCTTGATATCCTTCTACCTGTTATTTCTTTTATCTTCAATAATTCTCTTTCCTCAAGTACATTTCCCACGGCGTGGAAGGACGCAAATGTTACGCCTATTCCCAAGAAAACCAACCCGGACTCACTAAGCGACTTCCGCCCCATCTCCATATTACCGTTCCTTTCAAAAGTACTCGAACGTTTAGTAAATCACAAACATAATAGATTTCTTGTAAAACATAATCTCCTGAATCCTTTACAGTCCGGTTTTCGTCCTGGTCATAGCACGACTACTGCTCTAGTCAAAATCGCTGACGACATTCGCTTCGGCATGGACGATAAAAAGGTTACAGTGTTAACATTGTTGGACTTCAGCAATGCATTTAGCACTGTAGACTTCGATATTTTATTGGAAGTATTGCGTTCACTTAACATATCTCCTACAGTAGTTGATTGGTTTCGTACTTACCTGTTTGGACGCCGACAACGAGTGCGGGTTGACGATTTGTATTCGTCATGGTGCAGCACAGATGTTGGCGTACCGCAGGGTGGCGTCTTATCACCTTTATTATTCTCATTATTTATTAATTCTATCACATATCAACTTCAGACTTCCTACCACCTGTACGCTGATGATCTACAAATCTATCACCAGTCGAAAATCGAGCAATTGCCTGTTAGTATTGACAAAATTAACCAAGACTTGGAATGCATTTCTGACTGGAGTAGAAGAAATGGTCTTAATGTAAACCCAAAAAAACGCAAGCTATAATTATTGGTAGCCCTTGGTTCATTTCTAGGATAGATTGGACCAATCTTCCTAAAATTTCATTTAACGGGGTTACTATAGAATACAGTGATCGGGTTAAAAATCTTGGTATAATATTTGATAGCACTTTGTCTTGGTCTCCTCAGATCGCCGAGGTCAGTAGGAGGGTGTTTGCAGCGTCGAGTTCTCTACGAAGACTTCGAAATTTCTTGCCTATTTCCACAAAAATTGCTCTCGTACAGTCGCTTTTGTTCCCGATCCTTGATTACGCGGATACTTGTTATTTGGATTTAACACAGGAGCAACTAAATAAGCTTGAGCGCCTTCAAAATTTCTGCATACGGTTCATATTTGGCCTGCGTAAATATGACCATGTCTCCCAATTCCGCATTCAGCTCAAGTGGCTCCCGATCCGACGTCGCCGCGACTGGCATATCCTTTCTTTGCTATATTCTATCCTTTTCAATCCCACTTCCCCCCATTATCTAAGAGAGCGTTTTGTCTTTCTCAGTGAAGGACATAATCGTTCTCTTCGTAGTGCAGAAAACCTTTTACTAAGAACTCCAGCCCATTCTACTGAATTCTACGGAAAATCTTTCACAGTCCAAGCCGTCCGTCTCTGGAATGCCCTACCACTTGATATCCGGCACGCTCAAACTCTTGCTTCTTTTAAAAATCGTATTAAATCACACTTTCTTTCTTCCTAGTTCTCTTTTCTTTGGTCTTTTATCAAAGTCCTCTCTATTGTTGTGTGTGTGTATATTTGTTTATGTAGGTTTAGGTATATTGGATATATATGTACATGTATGTTGAATATATAGGATTATATATATATATATATATATATATATATATATATATATATATATAGTATATATAGTACACATATAGGACTAGTATGATAATACTTTTTTATTTTTTGAATTATGTATATTGTCTGCGCCTGCTAAAGAATTCCTGACATTTTCTCCAACTGTCAATAGGTAGCCTGGAAGAGATTGCTTATAGTGATAAGGTCGCCTAATTGTACACAATTTTATTAAAATTACACATTTGTATTCTTAATATGGTGCAATAAAGAATTTTTGTATTGTATTGTAATATTATATTTGTTTTATTGGTAATTTATTTTTTTCAGACTAGCTCCGTGGCGCAGCGGTCAACACGCCAGCCTGCGACACGGAGTGACCGGGTTCGATCCCCGGCCAGGTCATGATGGAAAATGATCTTTTTCAGATTGGCCTGGGTCTTGGATGTGTATCTATATATGTATTTGTTATAAAATATAGTATCGTTGAGTTAGTATCTCGTAACACAAGTGTCGAACTTACTTTGGGGCTAGCTCAATCTGTGTGATTTGTCCGTATATATTTATTTATATTTATTAGGTATATTTATTTTAGTATAAGTAGAATAATTTACAAATTCACTTAAACTAAGGCTCTACTTGTGCTCGGCTAGCTATTCTCGGCGAGCTATTCTAAATTACAGAACCACTCCATTCTGTGCTATGGATGTCATAAGAGGTGACCAAAGGGACAAGCACATACATCTCGTGCAACAAAAGCATTCCCAAGGAGGATTGAAGTTAGGTAGGCGGCCAGTCGTTAAAATAAGCCGAAACTTTTCATAGCATGGAAAGTATAACAGACTTCCATACCCCACTCATATAGTGGGATAAGAAAGGAAAGAGGAAGAAGAACATAATTTTATGATATCTTTATCAAACTTGTTGGTCGTTTACCTTAGTCTTTCTCCTACAAATCGAATTAATTTTGTAATAATTTAATCGAAATGTAGCCTGGACATTGTTTCACAAGCATTCTCTTTGTCCCGTCGTTATGCAAAAAGTTTGTGAAAACAATATATTTCTCGGCTGCGCCAGTTGTTCGCTGCAGCTACTTCTTTAGTAAACACACAGACAATTATTTAACCAGCAAACTCTGAATAGATGGGAAAGCGAAAATGCTCAATATGTTTTCTTTACCCTCCGTGCGCGAGTCCGACTCGCACTTGGCCGGATTTTTTTCTATTTTTGTGTGAAAATCTTAATGCGGTTCACAGAATACATCTACTTACCGAGTTTTAACAGTATAGGTCTTATAGTTTCGGAAAAAAGTGCTGTGACATACTACGGACAGACAGACACGACGAATCCATAAGGGGTTCCGTTATTGCCATCTGGCTACGGAACCCTAAAAACGTAGAATATTAATTATATTTAGCCGCATTCATAGTTATCACTCTAAACGTAGTCTTTAAGAATTTCAATCACAGACTCTGTTTATTCTATAAAAGTTAAAGATGTAATTTTTAAGTACTCGTTTATCAGAAAAATAAAGTGAATGTTGCAGACAAGGACGACGCTCGTGTAACATAATCCGTCGGAAGCCGGCAGCTGCTCGCATTTATTACGGCTAGCAATCTGTGATATAAATTGTTCACTACAGCAAAACTAGTTTCTTTTACACGTTAGTTTCTAACTAATTGTAAAAGGAGTTTAGGGTTTTCGTTTTAATAGTGTCACAGCAATGTTTTTTTACAAAAAAAATGTTTTCCTCGTTTTGTTTGCGCCATATCTAATTCATCGTCGGACAACAACATCGACAGCCTTCTATACGCTACTGCAGGGTATAGGCCTCTTTCAATGCACGCCATCCATTTCGGACTTGTGCCTTGCAAATCCAGTTTCGACCCGCAATTTTCTTAATATCATTTACGCACCTTGCTCTCGAACAACGAAAAAAAAAATGAATCAAGACCATAGGTGGCGCTTCTACGTTTTCTCTTTTCGTCCATTATTCTAAATGTGGCCTTTAGTCGTGGCCCTAAAAGCTCTGTCAACGTAAGGTATAAAGAAGTTATGTTTTTATATCACAAAAGTATAGTATATCTAGTAGAAACGGATGGAACTCAGTTATCGGAAGCCGGCAGATGCTCGTATTTATTACTGCTGGCAGTGACGTGCAAAGACATTTATCATAGGGTAGACATCATTATAAAATTTACTTACAAACATACCACCTATATACCTTACCTTACTATACGGCTAGTTATCTACAACTCGTTTAATATTATAATAGTCTTTCGATCTTCGACCGCAAAAGTATTCAAAACAAGCAAAAGATAAGAGATATGATTACAACCTGTGAGCCACGTACACGTATCATACGGTTTAAGATTAAACTTTAGAATAACTAACCATAACTAACCGGTTACTTGATCTGTTCACAAAACACTTTATATTTCGGTTTTGGCATGCAAACACTAAGCGACACAACGTTCACATGAAAATATTTTTGTCACAAATGAAATTTAACTGATAAAGCAATTAATTTTAAAATAAAACTTTCCTCTTGGATTGTTTGTAAACACGTAAATCAACATTGACATGACAAGTGACGATGACATTTACATTGCGCGCGGCAGCCAATAGAAATCTCGGAGACAGTGTCTTCAATTCACACACACAGCGCAAATTTGATTTGCATGTGTGAGTCGATAAAAGATGATTGTACTACTACAAAAGTGATTTCCTAATGGTGTATAAAAATTTTCTATGTATGCGTGAAAAGTCAGACCTTTGAAATTTTGTCGACAAAGTTTGTTACGCGAAGCAGTATCTATACGCTTACGCGTATAGATACTGCTTCGCGCGGGCAAGCGCGGGCCGCGGGCACAGCGCCGTACTTGAACAAAATCGACTATAAAGTATTTGCTAGCAGAATTTTGCAGGCGCACCTAATATAATTATTTTTTTGTAAGAAAAAAAACTATGTGTCTAACAGTCTATATGGACTGCACGTCACTGACTGCTGGCAATCTGCGATATTTTTGCCTACAGCGAAATTTATTTATGTTACATATTATCTAGTTGTCTATTAGTTATGTAAACTTCCAGACCGATCGAACTATGAGACATGAAAAATAGGCTAAAACGGAGTGCTTGTTTTTCATAAGGACCAGTAAGAGGTATGGTAAGGTTGAGCCTTAAGCGGGTGCCACGCGAACGAAATACGTCGCTACTGCGCAAGCCATTAGGCTGCGCAGGACCATTAGGCGATTAGGAAAAAAGATAAAACGTATTAATATTTTCAAATTTACATTTTTATAAAAAAAAATAAGAAAGCAGGCGACCTCCGAGATGTAATTTTAATATTGTCATGTGATAATTATTGTTTTAGACGTAAAAACTACAAAGTTTTCGAAGAAAAATGTGTTTAGATATCATAACATATATATAATTATATAACATTTTTAAATTTCATTTTGTTTTATTTATTTATTTCAATTCACTAGCTCCGTGGCGCAGCGGTCAACACGCCTGCCTGCGACACGGAGTGACCGGGTTCGATCCCCGGCTAGGTCAAGATGGAAAATGATCTTTTTCAGATTGGCCTGGGTCTTGGATGTTTATCTATATATGTATTTGTTATAAAATATAGTATCGTTGAGTTAGTATCCCATAACACAAGTCTCGAACTTACTTGTGGGCTAGCTTAATCTGTGTGATTTGTCCGTATATATTTATATTTATTTATTTATTCATATGTATCTATTTCAAATTCCAACAAGAGGGCGATCTTGTTCCTTGACCTAAATTATGCAAATACTTTTGATGTATTTAATTAATTCAGCGACTATTACTAGTGATTTAAAAACACGTAAATTTTCACAATTTCGTGCAGGACCGTCTTAATATTTTAGGTTGTCTAAACTGAAGCTCTGACGTTTTTGGTTGTAATATGTGGAGATCCTAAGGGTATATTTTTTTCCTTTTGTAACACTTATACAATAAAACTCAACTTTTAAGTCCGACACTTCTAACAAGAACAAAACAGTACATGAACAAAGTCTTAGAAATAAAATACCTATACAATTTAGAAAAATATTATCGCATCAGACACCCGCAGTACTCGGATATCATATTTTGTCGGAAGCCAGCAGCTGCTCGCATGTATTACTGCTAGCAATCTGCGATAAATTCTTGCCTACAGCGAAACTCATTTCTCTTACATATCATTGATTTTTTTAATTAGTTATATAATCTTCCATACTGATCTATGAGATATGAAAAATAGACTTAAACAAAATGCACGTTTACTTTTCATAAGGACCAGTAAAAGTTATTGAGCCTTAATTTTTTAGGTTAACAATACCAACGCGTTCCTAGTTATAATACGCGGAGATACTAAGGATAGATACTAAACTTTTGTAACACTTCCTAATCCTAACTAATATTATAAATGCGAAAGTGAGTTTGTTTGTTTATTTGTTTGTTTGTTTATTTGTTTATTTGTTTGTTTGTTACGCTTTCACGTTGTAACTACTGAACCAATCATCATGAAATTTTGCATACACGTTATCTGGGGTACGAAGAAGGACATAGACTACATTTTATTACTGTTGCCGAGGGATCGACATGGACGCGGGCGGAGCTGCGGGCGAATGCTAGTATACTATAAAATGCAACTTTTGAGTTCGAAAGTTCTAAAAAGAACAAAACAAAAAAACAGTATCTAACATGAAGAAAGTCTTATAAACAAAAGAGCTATACTATCAGAAAAATATTATCGCATTAGACACCCGCAGTGCTCGGGTAACTAATCCGTCAGAAGACGGCAGCTGCTCGCATTTATTACGGCCTGCAATCTGCGATAAATTCTAGTCCACATCATTTTTCTTACATATTATCTAGTTTTTAATTAGATATATAATTTTTATACTGATCTATGAGAAATAAAACAATAATATGCTAAAACAGACTGTTCATCTATTTTTCATTAGGGGATTAAATATTTTGGGATGGCTAAGCGCTAGCGTATTTAGTTGTCTTTCCTTTTGTTACACTTATACTATAAAACTCAACTTTTAAGTTCGATAGTTCTAACAAGAATAAAACAAAAAAGCAGTACCTAACACGAAGAAAGTCTTATAAATAAAGGAGCATAAACTAACGGAAAAATATTATCGCATCAGACACCCGCAGTGCTCGGGTAACATAATCCGTCAGAAGACGGCAGCTGCTCGCATTTATTACGGCTGGCAATTTGCGATATAAATTGTTGACTATACAGAAACTCATTTCTCTGACACGTCTAGTTTTTTAATTGTGACATTAACATTTTTCCACGATTATCTTATCTCTATGATTTTTTCACATTATTTATTTATAATATGTATTATCAACCATACTGGTCTTTGAAAATAGAAAAAACGTGAAGTTTAATAGAAATTTCTCTTCCCTCGTTAGCAAAAGTCGGTCGAGATTTTTGGAAAAAAATTGTGGAACCATATCAATATGCCAGTTGTTACTGGCATTAGGGATGCTTCTCGCACTATTGACTGCCAAATAAAAAGTATATTGTTTTAGAGTTCATGTATGTACGCCATAAGTACGATTTTTGTACAAGTTAGATACATACCTATATATATATCATGCCTTTTTCCCTTGCGGGGAAGACAGAGGGGTCTATTCATATAGACCCCTCTGTCTTCCCCGCAAGGGAAAAAGGTCCGTCATGACCTTATGGCCAGATTTAGCATGTTGGAGAGCGTGTAGATGGAAAACGGAATCAAAATAGTGGTAGGTTGCTAACCGCATTGCCTATTGACATGATTTCGCAGATTTTAACCCAATCCCTCGACCGGCTTTTACGATCTGCGCGGGAAGAGAAGCAGCTGGCACATTCTACGTTTTTTATTTTCTCCAAGACCAGCATGGAAGAGTAGATCATTAGAATCATTAAACCCTCCCGAGTACATAGTATAATTTATTTTCTATATAATTTCAGAGTAGTAGTATTATTTACTTTAAAAAAAGCGTCATGTTAAACGTCGCCTTTAGGTCTTGTGGTCCTGCTATATACAAAGAAGCGAAGAAAAGACTTGATTAGTTTGAAATGTTTCTGTTTTGTAAAACTTGAAAGTTTTACTTTTTTTGTAGTTGGGTAAATAAGTAATTTAGCGTCGTAAAAATAAATGCAAAGTGCACTGGAGTGCGAGACTGGTTTTTAATTATCTTGTCATGTTTAAGCACAGCTTTTTTCTCATAACGTTAATTAATAAAATGCAATTTATCGATGGTAAATTTGTGCTTATTTTTGGTTTGATTATTCTGTTAAATACCTTTATAAAATAAATAATAAATGGAAAAATATAACGAAAGAACTGTAAAACGAATATGTATGCCTAGATTTTATGAATGTGGTCTTATAATGGTTGGTAAAGCTCATAGATACACCTTTAAGCTAGATTAGCTTAAAACTAAAAATTATTTTTTTTTGCTCTATTTGAGTTTTTTTTTTTATATTATATATGACTTAAATATTTAGTATACACAAACTTACATACGCTATGTGAATTAATTACTGACTTGACCTTGAAGGGGTAACTCAGCACGTCAAAATCAACAACTTTTCTTATCAGTGAATCTGGGGAGCAACTCAAAAAATTTCAGCATTTTTATACAAAGTGCCGAGTCACCGGGCCGAAAAATTTTGTATGAAAATGATGATATTTTTCTAGTTCCCAGGATTGGTCCTATAGAAAAATATTTTCATTTTGATGCGCTGAATCACCCTCTCGAGGGAATATCGGTGGTTAATCTACACGATGTTTACACAAAATAAGCTCACAATATCATCACCATCATCATAATCTCAGCCTGTCTTCCGCACACGGGAAGCTCCTAGATGAGGTCAGCACAAGACCGAGATGGATGGCGGAAGCGAAAAGAGGACTATGCTCAGTCTTACAATATAGCACAGTATAAATAAATAAACTATAAATAAATAACTTAGAAAATACAAACTAAACAAAGCTCATAAACATCAATGAGAGACCTCTCCAACCCGTCTGGCCAGCGAGGAGAGTGTAGGCCAAATCTCTGTCTGCTCTGGTCAGGTGTGCGGAGGGGTCGTGCTCCTGCAATGGAGACTGGAGAGACCTGATGATGATGAAATAAATAAAGGGCGTTCAGTGTGCAAAATTAATTAATCTGTAATCGCTTTGTAATACACCTTCCAGCCCATGTGTCGTCGAAACCCGTCAATATCGCACCAATTAATATGAACCGCCCGCTATGATCGATGCGAACGCCCGTAATCTCTGAGCCCTCAAAGGTACCAAATTAAGCTTATTGAGAGGGTTAAGGACGATTTATACGATTCCGTATTGGTTCCGATCCATTTCATATATATTTAAAATTGGACTAGTAAACAAGGAAAGTAAAATAAAAATACCTGACTTAGTCTTCCTTCTGACAAGTCAACTAAATATGTACAGAAAAAAATGGGTTGTTTGGAAAGTTGGTTTACGAACAATAATTTTACGTGATACGATAACGGTGGAAGAGAAATACCACGTGATTTGAAGCTTCGAACTATATTGAAATTCTGGAATCAGAATCCATAATGGAACAGAATTGCAAGAAAAAAGGTTAAAAACGAAGAAAAAAATTTGAACTTCCGTAAAAATTCATCTAGCTGATGGGCGACTTTGTTTGGAAAGCCTATTTTTTGTCGATTTTCAGCTTTTTTTCTTGTAATTCTATTTCATTAGAGATTCTGATCCCAAGATTTCAATATAGTTCAGAGGTTCAAAATCACGCGGGAATATGCGTCAAAAGCCGAACGCTTGGGCCGATCGTGCCTCTCTTTATGACGGTACTGCACGAAATTGTGAAAATTGACGTGTTTTCAAATCACTAGTACTATGCGTTGAAATAAATAAATATAAATAAATATATACGGACAAATCACACAGATTGAGCGTACCCCAAGGTAAGTTCGAGACTTGTGTTATGGGATACTAGCTCAACGATACTATATTTTATAACATATACATATATAGATAAACATCCAAGACCCAGGCCAATCTGGAAAAGATCATTTTCCATCTTGACCTAGCCGGGGATCGAACCCGGGCACTCCATGTCGCAGCTGTCATTATTGCCATACTTCAATACATCAAAAGTATTTGTATAATTTAGGTCGATCCATGAACAAGATCGCCCCCTTGTTGGAATTTGAAACAGATACATATGAAATTTAAAAATGATATATGTTATGATAATCTAAAAACAATTTTCTTCGAAAACTTTGTAATTTTTACATCTAAAACAATAATTCTCACATGACAATATTTATATCCACATCTCGGAGGTCGCGCCCTTTTTTATTTTTTTATAAAAACATACATATGAAAATATTAAGACTTTTCATTTTTTTTCATTATCACCTAGTGGTTCTGCGCATCCTAATGGCTTGCGCAGTAGCGACGTTTTTCGTTCGCGCCGCACCCGCTTTGAACTCGGAACGTGACACTTTTACGTCCGTGCAGTCGGCGTTCATACATTTATAAGTCTAATTGACTGTAACTGTTATTAACCGGTATATTTGTAAACATAAACAGTGTTCAAAACACTCTATTTGGATACCGGTAGAGTCCCTGCTCACCATTTTATTCGAAGTCTGACTCGGTAACACAAGCCCTCCTTAATCACCCTTTATCGCACCAGATTTCGGGAGTCGACGTTCAATGTATCGATGCTCGTGTGGGTGGCGAGATATCGATTTTAATAGGAACCTTCTATCTAATCACCTAATGGCCTCAAGATTGATGGCTACATGGAGACAATAACGTTATTAATTTATATGTTCCCGTAACGGGAGCGGTGGTAAATCGAGCGTAAATAAAAGTTACATACATAGTTTCACGTCTTTTTCCCTTGCGGGGTAGACACAGCCTAGATCTATAAGACAGACAGTTAGCATGTTAGAGGGCGTGTAGATGGAAAACGGAATCAAATAGTGATAGGTTGCTAGCCGCATTGCCTATTCATATGATTCCGCAGATTTTAGCCCAATCCCTCGATCGGATTTTACGATCTGCGCAGGACGAGAAGCAGCTGGCACATTCTACGTTTTTTCTTTTCTCCCAGACCAGCATGGAAGAATAAAAGTTGGTTCAGTTTATACAAGACTTGCCTATAGCTAACCTCGAGTCCGCTCCTGGAATTCTTGCATTAAAAACTATTTGTTTTAGCCTAATTGTTATTAAAAACATCGATCAAACGCGAGTTGGACTCGCTCATAAAGGGTTCCGTATCATTCATCATTTATACAATATTAGACCTGTTCTCGTTATTATAATCGGCAAAAAAATCACGTTTGTTGTATTCCTGTACAACAAATTTGATTTTTTCCTGTTTGTATAGGAAGCCCACTTAATTAATGAAACACTTGTGTCACGGCCCTCTTTATAGCACCAATTTTAAGATAGAAACCTAAACAGGTAACAGATTTAGAAAAGCAATAGGCGGCCTTATCTCTAAGTGCAAATTCTTCCAGGCAACCTAATTTATTTTGTTTTAACGTAATTATTTATTTGTGTAATTATTTATTTATGACCGTAGTAATTAATTGTTTTTGTAAGAAAATTGTAATGTGATGTATTATTTTCGGTTATATTAATATTCTTTTTTTAAATCAAGCCGTCAGCTGGTAATGAGATTGACTCATACCGTCCGAGGCCCGCCCATTCCTTAAACGGTTGATCGCGTCTATTGTGTTCGGTGTCCTTTATACGGTACGTCTTAATCCTTCTAAACAGTGTAGTCAGTCCCGCTTTATGACACACTTGGATGTAGAAGCATTTTAATTTAACATCTTTATACTCTTCCCGGCTGGTCTGGGAGAAAATAAAAAACGTAGTAAGTGCCAGCTGCTTCTCTTCCGGCGCAGATCGTAAAAGCCGATTGAGGGATTGGGCTAAAATCTGCGGAATCATGTCAATAGGCGATGCGGCTAGCAACTACCACTATTTTGATTCCTTTTTCCATCTACACGCCCTCCAATATGCTAAATGTGGACAGAAGGTCTTATAGATCTAGGCTCTGTCTACCCCGCAAAGGAAAAAGACGTGATACTATGTATGTATCTTTATACTCCCCTGTTACTTTACAGACCAGTTTACGGGTCTAGGTCACATCTGTTTACTTTTATTTCAATGATTAGTAGGTTCAGTAAATCGGTCAAATGCGAGTTGGAATCGCGCACAAAGGGTTCCGTATCATTATCTATACAATTTGACTACCTGTTTTTTAAATAGGTTCTTTTTAATATGTATATATCTTATATATTATTATTGCTCGATTGTAATGCGAATTTTTAAAGTAAATATTTTCAAAAGTAAGTATTCTTTGGGTTTTCCAATTAAAATACGGACTTCTCTTAATTATACAAAGAGTGTGGAGTCAACCACGGTGTAAACGATAAGGATTTTTTTGTTAACTTGGTGCAATAAATACTTGGTTTTCTACATATGTAGTTTATGAGATATTTAAGTAAATATTCGCGAGATACTAAGGAAGGGCGAAAATCTAAAGGAATTATGTCAATAGACAGATAACAACCCATCTCTGTTGAATCCGTTCTCCCACCAATACGCTAAACGGGCTTTTTATTTTATGGCCCTTTTTGCTTTTGGCTTTGTCTATCCCGTAAGGGGTAAAAACGTAATTAATATCTTTATATGTATGCAACTTTAAATTGATATAGAATATTCGACTGGATCAGAAATTAGGTGATTTGTTTATTATTATAACAAGCGAGACCATAAAAATTGAAATAAAAGTAATGAACTAAACCTTTTTCACACGCTACAAACAAAATAACCTGCATAACATATTAGAAAGTTCTAACCACGCGCTAAACGGCATTTTTGTGTTGTTACCCTAGACTTTGTCTGTTCCGTAATAGGTAAAGACGTTAACATTTATGGATCTATAAATTGATATCGAATATTCTACTGTATGAGTCATTAGTTGACTCGTTTATTAAAATACCTAGCAAGACCATAAAATTGAAATAAAAGTAATGAAATAGAGCTTTTTTACACGCTACAAAGTAACCTACATAAAATATTAGAAAGTTCTAATCACACGCTAAACGGCCTTTTTGTGTTGTGTCCTTAGGTTATGTCTATCCCATAAGAGGCAAAGGCGTTAACACGTGTTTAACTATGGATTATATAGGACATTCTACGGGACGAGTCATTAGACGAATCGTTTATTATAACACCTAGCAAGACCATAAAAATTGAAATAAAAATAATAAAATAGCGCTTTTTCACACGGTACAAAGTAACCTGCATAAAATATTAGAACTAATAAACGCTCAGTGAAACAAAACTAATCCCTGTTTGTAGGTTAACCGCGGTTTACGACGACGCAATGAGCCCATAAATACTCGTATACGATGTAGATGAATAAAAACAAGACTTTTATAGACGTATAGAATTACAGTGCTTAAAATCCTACGGGAAACAATATCGTTTAGAATTTATTGGGCTGAATATCATTTGTTTCACACAAGTGTCAGATAAAAAATAGTTAAGAAAATAAGGAGAGTACTTAACCAGTTACATTTGGAAAAGTTGGATAATGTTGTTTGGTCATAATCATATTGTTATCAGCTTTTTCAATGGGCCTTCCTTCTCATAATCTCAGGTCTGCTCAGCCACTCATAATATGATCCAAAAATAATCATGTATATAATAAAAATTGTAATCATTAGAAATGAAACAAAGAGAAATGATAAGTTAAAAAAAATTATGATAAAATTAAAAAGCCCTTCAGGCGAGTTGGCGTCCAATATTGTTCAAAAGAGTTTCTTTTGGCGATTTTTTTCTCTGCAGTGGTCGGTTTCGAAACGTTAGTAACCTGTAGCTTTTGCACATTAATGAATAATACAAATATGCTAAATTAGATGTGATGTGATTTGACGTAAAAAAGTGCCTGCGTGGGCCTCATTTCTAAATTTTGAAACGTTTAGATTTTATTAGCGTTTTTCCGGTTAACGTAGGAATACGACCTAGAGGCAAACCACCAACCCGCTGGAGTAATCCACTCCTGAATTCCCTAAAGTACAACACCCAGGCTGCCATTACTTGGGCCAGAATAGATCAGCCTGGAAACACTTTGTGGCCGGGGCAAATTATGATGGTCACAGCCCTCAGTCATAAGGAAAATGCCCAAGAAGCCTAACATCAGTTCCCCTTGGGAACCGCAGACCAATACCTGTGACAATGATATATAGGCTTTTGACCACATTATCTACCCTCTATATAACAAACTAGCGAATTCATTTACTGCGTTACGGACACTCAGTGTTTACTATTGGTCCAATAGTATTGGATCATTATTACGAGAAACTATTTTTATGAGTCCCTGCTGCATGAGTAGCATAAGCTCTAGAGATGATGGAAGATGGAGCCACAAAATAATAGATTGAAGACCATGGCTGGGCCGCAGAAGCCGTGGAAAGCTAGTGGACCGATAGAGAGATGAGATTGTTAAGGCAACCGGCTCATTATGGAAAAGAAAAGCACAAAACGGAAGTGAATGGCGTGCATAAGATGAGATCTATATCCTGCAGTGGATTAATTAGGCTGCTAAAGAAGAGAATAAGAAGATTTGTATGAGAGAGCGATATTTTTAGGGTTCCGTACCCATAGGATAGAAACGGGACCCTATAACAAAGGCTCCACTGTCCATCTGTCACTAGGCTGTTGAACCGTGATAGTTAGTTACACAGTTGAAATGTTCACAGATGATGTATTTCTGTTGCCGCTATAACAACAAAAACAGAATAAAATTAATATTTAAGTCAAGGACTTCCACACAACAAACGTTACTTATTTTGCAATTTTTTGTTAATATAAAATAGTCTAATGTTGTATAGTTGATGACACGGAACCCTTTTGTTGCGAATAGAATCGCAATTAGCCGATTTTTGATTTTTGCAAAATTTTATTACTTATAGGTCACTAAATTTATGGGCAGGTGCAGGCATAAGTGGGTATTTCCACTCTGCATTTTGCTCTTACTGATCCTATAATGCGATATAAATATCATGGACCTTTTGTTATCATGCCCTCAGTGCCCTACCTCACACAAATCGGAAAATCACGAATTCCTGGCCACTTCCACCGCTCCCCGGGTTTTTCCATTTTACTGGAGGAGGGGTTAACCCAATGAGGGCTGGCTTGATGTTTTAAGGATAACATCTGATCTGACCTCACGGCCAAAAACTGTTCAAAGTGGAGAAGAAAAAGCCGAAAAGCGGAACCCGGGCTCCGAAGTACTCCAGCTAAAAAAGAGACTGTAAATCCCAATTCAGAAATGTATTAAATACATTTAGGGTATACATAGATTTTGCTATAGACTTTATCCAAAATGGTAAAAACGAGCTAAGTTTTAAAGGTAAACGTTAAACTTTTTTAAAACATTAGCAAATTATTTGACTCTGTACGTAATGACAAAAATTGATTGTTGCCAGTGTCATTCAAGAAACATAAGTATAATTTTATTTTGTGTTAGCTTTCGTCCGCGGCACCGCCCGCGTTAGTTTCGATTCCTCGGGAACAGTAGAATTTCCCAGAATTAAAGTACCCTATGTCCTTCCCCAGGCATTAAACTACCTCTATACCTTTCAATGGTTAAAGCGTGAAAAGAAGAAAGACAGACAGAGTTACTTTAGCATTTATAATATTAGTATAGATTTTGCCTCCCACTTAATAACTTCGCCGCCATGCTGCCAATAATTCTTTCCAGTTCCCCTTATTAAGTTATGTTAATTAGGTTATCAACATACAAACTAACCATTAAATTAATTCAAACCAAGGAATTTGCATGATAACTGATACAGAATACACGTCATTAGGTTTTTAATCCGAGAATCGAATAAAAATATAAATCGATTACCAGTATCGCTGTTCAATGTATCGAATCCACCGATTTATGATGAGAAAATTTGGGGATTAAGCCGATCGTTGACAGTCGAATAAAGAATGATTTTAGCGATTATTTGTTGTCAGTGTTGACCTCTACTAATCCCTCTATTACTATGCAAAAATAAAATCTACATATATCTAATAAAGATTCATATATTAAAGCATTTAACGGCAACATAAGTGTGATATCGATTTGTAACTTTTGTTTATTTAGATTAAAAGAAAAGGTGTACAAAAAAATATAATGTAATTTATGTTTTATGTTTGTTATTGCCATACTAGCTGTGTATGGAAATAAACCACTAAATAAACGTAATTTTCTTTTTGCACAGTTTAAATAGGATAATTTATATATACATTATTCTATTAGTTTAAAACTGTTTCACCTAATCTTCGGAAATTTACATAGTGTACAAACACGTCACTAATACACATGAATAATAAAAAGAGTCTACAATTGTTAAAATTTCGTATAATTATCGAAAGTAAGCCACGAAACTCAGCATTTAAAACAAAAAAGAAGAACATTGAGTAACAATTTATAAAGTTTCATATAATTTTCGGAATAGGTAAAGCTTTGCAGTTTACTTTCCGAGCAAATTCGTTCACTGCCATAATAACAGCAGCCTTGTCCCACTGCCGTAATTACAGTTATTTGAGCACACCCACCGCTACTCTAAGATATAAATAATAGAGAAGATATGGCAATTATTTTCTCGGTTGTTGGGCGCACTATAGTCCACCTGCTCAGTACACTTAATGCTTGACGATTACAAAAGATAATACAGTGTGTAATAATAAATTTGAGCCCTTCGTTCCTATTTTTTTTTTATTCGTGTTATGGCATAGAGAGCAATTGCAACAATTAATGTTTCTTATTGACGTGAAAACGTCTTATAAATCGATGAATAGGGAATGCACGCACGAAAACTTGTCGCGTTCTGTGTGCAAGTGAGAGCGAGTAACAAGCGATAGAGAGGAACGATCGGTCTAAGCGTTCGGCTTGTGATTCATCTATCTCTCTTCCGCCGTTATCACGTAAAAATTATCGTCCGTAAACCGACTTTATGGATTGGACAACCAATTTATTTTTCTTAGTTTTTACAACTAGTAAAAACCTCCCGTGCATAACTTTTATATTTTATCATATTACAATGTTTGTTGGAATAAGATTTTTAAATCTATTCTTAGTCCCTAATAACTAGTGAAACTAAATACTAGCCTTAAGAATATGGCTGATTCAAGTCCTTTTCTATGAATGCGTATCTTACTTGTTTTCATCTTTGCCCGAACCAATTTTGTATCGAATTAGTTGTTATAGGCGCCATTTATCTGAGGAATTGCAATAGACAGTTATTACAAAATACCAGCAATAGTCTCGCACCTCAGAGCACAATTAAGTAGATTCTTTTGAAATAAACGAGCGTTTCCTTAGCAAAAACCTGGCATCACCGTTCTATCTTGATATATTTCTGTGGTAGACGCTCAATAAGACCGCATACGAACTGACTTAGTAATAGTTACCAAACTCATTTTATGACAGTTATTTTAGGCATTATCCAGTTCGGTATGGGTAGCGAACGGGTCTAGAATAAATTGCCAATTTTGACTTACACGGCTTAGTTCGTATGTACGATACGACGCGTAATTCCATTTATGTTGTTAGCTGGTTTCGAGTTAAGGAAAGACTCCAACACAAATTGTGAGGATTATTTTGTAGCAGCTATTGCCCGCGGCTTTGCTCGCCTTACCTGAATGATAAATAGGCTATTGACCTTTTTGGCCCTTCTGACTATGAATGAAGAAATAAATAAGTTTATTGAAAGAAAAATAAAAACACGACTGCTTCAATAATTAAAGCCTATGCCACTCGCTAATAATAACTCATATGTCCAAATCCGTTGAGGCATAAGAAGTTACTGGTATTTTGGAATCGAGACATACATGTACTTGTAAACCTACATATAACAAATACATCTATAGATACATCCAAGACCCAGTCAATCTAAAAAAGGTCATTTTCAATTTTGACCTTACCAGGAATCAAACCTGGGACCTCTGGTGTGACAACCTGGGATGATGACTACTAGAGGCCACAGAGTATAAACTAACATTAATGCATTAATGGAAATTAGAGCGAACCATAGAAGTATGAAACATTTTTTTATTCTATGGCGCGAACATACTGTTTTTCTCTAGACGTTTCGACCAGGTTGCACCAGCCGTGGCCACTGGATGACTATTTAATGCATTTAAAAAATATGCAGCATGAAAGTTTAAAAGTATTTATAAACTAACATGCTCTTTTATTGCTTATCCGATCCAGGGCCGAGAATGGTAGCGGAAGCAACCGGAAACATTATGACATACAGGTATTTTATTTACCGGTAAAGGAAGCTTCCATCTTTTTGCTCAAGAAATGTGACCAATTCTCGATTCACACGCGATGTGCGAAAGTCACGCGAGCTAAGCCACAGTCAACACCTAATTTATATTAATATATACTACCTAATCTTAGTACCTTCATCCGGTGATTAGGGATTAATCTATATGCATAGCGAATCACCGCTAATGCACACGCATTCAGTTAATAATTCTGTATTTTGCTTGTTTTTGCATTATATTAATGGATAACTTATATTTTTTAAATACGAAAATAATCCGTAACTTCTGTTAAAGCCGTGGAGCAAGAGATATTTTATGCCATTTTAGACGAATCCATACTAATCTTACAATTGCGAAAGTATCTCTGTCTGTCTGTTACCTACCTTTTAATGCTTTAAAGATAGAACTTATTTAGATAAAATTTTGTACGGAGGTAGTTTGAGGCCTGGGAAAGGGCCCTGTCTTACAGCTTACAGCACGAATAAAGTAAATCCGAAAACCGTAAATTACAAATTTACGGTAATGGTACTAAAAAAAAAACTTTTTATACGGAATCTTCGGTACACTCTATTGGCCGGTTTTTTTTAGGTAAGTTATAGGGCGGCAAACGAGCAAGCGAGTCACCTGATGGTAAGCGATCAACGCTGCCCATGGTCAACTGCAACACCAGAGTGTGACAGCAGCATTGCCGGCCTTTCAAGGAGTTGAGGAAAGGACATTGGGAGTAGGTTAAAATGGGGGACATAGGGGAGGAGTGAGAAGGATGGACCTCCAGCTCTCTCACTCACAGAACGAAGCATAAAAACGGTTAGGCTTCTACTCAAACGTCGATTTTCTGTGAGAGTGTGGTACTTCCCCGGACGAGCCGGCCCATGCGTGCTACTAGCAAAAATGAATTTTGCCGGTAGCGTGGCTCTACCACAACGAAAACAAAAAAAAAGGCCGATTTTTACCTTAAACACTGTATTTTCAATAAATACTTTTAATTTTCTTCCACTTTTATATTCACTGTATTTTCCATAACATTTAGACTATATATCTCACCGGCTGTTCCTGACTTTCTTGCATTACCTTTAGTTGCTAGCTAATTTAATTTGGTATTAGTTTGTAACAATTAATTTGCCTCAATAAATCATAAAAGCAGCAGGTAAACGAAAACCTAATTTTAAAATAAATTTGTACCATTATTAAACGTAACTTAAGACCATAGATATCAGAATATTATTAGGTTAGATCGGTTCTCGGCCGTAATTAGTTCGAGTATCGATGTCTCCAGTTCGATATGTTTCAAGTTTTTGCTCCAAAGGGCTTTATTAACACAATACTATGGAACTTACTTATGGTAAGTGATGCCATGATGTTTCAGACTCATAACGGAGTTTAAATTTTGCATATAATCGCTGCACAAAATGGCATTTAAGAAAAATAGCCAAACGTGTTACACATGTAAAATCCCTACTCTAAAACGCGGTCACGTTATAGAGAAATATGTATAATCAATTTGATCATAAAGCTTTCACTCTATACATCTCTGTGCTTAAGACATACCTATGTAACATACATTTTATAGACGTAGTAATAGATGCGGCTAGCAACCCATCACTAATATATACGGTAAATGTGGCCCTTGGGTCCAATATTTGTACATATGTAGTAATTGTTAGATATAATATTAATGTACGTTTCAATGGTACTGATATCTTTCCAAAAATACTGCTAGTACAATTTTCATATGATATTGATTCGTTGAAGCCCACTAATGTAGGGCATGTGATGAACTGGACGACACAATGAGACACATTTTGTGTATCTGTGACTCGTTGGCTGGTAAGCGTTTGGACCTCTTCGGATTGGCTTATCCTGAGCTAGAGTACTACAGGCACTACGTACTAACCACCGTGTGGGTGAGTAAGGTATGGAGTAAGTATAAAATAATGCCTTTCCGAGATTTCACATTTAATATTCCGCTACTTGTTAATAAATTCACATCAACCTTTGATTCATTATTGTGGTTTGATAGAGAATTCAATTCACGATGCCGATATTCGGCAAAATTATTGAAATTTCAAAATTACTGGTTTGATGATAATCTGTGGCGAAATATTTAATCTGGCTGTACTGTAAATCGGATACGAATATTTAATTTGTTATTTTGCAGTTACGAGATATTTTAATTAAAAGTTTTTCTTACATTCTACTATAAAGCATTGATATGTTTTTGTTCGACTAAGTATATCACAAAAAATGTTATGCTCAAGTCACACTGAGTTAATATCTAATAATCGAATTCAATTAAATATTTACATCTTATATCCTATAAGTATACTAATTAAAATAAATTAAAAAATAAAATAATTATCAAATAAACCTATAATAGGAATAAATCGGTCGAACGACCTAACCAAGGTCGCAGGAAGACGCTGGGTGCAGGCCGCTTCCAACCGGTCATATAGGAAATATAAGACATATCTACACACCTAAGTGTAAATTAGTATACTTTACATCTACGAGTATCATCATCATCAGGTCTTTTTAGTGTCCACTACAGGAGCACGACCCTATCTGTACTACTAGAGCCGTACTTGGCCAGAGCAGCCAAAGGACTTGGCCTACACTCTCCACGCTGGCCAGACGGGTTGGAGAGGTCTCACAGATGTTTATAAGCTTTGTTTCGCTTGTGTTTCGTAAGTCGCCTTCTACTACATCCACGGGAAGACTTGGAGTAGTCCTATTCTACTCTGCCGGATACCACACGGCTATTATTTTCATTCAATCAAATTTTTATATAATTTTAATTCAATTAAATATTTATATCTTAAATCGTATAAGTATGCTAATTAATAAAATTAAGGGAGAGGAAGACACTGGATGCTGGCGGCTTCCAACCGGTCATATTGGAAATATAAGACATATCTACACACCTGTGTAGATCAAGTGTAGATTAGTATACTTTACATCCACGTGTATAATACTAATCTACACTTCTACACAAATATTATAAAGAGGAAAGATTTGTTTGTTTACGTTGAGGGTCTGGAACTAGTGGACCGACTTGAAATATTCTTTCACCATTTCAATCCCACATTATCCCTTTTGCAGGCCGCTTCCAACCGGTCGAATGGGAAATTCTTCCTAGGTCGGGGAGGCCTATGTCCAGCAGTTGACTTCTTGCGGCTGTCGAATGATGAAATAAGTCGTAGTTAAAGTTAAACTTACGGACAGCGTCACAGTCAGTGAGTCAATATAACTAATGCCATGAATACATGGCATGAGTTATATTGAAACTGATATATTCGTACTTATTACAAACTCTCTTTATAGATTAGGTAATGATTATAAAAATTCAGAAAAAGATGAATAGATGTCTTAGTAAGTGTGAATTTGTGAATTGTTTATCATAGGATACGGTCCAATAGTTTCAAAGCCTTCAATGCGAACATACAAATCTTTCCTCTTTAAATTATTAGTGTAGAAGTGTAGATTAGTATATACTCATAGTGATGTAGAGTAAGAGTGTAGATATGTCGTAGCTCAAGCTTCAAATTGACGACAATATTATTATCTTCCTTCGGTTTTTCTTTACGTAAGTTCATGACCTAGACCCGTTCAAAACACATGCACCTACATAGTATTACGAATTTTTATCTTGCGGGGTGAACAGAGCCCAGGTCTTTAAAGCCAAAAAGCCACGTTTTAAATATTAGGTAGGCGTTAGGAGAAAAACGAAATCAAAATAGTGATAGGTTGCTAGCCGAATCGCCTACTAGTATGATTCCTCAGATTTTCGCCCATGCGATATATTATAAATAAACATACATACATATCACGTCTTTATCCCTTACGGGGAGCTAGAGCCTAAGATCACAAAAGGCCACGTCTAGCGTGCTGGTGAGCGTGAAGGTGGAAAACGGATCACAATAGTGATGGGTTGCTAGCCGCATCGCCTATTGTCATAATCTTTAGATTTTCTCCCATTCCCTTGAACGGCTTCGACGATCTGCGCGGGAAGAGAAGCAGCTGGCACATTCTACGCATTTTCTTTTCTCCCAGACCAGGAAATAAAAAGCGCCAAATTGCCAACTACATTATTTTCTTGCATCAGTTTTTCTCTGCGTAAGATCAAAGCACATGTCACGATGTAAAAGAAGGTGATCCTAACAAATGAGATCCATCCAAGCGGCTCTTTTCCATTTATTGGTGTAAATTGGAAGCCGTCTCACCTGAGATAACAACTCGCAGATAACAAGGTCTCGTGTCACATCCCCTTAACGTACGTGTCACACAAATCGCCTTAACGTATTGACACATCTATATGAAACTTCCTTTTATTTTACTGAAGATATAGGTACAAAAGGGTAAATCATGCAGTTCTTTGTTATATCCTTTGTTATATCCAATTTTGAGTAAAGTTTGTGATTTGACTTAGGTAGGTATAACAAGGTTTTTTTAATGAAAAGCGACTGTCTAATTAAGGATAGCTTATGTTAAGCCCTGAGAAATACTGGCTATAATTACCACGTAATAATTCCAATAATAGCCCATATATCCTAATTTGTTGAGGCATTAAAGAGTTATGGTAGAATAATGAAAACACGTAAAATACATGAACTCGAAAACATTACACTTCTTTTTATGGGCAGATAAGTAAGATTTATATGGTTTCTAATTATATTTATTGCATATTATGGCAAAAGAATTTGGTAATAATATAGAGTGAAGTTGTGCTCATGAACACTTTAAGGCCTAGTAAAGGGCCACTCCCCTTCTAAGGATGTCAGGTAAAGCGAAAAAGGGCTATACGTATACTAACAAAACAACTCATACATCAAGCCCAGAAGGGTTGATGAATAGCTTTACCCAGGAGTAGCATTAAAAATAAAATACAATCTTAAACAGTAATTCATCAGAACTGAACAGAAATGTGACGAATTAATAAACAGTAACCTTTTAGGTGTATGCACAATGTACATCTTGATAAACTGGTATTTTGGTGCAATATTTATTCATTCATCATCATCATTCCAGTCGTAAGATATCCACTGCTGGACAAAGGCCGGTCCCAAGGATTCCCCGCTTCATGGATAGGATATTACCATACTCACCACGCTTGGCAGGCGGGTTGGCGAGCGCAGTTTCTTTGGCTTCTTGTGCTTCCGACGCTGCTGCTCATCGAAAGCATTTTAAGCTGGGAAAGGATAGTAGTTTGTTGGATTTGGGGATGGAATGTTGATTTAGAGATGTGAAGGCTCGGCCGTCCCGACGCTCTAGCCGAGTTCTCACATAAATAGGAAGGAAGAGCACAAGACGAACACACAGAACACAGCTAATAACTTTATTATAATGTTTGCTTTACAACTTGAATAAATTAAAAACAGGGACTTATGCTCCAAGATATGGTAGAAGACTCAAGATGTTAGTAGACTGAAAGATGTTAACAGATTGAAAGGTGGTAGCAGACTGAAGAATGATCGAAAGAATGAGTGATGAGAGAGAGAGAAAGTAATCTAAAAATGGAATGAAATTTGAATTAAAAATAAAATTTGAATTAAAATAAGGAATGAAAAATGGACAGGATGTGAGAAATGAGGTTGGATGAGATGCAGCATGCAGGTAGCATGCTGCAACGTTACAGAGATACTACTCATATAGAATAGCCGTGTGGTATCCGGCAGAGTAGAATAGGACCACTCCAAGTCTTCCCGTGGAAGTCGTAGAAGGCGACTTAGGAAATACAAGCTAAACAAAGCTTATGAACATCTAAGAGACCTCTCCAACCCGTCTGGCCAGCGTGGAGAGTGTAGCCCAAGTCCTCTGGCTGCTCTAGCCAAGTATGGCTCTAGTAGTACAGAGAGGGTCGTGCTCCTGTAGTGGAGACTAAAAAGGACCTGATGATAATAAATAAATAAATATATACGGACAAATCACACAGATTGAGCTAGCCCCAAAGTAAGTTCGAGACTTGTGTTATGGGATACTAACTCAACGATACTATTTTTTATAACAAATACATATATAGATAAACATCCAAGACCCAGGCCAATCTGAAAAAGATCATTTTCCATCTTGACCTGGCCGGGGATCGAACCCGGTCACTCCGTGTCGCAGGCTGGCGTGTTGACCGCTGCGCCACGGAGCTAGTCAAATGATGATGACTCACTAGGATGAATGGGAGAAAAGCAAGTTGGGATGCCGGGCACGCGTACCCGATGTCATCCCTGCACCCACCGGCCAAAAAGTTGAGGATGACACCCTTAACCTGTTTCTTATTTTTGACACTATTTATTATTTGGTCTAAATTCAATAACATTTAATTTTGACGCTGGATAACCAACACTCAAGTTTATTCCATCGATTTTAGCTATCTTCTTTTACTCTGGCTTTATATCAACTATACATCCTAGTCACCCAAAATCAAATTATTAAATTGTGTTGTACCGTATTGTGTATCTTCAGCATGCAAAGTAAATTATAAGTATGTATACGAAGGAAATTTAAATCATTAATAATATTATAAACGCGAAAGTTTGTAATATTAGTTAGGATGTATGGAGAGTATGTATAGATGTATGGATGTGTGTTACTCTTTTAGACCAAAATGGCTGAACGGAGTTCGACAAAATTTTTGCACACAAATAGGTTAACCTGGATTAACACATAGGCAACCTTTCATCCGGAAAAAAAGGACTATTCCCGCGGGATTGGCATTACCGTGAGCGGAGCCGCGGGCGACAGCTAGTGTAGTATATTGTTCAAAATCATATTCAATCTGAAGTAAAACTTAACTCGAAAACATGCAAGCATAGTTTCCGGGCAAAGTTCATAGACTAAACAACGCTCCCGTCTTGTTCACACGCAAACACGTGTCGTCATTCCCCTGATGCGAGAATGCGGGTGCATTGTCTGCACCGCATTGAGAGGAGATAGATCGAGTTTCTAAGCTGGTATTTTGGTAATTAACCAGGGATCAAGCCAGGGTTGGGCAGTATTTGAATTACTAGTAATTAAAATATTTAATTGAAATACAAATCTTTATAATTGTTTTAGAATTCCGTAAGAAGTCCACCGCTGAACGATGGCGTCTCCCAAGGATTGGTCCTTCAATGGGAGAATATTGCCAGTGGCGGGCAGATTGGTGAGCGTAGTTTCTTTTATTGTTCTGAGGTTTCTTTGGTTTATTGTGTTTATAGTGCTGACGCTAAAGTAATTAGTAACAACTTTTTGCACTTAATATTTCAAATACAGAATTTTGTTGCTTTTAAATATATTTCGCGTTCTTAAAAAAAGTACGATTAGCATGTGTGTGTGTTTTGCAGAAAATGGCGGTCGAACATGAGTTTTAAAAAGAGGTTGTTTGTCTGACATTACAGTATTAAAATTATTTATTTGAGGAAATACCTACATAAGCCTATATTGTGACTAGTAGGTAAACGTATTTTAAATCAAGTAGTTTAAAAACTTTATTTAGATAGTATTTTGTACTTTGGATTTTAATTGACGCAAATAAGTATGAGGGCTGGGCAATATTCATGTTTTGCCCAACCCTGGTTCAAGCTTACCGAGAATCTCTATAGTATTCTGTCTATATAATCTTTCATATTAAAAACCTATTTCAATCAACTACTGATTTTGAAGAAATTCATATTTTCATATCAGTTCATATATGTCGGAGTTATGAGGCAACAAGTATTTAAACAGATAAACAACGGAATTGATAACCTCCTCCTTCTTTGAAGGCGGGTAAATATAAGTGGGTACTTGTTTATCTCTTAACCTTCGATCAAGGTCTTAACGAATACAGAATACCGAGTGATCGTTAAAATAACATATTTTTCTGGAGTGTAAGCTTTTGGTCGGTGGAACCTTCACTTCCCGTCATCATCTAAGACAAGAGGGCTGTCTGAAATTTTAGGAATATCAAATATCTACTTTGAAAGTATCTATTCCCAATACAAAAGCATAAAATCCAATTGGTCTCATTTATCGACGAACGACTTTATTTCCCTTGGCTTTATTTCTCATTTGGTCTCATTTTACTGCAGTATAAAGATGGGTACCTAGATTTCAATATATTTAATGAAAGATAGGTCTATTTCGATGAGTTCTTAAAAAATATGACTATTATAAATTCATAGATATAATCTTCCTTCTTCGCTAAGCATTTTCCAGGTTGTATCTTGAGCTTGGAGCGTTTCGGCCGGGGTCCGCTATTATGACATTTTTTTTTTTACACCGGACGACCTGCCTGACGGTAATTTAACGTTAATTTGTCCTCCGTCCTCCAATTGTGAAATTCTGAGATATAATATTACGAAGTATTACAAATTAAATGTAAATACTCAAGCGAATGCCAATAAAAGGTATTTGTTTTTTATCCTTTCAAGATATCATTGAAAGGATAAAAAACAGATACATTTTACCCAGAAAAATAAGTAATGTTTAAAAAAGCCATTTATTGCCATATATTTTAGGTACACATCATTAACAATTTATTAAATAAGAGAAAGATTTTACAGCATAAGTGCCTAATTTAATGTTGGCAAAGCAATGCCTCAGCCTGGCTGCTAGAGAAATGTTCCTGAAGGACCTATACTATCGGGAGCGGATTCGCGAGGATAAGCTAAGTAAATTTAATAATTGTTATAATTAGATACGAGATCAAGCATCAAAAACTTACATTACCACACATTACCCTGTCTAATAATCGTTGCGTCTTAACTTGCCTCGCCGGATTGCCTTCATACGAGTACCTAATAAAAACATTGGATCCGTACGTACAGATGCACAAACAAACAAGTGCATCGCCCAGATGCTGCCACTTCCAGGACAAAGTTATAATCTTTGTTTGTATATATTTGTATGAGAAATTCCCCTGTAGTCTTGCCGTGCTGTGATACCGATTACATGTTAATACTCCTAATTAAATAACTAGAGCACCGTGGTGCAGTTGTTTTTTTTATGTATATTTGACGGCAAACGAGCAGGCGAGCCACCTGATGGAAAGTGGTCACCCTCACCCATGGACATCTGCAACACCAGAGGAGGTGCTGATGCGTTGCCGACTCTTAAGATACCTGTAAACACGCCTTTTGAAGGACCCCAAGTAATAGCACACAGGGAAAACCTCGGAAAGTCCGTTCGACAATCCTGCTGTATGAGAAAAAAAACACGTGACGCTCTGACATTTTTGGAGACCCAAGTGTCAGGGATGTGGCGATAGACTTTAATCCTGTGGCGAGCGGTGCGGTGGTAGAAAGGTGACTGTAGCACCAATTCAAAAAGTTCTTCAGAACACTCTTCTTAGTATAGACGGTAAAATACACACAGAGAGCCAATGTCTCTCCGTAGACAGAAGGTGTCTAAATCGTCTGTGACTGTGGTGGGGCGAGCGTCGATAATACGAATCGTCCGGTGATGAATGTCTGAGATGTAATTTTTCATACAAATAAATTTCTTATTTTAGCTCTAGAATCTTTTGGAGTTATGAACGCCAAAACCTCGGGTAGTCCTTTGGTCATCTTGATATTAACGTAATCAACAGACCATTCATCTGATCAAAAGTAGATTACTAGCAAATAAAGGATTGACAAACACATCCTAACTAATATTAGGTATATTTGATTGGTCGTGTATTTGTTTATAATGGATAATTCAAAAACCACTTAATGACTTTTTCGCATATAGAAAACGGTTAACATAGACTATAATTTACGCAAACCAAGTCATAGAAAGCAGCTAGTATAAAAATTAAACATTCCAATCATAGATAAATAAAATATTTCGGACTTTAATGATTTCAATGGCAAAATACTCAAAGGTTGCTCTTCTTAACATTAATTAAATTCTTAAGTGTATGACTTGAGCATTGATTAATTGTTAAGAAGAAATTAACTATTCAAGCAACTTTTGAGTATTTGGCAATAGGTCTCTAGACCGTCACACAAATGCGATTTTCTGATGAATAAGATAGTGTTTGGGGACTATGATATAATTAGGCATTAGAGGATGGATAAACTCATCATCATCATCATCATCAGGTCCTTTTTAGTCTCCACTACAGGAGCACGACCCTCTCTGTACTACTAGGGCCATACTTGGCCAGAGCAGCCAGAGGACTTGGCCTACACTCTCCACGCTGGCCAGACGGGTTGGATAGGTCTCTTAGATGTTTATGGATAAACTCAAAAACTACTAAACCAATTTTAAAGACTTTTTCGCATATAGAAAACTATAATTTACGCGAAGAAAGTCATAGAAAAACAGCTAGTAGAAAAATTAAACATTCTCGAGAGCTCAGTGAAAACAAACCCTCGTTTTATTGTCCAAGATAGAACTAAACCGTGATGCTTCAGTGCCATTAAAGTGATGCAAATCAGCAGCTGTAAAACAAACAGGATCGCCATAAAACAGGTCTTAGCGAGAGACGTTGTGACGTCACTGGAAAGAAATAAAACATGGGACCACCGCAGTAGTGTATTTGATACTTCATTGCCGTAATGTGATATCGGTTAGGTTAGCACACAGAAATAGAACGGGGATGCCAGGATTTTTCCTAGGAAACGCGCGTGTCAGTTTTTGCATAAGCCGCATCCCCAATTTGACGTCATTACTAGCGAAATAGTAATGTGAAATGGATATAAATAAATCGCATCATATCGATAAACAGTTTTTACAGTTAAAAACCGCAAAATAAGTATGTGTTATGAGGCCTATGTCCAACAGTGGACTTCTTGCGGTTGAAATTATGATGATGAAAGCATGTGGGACGAGCGCGCTGACTGATGAACGTTTAACGAATCTTGCACGATCGTGCAAGATTGAGACACGCGTGTATCACCTGAGGGCTGAGATGATGATGATGATGATCATATATAGAGCTTATAAAGACGATATCTATGAAAACAAAGTAACTTACTCCATGACCAACCCTTACAGATTTATTGTTAGTATGATAATGAGGACCACCAGTGCCGCGCGAACGAAAAACGTCGCTACTGCGCAAGCCATTAGGCTGCGCAGAACCATTCGGCGATTAGGAAAAAAGATGAATAGTCTTAATATTTCCATATTTATATCTTTATAAAAAAAATTAGAATGGGGGCGACCTCCGAGACGTGCATACAAATATTGTCATGTGAGAATTGTTGTTTTAGACTTAAAAATTACAAAGATTTCGAAGAAAAATCCTTGTAGATATCATACCATATATATATAATTTCTAAATTTCATATGTATCTGTTTCAGATTCCAATAAGGGGGCGATCTTGTTCAAGGATTGATCTAAATTATACAAATATTTTTGATGTATTTAATTAATTCAGCGCATAGTACTAGTGATTTAAAAACACGTAAATTTTCACAATTTCGTGCAGTACCGTCTAAACATCGAAATAAGGCTGGAAAAACAAAAATCTGCTGCCTTATAAAGCGCCGATTAAAACAGACGAAATATGAAAATGTTTGCCTTATAAACGTTTGCATTTCATGGCCAGTAAAAGGGAATGCGTCATAATTTTGATGTGTCCTCGCAATTTATATTCGCGTACGTGTTTGGATTTACAATGGACTTGAGGAATTTGATCGCGAATTCAGAATGTACCTTCCCATTTTTCTTTGATGTCAAACCTTTTAAGAATAGTGCGTTTACTTAGTCTTTCTTTGTTTAAATGTGCTTTTGGGATAAAAAGTTTTTAGCCAAATTTAATACTTTTTTTATATACACTTTTTTAAATATATATTTCTTTGAACAGATAATAATAATGTCATATCAATTTAACAACTAAAATTGTTGATATCAATAATCTACATACATATATAGCTACTTAGCTAGTACTATATATATCTCTTAATTTAGGGCCGGACTGTAGAAGAAGCGGTACTCACAATTTTAGTTTACCAAACAAAGTTTCAGCAGAATATTTTTAACAAAATAAATCAATACACTTCTTAACGATATGTGTATGACAAGAATTTTGTCCTTCACGACAGTAAATTTACGTTTTATGTGTATTATGTACATATTTTTTTTACTTGTGCGAGTACATCTACAACATCAGAGTTTTTAACAGAGCGTCTTTTAAAGGAACTCAGGTCATAGCTTCGAGGAACGGTGGAAGAAAGCTTGTTCAACAACTTACACACGCGAAGGAAAAAAAGATCTACTATCTAGATAAAGTGTTTTTGTGAATCGCCAGGCCTCGAGGTGATGAGCATGAAGTCTGTTTCCACGGCGAGAAGTATGATATATACTTACGAATATATAAATATATACGGACAAATAAATATAAAATATATGCTTTTATTGTACAATTCATTTAGCATCTTCAAAATATGATGATGAAGAAGTAATAGGCCGGCATCCAAAATAGGCTAGTTTCCTAAAAAAATATTATTACTGCGTCATTATTACTCTTTTGTCAATTAAACAATAATTATAAAGATATAGCCTGTCTAAGTTCCGTGTGATGTCACAGTTTGCTACACTTTTTAGAAAACTCTGACGTCACGAGCCCCCAGTCATGAAATTAAATTAATTTATCTTTTTTTTTTTTTAAATTGACAACGTAAAATACGTGGACGCGACCCGATGGAATCACATTAATACCGTGGCAAAGAGGACGAAGTTTGTTATGGGACGCGACGTGTGTCTGTACTTACGCGGCGTCCTATCTTCCCAATACCATGCGATCACCTAGAGCAGCGGCGAAAGTGGCAGCTGGACACAAGTCGTCCAAATATTCAGTTTTGTCCACTCAAATTGAGTTTGTACCAGTCGCCGTAGAAACTGCAGGGCCATGGTGTCCAGAAGCTAAGAACTTCATTGGGGAAATAGGACGACGTTTGAGAGACAAAGGCTATGACCACCGCTCCGGATGGTACTTGGTTCAAAGATTATCCATAGCCATCCAAAGAGGAAATGCTGCTAGCATAATGGGTACTTTTGAGCCAGGTACAATTCGGGGTGGCATTTTTGACTAATTTTCTTTTTTTTTTATATATTTGTTACTTTTTGTTTTATAATTTTTTGTGTGAATAAAGAGAGGTTTCAAATACGTGTCCAATATGTTTTGATTATAAAACTGATGGACTAATTTTAATATTATTATTTGACTCTGGAAACTAGCCTATTGTAGCTGATAAAAGGCTTAATTTAAATAACTTTTTCATGTAATAAACCGCAAGTGGTTCTAACAATTCTCGAGCTCTTCCGTGCTTCAGAAGGCACGGTGAGTCGTTGGTCCCAGCTGTCATCATTAATGGCAGTCGTTAAGCTATGTCAGATGCCTTTAGACAGATTGTAAAATCTGACACCAGTGTTGGCCACTTACACATACGAAAAACAGCATTTAATAGCAACTATAAAACTTTCAAAGTTTGCATTAATGTTTGATACTAGGCCTGATAAATAATATCAGCTTTATTCGATTGACTCACACTTTGCAATAGAAGTCCCGGGGCAAGCAAGTCGTTTCGAGCGTCGTTCGAGCGACCGCGTGTGGAATAACAAAGAGATAGATATACGAGCGTTGCTGTCCCGATTTATGTTACTGGCAACATTAGTGCAATTAGAATTACATTTTCTATTAAAAACGTGACATGATTTTTGAATTTGCAACACCTGAAACACAAACATTCGGAATTTATGGGATTCACAACACCACTGTAATTAAAATTGCCCATTTTCTGCCTTATAGCCTTACTTAGAATGTCTAAATGTGCAAAAAATGCTGAGTTATATTGCTGGCAACACTGTTGCATTCAAAATCATGTTTTACATATACGTGCTACCAATATCTACGATTTTGAAGTATTTTTGATCACGATAGATAAGAGTGAACATACTTTTATCTATCGTAGACATTCATTTAACGATTTTTTTATTTAAATTCAGAGTAACTCCGGTGTGCATACATTTTCAAATAATTGATTTTACAATATTATTCTTAAATTGTTTTTATTTAATATTTTTTTATTTTTCGTTACGTCTTGATGATATAGCTATCCCTCATTTTTGATCATCCTTATGACGGCATGATCTTTACTGTTCCTCGTAGCCCTAACTCATTTATTACATTTTTTAATTGACTTACTCGCTGCCGCCCGTAGCTCCGCTCACGCTAATATCGGTCTCGCGGGGACAGCACTTCCGGAATGAAAGTTAGCCTATATGTTAATCTAGGTTTATTACCTATCTGTAAAATTTTGACAAAATCCGTTCAACCGTATTGGCATGATTGAGTAACAAACATCCATACATAGCATACTCACAAACATTCGCGATTATAATAATAGTAAGGATCTTAATTATTGACAGATTGATCGACAAAACTTATATTATAAAAATAAAATATTTGATTGCATGTTATTTTCTAAATGATCTCAAAAAAAGCTCAAAAATTTGGTTTTGAAAAATTTTTGAGCTTTTTTTGAGATCATTTACTAGCTAATTATAACCTACACCAACAACAACGATCATAGGCTATAATTTATACAAAAAAAGTCGCGGGAATAGTTTTAAAACTTTATATTATAAATAAATATATACGGACAAATCACACAGATTGAGCTAGCCCCAAAGTAAGTTCGAGACTTGTGTATTATGCTATACTATATTTTATAACAAATACATATTATAGATGAACATCCAAGACCCAGGCCAATCTGAAAAAGATCATTTTCCATCTTGACGTGACCGGGGCCCTTGTGACGCAGGCTGGCGTGGTAACCACTGCGCCACGGAGCTCGCCCTAAAAAGAATAAAAAGACTTTTCTTTAAAAAAAATCTTCTATTTTGTTGTCAAAAAATAATGGTTGAGCTATACTGTGGCCCAAATCAGATTAGCAAGTCTTGAACAAAACGGCATGCTTTCTAGTCAATATTCAATCGGCAGTTTCCGCGTTCGACTGATCTATGCTAACAGATAAGTGAACGCTGCAAACAAGCTGCATGCTATCGGGCGTTGACCCGGGGAGGCATGCAGAGCCGTTGTATTCGAACACCTGCGTTGTTTTAATGCTCTGATACACCAAACTGATGCCTGGATCATAACGGATGGTCGAGATTTTCATACATCTTCCATCGGATGTCTTTGGTTTGTAATGACTTTTTATCATGTTTATCATTGCCTACAAGCTGTATGCTATCGGGCGTTGACCTGGGGAGGCATGCGGAGCCTTTGTATTCGAACACCTGCGTTGTTTTAGTGCTCTTACACACCAAACTGATGCCTGGATCTTAGCATATGGTCGAGACTTTTGTACATCTTATATCGGGTGACTTTGGTTTGTAATGACTTTTTATCATGTTTATTATTGCCTACAAGCTGTATGCTATCGGGCGTTGACCCCCCAGGGAGGTATGCGGAGCCGTTGGATTTGAACACCTGCGTTGTTTTAGCGCTCTTACACACTAAACTGATGCCTGGATCATAATTAATAACGAATGGTAGAGATTTTTGTACCTCTTCCATCGGATGACTTTGGTTTGTAATGACTTGTTATTGTTTGTTATAATAATAACATGCAGCTTGTATTTATTGTTATCAAACCTCGACCCGAGGAGGTATTCAGAGCCGTTGGATTCCAACACCTGGGTTGTTTTAGTGCTCTTAGTCCAAACTGATGTCTGGCCCACGCGACGGCGGCCCACGCGACGGCTGGTATTTTTTTTACCTCTATTGGATGACTTTTGGTTGTAACGACTTTCTAGTATGTTTGTTATCTCTGCAAACAAGCTGCATGCTATCGGGCATCAACCCGGGGAGCTATGCGAAGCCGTTGGACTCGAATACCTGCACTATTTTAGCACCCTTTCACATAAAACATGGTACTGAGCCGGACGGAGCAGTGAATCAAAAACTGACAACAAACTCATAGTCAAACAGAAGATGACAGGAAATGAAAGTAAGTATAACTAAAAATATTCACCATAACGTTGTTGATTTATCATTTATCAATGGTACAAATAATTGCACTTTCTATTTGAGTTACTTATGGGCTACTAAGATTATGGTAAAGGATCTTCATATGGTACAGATAGCCAAGTCTTCTGGCTGCTCTGGCCAAGTATGGCCCTAGTAGTACAGAGAGGGTCGTGCTCCTGTAGTGGAGACTAAAAAGGACCTGATGATGATGATGATGATGATGCAGATATTATTGTATGTCATGTTTTAGGAGGAATCACACAGTATTACCTACTTGTCTTCTATTCTTAAAATATGTCTTGTATAGTAAAAGACAATAAAATGACACGGTTTTTGGTGTTTCGTGGTAGTCATTCATTATTTATATCTTTTTTCGTGAACAAACATAAATACTTTTTACTAAATTTAATGTAATAGAAAAACAAATGTTTATATTTAACCGGCTTTAAAAAAGGAGAAGGTTATCAATTCGGTTGTATTTTTTAAAATGTTTGTTTTCTCAGAACTTCGTCATTTGAACCTATTTTAAAAATTGTTCTTTTGTTTTAAAGATTATGCTTTCAAACAAAAGAACAATTAATATGAGTTTATTTTTACTAAATTTAATGTAATAGAAAAACAAATGTTTATTTTTAACCGACTTCTAAAAAAGGAGGAGGTTATATTCGGTTATATTTTTTTAATGTTTGTTACCTGAGAACTTCGTCATTTGAACGTACTTTAAAAATTGTTTTTTTGTTTGAAAGGGTATGCTTTAAAGTTGATCCATTTAAATTTCATCTCAATCAGTTCTTTATTTGATTGAAGTATTTTTTTATGTAAAATACACAAATACTCTTAAATATATGATTGATCCCATGGTTGACTGGTAGAGAATGTCCTATAGCGTTAAGTCCGCTAATTGTTCTTTTGTAACTGTACAATAAAGTTGAAATAATTTTTTTAAATACCTACTCTTCTAAGTGCTCATAAATCTAGTTCTGTATCCTTTACAATTAGAGCGAATAAAATTAGCACATCGAACATCTGTTCTGTATTCGAAGGACATAGCCCATATTTCAGCCTTGTCTAAGTTTTTGACACCGTCCTACTTTGGGACAAGTGCCGAGATTATGCCACATGGCGTTTATGGCCCCTTTTTCGTACTTCGTGGCTTCTGAATACTTTACCGATTAGATTAATTATCAACAAAGAGATCATTTGTGGTGGGAGTTTTATTATCCCGGTCAGGTTCAAATCGCAATTAAAGAACAGAACATATACTTATAATGTTACTAGGTACTATTCAAATGAAATTGAATGTTGCACAAATTATATTAATTTAAATTATGTAAGCCAATTTAATAAAGTAAGCGGTTTCATGACAGCTCCGTGGCAAGGTGTGGTTAACACGCCAGCCTGCGACACAGAGTGCCCGGGTTCAATCCCCGGCCAGGTCAAGATGGGAAATGATCTTTTTCAGATTGGCCTGGGTCTTGGATGTTTATCTATATTTGTCTATCTATTTGTTATAAAATATAGTATCGTTGAGTTAGTATCCCATAACACAAGTCTCGAACTTACCTTGGGGCTAGCTCAATCTGTGTGATTTGTCCGTATATATTTATTTATTTATATATATTTATCATAGAAGTGCACTACTTCTTAAAGGAATGCTTTATCAAAAAAGTCATGCGTATAATAATACATATCTATAATAGCGTGGCAGTAGCATACACAAGCATAACATATGTTTGCACTATTAAATTATGTAAAGTCTTGTCCTCTCAATACAAAAATAGAATATGAAAAATTAGACCTTAGCACCACACACTATCCGTTGCGTCTCGTTTATGACAAGTCTGCTTTCCTATTCCCTTCTAGTAATCACAATTCTAATAAGGAAAATGGGTTCATATAAATTGGTGCCAGTCCTATTTAGGTGTAACATAAAAATTTAACAGAAAGATAAGTAAAGAACTACTTATAAAAATATGAAAGTATAGGAATACTGAGGAGGGTCACACGATCGCATCTGGTTAAACAAAAATATGCTCTATATATTCTATTTATTATTTGAATAATATGTATTCCGTGCTAGATTCAAACGAGACACGCAGGTCATTATTATCTGATGCCTTCTTCCCCGCACTGCTGAGCATAGGTTTTTCTTCGTTTATGTTATCCATTTCCAGTGCCTGTCTCACCCAGGTGTGTCCCGTGAGCCCGTAAATGTATAATATCATCAACCCATCTCATCACCTGACGACCGACATATAGTGGTAGCTAATGCAAATGAATTGCAAAATACCTAATCTAGATTTCATATTTTTGTAAGAGGACGTATGACACTTAGCACTTTTTTAAATTGCTGTGTTAAGATAAAAAATGGAAGATCAAGAATAATTAATTTTGGCGAGTTCCGTGGCGCAGTGGTTATCACGCCAGCCTGCGACACAAGGGCCCCGGGTTCGATCCCCGGTCAGGCCAAGATGGAAAATGATCTTTTCCAGATTGGCCTGGGTCTTGGATGTTTATCTATATATGTATTTGTTATAAAATATAGTATCCCATTACACAAGTTTCGAACTTACTTTGGGGCTAGCTCAATCTGTGTGATTTGTCCGTATATATTTATTATTTATTTAATTAAGCTATTTATCGTAAATATATAGGTAAAATTGCCCCATTTAACTTCACTATTAAAAAATATATATTAAAAATGAAAAAGTGTCTATACAATAGGTATGTAATGAAAACCCTATACGATCCTTGAAGAGGTGGGGAAAACTAGTTTATATCGACGGGCTGAATGCCCATTGATATGAACAAGTTCTCCTATGGGATTAAAGCTAGCAACTCATTTTTTTTTGTCAATCCCATACAAATGCATCCTACAGGGATACGTCGGCTGTCTGCTCTGGTCAAGTATGACTCCGGTAGTACAGAGAGGGTCATACTCCTGCAGTAGAGACTAACAAGACTGATGATGATGATACAAATTGAACGGGCGGCCGAACATTTTTGTTTTGAAATGTAATTTTTTTTCGAGACCCTACTTTTGATCCCATAGAGAAAGTTGCTCATATCAAAGGGTTGAAACATCCCTTCAAGAATAGAGTAGGGTTTTCATTTCATATTGTATAAAAAAATAGAAAAGCCGTATACAGAAGATATTTCTGTATTCTTCTTATTTTGTATTACAGGCGATTTGGATGTTAATGTCACCGTCAAATATCATCAGCGCATAATCCGGGAATTCAATATGAATTTATGAGTGATAAATAATAATACAGCTCTAGTCATGACAAGGATTATGGCTGTGGTGCGGTAGAAAAAGTAGGAATGGTAGGTTTGGGGACTTCACACTTTATACTTTGATTGTGTGGGCGTAGATCTTCATAAATTTTATTTTGTTTCATTGTTCACTAGCTAAGCTTATAGCAAGTTGCTTGTATACAGGGTTATAGTTAACTAACGTAAAACCTGCTAAAAACGACTTAGGTACATAATTACTAGCGTAAAAACTAACGTAAAATCTTACTATCTATTGCGTTTAGGTAAAAGTCATAGACCAAACGCTTAGGCCGATCATCATGGTTCATTTAATAAAATTTTGATTAATCAGTGTGCTTTGTCCCTATACCTATATTTATTGCTTTGCTTTTCGTGTGTGTAAGTGGCCAACATTGGTGTTTTTCAAGCTGTCTGTCTGTGTTGCCATCTGGTGAAGACAGCCGGGACCTTGGACGAATAAACCACTGGACGCGAAATCAAAGAAAAATGTATGAAAACTTGTTCAACCGATACTGGGGGGACGGGAGGTAATGACAGCATAGAACCGAACAAATATGAAACATACTTACCTCTTGCGACATGCGTCTATATCTAAAATTTTTAATTTATTCGTGTTATGTCAGATGTCATAGACAGTGTTGTTACAAAGTCGACAGTCGACAAATTGAATGAATGATTGGTTTAAAGCATCGCAAAAATATGTAACGGGCTATGCTCAATTTTTTATAAATATGCTCAGCTCAGTTACCTATGATGTTTATTGAAAGAAATAATGTTTTTTAGGTACACAATACAACTATTATGATTTTTAAGGTATCTTGCCCTACAGCGGGCATTTTACGTAACACGACGCTTGTTACAAATCTAAATAAAAATTTAATTTGAAAAATAAAACGAATTTGGCAAGGACACATTTAATGATAATAATCACTGTCATTTTCGTATTTCAACCACCTACTCTTTTTAGGATTCCGGCCTTCAAAATATATCTCCTTTTGAATCACACACACAATCTACAGAACACTAGGTTTCAAGTTGAAAATAATATTACATATTTAGGACTAGTAGAAACGCTAGTGGTTCAGGTGTCTTAGAATTCGAACCATAACGAATTCAACCGAACGGTCCCGGGTTCAAACCGCGCCCGGCCTGAACTGTATCTCTGAGTTTGTAATAAAATCTGAGTCAAGTACCATTTTCATCGACCGATTCCTGCTTCTGATGAAGGAAAACATCGTGAACACAAGTAGATTTTTTGGTAGTACCCATGTGAAATGGAGAACGCAAACCATTCAATTATTTCCTGGTCAAAATAGTCACTGTGTCAAATTCTTTACATACAATGACACCGTCAAGGGCCTAGCTCTTAAATATTAGAGCGAATGTGTACATAAAAGCTTTATTTGGAAAACAAAAATTCGTTCATTAAAGGGTTAAACTGTTTTTCAGAGTATATTTGTTTATTTCAGGTTTGTTTATTAACGCTGCAAATTTGATCGTGTTTAGTAGGTATCCATGTTTTATCTCTTTGGACAGCTGCAACCCACTTCCTTTTTCTTGATGGATTAGTAGGAAATCTGAAATTTACGAGTTTTATTATGTAACTCGAATATGGTGGTGTTTAGGTCAATCTATATTTATGATAAATATATATTTTTATCTCAAACATTAACAATAAAATTAAAAAATTATAAATAATATATAAAAAAAGTAAGTCAAACGCGGGATTCGAACCCGTAACTCGTTTCTTGTTTCCGAGATTATAGAAATAAATTTATATAAATATATAAGAATTGCTCGTTTAAAAGGTATAAGATATAAAGGCATTTTAGCACACGGATACTAGCTCCGTGGCGCAGCGGTCAACACGCCTGTCTGCGACACGGAGTGACCGGGTTCGATTCCCGGCCAGGTCAAGACGGAAAATGATCTTTTTTAGATTGGCCTGGGTCTTGAATGTGTATCTATATGTATTTGTTATAAAATATAGTATCGTTGAGTTAGTATCCCATCACACGAGTCTCGAACTTACTTTGGGGTTAGCTCAATCTGTGTGATTTGTCCGTATATATATTTATTTCCAAACAGTAAAGCCGTAGAGGTAAATTACTTAGTTTATGAGAAAAACATACAAAAGCCACTTTTTAATATTGTGAAGCTAGGTCTTGTCTACTCCGTAAATAATAAAGAAGTGATTCTGTCACTTTGCTTACTGAAACTAACAACCAACAAATACAATTACAAATTACGAGAAAAGGGAAATAGATACTAATTGTATTATAAAAGTTTTCAACACTGGTTTGTGATAAATCATAATAGGAACTGGTTATTTACGGATATTTATACATTTTGAGTATTTATTTAAAATGGCTATTTATCCGCCGCCCATAATACGTTTGTCATTCCTATCGATATCATTCATCGACACGTTCATCGATATATGCAAGCTTTAAATGAAAGGAATGAACTGAAGAATTAGTGAACGAATGTAACAATGACAGAATTAATCCGACTCGTTAGAGTATGACAACATTCTGGTTGACTTGCAGTTTGAACCAAGGATTTTTTAAATGGACGTATTATTCGGTCTGATGATTACGCATTTAATTAAATTTACAAGAAAATACTAAGAAATATTGGACAAAATGTGCTTACTGGTGAAAAGAAATGTTGTTCGTGCGATTACTGTAATTTTTACACAGCAATACCGCACACTTCACCCTTTTTTACGCGATGTTTTGCCTTGAGTCTCTGAAGTCACACTGACGAAGCGTGTTGTTTAACAAACAACTATTTCATGGTACCCAGCTAGAGGGGTAAGGAGTCAAATGTCATAATTTCGCGTCCAGTGGTTTATTCGTCCAAGGCCGGGACCAATGGCATAACGTGCCTTCCGAAACACGCAGGAGGTCGCGATTTTTTTCCACTTGTGGTCACCCATCCCTGTGGTGACCACACCCAGGGTTGCTTAACATGCATAAGCGTTTATATTGCGTACGCCAACTGGGCCATCGTACAGTTAGTTTAGGCATCTAAAGTTAAGTCAGTTATATTCCCTAGATAAACTGTTACTTTTCTCTCGATAGCGCGAAAATATTGTAATTGAATTATCCCAGTTACAGCCATTAGCCACTTCCAGATGAAAGCAACTAAGGAAGGCAGTAATTTAATTAACTAAGACTCGTGACACGCCGCCGCCTCGTGGAGATATATTTCGAAACGAATTTTATACCTAAAAAGTAGGCTAGAAAAAAAATCTGCCCACGTAATAATCCTTTTCTGTCCTAAACGTTACGCTCACGATTACTTCGAAAATATTAATTACTAGCTTTCGCCCGCGGCTCCGCCCGCGTTAATGTCGATCCCTCGGGAATAGTACTTTTTCCCGGGATAAAAGGTAGCCATTGTCCTTCTCCGTACTCCAGAGAACTTGTATGCAAAATTTCATGATGATCGGTTCAGTAGTTACGGCGTGAAAGCGTAACAAACAAACAAACTCACTTTCGCATTTATAATATTAGTAAGGATTCGTATCTTTCAATATACTTAATCATAATCATATATATATTTCCGAACCATTTGGAGTCCAGATACTTGGTCCGTGGGGTCCATCAGCTCAAATCAGCAAAAGGCTGGTCGAGATGTCGAATGACCAGAGGGCTGGTAACTATCTTGCTCAACGAATAAGCATTGCCATTCAACTTGACAATGCTGCCATTCTTCTGGGCGCATTACCGCAGGGCAATGACCTGCGTGACAGTTTTTATTTATAGGTAAGTTTTTATTTATAGTTAGGTTTTATTTATAGGTAGGTTTTTATTTTAGATAGGATTAATCAATTTTTAGTTTTATTTGATGTTAAAATATAATATTCACTTAATCAATAATCTAAACAATTGGCTGATTGTAATATTTGTCCGACATACCGTTGCGCGACGGACATACGACCGACGTAATTTTTGACTCATTTGACTGACACACAAAAGAAGATCGCAAAGAAAGACCTACTGACGATTCGGACACAATATATTCGGACACACTGTCCGAATTGACACTATTTTAATGTTTTATCTACTGATAATTCGGACACCATCAAATTATTGAAGCTGTTTAGTACAGTCAGATAAAAAAAATTAAATATGTGAAAGAAAGCGTTACCAGATGAAAAAATGTTTTAGATTGGCTTTAATAAATTGCTTTGTAGACATGTACCCTTATGTTGAAAAAAAAAACTGAAATCATTTAAAACGTTTATTTAGTATAAAAATCAACATGATAAATATAGTTAATTATATTAATAGCATTACAATGCTCGGTTTAATATTAAAATCATAAATATGTGATGAATAAATTTCGCCACAGGTAGGATTTGAACCTACAACCTTCGACATCTAGCCTGTCGATGCTCTCAACCACTGAGCTGCCGTAGCTTCAAATCACCGCGGCGAATTTATTCATCACATAATTATTATAGGTACACGCATTCGAAGCATGCGTAATCTCCATTACTACCCACTATTAAGAAGTGTGGTATCCAACTTAATTCATATCAGATTGAAAGATGATTAAAGTGGAGAAAGCTTTTCTCAATTAATTATATTAATAGCATTACAATGCTCGGTTTAATATTAAAATCATAAATATGTGATGAATAAATTTCGACACAGGTAGGATTTCAAATCCTACCTGTGGCCAGGCTTAAAATACACCAAATATTGATTCGGTCATCGTCCTTCATCATCATTTTCAGGCCACATCAGCCCACTGCTGGGCATAGGCCTCCCTTTTTTACGCCATTATCTACGGTCCTGTGCTAGTTTCATTTCTGATTCGGTCATCATGCGTTAAAAATTTTGTAAACTCATGATGACCAAATAAATATCCGGGTTTTTTATAGCTTTTATCTTTTAAAGTATCGTCGGAAGTTTCTTTCTAACTGTACAAAATAATTTTTCTTTATTGGTGTCCGAATAGTCGGTAGAAAAAATATTAAAATCAAAAAGTGTCAATTCGGACAGTGTGTCCAAATATTTTGTGTCCAACTATCCGACTCGTCAGCAAGTCGCAAGAAACAAAAGAAAATCGAACGAAACAAGAGAAGATCGCACGAAACAAAAGAAAATCGTAGTGGTCATGCAGATAGCATTACATGTCTATAAGATTATTATTCTAATTATATCGTACATTACAATCTTAATGCAAATGTTCAAGAAGATTGAATTTTAAAAATAAAACGGATCCATTTTAAACTAATTTAAACGAACCGATCCGCAAATACGTCTTAGGCAAATTCAATTTGCCTTCACCTCACAAACTTGTACTAGGGGAGCAGAATTGATGAAGGCGCTAGAAGTTTTCAATTTCAATCGCTATTATTGAGATAAAATTACGAATTTCACCGTCATCAATCAAATGATTCGCGGGGAGCGGGGGGATATCGCTGATGCGAAAATTCGCATTGACGCTTGCCAATATTGGGTAATGAGTTGAACACAATTCTGATTAGATTTTTTTTCTGTAACTAGGACTAAAGATAAAGAGTATTTACTTGCACAAACATGTGTAAATTACATTAAATAGATATGCTATAAAAAGACCGACATGTTTACCATTCCTGGTGTGCAAATTAATATAAGTTAAGAAAGCATGTAATTAAATAAAAAAAAAATAACAAAAATTAGAATAAATGTGAAAAGAAAGTTTTAATATTTACATCGAATCCATGTCAAAAAATATATATGTTTAATACTACAGATTGTCAGATAAAAATTAGTTAATACTATAATAACATTTTTCAGATAACAATATTTTAAGGTTTTTCTTAATGGTGAAATTTTTATCGTTTTGGATCCTTAAAGGGGTGACTCAGACCATTAAAATGAATAACTTTTTCTATGGGAACAATGCTGGGAACTCACAAAAAATTTCGTCATTTCCATACAAAAGAGTCCCGCCCCCCGGCCAGTTTGTATGGGAAAGTCGTTTTTTTTTTTGAGTTCCCAGCATTGTTCCCATAGAAAAAGCTTAAAATATTGTTAACTGAAAAATGTTATTATAGTATTAACGAATATTTATCTGATAATCTGTAGTATTATACAACATGATTTTGAACCCCCTAGGTATATTGAAATCTGGGAATCAGAATCCCTGATGGAACAGAGAATTACAAGAAAAAAAGGTAAAATACGAAAAAGAAAATTAGGTTTCCCATACAAAGTCGCCGATCAGCTGGACGAATTTCTATGAAAGGTTAAATTTATTTTTTCTTTTTTTACCTTTTTTTCTTAAAATTTTGTATTCCATTAGGGATTCTGATTTCCAGATTTCAATATAGCTAGGGGGTTCAAAATCACGCTGTATATATATATTTTTTTTGACATACAACAAACATAATTTTTTGGTCATTTTTATAGAGTGCTAATGGCTTTTACATTCATGTTTATAATTTGTTGTAATCTGTTATGTGCGATAATAAATAAATAAATCTGCCTATCGATTAAAAATTAGCTAGAGTACCCGCCTAATACCAAATATGTTCAAAGTCAAACTTTAGTTTATATTACTTATTTATTTGTCTTTACGATTTTATTTAATTTCATCTACAAATGTTTAGCAAAAAGCTGTAGTAACTTCTCACTAAACACACATTTATTTCAATTGTGGGTTGTTTAATATAAAATTAATAGCTTTTTAATCAAATTTATATTCTTTACAGCCATACTGATTAAATTGCTATAATACATACTAGCGACCCGGACCCCGGCTTCGCACGGGTGCAATGTACATATAAACCATCCTCTTGAATCACTCTATCTATTTAAAAAAACCGCATCAAAATCCGTTGCGTAGTTTTAAAAATCTAAGCATACATAGGCACGGACAGACGCGAGAAGCGACTTTGTTGTGTTATACAATGTAATGATAATGATGTTAATGATATTGAAAAAAATGTTTATTCTAATAAACCATTTTTTTCATGGCTTGATTATAAAACCAGAGGTTGATTTCTGATTTCTATGGCCAAAATAAACCTGTGGGTTGACGTAAGTAATAAATAGTATTACATAAGTCAAGTCTTACAGGATATTATATAAAATCGCTAGATAATATAATAAATTCAGTATCAATTATTATTTAATCTAAATTAAGTAGATATTATACGTAATGATTGGATAGTATATATAACATCTGGATTTATAAATCCCTTGGGCCCTTTCAAGCAAAACATGGTCGTTCAGAAAATATATTGCTACTCTCCATAATATGACATTGCTCTTGACATTAGGCATAACTTTGAACCTAAGGTCAAGAGTTGACTGTTGACTTTATATCTACTGGGATCACGGCTCTTACTTCAAAAATACTAATCAATGAATCATAGCTCTTAGAAGATATAAATATTACCCTGGCTAAAAAGCATCGTATCTATTCATTTAAATCCTTCGTAAACTTACAAAGCAGGAGAACCCCTAATCAGTAACTTCCAATTCATTGGCCGTACAAGGCAAACTCTATCCCATTTGGCCAGTAATTAACTTTCAGTTACATGATCGAACTTTCCTCAGCACCCTTCCACTTAAAAACTAGCACAGCAATAAATTAAACGGTAGGTACATAACCTACGTCTTAACTCTTAAGCCGAGTGTTTACTATCTAGATCATCATCATCATCAGGTCTTTTTAATTTCCACTGCAGGAGGATGACCCTCTCTGTACTACCGGAGCCATACTTGGCCAGAACAGACAGAGGATTTGGCCTACACTCTCCTTCGATGGCCAGACGGGTTGGAGAGGTCTCATTGATGTTTATGAGCTTGTATTTCCTAAGTCGCCTCTTACGACATCCATGGGAAGACTTGGAGTGGTATATTCAACTCTGCTGGAAACCACACGGCTATCTAGCTAGTCAAGAATTTTTGTCCAGTTATGTACCTACCAAGTTGATTTCAATAAAGCAAGTCAAGTTATCATTAGCCGTGTGATATCCGGCAGAGTAGAATAGGACCACTCCAAGTCTTCCCGTGGATGTCGTAGAAGGCGACTTAGGAAATACAAGCTAAACAAAGCTTATAAACATCAAAGACACCTCTCCAACCCGCCCGCGCCCGCGTAGCCCGCGTGGAGCCACGTGGAGAGTGTAGGCCAAGTCTTCTGGCTGCGCTGGCCAAGTATGGCCCTAGTAGTACAGAGAGGGTCGTGCTCCTGTAGTGGAGACTAAAAAGGACCTGATGATGATGATGATGATGAAGTTATCATTATCATTTCAGCCGTAAGAATCGGAAAAGCAAGTAGCAGCTCGGGAGGCCGGGCACGCATACCCGATGCCACACCTGCAACCACCGGACAGGCAGTTGGGGATGACATCCCTGACCGTAAGATAAAGTTATATTGGTTATTTATAGGTGATGGAGTGTGGCCAGCGAGGAGACTGTAGGCCAAATCCTCTGTCTGCTCTGGCCAAGTATGGTATATTCGGTAGTACAGAGAGGGTCATGCTTCTGCAGTGGAGACTAAAAAGACTGATGATGATGATCATCATCAGGTCGACATTGGCTCAAAAGAGAAAGAGAGAGAGGTGTTGGATAGGTGTGTTATCCCCATCTGCCGGTCCGGTGGATGCATGTATTTCATCAAGTACGCGCTCTCGGCCTCCCTAGCTCTTATTTGCTTCTTCTCCGTTCATCCGAGTGAGTAGTATCTCAATACCTTTCATTTTCTTCCCAAAACCAACAAATTCTTATCCTTCCCCAGCTTCAAAATGCTTGCGATGGGCAGCAGCATCGGAAGCACAAAAAGCCAAAGAAACTGCGCTCGCCAACCCGCCTACCAAGCGTGATGAGTACGGCCATATCCTTCCATGTAACGAAGAATCCTTGGGAGAGGCGCATGTCCAGCAGTGTCTGGCACAATTGCAGAAAAAAATATTACTTTTATAAAATAAACTCCTCACTCTATGGCGTAAGACACAGTACTATTTAAATGAATTTACTAACTCAGTCATCGGCATAACAACTTTGGAACATTAAAATAATCCTTTTTTAACTAAAACACATTTTGATAATACATAAAAAGGGATTTATTTTGTACTTATGTATATGTTAGAAAAATATTTTAAGTCCTTCAACAACGCGAAAACATGTTCAAAATAAGTGGAGTGAATACGGAGCAATCCCAGTATTGCAGTATATAAATTAGTTTTATGCAAAGGTAGGTTTCCAATGACCTAGTCCGCTGTCCGCTTCCAATGACCTAGATGATTTCACGGATTTACTGGTTTATTAAAGATACAACAGCCTATATTCCTTACTTCAAAATTTCTAAAGTTTCTTCTCAAATAGAAGCTATGGTTATACACATGGCTCGAGCCAGCTTAAACTGAAACAGATGACAAAAACAACAAAGTCATTAGATAATATTTAAAATATATGAATATCTGTACTCTCTATGTGAGCTTAATTTCTTAGTTTCTCAACCACTTTATACAATCAACTATGAGTACCAATCCTTACGTCCTATTTGGGCTGTCTTATCTCATCAAGCGGATCCAATTGAGCCCATCAGCCCAATTGCTCTAATACAGGGATTGCTCATGGTCGAAACACGACGCGAAATTTTTTAATTGCCACGACTATTAGGCCGTAATGAATTGGTGTCAGAGAGTCAATGGCTGGATTTTGTATGCGAAGGGTGCTAAATAGAATTTATAAATAATCAATAATTGTATTTAAGTTTTTTTTACGATATAGGAGGGCCAGCGTGGAGAGTGTAGGCCAAATCCTCTGACTGCTCTGGCCAAGTATGGCTCTAGTAGTACAGAGAGGGTTTTTTCGAGTCGTAATGTCTTTATTAGACATTACGTGGTAAAAGGAATAACCAATCTGGTGATGATGATAGGATGGCAAATGAGCAAGCGGGTCACCTGATGGTAAGTGATTGCCGCTGCCCATGGACAACTGCGACACCAGGGTGTGACAGGTACGTTGTCGGCCTTTCAAGGAGGTTGGGGGAAGGAAATGGGAAGGGAAGGTGGAAGGATGGGTCTCCGGCTCTCTCACCGAACGAAGCATAGAAGCGGTAAAGCTTCTACTCAGACGACGATTTTCTGTGAGAGTTTGGTACTTCCCCGGACGAGCCGGCCCATTCATGCTACTAGCAATTTATTTTGCCGGTCGCTTGGCTCTACCACGATTATAAAGATATTCTAAATGGTATCCACAATCATTTTGTTTGTTTGTTTGTGATATCTTTATTGTACAAGAAAAAAGGTATAATAAATACAGTTAAGAAAGATCAGTCTACAAGGGCGGACTTATCCCAAGATGGGATCTCTTCCAGTCAACCGGCGAATATTATAAGATTTAACATTTTATTGTAATTTCATTAAAATAATTATATATTAATTTTGATACTATAAAGTCTTATTTAAAAGCGTTCCACTGGTACTTAGATGTAAAAGCAATGTATACAGGCAGAACAATCATTAATTAGTGAGAACTAAATATCTAACTAAACGCCAGTCTGCCTTTCGTAATATATTCTCCTCTCACAGACCTTACTGGAAGAGATTCTTAAGAAATAAGTAGTGCATTTCTACTCATAGTAAATGTTTTTCTTGTGACCTTGTTTTTGTAAACATACATATTTTAAATAAATAAATCTATTTTAAGTTAAGCCATAAAATCCTACGCCAATGCACGGAGTATTTCATCTCATCAACATTTCTGAAATAGTGAGTCAACCAAGAATCACAAAACATAGACTACTGAATTCATCTTTTTAAAATCCATCAGTTCTGTGGCAATATATTCTCATTAACGTCACAATATCGGCACTTTTGTTTGCCTTATCAAAGTCGCTGCCATTAATTTAATTAAGGCATTCTTCGACGCACCCATAGACGCCGAAACCGAAATCATAAATTAAAAAAGCATAAAAGAACAGCTCTCGCCTCTATTTCAGTAATCACAATTGTTCTTTATCTAATACAGCAGCAGCTCAAGAGTCTAAGAATTGCGGCTCGGTTTAGTATCTACTAGCTTTCACCCGCGGCTCCGCCCGCGTCAGTGTCGATCCCTCGGGAACAGTACTTTTTCCCGGGATAAAATGTACACTATGTCCTTTTGAAGAGGCGTATGTCCAGCAGTGGACTTCTTGCGGCTGATATGATGATGATGATGATGTCCTTTTCCGTACCCCAGACAACGGAATTGTAAAATTTCATGACGATCGGTTCAATAGATAGGGCGTGAAGGCGTAACAAACAATCTCACTTTCGCATTTATAATATTAGTAATAAGGATAAGGATTTGACTTATTTTAAATGACAGATACAATTCGATTCGACTCAAAACATTTATTTAATATAAGGTTTCCTTGAACTCTTATTTATTGTCATATTTCACTCGTCAAAAATGTACTTATGGCTAAGTTTATTGCCGCATCCAAAGCGGAGTGCAGAGAAGCAACAAACTGCACAGCGCATTTTCTCCAAGATATGCCAAATTTTACGAGCAATTCTGAACTCATAGATCCAACGGCTATCTTATAATGATTGCATAAGTCTGTTGTTTATGGTTGTTGCGTCTTCCTGAAAGAGTCACTGCACTCTCCAATCAACCCCAGAATCACAGCAAGAGAAACAGTAAGCACTAACCTTGGATCCAGGTGGACAGGGCTCTGGGAAGAAATCGCCGGCGGCAGGCCTCGTGGCGGCTGGCTAGCAATTTCCCGGGCTTGAACTGTATTCCTTTTCTTACTTCTGACACTAGTGGTACACCAACACACACGTACGGGTTGTTTTCGGCCAGCGAAGCTCTTAGGAGACGTTATTTTTAGTTATTTTATCAGCGCAAGCGACGCGCTTCACAAGACTCGATCGCCATATTTTTTTGACTGTCTTTTCGGCCAATCACAGGCCGTCTCGGCGAATTAGGAAATATGTATGGAAGGGGAAACGGAAATATAGATAGGTAATTTTATTAGGGTTTTAAAGTTAATGCTTACACATTTTCCCCCACCTGAAATCCACAAGGGTTTCACAGAGAATGCAAATTGAAAGATAAAAAAACAAAAGCAATAGCTACGCACTATTGCAAGAATATCTAGAAATATTATTTTCGAAAGATAAAGTAATAAATAAGTTTTAACTAGCCTAAGGATTGGATAGTGTGTATTTATGTTTTAGTAATTTATGAAAAATATCTTAATTAATTGGTAAGGGACAAACCTTTACTACCGGCCTACGAAAGGTCTTTCCGTTAGCAGTTCGGAAAGTAACTACTCTGATTACTTGATCCGAACCAGCATGCACTTGCACAATACGTGCCAACTTCCAAAACATCGGCAAAGATTAGGTTCGTTAACTATGACTAAGTTATCTATTTTAATATTTGGTTCATGTACGAACCTTTTGTTCTTTCGTTGTAATGTATGAAGATAATCACGCTGCCATACGCGCCAAAATCTCTGGGTAATTTTCTTAAGCATGACCCAACGAGAGCGCGGACACGAAATAAAACATCTAACACACTTTGACAGCACGGTACGTATCAGAAGTCTCAATCCAATTATCCAAAACTGGCGTTGAATAAGAGATTGTAAGGTTCGAGGTCCACAATGCAAATATTTTTTATGAAAATGTTTTATTATAATTTTAGATATTGGACATTGTTTATGTAACAAAAAAGGGTGTAACGCAGATGGTGACAGATTAGCCTCATCGATGCGTTCCCCCACCCGCACGATCCCATCATAGTCCAGGAAAGGTGAAAGTTTTTGAATGGACTTTACACATGGTTCATTATCTCGCACTCGACTGACTTCGGAAGACATATAATGATACTGACTCAATTTAAATAATACTTTAGTTGACTTCTCGAGTTCAGTACTACTGAGAAATGAAAGAATTCGATTTTGCCTTGCAACCCTCGAATTTGAAATAAATCTAATACACCATGCTACAATTCTTAGAATTTTTGTAAAAAAGGAATGTCTGGCAATTAAGTCCAGAAGTAGGTTTTTCACATTATTCACGTGAAGACTTTTAGTTTCTAGTGATTTAAACTCGGGTAAGTATTCTTTTGGAAGTAGAACCCGTTTGTTAGGCCATTGACTAGGCAAATCCTGTAGCCAAGAAGTACCTTTCCACCACAGAGGATGGTCTATAAGCTCTGGACAGGACACTCCGCGACTACAACAGTCGGCCGGGTTATCCTTAGACGAAACATAATACCAGTGATCGGTACTAATCAAGTCAGTTGCTTGAATGACACGATTGGCTACATACATTTTTAACAAATGAGGGGCTGTATTAAGCCATGACAAGGTAGTGCTGCTGTCTGAATAAGCTCGAATAGAATTAATAGTTATATGGTCTTTAAGCAAATTATACATGTGCGATAGAACTTTTGCTAGAAGCACCGCTGCGCTTAGCTCAAGTCTATTTTACTGTGGTAGGTTTTAAAGGAGCTACTCTAGATTTTCCAATCAGTAAACTAATCGCAGTAGAAATTCTGGGCTCATTAGTAACCACACAAATATACACACAACAACCATAGCCTTTCAGAGAACCATCACAGAAACCTACTAAGTGTACTTCCATCGGATTGGAAGGTATAACTAACCGCGGAAGAGAATTTTTTTGTAAATCAGACAAATTGGCCGCTATTAAATGCCATTGTTTGATTAAATGTTTTGGAATAGTCTCATCCCACGATAAATTTAACCGCCATATTTCTTGCAACAGCGATTTTGCTGCAAAGACTACTGGGCATATCCAACCGAGTGGATCGAAAATGCGAGCTAATAAAGAGAGTATGGATCTATTAGTAAATTTGACTTCGAACGAGTCTGAAAAGGCATATGAAAAAAAAACATTAATGGGATTCCATCGTATCCCTAATATTTTGACAAACTCATTTCCCGATTCATCGAAGGATTTGGAACTTTGACAAAATTCAGGAGGAACATCCTTAAGAAGACGAGGAGCGTTAGTAGTCCATTTCTCGGGTCTTATCAATATTTGCCGATACATACGACGGATGTCGGCAGCAAAAACCATTTTGTGAAGTCTAAATTTTGTCACTAAATCGACAATATCCACTTGCAGCTTAGGACCCACATGAACAATATTATTGAGTGACAGAGTATTCGAGGTCCGACTACTGGCATCGAAGACTACTCGTAAACGTGTCGTTGTACTATCGGGTCGTATTACACAATGGTGAGGAATAATATAACGGTCAGTAGACAAAGATTCAGCAGGCTGCATATGTCCCAGATCTTCGTACTGCTGCATAAATTCCTTATATTCCGTTTTCAACTCAGTCTGGCTGGCAAGACGCTTTTCCAAGTTGAGAAAACGGTTAAGAGCCTGATGATATGATTCTCCTAAGGCTGGAGTATCATCTTTAAGCATAATTGGTACAACATAACGACCTTCGGAGGTACGATATGTGCCATTTTTATATTTTTGTTCACATATTTCATCCTCAGGACCGGAAATTTTACATTTCGACGGTTATTCGGATTCCCAAAACCGTTGAACGATCTCATCGAGCGCACAAGAAGACGCGATGAGTGACGTAACGGGTGTGGCTGGAGTTTGAGCCACTTCACATATTTCATCCTTAGGACCGGAAATTTTACATTTCGGAGGTTCTTCGGATTCCCAAAACCGTTGAACGATCTCATCGAGCGCACAAGAAGACGCGATGAGTGACGTAACGGGTGTGGCTGGAGTTTGAGCCACTTCACATATTTCATCCTTAGGACCGGAAATTTTACATTTCGGCGGTTCTTCGGATTCCCTAAAACGTTGAACGATCTCATCGAGCGCACTAGAAGACGCGATGAGTGACGTAACGGGTGTGGCTGGAGTTTCAGCCACCACGTTTTGAAGAAACTGACCACTTATCACCCAGCCGAATACACTAGACAGTGCACATGGAAAACCAGGACCTGGGCAATAACGTGAACCAGTATATATCTGGTCAAAACAGTCTACTCCTAACAACAGATCGATCGGACCCGATTTATCAAAATCTTGGTCGGCGAGATCCAGATGTTTAAACTTTTCCTTGACAACCGACGGTAACGAAGTTGAAGGAACCATTGAAGTGATTTTAGGCAAAATCACTAATGGTATATCAAATTGGGGCGAGTCATTTGACCTAGGCACCATAGAGCCAAAAGTATAACCTTTAATATTACAAACATAATTTTGCCCGAGACCGGTTACATTTAAATTACACTTTTTTATATGTAAACCTAACTGTCGCGCACAGCTACTTGTAATGAAAGAGTCCATCGAACCACTATCTATGATTACACGAGCATACTGCAATGAACCATCCACTCTTCTCAACCGAACCACTGCTGAACCAATAATTTTGGTACTCATAGGTGACTTTGACATGTTTGGCTGAGTTGTACAAGTTAGGGAAGTGCTCATATTGGAATTCTCAGAAACCTTTAGGTCAATGGTAATACCATTGACCTAAAGGTTTCTGAGAGAGCTAATAAAATTTTATGTTCTTCATGTAATAATGTATTATGTTTTGAGTTACAAATGAAACACATGGACTTAGACTTGCAGTCTGTACTAGTGTGACCGGGCCTTAAGCAGTTTTGACATAATTGTAACTCTTTAACTATTTTTTGTCGCTGTCCTATATTCATAGAATGTAATTTACCACAGCGATATATTGAATGATTTTCATGACAATACGCACAGACAGCCTGATTAGGTTTATTATTATTTGAGTTCGAAGATGTAATTAAGGAAGAATTTGATTGCCGAGAAAAATTATCTTTCTTTGTATTATTGTGGTTTTGTTTATTTGTAGAATTGAATGACTGTAAATTACTAGGTTGACTAACCTCTAATACCTTTATATAATTCTGTAAATAAACAATCAAATTATTAAATTTAGGAATTTCTTCGGTATTTTGTAATTCAAACCTTTTCCTAGTTTCTGTATCAAGCGGCCGAGATGCTATGTAAAATAAAATAAATTCACTTAAATCATCAATATTTAACCCGCGCAAGGCACTAACACATTCATAAAGTGTGTTGGTTAATTGTGATAAGTTTGATAATGATGGCCGTTGGATCGGATTTAATTTTATTATTTTTTCTAAATAAGCGGTGGCTAAAATACGTTTATTATCATACCTGTCTAGCAACGCTGCATAAACAACAGAATAATTAGCTGATGTTATAGGAACACCCTTAGCTAGTGTCAGGGCATACCCGGACAGACATGACAACAAATAGTAAAATTTTTTGTGTCCGACAACGAAACATTATTATGCACAAGCGACGTATAACTGTCTTTAAACATCTGCCAGTTCTCTATATTACCATCAAACTTAGCTATTTGCAATTTAGGTAATTTCACTTGAGAGTTGGAATGCGCATGACCTTGACACAGTTCCGAGCGCGAACTGACGTCGAGAGAGTCAGCAAACTCAATGACAAAATAGTATAACTCGTCAAATGACAACAAATCATTATTATCGATAACAAATTGAGGATTTAGTTTAAGTTGCAACCGGTTTACACGATCGTTGCATTCCAAGAAATTATCACGAATTATATCAATTCTTTTATACCTAGCTCGAAAGGATGCCAATTTAGTTTTATTTTCTTTCGTAATTTTTGCTAAGTCATAAAGTGTTGCATATTTTTAAACTCATATTCACGTTTTTTAATGGTTGACATTAATTCTCCTTCTGCCATGTTTTCGCTAAGCACTAATTGTGAAAGTACGAGTAAGGTAGGTAGGTAGCAAAAGTTTAAATGGAAACTGAGTAATGGAACAGATATTCACCAAACACGTAGGTTTTAAAACTACGGACTATTACTTATAATCATAAATACACACCTCGCTGCTATTAATTAACCTTAGGTAGGTATCTAGGCTATCCAAAATAGTTCGAAAGCCTGAGTAACAAGATAGTACCTTATGGCATACAAATCGAACGATTAAGGGATTATTACAAGGGAATTAACGAGATAAGAAGTATGTACTCGTAAGCAATAGGTATTTACTATGGTATGGCACAGGTATGGAATTTCCTGTTTGATCCGAGATTGTTAGACAAATAGACAAATGCTAGGTGGATAAGTACCTAGTTAATTTGAATCTATAATAAGTCTATTTATGAATAGTAATTAGTTATCCATATTTGGAAATAACTTTAATTGGAAATATTGAAATTAAGTGGGTAAATTTGAAATAAGTACGTGAGGAATGTCCTCACAGGAGGCACTATAAATTAATGTTGCGTCTTCCTGAAAGAGTCACTGCACTCTCCGATCAACCCCAGAATCACAGCAAGAGAAACAGTAAGCACTAACCTTGGATCCAGGTGGAAAGGGCTCTGGGAAGAAATCGCCGGCGGCAGGCCTCGTGGCGGCTGGCTAGCAATTTCCCGGGCTTGAACTGTATTCCTTTTCTTACTTCTGACACTAGTGGTACACCAACACACACGTACGGGTTGTTTTCGGCCAGCGAAGCTCTTAGGAGACGTTATTTTTAGTTATTTAATCAGCGCAAGCGACGCGCTTCACAAGACTCGATCGCCATATTTTTTTGACTGTCTTTTCGGCCAATCACAGGCCGTCTCGGCGAATTAGGAAATATGTATGGAAGGGGAAACGGAAATATAGATAGGTAATTTTATTAGGGTTTTAAAGTTAATGCTTACACAATGGTATTAAATTATACTTTGTTTAATATTCACAAGCTTTTGCCTACTACATCCATGATAAAAGTATATTATTAAAATTTGTTAATCAATAAAATATTAGATATGAAGTTATTAGAGTGTCAATTTCACCCAAATCCGATCAACAATTTTAAAAGTGTGATTAAATAATAAATATAAAAACGGTTATAATCGTTCATCACTAAAACCCAAGTCAAAAGTTTCAATTCTGTTTGCTTATTATTTTCTACCAAAACCGACTAAACATTTTTTAAATATTTGATCCGCTCGCTTTTATTTTGTTCAACCCTGGATTGTGGAGGAATTTTAATTGGTTAGATTCCCAAACAACAAAGATTAGCAACATTATTTGCAATAACAAAGTATTCAAACAGATTCATGTGTAAGCATTGAAAAATATTGGAAAAACTATAAACTTAACATACTTATATATTACTAGCTATCGCCCGAAGCTCCGCTTACGTTAATGTCGATCCCGTGGGAACAGTACTTTTTTCCGGAATGAAAGGTAGCCCTTGTGTTAATCCTGATATAAACCTATGTGTGTGCAAAATTTCTTCAAGATCCGTTCAGCTGTTTTGGCGTGAAAGAGTAACAAACATACATACTCACAAACTTTCGCGTTTATAATATTAGTAAGGAAGTATGGATAGACCGTTAACTTTTATCTTGAAAACAATGGATGCTGAATTATTTAATATAATATATACGGACAAATCACACAGATTGAGCTAGCCCCAAGGTAAGTTCGAGACTTGTGTTATGGGATACTAACACAACGATACTATATTTTATAACAAATACATATATATATAAAAATCCAAGACCCAGGCCAATCTGAAAAAGATCATTTTCCATCTTGACCTGGCCGGGGATCGAACCCGGGCACTCCATGTCGCAGGCTGGCGTGTTAACCACTGCGCCACGGAGCTGTCACTGCTGCCATTTGTGATAAACATAGCCTATAATGAGGAAGACACTACGGTCTTCTACTGCTTAACGCCGACTACCTACTTAAAACCATTTTAGCGACTTCTTATGACTCAGTGGTACCGGAAGTGCTTTTGAAAAGCGGGTTCCTGGGTTCGATCCCCGGCTAGGTCAGGATAGGAATTACAGCATGAATACTGCCATCATTGTGGACTATGCTTCCATGCTGGTCTGGGAGAAAAGAAAAAACGTAGAATGTGCCAGCTGCTTCTCTTCCCGCGCAGACCGTAGAAGCCGGTCAAGGGAATGGGCGCAAATCTAAAGAATCATAACAATAGGCGATGCGGCTAGCAACCCATCACTATTTTGATTCTGTTTTCCACCTTTACGCCCACCAACACGCTAAACGTGGCCTTTCGGTCTTATGCCTTTAGGCTCTGTCTACCCCGTAAGGGATAAAGACGTGATAATATGTATGTATGTATGTATTGTGGACTATGGGCTTCGACAAATTACAGCTTAGGATCCAACCGAGAATGGTCAGGGATGTCATCCTTAACTGCCTGTCTGGTGGTTGCAGGTATGGCATAGGGTACGCGCGTTAAAGGCCTCCCGAGCTGCTACTTGCTTTTCCCCCATTAATCCCAGTGAGTAGTATCCCGATACTTCCATTCCCTCCCCAAATCCAACTAATTCCTTTCCTTCCCCAGCTTAAAAATGCTTCCGATGGGCAGCAGCGACGGAGGCACAAAAAGCGAAAGAAACTGCGCTCGCCAACCCTACCAAACGTGGTAAATATGGCAATATCTTTCCATAGAACTACAGAATTAATAAGGCAATATCCTTAGAAAAGGCCTTTGTCCAACAGTCGACTTCTAATGGCTAGAATGATACAACCGAGAAAATGTTCAGAGATGTCAAGAGTGTAATAATAAGTTATACTTTATCTCCCTATTTAAAACTGTTATCTTTTTATATGTATTTGGTGAGCTCCCTGGTTAACACTCCAGCCTGCGACACGAGGGTGCCCGGGTTTGATCCCCGGTCAGGTCAAGATGGAAAATGATCTTTTTCAGATTGGCCTGGGTCTTGGATGTTTATCTTATATGTATTTCTTATAAAACAAAGTATCGTTGAGTTAGTATTATCCCATAACACAAGTCTCGAACTTACTTTTGGGCTAGCTCAATCTGTGTGATTTGTCCAAATATATTTATAATTTATTTTATCTCCCAAATCTACACAGTCCTAAAATTTGTTGTTTAAAAGTCCTACATGTGTTAATAACCAGTCCCATTCTTTACACATACACGTAAAAGGCACATGTCATCGATATATCTTCATAAATTACTAAATATTAGTAACCAGGTTGTGATAAGAGCCCAGACGAGTTCCACAGAACATGGTCAGAATAGCCCTATTTAAAACCCGTCATTTGTTTTATGTTTATCTATGCGAATCTCTTGTTCGACGAATTTGAAACTTGTATGCCTTTAGTTTTGATGATGATATAAATCTTTTTATTCAATAATAGACCTTGGTGCCACGGATATAAGGATGAGATGAATAAATATGTTGCTCTAGTTTGGGTGATAATATAAACTTAGATATTCAATATTGAACTTTAAAGCTAAGGATATAAGTACGATAGATAAACTAGAATGACGCACTTGAACTTCTAACATAGTTCACATCACATTAAGAGTAGACTTTATAGAAACCTGTGCTACCGGTACCTTTACGGAAAAGTGATACAGTTAAATGCACAGGTGCAGAAAGCTCTTTATGTAGGAGACTTTTATCAAAAGTAACGATTTACCGTAACTCACGTAAATGCAAGTAATTTACTATTTATACCAGACTTCAAAAAAAATTAGGAAGTTATCAATTCGATTGTATATTTTTAATGTCTGTTGCCTCAAAACTCCGTCATTTAAGAACCGATTCTAAAAAGTATTTTTTTGTTTGAAAGGGTATACTTTCAAGTTGGTCGCATTTAAATTACATCACCATCGGTTCAGTACTTTGATTAAAGTCGTTTTTTTATATGAAAGATTATTAATAGAATGCAGCTTATCGACTTGAAAATCATCATCATCATTTCAATCGTTTCAATCATCATCATCATTTCATCAGGTCAATCGACCATTCACACCCTGCTGTTAGAGTTCTTCGGAACTGCCTCTCGGCCTCTGACGTGGTTCCTTTAACAACCACCAGATGGCAGCCGGGACCACCGGCTAGAAGATGAAATGCGTATTAAGAGGATGTCTTCCTTCCAAGCCTTTAAATGAAACACATGTTAATTCAGAGATACTTAACACCGAATCAAGATGTACAGTCACGAACAATGTTTTATGTACAATTGTATTCTATTTTAATAATAATAATAATAATAATAATAATAAGCCCGCAGGGCAGCTTGTGGCGAGCTGTTGGGGAGTAGCGACCCCACGGACCTGAGTGCTCCCAGGGGAGGCCCCTGTTCCTCGCCTCCGACTTGCCTTAGATGGCCGATCGGAGTGGACACCGAAGAGGTAACAGGAACCCCTACCTCTGGCTTGCCTTAATCGGCCGGTCAGAGTGGAGTCGCGAGAGCTATATGCTCAAAGGGTGGATGTGAAACATAAGTGGCGAGTGGGCGTGCGTGATGGGACCCTCTAAGGATGCAAGTGATCGTACGTTTAAAGTCCAGTGACACCTCTCCGCCCTTTAGCCGCTCAACTAATGTTGCCCCTTTGCTGCACATTTTTGCGTCGTGCAGCCGTTTCTGGGGCCCATTGACTGAGTCGGCGAGTCACCACCTGCCTATTTTTCCGTGTGTATCAACATTGGTCAGGCAGGTGCCATAGTTATTCCCATAGCCCAGATACTAACCATTAGCCATTCATCCCAATAGCCCAAGAGTAGTGTTCCTTTATATCAATAGGTTTGCACCTTCTAGGGATTGTCTGTGAGCACATTTCTATAGTGTGTTTACTGTCATGACCTGGATAGTGCCCCACCCCATTTTATAGCAAACGTCTCACAAGGCCTCTACATGTTGGACATGTGTCCCCATGCAAGCCTCAAAAGACCGGGCTTCGGCCCGTGGTTACTTAAGAGACAACATAATAATAATAATAATAAAAAAAACCCCGCTGACATGTGTCGCGTCTCGATCGTTGATATTATTTATAAAAAAATTATTTTATCCCATTTTATACAAATTTATAATAGTTTCTAAGAAAACCACAACTAAAATATTTTGAATCATATAAAACTGAAAATACAAGAATGTTACGGAAAATACAATAAGATATACCTGAAATGATATGCCTACATGACGTTGACATTATGTCACGTCAATACAAAATTAATTTGGAAATCTAAAATGTAATACGACGAGAGATGATCACACGATCACAAGCGGGGCGACTTAAAGACGCACGACCTCCACCTCCGCCCGCGTCGTCGTCCAGCTCCTCGCCAACATCGTCGGGTGACGAGTTCGCCACCGCACCCGGCACCAGCGAGTCGAGCGACGACGAGCGCTGGCCGTCGGCCGCGCCGCCGCCACCACCTGCGCGACGTGGACGACCCCCGCTGCCGGCACGCTTGGGGCCTGCGAGGCAACCTGCCCCGCGCCCGGCTCCCGCTACCGGCGGTGTAGTGCGTCGCATGCGATGGACTCAACAAAATAATGAGAACTGCATGCGCGCCTATTATGAGGCTACAGAGGGGGAAACCAACATGACGGCGTATCGTGATCGGATGCTGACTTTGTTTCAGGTCCTTGAACCGGCCATCACCGTTTCTGCACAGCGACTGTCGGATCAAGTGCGGGTCATTCAACGTTGCAAACGTTTGGATGATGCTGTACTTGATCGGCTACGATTGGAGGCGCTACCTACTCGCACGGCTGCCATCATGACACGAGACCCGCCGACCACATTGGTGGGTCCAGTTATTCGGACGCAAGAGGCTTATGTCCTTAGTGTTGATGATGGGAGCGGTGTGACCATAGACGTAAGTACCCAGGCTCATGAGCAATTGAGGAGGGCTTTGGAGGAAGCGATTGGACAGTATAGATCCACACCCGAGTCTAGGCCGCGATTACCTCGTCTGCCTACGAATAGACGTAATTTAGCATTAATGGGAGCCCTAAATGATTTGCTAGCCCCGTACTTTGAGGCTAGCGAAGGTTTGGTCGATACGCATTCAATTATGTACTGTGGGGCCATAGCGGCGTGTCGTGTTGCTCGTGTCAAGTTTCCGGACTCTGATCGTGCACCGCGACCCGCTGGTGATGCCCCCGCGTGGCAAGTACGGATTGAACGGCGTATTGACACGTTTAGGACTCTCATTGCAAAGCTTATCTGCTTCAGAGGGGGCAACCATCGCCCCCGAGTCATGCGTTTTGTGAATCAGGCCTTCGCGGGTACTGGTATAAGGCCCCGCGATTACATGGCCTCAGTCACGGAACGTATTGACTTCCTGAAGCAGAAAGTCTATGCGTGGGCGGGGCGTATTCGTCGCTACAGAGTGCGTGTGGATCGATTCCGGCAAAATCGTCTCTTTCAAAGCGACCAAAGGAAGGTGTATAGAAGGTGGGAGGGAGCTGACCAGCGTGTGATCGACGGGCAATTACCAGATTCTACTGCTATGATCAATTTCTGGCGTAGTATTTGGTCAGTGCCAGTCGTGCACACCGAGGGTGATTGGATGAGTGTAATTGAGCGCGAGTGTGTGGCCATCGAATCCATGGGGGCTGTAACTATAAGCCCCGATGACATAAGCTGTGCGATCCGTACGGCACAGAACTGGAAAAGTCCTGGGCCGGATGGATTGCACAACTTTTGGATAAAGTGGATTCGAAGCTCACACGGGCGCTTAGCGACACAATTTCAACAAGCCCTCGATCTTGGTTCTCTTCCAGCTTTCTTAACTACAGGACACACCTTCCTGCTCTACAAGTCCGGTAGTACCACGGATCCTAAAAACTTCAGACCCATAACATGCTTACCAACATTGTACAAGCTACTTACATCCATTTTGAGAGCGAAGATCAATACGCACATCGATGCAAACAAGATCATGGCACCCTCTCAAAATGGATGTAGGATTGGGTCCCGTGGTACTAAAGAGCTTCTCCTCATGGACATGACCATTTGCAAGCAAGTCCAACGGAACAAGGCAGCCCTCTCTACTGCATGGATTGACTATAAAAAGGCCTATGATTCGGTGCCTCATTCATGGTTGGAGAGGATCTTAGAGTTGTACAAAGTTGATGCAACTTTAAGAACTTTTCTCAGCGTGTGTATGAGACAGTGGACCACAGTCCTTCGTCAACCAGGTGGTGGAGATGGTCTCTTGGATCCGATGGACTTTATAAGGATAGAGCGAGGTATTTTCCAGGGTGACAGTTTGAGTCCCTTGTGGTTTTGCCTAGCTCTGAATCCTCTCAGCACCCTGCTGAGTGATTCGGGGCTGGGCTGCCGCCTTCGAGGAGACGGGGAGATAATTTCCCACCTGTTATACATGGATGACTTGAAATTGTTTGCACCGAAACGTCCTGACCTGGTGAAGTTACTAAAAATCACAGAAGATTTCAGTAATTCCATCAGGATGGAGTTCGGTGTAGATAAGTGTGCCGTTATGCATGTTCAACGGGGGAAAGTTGTAAATTCAACAAATTTGCAACTTTCTGAGATAATGTCTCTCAGGTCTCTTTCGGAGTCAGAAACTTACAAGTATCTTGGTATGTCACAGTCTCTGAGTATTGAGGATGGGGACATCAAACAGGCGGTAAAGGAGCGTTTTTTTTGGCGTCTGACAAAAGTGCTTAAAAGTCTTTTGTCAGGGGGCAATAAGGTGCGCGCATTCAACGCTTGGGTGATGCCCCTCCTCACATACTCCTTTGGCATACTAAGATGGACACAAACTGAGTTAGACGCTCTGGATAGGAGAGTCCGTCAACAGCTCACAATGCATCGCATGCTTCACCCACGCTCATCAGTTATGAGACTGTACATTCCACGTAAGTGTGGAGGTCGTGGCTTTTTAAACGCCAAGACTCTTCATAACCGTGAGGTGTGCAGTCTTAGGGATTACTTCCTTAACAATGAGTGTGGGTTGCACCGCGACATTGTAGTTGTAGATAGGAGTCTCACGCCGCTCTCCTTGGCAAACGAGAACTGGCGTAGACCATCCGTGCTGAGCACCGAAGACCGCAAGAACATATGGAAGAGTAAGGAGCTCCACGGGCGGTTCTACCGGGCCTTAACAGGGCCTGATGTAGATCTGCTCGCGTCGGTAAACTGGCTACGGTTCGGCGACCTCTTCGGGGAAACCGAGGGTTTTGTTTGTGCAATTGCAGACGAAGTCATGATGACGAACAATTACCGGAAATATATCCTGAAGGACGGTACGGTCGACATCTGTCGGGCATGCCGCCGTCCCGGTGAGTCACTCAGACATATTATTTCCGGTTGTTCTCATCTGGCCAACGGTGAGTACTTGCACAGACATAACCTTGTAGCCAGAATTATCCATCAGCAACTCGCTCTTCGATATGGTCTTGTGGAATCCGAGGTACCGTACTATAAGTACACGCCGGCGCCAGTTCTCGAAAATGGTCATGCCACGCTCTACTGGGATCGATCTGTTATTACGGACAGGACTATTGTTGCGAATAAGCCTGATATCGTGTTGACAGATCGATCGACGCGCCAGGCAATGCTCATCGATATCACCATCCCGCATGACGAGAACCTCGTGAAAGCGGAGAAGGAAAAACTCAGCAAGTACCTTGACTTAGCTCACGAGGTGACCGCTATGTGGGATGTGGATTCGACGATCATTGTCCCGATAGTTGTATCTGCAAACGGCCTTATAGCGAAGAGTCTCGACCAACACCTTAAGAGACTCTCGCTGGATGGCTGGATCAAGGGCCAGATACAGAAGGCAGCACTCCTGGACACGTCACGCATAGTCAGGAGGTTTCTTTCTCTGCAGCCTTAACCGCCGGTAGCTTGAGCCTTGCCCCGCTGCTGGCGGCGAGCTAGGTTTAGGTTTTATAATGTTTTTATGTTTTGTATCATATTTTTATATTTTACTTTTTATACAAATATTATAAAACTTAGACCTAAGATTAAAGTTAAATAAAGTGAATAATAATAATAATAATAATATTATTATTATTAATATATAATAATAAGGCAACAAGGTGGAAGAGGTATGATTGATATTAAGATGCTATGGGAAGGACAAATAAAAAACCTAAGAGACTTTTTCTATATAAAGGCAAAGACCAGTAAAATTCATTTAGCCACAGTAGAAGCTGATGATAAATATACACCTTTACATTTACAAGATAAAAATAGACAATATAGTACTACGCATGATCATTATAATGACAAACTTAAATTATGGAGAGAAAAAGAACTACATGGTAGACATTTACATGATTTAGAGCAGGCTCATATAAACTCAGAAGCATCGAATAGTTGGTTAAAGATAGGCTATTTATTCCCAGAAACTGAAGGATTTACCATCGCTATACAAGACCAGGTTATAAATACGCGTAATTACAAGAAATACATCCTAAAAGACTCTTCTCTTACTACAGATAAGTGCAGAAAATGCCACAGACAATCTGAAACGATCCAGCATATCACTGGTGCATGCCCAAACTTAGCACAGACTGACTATACCCACCGACATAACCAAATAGCACACTACATACATCAAAAACTGGCAATTAAACATAATCTTATACCTAACAAAGTCACACCTTATTATCAGTATACCCCCAAACCTGTACTAGAAAACTCCAATGCAAAAATGTATTTTGACAGAGCAATTCTTACAGACAAAACTATCCCATACAATAGACCTGATATAACATTAATACTTAAACCTACCAAAACTGCTTACATCATAGATATCGCAGTACCCAATACTCATAACATTCAGAAGACAATTACTGAAAAAATTAATAAATACACCGAACTTAAGGAAGAAATAACTAGAATTTGGGACTTAGAAAAAGTATTTATAATACCACTGGTGATCTCCACTACAGGTGTCATTCCAAAATACCTCTTTCACTCTCTCAAATTAATAGATTTACCAGAAAATACACATATAACAATGCAAAAAGCAGCAATACTCAACACCTGTCCTATTGTCAGGAAATTTTTACAGGACGATCAGCCATCCTCTAGTATTTCTGCAGATGCTGATACTTATTTGGTGTAAAACCCGTAGTATTGGTCAAACACCGAAATTTATATTTCGAGATAAAAAAAAATAACGTAAAAAATAATAATAATAATAATTTATTTCAGATCACATCCATAAATTTTAAATTTAAAAATCAACACCAAAATCTTATCTATTGGTGCCAAGATGGATACCCATCCAGTGTTTAAGAATGGGATTGTCCATCTTGGCACTTAATGTGTTTAGTATGCTGCTGCCACTCTCCCGGCAGCGACGCATCATGGAGGCTGTTTGCTTTCTTATGATGGCGTAAAAGTCGTCAGTACCCGCTTCGGCAAACATTCCTGACGCGCTGCAGTATCGGGAAAGTCTCAGCAGCATCCTAAGGCTATTATTATATTGGACGCGTAGGGCATTGTAAACCTTTTTCGTATAGTTGACCCACAGGCTGCACGTGTAAAAAGTTTGGCAGTAAGTTTTAAATAACGCTATTTTTACTTCCCTTGTACACCGTGCAAACCTGCGTGCCAACATATTACTTCTGACTGCCAACGCCCTACGCTCCCGTTCGATGTCCACATCGTCACACAAGTCATCTGTGACGATATGGCCTAAGTACTTAAACTGCGTCACACGGCCAAGAGCTACTCCACCGAGCGTGACGGGCGGCACTTGCGATGGGCTCGTACGCCCCGCCCGAAATACCAGCATTTTAGACCGTATTACATTGACTTAAGAACCGATGTGTAGGTGGGTATACATATCAATGCTCGTGAGTGTACACACGAAGCGTGCCTAGCAATGGCGCCGGCAGTTTACCGCGGTAAACAACTAATCCTCATTTGATGTATCACGGTGCACACTCATGTTAGCCATACATGTAATTCATTTTGTATTGAATCAAATATGTTTCCAATTAGCATTACTGTTTTGCACGCCTGCTCTACGTGCAAGTCAAGTATTTAACTTTTTTGATGAACATATTTTATTTACCTTTTAAGCCGCGTTTAGAATGTTGGTGGGCCCTACGCACCAACATGCTAAACGCGGCTTTTAGGTCTTACAGTTCTGGGCTCTGTCTACCCCGCAAGAGAAAAATACGTGATACGATACGTATGTATAATTTATTTATAACATACCCTTTCAAGCCGTGTGGTATCCGGCAGAGTAGAATGGGACCACTCCAAGTCTTCCCGTGGATGTCGTAGAAAGCGACTTAGGAAATACAAGCTAAACAAAGCTTAAAAACATCTGTGAGACCTCTCCAACCCGTCAGCGTGGAGAGTAGGCCAAGTCCTCTGGCTGCTGTGGCCAAATATGACTCTAGTAGTACAGAAAGGGGTCGTGCTCCTGTAGTGGAGACTAAAAAGGACCTGATGACGATGATTATACCCTTTCAAACAGAGAATTTTTGAAATCGGTTCATGACAAACATATTAAAAAAATACAAACGAGTTGATAACCTCATAGCCTCGGTTAAAAACAGAGATACTTGACTTCTGCGTAGTGCAGCTGTGCTAAATAGTTATGCTAATAAGAAACATGTAGGATAAAATACAAAATGAATTAGATGTATGGCTAACATGAGTGTGCACCGTGATACATTCAAATGAGGATTAGTTGTTTACCGCGGTAAACTGCCGGCGCCATTGCTAGGCACGCTTCGTGTGTATGTACATCTTGATTAGGTGTTACGTGTCTCTGAATTAACACCTGTTTCATATTAAACTGGCTTGGAAGGAAGGCATTCTCTTAATACGAATTTCTTCTTCTCGTCGAGGCTGGATTGTAATCAATACTAATAATAAAGAACCACCAAGAACTCAAGAACTAACATAGATATGAACACGGGATTTTTGACTTTGGCTTTAGTTGCTTTTCAAACAAGGGATAGGCACGTAATAAATATAGAATAAAATATTTATTAGACTGAACATTGCCTAACCATTCTTTTTTCCCTTCTTTATAGAGGCTTAGGTTATTTTCAAACCGAGATCGGTCCCCGATTTTGGTAAATAATGCGTCTATACGGCGCGATGACAATGATATAAGGGTCGGTCATGGAGTAAGTTACTTTGTATTCAGAAATATTGTGATTAAGCTCTATACATAATACTAACTAAACTAAAATTGAGGACTTTTTTTGTATGTACTCGTATGTATGTTCCTCCATAACTCATAAACGACTGAACTGAATTTTATGAAACTTAGTAGATAAACATTTAAACGTACAGGCATTTCCATTACTAAATGTATATTTACGCTATATCCAATACAATGATAAGAGTATGAGGATATTAGGACTTCTAGCATTCATACAAAGCTTTAAAAAAAAATATTTGGCTAGCTCCGTGGCGCAGCGGTCAACACGCCAGCCTGCGACATGAGAGTGCCTGGGTTCGATCCCGAGCCAGGTCAAGCTGAAAAATGATCTTTTTCAGATTGGCCTTGGATGGGTATATATATATATGTATTTATTATAAAATATAGTATCGTTGACTTAGTATCCCATAACACAAGTCTCGAACTTACTAGCTCAATTTGTGTGATATATATGATGTATTTTTATACCTACTTCATAACCTCATTCAGGTTAATCATAAATAAAATGTATCAGTGGGATCAGTTGCCCGTTTCAAAACATACACTAGGTAAAATGAGCCCACGGGATAAATCGCTCGGCCTCAGTTTACCAAAGAGCCATTCATTCGTTATCCAGAATGTCACACGGCGCAGTTGGTTCTTAGCGCATTCATTCATACTGATTGTCTTCGATCAAATGTAATGGTAGATACACAGTCTCATACAAAATGAAGCCTAAATAATTTCCCCATACTTACAAACAACTACAAAAACGGTACATACTGAAAGTATGACACTCTTTCTTTCTTTTTCACTTTTGACGCGTAGTTTTTGTACCTTTTCACTGACCTTCTTTATCGCGAGACTTGTAGTGCCAGCGCGGTTTATTGAAACTGTGCACAAAACAGCTCCGAAACTAGATTAGTGCGCTGTTTGCCGGTGCCACTTTTCGAGCGCGAATCGTGTATCTACCATTATATTTGATCGAAGCTGATTGTATTACTATTACAAACAGAATTCAATTTACGTTATGAGATTTTTTATTTTTCAAGAGTCTTCCTTCATTGTACTTACCCATGCTTTTAAAACGAAGACTAAAAGGGTGGCGTAGTAGAAAAAGATAACACCGATGACCGTGGGAAGGGCGGCGGCGGCGTCTCGAGCATTTCTCTGGCAACAGATACTGAAACCATATGGTGCTCGCACAAGACTGCTCTGTGTCAAGATGTATGGGTTATGTATGTGTTAGCTATTAATAGCTTAAACTTTAATTACATATCTATGGTGAAGCGTTTGCGTGCTGTTGATAAATAAAAAATATATATCATATTCTTTGATTTATTGATATATGAGCGATATAACGATAGATTAATTTTTATCATTTACAATTTATTATAAAATATGAATATTAAAACACAGAATATTAAATATAATATTATGTAAATAATTTTCCAATTTGAACCAGTAGTCCCTGAAATTAGCGCGTTCAAACACACAAACAAACAATCAAACTCTTCAGGTTTATAATATTAGTATAGATATCTGGCAAAAGCTAAAACAAATAAATATCAAAAATTTGCGCAATGCTACTATTATAATCTCTAAAGAAAAGGCGAAACACAAACATTTACACAGAAAATCCCAAAATGTTATTACAACAAAAGTATTAAATTTCAACACGAAACTCGAAAGATGGACACGAGATGACTGTTTTCACAAAGAGCGATCGTTTGTTTCAAATTTAATCAATACCCTTCGCTTTTCTTATAACTTATTCAGTGAAAATTATGAACGCTGAATCCAGGCCAGTAGTGATTTTATTATTTCAAGGCGAATTTGTATAATCATGTACATATCTTTGGATTATGATGTTAAATAAAGCTTTTCAAAGCTTGACTAGTCGAAACTATACAATACTAGCTTTCGCCCGCGGTTCCGCCCGCGTCAATGTCGATCCCTCGGGAACAGTACTTTTTCCCGGGATAAAAAGTAGCCTATGTCCTTCTAGGAACTCCAGAGAACTTGTATGCAAAATTTCATGATGATCGGTTTAGTAGTAACGGCGTGAAAGCGTAACAAACAAACAAACAAACAAACAAACAAACAAACAAACCAACAAACAAACAAATAAACAAACAAACAAACTCACTTTCGTATTTATAATATTAGTAAGGATATAAATAAAACCCTTAAGGGGTGATTCAGTCTGTCGATAAGAATAACTTTTCCTATGGGATCAAAGCTGGAAACTCTAAAAAACGACGTCAATCAAATTACTTAACCGATTTTGATGAAATTTAAATGGACACAAACTGAAAGCATACCCTTGCAAAGAAAATATATATAATTTTTTTTTCAAATCAGTTCATAAATGACCGAGGATTAGTGAGTGCTAAAAGGTTATAAACATTAATTACAATTGGTTTTATATAAAGTCGGTTTACGGACGATAATTTTACGTGATAACGGTGGAAGAAAGATAGATGCGTCACAAGCCGAATGCTTAGGCTGATCGTGCCTCTACATCGCTTGTTCCGCGCTCTCGGTTCCACACGTGACACGATTTATGAAACGTTATCACGTCAAAAAACATACAACCGAATTGAGAGCCTTTTTTTGAAGTCGGTTGAAAGAAATCACTGTACAGCAAAAAAGATAAGATACCATCCTTCTTTTTTTGGTTGTTGTTTAATAAGGATAAGATCAATCATAATACTAAGACAATCTATCATTAAAACCTAAATTGCAATCTAACCATAACAGAGAACTTAAGATATTAAATCCAATTGCAACACTCCGCCTGATGTGAGATAACCCCATCAGCCGCTGTACAAATTGCAGACATGTGAATGATATGCGTATCGAGACGTATCAAGATTTGGAGCGATTGATTAGTACTGCAGTGCAAAGTATAGAGTCATAGATGCGGCAAATTATGAAAAAGAGTACCTTCCATTTTTTTCGGCGAAGTGAATTTTGAACTTATTCTGCTTGAATTACTTTATCTTAAACTATATTTCGTCGTTGCAAATTAAAACCTCTTAAGTGCAATTTTATACGTTTTGAGAAAATTGAAAAAAAGAACTAGTGAAAATATTACTTAGGGTTCCTCTTATGTTTTTTATGGAATATGATGTAAAATTAAAATAGAAATATGGGAAATATAAATTTCATTTATTATTGATATAAGAATTAAAAATACAGCAGTTTTAGGAAAAATGTGTGCCCATAAGACATTTTAATTGCAAATTTTTTGTACATAATAGATTTGACATGTAAATGAATTGAAACTTATATCATTTTAGTTCATTATTAATGGCCAGGATTATTAAAAGTCATGGGGTAGTGTTGTGTTCCATTATACATAATTCTGAATGCTGCATTCGAGCTAATATAGAATCGTAATTTCTAAAGTTCCAGAGTTAAATAATAGTGAGTTATAAAACGGATGATAGTCTTTATTAATTAAACTCCTGGAGTTGTTTAAATTTGCTCCCCGTTTTCAGAATACAAAGATAAGGCTAACCACCACTACTTGTCTTCTTTGAGGATGTATCGCCCTCGGGGCAGTTTGCCTTAATCTATAAAATACAGATCCATCTGGGCAAACTAGATCTCCCTTCTTCTTACCAGGTCGAATGGATTGAATATTTGAAGGATTATCCTCGTTATTTAAAAAAAATCGTTATGGACTGATCACATCATAAGGTTGGCTGGGACGACAATGTTTGATTCAGATACTAGGAGCCGAAATTTATGTATTTTTCGATAGTTGAATGTACGTTATCGACCTCCATCATATACCATCTGATACAAAGGGTATTTTAAAAAATAATCGGCATACCGTCACTCTTGTGGTCCCATCAGAGACCTCATCGTCACTTCAGAAATAGATAATATGACTCTCCCCCGTTTCTTCGACGTTGGTGCCCAGCGTGGATCGCCTACGCTATCATCGTAAACTAAATACATACCTTGATTTGTAGGTAAGCTCGTGGAGAAATTAGTATTCCGACATGAAATAACATGAATATCCTCTAAGATATCACCATTCTCGTCTTTTCTTTTCGTGTAGATGACACGGTCAATCGACCATACACCAGTGACGTGCACAGACATTTATCATAGGGTAGACATAATTATAAACTTTACTTACAAACATACCACCTATATACCTTACCTTACTATACGGCTAGTTATCTACAATACAACTCGTTTAATATTATGATAGTCTTTCGATCTTCGACCGCAAAAGTATTCAAAACAAGCAAAAGATAAGAGATATAATTACAACCTGTGAGCCACGTACACGTATCATACGGTTTAAGATTAAACTTTAGAATAACTAACCATAACTAACCGGTTACTTGATTTGTTCAAAAGCGTGTTCACATAACACTTTATATTTCGGTTTTGGCATGCAAACACTAAGCGACACAACGTTCATATGAAAATATTTTTGTCACAAATGAAATTTAACTGATAAAGCAATTAATTTTAAAATAAAACTTTCCTCTTGGATTGTTTGTAAACATGTAAATCAATGACATTGGCATAAGTATGATTAATATCTATAATGACATTGACAAGTGACGATGACATTTACTTCGCGCGCGGCAGCCAATAGAAACCTCGGAGACAGTGTCTTCAATTCACACACACAGCGCAAATATGATTTGCATGTGTGAATCGATGAAAGATGTTTACTTGTACTACTACAAAAGCGACTTCCTATCTGTGTATAAAAAAATTCTATGTGTGCGTGAAAAGTCAGACATTTGAAATTTTGTCTTACGCGGCTTACGCGTATACATACTGCTTAGCGCGGGCAAGCGCGGGCCGCGGCCACAGCGCCGTACTTGATCAAAATCGACTATAAAGTATTTGCTAGCAGAATTTTGCAGGCGAACCTAATATAATTATTTTTTTGTAAGAAAAAAAAAATTGTATTTATTTAGCGACTGCAGGGTAGACAGTGTCTAACAGTCTATATGGACTGCACGTCACTGCCATACACACCCTGGTGTCAGAGTTCTTAGGAACCGCCTCTCGGCTTCTGACGTGGTTCCTTTCACGACTACCAGATGGCAGCGGGATCAGCGGCTTAACGTGCCTTCCGAAGCACGGAATCATCTTTATTATCAGACAATCAGGTGATTCAAGCCTGCACAATGTCCTAACCAAATTGGAAGCAACTAAACAAAGTATGCTTCCCGTGGGAATCGAACCCACGACCGCGGGTCTACAGGCAAACGCCTTAAATCACTGGACCACGGAGGCTTCTCGTTAAATAATCTGAGAAGGTTTAAAGGTTAATTACTTTTAAAATTGATCACGTCTACGAGTTACCCTTCTGTTAGTTTCTTTATTTTAGTGCCGCAGCTTCTATTAACGTTTATAGTGAAAGGTTTATTGTTCTCAATTCCCGTCATACACACTTCACTAGTGATCCGTATCAGAGTATACGCAAGAACAGTTATGCCGATGGCATATCAGGTGAGCTGCAAAGATTAATTACTTATGAAATAGCTCATATAGGTATGTAATAAAAAAACTAGTAAAGAAATTAATGTTTTTACAGTTTCATACTTTTTTTATTCTCGTTACATATCAGTGGTAACTGAAGAGGACATAGTATAACAGACCCAGCTAGAGATCGGATGGATCAACTAACTAGCGTTCTAAAAATTGTATTCTACTAAGCTAGCTTTCGCCCGCAGCTTCACTCGCAAGATGTTGTTCCCTTGGGGACAGTATATTTTTCCGAGATCAAAGGTAGTCCTATGTTCTTCTCCATATTTCAGACAACGCGTACGCAATATTCTACGATAATTAGTAGCTGTGTTACGCTGAAAACGTAAGAACCGGCTAAGTGCGAGTCGAACTCGCGTACGAAGGGTTCGGTGCCGTTATCTATAAAAACGGCAAAAAAATCATGTCTGTTGAGTACACCTCCTGTACTCCTTTGTGGAGAAAATATTTATTATCAGTTTCTGTATGTTGTTTATAAGTGAACATGTACCGTGAAGTGGAAATGTAAGCAGGATAACCAGAACATTTCCGACACCACTTAAACTTACTTGTCCGTAGACTGTTTAATGTAGCGAAGCGAGCATTTCCCGCGGCAAGCTAGTGCCTAAATAAATATGCACTAATAAAACAGTTTCTTGGCCGAATAAACTTTTCCGTTACAAATTTTCTTAACTATGTGTTGATCTTACTGTATCTTGTCTGCTTCCAAGTTGTTTTCCAATCGTCGAGATTTTGTAAAAGGAGATAATTATCACTTGCTTTTTAAATTGAAATCTTCTTTAGCGGTTTTGTGCACTTTTTGGTATGGGTAAAAATGTTCAACTCGCGTCAAGACACGTGACCTGATCGAAAATTCGTAAGACGGACACGTGACCTGAGACCACCGGCGCGGCGTAGGAGAGGAAATAATATCCCCCTAGATGGAAAACCAAATTAGAAATGGGCTGCTAGCCGCGTCACCTACTAACATGATTCCTCAGATTTTCGCCCATTCTCTCAATCTTCGCGGGGAGAGAAGCAGATGGTACATTCTACTTTATTTTTTTTCCATGCTTGTCTAGCAGAATAGTCTGCTAGATAACCATGGAAGAAAAATATAAGTACCCTGATGAACTTGCATAGTTCGAGTTAGCTAATATCATTATATTTGAGCGAGCAAGAGGAGCAAGCCAGTTTGAGTTGTATTGATCCGAAAACATATTTTCTCTAAATGTACCACGATTAGAGATGGGCAATCCACCCACCCGGGTTTAAACCCAGTTGGGTAAAAACCGGGTGTTTTGGGTGTTTTGGGTTTAAACCCAATAAGCACCCAATTTTTTGGGTTTTTACGATTTTTTACCTTAATTATGCTACTTCTTGACCTGACTAAGCTGGTGCAGTGGACTACAGTTCCAACCCTTTAGGTCCAATTGGTCAACTTCCCTCCCATATTTACGTTTTTGTTTTATGCCCTCATCAAATAATATTTTTTGCGATAGAGCGAGGCGACATGACCAGAGGATAAAATAAACGGGTATTTTGGACTGTTAATAGCTCAATAATTTACATATTGTCGCGAAGCTCCCAGAATGGAATAGTCTAGAACTTATTCGAACACCGTCTGTCGCGCTCATAAATCTTATATCTTGCTCACACATATGTATTCTAGGTTAGCGGGAGTACACACTACCGAATATTCTGGCAGTCGGAACCGAAACTATATGAAATTAGAGACAAAACTATTATGAGGGTACGGAAGGGGCCACCGTCATTCAGTTGACCGCGAGTATTCGAAGCGAACGATTCCAATACGAGTGCGAGTAATAACAGTGACCGCAAGGCCACGAGTACGCGCGTCGTGCAGCTGCGACAGGCTTCAGAGGCAGCCGCACACGGCAGAGGCAAGCGCCAGCGCCAAGGTGTTCACGAGAAAGGGCGGCAAGGAAAGTGGACGTATTCAGATCAAAGAATAATACATTAATTTTTTGAATAATACAATTACTAATTGTTTTGACCGTGTTTTGAAGGATTCATTTATGATACATGCTTTTTAACCGACTTCAAAAATTGAAAACGATGTTATACAGTTTGAATGTTTTCTTACTGACTGGTTGGTAGCTTTTGGGTAAGGAATTTGAGGATCTTGAAAATGACGTCAGTCTTGGAATCCAAGATGGCGGACGCGACTTGTCATAAAAAATCGACATGGGTGTCGTTGTCTAGGTATTTTGAGGTGTAGATCTCGCAAAATGACGTCAGTTTTAGAATACAAGATGGCGGACCCGAATTTGTTATAAAAAATCGACATGGGTTTCGTTTTCTAGGTTTTTTGGGTGTAGATCTCAAAAATGATGTCAGTTTAGGAATCCAAGATGGCGTACGTGACTTGTCATAAAAAATCGACATGGGTGACGTTTCTATGTTTCTTGGGAAGAAGATCTTGAAAATAATGTCAGTTTTGTAATACAAGATGGCAGGGCTTTGCAAGGACCTTATTCATCATGGGTGTTAATCCCTTAGTTTTTTGGGGTGTAAATAACGTAATTTTCGAGGAAGAATAGGAAACAACACCCATGATGATTTATCATAAAATGTCGTCATCTTTGATTCCAAAACTGATTTTATAATCTAGATCTACACCACTAAAAACCTAAAAAATTACACAAGTAGATTTTTCATGATAAGCCACCATCCGCCATCTTAGATTCCAAAACTGACATCAATTTCGACATCTACACCCTAAAAAATGTAGAAAACGACACCGATGTCGATTTTTCATGAAAAAATGCCTCCGCACTCTTAGTTACCAAAATCGACGTCATTTTCAAGATCTACACCCCAAAAAGCCTTAGAAATAACATATATGTATTTTTTTCATGACAAGTCACGTCCGCCATCTTGGATTCGAAAACTGACATCATTTTCGAGATCTACACCCCAAAAAACGTAAAAAAGAACACGCATGTCGATTTTTCATCAAAACTCGCGTCCGCCATCTTGAATTCCAAAACTGACGTCATTTTCGAGATTTTCACCCTAAAAACCTAGGAAACGACACGAGTGTCGATTTTTCATGACAAGTCGCGTATGCTATCTAAGATTCCAAAAATGACGTCATTTTCAAGATCTACACCCCAAAAAGCCTTAGAAATAACATCCATGTAATTTTTTCATGACAAGTCACGTCCGCCATCTTGGATTCGAAAACTGACATCATTTTCGAGATCTACACCACAAAAAACGTAAAAAAGAACACGCATGTCGATTTTTCATCAAAACTCGCGTCCGCCATCTTGAATTCCAAAACTGACGTCAGTTTCGAGATTTTCACCCTAAAAACCTAGGAAACGACACCAGTGTCGATTTTTCATGACAAGTCGCGTATGCTATCTAAGATTCCAAAATTGACGTCATTTTCAAGATCTACACCCCAAAAAGCCTTAGAAATAACATTCATGTAAATTTTTCATGACAAGTCACGTCCGCCATCTTGAATTCCAAAACTGACGTCAGTTTCGAGATTTTCACCCTAAAAACCTAGGAAACGACACCAGTGTCGATTTTTCATGACAAGTCGCGTATGCTATCTAAGATTCCAAAATTGACGTCATTTTCAAGATCTACACCCCAAAAAGCCTTAGAAATAACATTCATGTAAATTTTTCATGACATGTCACGTCCGCCATCTTGGATTCGAAAACTGACATCATTTTCGAGATCTACACCCCAAAAAACGTAAAAAAGAACACGCATGTCGATTTTTCATCAAAACTCGCGCCCGCCATCTTGAATTCCAAAACTGACGTCAGTTTCGAGATTTTCACCCTAAAAACCTAGGAAACGACACCAGTGTCGATTTCTAGGTTTTTATGACGTTTTTTCTGTAACTACCAATGTCGTCGCTCGGGTGGAGCGACAACAAAGGGTATATTTTTTTTAGGTTAAATGGTATAAGAATTAAAACGATAAATAATGCCTCGAGACATTCTGAAGTCATTGTGGAATAACATGCTCCTGTACATATTTTAATACAAACATAATCTCTAAAAACAACAATACACTCCTTTTTTTGAAGTCGTGTAAAAAGAAAACTATCAAAAACTCAAATTTCAATACCTACATAAGAAAATAAAATAATATCATTTTACACCTTAAAATTATTTATTCTTCTAATTACGTCCACCGACACTACTAAGTCATTGCCGCACTCGTTCTAACATAAGGTCTGACACAGCATGCCGTCTCTTTCTACTTTGGCGCAAAGCTTCTAAAATATTTACGGCAAGCAAAAGACCAACATGTTGGTCAACTGCAACATGAAAACACAGAACTAATTATTTTCATCTCGGTTTTTATTAATAGTAAACATTTAAAAATTTCCTAAAATTTAATTAAGTACGTACGTAATATTTCTTTAAATTATTTTAACGTACAGCAAGGTACAATTGATCATTACAATTTAATAAAAATATATTTTTCATATGTTACTAACGTTTTTGACAAATAAAGTAAACACCCAATTTTTTGGGTGTTTATGGGTGTTTAAGGGTGTTTATTGGGTTTTTACCAAAGCACCGGGTTCCCGGTGCTTTGCCCATCTCTAACCACGATAACTCTTGAATCAGTGCTATAATTAATATGATTTTTTTGAACTTATGTAGTTTATAGCTTAGCACAATTTTAATAATAAACAAGAGTATCAAATATACGCGAGCTCCAAGTTTACGTGGCAAACAACTAGTTTAAATAATTTTCAAAAGTGAGAAAGTCAACCTATTTGAAAATAAAAAAAAAGTCGAGTTGATAATCAAAAACACTTGTCCTAAAGGTCAAAGAAAACCAATGATATGTTAGATACAGTACGTAGTTTTATCTATAATCGTTGATACGAGTAAGTAGTTCCTAAAGAATTCATACAAAGCCCTTCCATTACCAGCAATAAGTGCGTCAATTTTATTGTAAGAGCCGATTTCACGGGCAACTAATTTCGGCTCTTTACTGAACACCACGCAATACGAACAATTCTGAGACAAAAACCATTGGGACACACAAAGCATACAACCTTCCGCGACAAATTGCACAAAATTGTTCCTTACTTTGTACCTTATTTCCCACATTTATCTATGGTTTTCTGTGATTTGACTTCCTTGGGATAGTTTTTTTGCGACTCTATTATAGGTCTGGAATAATATTAGGCATTGAAATTCTGACACTTAGGCAATACCACAAATACAAAACAAAAAACTACTTACTTACATTAATTGATACACACACTACCAAACACACGAAATGTCACGAAATTCATAAATCGCACGAAATTGTTCCTACATTTAAAGGTTCTTATTCTTAGGTACCATATTTCCCGCATTAGGCATGGTGTTCTGTCATTTGACTTTATTAAGATATTATAATGTTAGCTCTCGACTATAGCTCGAATACTTTCTTATTAGGATAAATAAAGAAATGCACACAGTATATTGGCAAAACAAAGTGTTTTGCTTTTGCCTTTTTTACCTTCTCCTCAAAAGAAATTTACATCATCCACGACCTCTGTTTTTTGGGTTCGATCCCCGGCCAGGTCAAGATGGCAAACAATCTTTTTCAAATTATTTTCGGTCTTGGATGTTTATCTATATATAAATATTTATCATAAAATATAGTATCGTTGAGTTAGTATCCCACGACACAAGTTTGCTACTCACTGTGGGGGCTAGCGTGATCTGTGCAATATGTCCCTAATATTAATTAATTTATTTATCATTTTGAACCCTATTCACACTTACGTACTTTTAATCCAATATTATTCGCATCTCTTTCATTTCCGACTGGACTACACTCAAACTGAAGAGAAAAAATGCACCTAAAGATAATAATAGATACGCTTTTAAAATATCAGCAAGTATATCCTGATGACACTTAGAAATTATTTCAATAATAGCCATTTCAACGACCGCAGGTACTAAAACGAATTGATTGAGCTTTTTTTCTATTGTGCTGATGGAACTCTCCTACAGGCGAATAAAAAGGGCGTTTATTTTCATCACGTGCCCAACAGGGCATCAGGACCGTTCGCAAAAAAAGTAAAAGGGAAAAGCAAAGCCCCGTAAGCGCGTCGACAAATTTAGCCTTTTCATTGTGTCATTATATTTAAATGCAGCGAGGTGTCGGCACATTTCACCGAAATAAAATCACCTGTCGCAATGCAGATCGTTCGAAAATAGACTTTAATTTAACGCAAGAAGACAGGCTTTCGCTGAGCAAAGTAAAATCTCTACTTAGTTCCGCTTAAATAGAGAGATAATTTGGAGGTGGACGTTGGTGAAATAAATTTGGATCTTGATGCAAGGTTGTTAGGGTTTATTTTGGTGCGATAATGGGTTGCATTTTTATCGAACAATAGCGTAAGTAGTTGAATTAGGGCGAGGGAAAACACGGTGTCAGAGCCACCACTCTGAGCATTGTCCTCAAACTCGACTCTAAAGGAAGCTAAACCATCGAGCTCACTTGATTCTGTTTGTTCGAGCAATTTGAAACTTATTTGTGCAACCTGTGGGAATACAAGGAATAATAGCTGCAATATTGGATTGGGAATAGGGGATTTAGTGATTTGAAGCCAACCGGCTCTATTGTAAACGGTGCCCTATTTAATGTAAATAAAACAAGATGATAACACTGAGTACTTTTGTAAACCTTTTCATCTTTGTTCATGTGTATTCTTACTAATATAAATGCGAAAGTGTGTTTGTTAGTTTGTTTGTTACGCTTTCACGCCTTTACTACTGAACTGACTGTCATGAAATTTTACATACACGTCATCCTGGGGTACGGAAAAGGATATAGGGTACATTTTATTTTGGGAATAAATAAATAATAAATATATACGCACAAATCACACAGATTGAGCTAGCCCGAAAGTAAGTTTGAGACTTGTGGGATACTAACTCAACGATACTATATTTTTTATCAATAACAAATACATATATAGATAAACATCCAAGATCCAGGCTAATCTGAAAAAGATCATTTTCCATCTTGACCTGACCGGGGATCGAACCCGGGCACCCTGGTAGGCTGGTGTGTTAATCACTGCGCCACGGAGCTATAGCCTGAATAAGTACTGTTCCCGAGGGATTAACATTAACTAGGGCAATTAACTAAGAATGTGATTACGGATGTGTACATTAATTGATTGCTTCCATGCTGGTCTGGGAGAAGAAAAATAACATCGAATGTATCAAAAAAAGTAGAATGCGAATGCTAATGAAAATCAGCTGCTTCTCTTCCCGCACAGATCGTAGAAGTCGACCAAGGCAATGAGCGAAAATCGAAGGAATCGTGCCAACCACTATTTTTATGCGGTTTCCACCTTTGCCCACAAAACGCTTCACGTGGCCTTTGTGTCTAAGGCTCTGTCTACACCGCAAGGGATAAAGACGTGAAAATATGTATATTTGTATGTACATAAATATATAAACTAAATGTGTTTTTTAAACCTTACTCTAGAATAAAAAAATGGTTGGACCAACATAAGGTATGGGCGATTCCCATACCTATCTTTGTCCACTGTACTTGATCGTACCAGTTACGCTTTGCTAGTCTTTCTTGAATCTATGCTTCTATGGCCTGTGCGACAACTGGTAATTAATTTCGGTTATTTCCCACTCCAGCATAGAAAAGAAATGCCAAAAACGATTTTTTTAATCTTTTCTATTTTATCAGTTTTAAAACATTACCCTAGCTTTTGGTTTTGTTCAATTTCCAGATACAGTGGAGACCGGCGGCAAGTCGGCTTTAGCGCGTCCGGCTTAATCCTACACCTGTGGATTTATTATACCCAGAGAAAACTGCACTGAATCTAAAGGATTCATAGAATCAAAAAAAAATCTAAAACATAAAAGTGGGACCCATATGATATTGGAATCTCTATAAATCTTATACCTTTAAACGAGCAATTATTGTATATTTATTTATATGTATGCATATACATTTATTTCTATGATCTCGGAAACTATTTCGCTGAAATTTAGTATATGGGGGTTTTCGGGGGTAAACACCACCATATTATGATAAGTAGTAATATCCGAGCAAAGCTCGGTCGTCCAGGTACTAATATAATATATGCGAAAGGAGGTTTAGCTGGCAATCGCTCTTTGCTCTTGCGACATGCTACAAATAAGTTATAAGTCTCGCGGTATACAGTAACATTCCTTTTTATATTTTTTTACTAAAACTCCCCAACACCCAATTACCTGCTAAAAATAAAGCTAAAACCTCGTCCGCTCTACATTTCGTTAAATTTTTCGGATAAAATGGGTACTGGTGATACGTTGGCTTTCACGCCTCCGGCACAAATACTACACTTGTGGGTTTATTGTACCTGAAGGAAACTGTACTGAATATAGTCCTATTGGAAATTCTAAAACAACTTAAAAGCGAGACCAGGTGATATGGGAATTTCTATAATCTATTCTATGCGAAAGGAGATTTAAAGGGAAACACTGAGTTTTATCTGTATTCCCGCATTAGTTTAGAGTAGATCTGTTGAAAAGAACTTTCCTATGTTGTCTATTTTTGAAATAATGAAGTTCCTTAACACGAAATATTCCAGTTAAACATGAAACTAAAATCTCGTCCGCACTCTGTATCGTAAAATTTTCAGATACAGTGGAAACTGGCGTCGCATCGACTTTGGCGCGTTTGGCACAAATCTTTTACCTGTAGATTTATTATTATATATTAATAATATATAATAATAAATCTACAGGTAAAAGATTATATTTTATTCAGTGCAATTTCCTTTACATATAATAATATGTAAAGGAAATTGCACTGAATAAAATATATAATTTATATCTTAACCGAGTTGCACTGAATGTAATGGTTCTATAGTCCTATAGGATAAAGAAAATTCTAAAATAACATCATGGTAATAAAACTGCGGAATAGGGATTAAAATTTTAGAACTATTATTACATTTGTTATGAGTCTAATAAAAGTTCTAAAATTTAAATCCTGTCTTCCACTCTAGACTTTGTTCAATTTTTCAAATACAGCGAAGCTCTGGCGACACGTCAGCTTTGGCGCGTCCGGCGCAATTTCTGCACCTGTGGATTTATTATAGGTATCTAGACTAGGTTGGCTAGCTCCGTGGCGCAGCGGTTAATACGCCAGCCTGCGACACGAGAGAGGTCAAGATGGAAAATGATCTTTTTCAGATTGGCCTAGGTCTTGGATGTGTATCTTTATATGTATTTGTTATAAACTATAGTATCGTTGAGTTAGTATCCCATAAAACAAGTCTCGAACTTACTTTGGAGCTAGCTAAATCTGTGTGATTTGTCCGTAAATTTTTTTTATTAAACCCATACATTGGTTGAGCTGGTCTCGTCCGCTCTAGATTTTGTTCAATTTCAGATGCAGCGGAGCGCAAAGCGACACGTCGGCTTTGGCGCGTTCAGCTCAATTTTTGCATCTGTGGATTTATTATATCTAAACGAAATTGCACTGAATCTTAAGGTCTACAGTATAAAGAAAATTCAAAACTTATTCCATGTAAATAAAACTGAGAAATAAGGATTTAAATTTTTAGATCTTTTATTACGCTTATAAATAAACTAGCGGCTCGCCCCGGCTTCGCAAGATACATATACAAAGGTATTCAAATAACCTAAGGTAACTAATGGTAATAGAGTTTTTCAAATCGATCTAGTAGTTCGAGAGCTAATAAGCTTCTTTGCATTGAATAAAATGAGGAAAGAAAAAATCTTTCCTCTTTATGATTTAAGTGTAAAGGTGTAGACTTATTTTTTACGAGGTTTCATATTTTCCTCAAAAAGTTTAAGAATTTTCTATAACAACTAACCGATTTTACAATACAACTTCAACTATAAAAAAGCAAATGTTGGTTTATTTAATATTGCTCATATTCAAACATCAGTTATAATGTAACTCTAAAGGGAAAGGTTAATCTCGGTCCTTGAAATTTTATTGATTTTTAATATTATTCTTCGCATTTTTATATCACCGATAGATTTAATAACTAGCAACGAAGTGAATATTGGATATTTTATTGATATTTTACCATTCAAATTTGTGTGCTGTTGGTTTTATGATAACTATTATAATTTTACGACCGCATATAATATTACTTTAGTTGATTATTATGTAGACGCCTTGGTACACTAAAGTTTCCATTTCAAAGTTTAATGCCATTAGAATAAAATATTATAACCTATTATACTCGTAGTACGCAGCCGCTTTTTCAGCAGATGGCTTTTTATAATCTAGAAATATATTTGGATTACTTATTATTACTATTGAAATATTTTATAACTCCCTATTAATGGAATAGCAGTCCGCAATAGAAAACAGAATTCTAACCGCAAAGGCGCTTATGCAACATATTACTGGCCAAACCCAGATTTGGCCCTAGGCTAAACTAAGTTTGACCTAAGTGGGTCAGGACAAAATATTTTGCCCTGAGACGCACTGACTTTGAATATTTATTTAAATATTCGTGGTAGCTTTTGGGGTGTAGATTTAGAAATGTTAATAAATATGTTGGGATCAAAAATGGCGAATACGAGTACTACTTTTCCAGAAAAATCGGCGTGGGTGTCGTTTTCGTGGTGTTTTGAGTTTTAGATCTCGATTATGATGTCAATTTTGGGATCCAAATCAGCGGACACCACTTTTTATGAAAAATTTACATGTGTCAAATCCGAGGTATTTTAGATTGTACATCTAAAAAAACTTAAATTTTGCTATCCTCGTTTACGAGGTATTTTTAAACAACGAAAACCTGAACACATAATAAACAGTTCGTGTTCATGTCAGCAGGATAAACTACTTAGTTTGTACTTAAACTAGGGTTGGCCGATAACACGTATTACCAACAACAAAAATGCCTCCCTGGTTTCTCTTTGACATTTTTGTCCAGCATCGAGATCAAAATCCACAGAAATTTTGTTATTTGACGTGAGAATACTTGTATGGTCGACCACTTTTATATAATAGCTGTTACATTTCTTTGTAATACTATTTATTTTTGTACACTATGGCATCAATTAACTAAGCGGCTTGTAGCTTGATTTATGCACAAGCCTATGTCGAGTCAACAATCCACGACTTTGTACATAGGTACAATCATAAATATGCTATAACATTGTAAAGTTTCACCAAACTCCGTCCAACACATTTCCACAAACTTACACATTATTAAATAAAAAAGAGATTTCAATTTTTCCTGTAAGTTTTATAAACATCAATTTGTACTATCACAACAAACATTCCAAGCCTTCATTGACATCCATTTGTTTCTTTCGCTCCGTGATTATCGACAGCAGTAATTGCGATTGAACGCTCTTTCTAACGCAAAAACTGAATCTCCAATAATTATTCTTAATTGCAGAGACGAACAACATCCGCTGTTACGAGTGTTTGCTCGTGAGAGAGTCAGTGCTCTTTTTATTCGTTTGTATTCGATTTAAAAGCGTAGATTCAGTTTATGGAATATGTGATGGTGCCACTGGTACCTACCACTACTTTTTACATGCTAAATTGCTTAGACATAAAAATATATAGATTAATGTAAAGCTTAAAAATAATATTAAATCTTAATCACCTTCCTGATACGAGTAGTATAGTTATTGTTATCTTGCTCTAAATGCCCCAGCACCTGCACAATGGGTGACTTGATGGCTTCTAATGCAAGCGCCATTCAGGTACTTTGAGACAATTTACTTTGCGTGCTTCCGCCACCAGTTAGTTCATGAAAACTATTGCCGGCCAGCTATATGCACTAACTGGTGGCGAAAGCACGCAAAGTAAATTGTCTCAAAGTAAATGTAGCTTTGACTTCCGCATAGTAACACCTGAATCTATTAACGCCATTCAGGTGGCTAAGTATTGGCAGGATATAATTTAATTTACGATTTTATGGTTTGCCACGAACTCGAAAAGAAGAAGAAGTACTCGTAGTATAGTCAAACGTCCTCTTAAAAAAACATAAAAAGTCACAATACCTATCGCGGTAGGTAAGCGGTAGTAGCTCATTGGTCTAAGACTTTAACCCAAAAGCGAAAGGTTCAAACCTAACTCGGCCCGATCTATCCCTTTGAGTTTGTAGTCCAGTCTGACTCAAGTCTTTTTATTGAGCACTACCTGCTTCAGGTGAAGGAAAACATCGTAAATTGCACACTAGTGTAGATTGTTCGCTAGTGTGTGAAATGGAGAAGGCAATGATTGCTTACTTCCACTCATTATTTTCTGCCAAAACTAGTCATTGTGTGCGTTTCTTTCCACACAACAACACTGACTAGAGTTCAGACCTACTTCGCAGTAAATGGTAGCCGAGGTTAGTATTTTTGATATAATAACGTCTTATAAATCGATGAATACCGGCTACAAGCACGAAAAAATGTCACGTTCCGCGTGGAAGCGAGAGCGCGTAACAAGCGATAGAGAGGACAATCGGCCTAAGCGTTCGGCTTATGACGCATCTATCTCTCTCTTATACCGTTGATACGTAAAATTATCGTCCGTAAACACTAAAACAACTATACAGACATCCAATTTTTTCTTTAAAAAAGAACTAGTTGTATACAATGTTTGAGTAAAATTCCGTAAAGCTATAATTTGCTCCAGCTGTCCTCCTGCATCATTACCCATTGTCGTAACGAAAAATGACACTTTTAAGCAATAATTAAGAAGTAAAAGACATCGTATTATAACTTTACTAACTCAGAAGTGCACCCTGGCATTACGTTCACTTATCCACGCCACAATAAAAACACGTTAACAAATAACTCATCTGCATCTTATAATTATTTAGCTACTCCTACAGCACAAAATACCGAAATTGTAGAAAGAGAACATTATTAATTGTCATGTTATTAAAATAATAATGGTTATATATAAAATAATAATATTTATAATTAATTAATATATTCATAATTTGACTGTTTAGGGTATCTTATTGCTGTTCAGTTAATATCAGTTGGTTGCGCGAATGGGGTTTAATGGACTGTATATTTTAGGGAATAATTACGGGATAAAGGGGACTATTATGTAGGAAAATGAAGGAATCTCTCACCTCACAATACTGCAACAGACGATAACGTCACAACTCGTGGCTGCCTTTTCCGACGAGCACAAATCTCCAAACGTCTTGTCTTTAGCACTTCCGAGGGGCCCCTTAACTTTCTCAAACACAAATAATTAGTGTTTATGCGACAAATCAATCGAATGTCGTTCGCGTTGTGAATCGAGTATAGCGGTTATGTGCTTACTGCACAATTCTGCGTGTGCGCGGGTGCGACTCTGAGCGAGTACTGACGCGAGTGATCTTAGCTAGGGCTGGGATAAATGGTGCGGGGAATCGATACTATAGTAGTGAAGCGGATCAGGTTTAATAAATAAGAGCGGCGCAACCATTTCCCCCCGGCTTGAAGGGATCTGAGATGCCTTCGAAACAAATAAATTAAAGAAGTAAGACTAAATCAAAGTCAAAGTCAAGTCAAGTCAAAATATATTATTCATCGTAAGATATTTTAAATATCATTTGGTGAACGTTAAATTACACATTATTATTTACAACATTAATATTGTTGACGTCAATAAGTTACTTAAAGCTAAGTTTACGCCGCTTCCAAGGCGGAGTGCAGAAGAAGCGGCAACAAACTGCACAGCGCATTTTCTCCAAGTGACATCAACTTACAATCTACGACATACTTAGAACTAAATGTGTGGACTTGAGCTTACATTGTCATGTCGTAAAATAAATTTTAATTTGTAGTATGAAAGAATAGTAACGAAACAAGAAATTAAATTTTTTATTAAATGTCAAAAGTCAAAACACAATACGTACAAATTGTACCAATTCATGTCATTTTTATATTAGTATCATGACGAGAGTCCGGCACCGAGCTTTGGCCAGATATTTTTATCGTTTAAAAAATCATCAGTCCTGTAATACGCCTTTTTACATAGTACCTGTTTAACATACGCTTTGAATTGTCTATCAGGCATATCAAGGACTGATTCTGGCAACTTATTATAATAGCGTATACAGTTACCTAAAAACGAATCACTAACCCTGCTAAGCCTATACCGCGGGAGAAATAACGTAACTTATTATATAAAGTAACTTATTTTTTTGAAAAGCGAAATATTTTTCCTTACGTGCATTATATTATAAAATATATACTGGGAAGCTACTGTCATGATATTTATTTCTTTGAACAATTCTCTGAGAGATTCTCTCGGACCCAAGCCGTAAATAGCACGGATCGCTCTCTTTTGTAATATAAATATAGTATTCATATCGGCTGCTTTTCCCCACAGAAGTATGCCATAAGCCATTAAACTATGAAAATATGCAAAGTATACAAGCCTAGCAGTTGCAACGTCTGTCAACTGTCTGATCCTTCTAATAGCGTAAGCTGCAGAGCTAAGTCTATTAGATAGTTTAGATATATGGGCGCCCCATTGTAATTTTGAATCTATTGTAATTCCTAAAAATGTAGTATTGTCCACAAAATCTAATTTTTGCGTATCTATCAGTATGTCAACAGATGCTTGCCTCACATTTGGAAGAGTAAACCTAATGCATTGGGTCTTTTTGGCATTTAGTATAAGATTATTGGCTGAAAACCAATTTGAAATTGCCTAAACCTATAACTACAAATAACCTAAACCTAAACAAAAGTAATTGAAATGAAAGCTATTGGCTAGGTAACGGGCACAGACGTACAACTGGGCGTAAATAAGAGCCAGTAGCAGTCTTTACTCGAGCAACACGCACTATGCCATCAGTGGCAGGAAAAACTTCCTCTATAACCCCTAGAGGCCAATGAAGAGGAGGCGCGTTATCTGTAATAAGGATTACAACAGTGCGTGTTGTGATCGGGTTAGTAGGTGTATTCCATTTATCGCGAGACTGCAAAGTATGTAAATACTCGGACCTCCAACGTTTCCAAATCGATTGGATTAACTTGTCCAACAAATCATGACGAGAGAGAACATGAAGTCTATCCTCATCGATGTCGCGAGCGGGTAAATATTTAAAAGGAGTTAAACTTAAAAAGTGTGCGGGCGTCAGCGCAAGCGGTTCAGAAGGATCGCTTGAGAGCGTTCTACAAAGAGGTCGAGTATTCATTATAGCTTCGATTTGAGCGAGTACAGTTGTCATTTCTTCAAACGATAATATTTGTTCACCTATCACGTGAAATAAGTGCATTTTAAGTGTTTTTATATTCGAGTCCCAGCTGCCTCCAAAGTGACTTGCAGCGGGAATATTTAACGACCATGTTGAGTCAGAAAACGCGTACACGCTCTTAATAGGTATACGGTTGTTACAAGCGGTTATTATGTTATTTAATAACTTTGCAAGCAAGAGTGCTGCGCAAAGCTCGAGCCTAGCCAAAGAGACCACTTTGTGAGGTGCAACTTTTGATTTAGCACCCATAAGATACACCTTGTGGACGTCATTGACTTTGACCAGGAAGTACACCACGCCTCCATATGCCTTTTCGCTAGCATCAGCGAAGCCGACGATGATTACATCATTACCTCTGGTAATGCCAACGTGGCGTGAGATTTCAATTCGTTCCAATGATGATAGCTCCTCTCTGAAGCGCTTCCATGAGGAAACAATATTGTCAGGAGGTACGTCATCCCAACCGAAACCGTTTAACCAAAGCTCTTTAATGAGTAGCTTTGCAAATAACACGACTGGGGCTACGAATCCCATTAAATCCCAGATTCTAGCGACGCAGGACAAAATGGCGCGTTTTGTACACTTCTCAGCGGGTTTAAAAATTGTAATACTGAACAAGTCAGATTTGTGTGACCAATTTAAACCGAGAACCTTATGCGAATCAGACTCGTCAAATTCCTTGACGGACGAGAGCCTGTGCGAAGTAGGTATAGAGTCCAAGACAGTTTGCGAATTGCTGGTCCACTTCACGAGGTCGAATTGACCAGCCTTCATGAGCGCGATGACTTCAGCTGCTATAGATATGGCTTTCGCCTCATCTTCTACGGAATAGACGTAATCGTCCATATATATCCTCGTTTGAAGCGTCTCATTCGCGTTGGGGAAGGTCTCAGCTTCGTCAGAAGCCAACTGTCTTGTTGTGCGGAGAGCGTGAAAGGGACTTGATTTAAGGCCAAAACAAACGCGGTTGAACTGATAAACCTTAAGTGGTTCGTCAGGCGAAAAGCGGTAAAGAATGCGCTGGAATCTACGATCGCATTCGCGAATTCCGATGCATAAAAACATTTGCCTAATATCGGCTGAAAGCGCAATAGGAAACAATCGAAAATTAATGATTATATTGAATAAATTTCCTTGTAAATTTTGACCATTATACAAAAGATCATTAAGCGAAACGGATGTGCTAGTTTTAGCACTCGCGTTTAAAACAATACGAAGCTTGGAAGTGAGCTTATCCTCCCGAATGACTCCGTGATGCGGAATTATGTAAGATGGTTCCTCCACTTCGAGAGGTGCGAGTGAGAGGTAGCCCTTCTCTAAATATTCTCGAATTATATTGTCGTAAGCTTGTTTCAATTTAGGTGAAGCAAGCATTTTGCGTTCAAGACAGAAAAAACATTTTTCTGCTAAGCGGCGCGAGTCACCGAGAGTCGATGGGTCGTCCTTAAATAAGAGCGCGACAGTATAACGAACATCGACATCGCGTGACGTAGTGCGACGATAAATATCCTCACACTCCTTATCATCTGGGCTCAGAATCGGCGGAACGTCCACCTCCTCGAGTTCCCAGAATTTGCGGATGGCGGCCTCCATGGGCTCGCCGAAACAACAATTTGAAACAGTAGTGGATGCGGGTGCGGTAGCGGGAGCAGTACCCATAATTACGTACCCTAGAACGGTTTGTAATGCGAAAGGTGCGATATTTGCGGACTCACATTGAATCTTTTGAGATAATAGGAGGTGCGGGAAAATTGATGCACCGACTAAAACGTCGATTTCTCCTGGAATGTGATATGTATCATCGGCCAATGGCAACCCCTCAAAGTTTGTGAGCATAGACACATTGACGTTGACGGTAGGCAGACGCTCGGTTACCTTATCGACGATTAGTGATTCCATATTGAACTTTATGGCTTTATTTAGCCGCGAATAAAATTCCAGGTGTACGGAACCTTGAATAGTCTTAGTGGTACCTCCTATACCTTTAACAATAGTGTTAGTCGCTCCTTGACGAGATTTTAACCCTAGGCGTTCGCAACATTTTCTTGAAACGAAATTACTCTGCGAAGCGCTGTCTAATAAAGCGCGTATGTAATGTTCACGACTCTAAGTGTCAAGCATCACAACGCGCGCGATAGCCAACAAAACTGTGGTAGGTACATGTCGGTTATTTGCCGAAAAGGCACACAACGAGACATCATCCGTGTGGCCACTAGCAGGCGACATCACAGGTGCCCGTGAGCATGGGCTGTTCACATGCGACGGTGGCGCCGCGGATACTGTACTACCACTAACATCATTGGCATTTATAGTAGGCGTAGCGGGATTATTTTCGAAATGTAACATCGTGTGATGCTTAAGCTGACATTTACGGCAAAGCAAATTAGACTTACAGTCAGATACACGGTGCTTCGCGCTCAAACAGTTAACACAACACGATTGCGACTTAACAAATTTAAAACGCTCGATAGGAGTTAAATTTTGAAAGCTCGAACATTTATACAAATGTTCATGCGCGGAGTTGCATAATGAACACCGAGGTTGAGAGGGCGCGGTAGACGTATTGATATAACTATGCGTTGATTTATGCGGTTTTGATGTCGTGTCTGTGGGACGATCGACAATCTTCTTAACTTCCTTGGAAGTGCGTTGCAAAATTTTAAGTTGATCGCGAACAAATGTAACTAGGGTGTCGAAAGATGGAATATTAGATCCCCTATTATCTAATTCAAAGGAGAGAGCGGTTTCGGGATCCAACTTCTTCAAAGCGATATACAAAAATACTAAGTCTGACAGGTCATCAACCTTCAGGTTTTTGAGTGCTGAAACCGAAGTGACCAATTTATCAAGAAATATCTGTAAATTATTTACATGAGCGGAATCTGAAGATCAAATTTTCGAGTTAAAGCCTTCTAGGCTTTAACTCGAAAATTTGATCTAAATATGAAGTTGCAAGCAACCTTTTATCTTCATATCTATTTATTAAAGTCTCTAAAATAATTTTGTAGTTCTCAGCGCACGGAGTAATACCTGCGAATACCGATTGAGCCTTATTTGTCAATTTGCCTATCAAATAATGTAATTTTTCAGAGTCCGACAGGGTCGGGTTATCATGTATGACAGTTTTAAATGCAGAATAAAATAGCGGCCATGACTTAATGTCTCCATTAAATTCAGGAAGCTGAATTGGTGGCAGTTTTGGTCTGTCACGCTTGATAAAGAGTGAATTATTCTGTAATTCAGGCATAGGCTCAAGCGATTTTGCGGCGCGTTTAATTCGACAATATAAATCCTCAAAAGTAAGAAGCGGCTGGTAGCTAACCATGTATTTAGGATTTAAGCTCGATTCAATGGAATTATTTTTATCCAAAATATTTTCAAAGTCCGTACGCAACCTGTCTACGGTTTCAATATCACATAAAAACGATTCTTTAATGCGTGGATCAGAAATCTTTCGACCTATTAGCGATAGTTTGTATGCGTGTGAAAATTATATCTCGCTTCGCGTAAAGAAGTGACAACTTGCTTTCGTCTTTATCCATGATCAACTATGCGCGAAATAAACAACAAGAAACGAATTAATAATGCACTTTCCGGTTTGTCAGCCTGTATAATTATCCGATTGATCACCCTGTATATTGTATACGGTAACACACTGTATAACGGTGACACCCTGTATAACGGTGGTGCGGCGCGGTTTTATTAATATAAGTTAGTACTTTGACTTGAGTTTCAGAATTGATGACAAACTGTGCAATATTAATCCGCAATAACACCCTATCAATTAATGAGCGTAATTGCGTAATGAAATATATGTTTTTTTTTTTTTAACCTCGATCACAACGACGAAACAAATACTCGTACGTGTATCCAAACTCGATAAGTAACTAATAACTTAATTACAAAGTTTTATTAATTATAAAATTAAACATATGTATTTTGTTTTATATATATAACACATAAGTTTTGCGGTGCGGGTGCGGCTCATTTACAAATTGCAGCAGCTATACTTCCTATATAGGTATGTATAGTGCGGTGCGTATGTACGTATATATTAACAATAGCTGCAATTATGTAAAATGACATTAATATGTAACTGACCCATTACCTAGTGAATAGCTTTGAATGAAGCGGAGCGGGGGGTTGAATTATAATAAAATAGACAAAGTATCACTAGATCAGGTTTGATTACGTAGGATAATCGTATAAAACGATCATGAGACAACGAAATTATTGTTGAAAATTGTGGGGTATATATGAAATTAATTATCACGCCACTGCGATTTTCAAGTAGAACATGAATTAAGCAATAATAGCATGCTATATGAACACAATATTAATTTACTAATGCGAATATTAATATCCGAATTTGGAATACTGACGTTGATTCGTAAAAATTGTTATTGGAAAAAATTGTTCAATATCCCGTTATGGAACCAAATTACTGGATTTATCCGGTTCATATGGACCAAAAATAATGGTTGCGCGAATGGGGTTTAATGGACTGTATATTTTAGGGAATAATTACGGGATAAAGGGGACTATTATGTAGGAAAATGAAGGAATCTCTCACCTCGCAATACTGCAACAGACGATCACGTCACAACTCGTGGCTGCCTTTTCCGACGAGCACAAATCTCCAAACGTCTTGTTTTTAGCACTTCCGAGAGGCCCCTTAACTTTCTCAAACACAATAGCACAAATAATTAGTGTTTATGCGACAAATCAATCGAATGTCGTTCGCGTTGTGAATCGAGTATAGCGGTTATGTGCTTACTGCACAATTCTGCGTGTGCGCGGGTGCGACTCTGAGCGAGTACTGACGCGAGTGATCTTAGCTAGGGCTGGGATAAATGGTGCGGGGAATCGATACTATAGTAGTGAAGTGGATCAGGTTTAATAAATAAGAGCGGCGCAACCATCAGTTACTTATTTTATAAGCTTGAATTTTGCGCAAAGCATTGTTCAAAATCAGTTATTTTGTTATCTAAATCTACCATCTGGACTTGACAATCGATTTACTTTATAATATAAAAAACTTTCATAGTCTAACATCAGTAAACCAAGTCCTATATAGTATTTGTATCGTCTTATTTTTTAATAGCACTGTTTAAAATTTTCTCTTTACTTTGAAATTAATATCACACATTGAAATCTAGGAACCCTCGAAAATTTGATAAAATCACACTTTTAGGGTCATCATTTCGAGTAGGAGACACGGTCAATCGACCATGCACATTGCACACCCTGGTGTCAAAGTTGTTTGGGACCGCTTCTTGACTTCTGACGTGGATCCTTTAACGACTACCAGATGGCCCGGCGGGCACAGAATAAGTAATTGGGGCCAACGGCTTAACGTGCGTTCCGAAACACGGAATCATCTTAGTTATCAGACAATCAGGTGATTCAAGCCTGCAATATCCTAACCAAACTGGAAACAACTAAACCAAGTATGCTTACCGTGGGAATCGAACCCACGACCCCCGGGTCTACAAGCAAACGCCTTAACCACTGGACCACGGAGGCATTTTTAGGGTAACACTCTCAAAACATATGGCCGATATTTCGTAGGTACGAGTATATTTTGGCATTTTTTTTAACTGACATGGGAATCAAAACCTATAATTAGTTATCGTAGACTTAGAATCCTGAAATTTGGCATGAAGCTTACTTCATCTCATTGGTCTTACAGCAAGAAAAGAGGAAAAATCTGAAAACTGTAAACTTTTGGTTAGAACTGAAATATATAACTTTTTGTACCGAACCCCCAGTGCGCGAGTGAAACTCGCACGTAGCCGGTTTTTTATTTTCGTGATGAGCCTTGAATAAATTCGGGACCATAGATAGAAAATAAATATCATTATTAAAAAAATAGATAGACATTAAATTCAACAAACATAATAAAGTGTGTAACGTACCTACATCTGTAGTCTCTACATTTATGCCTGCCTGTACAAGGGTAACATCGCTATTTATAAACGCCGCTTAACTTTTTTTTATTAGCTGCCGAGCACACCTGCGTTCGTCCTGCCGGCGGATTGGTCGGCCGAGTCAATAACATCTAAGTTACTCGCTTGCCACCCTTGCTTCTTGCTTATCTCGTTTGCTTGTAATTGAGTGCTATGGAATCTTGTTTTGTATTTGACGTAGAATTCTATGACAAAACACAAGCACCAAAATTTGACAATTTTGAAAATAAACAGTCTGGTCTCTCTCTTTCTCTCTCTTTAGCCTTTTTCAACCGCATGGGTGTAGGCCACCTCCAATTTATGCCATTTTTGTCGTTCTTGGGCAATTTTGATCCACTTCACTCCTGCTGTTTTCTTTTTCTTCTGGTCTCAGTCTATTCTCAATCTGGTCTCGGTATCGGTGATTTGGGTTACTCAAAAATTGATTTATTTATTGATACATACATACTATTTCATCTTTTTCTCTTGTGAGGTAGACAGCCTCCTTTCATCCACCCACCAAAGCCATGTTTCGCATGTTGGTGGGCATTAGGTGAAAAACGGAATCAAATAGTGATGGGTTACTAGCCGCAACATCTACTACACCTTGATCGGCTTTTACGATCTATGGGGGAAGAGGAGCAGCTAAAACATTATATATTGTTGCTTTTCTCTCGGAGTAGCATAGAAGTGAAGATGTATTTATTATTGACCTTCACCTGTGGTTATACTGTTACTCGATGTTTTTGTAATTTCAAACGTTGTTGAGATATTTTTGTCATTTCAAACAGTAATTTAAAACATTGATGACATACAGTAATCCTTATCCTTACTAATATTATAAATGCGAAAGTGAGTTTGTTTGTTTGTTACGCTTTCACGCCGTAACTACTGAACCGATTATCATGAAATTTTGCATACAAGTTCTCTGGAGTACGGAGAAGGACATAGGCTACCTTTTATCCCGGGATAAAGTACTATTCCCGAGGGATCGACATTGAAGCGGGCGGAGCCGCGGGCGAAGGCTAGTTCGGAATACATACAGAAACATTGTTGAATGGTACCTTTTTAAACGGTGTATTCATGAAATACGCATGAAGTGGCACCGAAAATATAGTATGTATTTAATTTGTAATTAAATTTAAGCTAGGTCATTAATCACAGAGAAAAACTTAATAATTATTATACACGGCGAAATTTTTATTTTTTGGATACAGACTTAATTCAGCCCATCGACGTGAACAACTTTTTCTTTGGGACCAATGATGGGAATTAAAAAAAAAGGATTTACTAAGTACTAATACAAATTGACCCTCCGTGAATAGACCGAACATTTTTGGACGGAACCACGGAGGACGGAACCAAAAATGTTCGGTCAATTTGTAAGGCAATGTCAATTTTTTTTTTTGAGTTGTTCATATCGACGGGCTGATACACCCCATGCATTTATTCCAAATATGAAAAATACTTTGTAAGTAAAGTATTTTACAAAAATATATTTATGGTATGGCTAGAAAATAAATTTTCTTTATTATTTAGTATATAGAACACATAGTAAGATAACATTAAGTAGTCAGCAACTCATCCTTTGAAATTGTGGATTTAAACCCATCATCATTCAACCTTATCTGGACTAAAATGTTAATAAACTACTTGAAGAGCGTTGTTTTAGTTTCCAAAGAACATAATTGTTTGTGCAAAGCTGGGCTGTTTTCAAGACAATATCGTCTCACTTGACTTCTCAGCGTTCTTATCTCATTTTGTTAGTACCTACAATGTACCAAGCTGTTTATAGGTATTCTTATAAAAACTGAATTCGGTATATATGACATAAAGTATAACGGTCTTTGGGCTTACCTAACACTTCTTTTTCTCGCCAGCATTTAAATAAGAGCTAATTTGTATAAAGTTACGTGAATAAGTAGTGTTTCCGTAAATATCATAATTGGTATTATTTATGACTAGCTGTTGCCCGCGACCTCGTCCGCGGCAATTTTTATTGTTATGATTAATTAGTATAGATGAATAATTTTTCCCCGATTTCAAAACATTTTTTATTGATGCTTCGCTCCTATTGGTCGAAGCGTGATGTTTTATAGCCCAAAGCCTTCCTCAATAAATGGACTATCCAACACAAAAAGAATTTTCCAATTTGAACCAGTAGTTCCTGAGATTAGCGCGTTCAAACAAACAAACAAACAAACTCTTCAGCTTTATAATATTAAGTATAGATATACGTACGACGGCAAACGAGCAAGCGTGCCTGATGGTAAGTGCCGTGATGGTAAGTGCCGTGATGGTAAGTGATCAATTACCATCAAGCCTGATGGTAAGCGATCACCGCTGCCCATGGACAACTGCAACACCAGGATGTGGCAGTAGAGTTGCCGGTCTTTCAAGGAGTTGGGGAAGACATGGAGGGAAGAAAGATGGTCCTCTGGCTCTCATATTCTGTGAGAGTGTGGTACTTCCCTGGACGAGCTGGCCCATTCATGCTAGTTACTAGCAAAAAATACTTTGCCGGTAGCGTAGCTCCATCACGACTAGGTAGGTAGAAATAAATTTGTTATGACACGGTTATGCAGACAATGTTCATAGATGATTTCATGGAATAGAACAGGATATTTTTTAAACAAAACAAGGTTCTAGTTTAAAAAAAAAACCTAAGAGAGAACCTAAGATTCAGCACTAAGAAAAACTTTATTTTAGCTTTATAAAGTAGAATAGAATATCGTTTGTTGTAACACTTAGACACACACAATATAATATAAAACTAAATTATAGGCAAATATAAACAGTATAATAATAAAAGATCGGTGCCATCAGTGCTACAAAAGGTGACGGATACCCTGAGTCAAGTAAGTATGGATTAATAATCAATTATTTAAGAAAGTTTATAGTTATGTAGGGGCAAACATACTATTTGATCAAGTATCGAGCATATCGCTAGTAACTAAATACTAAGAAATTATATGAAATGACTTCCTTATTAACCACGCTACTGATTCCACCGATAGAGCCGATTAACCGATAGACATAAGGTCACAAGAGCCGGCACGTCAAAACATTTATTTTGTCTAGTCATTAGTCTTCAGTTGGTATCATACAACTTGATCTCAGTTCGAATTCCGTGTGTATAAATGTGATAAATCAAAAGTATAATATAAAAGTGAATACCTAAAAAAAAAAGGGTTCTGTAGAAATATCCGCATAATAGAGCGGAGAACTTGTAATGTAATGGAGCACACTCTTATTCCATAGCTCCTAGTACCTGTACATAATAAAAAAATATGTTTTTAAAGTAATAACTATAAAAATAGCAAAGACAATCCAGCGGTATTATAATGAATAGAATTTAAAACGTTCCTATCAAGAACATAAAGCTGCAAATGTTATTACTTATAATAATCATCTCTGTGTATTCTATGATTTTGTTAGTATCACTGGGTCAAAGTATTTTATAGATAATTAGCTTTCGCCCACGGCTCCGCCCGCGTCAATGTCAATCCCTCGGGATTGGTACTTTTTCCCGGGATAAAAGGTAGCCTATGTTCTTTTCCGATATCCAGAGAACTTGTATGCAAAATTTCATGATGATCGGTTCAGTAGTTACGGCGTCGAAGTGTAACAAACAAACTCACTTTCGCATTTATAATATTATAAGTAAGGATATCTTCAATACAATTGAAATACGTATCTAAGTCTACACTAGTGTAAGGAAAGTCCTTACACTAGTGTAGACTTGATATCCTCCTTCATCATCCTTCATCAAAGAAAATGACGGCCAATGAAAATAACCACATGTATTCCAACTTACGGTTACCAATACTTTAAACATGGCCTTTGGGTTTATGGACTTAGGCTCTGTCTACCCCGCAAAGTATTAAGACAAAATAATATGTATGACTCTGAAGAAACGTATGTATGACTCTGACCGATTGTGTTAGAAATTACAAACTCAGAAGTATGAGCTAGACGCTGGATTTCTCTTGAGATAGATATGGATTTAGAGGATCCCTAAGCGAACAATACTGATTTTACACTCACGCCTAAAACACTTTGGCTAGCCTAAGGGTTTTGGTTAAACCTGGCCATGTCAAGTTGTTTAAGTATAAATATGGTTTCCCGGCACAGACAAATGAAAAAAGAACCCTAAAATTAGCGTAACGGAGCATAGACGGCTACTTTTAAAATATAGATTGACAATCATTGATAACATTTAGCTGCTACCTTGTCTATGGCGGGCCATTAAACAAATGGACAGCTGCGAAGGCAAATTGATTGTTGTGATAAGTCACTTCGACTCCGGCTGTAATGAAATATGCTTGATTAGCTCACGAGGTGTGCTAATTCGTATTATATTGATTTATTTTAAGAGATAAATAGCCTAATAAAAAAAAGACATTTTTATTTTGCTTTACGTGAGGATACCAACCCATTGAAATCAGGTCATATTTGTAAGAGTAATTATATAGAGAGACTCTTGATATCTAATCACAAAATATATACAATACTTAACAAATATATAAAATATAAATAATAATTAAAAGAAAAACTTATAAGTAATGATAGTACATATAAGTTTAATGTGTAAGTCTTGAACATAGTATTTATTCCCTGTGGTAAGAGTATGGAAGACAATGAAAAAAATAACAATAGTTATTGGAGCAAACGTGTTTTTAATCTTGTGCCTATGGTCTATGTCTCTTCCACGTGCGAGCTTTTATCCGGTTGCTTCCGCAGCTTTGATACGTTGGACCCGGGGTCCGCTTTTATAACATCATTTATACTGATGTCATATGATTTGGCGAAAGCTTTTTTTATATAACTGCTTGCATGACGCCAGCCCTCCTTGGGTATACATGCACACCTGATGTACGATTTCGTCAAGTGTTATCATCCCACGTACATGGGATGGATTGTACAATGTATACTTACACATCGGTTAATTTTTTCAAAAACCTCACAGTGGCAAAACATGGTATTTTTCCCCGCTATAGGTTAAGTCATAAAACATGTAGCTGTCACATACCTCACCAAGCTGTAGTGTCATGTCAAACTGATACAATCAGGAGGAAAACTGTGGCATTTGCACTGAGCCCCGTCCAGTAGCATTTTTGAGATCGACAGTATCGACAAGATTGAAAAAGAAACAAATCTAGGAATTTTAGACAGATTATTTTAGAGCGCGCGACTAAGATTAAAGACCAAATCTGACGAAATTGCAGCATTGGTTTTAGGTATTTAGTAATAGGCTATGGTTCTAAAAATATGATACACCTCCAGGAATTCACGTCAGCTGCTTAAGCAGACTATTACGTGTTCCTGCCGTAAGTTATACTTGACTTACTTGACTTAAAGTCCTATGGCCTCCAGGTGGGGCAGAGGGCTTCCAGAGTAATGCGCCATTGCGATCTATCTTTGGTTACGCGCTTTACTTCGGGTCAGGTTAGCCCGATTGACTTCATCTCTGCCGCCACAGTGCACCGCCAGGTCTGCTTGGGACGGCTCACCTTCCGCTTTCCCTGGGTGGTCCACTCCAGGACTTGCCTCAGGATGTATTTGGGCTCTCATAAATGTATAAGCTGATACTTAAAGAGTAGATCTTTCAGCACTTTGTCTTCTTCGATATATTCTGTTCCAGTTAGTGATCAGATTGATTTTTCACAAGTCCGCTATCATCTATTTTACTTATAGTTTCCTGCTGAACGATCATAGTTCATTCTCTAAAGGTGGGATGCTATAAGTCGCGTTGAAAGAATAGAAATCAATAAATCATTAGTATCGCGATCTCTCCGCTTCGGATTATATTGTTTTCTAATAAGCAAATAAGACTTCTCATACAATTACTTGTTCTATTGTCTCGCTAGCTATTGTGTGCGTTTACGTAGGCAGTTACGAAATACCGTACGTGAAGGCGTGGAGAGTAAAAAATAAGACATTGTTTCAGTGTGACTTATTGACTGGGTAATTATAAGCTTCTACCGGGTCACCAACTTCGATCACCCACATTTAACATATGTGTACATTTAAGAAATCATCTTTCATATTGAAGATATTTAAGATTTTGATGAAATTTAAATGAGACCAATTTGAAAGCATACCTTCTAAAAGAAAAAAAGAAGATTTATAAATCGGTTTATAAATGACGGATTTATGCGGTAAAAAACATTAAAAAAAAAAATCCTAATGGATATCCTCCTCCTTTTTTTAGGTCGATTAAAAACTATCTAAAAGACGGATAACGTTAAACAGAAATCGATACCAATGTGAAATAATATAACTCGGTAGTTATTTAAGGTAGCACCTAGTTAAGTATGTTATTAAAATCTTGTCGAAAACCTCACAAAGGGTTTATCTGATCTTACTATATACATGGTGAAATTTTGATCATTCTGGACCCTTAAAGGGGCGATTCAGCCCGTCGATATGAACAACTTTTCCTATGGGACCATTGCTAAGGAACTCAGAAAAAAAATGGGCAGTTCCATACAAAAAAAATAGGCCGTCCGGTCTATTTCTAAGAGACCGTAAAAAATTTTTTTGAATTTATGGCATTCGTCCCATAGGAAAAGTTGTTTATATCAACGGGCTGAATCATCCCTTTAAGGGTCCAGAACGATCATAATTTCACCGTGTATAAGAAATAAGATATGTTGAAAAATTCCATACGGACAGGGTTTGAGCTGGCGAACTTAGATCTTTATGCGTGGTACGCTCTACCAACTGAGCTACTGCACATCAGTCCAGTACGTCATAAATCTCCACTATTTCCCAATCCTCTTACACGCACGCTATCAAGACTTGCGTCACTTACTATATCTCGGTGTGGTATTTAATTTAAATCATATTGCTATGAATTGATTCTTGTTCTACTAATTCATATATTATTTTTGTTTTTATTTTTCTGCTTAGAAATTAGAAATTTATTGTGAGGTGTCGAATGACCAGAGGGCTGGTAACTATCTTGCCTAAAGAATAAGCATTATTATTCAACGTGGCAATGCTGCCAGTCTTCGGTGCACATTACTGCAGGGCTATGACCTCCCGGTAATTCTTTTATTTAAAGGTAGGTTTTATTTATAGGCATGTCTCATTTTAGAAAAAAATTATTACTCTTATAGAAGTTTAATTATTATTAATTTAAAAGTATACCTATTCATTTTGAAAGATCAAAAGTTTTCGTAATTTTCATATATCGTGGATCTAAAAGCAAGTTATGCATTTTCTGTGTGTATTTATCATCATTATTGTGCAAAATGTCGCCGTGTCAAACGACGCTCACGGCTTTTTGATTAATATCAAAAATATGAAAACTTGTCAACAATATACGCGTAAAGTCGTTAACAGTATTATAAAACGCCATGGTACACCACAAATTATAAAACCAGCCCTCATTAATTTCATCGTTCCGAGAATGCCACTCTAATCAGTTAAAAAATTAAGATAAAATCCTCCAGCACCCGTATAAAGTGTGAAGTTTAGGTCCTCGCCAATCTGACTCAGATAAGGGGACTCTGTATTACTGTAGCACCATAAATAACACGCAAATTGCTTTCTTAATTAGGTATGAACCGGTTCTTCCATACCAATTTTGTGTTCTTGAAAACGCCGTGTCACAAGGATTTTAAGAATTTTATTGTGCGATTTTAAAAAGCCCTGTTGGTTGTGTTATCGATTTATTAAAACTAGCTATTGCCCGCGAGTTCGTCCACGTAAAAATGGTTCTAATATAAGTAGATTGAAACAAGGAATCACGTTGTCCCATACAAACTTTATCTCCTTTTTCACTTCTTAAGACCCCTAAGGGAGTGGAAATGGGGAGAATTTCGGACCACACCCTCCAAGTATCAGGTCTCTATTATTAGTGAATTAGGCTATGCGTTGATCCGTCAGTCAGTCATTCATTCAGGACAGGACGAAGCATTTTATTTGTATAGATAGATCGATAATTTCGGTGTCAATTTTCCAGCCAATTTAATCTGATGAAGGAAAGGAAGATGCATGTGAATAACGTAGCCGTTACATAGATATATAGTTTTCTGTCCAATGGACAGATCAAAATTCGTGTTTACTATTAGTTTTCGAATTAAATAATTAATCAGGCCATAGTCTCAAGAAAATATGTGAGTTTGTAAATGCATCGTAATTACTACAGTTTGAGGGCAGTGTCTTACAAACTGCCTAAAATAATGAAGTTGACAGTTAACACCAACGAACGGTTCAACTATGACGACCTCTTGGCCTAATGGTCATCATGCCAGGCTGTCACACCGAAAGTCCCGGGTTTGATCCCCGGTCAGGTCAAGGAAAATAATCTCTTTTAAATTGACCTGAGTCTTGGATGTTTATCAAAATATTTATTTATTTGTTAAAAAATATATTGTTGTTGAGTTAGAATCTCATAACACAAGTCTCTAACTTATCTGTGTGATTTATCCGTATATATTAATATTTATAACGATATTTAAATATTATAACTATAAAATGAATAAGCCGCTCTTCCTGTTTCGGTTATTAAAAGGTTTTGTTTTTACTTACTACTTTGTTAAATTTCTACGCTTTTGGAAATTTTGAACCCATGAATCCAGTGTAAGTGTTTAGAATCAGAATCAATTACAGATGTAATAATAGAAAATAGTTTTTTGCATTTGGCATATTATATAATTGATATAATTTCGTGTACAGTCACGAGCGTTGATTGATATGTATACACATCGGTTGATAAGGTCTAAAATGGAATACAATTCTATACATATTAATAAATTCAAGTGACTGTACATGGTTTGAAGCCAGTGCCGCCATCAAACAGTGTTACTACCTATGTGCTACTTATTTTTATTTGTACTAACATGATTACGTAATTTATATTTCAAATTTATAATCTGGACGATGATGATACAGAATTTCATGTACATTCTGGAAATGTAGCCGTAGAAAAAGAAATAGTATACACTTACATTATATAAATAGTGATGTATGTAAATGTTAACGATTTATCCCTACATAGTTATTTTTTTTTATATATTAGAATTCTTTGGATGTAAAATAAGTAGAGGTTATTTAAAAAAGAAGTTGTTTGTCTGTTTACGGACGATAATTTTACGCGATAACGGTGGAAGAGAGATAGATGCGTCACACGCCGAACGCTAAGGCCAATCGTGCCTCTCTATCACTTGTTCCGCATTCTCGCTTGCACACCAAACGTGACACTTTTCGTGCAGCCGGCGTTCAATGATTTATAAGGCATTATCACGTCAAACAAAACTTTAAAGATAATACCTTATATAAAAAACAGGAAAGCTATGATGGTAGATCTGTCGGTTAAATTGTATCAATAGCAATGCGGTCATTCACACCTCAGTGTTTTTCAATAAAACCTCTTTTTATTGCCTTTGAACTATTTCCCGAACCGCAGGTATTCCTTTGAAGGTTGCACCAAATACCTAGCATTGAGAAATATCCTTAGCATCAGCACATTCCATATAATTCCATAAATTCTTCATAAAAATATCGACCCACGTGCTTTTATGGTATTTCGAATCATTAGGCTGCCCATATACGTGCCGGATAAAAATAAATGTGACGGCCGAAAAAATACCGACTACTTTCGATAATCTATAAGATTTGAAGTTATTCCTATATGTAAACAACTGGTACAAACGAGTATCAATGAACCTTCCAGTTATAGGGCACTGCATTACCTACATTAAACCTTACGATTCTTAAAATTCCTTATATTTGTCAATTTACCAAGAGACTTAATACGAGGCCATGTAATTTCCCCCAAAGAAGGACCATTTTCTTATGGACGTTTTAGGGTAGGCAGCCATCAATTAAACATTTGCGAAATCATTTCACACCTTGTGTCATATTAAATATATAAAGACAAATCACACAGATTGAGCTAGCACCAAAGTAAGTTCGAGACTTGTATTATGGAATACTAACTCAACAATACTACTTATATTTTATAACAAACTAGCGACCCGCCCGGCATCGCACGGATACAATATACATATAAACCTTCATCTTGAATCACTCTATCTAAAGCGAAAAATTGCATTATAATCCGTTGAGCAGTTTTAAAGATCTAAGCGAACAGACAGTAGAAAGCAAATTCCCAGCGCTCCACAAATCCTTGAGCGACTTCATATTATACTATGTAAAGAAAGATACATGTATAGATAAACATCCAAGACGCAGGCCAATCTGAAAAAGAATCAAAGAAAAAGATCGATCATGGTGTTGGAAGTGGACTGTTTTGTGCTGGTTTTACGTTGCAGGTGTCCGTCCCTGTGGTGAGAAATTAAAATGCTGGTTTCCAGACGATCCGTTTATACAGATAGACAGAAAGAGAGAGAGTTGACACTACACACAATATTACCAACTAAAAGTATCATAGACAAACAAAATTCTATAAATTGGTGTTGCTATTTGCAACACATGGGACCTCTGGTTTGGTAGCGTGGCGTGATCACCACTAGGCCACAGAGCCTACATTGTGTGTATGTGACGTATCGCTTCAGTATGCTGCGCTATCTGAGAGAAAGAAATTTCTTTCCTCTAACGCCCAGTATGCAGCGAACCTAACTCAGTGGGCGTTAATTACATTAATTTAAGCAGCGATGATGGTGTCTATAAAAATACCGTTGTATTTGTTTATTACGATCAGATAGCGCTGGTTTACGGTAGCTGTGGGAAGTTTACAATAATATATTAACCGCCGATTAATAGCTTAGATATAGAGGCGGCCGCACGATTCAATTTGTGTTCCATTTTACATTTTTAATAAAAGAGAAAAAAATTGCATAATTTTGACTTCTTCTTCTTCTTTTAGTGCCTCTCCATTACTGGATGTTGGCCGTCAGCTTCCCAAACTCCTCTCTATCCTTTGCCAAGCGGAATAATTCCTCGACCTTTGTTATTCCGGTCCACTCCCTTATGTTCCTTAGCCATGATTTCTTGCGTCTTCCAACGCGTCTTTTGCCTTCAACTTTGCCCATCATTATAAGTTGCAGCAACTGATATCGGTCATGTCGCAAAACGTGACCCAAATATTCAACTTTGCGCTTTTTGACGGTTTGCAATAATTTCCGCTGCATTGCGACACGTTGGAGCACTTTTTCATTGCTGACTTTTTGTGTCCAGCTAATACGAAGCATGCGACGGTAACACCACATCTCGAAGGCTTCGAGCCGTCTTCTCACGTCTTCTTTAATAGTCCATGCTTCGCTGCCATAGAGGACTACAGGCCAAATATAGCATTGTAGAATTCTTACTCGGAGTTGTATCTTAATGCGTCGACAGCACAACACTTTTCTCATCTTATTAAATGAAGCTCGAGCGATTTCTATCCGCGACTTTATTTCTTGATCAGAATCCCATACTTCATTCACCCAAGCGCCGAGGTATTTGTACTGCCGAACTTGCTCCAAGCATCTACCACCCACTGCTAATTTTGGCTTCAAGTCAGCTTTTCGGGACACTACCATGTATTTCGTTTTCGCGATGTTAATAGAGAGACCAGCCCATTCACTACTTTCATGCACTCTGTCCAAAATCTTTTGCAGGTCACTTCCTGAGGAGGCAATAAGTATTGTGTCGTCAGCGTAACGTAGATTATTGACAACTGTGCCGTTCACTTTAATTCCTATTTCCAACCCCTCAAGGGCCTCGGACATTACTGCTTCAGAGTACACGTTAAAAAGCAACGGTGACAAAATACAGCCTTGTCGAACACCTCGACAGATGCGGATCTCCTCTGTAAGCTTTTGTTCTACTCTTACTGTTGCCTTTTGGTTCTCGTACAAGTTCTTTATTATACGAATGTCTTTGCTATCAAGACCAATGTCATTCAACTGTCTCAATAGCAGTTCGTGTTTGACTCGATCGAATGCTTTCTCATAATCAATGAAACATATTATGACATCAGTCTGCATGTCACGGCATTTTTGTACGAGAACATTCAGCGCGAAAAGGGCTTCCCGCGTGCCTACACCAGAACGGAAACCGAATTGGCTCTCCCCCAGTTGTTCATCACATTTTGCTCTTATCCGATTCTGAATAACGAACAAAAATACTTTAAGTACGTGACTCATTAAACTAATGGTTCGAAACTCACTGCATTTTCGAGAATTAGGTTTTTTGGGCAAAGTTATAAATGTGGATTTGAGCCAGTCCTCTGGGAGATCACCGGTGTTATAAATATGGTTGAAGAGACTTGTCAGCAAGTCAATATGTACTTCCTCCAAGAGCTGCAACACTTCAATGGGGACGTTGTCAGGGCCAAGAGATTTTCCCTTTTTTGCAGCAGCAAGTGCTCGCAGAACTTCTGTGCTGAGAATTGAAGGGCCTGTACTTTCTTCATTGGTAGAAAATAAGTTCCTTGAAGTATCTGCGAACATTTTGGAGATGTATTCAGTCCAGGTTTTCATCTTATTTTCTACATCAAGTAACAGTTTTCCGGAATCATCCATCAATGCAGTAACTGGAACCGGTTTATGGCCTAACATGTCTTTTATGTGTTTGTGCATGTTGAAGTTGTCGTGTTTTTTATGTAGATCTTCCATAACTTGACATTTTTCTGCATAATATGCATTACGAGCATCAGTTATTTTCCGGCGTATAATGCCATCCAATTCTTTGTATCGATTAGGGTTAACGTGTTTGTATTTTCTGCGTTCTTCCATTAGATCAAGAATTGAGTCTGACACCCAGTCTTGCTTCCTTGTTGTTGGTGACACTTTTAGGTATTTATTGCAAATATCTGTTACTTTTGATTTGAGATCTGGCCAGATGTTATCGGGAATATATGCTTCAGATTTTTGACTTGCTGCCCACTGATTTATATCATCAGATACCCTTGATTTAATATCGGGGGTTTTCAACTTGCGTATATCAAGTCTATTATTCTTGTATTTGTTCGACAGTAGTTTTAGTTTACAGCGCATATCAATAACTACTGGATTATGATCAGATCTTATATCTGCGCCTGGATAAGTACGTGCTCTCAATACACAATTCCGATATCGATTGTTGATCATAATGTAATCGATTTGGTTCCTTATTATATGACTAGGTTTATGCTTTGGTGATGTCCAAGTGTAGAGTCTGCGAGGTGGTAATTTAAAGAGTGTATTCGTAATAACGAAATTATTCTCTTGACAGAATTGTACAAGTAAATCACCTCTATCATTTCTTGTCCCTAGTCCATAAGCTCCTGCTACATTTGGTACTGAATTTGAACCAACCTTTGCATTTAGATCCCCCATAAAGATGTTGATTTCGTGTTTTTTGGTGTGTTTGATAAGGGTATCGATCTCAGCGTACATGTCGATCACTTCAGCCTCTGGATTTTCTTCCGTAGGTGCATAGACTTGAATAATATTAATGCATGGTTTTGCCTCTAATTTTATCATCATGACTCGGTTGGAAACTGGTATGAATTCGCTCACTGCTTTAGAAACTTCCCTTGTAAGCAGGAGACCTACACCATATCTTTCTTTGTCTTTTTCGCCTGCAGAGTAATATAGTACTTTGCCATTTGAAGTAGGATATCTTCCATTGCCTGGCCATTTGGTGTCACTAATTCCTACTATATCCATTTGCAGACGTTCCATTTCCTGTATTAGATTAGGGAGTTTACCATCCTGTTTTAAGGATCTGACATTCCATGTACAAATTCTAAGTGTTTTCCGCCCGGGGATTCTTCGCACCCCTGTCCCATTCAAGGGACGCCGGGCACTCGGGGCCATTCTCTTAGCTGACTTATTCATTAAATTAAATTTAGAAGCTGACTTCTAGGGAAAATTAATGCAGTGGTTTCCCGTTGCCTTCTGCATCAGACATTTTTGAGCTAATTTAGAACCCAAGGCCGCTGTAGCCTCTCCCAATTAGTTACCTAGTCGGGGAAGTGGTTATACCGCCACTGACTCGGTCGCCAGAGCCTCGTCTGTTATCTAGCAGGAAGCACCACGGCACCCCAAGGAGTGCCGCCGCTAGCATTTCCTAAGAACTACTAACGCGTGCAGGTAGGGTTGACAATTGGGTCGGCTGAGATGTTGTTACCGTTCTCCCCTTACTCCCCTATAATTTTGACTCATTTTTCACAAATAATAATGACATATACTTAAAATAAAAAGCCAAGCCGAGCTTTTCTTATAACTAAGATGCTCTACATCTACATCTTCGTGTATCGTTATTTAGAGTCAAAATATGACGCGCAAGAAATAAAGTTCATCTAAGGGTGTTAATTCAAAGAGGTCATATAACTTTTTAACGATGAAATCATTATTAAGTCTAACCATTATATTGTGTAATTATATAGACAATGACATTTCAATCACTATGGACGTGGACAAAGCATGTCATAGAATAAATGGCATGCTTTCTATTAAATAACATGCATGATTTGTATAAATTTTGAAAAATATTTCAGGTATGTATAAATCAGCATCTACCCAAAAAGTCTGTTAAGATCACTTTTAATTGTTATATTGGTAATTTTGATTAAAATTTGGTTTTGACAAGTCCGATATATTATCACGATTCTTTCCTATGGGCGTAGGCTATAGACCAAGACAACATAATTATATTGTCTTTGGCCATGGATCTTCACTTGCTGCGCTCCTTACAAACCTTTTCGCTTCAACTACATCCATCACTCTTTTCATGCATGCTCGCCGGTAGTGGCTTCTCCTTACTTCTTCTTTTGCAAGAACGTTTGCAATTTGGTCACGATACGTTCGTCGAGGCTGGCCCTGTCTGACTGTCCCAGCCAAGTGCGTTGTATATATATCTTTCGTAAGTCTCTTTTCACCCATCTTCTTTACATGCGCAAACCAAAACAATCTCAACATTCCTTTCTCAGCTTTTATCACTATGTCGTCTTTCACTCCACACCATTCCTTTATTACATCATTTCTTAAATTAACTTTCAGACTTACTTCACATATACTTCTTAACGCTCGCAATTCAACAGTATTTATTCTGCTTTCATTTTGTTTTCTGCCATACCCAACTTTCACTACCATACATCAGAGTTGGCAGCAACACTCCATCATGGACAGCCAGACGTGCCTTCGCTGACAATTTTCTGTGTTCATAAAGGAATGTAGTGCCCCATTCACTCGATTACCTGCAGCCACCCTTGAATAAATAATAAATAAAACCGGCCCAATGCGAGTCGGACTTGTGCACGAAGGGTTCCGTACCATTATCTATAAAAACGGCAAAAAAATATGTCCGTTGTATAATTTTATTAATTTTTTAATGAGAGTTATATTTTGATTCAATTATAAGTTAATTATAGTTACTTATTTATTTTTAAAGTGAATATACTAAATTTTGTGTGAATATTTCAAGCGTCTACCTGTCTGTTGCCAATATCGAGCAAAAACGAGCAAAAGAATCACGTTTCCCCTTAAGAGTTCCCAATTGCCCATCCATATATTATGGTCCCCAAATACTATCTTACACATCAGAAAATCGCGTTGAGACGACGGTTTACTATAAAAGTGTCTTATCAGAGCCAATTGATTTTGCAACGCTTATACCTCAAAGAGTTTTTGGGCTGTTAAGTTACTTTTTTGGGTCTTTCCATGGCATAACGAAAAAATATACCATATTCTCCATCGTCTCTTTATTTCATACATTGCCGCCGTCATTAATCCTTTTAGTTGTATTGGCTTATTAAACAGCAATGAAAAGCATTAATTGATAAGCTGTCAGCACCCAACTATTGAAACAAGATTTACGAACAAAAGTTCGTAATCATTTGTACAGGTGACAGCGGGTGGGGTATGCGGAGAGAGCGGGGCTTGCTTTGGCGTTGCGCCGGCGAGTGGTGTCAGTACACCCCACTATTCTACTTAGCATGGACAATACTTTTTTAATTTATCAGTCGCGCCGATGTTATGTTTTCAAATGTTCGTAAATAGTTTCCATCAGTGTAGGAGCACTTATAACATCTAACAGAATGTAACAATTCCTAACATTTCTAAGTAAATGCTGAAACATTATGTTACATGGGCTTCGATCAAATATAATGGTAGATGTGTATCTACTATGTAATCTCATACAAAATGAAGCCTAAATAATGTCCTCGAGCCAAAACATCATGCATACTTACAATCAACAATAAAAACGGTACATACTGAAAGTATAACACTCCATCTTTCTTTTGAAGCATAGATTTTACATCTTTTCACTGACCTTCGTCATCGCGAGACGTGTGATTGCTAGCGCGGTTTATTGAAACTGTGGACAAAACAGATCTGAAACTCGATTAGGGCGCTGTTTTGCCGGTGCCACTTTTTGAGCGCATAGGTATTAAAGAATATTTGCAAACATTTTATAACAGCAGCACCAATTCATTATTAAACAATTAACAAGACCCTATAAGTATCTTCCAATTTTAAAACCCTGAAAACAATTTTCAAAGGACAACACCTCGACTTTAATAAAGTTTTCTTTGAAACCTTACCTCAGTTTTTCTTCGTTGCTCGCTTTGTTGAGAACAAAAGACTCGAATTTGTTTCCTGTTCTTTTTGAAACTCTAGACTGGTCATGAAGAAAATATATAAGGCGAATTAAATTAAGCGCAAAATTTTAGGGTTGGCACCCATAGGTCAAAGAAATGCTTTAATAGCAAATTTTAAGAAATCGACACGCTAGTCTTTATTTTTATATATACATATATATTTTTAACGAACATCGATAAACTAACTATTTTGATAATTGACGTTAATGACTTAAGTATCCATATATCGAGTAGGTAATTGTAAAAACTCGTGCGCCAAAACAATGTTTATTTTGTACACAGTTTGTTTTTTTTTTCGTTTGTTTTTGTACGTTGTAAAGTCAAAATAATTCGAAAATTAGCGTGGCGATATTTTTAAAATTTGCTTCTAAATACATCTTTTAGCTTATGGGTGCCAGCCAGTCCGTAAAATATTTGTGTTTAATTTAAATGGTCCTTGTATGATGGAGCTATACCTATGTCTATAGCAATCTTAAACAAAGATCGATTACCCGGTTTGGTAAATTTTTGTTATGCTTTAGATTTCCTTAGAAAAAGTATGTAATATCTTAGAATTGGTATTAATTATTAGTACCCTCTTACATATTTATTACTAGCTGGTGCCTGCGACTTCGTCTGCGGCAATTTCTGTTATTATGATTAATTAGTTTTTTCTTAGTATAGTTGAATAATTTTCCCCGTTTTCAAAACATTTTTTATTGATGCTTCGCTCCTATTGGTCGCAGCGTGATGTTTTATAGCCTAGAGCCTTCCTCAATAAATGGACTATCCAACACAAAAATAATTTTCCAATTTGAACCAGTAGTTCTTGAGATTAGCGCGTTCAAACAAACAAACTCTTCAGCTTTATAATATTAAAAAATAAAAGTATAGATGGAATAAAGTCTTTGTGCAAAAGGGCAAAAAACATCTCATAATGACAACAATAGTAATAGTTTTATTTCACATTACAAATACTTGATTATGTACTTTCTTATTAAATTTATTGAAATCATTATTATAAGTTACTTATTTTGACAGAATATTTTATAGCGAGAAATACTTTTCCATTCATTTATTTTTGGTAAACAATCTATTTCATCTAATATAAACCCGACAGAAAATATAAAAACCTGGTAGCGCAAAATTAATTTAATCATTAGTTATAGCATCACTGCAAGGTCGTAGATATGCGTCATGTTGATTACATGGTCAACATGATGCATTAGTACGATTATTTATAGGAATAGAGTCCAATCCTTCATATATTCATTTTAACAAATACTTGTTAGAATGTAACTAGCTGTTGCTCGCGACTTCGTCCGCGGCAATTTCTGTTATTATGATTAATTAGTATAGATGAATAATTTCCCCCGTTTTTAAAACATTTTTATTGATGCTTCGGTCCTATTGGTCGTAGCGTGACGTTTTATAGCCTAAAGCCTTCCTCAATAAATGGATCAAACACAAAAGAATTTTGCAATGTGAACCAGTAGTTCCTGAGATTAGCGCGTTCAAACAAACAAACAAACACTTCAGCTTTATAATACTAGTATAGATGTAACTTTTAATAGCATTCGGCATTTTTACCGTAAAAATAAATCAGAATATCTGGCGGGTTCTCCAAACAAAAGTATTTATATACTTAAATTGAGATCCCAATCATACTGAGATACTGTAAAAAAGTGAAAAATAAAAAAAATATTATCTAAGAAACTAGCTGTTGCCCGCGACTTCATCCGTGACAATTTCTCAGTATAGATGAATAATTTTCCTCCGTTTTCAAAAATTTTTTATTGATGCTTCGTTCTTATTTGTCGCGGTGTGATGTTTTATAGCCTAAAGCCTTCCTCAATAAATGAACTATCAAACACAAAAATATTTTTTTAATTTAAACCAGTAGTTCCTGAGACTAGCGCGTTCAAACAAACAAACTCTTCAGCTTTATAATATTAGTATTGGTTGCGCCGTTCTTATTTATTAAACCTGATTCGCTTCACTATATTATCGATTCGTTCTCACCATCAATTCCCTTCCCTAGCGAAGATCGCTTTCACCTCAGTCACCCGCTCAAATCGTGACCGAGCGCACGCGCCTATTACACGCAATTCGCATACCGCAATACTCGATTCACAACGCGAACGACATTTGATTGATTTGTCGCATGAACACTAATTAATTGTGCTATTGTGTTTGAGAAAGTTAAGGGGCCCCTCGTGATTGCTGAAAACCAGGATTTGAAGATTCGTGCTCGTCGGAAAAGGCAGCCACGAGTTGTGACACGACTGCAACAGACAATCACGTGTCTGTTGCAGTTTTTGCGAGGTGAGAAATTCCTTCATTTTTCCTACATAATGGCCCCCTTTATCCCGTAATTATTCCCTAAATATACAGTCCATTTAAACCCCATTCGCGCAACCATTATTTTTGGTCCTTCGAGCCGGATAAATCCAGTAATTTGGTTCCATAACGGGATATCGAACAATCTTTTCCCATAACATTTTTACGAATCAACGTCATTCAAAGCTATTCACTAGATAATGGGTCAGTTACATCCTAATGTCATTTTACATAATTGCAGCTATTGTTAATATATACGTATATACGCACCGCACTATACATACCTAAATAGGAAGTATAGCTGCTGCAATTTGTAAATGAGCCGCACCGCAAAACTTATGTGTTATATATATAATACAAAATACATAAGTTTAATTTTCTAATAATAAAACTTTGTAATTAAGTTATTAGTTACATAACGAGTTTGGATACACGTATTTGTTTCGTCGTTGTGATCGAGGTTAAAAAACTTATATATTTTCTTTACGCAATTACGCTTATTATAATTAATGAGCGTAATTGCGTAAAGAAAATATATAAGTTATAATTGCTTATAATATATAAGTGCAATATTAATCCGCAATAACACCCTATTAATATAGGGTGTTATTGCGGATTAATATTGCACAGTTTGTCATCAATTCTGAAACTCAAGTCAAAGTACTAACTTATATTAATAAAACCGCGCCGCACCACCGTTATACAGGGTGTTACCGTATACAATATACAGGGTGATCAATCGTATAAATTATACAGGCTGACAAACCGGAAAGTGCAATATTAATTCGTTTCTTGTTGTTTATTTCGCGCATAGTTGATCATGGAGAAAGACGAAAGCAAGTTGTCACTTCTTCACGCGAAGCGAGATACAATTTTCACACGCATACAAACTATCGCTAATAGTTCGAAAGATTTATCTGATCCACGCATTAAAGAATCGTTTTTATGTAATATTGAAACCGTAGACAGGTTGCGTACGGACTTTGAAAATATTTTGGATAAAATTAATTCCATTGAATCGAGCTTAAATCCTAAATACATGGTTAACTACCAGCCGCTTCTCACTTTTGAGGATTTATATTGTCGAATTAAACGCGCCGTAAAATCGCTTGAGCCTATGCCTGAATTACAGAATAATTCACTCTTTATCAAGCGTGACAGACCAAAACTGCCACCAATTCAGCTTCCTGAATTTAATGGAGACATTAAGTCATGGCCGCTATTTTATTCTGCATTTAAAACTGTCATACATGATAACCCGACCCTGTCGGACTCTGAAAAATTACATTATTTGATAGGCAAATTGACAAATAAGGCTCAATCGGTATTCGCAGGTATTACTCCGTGCGCTGAGAACTACAAAATTATTTTAGAGACTTTAATAAATAGATATGAAGATAAAAGGTTGCTTGCAACTTCGTATTTAGATCAAATTTTCGAGTTAAAGCCTTCTAATTCCGCTCATGTAAATAATTTACAGATATTTCTTGATAAATTGGTCACTTCGGTTTCAGCACTCAAAAACCTGAAGGTTGATGACCTGTCAGACTTAGTATTTTTGTATATCGCTTTGAACAAGTTGGATCCCGAAACCGCTCGCTCCTTTGAATTAGATAATAGGGGATCTAATATTCCGTCTTTCGACACCCTAGTTACATTTGTCCGCGATCAACTTAAAATTTTGCAACGCACTTCCAAGGAAGTTAAGAAGACTGTCGATCGTCCCACAGACACGACATCAAAACCGCATAAATCAACGCATAGTTATATCAATACGTCTACCGCGCCCTCTCAACCTCGGTGTTCATTATGCAACTCCGCGCATGAACATTTGTATAAATGTTCGAGCTTTCAAAATTTAACTCCTAACGAGCGTTTTAAATTTGTTAAGTCGCAATCGTGTTGTGTTAACTGTTTGAGCGCGAAGCACCGTGTATCTGACTGAAAGTCTAATTTGCTTTGCCGTAAATGTCAGCTTAAGCATCACACGATGTTACATTTCGAAAATAATCCCGCTACGCCTACTATAAATGCCAATGATGTTAGTGGTAGTACAGTATCCGCGGCGCCACCGTCGCATGTGAATAGCCCATGCTCACGGGCACCTGTGACGTCACCTAGTGGCCACACGGATGATGTCTCGTTGTGTACTTTTTCGGCAAATAACCGACATGTACCTACCACAGTTTTGTTGGCCAACGCGCGCGTTGTGATGGTTGACACTCAGGGTCGTGAACATTATATACGCGCTTTATTAGATAGCGCTTCGCAGAGTAATTTCGTTTCAAGAAAATGTTGCGAACGCCTAGGATTAAATTCACGTCAAAGGGCGACTAACACTATTGTTAAAGGTATAGGAGGTACCACTAAGACTATCCAAGGTTCCGTACACCTGGAATTTTATTCGCGGCTAAATAAAGCCATAAAGTTCAATATGGAATCACTAATCGTCGACAAGGTAACCGAGCGTCTGCCTACCGTCAACGTCAATGTGTCTATGCTCACAAACTTTGAGGGGTTGCCATTAGCTGATGATACATATCACATTCCAGGAGAAATCGACGTTTTAGTCGGTGCATCAATTTTCCCGCACCTCTTATTATCTCAAAAGATTCAATGTGAGTCCGGAAATATCGCACCTTTCGCATTACAAACCGTTCTAAGGTACGTAATTATGGGTACCGCTCCCGCTACCGCACCCGCATCCACTACTGTTTCAAATTGTTGTTTCGGCGAGCCCATGGAGGCCGCCATCCGCAAATTCTGGGAACTCGAGGAGGTGGACGTTCCGCCGATTCTGAGCCCAGATGATAAGGAGTATGAGGATATTTATCGTCGCACTACGTCACGCGATGTCGATGGTCGTTATACTGTCGCGCTCCCATTTAAGGGCGACCCATCGACTCTCGGTGACTCGCGCCGCTTAGCAGAAAAATGTTTTTTCTGTCTTGAACGCAAAATGCTTGCTTCACCTAAATTCAAACAAGCTTACGAAGATATAATTCGAGAATATTTAGAGAAGGGCTACCTCTCACCCGCACCTCCCGAAATGGAGGAACCATCTTACATAATTCCGCATCACGGAGTCATTCGGGAGGATAAGCTCACTTCCAAGCTTCGTATTGTTTTAAACGCGAGTGCTAAAACTAGCACATCCGTTTCGCTTAATGATCTTTTATATAATGGTCAAAATTTACAAGGAAATTTATTCAATATAATCATTAATTTTCGATTGTTTCCTATTGCGCTTTCAGCCGATATTAGGCAAATGTTTTTATGCATTGGAATCCGCGAATGCGATCGTAGATTCCAGCGCATTCTTTACCGCTTTTCGCCTGACGAACCACTTAAGGTTTATCAGTTCAACCGCGTTTGTTTTGGCCTTAAATCAAGTCCCTTTCACGCTCTCCGCCCAACAAGACAGTTAGCTTCTGACGAAGCTGAGACCTTCCCCAACGCGAATGAGACGCTTCAAACGGGGATATATATGGACGATTACGTCTATTCTGTAGAAGATGAGGCGAAAGCCATATCTATAGCAGCTGAACTCATCGCACTCATGAAGGCTGGTCAATTCGACCTCGTGAAGTGGACCAGCAATTCGCAAACTGTCTTGGACTCTATACCTACTTCGCACAGGCTCTCGTCCGTCAAGGAATTTGACGAGTCTGATTCGCATAAGGTTCTCGGTTTAAATTGGTCACACAAATCTGACTTGTTCAGTATTACAATTTTTAAACCCGCTGAGAAGTGTACAAAACGCGCCATTTTGTCCTGCGTCGCTAGAATCTGGGATTTAATGGGATTCGTAGCCCCAGTCGTGTTATTTGCAAAGCTACTCATTAAAGAGCTTTGGTTAAACGGTTGCGGTTGGGATGACGTACCTCCTGACAATATTGTTTCCTCATAAAAGCGCTTCAGAGAGGAGCTATCATCATTGAAACGAATTGAAATCCCACGCCACGTTGGCATTACCAGAGGTAATGAAGTAATCATCGTCGGCTTCGCTGATGCTAGCGAAAAGGCATATGGAGGCGTAGTGTACTTCCTAGTCAAAGTCAATGATGTCCACAAGGTGTATCTTATGGGTGCTAAATCAAAAGTTGCACCTCGCAAAGTAGTCTCTTTGGCTAGGCTCGAGCTCTGCGCAGCACTCTTGCTCGCAAAGTTATTAAATAACATAATAACCGCTTGTAACAACCGTATACCTATTAAGAGCGTGTACGCGTTTTCTGACTCAACGGTCGCTCTATGTTGGATACATGGATCCCCACATAGGTGGGATACCTTTGTCGCTAACCGAGTCTCGAAGATTCAGTCATTAATATCTTCTCAATCGTTTTACCATGTATCCGGCATAGAGAACCCTGCCGATTGTCTGTCACGTGGACTCAGTCCCGCGCAGATCATCGATCATCCGCTTTGGTTTCATGGCCCGCTATGGATCACTTCGGATCCGTCGGAGTGGCCAGTGATCGCTTTTGACCCTTCAAGGGTTTCCAATCCACCTAAAGAAAAGAAACATGCTTTTCCAGCAGCCCGCTGGAGGAAACTCCTATTATTGCTCTGGCAAACGTTGCTCCTCATGGTCTAAACTACTGCGTTGTGTAGTATATATTTATCGATTTCTGAGGGGTGCGTATTGATTGATATAATAACAAATTATATATTTTCATTTCAATAAAGTTCAAAAGATATAATGTTCACTTGACATAATCATTACTGGTTATATTCTTAAAAGCTATAACATTCATAATATTTTCAATACGAAAAGCATTAACTTATTTTTTATAACGTTTATGAATACTAAATATCACCTGTTATACAACTTGTGCAGTATACCTGCCAAAATGTATACCATTCAAAAAGTATAGTATTTAAAATAAATATGAATCAAAATCTATAAAATGCATACGTATTAAAAATATATAGCAGAGAAAATATACCAGCTAATTAGTATAGACCCATGTCTATTTTGCGAATTTGAATTATTTCAGTAATACCTACGAAATAAAGTCATATTTGCGCAAGCTCATAAACTTCATTTTCTTGTAAAAAAATCGGAGTAGCCAGCAAAAGGTGCATCATTCAAACAGACTATCGAATAACTAATAATAGGTAATCGATTTCATCAGTAAAGCAAACGGAAAGTAATACAAGAAGTCATTAACTTCATAGGATTACAAAAAACTATAACAAACAAAAGAACTTATTACAATATTTTATTGCATGTAAATATTAAGACAAAGTATGAAATACTTAAAAAAATTGTGATACATACAAAATGCGCGCGCATTTTGTATGTATCACAATTTTTTTAATAGTAGAAAGATAATTTTTACAATATTTTATTGTATGTAAATATTAGGACAAAGTATAATATAAATAAAAAAATTGTGATTTCACAATTTGTGATATCACAATTTTTTGAAAGTAGAAAAATAACTTTTACAATATTTTATTGTATGTTAATATTAGCAAAGTATAATATAAATAAAAAAAATGTGATACATACAAAATGCGCGCGCATTTTGTATGTATCACAATTTTTTTTAAAGTAGAAATAAAACTTTTACAATATTTTATTGTATATAAATATTAGGACAGTTAGAAATAAATAAAAAAAATTCTTAAAAAAATTGTGATACATACAAAATGCGCGCGCATTTTGTATGTATCACAATTTTTTTAAGAATTTTTTAGTATACCTATTTTTTTTTATACTTATATTAGAGAAGAAATTCACACGTAATATTCAGATTTTCGTTTTAATATAATGTTATCTTTTCTTGTTTTATTCGTCAGGTTCCTATTAATTTTCGCCTAGGCGTTCTATAAAAATAAATAAGATTTATTAAACGGCTTCAAGAAAGGAGGAGGTTATCAATTTGACTGTATGTTTCTTTTTTATGTATGTTTGTTACACGATATCTTCGCCAATTGTTAACCGATTTTGATATTTCTTTTGTATTTAAAAGCCTTTACTACCATATTGTTCCCATTTTAATTTGTTGAAGATATAATGGAGAACTTTGTAGATATGGAAGAAACTCGTAAAATAAAATTGTTTGAGATGCTAGGTTTTTTTTTAAATTTAATTATTAGGTTTATTGAGAATCTTCTACCAATTAATTCGTATAACCAATGATTATTATCCGTACTAATATGTATATATAAAGTTTATTATACATAACAACTAATCGATGTTTTAAAGTTTATAATAATAAAACGGTATAATAAAGGTTTGATATGTTGAATGAATGTTATAATTAAAGATTTTAGTTATTTTAAAGTTATATCTTTCGATGTTTATCTTACTTGATAATTATACTAACCAAAATTATATGTTTCGTTAATATTTATCTTAAATGATATATATTTTGTGTTTATATGTTATATTACTTACCCATTTCTGAGATTGTTGCCTCGACGTGAGTTTGTAGCAGCTGCAGACTTGGAATTCGCTGAAAATAAAGTCATTCGCGAGTTGCAGATTTTATATTTTTCGAATGAGTTTTCTAATCTTCAGGCTGGGAAACCTTGTGGGCGTACACTTCAAAGATTGAAGCCGTTTCTAAAAGATAATCTTATTAGAGTTGGCGGTCGTTTGTCAAACTCAGATTTGAGTTTCGACCAGAAACACCCCATAGTTCTTCCGCGTAAACATCATATACTAAATTTGATAGTTGACTATAATCATAAAGTAAATTGTCACGCAGGGCCAGATTTACTGATGTCAATTTTGCGCCATAAGTATTGGATTTTGTCCGCACGCAACTTGATACGCAACAGGATACATAAATGTATTCCTTGTTTCAGGCTTCGCCCTAAGCCAACGTTCCCTGAAATGTCAGACCACAAATCATTTCGTGTCCTACAATCAGCTAAACCTTTCATTAATGTCGGAACTGATTACGCCGGTCCATTTAGGGTAACCATTGCGCGTGGGCGTGGCATGCGAGCAGTTAAAGCATACGTCTGCTTATTTGTCTGTATGACAACTCGCGCTGTCCATATAGAACTAGCAGGTGATTTGAGTACTGCTAGCTTTATGTTGGCTTTTAAACGCTTTTTATCGCGACGTGGGCCTGTGGGATGCGTTTACTCCGATAACGGAACGAACTTCGTTGGGGCTAAGCGCATGCTATCAGAGCTATACGTATTATTACAATCTAAACACTTTAATTCAGAATTTGCTCACATGTTGAGCGAAAATCGCATAACCTGGTCGCTCAATGTTCCCGCTGCAAGTCACTTCGGAGGCAGCTGGGAGTCGAATATAAAAACACTTAAAATGCACTTATTTCGCGTGATAGGTGAACAAATCTTATCGTTTGAAGAAATGACAACTGTACTCGCACAAATCGAAGCTATAATGAATACTCGACCTCTTTGTAGAACGCTCTCAAGCGATCCTTCTGAACCGCTTGCTCTGACGCCCGCACACTTTTTAAGTTTAACTCCTTTAAAATATTTACCCGCTCGCGACATCGATGAGGATAGACTTCATGTTCTCTCTCGTCATGATTTGTTGGACAAGTTAGTCCAATCGTTTTGGAAGCGTTGGAGTTCCGAGTATTTACATACTTTGCAGTCTCGCGATAAATGGAATACACCTACTAACCCGATCACAACAGGCACTGTCGTAATCCTTATTACAGATAACGCGCCTCCTCTTCATTGGCCTCTAGGGGTTATAGAGGAAGTTTTTCCTGCCACTGATGGCATAGTGCGTGTTGCTCGAGTAAAGACTGCTACTGGCTCGTATTTACGCCCAGTTGTACGTCTGTGCCCGCTACCTAGGCAATAGCTTTCATTTCAATTACTTTTGTTTAGGTTTAGTTTATTTAGTCTTACTTCTTTAATTTATTTGTTTCGAAGGCATCTCAGATCCCTTCAAGCCGGGGGGAAATGGTTGCGCCGTTCTTATTTATTAAACCTGATTCGCTTCACTATATTATCGATTCGTTCTCACCATCAATTCCCTTCCCTAGCGAAGATCGCTTTCACCTCAGTCACCCGCTCAAATCGTGACCGAGCGCACGCGCCTATTACACGCAATTCGCATACCGCAATACTCGATTCAGAACGCGAACGACATTTGATTGATTTGTCGCATGAACACTAATTATTTGTGCTATTGTGTTTGAGAAAGTTAAGGGGCCCCTCGTAATTGCTGAAAACCAGGATTTGAAGATTCGTGCTCGTCGGAAAAGGCAGCCACGAGTTGTGACGTGATTGTCTGTTGCAGTTTTTGCGAGGTGAGAAATTCCTTCATTTTTCCTACATAATGGCCCCCTTTATCCCGTAATTATTCCCTAAATATACAGTCCATTTAAACCCCATTCGCGCAACCAAGTATAGATAGACACATAACACTTTGGCAGCAATCGACAGGTGAAATTAATGATGTCTTAAAGCTATCAGTTGAAGAATTTATTTCCACTATACGACGAGGTTTTTTATATTTTTGGTTGGGGTTTAACAACATGACATTTAGCAAAAGCCAAAAATACACCAACAAATCTTATAAGTTACATATTAGAACCCTAATAACAGAAACTGTGTCAGTTATTGACAGGTGTATGTTGGATCCATTTTGTCCCAAAAGCAATCACGTCGTTCTACATCCATGAATCCATCAAGAACCGTTCAGTTGAATAGCTACTCGATTTATTGGTAATGCCGAATAAATATAATAAGCCTTATTTTTTTTCGGATGAGCAAACATAATTTTTTTAAATATATGCCTTTGCTTGTCAGTGTTTACATATCTATTGAACTATACCTACTGATCTAAAAACTGGCTTCTGTAAGATTTTACAAATTATGTTTCAATCTGTTTCATCATCATCATCATCAGGACCTTTTTAGTCTCCACTACAGGAGCACGACCCTCTCTTACTCATCTTGTAACAGTCCAGAACAAACAAACAAAAAAGTACTTACTCTAACACAACATTCTGAATAACAGCTAACTATCATTTTATATTTTAGTCCTGAAAATGCTAAGCTAAAATACTAATGTACAGTGAATATTATAATTAAGAAAGTTGCTACAATATAATTATGAAAAATGGTTCATACAGAATATTGGTATTGCAATGTAACTGCATTAAATAATAGGTTTCAGTAATGTCTTGAAAATATTACCTTTTTATTTCAAGCAATCGTTTGGTTTGGTAAAAATATTATACAGATCAATATTATACCATTTTCAATCTACACGCCCTCCAATATGCTAAATGTGGCCTTAAGGTCTTGAAGACCTAGGGACTGTCTACCCCGCAAGGGAAAAAGACATGATATGTATGTATTAAACAGATATCGCGGCCCTGCCTACTAAATTATGTTGCTGACCGTACCTTAAGAATTCCAATTATTTTGTAAACAAAGTTGGGACAAGACAATCCTTTGTAGAGTTAATGAATGATATTGGGTAAAATTTAACGATATTCTATGCTGTATACCGTAAACCATCCCAGCTAGATCAGGTTGACAAACTTATTAGACGCTCGTGTATATTGGTCTTTGCCTCCGGCGCGCCTTTTTATCTCGGCCCTGGATGGCATTGGTTTTTGCCGACGATCGGCGGCCGACAATACTCGGCGCGTGACAGCTAGCGGGCGCCCGCTATCTCCCCTGGAACAATCAAATACCTTACTTATTTCCTTGTTATAGGGCAGATTTTCACCTGACTCTATTTCGAAACGATACATAAATATTTTTTAACCAATACAATAGACTGTAGACTTTGTTGCCATGACGAAAAAGTTATTTTTTCCTCGGGCGGTAACGTTTAAAGATTTGTTTTGGTGTAACGAAATGATCGGGCGCTGTAATAAAACGACACAATGGAACGGTCAATGTGTCTCGTGCCACAATTTCTGTTCGACCCATGGGACGCTTGTTTTTTGCCGATCAGCATTTTTTAAGTTTGTCCAAATCACGTACTCGGATGATTTACAATGCAACGCTATGAGCTCGACTGGAATCCACTGTATTTTTTACATATTTTTTTTATATTTTCATACAAAAACTGTAACGGTACTTAAATTGACATTGGATTTTTCGTTGCGTCAGTATCTTCGAAAGTTCTTTTTATTATCTAAATGTTTAATTCTTTAGAAGCATTCTTTATCCGAGTAGTATTTTAAAACAATCATAGTAAACTTAAGTTATTATCAAGTTAATTCAAATGAGCTGCATAATTAAAAAGCTAATCTTATTTGGGTGGTCTTCTGGGACAAAAAAGAGATGGATGACTCTGTCAGGGCGGTTGATAACTCTGTACACAGCGTATCTTTTTGTAAATTAATTATTTTTAACAAAAAGCGAACGTGTGTCTTAATACCGTCTTTTATGGATACATTTTTCTTTTCGCTGACTCCATTGAACGATAAATATATACCATTATTTTTTTTCATCTGAGTAAGTTCTTCTTTGAGGTTCCGGGGATTAAGGTATTGCTATTTGTATTGACGTGTTAAATTTTGCTTCCTATTTTTTCTTTCACGTCTAAGAAGTTCACATTTTATTAGCCTGCTTAATTCTCCGAAAGACGTAATAACTAATTTGAGAACTTTTTCTTCTTAATACTCAGATAATTACTTTTGAACTACATAATAATAAAATTCAATTAGTCATGTTAAAAAATCACACAAACTCTAATGTAGTATATTTTCCTCCTCTGTTCTTAAATGAAAAAGAAAAACCTAAAAATATTTTCTATCAGACAATACGAACCAGAAATTGTTAATATAATTCACTTATGTGTTGCGAGTATTGCTGTTACAAAATTAACACAAAGTGAAAATATTTCTAAGCATTCCACTATCTTCTTCCACAGCAAGCCTCAACTACGAAGCTTCAACAGAATTAGGACGCACACTTAAAGAAAATTCTATTTTCGCAGCTAAATACTGCACTTCAGAAGCAAACTTGACTCGAAAATACATTTTCTTGAACATTTTCAGTAGAATAGACAATAGATAAGTTGTAACAGTTTGCGAGAGTTCAAAAAGGAACCACCAGTAAGTTTTTAAGAGGCAAGTTGTATAGTTCTTGACATTGTGGCTGAGCTTGTGATGGGTGCATTACTTTATAGTTAAGTAAGTAATTTTTGCCTACGACGTCGTCGGCGTATCCTTACTAATATTATAAAAGCGAAAGTGAGTTTGTTTATTTGTTTGTTTGTTTGTTACGCTTTCACGCCGTAACTACTGAACCGATTATCATGAAATTTTGCATACAAATTCTCTGGAGTACGGAGAAGGACATAGGCTACCTTTTATCCCGGGAAAAAGTACTATTCCCGAGGGATCGACGAGGACGCGGGCGGAGTCGCGGGCGAAAGCTAGTTGAATATATTTTTTTAGTTATTCTGATGAACAGGCGGCTCCTTCATAAAAATGTGTTTAGTGATTTTTGCGTTAAAGACTCAACAAATAAACAAATCAAATAAAATTTCATACTTAAAAAAACACAACGGGTTGCACTGCGGGAGTGCCGGCAGAAGTGAAAACTCCGCGCGGTAGAAAGAGAGGGGGATATTACTTCCTCTCCTGCGCCGGTGGTCTCAGGTCACGCGAGTTTAACATTTTTTACCCATCCCAAAAGGTGCACAATGCTGCTTAAGAAGTTTTCGCTTCAAAAAACTATTTGGGCAACAGAATACCTACTTTCGGTCGGTACATGTCGGTGTAGTAAGGTGACTAGTCTGGCTTCTTGTGATACCGGCGTTACTGACCATCGGAAGCATTTTTAAAAACTCCCCAGCTTTAAAAAATGATTAGCATTCCACTATGGGAGAAGGATAGGAGTTTTGGTAAATTTGGAAAGGGAATTAAGGGGATACCACTGTAAATAAGGTCGTTCTGAACCTTATTTATCTCGCAAAATACTTAAATTAGGAGTTTCAAATCTAAGTAATATGATTTTTGACTATTTCATCTCCAAAAATTGAAGATGAAAACACGTTTTGATAAAATTTTCTCGATAGAAATATTTTTTGAAAAATGGTCTTCGTTCGCAGAGTTTTTGTTATTGTAGCTCAAATGCGACGAATGAAATAATGATTTTTAGACTAAAAGATAGGTTATTAGTAATTCATCAAAATGTAAATATGAAAATACAATTAACCGGTCTGATTTTATATAAAATAGAAATAACGAATTTGGCGCTTACGTTTTTTTCTTTGAGCGACTCAAGACTATCTCCTATCTCATCATTCACGGGCTAAACCGCCAAGCGCTATCCCTTGCGCGCACTTGATCAGTCCTTTGCCGAGCGAAGGTACCAAACATTTGAGTCCTCGTCTTAAGGCATAGGTGTATCTTTGTTATACTACTCACTCGGATGAATGAGAAAAAACAAGTAGTAGCTCGGGAGGCCGTAGCCGACATTATAACTACAACCACTACAGACAGACAGACACACAGGCAGTTAAGGATAACACCCCTTACCCTCTGAGCTGCAGTCTGCAGTTTCTAAGAGGTATTTATGCTACAATAGAAAAGATAGTACCTAGTACCCTCTGACAACTCTCGCCAAGTATGGCCCCAGTAGTACAGAGAGGGTCATGCTCCTGCAGTGGAGACTAAAAAAGACCTGATGAAGAAGAAAAGATAAATGGTGGATTTATTTATTTATTATTTATTTATTATGAATTCAACAGCGTTACAATTTGAAATTATAACTAACAATGAGCTTATAATAGGTAAGGCCAATTACAGAATTCATCAAGAAAATACCGAAAGTATACAATTTCGTAAGCAAGCGGCTCGTCAAACGGTGGATAGTCGAAAACGGTGCACTCCGAGGTGCTTTTTATTTTCTGCGCACGTATTTTCACGGCAGAGCTAATTGAAGTTTTAACGCCTATTTACCCTATTTAAAACTTAATAAATAACATAAACATACATATTTTTGGGTTTTGTTTATTTTCTCAAAAAGCGGCTGGTGAATTTCAATAAAAAATTATAGGATCACTTTTATTAGCTAATAAAGATAAGAATCATTAAAATCTATTCATAATTGGCTGAGTGAAAGCTTAATAAACATACAGTGGAATTGAGAACCTCCTCATTTTATGAAGTCAGTTAAAAATAAGGATTCACGTCGTTCGTACGGAAATTAATTTACCCCATTATAAGCAAAGCCCCCTAGTGGCAACTCATCTAAATTTAATTTCGCGATACAGGATATCGTTATTAAAAGCGTTAATTAAATTTTAGCTATTCAAAATGTATTATGTGCAGTAATGTGTTAACGTTATCCATTTTCAATATCCAATTAGCAGGCGGTCTAATTAAGGAATAATGAACGCTGATTCCAAAAATTGCGGTTTGGGATTGATAGCTATTCATTACAAAAAAACATGAATGCTACATGATAAACTTCAGATAACCATTTTTAACTTATGTATGGTACTTTTTTTTTTTGTTTTGCACCCGAAAGGTGCTTAAAGGAACCCCATTACTATGCCTCCGATATCCGTCCGTCTATCATGGGATGTATGTAGTAATGTACCGGAGAGAAATTCTCTGTTCTGATGTATTCCTTCTCACGGAAATTTGCGAAAAATTTCCAATAATTCTCGAGAATTTCTCAATAATTCCCGCACTTAAAGGAAAAAGAAGAAATTCTGTTTTTTTTTTTGTTTTCAGATTTTTTCTTAGAAAAAAGTTAATATCATATAAACGTCCTTATAATAATATTATCGTAATCTAGACGATACTTATACAATAGTAACCATCGGACACAGATTTTGTGATCTGTGGTTATCTCAAGTCGAAAGATCACGTTCCTGCGGCTGTATTTCGACATTAGTTACATAAAATGTTTTGATTAACATAACCGTAAAGATACTTTAAAAAAATACCTAACGCTCTAGAGAAAATTATGATGGAGAATAAACTAAACAAGTTTTTTTTTAAAATACTTTGACAAGTTTTTATTTAAACGAATACACACCGTAAAGTGTTTCCCAGGATAAATCAATTGAGCCCCAACACGATTGGTGAACCTTGTTTAGTTTAAGAGTTCCTATGGCCACCTTCCGACACCATCATCAGACTAGTGCAACGATTCCATAATATTGTATTGTCATCCGATTTATACATGCATACAAAATTTCACCTCGATCGGTAACCGGGAGTGGATCAAATTTTACTTGCAATTTTACAGCTGAACATCGGGGCAGGTGAAACTAAATAAAAGCTTGTAAAAATATAATATATTATACCTAAGTACTTATTATATATTGGAATAAAATAAAATGATATTTATAAAAAATCATTTCTCATATAAGGACGATCAATAAATTGGATTTTGTGATATAGGTTTATTATTTCATTATATTCCGCTTTTACCTTTGTAAACCAATATCCTTAAAATGGATGCGTGTCCAGTAAAAACAAACCTTCATTGGAAAAAAACCGTTTGACCGTATTTCAATTCGCTATAAAAAGGACGGTGTGTCGACGGTAACAATAAAAGATGATCGAATTGAGTTTTGAATAAAAGGGTTCGACGCCGCCTGAATTCGTAATCAATGAATGAATAAATGTTTATTTATACAACTTTTAGGCAAAAATATTTTATTAGTGCCAATAATTATTTCTTTAAAAGTAAAAAGGCGCCGTTTGTAGCTGACATCGCGCGATATATTGAAAATATACTCGCAATGAAATAAGGTTGAAAGTGGCGATACCGCTTGGCCTGTCCCATTTCAAACCCGTGTCTGCCATTTCCACTTTTAATTTAATAATTCAATAATTAATTATAACCAAATAATGTATTTTTTAGATATCCATCTTGCTCATTGTGTTATACTTTTTATATAGACGTAAGAAAATTGCTAGTTGTCGCTGAAAATAATAAGTAAGTCGCGGCAAAACTTTTTCTGGATATAGCTTTTTTGTAATTTTATTTTGCTAGGTTTTGATGTTAGTATTCAATGGAAAATAAAGCTAACTGTGCGACGAAAAAATAGACGTTTTACGGTATTCTCCTGATACACAGCGCCTTCAGTTAGACATATTTTTTAAAAGGAAAATAAAATATTTGGACTTGCGACGCTGTTACCGTTACCGTAATTTGTCTTTGCTGTAACCGACACCTCTGTATATAATATAAGTAAACGAATGTTCAAGTTTTCACTTCTGTCGGCATTCCCGGAGTGCCACTGTTTTCTTTTTCTTTCATATGCCTAACACATCTACTGAATCTACTTAAACTACTAAGTAATAATCAATTACCTATATATAGCGTGGTTGACAATAGAAACCTATGTTGTGCCCACTAACATAATACAAAAATTATCAATTATGTGTAATAGCCATTTGATCACTATGACAATCACATATACATATTATTTATTTCACTATAAAGAAAAGTCTTTTTTAAATTATTGCTTTTGATTATTCTTGTTCTAGATGATTCCTTTGTAATTCTTTTACAAATATAATTTTTTGACACACACATAGTATATCCAAAAATACGGTTTACCCCTAGATTTATCTTTAATTGCTCGAACAATAAGAATTAACATATCTGTATGTTACATCTACGCATATAAAATTGTATCGACTGTTGGTGACTAATACATACATAGTATCACGTCTTTTTCCCTTGCGGGGTAGACAGACACTAATCTATAAGACCTGAAGGCCACGTTTAGCATGTTGGTGTTAGTGATGAATTGCTAGCCGCATCGCCTATTAACATGATTACTCAGATTTTACCCATTCCTTCGATCAGTTTTTACGATCTGCGCGGGAAGAGAAGCAGCTGGTACACTCTACGTTTTTTTATTTTACCTAGACCACCATGGAAAAACTATCAGCATGGTGACTAATAAACAAATTTAAACTAAATAAAATAGAGACAGTAAAACCGTTACAAGCTAAATCAAAGCTATCTTCTAATATACTAAACCTGAAGCTATTAAACACATTTCACGGTAAAATTAGAAAGCAGTGATATATAAGGGAGTCCGGAGCGGCGCTGGACGGTTTCTCTCCCAATCGAGATGAAATTTGCATTCGCGTGGCCAAGTCCGCAGTCCACTGATTTAAATAGAGCGCACTGACTTCCATGTGAGTGGTACAAGGCACAAGAAAAAAAGCCGCTCCGCTCTTCTCTCAACACAAGTACTCTAGATGCATTTATTTATTTGTAAACGTTAAAACCTGTTATTTTTAATAACTAAATGTGAAACTGTTTGTTGATCCAAATAAATGATAAAGAAAAAGAGTCAACGTACTACTTGATCATAAAACGAAAGCTATGGCTATGACAAGGCACAAAAACTGAAAAGACGTCAACTTACTTGGCTATAAGACGAATAGAATAGAATAGAAATATTTATTTGCATGATTAACATATATCTTAAATCTAAAGTATGCAATCAGCCTGCATGCAGGCGTGCACATTTAATTATATATAATTTATGTGAATTTACAATTAAAATATTAAGCAATCATCTTTTTTTTTATAGCGTCAAGAGATAATTTTTCCTTATTTAGTCGTCTAAATACTATAAATACATTATTAGTCATATAAATTCAACGTTAAAAAATAAAAGCCAAACTATGACTGGCTCGTGCAATTTTGTCAATATGTGCATCTTCTATACAGCGTGTAGCATAACCAACGACGACGTTCCCATAAAGGGGTGAATCAGCCCGTCAAAATGAACAACTTTTCCTATGGAACCAATGATGGGAACGCAAAATAAATTACATTTTTATACAAAAGTGTTCGGCTGGCTAAAATCATGCGGTAAAATTATGCAATGTAAAATACTATTAGAGATTCTGCTTAGAGGTTCAAAATCACGTTTTACTGTTGACGTTTTAGCAATCAGTATCGCTGAACTTACTTATGGGTATGTTTTATATGGGTAGTAGTGCAATGAGGTGCTCATTGAATTAGAAAAACGATGGAAGCACCATTGCGCTCAAAAACGGACACCACGCAAAGTAGATCAAAGCGCGAAAAAATATACTTTTTAAGCCCAGCCGGGCTTAAGAAGTATATTTTTTCGCGCACTAGTCTGCCGCGCGCTCCGTGACGGAAGGACGCGTCGATAAAAGCATTAAACGACATATTTTTTTACTTATTGTTTAGTAAAGTGGAAAAGGAAAGACGGAAAAGTGTCACTGGAGTAACTTATCATAGCGAGTGAGGCGAGCTGCTAGCCTACCTCGGCTTTCTTGCCACCATAGCGTTTATTAGATATGTTGACACCGCCCCTTGACTTTGACGCGGCCAATCACAAACTAGCTTCGTCTATGAGTGCGTAAGTTTTTAGTTGTGATTTGAGTTAAATTTGTTGGGCGTAAATGAAACTGATCGTTGGTTGGGTGAGAGTTACGCTTCCATATATTTTTCTTATTCAATGTACCCGCTGCATTTTGTAACTTGTACCAAATCGTAACGTGTAACAGCTGCTGAACCTCTCGCTATCAACTCATGGAACACCTTTCTAATGCTAATGGAAATTCTCGGACGCTGCGCCAAACAACAGCCTCAAATGATCTACGTACATTTTCTAGCATTGTTCATACTCACTACCTTTTGAATCCATTTCCATACTAATATTACAAATGTAAAAGTAACTCTGTCTGTCTGTCGCTTCGACCACTGAACGCGTTTTGATGAAATTTGGTACTCTATGAGGGTGCCTTGAGACCCGGGAAATAAATGTATACATACATATAGACAAATCGGCCAAAACACGACACCTTTCTGCCTGAAGTCTGACTTCGTGAAGATTTCCAACCGCTCTGTAGGGACCCGCACCACAATACTACCATTTTGTAAAGGAATTAATGATCTCGAATCTTGAAAAGAAATTCTAATTCTACTAGAGGTATTAAATTAAAATTATTTATTTCTCTCAACATGTACATTTTGCTACAGATATACGGAGGTTCTCTTTTAAGCAAATAAAAGTAATTCTACTAGAGGTAATATTCATCAACTGTAGAGTTCGCCTTGCCATCCGCTGCACAATATGTCCAACGATCTGTATACTCCATCATTCCCCTCGTTTGCCAGTCCTCGGTGGAATATTAATCAGGAAACGTTAAATACGAGGCTCTGCTAATTTCTTATATGCTATGGATAAAATAAACCCATTAGTCATTTAAATTAAAGCCTTGAGGAATAATAAATCAAAGGAATAACTCAATATCCAAGGATTTGTATGAGAAATTGCTTCTAGGATATTTTCTGATTAAGTCTTAATTTATTGTCCATACTAATATTTAAGGCGCTGTGCATCAGAAGAATACCGTAAAACGTCTTTTTTTACGTCGCGCAGTCAGCCTTATTTTTCATGGAATCCTAGCATTAAAAAAAATTTGAAGTACAGTTCAAAGATCAAAATAAATGGTTGCACCTAAATATTTTCAAAAAATATTTAAAACCTAGCAAAAAAGTTATATCCAGAAAAAGTTTCGGCGCGAATTACTTGATATTTTCAGCGACAACTACCCACTTTTTTAACGTCTGTAAGAGTATAACTAAATGAACCAGATGGATACCTAAAAAAATACAATATTTGGTTATAATTATTGAATTATAAAATTAAAAGTGAAAATTAACCCGGAAATGGCAGACACGGGTTTGAAATGAGACTAGTGACAGGTCAACCGGTATTGCCACTTTCAACCGCTACAAACAAAAATATAAAAAAAAAATATTTTAATTTTGGTATAGAGATGAGGCGGTGAGCCCTAAGAGATAAAGTAACGTGTAATGGTTAGATTTATTTTGAAACTATAGATATCTGTGTCTGAACAAGGTCTTCAAAGTTAGAGTACCTCAAAGGTTTAGACCAAAACCAAGTGTGTTTGTTCAGGCATATTACAACCTAATTTTTAAGCTTTCGCTGTCACAATCACTATTATTGACATACGGGATTTAGTTCAACAATTTTTCAGATTTTTATATTTCGAGATGTATAATGTATCGTATATACGCAGGGCCGTACTGAATGCCAAAAGTGCAGGGAGACCTTTGCCCAGCAGTGGGAATCAAAGAGAAATTATACGACAAATCTCAAAAATATTCGCTGACCCTTTTGAGATATATTTTATAGTTTAGGTAACGATAAGGCTGGCATGTTTTATCAACAAAACCCTTAAAAAAATAAAGAGTATAAAAATATATAAAAAAATCGCTGCTAGTCCCGTAGTAACAATAATAGAAATCTTACACACCCGTTGAAATAAAAAAAAATTGTGATTGAAAAACAAAACAGACCTATAATCTTGTGTGCCATAACCATACATTGTAACAGATTTCGATAGACATAAAAGAAAGTAGTATTAAGATATTGATTGATTGAAAAGTACTTCGAAGCCAAAACCCGCCGGCCATAGCTAGTACTAAATAACTCGTCGACAACTAGATTATTGTAAACCTTCAGGCTGTCAGTACCTTATTTGTTACGTCGCCTTAGGTAAATCGATAAATTTACCGCATCATTAGCGGGTACTTTGATATGTATGACTGCTCTCACCGTGGTCCGGTGGTTAAGGCGTTTGCCTGTAGACCCGGGGGTCGTGGGTTCGATTCCCACGGAAAGCATACTTTGTTGTTTCCAGTTTGGTAAGGACATTGCAGGATTGTATCACCTGATTGTCTGATAATAAAGATGATTCTGTGCCTCGGAAGGCATGTTAAGCTGTTGGTCCCGGCTGCCATCTGGTAGTCGTTAAAGGCCAAGAAGCGCTTCCGAAGAACTCTGACACCAGGGTATGCATGGTCGATTCATCGTGTCGCCTACACGAAACGATGATGACTGTCATTATGAGCACAGATTAATTATTATTATCCCAGGTTCTTTGCTTTTACTATGGATGAGTAAGGCGTATGCGCATATATGTGTATTCAAAGGACTGCGCGAGCTCTATAGTTCTCGAGCTCAGGATATGCTGATAGAAGGTCCTACCGCTTATCAGCCAACGAGTTACAAAGACACAAAATGTGTCTCATTGTCTCCGCCATTTCCTATCATAGTGGGCTTTCAACAATATTCAGTTAAAATTTCTAGCCATCCTAAGCTTAAAATGCAGCAGCGTCGAAAATACAAAACAAAAGAAGCTGTGTCCGCCAACCTCTGCCAAGCGTGGTGGGTGAGTATAGCAATATCCTCCCATGGAAAGAAGAATTCTTGGAAGGCCTTTGTCCAGCAGTGGTCTTCTTACGGCTGAAATGATGATGATGATAATGACTAGAGTCAGAGCTTTTGGGTACCTAACATGCGAGTAGCTTCCATCTGATGATGACTACTGAGAAAAATTGATGAACATATCTTCCAAAGCCAGGAGCTTGAGATATTTTATGTCATTTGTAGTCGTCAGTCCAAGTTTGAATCATACTTTTTTTTTTTTTTTTTTTTTTTTGTTATTTATTTGTTTGACGGGTATTTATCTTGTTTTCACTTTCGTAACCGTAATAGTGTCACTTTGCTGTCATGTCAATGGTTATTTTGTTGTACAGGTTGTCAATGTCAAATTCTCTATTGACAGTTTGTTTCTTTGTTTCTTTTTTTTTATGTTATTAATCTAAGATGTCGCATCTGGGGTGCTATTTTTGAAAGTGTGGCACTCGTCTTCGAGTGATTTTTATGTGGAATAATCGGTCGTTTATGAACGGCGTCATTTCAAAAATAGCACTCCTGGTTCTTTTTCTGCGTAATTTAAAACTGTGTTATTTTTTTTTTTTTTGTTTTTCTAACATTTCGGTACTTATTTCCAAGTTATTGTATGTAACTACTTCTGCTGGCGGGTAGTATGACAGCTAATTGTAGTAGATTCAGTTTAAACATGCCCCTATACGTCCTGTTCGCGTTAAACATCTTCCGGCCCCGTGGCTTACGGAGGACATCAAAGCTGCGATAGCAAAAAAACATAGTTTGAAATCTAAATTTAAGTCAGACCCTGTTCGCTTTCGTGGCAAGTATATTAATGCACGAAATTCTTGCAATAGGAAGTGTAGGGATGCACAGCGCCGCCATATTCATAAGTCCGTTGAAAATGGAGACCCAGGTAAAGTCTGGAAATTTCTAAGGTCTCTGGGCGTTGGTAGGAAAAATTGTAATACTCCTAACAACATTAATCTTGACCAGCTTAACATGCATTTCTCCACTTCTGTATTATTCGGTGTCAAGGATAAAGTTCAAACTTTAAACCACCTTTCTTCACTCCCGACGCCTGACTATGCCTATTTTTCTTTTAGTCCCATTGCTGAATGTGATGTTCAGAAAAGTGTACTCTCAGTGACCTCTAACGCAGTGGGCACAGATGATATCAGCCGCAATATGATCCTGCCCATCCTTGATATCCTTCTATCTCCTTTTACCTACATTCTCAATAACTCCTTGTCCCAAGGCATCTTTCTTTCTTCCTGGAAAAATGCAAACGTCATTCCCTTGCCTAAAAAATCTAATCCGTCCAATTTCTCTGACTTCCGTCCTATCTCGATCCTTCCTTTTTTATCCAAAATACTTGAAAGGCTGGTACAACTTCAATTCACTTCATTCCTTAACAAAAACAATATTCTCAGTCCCTTTCAATCTGGTTTCCGGGCAGGTCATAGTACGAGCACAGCTCTTGTAAAAATTTCAGAAGATATTCGTTCTGCTATGGATAGAACGGAACTGACGGTCATGACACTTCTAGATTTCAGCAATGCTTTCAACACCGTTGATTTTGACGTTCTCTTAGGTGTGTTGCGCTCTCTGAACATATCTCCATCAGCGATCGACTGGTTTCATTCTTACCTGCATGGTCGTCAGCAGCGTGTGCGTATTGATAACCATCTCTCTACGTGGCGCTCGACGTCCTGCGGCGTTCCGCAAGGCGGCGTGCTATCTCCTTTACTGTTTACTTTATTTATCAACTCTATTACTTCTCAAATCTGCACTTCCTATCATCTCTACGCTGATGACCTACAGCTTTATTGTCACTCTTCTTTGAATAATTTATCTCAGGCCATTATAACCATCAATTGTAACTTGTCTCGAATAGCGGATTGGAGTAAGTTTCACGGTCTCACGGTCAACCCTTCAAAATCTCAATCCATCATTTTAGGCAGCTCGCGGCTTATTTCCAAAATTGATTGGAATTCCCTTCCTGCAATCACATTCAATAATTGTGTTATTGAGTACTCGGACAAAGTTAAAAACTTAGGGGTTATCTTTGATCGCAATATGTCGTGGGTTCCGCAAATTGCTGAGACCAGCAAAAAAATATTTGCTGCTGCTGGTTCTATTAGGCGGATTCGAAATTTTTTACCGCTCCAGACTAAGATCACGCTAGCACAATCCTTGCTCCACCCGATTCTCGATTACGCTGATTCCTGTTATCTGGATCTCACTGAGGAGCAATTTAATAAACTTGAGCGTCTTCAAAACTTTTGCATACGTTTCATATTTGGATTACGGAAATATGATCACGTTACTTCTTTTCGCACTCAACTCAAGTGGCTCCCAATCAGACTTCGTCGTAATTTACATATCCTTTCTTTACTGTATTCCATTTTGTTTATCCCTAGTACCCCTTATTACCTCAAGGAACGCTTCACTTTTCTCAGTGAGATTAATAATCGCGAATTACGCAGTTCTGCCTTCCTTCGTCTCGTCACCCCTCCTCATCTTACCAACTTCTATTCCCATTACTTCACTGTTCAGGCTGTTCGCTTATGGAATGCTTTGCCACTTGATATTTGCAAGGCCCAATCGATATCATCATTTAAAAGTCAGGTTAAGTCTCATTTTCTCTCTTTAATTTTAAATTAGGACTAAGTATTTCCATTTTTATATAATTACTGTCATTAACATTGTTCTCATCTTTGTATTGTATACTATATATATTCATAGAATGGTATTCGTTTTATTTTTACAGTATGTATGTAATATTTTATCTTATGTAATATATATATGCTGCACCGCTCTCAATTAATGATTTAAATTATTCCTACCCAAAGGTATGAGGTTGGCTGGAAGAAATTGCATACTGCGATAAGTCCGCCTTTGTACCCATTATTTTATTTTTTATTTTTGTTTCTTCTATTGTTAAGTTTTGTAATAATGGTGCAATAAAGTGTATATTATTATTATTATTATTATTATTACCCGCAGTTACTTACCATACGTAATCATCATCATTTCGAGTAGGTGACACGGTCAATCGACCATGCACACCCTGGTAATACCATACGTAATGTAAATAATACATATGCCCGCTGGGTATTCTTATAATTAAATGATTATGTAATCTGCTCAGGTACTGCCGATACCATAAAAGTTGTTCAAAAGATTGAAGGCGGTTTTAAGAGCCTTGTGGCAAGGTGTCTATACTTGGTCTGTTGCCAAGTCAATTCCCATTGGGAACAAAATAAATTATGTACATACTCTCCAAAATGTTACAAAATTCAGAGGAGTTGGTGGCCAAAACAAACTCATACATTATGGAAAGAAGCAAAGCTTTAGTTTGAAGTGGGCAGGTGGTACAGTACATGCATTTTATGATGGCTAATGACGTGACATATTTTATTGCAGTGTTTAGTGTAGTAGGCGGCTCAAAGAACTAAACCCTTTGAATTTGTGTAGTGTAAGTGTGTCACTATCACTTACAGCACCATAGAGATAAGATAATACATAATAAATATATACGAACAAATGACACAGATTGAGCTAGTCCCAAGGTAAGTTTGAGACTTGTGTTATGGGATACTAACTCAACGATACTATATTTTTTAACAAATACATATATATATAAACATCCAAGACCCGGGACAGTCTGAAAAAGATCATTTTCCATCTTGACCTTACCGGGGATCGAACCCGGGCACCCTCGTGTTGCAGGCTGGCGTGTTAACCACAGCGCCACGGAGCTGTCAATAAATAAATATGTACAGCACTAATATTTATGATTAAATTATAATGTTGGCAGTATAGTTCTGCTGTTAAACGTGTTTTTATAGTAACAATGTAAAAACCTTCATTTTGTTGAGGATCAAAAACAACAAGAATATACGTAAAGGTTTAGTTTCTAATCTATTTGGTCATTTGCAGAGCTGGTTTAAAAATATTGCTATCACTTTAGGATCTGGCGGCGGAAGTAATTAGAATCCGATGGAAAGTTAAATCGGTGTAATGTGGACTGGTCCATGATATCTGATAATGTTGGTAATGGCTTTCTAATTTATTGTTATGGTGAATTAGCACGTGAGGTTTCTTAATAATTTGCAGTGAGATAGGGTTTTACGACGGTAAAGAAGTGTATCCTTATAATCATCATCATTTCGTGTAGGTGTCACGGTCAATCGACTATGCATACCCTGGTGTCAGAGATCTTCGGAACCGCCTCTCGGCCTCTGACTGGCGTGGTTCCTTTAATGACTACCAGATAACCAACGGCTTAACGTGCCTTTCAGAGCACGGAATCATCATATTTCAATCAATTTTTGCTAAGGCAGTATGTTTTTAAAGGCTTGTTTCAGTTCATGAAGTTATATTATATATATACATACATTTTTACAATTATATACATACATATTACATATCCAGCTGTGGTGCGCCTGCTTCTCCCTCCGTGGGTAGCTCAAAAATCGCAGACAATATGTGATAATGAAGTACAAATATTTACCCTGGGATTCAAACTCAAAACAGGCGAAAGAAAACCAGTCTTAAATAATTGGTTATCTTATACTTAAATCTTGTAGGTATATCTATGACCTGATACATTAATTTGTATGGGAGCAGAGATGAAAAAATGATCGTTTTTCGCTCATATTCCCTGGAGAAATTTGTTCAATTCCATAAAGTGGAATAGACAGGCGGACAATTTGCAACACCTGTATTTTATTATTAAGAAAGGATTTTTAGAAATTCATCTCCTAAGGGGGTAAAACAGGTTGCAAAGTTAGTATGAAACTTTGTCGTTTTTGAAGTTATTCGAATTAAATTCAGCATGAAGGTTCTTTACTGAAAGGTATGAAACATGAGTAAAATTTTTTACTCAAAAATGATCCTTTAAGGGAGTAAAATAGGGGTGCAAAGTAAGCATGAAACTTTGCCATTTTTGAAGTTAGTCGAATGAAATTCAGCATGAAGGTTCTTTACTGAAAGGCATGAAACACGAGTAAAATATTTTTCACAAAAATCATCCCTTAAGGGGGTATAACGGGGATGTAAAGTTAGTATAAAACTTTCCGTTTTTGATGTTATTCAATTCCAATTAAATATTAAGGTTGTAACGTTGCAGCATGCCACCTGCATGCTGCATCTCATCCAACCTCATTTCTCACATCCTGTCCATTTTTCATTCCTTATTTTAATTCAAATTTCATTTTTAATTCAAATTTCATTCCATTTTTACATTACTTTCTCTCTCTCATCACTCATTCTTCGATCATTCTTCAGTCTGCTACCACCTTTCAATCGGTTAACATCTTTCAGTCTATCACTCATTGAGTCTACTACCATATCCTGGAGCATAAGTCTCTGATAATTATTTATTGAAGTTGTAAAAGCAAAGATTATAATAAAGTTATTAGCTGTGTTCTGTGTGTTCGTCTTGTGCTCTCCCTACCATCTTTATATGTGGAACTCGGCTTGAGCGTCGGGACGGCCGAGCCTTCACATTGGCGCCCAACGTGGGGCCAATACTATAGGATATTCTCCTATAGCTAGCTGTATAGTATAGGATTCCAAAACAAAGGATAACCAGTTTGGTTTAAACCCAGAGTTTCAGTCACCTGTGTAACTGTACAAAGGCAGCTTGATTGTATTTATGGCTGTATATGTGTGTTATAATGTGTATAGTTTGAAAGTAGGTACACAAGTTCTCAATTAAAATTAAAAAAGATCTGTTTAGGTGAACTAGACAACATTCTCCCTTGAAGGGGTAAATAGGGGGTAAAGTTTGTATGGAATTTTTCAATTTCTAGACTTAGAATATAAAAATAGGTATGTAAGTTCTCGATTACAATTAAAAAGATCTGTGTAGATGAAATGTATAAAATCCCGTAATAGTAAATCAAAGGTGCGACATGGGGAGTGGGGGAGGGGTTAAGGTTGTATGGACATTTTCTCATTTCTGGACGTTCTGGATTACAATTAAAAAGATGTATGTAGGTAAAACCGACGAAATTTTCGCCTGAAGGGATAAAATAGGGGAGTAAAGTTAGTATGGATTTTTTATTTGATAAGTATATACGTTCTAGATTACAATTAAAAAGATCTGTCTAGGTGAAATGTACAAAATTTCCCCCTTAAGGGATAAGAGGGGGGGGGATATTTTATGGAAATTTTCTGATTTCTAGACATAGAAGTATAAAAATAAGTATATATGTTTACATTACAATTAAAAAGATATGTGTAGTTAAAATGACGAAATTTCCCCTTGAAGGGGTTAAATAGGTGGGGTAAAGTTTGTATGGATTTTTTTTATTTACTTAAAAATATGGCAATAAGAAGTTCTCCATTACAATAAAAAAATATCTGAAATGTATTAAATTCCCCTTTAAGGGGAAAAAGCAGAGTGGGAGGGGTTTGTATGGAATTTTTATCATTTCTACTGTTCCCAAGGAAACGACATTAACGCGGGTGGAGCCGCGGGCAACAGCTAGTTAAATCTATATCTATATCTTTACTAATATTATAAAAGAGATTTGATTGTTTGTTTGTTTGCATCGAATAGGCTCTGAAACTACTGGACCGATTTGCAAAATTCTTTCTTCATTAGAATCCTACATTATCCCTGATGAACATAGACTATTTAAATACCTATATTTTCCCGTGCCAAGCAGGGAGGGGCCGATAGTTAATAAATAAAATATGGTGAAAAAATTTCATGCAGACGGGGCTTGAACCAGCGACCTTAGGTGTATGTACGACCTACGCTCTGCCAACTGAGCTACCGCATAAGAGCTTTTAATATTAGAATGCAGCTGCTCGATTCAGTTCTTTGAGATTTTAAAGTATATCACTTCATTTGGTGTTGTCACAGAATAAAAGGGTTAAACAAAAGAAAAATGCATCATGGCACGATTTCTAATTGACTTTCATACATTGCCGGTGTCATTCATTCTCTTAGGTAAATTTGGTTATCGTGCAGCAATGAAAAGCATTCCTGTCAACACACGACTTTTGGAAGCGGTAAGCTTACATCGTGTTTCAGCATACGATATAGCCTCCCGCATTTAGCAGGCTGATGAAATGTCAATAGAGAATAAAAATGTCATTGCTCCATTATCTCAAAGTTTGGTAATCGATCACACAGGGTATTAACCTGTGTGATCGATTACCAAACTTTGAATTTTGATATTTATTAAGATTATTGAATTCTATATGTACGACACCTCATATTTATAAAAAAAAACCACGAGCCACCAAGGTTATATAGCGCATAAAAAATAGACATATATACACTTAAAAACATAATCTTCCTTCCGGCGCAGTCAGTTAAAAGATAATAATTTTGCAGCATTCAAAGGAAACTCGTAACTATCTAGCTTTTAATGAATTCTAGTCAATGTAGCAAATGAGCATTTTAGAGCTATGGTCACCTTTCCTGGAAGTTCAAATGATTTCTTTTTACAGGACCATCTCTGTAATGAAAATAGATGAAGCGTAAAAAACCTGTATAATATAATATCGTCTGGCCCTTTTGCTAGGTAGTTGGCCTGTTTTTAATGCAAGTGGGGTTTGTCCCGAACTTCGACTTGAACCCTTTTTTTGCTGACGTTGCTTTTGATGTCGTGTAAAAAGAGGGGTTGTAGAATAAGCCCGGGCATTTGTATAACTACAAGTTGTTCTTCAAAAAGGGCATGCAATTATATCTTCCACTACTTTAATAAATAATAATAAAAAAAACACCTTTCAATGATTACAACTTGTTATGTCGTAATCACTATTCAATCAATTTAAATAATAAAAAGTCGGTATCATTAATTACAAGTTTTGCTATCACCTTACCTAACATTATAAAGTCCTATCAACAACATTAATTTTTATTTAGATGGAGCTATTTCATATCATTTTGTTATTTGTTTTTTGTTTTCCATTCGTGTCCCTATGCTGGGCAAAAACCTCCCCTCGTTTTTTCCACTTGAGTATAGACATTGAGTATAAATGTATGGATGTTTGTTACTCTATCACGCCAAAAGGGCTAAACGGATTTTGAAGAAATTTTGCAGGATAGATGATTACCTGGATAGGTTATTACCTGGATTAATACATAGGCCTTTCATCCGGGAAAAAAGTACTGTTCCCGCGGAATCGACAATAATGTGAGCGGAGCCGCAGGCGACAGCTAGTCTTACATACTTAAAATAATAGTAAATCATACGAAAGCCGCAATGTATTTTGTAGTGTCGATCAAAACAGTGTACAGTCGAGGCCACCCTCAAAACAGATTTAAAAGTGAAGGAGGTCAAATTCATCTACGTCCGACTGTACACCATCATCATCATCTCCCAAGCCTATTTCCAATAGCTCTTAGGTCGGCCCTCCTAGTCCTATTCCGCCACTCGAAGCATTGTTGTGGCATTACTGGATTTAAGTATATCGTATTATATCTTTGTTATTCTAAATGTAATTTTTGTAAATAATTTTTGTACCTACTCTAAATTCCTACGCCTATGAAGGCAGAATATGTTTGCCCTTGTTATATTTGTAAACACCTTATGTCACCACCATATTCGAAGGAATAAATGATTATTATTATTATTATCTGGAAATGGTTCCCAACCAAGTTGTTGGCGTCCGGGCTGTCTTATTCTGTCTTTTATGGCCATAACAGTTCTTGTCATATGTTCCTCGTTACGCCTCATGACATGTCCATACCTGCGTAGCCTATACGGAGTTTGTCAGTTATATTTGCCACTTTGAAGGTTCCTCTGATATGCTCGTTCATGTTTCTATCTTTCAGGGTTTACCCCCCCTCCCTCCCCCTGTACACCGTTGTTGTCAAATGTTAGCGACCAGCCATGCAGGTATTTGTTCTATTTAGGTTTATTCGCGATTAAAATAAATCATTACACTTAGTAAAGTATATTATTTTGTTATCAAAACCCATAATTAATTGTATGTGGAATAATTGCTCGTGGTATAAAAGCTTGAAAAAATATGATTATGTATCATTCGACACGGTCTGTCAAAATGTTAATAACTAAATTAGTATTTTTGTTTGGGCTATTGGTTTTGTCTGAGGCGCGGCGGCTGAAGGGTAAGACAATATTTTTTAATAAATACAATTTATAACAAAAAGTGGGTAACAACACTAAGGGGCATGAAGAACCCATGATATTGTTGCCAGTTGTACCATTCATCGTACTTCTCAGTGGTACATCTGGTCCGGAGTGTTTTGATCTCTTCAATAACATAGATATTATTTCTCTAGATGATCCTGATGAGAACGAGGTCGAGTTGTCGTGGCCAGACAATTACTATGTCGAGGCAAGGAAACTGTATCTTGCTTCAAATTTGATTGAAAATATCAAAATATGGTGAGTGACTTGTTTTATTTTTTATATTTGACCAAGTCTGGTCTTACTCCAATTCCAACCACTATTTTTACTTAAGTAAATTAACAATACAATTATTTTTTATTATATAATACAACTTTATGCAATACACCATAATGAGCAACGAAACAAATATTAAAATTAAATCTTAAACCGATAATATATACTATACATTATGATATAAGCTCCTCGAGCCAACCTTTGGGTAATTATGAGCTTAAAAAACGTGGAATGATAAATAATGGTGTAGAATTATGTAAATAGTCAAATATTTATTGTTTTTATCCCAATTTTATTTATTATTTTTTTTACTAGCTCCGTGGCGCAGCGGTCAACACGCCAGCCTGCGTACACGGAGTGACCGGGTTCGATCCCCGGCCAGGTCAAGATGGAAAATGATCTTTTTCAGATTGGCCTGGGTCTTGGATGTTTATCTATATATGTTTTTGTAATAAAATATTTTATCGTTGAGTTAGTATCCCATAACACAAGTCTCGAACTTACTTCAGGGCTAGCTCAATCTGTGTAATTTGTCCATAAATATTTATTTATTATTATTTATTTATTTTATTAGTTCTTTTCAAATATTATTAGTATTTTTATGTTTGCATGCGAAGTTATAATTCTTTTTGTATTAGTCTATTAAAAATATTGAAATTCAAAATAATTTTAATTATAATATTTTATTTCATCCAGGCACACCGAGAAAAAATCAAGGATTGATTACAATGACGGTGCAGTAAAATGTATCATAGTACCGACAAAATCAAGAAAGAATCGTGGAATAAAATATGATGTAAGTAGCCATCATCAATGGCCTTAGTCCGTCTATTACAGACGATTTAGACAGTGTCAGTGTCAGTCACTGGGTTGCAGCCTTGGACGAATAAGGTTGCAACTCTTTTCGTGGCTGAATAAGCCGATTCGTGAGCGGCACATTCTACCGCATACTCTGCAGGTAAACGTATTATTGCTAACGACGGAAGAAGCTTGATGTTGTCGCGTTCTTTTCGCCGCTAGTCTGAACCTCTGAAACCAGACTTGGCTATGTGCTTTGCGTCCCTCCACCACAACTTTACGCCACTTGTTACGATTCTCGGCAACTACTTCCCAGTTGAGATGGTCAATACCAAAGGCGTGCATGTCTCGCTTTACGCAATCCTTGAACCGCAGCAAAGGCCTACATATAGATACATGCATACATAGTATCACGTATTTTCTCTTGCGGGGTAGACAGAGCCCAGGGCTATAAGACCTACAAGTCACATATTGTAAATATATAGCGTGTAAATTGCCCCTCGACGTTCCTTTAAAGGGGTTACTCAGACCATAAATATGAACAACTTTTCCTGTGGGAACAAAGCTGGGAACTCAAAAAAAATCAGCATTTCCATACAAAAAATTTCTGCCGCCCGGCCAGTTTGTATGGGAATGTCGAATGTTTTTTTTAAGAAAAGTTGTTCATATTAATGGCCTGAGTCATCCCGTTAAGGGAACGTCGTTGATCAATTTACACGCTCTAGATACAGGTGTTAGCAAACACAGTGGAGAGATTCCCGAGGGATCGACATTGAAGCGTACGGAGCCGCGGGCGAAATAAGTCTATATGTACATACATTTTGAAGGAATTTGGGGATGCTGCTTTATGTCTGTGCTCAACCAGTCCATTGACGTGGTAGTGAAAGACCATGTGGAAAATCAAGTTTTAATTTCCACGCAGGTGGTTAAAACCTTTTTGGACGTTTCTAGATCTATCCCGAAACAACGGAATCAGAACTGAATGCTATGTCTTGTACTAAGACAAAGGGCACCAGGGACGAGCCGCAAGAGCCGGAAGATCTTCTGCCAGATGCATATGAAGGTTATCAAGCAGTAGGTAAGGTAGCCTTGAGCAGTGATACATGCATAAATATTATCACGTCTATATCCCTTAGACAGAGCCTCAGACCATAAATGACCTTCTGGGTGAGCCCGCTCGATCCATATCTTTGCATCTGGGTTAGATCTTCGTTAGTTAGATGGCAATATGCCTAGGCCTTTAGGCTTCTTGACTATAAGAGGCCCAAAGGTCACTTAAAGCATGTTGATGAGTGTAAATGTGAAAAGTAAAAAAATAATATATTGATGGGTTACTAGCCGCATCGCCTAATGATATATTTCCATACATTTTCTCCCATCCCCTCAGCCAGCATCTACTCTCAGCGTATATTCCAGGTATTTTCTACGTTTTTACTTTTCGTCAGGCCAGCGTGAAAGTGGGTTAGTTGTGGTAGAGTCACACTACCGGCAAAATTCATATTTCCTAGTAGCATGAATGGGCCGGCACGTCCGGGGAAGTACCACACTTCACAGAAAATCGACGTTTGAGTAGAAGCTTTACCGCTTCTATGCTTCGTTTGGTGAGTGAGAGAGCCGAAGGATGGACATCCTTCCCCTCATTTCCTCCCCCCATGTATTCCCCCAACTGCTTGAAAGGCCGGCAACGCTCCTGTCATACCCTGGTGTTATATTTGTCTATAAGCAGCGGTGATCGCTTACCATCAGGGTTTGCCGTCCTATAAAAAGGTATGAGCAGTAATCAAATCCGGCGATAAATCGCAATGCTGCAATTTTAGGCCCATAAGCATTCTGTCATGGTTTGCTAAAATACTAGAAAGTTTGGTTTATGAACCGCTGTACAATCATGTTAAGCCTTTTATTTCCCCCAAGCAGCACGGTTTCGTCAAGAAAAAATCCATAAGCAGCAACCTACTTGAATATAAGAGCTATTTATGCGGTGCTTTTGCTCAATGTGAACAAACGGACTCTATATACACCGATTTCAGCAAAGCATTCGATAAGGTCCAGCACTCAATTTTAGTTGAAAAACTATCCGGCTTCGGTGTTCACGGTAACTTGCTTCGCTGGATTACATCCTATCTTTCTCTAAGAAGCCAACTGGTTGCATTTAAAGGAAGCACCTCATTGCCTGCTGCAGTCACCTCGGGCGTCCCACAAGGCTCACACCTTGGGCCATTGTTATTTATCAATTACCTCATAGACTCGCTGTCTTGTCCTTGTCTTTTGTATGCGGATGATCTCAAGGTGTTTTCTGTGGTAAAATCCGTTCAGGACTGTGAACTACTTCAACAGGACCTTGTCACCATCTCACATTGGTGCAAGAGTAATTTTATGAAACTGAATGCATCAAAGTGCTTTGTCATAACGTTCACTTCAAAACGCCATAGAGTACATTACAATTACGCCATAGATCACGTAGTACTGGAGAGAAAAACTGTAATCAAAGACCTTGGTATTTATTTTGACGAAAAGCTGACTTTCAGGGATCACTACGATTATATAATTAACAAAGCGAACCAACTCCTTGGATTCATATTGAGAGTTACAAAATCTTTCAAAAATCCCAGGAGCGTGGTCACGCTGTGGTGTAGTTTGGCTCGTAGTGTGCTAGAATATGGTGCAGTGATCTGGTCACCATTTTATAATGTGCATTGCCAGCGAATCGAACGGATCCAGTGCAAATTCCTAAAAATCCTAAGTTTCAGATTCGGTTCTGGTCGTACCTTGAAAAACTATACAGACAGACTTAAAAAATTCAACTTGATCTCCCTTGAATCTCGTCGCAAATGTATTGACCTAGTTCATTTACACAAAATTGTGCACTCTTCAATAGATTCGCCCGTACTACTATCATTGCTGAACTTTAACACTCGCTACATTGCTCGGCATCCCCATACCTTTTGTTTACAAGTGTATAAAAACAACACATCATTTTATAGTCCTGTCGCTCGTATGTGAAGGTCGTACAACAATATCGCGATTAAGAATGATCTGGATATCTACGGCTCAGGTGTCGGCAGTTTTAAATCAGCAATTTTTCCACTCCTCAACGGTTAATCTTAATCTTTGCTTTTATATTTACTTGTTCCTTCTTTTCCTCTTCTTCTGTGTCTGTTTGGTTGTAATAATTATTATTTTTTATGTAATTTTGTTCTGATTATTAGTAGCATTTGTTTTTTGTTAGTTTTTTCTCTTTGGCTGCGTGTTTGTTAATGTGTTTGTGTTACCTATTACATATAATATATTTGTGTGCGTATGTTTTGGGGTACAGTCTAGTCACTATACTATATTTTTTCTTGTAATTTTAATGCTGTAACGACTGTAACCTGTTTTACGTACTAAATAAATAAATAAGTAAGTAATCATGAATAATGTACTGCTGTTTGTACAACTGGCCCATATATGAAGATTACTATATTTTACAATTGTGTTGAATTTATGCATGAATTACTTGTAAAGGCGTGTAACATAAACATCAGCAATACTATGTGTACCCACGGGTACAAAGTACAATACATTGATTCCGTAGGTACTAAGTGCAACCCTAAATAAAAATAAAGGCCTATTTCAGCGCACTTTTTTTACGAATTCAGGTAATCCCACTTATTAAAAGTATTGATGCAAATTTTGTATTTAGTATTTAGCAGACCAGAAGTTAATTGTAGTAATGTTTTAGGACTCATAATTACACCGCAAAGGTCTGCTCTCTTACTATTTTATATTTGATTAACATCAACTCTATACCACCCCTAATATGTTACGTAACATTTCGCAGAGAATGACACCATTTTTGAAGTACCAGTGACCAAGTTCTACGTGGAGAAGGAGAACGAAGGAACGAAGTACAAGTTAACTCTCTGGGCTAAATACGATGAAGATTTTGAATCCTGGATCCCTATTAAGTGCGTACTTAGCATTCTAACTAATATTATAAATGAGGAAGTGAGTTTATTTGTTACGCCTTCACGCCCTGTCTACTGAACCGATAATCGTGAAATTTTGCATATCGGTTGTTTGGAGAAAGACATAGTGTACATTTGTCCCGGGGAAAAGTACTGTTCCCGAGGCAACGAGATTAACCCTAGAGGTAAAAATATGTGCGAAACAGATAGTTCTAGCTACCGTTAAAGTTATTTAAATTTAAATCTAGGCAGTTAAGATCAAAGGAAACTACTTATTTATGGTATAGGACGGCAAACGAGCAAGCGAGTTAACTGATGGTAAGTTATCTGCGCTGCCCATGGACAACTGCAACACCTGGGTGTAACAGGAGCATTGCCGGACGTTCCCTTGAAAGGCCGTCAACGCTCCTGTTACGTCCTTCCCTCCCCCCACTCAGTAGTTGGGGCAAGGACATGGAGGAGGAAATCGGGTGAAGGATGGGCCTTCGGCTCTCTCACTCACCGAACGAAGCATACAAATGGTAAAGCTTCTACTCAAACGTCGATTTTCTGTGAGAGTGTGGTACTTTCCCAGACTAGCCAAAAATCTAGAAACGTCCATAATATTGCCGATACCGTGGCTCTACCACAATTAAATCTTATAATAATAATTAAATGTTGCAGCCCTGGTGTAAAGCAAGAAATTCCTTATTGAGTTAATCCGTGTAATCCGTGGTTGGTGGAAAATCACTCCTGGAGCATTCTTGCTTAGTCTGCCCTACGTATTCTGGGGAAAGCAAAATCCCGACATAGAAACCTTCATAAAACGAGTCTATGTCTTCTTGAAAGGCCGGCAATGCTCTTGTCAACCCCTGGTATGGTCCATTGGCAGCGGTGATCACTTACCCCGGTGACCCGCTTGCTCATTCGTCGTCGTTATAAAAAAACATCTTTATTACCTGACTGTGTCGGTAATGTGAAAAATGGATTATGTTTTTAAGAATTAAGAGAGCAGAGAGCCGACACTCAGCAAGTCTATTTGGCACTCTTCACTACATAGCTGGATTTTGACATCTTTAATATCATAAATTATGTAACGTAAATCAAATAGGTTAAATGTTTTTTCAGTATTTTTTTTTTTATACTTATTTTATGTCACAACAGATACGACGAAGTAGAGTACAATACCTGGTTTGGATACTTAGAACACCACAATATTTGGGAATTCTACAATTACGCGAAAGACTTTGAAGACGATGTTTTCGACGTGTCTGAATGTAAGTTACAAACTGCATCATACATCTTTGCTTTACATAACTTTTAATCCTGATAGATTTTAATCATCGCGAGCGTTTTTCGAGATCGAAAAGTTTTTTACGGCCGGCTGCCTGCCTGACGCAAACCTTTCTTGGATAGCTCCAGAACCACGGAATAATACCTGTAAAAACAAAGTAAAAATATTTGCCCGCGCCGGGAAACGAATCCGGTGCCTTTTGTGTAGCTGACTGATATGCTTACTACTGCGCCATGAATGCCATCATCTGTCACAATGGCGAAACATTATTATGTAACCTGTGATGTCACTGCACTGCTGAATACTTTTGTTCACCCGGTGCACATAACTAAAAGCAATTTTAACTTACACTACTCTAAAACGGATGCTTTCAACCACTGTTTGTATGTCACGAACATTAAAATATATACAATCATATTCAACTAGCTGTGCAATTTCTGTTATTATGATTAATTAGGTTTTTTATTAGTAAAGATAAATAATTTCCCCCCGATTTCAAAACATTTTTTATTAATGCTTCGATCCTATTGGTAGCAGAGCGATGTTTTATAGCCTAAAGCTTTCCTCAATAAATGGACTATCCAACACAAAAAGAATTTTCCATTTTGAACCAGTAGTTCCTGAGATAAGTGCGTTCAAACAAACAAACAAACAAACTCTTCAGCTTTATAATACTATATATTTATACGACCTTATCACATTGACTTCAGAACCGATGTGTAAATTCTCGACATTATTAACCGTTTCTGATAGATCACCGAGGAGAAAGATAAATTTTTGATATCTTAAAATTGCTGCCCGTGTGGCAAGAACGCTGGCTGCCTTCACCTATTGGATAGCTATCTATAATATTTTTTATATATACATTATTCTTTTTCAGATCCATGTGAGGAGTCTTCTAAGCCCCTCGACCATGAAGTTATGTTTATGAATCCCAACAAAAAACATCATGTTGATCGTGTGTTCCATGCGTATGTATCGGATTACGTTGCAATTACTTTTTTGTTGAAAGATGTCATTGTAGATAGTTATTAATTTTTTTATTTCCTCACAGATATAAGGAGAAACATAATAAAATGTATGCTGATAAAAGGGAGCATAACCTTAGAAAGAAGATCTTTCTAAGAAACATGGAGTAAGTACATACTTTTAAATTTTCTTAAATTTTTCGTCAATTTATTGGTAGTTATTACTTAAGCCAATGTAATTTGCTTTTATTTGGATAAAATGGTGACTTTTTCTGGCCAGCTATCGCGAAATATTCACGTTATCCGACTCAAATTGATTCCAAAATGTCAATCCAAAATGAAAAAGCCATTCTAGAACGCGCTTTATTTAATCTGTGTCCTAATTTAGCTTCGAAAATATTTTCATTATTGTTAGACGTTCCATCAAGCATCACTATGTAAGTCTTGATTCTCTATTACAGGCTTGTAGCCGCTAGAAACCGTCAAAACCTTGGCTACAAACTGTCTCTGAACCATTTCGCTGACCGCACTCCTGAGGAGATGAAGAGGCACACAGGCCATGTCAGACGCCAGCCCAGGAAACCTGGAAACATCCCGTTCCCGTACGACGAACACAAAATAAATTCTGTTGTTGACAGCCTCCCTAAAGAATACGACGCGCGGCTTGAGGGACTTGTCACGGATATCAAAAGTAAATATATCGAATGTTCCTTATAATGTTCTGATTTTATGTCAAATTGTTTTACTTGCCCGAAGACATAAAAATATCATAAATAGGTTCCCATTTTTGGTAAATTGCACGCAGCAGAAATAGTAATTCACTTTCTGGATTATATAGTATTATGTGTGTATGTATATGTCTATATATTTAGTTTATAATGAAGTATTTATATGAGTATTTATGTATGTATCAAATCAACATATTTATTAAATATTTTTAATTGTGTTTATGCGCCTATCGCCTATCTGTTCTTCCCGATAAGGTTTGCTTCTAGAGAATGCTTTAGCATTAAGTCCGCCCTTTGTACCATTATGTCAATAAAGATTTTAAATACAAATAAAAATAACCTAAAATCTCTGAGATGTTAAGAGTCTTTATCTTTCTTAGTCTGATTAACTTTAATACGCGCTGTGGTCTCAAAATCGTAATTATAATGTATTCAGCCTATAGGTTTGCTCCAACAATACATCTTATTATAATCCTGAAGTCAGAATGTGTCGCCAATACAATGAAGCTATAGTCTCTAACAGAGAGATTATGCTGCCTACTTCTACGCAAAAGTTCATATTCCCTTTCGGTTCTGTATCGACCACGGAACAAGAAAAAAAAGAGTGGACGTGTTAAGTTAGAAAATAAAAATTACCTAGGAACCATTGTCGCTAAACTCGCACAAATTGCTTTTTTTTTGGATAGCTCCGTGGCGCAGTGGTTAACACGCCAGACTGCGACACGAGGTGCCCGCGTTCGATCCCCGGTCAGGTCAAGATGGAAAATGATCTTCTTCAGATTGGCCTGAGTCTTGGATGTTTATCTATATATGTATTTGTTATAAAATATAGTATCGTTGAGTTAGTATCCCATAACACAAGTCTCGAACTTACTTTGGGGCTAGCTCAATCTGTGTGATTTGTCCGTATATATTTATTTTTTTAAATCCATGTTTGTTTTTATCAGATCAACAGGATTGCGGCTCTTGCTGGAGCTTTGCGGTGACCGGCGTGATGGAAGGTGCCGTCGCTAAGAACAACGGAGGAAAGCTCATGGCACTCAGCAATCAAGCACTTATTGACTGCTCATGGGGGTAGGTACAAAGTAAATATATCCAAACTTCGCACTTTTTTAAACTTGTACTCGTACATTGAAAACATGGTAAAAAATTATTTCATATCAAAATGGCTGAGTTCCTTTACTTAGAGTTCCTTTTGCTGTTAATAGATTACATGTAGACTGTATACAATAAAACGACCTATTCTTGTATATCTTAATATATATAAATCTCGTATCACAATGTTTGTCCTCAATGGACTCCTAAACCACTTAACCGATTATAATAAAATTCGCACACCATGTGCAGTTCGATCCAACTTGAGAGATAGGATAGTTTTTAACTTATGGCGAAACGAAGTTCGCCGGGGCAGCTAGTTTATATATAAATTTGTTTCTATGATCTCAGAAACGGCTCTAACGATTTCGCTGAAATTTGGTATATGGGGGTTTTCGGGGGTAATTATCCATCTAGATTAGTCTTATGTTTGGGAAACCACGTGTTTTCGAGTTTTCACGCGTTTATTTCCCACGCCGAATATGGTCGCTAATATCGTCCTGCCGACCACTGTCCGTCTGGTCCAGCGGGTTAAGACGCGGATGGCAAGAAACAAGTGTTACGGGTTTGAATCCCGCTCGTTGACTTACTTTTGTATTTTTTTATATGTTCAAGTTTATATTTTCTTTTTTTAATTTATATTGTTTTAAGATAAGTTAAAAAAAAATGTAGTTAATGTTTGAGATAACAATATATATTTCTCATAAATATAGATTATCTCCTAAACACTACCATATTATAATAAATAGTAATAACCGAGCGAAGCTCGGTCGTCCAGGTACTGCATATTGAAATGAAATATTCCTACATCAACTGATCCATATACCTATTGTACTTCATTTTTGTTTCACATCCAAAATACTGCTCAAAAACTGTGTACAAGGTCCATTTAAATTAATCACAAATATTTTTAGGGATGAGTCTCTTAGGTTAAAAAAATCTCTTAGCAAATTTCAGGAAATCGACATGCTAGATTTTGTTTTTGTGTCTTCATACACAATTTGACAGCTCCGTGGCGCAGTAGTTAACACGCCAGCCTGCGTCACGAGGGCCCCGGGTTCGATCCCCGGTCAGGTCAAGATGGAAAATGTTCTTTTTCAGATTAGCCTGGGTCTTGGATGTTTATCTGTATATGTATTTGTTATAAAATATAGTGTCGTTGAGTTAGTATCCCATAACACAAGTCTCGAACTTACTTTGGGGCTAGCTCAATCTGTGTGATTTGTCCGTATATATTTATTAATATACAATAGACTACGAAATTTTACTTTTCCAAGATAATGGAATCTATATACTACTTATAAATAACACTAATTAAAAATAAAATAACCTAACCTACATAACTAAAAATAACCTTGGTAATATTGGACTGGCCGATTTCAATAAAATCATAAAGAAACCATAGTGTTTTATACTGACAGAAAGATATCTAAGAGAAACGTGCCTTTCCAGCTTCGGTAACTACGGATGTGATGGAGGAACCGACGACGCTGCCTACGAGTGGATCAAAAACTATGGTCTGCCCACAGAAGAAGAGTACGGACAGTATGCTAACAGGGTAAATAATTCAAATCTATAGTTTTAAAATATCTCCACTTGACTCATAGAAACGTAGGGTCCCAAAGTTTTATTTACTGCATAATTTTTAACGAGGAGTGCTCTGAAGTCTTTTCGATTTGGCAACTGCAGCGCTTACATCGCACTACGCGTCGTGGTAACACGCTTCATGCTCATCACCTCGAGGTCATCCTTAACAACACGTTTGGCTAGATTTTTTCCTCGCATTATAAGTTGTGGAACGAACTTCTTTTTACAGTATAACTAACAGCCTCCGTGGTCCAGTGGTTAAGGCGTTTGCCTGTTGACCCGGGGGTCGTGGGTTCGATTCCCACTGGAAGCATACTTTGTTTAGTTGTTTCCAGTTTCGTTAGGACATTGCAGGCTTGAATCACCTGATTGTTGTTGAAGATGATTCCGTGCTTCGGAAGGCAAGTTAAGCCTCTGGTCCCGGCTGCCATCTGGTAGTCGTTAAAGGAACCACTTCAGAGGCCGAGAGGCGGTTCCGAAGAACTCTGACACCAGGGTGTGCATGGTCGATTGACCGTGACACCTACTCGAAATGATGATACAGTATTACTCCGAAGCTATGATCTGCGTCACAGTGGTGACACTCCCTGTACATGAGAGTTCGGGCACTGGTGACCTTGAGCCGGGACGTATAAGCGCTAGGGTTGCTAGCATGGAACGAGAACTCACTTGATTTTTGACTTTTTTTTGACGACGTGCACACATGCTTAAGTGACGTTTCTTTTCGCGTAGCGTATATATTCTTGGCCTACGTTCCATTAAAAGACGGGTAACTTCCAATTTAAAAGGCTAGCAGCGTTGTGTTAACAATTCTGATTTTGCAAATGTCCATGGCCGACAATGACACTTACTATCAGGTGCCGCGTATGATCGTCTACGCCTCTCAATTATAAAAAAAATCCGATATTTCAAATTTTGCTTTTTCTAGGATGGGTTCTGCAAAATCGGCAACATGACAACACTGTACTCTATTAGTGGATTCACAGACATAACACCGAATAGCATCAATGCTATGAAGGTAAGACATTTTCCAATTATCTGATGACCTGGGTCTTGGATGTATATCTATATATGCATTTATACTATATATGAATATAATATCGTTACTCAATTATCTTCACAAAAGTGTTATTAAAAATCATCAAAATATTTTTTTTTTTTTTTTATTTTGAATAGGCTTACTCTTGACCTTAGACTAACCCTGGGGGTAAAGACAAGATCTACGATGGAGCGAGCTTGCCTAGAAGATGCCTGTTCACTCTAGCCTTAAAGGCTGTCGGGTTATATGTACTCGGAAAAACTGACGCGGGCAATGAATTCCACTCGTTGGCGGTGCGCATAATAAAAGACCTTGAAAAACGGTTCGTGCGAATGGGTGGAATATCCACCAAGAAGGGGTGTAGACCTGCCGTGCGCCTGGAAGTCCGATGGTAAAAAGGGGAAGGTGGGATTAATTCGTGCAGTTCTTGTGCACACTCCCCAAAGTGTAGTCTGTAAAATACTGACAGACTGGCAAATTTACGCCGATGTGCTAACGGTTGCAGCCCTACTATCAGCCTTTCGTCACCAATTATTCTCCTTGCCCTACGTTCCACCGAGTCTAATGTGGCAAGTTGGTATTTAGCTGAGCCATCCCAAAGGTGGCTGCAGTACTCCATACAGGATCAGACTTGAGTTTTGTAAAGTGTTAGAAGCTGTCCAGGTGTAAAGTACCGCTTAACCTTATTAAGGATGCCCAGTTTTTTTGCCGCAGTTTGTTTTATTTGTTATATATAAATAATTTTATGTTATTGTTTGTGTTTCGTGTGAGTAAGTGGCCAACACTGGTGTCATATTTTTCAAGCTGCCTTCTTCTTTTTCTTTTCGAGTCAAAATAGCTTTATATATAATAAATGTTATATCAAGTTAGACCAAAATTTGGCCACTTCGACGGCACGATCATTTGCCTTAATCAAGTCCTCTACAGTACAGGAAGTACTTAAAGCTGCCTAAAGGCATATGACATAACTTCACGGCTGCCATCAATGATGACAGCCGGGGCCAACGGCTCAACGTGAGTTACTAAACACGGAGGAGCTCGAGATATTTTTATGCCACTTGCGGTCACCCATCCCAGTGGGGACTGCGGGTCGGTAGTTAGTACTTGTCGGTAGGTTGATTATTATGCGTAATCGCTAATAATGCTCATGACCACTGGGCTATCGGGTTCCTCAATCATCAGCAAAGACACATGAGAAATAATTTTATCGTAAGAACAAAAAGGTTTTTTGGCAACGGCAGTGGTGTTATTAATCTTATTAAAAAAAGTTTTATTCTTTAGGTAATGTCGCTGTTGGCGACGGCTCATATGTTGGTTATTATAAATATATTATTCGTATTTTGCCAAGTTACCGTACCTAATACTCGTAGAATAAGTTAAAAAATGTACTAGCTTTAAGCCGCGCCCCTCCACAAAATCAGTCTGTATACAATCCTCGGCGCGTCCGCACGTTGCCATTTTTCGCAATAAACCTTTTTTTTTTCCCTTACTCGAAGTTTCATTTTACGGACCAGTACTTCTGCCGTTAACAGCTGGTCCTCCAGCCGGATCTAACGACGTACATGTTCCATACTCCACCAAGGATGGTGGGCACACGCGGTTCAAACCGCCGTGAACAAGAAGCTCGTGAACACGCGGTCGAAGGAAAGATCGAGAACGCAGGAACAATGGAGGCGGCCGCGCCGCCACCGCCACCATGCCCTAGCAGTGTCAAGACCGAAAAAAGGGCTGTATCACCTCGATCTAGACACTCAAAATCGAATAAGTCGAATGTGTCTTTGGAAGCAAGGCGAATGGCCTTAATTTTGGACGCCGAAAAGAAAAAGGCCGAGATACAGATGAAAATCATTGATCAGCAGCTGGAAGCTGATCTAGCTAATTTAACAAATTCAGAATACAGTTCACACGGAAGCGAAGGAGCCAGCGCACGCCGCCAAGTTGAGGAATGGATGAATAAAAGCCAGATAGAATTGGACAAGCAGGACGCCCGCAATCATGGAACAAAAATGGGCCGTTCGGTGCCTCCGGAGACGGCTACGGCCGCCGGACCTATAGATACGATTCACGATCTGGCTACGGCAGTTAAAAATCTGTCTGCTAATCCTATCCGCAGTAACTCCAACCTTTTAAGCCGGATATGTACGCCAAAGGATTTACCGGAGTTTGCAGGAGATCCGCTGGACTGGCTTCAGTTTAAAAGGGCATTTGAGGAGTCCACCGAGGTGTGCAGCTTTACTCCTAAAGAAAACCTATGGAGGTTACGAAAGTGTTTACGTGGCCAAGCAAAGGAAGCCGTTTCTGCTTTGCTAATCAGTGCTACGTCCCCTGAACGCATAATGAAAACGTTGGAGCTTCGTTTCGGCGATCCCGACTATATTTTATCCCGTTTAATACAAGATATTAAGAAACTTCATCCTGTATCACAAGAGTATTCGAAGGATATTGTTACATTTTCTGTGAAAGTTCAAAATTTTGTGGAGGCAGTGCGTGCTGTTGGCAGAGAAGAATATTTACAAGGTATTAGTACAGTGTCCATAATACTATCTAAGTTGCCAATGGTACTTCTATCGAAATGGACAGATTATAGCTTCGAACCCATTCAATCGAAAACTAAGTCACGATTAGACATATTGGCAGAATTCTTAAACACCGAGGCGATTAAAATATCTACAACTGCAAATATGTATGCATTAAATGTGCGCACAGATGATAGCTATAAACATAAGCCGCAGAATAATAATACTCGATCGCACGCAGTTCTGATGCAATTAGATAAATCTGGTGACGACAAATGCAGTTTCTGCCTTGCGTCAGTGCATAAACTAACGGAGTGTAAAAAGTTTAAGAAAGCTTTATGCAAGAAAAGATGGGAACACACGAAACGTCATGGTGTTTGTTTTAAGTGCCTAAGTGCTAAACACCAAAGAGAGACAGGTCCCGCGCCAGTGTGCGAGAAAGATAACTGTGGTCGAGCGCACCACATACTACTGCACTATCCGGATAAGCAACCGCCCGCGGCCCAGGAGGTGTCACAGGAAACGGAGACCGAGCCACCTGCAGCTACAGTCGAAGCAGTTACAAACGTGAACGCGAGTGCACGCACGGTCCTGTTAAAAGTAGTGCCGATTCGTGTGTATGGCAGCCGCGATAGTTTCGTCGATACGACTGCTTTATTAGACGACGGTTCGACCGTTACAATTTTAAGCGCCCAGCTCGCCGAACGCGCGGGCTTGAGCGGGCGTCGTGAGACATTGCGTATGCACGGTCCGTGGAGTGATAACAAACTGGTTTGTGACACGGCAGTTGTGGACTTGAGACTCTCCGGCATTGACAATAAGGTTCATACTATTAAAGCGCGCAGTGTTAAGGAGTTATGTTTACCTATGCAAAAGTTATCGATTGTAAATTGTGACTCGTTTACGCATTTGAAAGAGATAAAAAATAATTTTGTTAATGCCGATACTAAGCCTGAAATTTTAATTGGGCAAGATAATTATAATTTGTTGTTACCCTTAAAAGTTGTGGTAGGTAAATTGTATGAGCCGTCGGCGACGCTTACCCCCTTGGGTTGGTGTATTCACGGGAGTGTACAGGTACTGCAGAAGGCGCGCGCCGCGCGACGCGACGCCGCTGTGCTGCACGTCTCCGAGCTGCAGGCGGAACAACGAGACCTGCAGGACCTGCACGAAGAGGTACGTCGCGGCTTCACGTTGGAGTCCATGGGAGTGACAGGTAAGTCTAGGGTAAATGTAGATGACGCCCGAGCCGTCGAACAGCTGGAGCGGACCGCTCAGCTGATTGACGGCCGGTGGCACGTGGGTTTACCTTGGAAGGATGTTAATTTCACGACGCCGGACACCTTCGCTTCTGCTCTAAAAAGGTTTAAGGGAGTAGAACGAAAGATGGAAAAGGACGCTGGTTACGCCGAAAGGTACAAAGAAAGGGTGCGTCACTTACTAGATAATAATTTTGCTAGGGTACTACAGGAAACTCATCGTACCTCAAAAACGTGGTACTTACCACATTTTGGGGTAGATAACCCAAACAAAAAGAAGATGCGCCTCGTATTTGACGCGGCAGATGCTTCCACTGGTTTCTGTCTCAATGATTATTTACTTAAGGGTCCAGACCTACTTACCTCACTCTATGGAATAATGCTGCGCTTCAGGGAGAATCTCATAGCAGTCACGGGAGATATCCAGGATATGTTTCTTAGAATTAAAATCTTACCGCAGGACCAAGACGCGTTCCGATTTCTTTGGCGGGAGCACCCTACAGAGCCAGTATATACCTATGTCATGTCATCGTTAATTTTTGGCGCTAAATGTTCGCCCTTTGTGGCGCAATTCATAAAAAATAAAAATGCTCAGTTATACCAGAAAGACATGGCAGCGGCTGTAGATGCTATAGTTAACTCCCACTATGCTGATGATTACATCCAAAGTTTCCCAGACGAGGAAACCGCAATCAATATGATAAAAAATGTTTCCAATATCCACCAAAAAGGAGGTTTTCATATGCGAAACTGGACCAGCAACAGTGTAGCTGTTTTAAACGCTGTTCCAAAAGAAACCTTAGGCACTGTAGCCGTAAGGTTTAAAATCGATCAGCAGTGCGACGGCGAACGCACACTTGGATTAATTTGGTTCCCAAGTACAGATGAGTTAGCGTTCGACGTCTCATTTAAGCGCATTCCACAAAGCATTATGCAGGGTACTCAAAGGCCTACTAAAAGAATAATGCTTCGTGTAGTCATGTCATTTTTCGATGTATATGGGTTTCTTTCTCCTATTCTTATTCAGGGCAAAATAATGCTGCAAAATATTTGGCGGTTGAATTTAGGTTGGGATGATGCCATTCCCGAAGAAGTTTACGCTAAATGGCTCGATTGGATTCAATTAATAAAATTAGTTGAAAATATACGTATACCTAGGTGCTATCACAGGTGTAGTCGACTAGCAAACATAGGTGCAAGCGAGAGGAAAGGTAAGGCGGCTACCGGCTGTTTTGTCGTAGCGGATACCACGAGTGCTACGAGCCGGCCTGCGAATGCTACGACACCGCGAATGTCGCCGCCTCCACCACCGGTCTATTACGATGCAGGTATCCGTAGCTGTGCTACGACGTCTACGACTGACCCACATTATAAGGACACGCTCGCACCAAGTTATAGCAACCTACAGTTGCATATATTCAGTGATGCATCTCAGATAGCGATAAGCTGTGCGGCGTACTGGCGTTGGCATACTAACGATAATAATATCTGTGTTGCGTTGTTAGCGAGTAGGTGCAGAGTCGCACCCGTCAAGCCCGTGACAGTCCCAAAGCTTGAGTTACAAGCTGCAGTGTTAGCAGCTAGATTAGCTAATACTATAGGTAAAGAGCATAAGCTTGTACCTGAGCGCCGATTTTTTTGGTGCGACTCGACTACCGTACTGCATTGGTTACGTAATATCACGCGCACATACAAAACGTTCGAAGCGAATCGCCTAGGGGAAATCGACGATCTCACTAATGTTTCTGAGTGGAGATACGTACCCAACAAATTAAATGTGGCAGATATAGCTACACGTGATGTTTTTAATTATGATAGTTTTCTGAATGAATGGTTTCATGGGCCTCAGTTCTTATACGAGGAGGAAAACAACTGGCCATGCGATGTTATAGAATCAAAATCTGTAGATTTGGTTGCAAGCTACGTAGGAATCGTGCATGATTGTACCAACTTACCAGTTCCAGACTCCAAGTCTTTCTCCTCCTGGCTTCGGCTACTGCGATCTGCGGCGGCGGTCCTGAAATTTATTAATAAGTGTAGAAAACTTACCGGCGTTGATGACAGCATAATCATGGAGCGGGCGGAGTGTTTACTTCTACAGCAGTCACAAGCAGATTCCTTCGGCACTGAAATCAGTCTGCTCAAAAACGGTAAGTGTGTATCTCGCGATAGTAGGCTTCGGAACTTGTCTCCTTATTTAGACGAAAAGGGTCTTCTTCGTGTGAATGGTCGCATCGATGCTACATCTGACGTCGACTGCGATACTAAGAGACCCTGGATTCTCGATGGACGCCATCCAACCACGAAGCTCTTGGTCAAGCACTACCACGTGAAGGCTGCACATGGTAATCAGGAGACTGTAGTCAACAACTTAAAGCAGAAATATTGGGTGCTTAAAATGCGACCTACTGTTAAGAGCGTTGCGTCTAGTTGTTTCTTCTGTCGGTTAAGGAAATCTAAGCCTTGTGTACCTAGGATGGGAGACTTGCCAAAAGCGCGGATGGCACATCACCAGAGGCCTTATACGTATTGCGGGATCGATCTATTCGGCCCAATGGAGGTCGTGGTAGGCAGGCGACGAGAGAAAAGATACGGGGTCCTTTTCACCTGCCTCACTGTCCGCGCCATTCACATTGAGCTAGTCCACTCGCTCACCACGGACTCGCTGATCATGGCGCTCCGTCGCATGGCCTGCCGTCGGGGTTGGCCGCGATATATCTTCTCCGACAATGGAACTAATTTGCGGGGTGCCGATGCTGAGCTTCGCAAATCAGTTTTGGAGCTGGATAGTGAAGCCTTAAAGGCGGAGGCCTTGAACACTGGCGCCCATTGGACATTTATACCGCCTGCAAGCCCTCACTGGGGGGGGGGCATGGGAGCGGCTAATTCGCAGTGTTAAAAGCACTCTACGCGTCATCCTGAAAGAGCGAGCTCCTAAAGATGAAGTGCTACGTACACTGCTTTTGGAAGCCGAAAACATAGTCAACAGTAGGCCCTTAACTCATGTTTCGGTGGACCCTGAAACTCAAGAGTCGCTAACTCCGAACCATTTTCTTATAGGCTCTTCGACTAATTTACCTATAACCGGTGTCTTTGATGACTCAGAGTTTTATTTACGCAAACAGTGGCGACAAGCGCAAAGGCTAGCCGATATGTACTGGCGACGATGGCTGAAGGAGTACTTACCGTCCTTAATCCCTAGATCTAAGTGGCAGGAGGATAAAAACCCCTTGAAGGCGGGTACCTTTGTTTTTATAGTGGATCCTGATTCACCTAGAAATGTCTGGCGTCGCGGTATCATTGAGAAGATTTTTCCAGGTAAGGATGGTCGTGTACGAGTCGTTGAGGTCCGAACCGCAAGTGGAATACTGCGGCGATCCGCGGCGCGCGTCGCTCCCGTACCTTTGGTTTAGAGTGCTGAATCAGCACTGGGGTGGGGAGTGTTGGCGACGGCTCATATGTTGGTTATTATAAATATATTATTCGTATTTTGCCAAGTTACCGTACCTAATACTCGTAGAATAAGTTAAAAAATGTACTAGCTTAAAGCCGCGCCCCTCCACAAAATCAGTCTGTATACAATCCTCGGCGCGTCCGCACGTTGCCATTTTTCGCAATAAACCGCGTTTTCCCTTACTCGAAGTTTCATTTTACGGACCAGTACTTCTGCCGTTAACAGTCGCTTTTCCAGACTGTTATAAACTGATTTCCATGTCACTACACTAGAATTAACTTTGATTTATCTAAAATAGTAGATAGTCATGAAGTCTTAATAATGTCCCCGAGTCAAAACATACACTCATAAACAACAACAAAAACGAATGGTACATAATGAAACTATGACTCCATCTTTGTTTTCACTTTTGATACGTACCTAGTTTTTGCATCTTTTCACTGTACCTTCGTCATCGCGAGACGTGTGAGTGCTAGCGCGGTTTATTGAAACTGTGGGCAAAACAGCTCCTAAACTCGATTAGTACGCTGTTTTGCTGGTGCCACTTTTCGAGCGCGAATCGTGTATCTATAATTATATATTTGATCGAAAAAAATAGTCAAATATTTTCAGGTGGCTCTAATAAATCACGGCCCGATAACGACGTCTGTGAACGTGAATTCTGAATTCCAACTTTATGCCGGTGGGATTTTCTACAGCTCGAGCGCGGATTGGTAAGAATATCCTTATTCATATTGTATGTGTTAGTGGCTAACTGAACAACTTTAAAGGTGAAGGCAGACTTGGCCGAACCGCACGCGCCGCAGTCGCTTTTGTTTCAGGTAATGCGGAGACTTTGGCGCGGCTCAAGTCTGCGTCCATCTTAAAAACTCCGTGCTAATATAAATTGGCCCTCATCATCATCGTTTCATGTAGGCACGGTCAATCGATCACGCACACCCTGGCGTCAGAGTTCTTTGCAACCGCCTCGGCCTCTGACATGGTTCCTTTAACGACTATCAGATGGCAGCCGGGACCAACGGCTTAATGTGCCTTCCGAAGCATGAAATCATCTTTATTATCAGACAATCAGGTGATAAAAACCTGCAATGTCCTTACTAAACTGGAAACAACTAAACAAAGTATGCTTCCCGTTGGAATCGAACCCACAACCCCCGGGTCTACAGGCAAATGCCTTAACCAATGGACCAAGGCCAAGGAGGCAGTTAATTGACCCTTACAACTTTGTAAGGGTCAATTAACTGCCTCCTATAGGAAAACTTTACTTTTCCTATAGGAAGACCTCGACACATTAGAAATAACGAAAAAAAATGCTTGCTGATACTCTTTTACAGTGACGGTTCATCAACTTCACTCAGCCACGAAGTAGTCATTGTCGGCTACGGAGAAGAGAACGGTGATGAATTCTGGATCGTCAAGAACTCGTGGGGCCCGACCTGGGGCATCGACGGGTACATTCATATCGCCGCCAGAGACAACGTGTGCGGCATTGCGACTGAACCCACTTACGTAGTTGTGTAGACTGTGGCGTTGTTATATCATAATTAAATATTTAGGGCAATTCGAATTCAAAAAAAAACTAAATCCTGATCCAGCACATCGCTAGATACTTTACAACGCTGACGCGCGCTGTTACAACACGAATTTTGCAGATATACATGTGCAAAGATGACACTTACCAACAGGTGTTTGATAATGCTCGTTTGCCCTCACATATCTTAAATAAAACATGTTATTCTCAACTTTGCCAGATGCCAGATCGCTTCAACTTTGCCAATGTCAACTAAGCTTGTCTAGTTACTAGGCGATCACTCGATCGATTTCCCTTCGTCAAAGTTACCGCAACCATGCATGCATTATATTCTTGAAGAAAATCCTGGAGGTACAAAAGTAAACTCTAGGGTTTTCTAATTTGTTAAATTTATTTTACTTATTTTAAAAAAAACATTAAATTCTTCGTAATAAATAAGAGGGCGTATAATTGTTACTAGGCGATCACTCGATCAATTTGTCTTCGGCAAAGTTGCCCCAACCATGCTGTAGTTCTAATATTCTAGAAGAAAAGCCCGGAGGAATAAAAGCAATCTCTTTAGACTAGATATCTATACTTTCTTACTAATAGCGCTCGTAATAAGCTTAACATTTTTCTTATAGTCCTTTTTTAATATTGTTCTTTATAAGTTATTCTTTGCTTTTTCTTTTTTTATCGTTGTTATAAATATTTGATTATGATGTATTTTTAACTACAAAATCGTTACGTGTCCTTTGATAACTGGCCTAGTGTTAAATGTATATTTGTATTATTAGGTAATGATTATTTAAGCAGCATATTTTCAACCAGCACGTGGAATTTTTATTTAGTTATTATATTTTTTATTGCAGCATTTTGTTTTTTATTTTTGTCATATGTAACTGTATCATCCTTACTTATCCTTATCCTTACTAATATTATAAATGCGAAAGTGAGTTTGTTTGTTTGTTTGTTACGCTTTCACGCCGTCACCACTCTCTCTCTGGAGTACGGAGAAGGACATAGGCTACCTTTTATCCCGGGAAAAATAATATTCCCGAGGGATCGACATTGACGCGGGCAGAGCCGCGGGCGAAAGCTAGTTGTCTATAAGTCGTACATAGACATGAGGTAGGTTCAAATCGCGACCGCTTGAAATTTTTTCACCATATTTTATTTCTGGAAATAGCATTGTGTATGCAAAATATAATATAAAACAACACTTAAAAATATCATTGTCTATAGTCCATATACCGTATCGCTCAAATACAAGCCACAATACATACTTCGTATCATGTTAATTAACCTCTTCTGTTAATCAACAACTTAAACATATTTTGACGGCAGCCGTAGTTATTAACATGCCTGCTTCACTAGAGGCATTGGGTTCAATTCCCGGCATGGGAAAGTACTTGAACTTAACAAAAGTGTTTGTCTGCGGCTCTGGAGTTACCCAAGGAGGATTACCGTCTGGCGACAGCCGGCAAATTCTTTCGCAAAATAAAATCACTGGTCCAGTGGTTAAGGCGTTTGCCTGTAGACACGGCGGTCGTGAGTTCGATTCCCACGGAAAGCATACTTTGTTTGTGCAGGTTTGAATCACCTGATTGTCTAATAATAAAGATGATTCCTAGCTTCGGAAGGCACGTTAAGCAGTTGGCTTCCATCTGGCAGTCGTTAAAGGAATCACGTCAGAGCCACGTCAGAGGCCGAGAGGCGGTTCCGAAGAACTCTATGACACCAGGGTGTGCATGGTCGATTGACGGTGACACCTACTCGAAACGATGATGATGATAATGACCGGACCCTGGGCCCCAACGCAGCTCAGCTGACGATGCAACCATGGAAAACGCTCAGATGAAAGAGATAGAGTTAACTTATACTACATACTGCAGTGGCCGGCAAAAAAGACATAGACGGATAAAGTGAAAATTTGGGCAAAGGTTGGCTGAAGCGAAGCCGAAGTAGAATGCGCAGAAACTCAAACAAAGTAGTTTCAAAATTACTTACAAACGTAAATTACAAAACACATTCATCAAGCACCAAGATGCTATTTTTACAAGCTTTCATTTAGTTTCCCCTATCCCGATGTTTGTCTGTAATCAAATCCTGCAAGTTAAATTTAATCCACTTCCCGAGTGTGATACCAGACTTCGAAGATTGTAACACCGAATACCACGTCCCCATAAGTTTACTAATACGATTCACTTAATCACGAATGCACGCCACTACGAAAAACTTAGCACCGAAGCCGGTTACAGATTGAGCTGCATTTTGCATGCATATGTTAATCGGATGACAACACAATATTATTGAATCGTTGCACTGGTTTGATGATGGAGTCGGAAGGTAAAATAGGAACTCTTATACTAAACAAACACCAATTGTGGTTGGGCTCATTTGATTTGTCTTGGAAAACACTTTGCAGTGTTATTCGTTTTAATAAAAGCTTATGACAAAAAATAAAATTTTGCAAAAAAACTTGTTTATCTTTTTATTTATGAGCCAGTTTGAATTATAAATAAAACCTTTGAATGTTACCTCCGTGGTAGCAATATGTTGCAGCAAACCAGTCGTTCCATTTGAAAATTACACGACAGATATGGATTTTAATACATAGGTACTGGCGTGAATTTGGCCAGTACAGCAATGACGATTTATCTTAAACGATAATATTCGAATTGTTAATCCTGTTTCCAGAAAAACTTATTTTTTTCTTAATTTCTTCCATCGCGTTGCGGAATCGGAGCGGCGTATACTCGGTATCATTTCTCCCCTGAAATCATGGTGCTCATATAGTTGAAAGCGGATTGAGTGTCAAGGTGGGTAAAATACGGAATAATTATTATTATTTTGAGGCGGTGGGATGAATAACTGAGATAAATAAATAAATATATACGAAATCACCCAGATTGAGCTAGCCCCAAAGTTAGAACAAACAAGTGGAACCTCGTATCTATGGTAGCTCGTATCTATGGTAGTATAGGTATAAAATCCACAGGCTAGAAGGGTGTAGTAAATAACCAGCAGCCTCATTATTTGCAGTAACAGCCGCAGTTAATAAATTGTGGGCCATTTTTCTCAGCAAATACTGCGAAGCCGGTCGGGTGGGAGTTATTAAAAAAATCCTAATACGTGACTGGCGAAAATTGAAACATTTTTCAGGATCTTTACGGGTCTCCACCATTGACCCAGAAAACTGGATTGAAATAATCCCTCTTACACGGAAATAAGTTCCGTTTGATTCGAATGCTTAGCAAAAAGCGATATAGAGTGATTTTTAGGATTCCGTACCCAAAGGGTAAAAACGGGACCCTATTAATAAACTGTCAATGGGAAAAACAAATGCATTATGACACTGTCAAAAACTCGAGTTCCCAGCATTGGTCCCATATAAAAGTTCTTCGATTCGACGGGTTAAACCACCTCTTCAAAGGAATGTCGAGAGTAAATTTACTCGCTGTATAAGTATATCATCATCAGGTCTTTTTAGTGTCCACTGCAGGAGCATGACCCTCTCTGTACTACCAGCCGGAGCCATACTTGGCCAGAGCAGACAGAGGATTAAGCCTGCACTCTCCTCGCTGGCTAGACGGGTTGGAGAGGTCTCATTGATGTTTATGAGCTTTGTTTAGCTTGTATTTCCTAAGACGCCTCTTACGACCTCCATGGGAAGACAAGGAGTGGTCCTATTCTACTCTGCCGGAACCACACGGCTGTATGTATAAGTATATACGCAATAATAATTTTGCAAATGGAATTGTTTGCCGAAGCAAAACTTTATCAACGTTTGCGTAAATCATACATTTGCGTGAAGCCATATCTTTATATAAGACCAGCATTAAGGTTGAACCGCACTAGAGCGGCACTGCAGCGGAAAGGAGCGTCGCGGCATCGGAGTGGCGCGTCAAGAAAAATATAATTGCCACGCACTGCAGTAAAACGGCGCAGCGCGTCAAAACAAAGTTGATTCCTTTGCCGCTACGGTCGCGCCGCACTGCCGCGCCGCTCCGCTGCAGTGCCGCTCTATAGCGTATATATTCTTTGGCTCTAGTGCGGTTCAACGTTTAAATATCCAAGTCGGCACATAAACAGCGCTGCCACTTGTTTAAGTGAAAGTACTCTTAGTTGAAATGTTGCCGCTTCTACTTTCCCGTCAGCCCTCCTTGCATCGGATCTGATAAGGGAGCAATTAGATACATTAATACATTAGTGCGTGCCTCTGTTTCTTTTCCCATGGCGCATTGATACAAATTAGTTGAACCGCTAAATAATTATTTGGGCGGCAGATTTTACAATTGGGGCAGCAAAGAAAACATTTGGATAAGCTTTGGCTTTCCACCTGGAACGACTGACGACAGAAAAGAAGTTAGGTTCAGGTTATTTTTTTTTTTATGACCACCTGTAACGACTGGGTGCAGAAAAATAGTTTTGCTGACCATAAGTTGCTGCCCAACTAGCTATTTTTGCTGACCAATTAAATTTTTTTGCTAACAAAAATACGAATATTCTGCTAACGTTAAATAACACCCTTACAAAACTAGGACAATTTTTATAGTTGTACTTATCGTTTAGATTTATATTTTAAATTCCCTGGCAATAGTTCAGTGTCGGAATCAGAATCCCTATTGAACTATAGACCCATGCTGCCAGTATATTGGGCACGTTGCCACGATGCGACGAGTTGGAAGATATCTTCTATTTAAGTTAAATTATCAAAAGTTGTATGGCATTTTATGTAATATTTTTATTTTTGTGATAAAAAAATGATATATTAAAAAAAAACTGAATAGCATTGTTTCTTACTTATGCTCAACAGCATTCTTTAAATATTGTCAAGTGTATAGAAAAGTAGTATCCAGCGTTCTTTTCTCGTGGTTTGGATTCATACACCGCATAGAAACCGTGATAAAATGTTAAAATCGAAACGATGTGATGAAAAAATTTCGCTACAGGTAGGATTTGAACCTACAACCTTCGACATCTAGCCCGTCGATGCTCTCAACCACTGAGCTGCCGTAGCTTCAAATCACCGCGGCGAATTTGTTCATCACATATTATAGGTACACGCATTCATCACATATTTTCGATTTTAATATTAAACCGAGCATTGTAATGCTATTTATATAATTAACCTGATAAAATGCCTTAAATAAAGTTATCTTCACTTAAATTTCATCATCATCAGCTTTCTACGACCCACTGCTGGGTATAAGCCTCCTTTTGTTTTACTTTAATTTAAACTTGACTAAATGTAAAGCTAAATCCGTTTTCCAAAAATAAATAGTAAAGCGCTATCTAAGCTTCCCAACTGTAAGGGGAGCCCTAGTACGTTTCTGATTCTTCACACTACTTGACACGTTCTACGGAATCGGCTCTGTAAGACCGTTAACATAAATCTTCATTGATAATGCTAAGTCAGCATTTGTGGGTTTACCCTTTCTGCCGGGACTCAGCGAAGGCACCGATTACTAAATAGTTACTACGGCGAAGGCCCTTAGCTATCATATAATCCTTACTAATGTTATAAATGCGAAAGTGTGTTTGTTTATTTGTTTGTTTGTTTGTTTCTTACGCTTTCACGCCGTAACTACTGAACCGATCATCATGAAATTTTGCATACAAGTTCTCTGGAGTGCGGAGAAGGACATAGGCTACCTTTTATCCCGGGAAAAAGAACTATTATATTATTTATAATAAAATAGTTCTTTTACTTTTTAATAGTAATATATATTTATAATATATTATTACTAGCTTTCGCCCGCGGCTCCGCCCGCGTCATGTCGATTCCTCGGGAATATTACTTAATATACAAAATATGGATCTATAACTTAATTATAGATCCATTCTGTTCCATTTTGTTAGTATATCTGAGACTTAAAATTTGACGCATGATCTTTATTGTTATATGGGTATGTTAAACTTAAAAGCCGTTCTAATGACTTACTAGATTTAAAATAATTAAATCATGGAAAGGCCTGCATAGAATCATCTTTAGAATACAACAACAAAAATGGGGTAGGTATGTCTACTTAAAGTAGCCATCAAAAAATATCCCCTCTGGCTACAGCGCCATCCCAAAACCACTGCTTCTTATTAGACGTGGGCGTGTAGTATTATTTTAAAAATTAAAATCCCCTTTTCCCTCCCTTTACAAAAACATTTCAAAGGACTCTTATGTTTTTTTAAAAAACGATACCTTTACTTCTAATTATATCTTCATCCTAATAAATTAAAATTTTCGTCCAGTCGTTTTGGTAGATTCGTGGTAATAAAGAAATTTACAAACATGCATAATACGCCGAAACAAATAACCCCTGTTGACAGTAAGGTAAAAAAGCTCCTTATATTCTAATACCTACTCATCATCATTTCGAGTAGGTGTCACGGTCAATCGACCATGCACACCCTGGTGTCAGAGTTCTTAGGAACCGCCTTTCGGCCTCTGACATGGTTTCTTTAACGACTACCAGATGACAGCCGGGACCAACGGCTTAACGTGCCTTCCGAAGCACGGAATCATCTTAATTATCAGACAATCAGGTGATTCAAGCCTGTAATATCCTAACCAAACTAGAAACAACTAAACCCCGGGTGTACAGGCAAACGCCTTAACCACTGGACCACGGAGGCAGTTCAATACCTATTTATATAGTAAGTTACAGGTCAACCAAATGTAAATGTGTTAAAAACAGCATATTATTTTAAAGTATAATGTAAAAACCACACAAATAATCTGTACGCAGCCACGAGCAATATATTCGCTGGAGCGTTACATTTGTCTATGTCACAAACTCACAACGTTCGTGCTATTTTCATATTCGGGCGAGCCAGATTACCATCATTATTTTGCTAACAAAATATTTTTATACTGTGTGTAAAATACGTGTACTTTGAATCTCAGTTTCACTAAAAAAAACAGTCTTTGTATTATCGAGTAATAACAGTACATAGATTAAAAAAATGGCGTCTTTTTGTATTATATTATCATTATTTATCACTCAGATGTAGAGATATGGGTATGGTGACGGCTGGAAGCGGCCATTTCCTAGAGTCAATACTGATATACACTGGCCTTTTTAGGGTTCCGTACCCAATATTAATATGGCGCCGCTGTCCGTCTGTCTGCCTATCTGTCCGTCCGTCTGTCACCAGGCTGTATGTATCTCATGAACCGTTATAGTTAGAGAGTTGAAATTTTCACAGATGGTGTATTTCTGTTGCCGCTATTGATAACGGCAACATGTAAACGCTTGAAATATTCACAGAATATTTATATAAATATTCACTTTAAATATAAACAATAACCGTGCCGTGTGGTATCCGGCAGAGTAGAATAGGACCACTCCAAGTCTTCCCGTGGATGATGTAGAAGGCGACTTAGGAAATACAAGCTAAACAAAGCTTATAAACATCTAAGAGACCTCTCCAACCCGTCTGGCCAGCGTGTAGAGTGTAGGCCAAGTCCTCTGGCTGCTCTGGCCAAGTATGACCCTAGTAGTACAGAGAGGGTCATGCTCCTGTAGTGGAGACTAAAAAGGACCTGATGATGATGATGATGATAAACAATAAAATTAATATTTAACGGTTTGACTTTTGGCCGTTTTTATTGAAAATAGTACGGAACCCTTCGTGCGCGAGTTATAAACCCTTAAAGTGATGATTCAGCCCATCGATATAAACAACTATTCGTATGGTACCAATGCAGGGTAAATAGAAAAATAATGAATATTTCCATACATGACTCTTTCTGTATTACCAGAGCCATACTTGGCCAGAGCAAATAGAGGATTTGGCCTACACTCCCCTCGCTGGCCTGGTAATACAGAGAGGGTCATGCTCCTGCAGTGGAGACTAAAAATACCTGATGATGATGATGATTTCCATACAAAAATATTCAGTTCCCACTAAATATGTATGGGAACGCAAAAAAACAATGAGTGCAGCATTAGTCCCATAGGAAAATTTGTTCATACCGGTGAATCACTCCTTTGTGGCACAACGGTCAAAATTTAATATTTAGAAATTACGAGATGATTTATTTTTATTTATTTAATAAGGCACGCTTACAGCATTACTTATAGTACATTAAGCTCAAATGTTACAAATAGGCATCGTTTTATAAGTAAGTGCCAATTATTAGCGTACACAGCATTTACAATAAGATTATACATAGTTCGCTACCGTAATACAAATGTAAGAAATTACAGAAATAAATATACAAAAAAAACTAAATGAGTACTGTACGTACATACTAACAATTATACAAATGTAATGAAATGAAAACCTAGTAATTTATAAATAAATATTTATAAATTACTAGCTTTCGCCCGCGGCTCCGCCCGCGTCAATGTCGTTCCCTCGGGAACTTTTTCCCGGGATAAAATGTACCCTATGTCCTTTTCCGTACCCCAGATAACGTGTATGCAAAATTTCATGATGATCCGTTCAGTAGTTACAACGTGAAAGCGGAACAAACAAACAAACTCACTTTCGCATTTATAATATTAGTTAGGATATATTATTAGATGATACGTATGACCACACTAAATGATAGGACGCATTTTGAAATGCATAGACGGCTCTACGAATTAGTCAGACAGCCTGAGGCCGAAACATTATAAAACATTACCTAAGCTTCAAGTTAATTGCGGCCCAGGGCAGAATAACTTAAATGTCTACGACAGGAGTGATGTATTAAACGATTATAATTTGTATGCATAAATCAAGAGTTTGAATTAAAAGAAACTTGTGTTTTGTAATCAACGGCGGTGCTCTCTGGTTTCCGGTTAATTATCTGTGTTTCGGTTTATGAATATATTGTTTTCAAAATAGGCACCTTACTTAACTTGTGAGACTAAAAAAATATTATGATTACTTTTTAAATACAGATTTTACTACAAATGTATGAAGGTAGTGAGTTTCAGAAATGACATGTTTAGGTACGTTTTACATACATACGTCTTTTTCCCTTGCGGGGTAAACAGAGCCTAGGTAAATAAGACCTCATGGCCGGCCCCATTTAGCATGTTGGAGGGCGTGTCGATGAAAAGGAATCAAATAGTGGGTTGCTAGCCGCATCGCCTATTGACATGATTCCGCAGATTTTAGCCCAATCCCTCGATCGACTTTTACGATCTGCGCAGGAAGAGAAGCAGCTGCCACATTCTACGTTTTTTCTTTGCTGCCAGACCAGCATGGAAGTTACTTTTTTACTTTTGAGTGCAAAATACATCCAATATAATAAGCCGGTTTAAAAATAGGAATGTTTTTCGCAATTTCTACGCTCAAAAGAAAAAAATTAGCAAGTGGTACTGGAACTTGGTCCTGAAGGTTGTTATTGGGTTAACTATTTAAATTTTAACACCAAACCGCCGGTGCCGTAGACCCGCTGAGATTTTTTTTTATTTATTGTAAATGGGAAATATTTTTCTGTTTACATATACTATTTCTGGCGACTTTCTTTCTTTTTACTCAGGCAAACAACAAGCAAGTCGTACTAAATCCAAACACCATACATCTTACTCCTGGAGATTCTTTTACTTGGTTAACATTGGGACTATTTAAATTCTAACACCAAACCGCTATAGACCCGCTGAGATAATCACTTATTTATTCAAAATTGCTCTGTACATGACATACGAATGTGTTAATTTTAATATCGACATGTTTAGGAGCGTCCGGCTTTTGTCGCGTATTTACATACATATTCATAGACTAGCTGTTGCCCGCGACTTCGTTCGCGGCAATTTCTGTTATTATGATTAATTACTTTTTTCTTAGTATCCTTACTAATACTATAAATGCGAAAGTGAGTTTGTTTGTTTATTTGTTTGTTTGTTACCCTTTAACGCCGTAACTACTAAACCGATCATCATGAAATTTTGCGTACAAGTTCTCTGGTATACGGAGAAGCACATAGCTACCTTTTATCCCGGGAAAATACTATTCCCGAGGGATCGGCATTGACGCGGGCGGAGCCGCGGGCGAAAGCTAGTAGATGAATATTTTTTCCCCGTTTTCAAAACATTTTTATTGATGCTTCGCTCCTGTTGGTCGCAGCGTGATATTTTATAGCCTAAAGCCTTCCTCAATAAATGGACTGTTCAACACAAAAATAATTTTCCTATTTATAACTTAATTTTAATACATACATGTGCGGCCACAAAATAATGGTTTGACCTCGGTGAATATTAGGCGAAAGAACAAAATAATTTACAATTCACCTATCCAACATCACTGCGGTTAGCACAGAATAACTACTAGGTAGTACTTACGTACGCAAATCGCATTCTCAAAGAAATATCAACTCAATGTAGTTAACGATACGGTGCAATTAAGCTCGTGTCAGAACGCAGCACCTTTTAGTGTAGATACTTATTGCTCTGAACAAACGTTTTATAATTCGTTGAACACATGTGATCAAACGCACGTCGCCGTCGTTCCTATCGGATTTGTTCGGTTTTCCCCTTCGAAGAGGTCGCCGCGCGTAGGTTAGGTATGCTTTTCAATACCGACACGGGTAGTAAGACAGGCATATTTCGTCGTTAAGAGAGTTCATAGGATCTTAAAAAAAGATTCAAAATTTACAGTTTCAGAAAATCTCGAAAACTATGACGATGTCCGAAATGAATGTTAGCATTCAAACAATAAATCAATCGTTTATTTACTCAATTTGCTTAGCCTAGGGTACAATTATGAATCACTATGATAAACTAAACTTAATTAATCAAACAATTAACCAATCATAAGGTTTTCGTATACAGTAAGTATATTCCCTATAGCTACAAAAAATATGCAGTTACCTATCCGCCGAACTAATTAAAAATTGTATTATTTAAATACTTGTTAGGGAATCGTACCTCAAAAGGAAAAAACGGAACCCTTATAGGATCACTTTTTTGTCTGTCCGTCTGTCTGTCTTTCAAAACAGTATTTTTTTTTTCAGGAACGCGTGGAGGCATCAAGCTGAAATTCATATCAAATAATAAGACCTTAATACCTTAATATAAGTCCTTAATATTTTGCTCCAAATAAATCGAAGGTTGAGAAAAGGGCTATGGCAATATGCAATAATTTCTTACTATGCTTATATTATTATGCTTCACATAACGCGAATGAAGTTTTCCGATATTCCAAAGGTAGGAAACGCAGACTGGCAAAAGCAGTACAACATAACCCACCTAACAAATGACACTCATCTTTCACAAGTATTATTAGTTTAACTGGACCATTCTACCTTGACCTGCCTCGATGCCCTCTGCTATACAACTAAGTAATAGTGAAGTATGGACAGCCTGTTAGACCAGAGATCTTCTTGGGCTGGCCAATAGAGCCCCAGGAAACAAGATGTCTCTTCTCGTCCTTCGCTGCGAAGTGGCCGAGTTGCTAACTAATGGGACGTATATTTGATTACTGTATTGAATTGAAACCAGACTGTTATTAATAGAATTTGCTTGTTACTGTTGTTCGATAGGATATCTCCAATATTGGTTGAATGAGGTTTTGATAAATGAATTTACAGTGGTATCTTACTGACTGATAAGCTCAGGCTTCAATCGCTCTAGGACGTTATCAATTAATACAATTTAAAGTAAAAGGCGGTATATTGCTATTGCAATCAAATTAATCCTCTGCCTGCTCTGGCCAAGTATGGCTCCGGTAGTACAGAGAGGGTCATGTTTCTGAAGTGGATACTAAAAAGACCTGATGATGATGATGATTGCTATTGCAATGATTCTACTAAAGTTACCTTCCGTTACAACTGACAAACCAACCCAATGTATCGATATTGTATATTATGCTCACTATCCTTTCTGTGTGACAGCCGGGTCTAACGGCTTTCCGTGCCTTCCGAAGCACAGAGGAGCTATGAGTAGATATTTTTATGCCACTTGCGTCACGTAGGTACTTAATCATTACGATCCTGAGACACATTAATTCACTCCAATAGTATTTTTGATGTTAGATATGCAGCACAAAAGACAGCCAGATATCCATGGTGACGACTTCAAGTAACTTATGTACCTAATGATTGATGATTTACATACAGTTGATTGTGAAATCCTAGCTATAATGATCTTAGAATCAAAAACTCAAATAGGTTACAAAATTATAAGAAAAATAGGTGATTTTAACTTCCGTAGAAATTCGTTCAGTTGATCATCGAATTATAAAGAATATTCAATATTTATGATGAATATCAGGATATATATTCCTTTATGAATTCTGCAAAATTTAACTTTCCTATTCAGCGCTATCAATAGTGATATGATTTAAAGTACGGTTGTGCAAGAAATCTTTATAAGTGACAAAAATGTTGCCCATTTTACACAATAGTTACTCAATTACCGACAACATAACTTTTTGGACGTGACCCATCGCAAATAACAATATCATTCAGACAAGGTCAATAAAGCGGGTATAATACACGCTCTTGTATACGGGCGGATCCAGCTTTCAAGCCAGGGAGGGGCCAGATAGTCAGGAAGGGGGATAGTATGGAGATTAATTCTATGCTGCAATTTTGTTTTAAAGTAAATAAATAAGCATTATACCTATTTCCAATGAACAAAACTTAGTATAACTGTTGTACGAGTATGATATAAATAACAAACTTTGCTACGGACAGCTGCACATTATAGACAAACATACGGATTTAGTTACAGCGTAATAATATAACATAATGTAAACCAATAATATTATTTAAAAAAAAAGGCGTTATCTCGCTTATAATGAGGTGTAAAAAGGCCCATTTAGGAATTCAGGCACGCTAAGATGCCTAAATAAAGCCTATATATGGGGGTGTTTTTTATTCCTTCCTTTGTAAGTTTGTGAGATGCTAAGGTGATAAAAAGGTAGTGCTCCATATTTAATTCCTTGTGTGATTTAATTAGTCTTAACATTTACTGATTACGCGCTATCTTTACCTCTATATTTTTATAATATTTGTGGAAATGTTTTGTAGAATACTTTTTTCTTTTCTTGTGTATTTTTATAGGAGCTAGCCTAAATAAAAATTTCGTGGCTTTCAGAATACCAATAAAACATTTTTTATTTATATTTTAGAGCAATATGTACTAAAAACAGGTCACACACGTGCTATTTCGTCGGAATTGCCCTCTATAGTTTTTAGTACGTTATGTCTGTATCTCACGTTAGTTTCAATGATAGAATATTAGAGTATTAAAATAAAATTATGACAATATTGCAGCATTACACCTAATTAAAAAATATTAACATCATATGTGAGGCCGAATCAAGCTTGGGGCAACACAACAACCCCAATGGCCCTCCTCTGGATCTGCCCTTGGCTTGCTCTTGTAATAGAATATTGTTTTAGCTCCATTCATAAAGCCGAGGGCCGGGGTGATTGTTCTTTTGTTCCCATGGGGCGGTGCTACCCTTCGTAGATTTCGGTGTTATGGCAGGATGATTGGACTGACATTTTAATGTGGGAATTTTGACGATAGGTATAAAGTCAAGTCAAAGTCAAAGTCAAAACATTTTATTCATCGTAAGATATTTTAAATATCATTTGGTGAATGTTAAATTACACATTATTTTTTACAACATTAATATTGTTGACGTCAATAAGTTACTTAAAGCTAAGTTTACGCCGCTTCCAAGGCGGAGTGCAGAAGAAGCGGCAACAAACTGCACAGCGCATTTTCTCCAAATGACATCAACTTACAATCTACGACATCATCATCATCTCATGCCTTCAAATTCAAAACAAAGATGTTACGGATGCCATTTTATCTTTTAAACCAGGTTCGGCTGCAGGTTTGGATGGAATCTCACCCCAACATTTGAAAGACTTAACATCGCATTCTGTGGGTGATGCAGGCGAGCAACTTGTAAATTCGATCTCTAAATTAATCAACTTTATGTTTTCCGGTAATGTCAATCCAGAAATTGTTCCGATTCTTTTCGGCGCGAACCTCATTGCCCTCACCAAAAAGGACGGAGGGGTGAGACCAATTGCTGTTGGATCAACACTACGACGTCTGGCCTCCAAAATTGCTGTTCGACATATTTTACCAAAATTAAATTCGGAGTTTGAACCCGTACAGTTAGGCTTTGGTGTAAAAGGAGGGTGTGAGGCAGCCGTCCATGCTTTACGCTCTTTCCTAACTTACGAACAGCCTGACGTGTTGCTCAAAATTGATGTCAAAAATGCATTCAATTCGGTAAATAGGGATACCCTGTTTACGGAAATAAAACAACATATACCGGAAATATACAATTATCTTCTTCTCAGTTACGCTGACCCAACAAAATTGTTATATCATTCTAATGAACTGTCCTCGGAAGTAGGTTGTCAACAAGGTGATCCCCTTGGGCCTGCAATTTTTAGTTTGGCCATTAATCCGATAATCAGAAATTTAAATTCTAAATTCAACGTTTGGTATTTGGACGACGGAACCCTAGGAGGTGATGTGGATACCCTGTTTTCGGACCTTTTTATAATCAAAAATAAATTTGAAGCCATTGGTTTGGAGCTACATTTTAGTAAATGCGAACTTTATATAAATAACTGCGACTTAAATTTAAATGATGTAAGACAAAAATTTAATATTTTGGCTCCAAATATTAAAATAGTAAACAGTAATTCCCTTTACCTTTTAGGTTGTCCAATTTTTGATGAATCTTTTTCTGAGTATATTAATAATTCAATTACTAAATTTCAAAATTCTGCTGACCGTCTCTTTGAAATTAGTCCACATTATGCACTTTGCATCTGTCTAATATTAGTTTAAAGCGAGTATGTATTTGCCCAGAAGTGTAGTTTACGAAATTTGTCACTAGATGGCGGTGTCGCCAAGTTAAAACTCGCTATCATAGTTTTTTCATAAAAGGTTAAGTACAATCTTGATGTTTGAATAAATGTCTTCGTTCCGGGAGCCCGACTTTGATTTGGTGTTGCCCTGACTCGAAATACCTTTGGCTAAGGGTCCCTACGAGTCGGAACGATTTTTGAGAACTGAGAAGTTCACTTGGCATTGGCAGTTCCAGTAGAATACAACATGTTTGTGAAGTGTTGTTTAGTGAAGCAAATCTGGAAAGCGCGCTCTGCAGCGCCACCTGTCGGCTAGTTCAAGAAGTAAAGTGCGGTGACGTAAGTGTGCAAGGAAAAACTGTAAGTACTTTTTAAACTGTGATAAAGACTTAGAAAATTTCAAGATAGAATTTAGTGGGACTTGTAAAAATTTGAAGAGTAGATTCTAGGACTTAGAATAATTCGGTTAAAGTGGTTGAGACGAGGAATCTATGCCCGATTTCATAGCGGTGACAATCACTCCAAACACTTAGAAAAATTTCAACAATATAATTCGACACTTAGAAAAATTTGAAATATTTTGGAATTACATTCATCTACCATGGAAGGCTGTATACGAGTTATGAAACACTTATATAGTCAGATAGAAAAGGGAAGAAGTAATTTTAAGAAGTCACCGAAGGAAAGAATAACCGAATCATATGTGACAACGCGACTAGAGAGTTTGGAAACAATTATAGATAAGTTCTCTGAGAAACATGAATACATCATAGCTACATACGAAGATACGGATAATTATTTGGACAGTGACTTATACAACATAGGCTATGAAATATATGTAAATTATAAAGCTGAATTAAAATCTGTGTTGAAAGCCTTATCGCCGAGAGTGTCTACTGAGCCGTCGTGTTCTAGGGAGAGTTCAGATAAAGGCAAAGAGCCATTTGTGAGATTACCGAAGATAACAATACCAGTCTTCAGTGGCAAATATACTGAATGGTCGTCCTTCAAAGATCTCTTCAAGTCTCTCATCCACAACAACTCTACGCTCGACGATGTCCAGCGCCTACACTATTTGAAGACGCAAGTGAAAGGTGAAGCTGAACAGTTGATAAAGCACATTCCAATTACGCACGAGAATTATAATAAGTGCTGGTCATTGCTGCAAAGTAGATATGATAATAAAAGGTTTATGTCTAATTGTATTCTAAAGCGTTTGTTTAATCAAAAGTCCATGAATTGTGAGTCTGCTCAAGCTTTAAAAGAATTGTTAGATACAACTTCTGACTGCATTCATGAATTAACTAACTTAGAGATTAAAGTCGATACATGGGATGTTATTATAATTTATATTGTTAGTCAGAAATTGAACGCTGATACTCGAAAGCACTGGGAAATCCATGTTAATGATTGTGGACAAGAGTTGCCTACCTTTGCTTTATTTAAAGAATTTATCGAATCACGTTATCGCGCCTTAGAATTTGTTGAGCCCACTAAAGGTAAGTCTAAGTCAAACACTCATACACCACTTAAAGTCCTACACACTACTACAACGTCAACCTGCCCTCATTGTAATGAGGATCATAAGTTATATTCTTGTAGTAAGTTTGCTAGCGAAGAAATTCCAAGCCGTCAAGAAATTGTTAAGAATCTTAGGCTTTGTTTCAACTGTCTCGGCAGCGGCCACTCAGGGAAAGTCTGTCGTGGTTCTACGAGGTGTCGAATCTGTAAGAGGAAGCATCACACACTTCTACACGGATACAACGCTATAGCTGTTGCGGTAGCTACCGAGCAGGCAGATGCTGATCAAAGTCAACCGGAACCGTCTATTGACATGAACAAGACCACTAATATTGCAAGTCATTTTGTGACAGGAAAGGTTTCAAATCAAACCTTATTAGCCACAGCCTTAGTCAAGGCTGAGTCAAAAAATGGCACTCCTCTGGTATTGAGAGCTCTGCTGGACCAAGGGTCTCAAGCATCCTTCATATCAGAAGCAGCCGTACAGTTACTACGGTTGAATAAGATTGCACAAGCAAGTAGTATATCGGGTTTAGGTGGTGGTCAGAGTGGCTTAACCTCAAAATATGTGGTTAAGGTCAATATTCAGTCACTCTGTGATCCAACCTTTAAGTTGCAAGTGAAGGCACATGTTCTTCAAACGGTGACCACAGTGTTACCACAACGGAAGTTCATTCCACCCAGTTGGTTTGAACTTGGCCGCATCAGTTTAGCTGATCCACAATATAATTCGCCTAATAGAATTGATATTCTCTTAGGCTCCGAGGTGTATTGTAGTATTCTGAAAAAGGGACTGATTAAAAGCCCCAATGATTTAATTATTGCACAGGATACTTACCTTGGATGGGTGTTGTCGGGTCAGGTTGACGGCTATGATGATAAAGATGTCACATGTCACAACATTATATTAAACTTTCATGTTCAGTTAGAACAAAATGAACTCCTCAAGAAATTTTGGGAGATCGAATCTGAACCTAGTCCAGACAAAAAGATATTAACCAAAGAAGAACAGGATTGCGAAACTCATTTTAACGCTACAACTCGTAGAGATGACACGGGTCGTTATGTCGTTGAGTTACCGTTTCGTTCACATGTTCGCCGAGATTACGGTGACACTAGGTCTGTTGCTGTAAAACGTTTAATTGGTCTGGAGAAGAGATTGGAGAAGAATAGCACAATGAAGAAAGATTACTCTGATGTAATAGAAGAATATTTGAAGCTTGGTCATATGGAGAGGATTGATGATAAGTCATCCAATATGGAAGGTAAGGTATGGTTGCCGCACCACGCTGTTATCCGATTGGACAAAAGTACAACGAAAACAAGAGTAGTTTTTAATGCAGCCGATCGAAGTGCAAATGGGTTATCCTTGAATGATACGTTGATGGTCGGTCCTACCTTGCAATCAGAATTACGTCACTTAATAATGCGATGGCGTTCGCACCCCATATGTCTCACCGCCGATATCATAAAAATGTATCGACAAATAAAAGTAGCTGAAAAACATACAGATTTTCAGCGAATTGTATGGCGATCCGAAGATGGTGTTATACGGAACTATCGTCTTTTGACGGTTACTTTCGGCACCTCATGTGCGCCTTATTTAGCTGTTAAGGCTATGCAACAAGTAGCTGTAGATGAAGGTCATAATTTCCCGCTTGCGGCAAGTAGAGTACTGTCTGATTTCTACATGGATGATCTTCTCACAGGCGCTGAATCAGAAGAAGAAACGTTTAAGATTTATAAAGAAATGAATGAACTGCTGAATAAGGGTGGATTCCAATTGCAAAAGTGGACATGTAATAGAGTAGGATTGCTCGATAAAATAGAAACAGATTCGAAAAGAGAGTTCAAAGAGATGATGTAACTAAAATAGTAGGCATTGTTTGGAATCGATATACAGACGAGTTTGGTTATAAAATCAAGATTTCTCTTGACAATCCTGCTCCTGAAACAAAACGAGAAGTGATCAGTGAAATATGTCGTTTGTATGATCCACTCGGGTGGATAGCTCCGTGTATTATTACAGCGAAGATCTTCATCCAAAAACTTTGGATTACCGGTCTGAGCTGGGATGATAAGTTGACAGAGGAGATGAGGCAGGAATGGTATCAATATCGCAGGGAGTTACTTAAGCTAGAATTATTTCATATTCCTAGATGGATAAGTAAAATGAATAGCAACGTAAAAGTGGAGTTACACGGATTTAGTGACGCCTCTAACGCAGCCTACGGGGCTGTAGTTTATATTCGATGCGTTGCTATGGATAATAAGGTATATACTCACCTGGTCACAGCTAAGACGAAAGTGGCACCCATTAAACAAATATCCATCCCACGACTTGAGTTGTGCGCTGCTGTTCTGGTCACCAAGCTGCTTCTTGAAGTAGCTGAAACTTTGAACATCAATAAGTTAGATGTACATGCGTGGACAGACTCAACTATTGTGTTGGCTTGGTTGGCGGATCACCCCAGTCGTTGGAAGACTTTTGTAGCGAATAGAACTTCTGAAATACTTACCTCGTTAGATGCTGCACAGTGGTCGTACGTTCAGACTAAGGAAAATCCTGCTGACTGCGCGTCACGTGGTGTAACGCCATCAGAGTTGTTAGACCATAAGTTATGGAAGAACGGTCCAACCTGGTTACGGAATAGTAAAATTAGTTATGTGAAACCAAGTTCTATTTGCACAAAAACAGAGTTAGAAAAGCGTCAACTCAAAGCAAATACTACTTTAGTCGAAACCTGTGAAGGAATGGAGGATATTTGTTTTAGATTTTCTAGCTTAAGGAAACTAATAAGAGTAATTGCATATTGCAGAAGGATTCTTCACCTAAAGAAAACTGCTATAAAGGAATCGAAACTCTTACCTTATCTTACCGCTACGGAGATCCAGGAATCACTTACCTGTTGTATACTTCAACATCAGCGCCACTGGTTTTCCGAAGAAATCAGCATGCTTCTGAAAAATAAAAATGTTAGTAGTAAAAGTAAGTTGTCTACACTTAACCCTTACATAGACAAAAATGGATTATTAAGGGTCGGAGGCAGAATTGAAAACTCGGACTTACCAGATTGTAGCAAACATCCGTTTATAGTGTCAGGCGAATCGCATCTGGCTAAGCTTTTAGTAGCCGATGCCCATGATAGAACGCTTCATGGAGGACAACAGTTAACCTGTAACTATATTCGCACTAAATATTGGATAACCAAGGTTAAGAGTTTGATAAGATCTCATATCCATCAATGCATCCCTTGTGTTCGTAATGCCGCCAAGATTCGAACGCAATTGATGGGTCAGCTGCCATCTTGTAGATTGACACCTCAGAAAGCCTTTTTACAAGCAGGTGTCGATTACGCTGGTCCAATAAATGTTCGTGTATCGAAAGGTAGAGGGAACAAATCATACAAGGGCTACATCAGTTTATTTATTTGTATGGTGACACGGGCTGTGCATATTGAAGCAGTATCTGATTTTACTTCTCAGGGTTTTTTGTCAGCATTTAAACGCTTTGTCGCAAGAAGAGGTCGGTGCAATCATCTCTGGAGTGATAACGGGACTAATTTCGTTGGCGCGGCCAAAGAATTAAAAGCGTTATTATTAAGTGAGAGATCTTCATTTTCAAATGAAGTCGCGCAATCACTAGCTAATAATGGCACCGAATGGCACTTCATTCCACCACACGCTCCGCATTTTGGTGGACTGTGGGAGTTCGGAATCAAGAGCACCAAACATCACCTTCGTCGGGTTATTGGCGAGTCCACGCTGACTTATGAAGAGTTAGCCACAGTCCTTTCACAAATCGAGGCCTGTCTAAACTCTCGTCCCATTTGCCAGTCTAGCTCAGATTGCGACGATCCAGCTCCACTAACACCGGGACACTTCTTGGTGGGCGAACCTTTGCTTGTGGCTCCTGATCACAACTTTGAGTCACAAAATTTAAGTAGTTTACGTCGTTGGCAACTTACGCAACGAATGGTACAGAGTTTCTGGAGACGTTGGTCTAAGGAGTATTTAAATAGCCTTTTACAAAGATATAAATGGAAAACCAAAACTCCACAAATACGGACAGGTGATGTTGTACTAGTGTGTGAGGATAATTTGCCTCCCACAAAGTGGTTGTATGGGAAAATTGAGCAAGTGCATCCTGGTAAGGACAATTTAACAACAGTAGTTACATTACGTTATAAAAACTCTATAATTCAACGTCCAATTTCAAAACTTTGCCCTTTACCAGTTAATGCTGAAGATAATTTAGTCACATAGTCATTAGATTTATATTTTATAAATTTATTGTATTTTTAATATAAACAGTTTAATTTCTATGCCAAGTGTTAAATAGTGTTTACAGTCCACTAAAGGAAATGTTTTGTTCTTGTTTGTGAAAACTCATATTGTTTTTAGTTTAAATATATGGATTCTTTAGCTTACCAATGAACACGGATTGCGTATAAAGGGTAATTACTTAGGATTATGTTTTAGTTGAATGGTTAATTTGTTGTTAAGGACCGAAGGTCCTTGGTGGGCGATATGTCTAATATTAGTTTAAAGCGAGTATGTATTTGCCCAGAAGTGTAGTTTACGAAATTTGTCACTAGATGGCGGTGTCGCCAAGTTAAAACTCGCTATCATAGTTTTTTCATAAAAGGTTAAGTACAATTTTGATGTTTGAATAAATGTCTTCGTTCCGGGAGCCCGACTTTGATTTGGTGTTGCCCTGACTCGAAATACCTTTGGCTAGCATCTTAAAATTCTGTCTTTTCGTCCCAAAATTTACGTATGTGCTCCGTTGCTGCTCCTTTTGGAAGCACCCAGATCTATTGACACAAGTAGACGACTTAATAAAAATTAGCTTAGAATCGATTCTTAATATGCAACTGAACGAGCAATCTTGGACACAAGCATCCCTACCCATCCGTTATGGTGGTTTAGGGATTCGCAAAATTTCCAGTGTCGCTTTACCAGCCTTCCTATCTTCTGTCCATAGTTCAGTAAATCTTATAAGTAAAATTTTAAGGGCAACCCCTTCAAACTTTGAGATTGCTGGCTTGGAAGAAGCTAGAAACGCTTTCTTAATTGCATGCCCAGGTCAAAATTTTCCAGTTTCTCCAAATTCACAGAGGAGCTGGGACGACATAAACTGCAAATTGACTTATGATAATCTTTTGAGCTGTGGTACAGGTTCGGCGCGTGCTAGGCTTTTGGCCTTGGGTGCGCATGAGGCCGGTTACTGGCTTCACGCGTACCCTTCGTCAAATACAGGAACATTTCTTGAGCCTGACACACTCCGAATCGCAACCTGTCTACGGCTTGGGGTTCCGGTGTGTGCTCCTCATAAATGTCCCTGTGGCAGTGATGTTGACAAGCTAGGACATCACGGACTGTCATGCCAAAAAAGTGCAGGCCGCTTCTCTAGACATGCCGCACTTAACGATATCATACGCCGGGCCCTTGCCACCGTTAACGTGCCAAGTCTACTTGAGCCGACTGGTATTGCAAGAGACGATGGCAAGAGACCGGACGGCATGAGTTTGATTCCATGGAAGATGGGCCGGGTGCTGGTATGGGATGCAACCTGTTCAGACACGCTGGCCCCCTCCCATCTACATGGAACCAACAACAGAGCTGGTGCGGCTTGTGAAGCGGCTGAAAAAGCTAAAGCTTGCAAATACAGGGGTCTAGGCTCCGAATATGTTTTTGTCCCATTTGGTGTCGAAACCCTTGGTCCGTGGGGTCCTAGCGCTATAAGGCTTTTTAAGGAAATAGCAAAAAGGTTAGTCGACATCACAGGAGACCGAAGAGCTGGCAGCTACCTCGGACAAAGAATTAGTCTAGCTATTCAAAGGGGGAACGCTGCCAGTATCTTCGGAACCTTGCCTAAAGGGACTCCTCTTAATAATTTATTTTAGTTATTATATTATATATTTTAAGGTTTTTAGTTTTAGTTTCATTGTACAAGTTTATTAGAAGTAAGTTCAAGAGGTAAAGGTTTTAAAAAATAAGTGTCCAAATTACCTTTATTAAATAAATCTACGACATACTTAGAACTAAATGTGTGGACTTGAGCTTACATTGTCATGTCGTAAAATAAATTTCAATTTGTAGTATGAATGAATAGTAACGAAACAAGAAATTAAATTTTTTATTAAATGTCAAAAGTCAAAACACAATACGTACAATTTGTACCAATTCATGTCATTTTTATATTAGTATCATGACGAGAGTCCGGCACCGAGCATTGGCCAGATATGTTTATCATTTAAAAAATCATCAGTCCTGTAATAAGCCATTTTACATAGTACCTGTTTAACATACGCTTTGAATTGTCTGTCAGGCATATCAAGGACTGATTCTGGCAACTTATTATAATAGCGTATACAGTTACCTAAAAACGAATCACTAACCCTGCTAAGCCTATACCGCGGGAGAAATAATTTGTTTTTATAACGTAATGGCCTATCTGTAAAGTAACTTTTTTTTTTGAAAAGCAAAATATTTTTCCTTACGTGCATTATATTATCAAATATATACTGGAAAGCTACTGTCATGATATTTATTTCTTTGAACAATTCTCTGAGAGATTCTTTCGGACCCAAGCCGTAAATAGCACGGATCGCTCTCTTTTGTAATATAAATATAGTATTTATATCGGCTGCTTTTCCCCACAGAAGTATGCCATAAGCCATTAAACTATGAAAATATGCAAAGTATACAAGCCTAGCAGTTGCCACGTCTGTCAACTGTCTGATCCTTCTAATAGCGTAAGCTGCAGAGCTAAGTCTATTAGATAGTTTAGATATATGGGCGCCCCATTGTAATTTTGAATCTATTGTAATTCCTAAAAATGTAGTATTGTCCACAAAATCTAATTTTTGCGTATCTATCAGTATGTCAACAGATGTTAGCCTCACATTGGGAAGAGTAAACCTAACACATTGGGTCTTTTTGGCATTTAATATAAGATTATTGGCTGAAAACCAATTTGAAATTGCAGACAAGGTACTATTCGCCGCACTAGTATCATCACTATGGCGGTCCATTTTGAATATCAGAGATGTGTCATCGGCAAACAGCACCATACCAGCTTGTTTCTCAACCATGTAAGGCAAATCATTGACATATACTAGAAAAAGAAAAGGACCTACAATTGACCCTTGCGGTACGCCGATTTTGAGATTAGAACCCTCTGATTTTATGCCATTTATATCAACAGATTGAAGCCTATCTGTTAAATAAGATTGAATTAGTTCTAATGATTTATTATTAAAACCGTATTGACGAAGCTTGAGCAGAAGTGTTTGATGATCTACGCAATCAAATGCTTTAGAGAGATCGCAAAATACTCCGTATGCATCCTGGGAATCTTCCCATGCATCGTAAATATGTGTAACAAGTGCTACTGCCGCATCGGTGGTCGATTTCCCGCCAGTAAAGCCAAATTGTTGGCTATGGAAAAGGTTACAGGTCTTGAAGTAGTATTGCATTTGATTAAGCATGATCTTTTCAAACACCTTACTCAGAACTGGCAAGATAGAAATGGGTCTATAGTTCCCTGGATCCGTTTTTTCTCCTTTTTTAAATAATGGAATTAGTTTGCTGCATTTCATTAAATTGGGAAAAAACCCTTCATCGATGCATTCATTAAAAATAAAAGCTAAGTCGGCAGCGATAATATGTATAATATGTCTGACAACACTAACAGACATGCCCCAGTGATCTTCAGACTTTTTAAAGTTTAACTGTTTAAATGCGTCGACTATATCACTAGGGCAGATGTGGCTAAATTTAAAATTTGATTTACAATAAGGAACATAACTTTTAAGTAGATGTTCAGCATGTTGAGGGCTAGAATTTATATCCGAAGTAAGTTTTAATGGAATGTTTGTAAAAAAATCATCAAATACATTAACTATATCTTTAGTGGAGGTTTTGATTGTACCACCACATTTAATTTGGCTAATATTTTGTCTGGCTTTAACTTTCCCGGTCTCTTTATTTATGACCTTCCAAGTTTCTTTGATTTTATTGGGCGCGTCATTTATCTTCCTACCAATATAAATAGACTTTGCTTGTTTGCAGACTTTTTTAAATAACTTAGAGTAGTTCCTAACATATTCAATAAAATTAGTATCAAAATTGTATTGTTTCTAAGCATACAAGTCAAATAACTTTCTTCTGCTTATATAAATGCCTGTAGTAGCCCACTCACAAAACTGTTATCTACTATGTGCTTTGACTTGTTTCTGTTTGAGTGTTTGTAAATATTCGGTAGATACTGTATTAAATAATGTATTGTAGTGATCATCAGGATTACTACCTGTGTACACAATAGTGCATAACTTGTTTTCTAATTTATGTTTAAGATTTGAAATATTTTTGAAACAAATGGGCCGGCACATGATTTTATTTTCGTTTACATGACAGGGGTAATCTTTGAGAAAGCAAACAAATTGCCCTGTGTGATCCGAGGGCAATTTATTAATGATTGATTCCCCTACATATTGAACACTACTAAAGAAGTTGTCAAGACATGTGGCAGTTGTGGCAGTGATTCTAGTTGGTTCATTAAAAATATTTTCTAGATTATAACATTTAAACAGGTTTAAAAATTGTGTACTAGTTCGGGAGGGTACTAAAATATCGACATTAAAGTCTCCACAAACAATTAATTTCTTTTTACTTTTTGTTGCTGTCTTAAGGACCTCATCTATTATTTTTATAAAACTTTTGAAGTGCTTATCAGGTGGACTATATACGCAAACAATTATATGTCCTTCTAGCTCGGCACAGGCTATCTCAGCACACCGCTCAACAGAAAGTCTGACAATGTCTGTACGTTCTTTACTACGGATGTTATTTTTGGTAAAGATCATGGAACCGCCTCTTTCAGCAGACTCTCTGTTCAAGCAGCTTAGAATTTCATAATTGTTTAGGCTGAACATCATCTCACTCTCTTTAAGCCAACGCTCAGTCAAACATAAAATATCCACATTTAATTCTTCAAGAACTAATTCTACTAACAATTCTTTGCCGGGAAGACCTTGTAAGTTTTGATGTACTATTCTTAGTTCTTGAGGCTTTCCCGTTGTCCTAGTGTGCAGTTTAAATCTGCCGTCAAATCTAGAGAGCTAGTTGTTGTCAATTCTACAGAATTACCGTTACAAGCTTCCGGTGACTCAGTAGACATCTTAAATCTATTACTTTGTTTACAATGTGAACTCGTCCAAGAATTAATATTATATGCTACCAATGTAGCTTTTCTATGTCTGTAATACTTTGAAAGATAGATACTATCTTCTGTTATAAAACATTTACTAAAAAAATTATTTGTGTCAAAAAATATAAATTTGTCACTATGACGACATGTCAATGTATGTACAAAATTATTAAGATAGTGAATGCTTTTATTACGTGATGGAGACTGGCAACTTAAATATGGGAATTCACACAACATTATTTTTAATACTTTTAGATCCTTCAAAGACTCTATACAGTACATGATATCTTTTTTTCCTAGTTTACTACTATTACCTATTAATAATACAATAGTAGAATTACAGCTATATTTACAAGATTTAATTTTATCTACAATTTGAGTGTAGGTCGCATTAGGTTGACAGTAATTAATACAAGAGTTTTGAAGATGTTCGTTGAACATGAGACCCATATTGCGACCAACACTATCGGAAAACACTATTGTATCACAAGGGGGGTCGACACAATCAGACAAATTCGTGGACAAATTACCGTCACATGGAGAGAGTACTGGTGTGGAGTCATTGATAATGGGCTGATTAAACTGGCCACAAATGCAACTCTTAGATAATATGTCAAGCGTTTGCTGATTGCACTTGCTGTCGTTAATCAATTTCTCCACAGCCAACAAGTGTTCGGTATGTTGATCATGGTGTATGTTGGTTAAGCGGGTTTGTCTTATAAATCAAGTGTGCGTTTGTAAATTAAATTAAGTTAAACTAATGACACAGATTAAGCTAGCCCCAAAGTAAGTTCGAGACTTGTGTTATGGGATACTAACTCAACGATACTATATTTTTATAACAAATACATATATAGATACACATTCAAGACCCAGGCCAATCTGAAAAAGATCATTTTCCATCTTGACCTGGCCGGGGATCGAACCCGGGCACTCTCGTGTCGCAGGGTGTGTTGACCGCTGCGCCACGGAGCTAGCCGTTATTCCCTTTCTTTGAGTGAAAATAATAATTGCCAACTATTAATAATAATATTTTATATCTAAATCATGGGGTATCTCAATGTTGAATTACACCACGTGTGTGCCTTTATAATCTTGAAAAGATTATATAGGCACACACGTAGTGTAATGCTAACATTGCGGGCAAAAGTACTTTATAAATACACAACATGTGTGGCAAATTTCAGCTTGTTCCCAAAAGCAAGCATAATTTATACTGTGATGGCGTAACGAGCAAGATTTTACCAATTTCACTGCGCATTTAACTTCACACAACAGCAACCCAGTTCCCTGTAGGCGTCCATTATTGCGCTTCCAGGCTGACTGACAGTGAGTGCATAGAGCAGATACCAAATAGGCGAACAATGAGAATACCCAATAGGCCCTAGAGAATCAATGTGTTATTTTGGTCCGTAATGAATAGACACGTATTTTGTTTTTAACATAATCAGACTTACCACTTTTACTTACTGACTTCACACAACAGCCATCCAGTTCCCTGTAGGTGTCCATTATTGCGCTTTCAGGATGCCGGACAACGACGAGTGGAGATAGCAAATAGGCTAACAATAAACTAGCTCCGGAGATCATCTGTCATTTTTGTGTAATTGCATAATAAAACAGTCACTTTTATTTGTCTATTTACAGCGAGCTCTCTGCCTAGAATCAGAGCATTTGTGGCTCGCAGGAGTCGGGAGAGTCTGTTGACCGCGGCTGCAATCTACTGATATGACCACTAGCGATGGAACAAACGTGTTATCATAAAAATTGTCCAGTCTATGTGCGGCGAGCTCTTTGCCTAGAATTAGAGCATTTGCGGCTCGCGGCGAGTCCTTCGGCCGCGGCTGCAATCTCCTGATATAAACACAAGCAATTGGAACAAACGTATTATCTCAAAATTTGTCCAGTCTATAAGCAGCGAGCTCTTTGCCTAGAATTAGAGCATCTGCAGCTCGCGGCGAGTCTGTCGGCCGCGGCTGCAATCTCCTGATATGAACACTAGCGAAGTAGCGATGGAACAAACGTATTATCTCGCCCGCCATTTCAAGTCAAAGCTCCAGTTTCACTTTGAATGTAAAGGCTTTGATTTATACCCATTGATTCTTTTATTTAGCTTTTGGCGCCAAAAATGTAGGTATTAAAATTCACTTTCTTATCAAATTTCTTTGTATACTGATATGTGTGAATAAGATGAGAATATAACAGCCAACTATAGGATAAAATAAGACAGAAATAGAAAACAAAAAGCCTTTTATGCAATCCTATTTTGATGCTATATTCATCATAATGACGAAAAATTACTACATGAAAACCAAACAAAAACCTACAACTTTAGAATAGCGGAGATCTATCATACCACGGAGTATCATACATATTTCAGTATGAAAGAACAGGGCTTAAGCTAGTTTCCAAAGTCAAAATGATTATATTAAAATTAGTCTGTCAAATATATGTAATCAAAAAATATTGGTCATGTCTTTTTTTCTTTTATCAATTAAACAATAAGTGATAAGGACAAAGCGCGTTAAAATTCATAAGTAGGGGTTCGCGACGTCACAGCTAGCTAAAAATTGTGCCTTACTGAGAGATCACACGAAATTTTAACGAGTAATATCTTTATCATTACATATTTAATTGACGAAAGAAAAAATATGTGTCCAATACTTTTTGATTATCTAACTGGCGGACTAATATTTTTGTTAGGAAACTAGCCTTCTATCTAAACGTTAGGATTTTTATTTTTATTTCATACATCGAAAAAAAAAACAGTCAAAATAGAAACACGAATTGCCCACATTTTAAATTAATTTGTGCAAGAAATGGAGAGACGTGTTCAGCGTGGCGAGTGGCTGTTTTCGTATTTATAAAAGCCAGATTTCATAGAACAAATGTGAGCGTCTGTTCATTTGCATACTGCCCGCTTGTCCACGAAGTGCTCCCATTAGCAGAACTCTGGATGCTTTTACAAAACTTGCTTTTTATTATACAGGGCGAAATTGAATTCATTTTTTTTTTTTTTGAAAGGACTATTTAGCTAGCTCCAAGTGAGCTTTCGCTACTTCACCGGGCGTTTGAGGCGAGGGCAGAGTGCCCTCGATCATTAGCAGACATTTTAGAAGTGACTCAGACCACTAATCTGAAACTTTCACTATGGGAACAACACTTAAATTGCAAAAAAAAAAAAAACAGCTGTTCCATAGATTTTAGCCAAGTAGATATTCCACTTTTGTATGAAAGAGCAGAAATTTTTTTCACGATGTCGAAGTTGGTCCCATAATGAAAGTTGTTCAAATTCGTGGTCTTGTCACTCCTTTAATGCTAATGAATTTAATTTCATCCTGTATTATACACGATCTGTATCTATGCATATTAATTATATAGGCATATTTTAATATAATATTAAAATAAATTCACATCTATATGTAAATTTATTTTAATATGCATAATAAAACAGTCAAACGTGTTATGCGTGGCGAGTGAAGTCCACATTTTCATGAAAGACAAATATCATGGGAGAAACGACAGCATCTGTTTATTTGCAAACTGCCCGCTTGTGTACCAAACGATCCCATTAGCAAAACCACAGGCAGAACTTTGGATGCACACTAGTCCATCGAAATTTCAATCCTACAAATCCTCTAATAGACCGACTAGATTCTCTTAAAATTCGATTAAAATGCAACTAATTATTATGCAACTTGTTTTTAAGTTCACGATAACACTTTTCGGTATATCCCGCTTGTAGACTTAAATTCTAGTGTTATATCTATATGTAATATATATATTCTTATATATATACAGTTAAATGTTCGTGAACGAGTTAACATTACCAGAAAGATGTATCGTAAGCAGCGAGCAAAGCCGCGGACATAATCCAATGGATATTCAAATAATATTATTAAAGAAGTGATGCATTATTTATTTTGGACTAGCTTCCGCCCGCGGCTCCGCCCGCGTCAATGTCGATCCCTCGGGAATAGTACTTTTTCCCGGGATAAAAGGTAGCATATGTCCTTCTCCGCACTCCAGAGAACTTGAATGCAAAATTTCATGGTGATCGGTTCAGTAGTTACGGCGTGAAAGAGTAACAAACAAACAAACAAACAAACTCACTTTCGCATTTATAATATTAGTAAGGATAAGGATAATATGGGGGGCTCCATCACTGTACAAACCATTACGGTCTGTATGTACAGTGATGACGTCATCGGCAACAGTTTCCGAAATAATCGAACCCAAGTAAACTAAGAGAGACGGGCCTTTCTTACTATTGGTAACAAGACTGTTAAAATGTCTTGAGGGGATTAAAAATTGCTTTTATCCTGCTTACGTAATACTTAAACCCTACACAGTCCAAGTGGACAGCTAGAGCTAGATATATCCAGTAAGAATCAGTAATCAGGACTTAATTTAGTAAGCGTGAACGCTAATTCAGTATTCAAGGTTAAAAAATACAAAGCTCTTCCATGCTGGTCTGGGAGAAAAGAAAAAACGTAGAATGAACCAGCTGCTTCTCTTCCCGCGCAGATCGTAAAAGCCGAATGAGGGAACGGGCAAAATTCCGTGGAATCATGTTAATAGGCGATGCGGCTGGCAACCCGTCACTATTTTGATTCCGTTTTTCACATAATGCCCACCAACATGCTAAACGTGGCATTCGGGTCCTATAGACCTAAGCTCTATCTACCCCGCAAGGGGAAAAGACTTAATACCGTATGTATGTAAAAATAGCCGTGTGGTATCCGGCAGAGTAGAATAGGACCACTCCTAGTCTTCCCATGGAGGCGACTTAGGGAATACAAGCTATACAAAGCTCATAAATATCAATGAGACCTCTCCAACCAGTCTGGCCAGCGAGGAGAGTGTAAGCCAAATCCTCTATCTGCTCTTGTCAAGTATGTATGGCTCCTATAGTACAGAGAGAATCATGCTCCTGCAGTGGAGACTAAAAAGACCTGATGATGATGATGATGAATGTTAAAATAATAATCCCCTCATTTCAAATGAATCTGTGCAAGAAACGGTCTTTTGTGTTGTCATAGTAAGTGACGTCTCCGTTTTCATAAAAGCCAGATTTCATAGAACAAATAGCAGCTTCCGCTCATTTGCATACTGCTCGCTTGTCCGCGAAACGTTCCCATTAGCAGAACTCTGGATGCATACGAAATGACGAAAGTTATTTTTGAATTGTACGAATGTGAATTTATTTTATTATAATTTATTTTAAAACGCCTCAATCGCCTGAAAATTACTGACATTTCTGAAATTATTTACTTTAATTGCGCTGCATTGATGATGATATTTGAAATTTAAAGCCCGTTAATTATTCCTTTAAATTAAATCAATGAATACCATTTTATCGCGTTTATTACATACTAGATTTCGCCCGCGGCTCCGCCCGAGTCAATGTCGATCCCTCAGGAATAGTACTTTTTCCCGGGATAAAAGGTAGCCTATGTCCTTCTCCGTACTCCAGAGAACTTGTATGCAAAATTTAATGATGATCGGTTCAGTAGTTACGGCGTGAAAGCGTAACAAACAAACAAACAAACTCACTTTCGCATTTATAATTTACTAGCTTTCGCCCGCGGCTCCGCCCGCGTCAATGTCGATCCCTCGGGAACAGTACTTTTTCCCGGGATAAATGGTAGCCTATGTCCTTTTCCGTAAACCAGAGAACTTGTATGCAAAATTTCATAATGATCGGTTCAGTAGTTACGGCGTGAAAGCGTAACAAACAAACAAACAAACAAACTCGCATTTATAATATTAGTAAAGACTAGCTTTCGCCCGCGGCTCCGCCCGCGTCAATGTCGATCCCTCAGGAATAGTAATTTTCTCGGGATTTAAGGTAGCCTATGTCCTTCTCCGCACTCCAGAAAACTTGTATGCAAAATTTCATACTGATCGGTTAAGTAGTTACGGCGTGAAAGCGTAACAAACAAACAAACAAACAAACAAACTGACTTTCGCATTTATAATATTAGTTAGGATTATTTTAAAACGTTTCGCAATCTTTACCATTATCATGTTTACAGGTAGAGTAAGTTGACTAGTTTATTATAATCAATATTAATACTAAATCTGTAAGGGTTGGTCATGGAGTAAATTACTTTGTTTTCAGAGATATCGTGTTTATAAGCTCTATACATGATACTGACACTAAAATGAGGATTTTTAGAATTGTTTTCTGTATGTATGTTCCATATCTCTTAAACAAATTAACTGAATTTTATAAAACTTGTTAGATATACATATAGGCGTACAGGAAACAGGATGGCTACTTACATTTTTTTCTCCAGTTATGATAAGACGTGTACCCCATACAAATATACACGAACAGAGTTGCGGGCACATCTAGTTCATTATAAGACACTACACATATCATTCGGTGAACGTAAACGTTAACTGTGTAATAAACTTTTGTAGACGTCATGTGTCGATTCAAAAGAACAAGAATCCGATTGATCGAAAATAAATTTTATCTATTTCGTCAAATCTTTTATTAAAATCACATATACTACTTTGGTACAATTTAGGGCACTTTATGCACTATAATGAACCTAATAAGCTCGATAAGCTTATCGACGGCTCACAAATTGTTATGATAATATTTTTATATGTGTTTTATTTTGCATTCACAATGCTATTTTGATATACTCTTAATAAATAAAGAAATAAAATATGGTGAAAAAATTTCATGCGGGCGGGACTTGAAGCTACATACGCGTATTTGTTGATTTTCAAATTCATTGTAAAATGAGTTGAATCAAATACCTCACTTGGCGGCCAAACATACAAATATACCGAAAAAAAAATCCTCAATTAAGTTTCAGTATCATGTATAGAACTTATAAACACGATATCTATAAAAACAAAGTAACTTATTACTTCATGACCGACCCTTTTTAATATTAGTATTTTGGAGTAACCAGACACACGGCCTCTCTAGAGCGACGTCCATTCCAGCACTATACCTTTAAAGAATAGACATTACAATTGTAGAAACCCTTGGGGCACAGAGATAAATACAAGTCATATGATTTCTGTACAATAACCAGCGAAACAACAATTGAACTATTGTGTGAGCGCAAAGGCGCGTGCCCCTTTGTTGAGGAGATTTCCCACAGGAAGTCAGGGGAGCAACGCAGCCGCAAATACATGTGACTTTACTTAAGCTTTCAAAGGTTACTTAGTTTTTTACTTTACTATAAACTCTTCTAACCTATAGTGTAACCTATCAATAATAGAGAGATAATAATTTATCTGTTTCTAAATAAAAGGGTGCGCCTAGTTTATCACTCTGAACAAGTCGTCAAGCTCATTAGAGCTTGACACCTTGAGCACCATCGAAAATTATTTCGATAACATAGTTTCATGATATGAATTAATGAAATATTCTTTATTGCACCAAAATTAGGATACAACATTATTTTAAACTATTATATATAAAGTAGCACAAGAATTCTTAGATATAATTCATATTTTTTTATTATATTAAAAATAATACTACAAAAGAACGCAAATTATTCAGTCAATCCAAACACTAAATAAAAGTAATACACTCGATGTTCACTAAAAAGCACAAGAATTTCCCACAGGAATTATTTCCTATGGGAAACAAATCGCATGGGAACCGCTGGCACGATCGCATCGCGGATTCTCTTTCCGTTACAACAAAAGACACGTGCCAGTTGTTAAACGCAACAATTCAATTGTCTTCCTAATTCCGTGCCATTATTCCCCGTGCTTTGCAAATTTAGAGAAAACGCTACATGTTATCTCGTGAAACACAATACACGGCCAAAACAAAATGGTGCCTTGGAAATCCTACCCGGCTTTGCGTTGCTCTGAAGTCTCAAGAAAACTCTATCTATTCAACAACAAAAAGGAATAGTTTCAGCCTTACCTCCTTGCTTAAATATGAAAGTAAAGTATTTTTTTAAAGTGAAAACTGCTGTAGCGACGTTGTGCGCTTTTTAGGATGGGTAAAAAATATTAAACTCGCGTCAGGACACGTGACCTGAGACCGCCGCAAAGGCGAGTTTTCACTTCTGCCGGCACTCCCTGAGAGCAACCCATTTTTTTAATGTGAGAATCACAAAACGATAAACACCGGCTGCTTGCACGGCTAATGTCACGTTCCGGCCACTGACTCCGGTCCTTGCTTGGTATTCCCAAGCAAGGACCAGAGTCAGTGGCTAGAACGCAGCATTCTGCGACTCGTAATCAGACTCTGCTTTTAATTAAATCCATGAAAATTTTAGTTTAAAATGAAAGGGTCAGCCGTTTTATTTTAAACTATAAATTTAGTACACTTACTTGTAAAATTGTAATTACAAATGGCTCTTTCAACATCATTGAAATTCCATCGCAATAATAATCGAGGGATCGATATCTCGTCATATCGCAGCATTCCGCGACTCGTAATCAGACTCTGCTTTTAATTAAATCCATGAAAATTTTAGTTTAAAATGAAAGGGTCAGCCGTTTTATTTTAAACTAAAAATTTAGTACACTTACTTGTAAAATTGTAATTACAAATGGCTCTTTCAACATCATTGAAATTCCATCGCAATAATAATCGAGGGATCGATATCTCGTCATATCGCAGCATTCCGCGACTCGTAATCAGACTCCGCTTTTAATTAAATCCATAAAAGTTTTAGTTTAAAATGAAAGGGTAAGGCGTTTTATTTTAAACTAAAAATTTAGTACACTTACTTGTAAAATTGTAATTACAAATGGCACTTTCAACATGATTGAAATTCCATCGCAACGATAAACAAGGGATCGATATTCCGCGACTCGTAATCAGATACTGCTTATTAAATCCATGAAATTTTAGTTTAAAATTAAACGGTCATGCGGTTAATTATAAACTAATTTTTTTGTATACTTACTTGGTAAATTATAATTGCAGATAGCACTTTCAACATGATTTAAAATCCATCGCAATGATAATCGAGGGATCGATATCTCGTCATATCGCAGCATTCCGCGATCCGTAATCAGATTCCGCTTTTAATTAAATCCATGAAATGCTGGTGAGCGAGAATAGATTGCAACTTGCAACTCCAATCGAACTTCAGTTACTAGTTTGTTTTTGTTTTTCGTGTGTGTAAGTGGCCAACACTGGCGTTAAATGTTCCAAGCTGCCTTAAGGCATTTGATACCTATAGCTTAACGACTGCCATCAATAATGAAAGCCGAAACCAACGACTTAACGTGAGTTCCGAAGCACGGTGAAGTTCAAGATATCTTTATACCACATGCGGTCACCCATCACAGTGGAGACTGCGCCCAGGGTTGCTTAACATGTGTAAGCGCTTTTAATGCTCACGACCACTGGGCCATCGGGCTCCTCATTTAGTAGTGAAATAATGCAACTAGCTATTCCTCGTATTGGATGACCTCTGTGATTCAGTGGTCAGGTTTTCGGGTTCATGATGGAAGACTATCTTTTTCGGATTGGCTTGGACCTTGAATTTTTAATTATATAAGTATATATCGTCGTATAAAAAAGTCAAACCTATCGAAATGATGACAAAATCTATATTTTCTAACAATTACAATCTAAGAAACTCAACTGACATCTCAAATATGTCACTTCAGTAAATAATAAAATAATAATAAGATTTACTTTATTTCAGATCGCGATACATATCAAATTGTTAGTTACACAACTATTAAATAAAAATAAATAGATATTACTTACGCTCATACAGAAATGAGCTTTTCACTAAACAGTCCCAGTGACACCAGTGCATAAGTCCCTCACCTCTCTGCTAACATGTTTAGGATCCCATTGGAATCTCATAACCATAATATAGCCACATTACTACTATAATTACTAAATTAGTTTATTCTAGTGTTCAGAATCGGTAAACTTGACAAATCTTTTCTTTTTTGATTAAAGAATGTTATTTAACAGATTAACAAATTTTCGAATAAAACCCACTTTTCCAAAATATAACCAAATATTTTTTTGTGAATTACACTTATACGAATAGATGACTAGCTGTCGTCCGCGGCTCCTCTCACGTTAATTTCAATCCCGCGGGAACAATACTTTTTTCCCGGATGAAAGGTAGTCTATGTGTGTTCAGATAATAACTATGTGCAAAATTTCGTCAAGATCCGTTCACCCGTTTTCACGTGAAAGAGTCAAACATCCATACATCCACACATCCATATATACACACAAATTTTCGCGTTTATAATATTAGTAAGGAAGGACATATTTCATGACTGACCACTACATCTAAAACTTTGTCAATAGATTGATAATGAAATCCGTCAAGTCCCGGCGAGGATTTACAACTTGCAACTCCAATATGGAACTTCAGAGAGTAGAGCGACAATGCAACTAACTATTAGCCTAGTCTTCAGATTCTGTAAACTTGGATAACTAAATCTACAGACTATAGTCACTAAGATTTGTGTGTCGAGGAGCAGTTATAAAATAGCATGAAATGGTCAAACCAAACAAAATGATGACATCCTTACTAATATTATAATTTTCAGATTGGCCTGGGTCTTGGATGGGTATCTATATATGTATTTGTTATAAAATATAGTATCGTTCAGTTAGTATCCCATAACACAAGTCTCGAACTTACTTTGGGGCTAGCTCAATCTGTGTGATTTGTCCGTATATATTTATTTATTTACTATTCTTTCATACATTGCCTCTGACATTCACCCTCTTCGGTGCATTGGGTTATTGAACAGCAATGAAAAGCATCTATTAATTTGTCAACACACAACTATTCACTAGAAAGGTGCTTACATCGCTTTTAGGCACTTCATTGTGGCTATGATACGATGTACAAAAAAAGTTAAATGTTATTGACAATGTGTGTCGATCGATGACGATAAATAATCAAGATAAGTCAGAATTTTCATTTTTGAGATGAGTCCAGATGAAATGTCATCTGATAGTACTAATATAACAACCTACTTTAAATTTCATTTGACTCCAAAAACAACAAAGGAACAAATTTAATAAAAGCTTGTATAAATATCAATTCTGATGAAAATACAATACTAATCCTAATGGTGGTGTTGAAACATTCGGATACTCGTACATTCGCATCACAAATAATTTCAGGATAAACCTGACTGAATAATAATGGATGTTATGAGAGACATACTCGTATGCTGATCAAATTCCATGCGGAATTACCATTTAGTTACGGTGAGTCCCGATATTAACGAAATTTCATTACTAGCCGTCGGAAATGAAATGTTGCATCGTACTCCCGTGATTTTATTTGACGCATTTTCGTAATAAATTTTATCTTTTTGTTATATTATAAGGTTTTGAGGGTAAAAAGGAAAAATAATACCAGAGTAATCCAAAATGGCCGCTTCTAACCGGTCATTTTGGAAATCATTGGGAGAGGCCTATGTCCAGCAGTGGACTTGCGGCTGATATGATGATGATGATGAATCCTTGATGTATAATGACGGATGGTATGAGAGGCATATGTTGATCAATTGCCATTGCGAAAATGACCGAAGCTCGATATTAACGAGATTTCATTACAAGCCGTCAGAAATTAGAAGTTGCGTCATTAATAACGTGATTTTATCTGACGCCAATCTAAATAGTAATAATTACTACCTTTGTACGTCACGTTGAAAGGTCTTGATTGTAAAAGGTGTAATTAATTCCAGGATAAGCCTAGATGTATAATGACGATGTTAACAGAGCCATATGCTTATCAAGTTTTATTGCGAAATTATGTTGTAGCTACAGCGAGGCTTGATGTGAATGATATTTCAATTCCAATCTACAGAAATAAAAACGTGACGCCATTCTGAATAGTATTGTTTGCTTTGTTTTTCGTGTTGCCTAAAAGTATCTGACATAGCTTAACGACTGCCATCAATGTTGAATCAATTGCTTTTATGTTGTATCTATTGCCAATGTATCAATTACGATTATCAATTGTTAACAAAAGTAATTCATTAATAATAATAAATACTACCCTGTAGGCTATATTGATAGATTTTGAGAGTAAAAGGGCAAATCATTTCACGATAAATCTGGATAAATAATAACGGATGCTAACAGAACCATATGCTGATTATCAATTTCCATCACAAAATTACATTGTACCTAGTTACGGCAAGGTTCGATATTAACGCGATTTCATTACCAGATGTCGGAAATGAAACGATGCATCACACTGGTGTAATTTTATTTCACTGAATATTTTCAGTGTCATCCAATATTATTTAGATTGCTAGATTGAATACACAAATATATTGACTAAATATTATTGCTCATTGTGAATTCGCTACCTACTAATTATGTAGCTAAATTCAAGGACAGCAATATCGGCCTAGAGATAAAATTTAAAGGGTAAACCTTTAGCGCTATCCCTCGAGCTCGTCTTCAAATATTAAGATGTTCATTTCGATAAAGGTAAACGTCAAGGTATGGCTCTTAGAAATATTCTGTCAGATATATTCTCTCTCACTCAGCTAAACAAACGTTTCTAGACAACGGTCAAGTTTCGAAATGTTTCTACTAGCTATAGAAACATTTCGGTACCTATAAAGACCAAGGTACGAGGTTTCCAGAGTCAAAGGTAGAAACCATATCACATATAAGAGAGTTTAATCACTATGTAGTTGCGATGAGGCTTGATATTAACGAGATTTCATTACCAGCTGTCAGTATTTAAATGATGCATCGCACTCACGTGATATTATCAGACCCAGAGTGTTACTTAAATTTTACAGCGTACCCGGAAATGTGAATATTATGCTGACTTTCCTACTAAAGTTATTAGCCTCGGCATATTGTGCAATATAGGGCTAACTATAATTGTATCAATTTTAAACTCGCGATTGGCCAAAATGTTTGAATTGGCTTTTTGCGTTTTTGGTAAATCACTGACATGGTCATTCAGGAATTGAAGAGTTTAAACACGCGATTCGCCAAAATGTTTGTATTGGTATTTTACGTTTTTGGCCGTTCGCGCCGGAAGGTAACGCACAAAGAAGGAAGGCACAATAGGCATTTATCACCAGCTTTTTAAAAACCGTTATCCATGAATCCATGGATGTATTTTACTGTCGTCAAAATTCAGTCATATTCAATCAAAAGTTGACTTGATTGAATTATTCTTACAAATGTATTTCCCAGAATCCTTATTAATATTACAATTGCGAAAGTCTGTGAATGTGTATGGATGTATTGATGATTGTTAGTAAATCACGCCAAAACGATTGAACGGATTTTGACAAAATTTTGTACACATATAGGTTATTACCTGCATTAACACATAAGACACCTTTCATTCCGGAAAAAATATTGTTCCCGCGGGATAGACATTAAGGTGAGCGGAGCAACGGGCGACAGCTAGTCATAATATAATTCAAACATAATCTAAATATATATAACTCAAAGGCTGTGCGTTGATAGATCACTATATCAGTCATGACAGACTGACTGACATAGTGATCTATCAACGCACAGCCCAAACCACTGGACGGACCAGGCTTAAATTTGACATGCAGGTAGATGTTATGACGTGACAAATCCGCTAAGAAAGGATTTTGATTTGATTGGGGATAAAATAGGCGATGAAAGTTTATATGAAACTTCTATACTTCTTAACGCGAGCGAAGCCGCGGGCAAAAGCTAGTTATATATAAGTTAGATATATCATAAGTATATTTTCATATACAAAACTACATTATAGTTACAGCGATGCTGATACGAGTAATCAAGATTTCATTACCTGCCGTCGGAAATGAAATGTTACATCGCACTTACGTGATTTTATCTGACGCCATTCTGAATATTAACTGCAGTGTGTTATTTAAACTGCACAGCGTATATCGAAATATCTACTATGCTGAACAGTCATGCATACATAAAACTTTTAAACGTTTTATGTATGTCGCACATTTATCAAATTTCATTTCGGATTTCGGGCAGCTCCGTGGCGCAGTGGTTAACACGCCAGCCTGCGACACGGAGTGCCCGGTGCTTCTTCAGATTGGCCTGGGTCTTGGATGTTTATCTATATACGTATTTGTTATAAAATATAGTATCGTTGAGTTAGTATTCCATAACACAAGTCTCGAACTTACTTAGTCGAGGACTAGCTCGATCTGTTTGATTTGTCCGTATATATTTATTTATTTTATTTTATTTGCTCAAGGGAACCTTAACCTCTAGGATACTTGCGTTGACCTAAAATCATGAAATTTTGGACGTACAATAATACGTACGTAATGTAATAAGTAAAAAACTGTAATTTTAATACTATATCGTAGAAAAAAAAAAATTTTGGAACCCTCTGTGCTAGAACCCGTCTGTCATTCGGCCAGCATTGTAACGTACCTACATTTTACAACTTTGTTGTTTTTCGTGTGTTTCAGTGGCCAATACTGGTGTCAGATTTTTCAAGCTGCCTCTTTAGGCAGCTTGAAAAATCTGACTCCATCAGATGCCTTTGCATCTGATGGCTTAACGATCGCCATCATTGATGACAGCCGGGATCAACGGCTTAATGTGCCTGAACACGGTTGAGCTTGAGAAATGGGTATGCCACTAGTGGTTACCGATATCAGTAGAGACCGTGGGGTTGGTTTACATCATCATCATCATCATCAGGTCTTTTTAGTCTCCACGGCAGGACCATGACCCTCTCTGATTCTGCTCTGGCCAAGAATGGACCGGAGCCATTCTTGGCCAGAGCAGACCGAGGATTTGGCCTACACTCTCCTGGCTGGCCTGACGGGTTGGAGAGGTCTCATTAATGAGTGATGTTTATAAGCTTTGTTTAGCTTGTATTTCCTAAGTCGCCTCTTACGACATCCATGGGAAGACTTGAAGTGGTCCTATTCTACTCTGCCAGAAGCCACACAGCTAAATGCTTTACATGCGTAAGTACTAATAGTGCTCCGTCTACTTTGGACCATGGAGTTCGCATTTTTTCAATGTGCGAAATAGTGCCTTCCTATTATTATTATTATTGTTGAACACACTAGCAGCTTATTAAGCTGATGCGTGTGCGTCTTGATGTCTGAAGATTTTGACTTTGTCCAGTCTTATCTTGAAGCTGTTTACTGAAGGTGCAGTAACAACATACTCTGGTAGGCTGTTCCAGTCTGTGACTACTCGATTGATCTCCTATAAAACAGATATTTTCCTTCTGGCTAAAACGCGCGTAAAAGTTTCGAATCTAAACTTATAACTCCGCCGCAGCAGCCGTAGAAATGACGGATTTCACGGATTTCATAAAACTGCAATCAGATTACCGGGAAATGCATTTCATCGCTGCAAACTTTGATAGAATTTGCTCGATCGCAACAGACATTTATTTTATTGCCGAAAACGGTAGGAACATATTAAATTTCAATAAATGAGAAATAAACCTATAAACTCACCGACCAGGTGACGTCAAACGAACTGGCCAAGGTCGGAAGCGCTGGATGCAAGCCGCCTCCAACCGGTCATTTTGGGAATTCCCCCAAAGACTCACTGCTGGACATAAGCCTCTGCAGTGGACTTTTTGCGGCTGACACGATGATGATTATAATCATTCCTTATATTAAATACAAAAGGTACCACCTCTGTGATCCAGTGGTTAAGGCGTTTGCCTGTAGACCCAGGGTCGTGGGTTCGATTCCCACCGGAAGCATACTTTGTTTAGTTGTTTCCAGTTTGGTTAGGACATTGCAGGCTTGAATCACCTGATTGTCTGATAATAAAGATGATTCTGTGCTTCGGAAGGCACGTTAAGCCGGTAGTCCCGGCTGCTATGTGATAGTCGTTAAAGGAACCACGTCAGAGGCCGAGAGGCGGTCTCGAAGAACTCTGACACCAGGGTGTGCATGGTCGATTGACCGTGTCACCTACTCGAAATGAATGAATACAATAGGTGTGCGTGTTTTTTTTTTTTGTACCTGTGCTGTTCTCGCTGTCACACCTTTAACACACACTGATCTAATCTTTAAAAATTTTTTAGTCATCACCAAAAATAAACTGATAGAAGCTACGAGTAAAAGCTGAATCTCATCAAAAATGATGTATGTAACACCAGTTGACTCATAAGACTATTTAATAGATTTCTATACAATCACCAGAAGTTTAGAACTCTCCAAAAATATTACTTTTTAAACAAGAGAAGACAAGAGAAAAAGGATTAGTAACTGCTTTATTCGTAGGCATAGACGAATTTGTCCCCTTCATTTACTTTATCTAACATAAATTTCTATCCATGGTTCCTGCCTTCTCATTCTTATAATTGATATAGAGTAATGCAAATACATTTATCCGCCATTATCCGAGGTGCGTGCTACATGCAGTTCGCGTGTCAACTGCAATAAGGTGCAACGGCGACTGTAACGACTTGGTTCCGATTCGTTACAATTCTAATTTATCTCATTTTATTATTTTAATGAGGTTCAGGAGTATCTTCGTCAACTACTTGGATGACTGTACAAGAAACCAAAGAAACTGTGCTTGCCAATCCGCCTGCCAAGCGTGGTGAGTATGGCAATATCCTTCCATAAAACGAAAATATCCTTGGGAGAGAGATATGTCCAGCAGCGGACTTCTGAAGGCTGAAATGATGATGATGAAATCTTATATTGTAATACATATTCGGATCCATCCACCTCTATGATAAATAAGTAATAAGTTGTATTCTTTGACCATCCTTGCACTAGCATTATATGAAAATTATGCTTATAGGAAACGTCAGTGTTATAGAATAACACTCAATTATGGTGTGGTCTTGATATCAAGGAATAAGCATGTATGCATTTTTATTTACTTTTATAGATAATTTTCATCGTATACACAAACATATTATTTTTCTAACTAATTATTAACTATTTATATAAAATTGTGAACGATCGACATTTTTAGAGACATTTTACGAATATGGAGAATGGAAACCATGGCGAAAGGGGAACAAGCTGAATGAATACTGTAATGGAGCTATGCGCTTGCCGCGCCCGTGCCAAGCGCGTATACTGAATATCTGGTTGGCAAGACCTCATACTCATATTTATTATGACACAAATGGTAGCGAAATTAATGAGAAATACCACAACAATAAGTAAACACATATCATATGTCTAATAATTTAGTTTAACAATAATTTAAAGAGCGACTGAATGCTTTTGGCATCATAAGCATACTTACTCGTTTAAATCGTACGTCATTTTGGAAAAACTTTGAAGATATAGTGGACACCAAAGAAAGATACCAGCTGGCAAAATATAAAAGTGAAACACTTTTGAAAACAGTATTTTCAAAAAACATGCGTCCAAAGTGTTATCTGTTATTTTCAATAAGTTCCTAGTATTCTTATTGAAAATTAATAATAGACCGAATTACTCTTGCTTAATTTATCTAATCATTACCAGAAGTGTTACTTACCAACACGCGGAAACGGCAAGATTTTTTTTCAATCGGAAAAAATTGTAAGTTAAAGAATTAGCACTAAGTCCGCCCTTAATACCTTTGTGGTTAATAAAGATTTTTAGATAATAAATAAAATACGAAATATATTTTCAAAATATGCGTCCTGATGTGTAAAATACAGGGGGCGAGGCTATATTGGAGAAACATGGCGATCTCGTTTTGTAGCCTGACCTGCGCACGCGACCGTTATAGGCAAATTCCATCGTAGATAATGAAGTAAGTATATTTTCAAAATATGCGTCCTGATTGTGGAATAGGGCAGAGAGCGAGGCTGGCGGGCCACTATCTCGGAGAAACATGGCGATCTCGTTTTCTAATGGTAGCCTTGCGCACGCGACTGTTAGATATTCTCTGTATTTTAGTTGTATTCAATCAATAGGTGTGTTTTCATAATATGCGGCGTCCTGATAGTGTAATAGGCTAGAGGGCGAGGCTGGCGGGCCGCTATCTCGGAGAAACATGGCGATCTCGTTTTCTAATGGTAGCCTTGCGCACGCGACTATTACTAGATATGATCTCTATTGTAGTTGTATACTATCAGTAGGTATGTTTTCAAAATATGCGTCCTAATAGTGTACCTAAAAGGACAGAGGACGAGACTGGCGGGCCGCTATCTCGGAGAAACATGGCGATCTCGTTTTCTAATGGCACACTTGTGCACGCGATGATTACATATATTTTTTCTACTGAAGTTTTATACAATCAGTAGGTATGTTTCCAAAATATGCATCCTGATAGTGTAATAGGACAGAGGACGAGAATAGCGGGCCGCTGTCTGGGAGAAACATGGCGATCATATTATATAATGGTAGGCTTGCGCACGCGGCGGTTAGATATTCTCTCTACTGGAGTTGTGTACAATCAGTAAGTAGGTCTGTTTTCAAAATATGCATCCTGCCTTATTGTCTAATAGGATAGAGGGCGAGGCGTGCTATCCGCTATCTCGGAGAAACGGCGTGCTCGTTTTCTAGCCTGCTTGACCTGCACACGTAATATGCGTTCTATCGAAGAAAATACAACACAACTTTTATATGTACAACTTTTATGGTGGTATATAATGGATATAGTCTACTTCTGTGCCATAATTTACCTGAATCTGTACAGTGGTTCTTTATCACTGTACACATTTAGGTAAACCATGGCACAGAAACGTAAGCGAGTATCAAACAACCACGTTCTTATACAGTATGCCCTCCCCCCGGCTTTAATAATATAGTAGCAGTTATTAAGCTTCAGGAAATGCCTGTAAACAGCTTGTCAACCTGACACCATGTTGGCCACCCTCGGAAAATAAATACCCCTGTATTAGTAATCTAAGGTTGTTTTACACAACTTCCTTTAAACTTTGCAAGCTCTGTTAAATTTATTTTACTGTTCCATGAAATTAGCCTTCGCCATTGCCTATTAACATGATTCCTTAGATAGTCACCCCTTCCCTGAAACGACTTTAATCTACGATCTGTGCAGAAAGAATGGCAGCTGGCATTCTAAGGTCCTTTTTCTTCCAGACCAGCATTAAAACCAATGTTTAAAAGCATAATATTTGAGCTTGTATAATTTTATCTGTGCTTACTTGTATTTATATGGTCTATCGATTGATCATAAAACTGATTGTATCAATTAATTAATGCCATAATACATTAAAGATGCAGCGACTCACGCACACTTTATAATTTTATTTCTGATTATTCATATCTTTCGGAGCAAAAATTTTACTGATTCAATTATAATAAATTCTTGCACAAAGTCAATGAGATCTTAAAATTAAGGGTTGTCAAGTGCCACAGAGAGGGTAACCACGAATTAAATAATAATTTGGCGATTGCTACACACTTAAATTAATTAAACCTGTAAAGTTTCCGAAAAGTTTCTTTAGGTTTAATAATAATGTCATAAACACTAGTTAAAGTTTCATCTCAGCCCATCTTCAGCAAATTGCTGAGCATAGGTATCTTTTCTTTTCCACCATCCATCTCGGTCCTGTACTCCGATCTCATCCAGGACGGACCCGAAAAACGAAAGCAAAATACAATTTTATATTAAGGGGAAGGCAAAAAAGTATTTGAGCATTTTTAGGGTTCCGTAGCCAAATGGCAAAAAACGGAACCTTATGGATTCGTCATGTCTGTCTGTCCATATTTCACAGTCACTTTTTTCGTAACTTCGAAGTATACTGTTGTAACTTGGTAAGTAGGTGTATTCTGTTAACCGCATTAAGATTTTCACATAAAAAAAAACAATTAATTTTGGGGGTTTCCCATACTTTGAAATGAAACTAGTTTTTTTTTATATCGATTGGTTTATTTTCATATTAATGGAAGAAGTTGAATTTTAGTGTTTTTAATTTTAGCTGTGGTAGAGCCACGCTTCCGACAAAAGTAATTTTTGCTAGTAGCATGAATGGGCCGGCTCGTCCGGGCGAGTAGAATCTCTACCGCTTCTATGCTTTTGGTGGTTGAGTTTTTGTGAGTGAGAGAGCCGGAGGCCCGTCCTTTCCCCCATTTCCTCCCACCATGTCCTTTTCCCAACTCCTTCAAAGGCCAGCAACGCTCCTGTTCGCTGATCGCTTACCTTCAGGTAACTCGCTTGCTCGTTTGCCGTCCTATATCGTAAAAAAAGCAGCTTTGTATGATACAGCAAACTTCAAAACAAACCAGGTGGTACTTTTCTTATCTCTTAGCAGCTTTAGTTACAAGTATTTAGACGTCACAACGTTGCAAGGGCTTAGGTTATCTAAACTCGAATCTACTTCCTACTATCCTACTGTCTATTCAGGGCTATTTATATCACCGATATAAGTCAAATTCGCGTGCAACCTTACAATCTTGCATTATAAATAATAGCACGCCACACGGTCATATACGTGTGTATTCCGTTTCCGCTCATATACGTGAAACGGAACGCGCCCGGGTGACATGTCAAAATCATCTGTTCCGTAATTTAAATAATTTTTGTGTATTATTTGTGATCAATTGTATGTAAAACTAAATTAATTACGTAAAATAAGGCAATAATTATATGGAAGCAACAAGTTATCGTGAAATAGTAACGTGAATCAACGTTAAAAACTAGAAGATCGGCGCCGGCGGTTGGATTTGTTCAGCTGTCAAACCAAACAAAGGAAATTCGTGGATCATCATCAATTTAAACCGGGAGAGTATATTGTTTCATAATTTCATGATAGGCAGTGTATCTTCAAAAACAATAATCAGTATAAACTTAATTTTAAAGTAGCAATAGCAGTGAACTATATTTTGCCTACGAAGCTCAGTTTGAATCTCGCACCGTTTACCTAGTGCAATCGACTGTTACTGGAACGGGAGGAATCTGAAGAAGAATTTCAGAAAATAAATGATCGCCATAGTCAATTAAAAAATGAATGTATAAGTCTTCACAATAACAGTACAGAATTGTTGGAAGAAAACCTTAGGTTGAAAGAATGCTTAGAGCAAGCTAACGAGTGCCGTATGGTACATGAACGGGCCCTATGTCGCATAAATGAGTTAGAACAAAGCTTATACGATGCACAAAAATCTGCATTAGAGATACAAGATCAAAAAGATGCCGAAATATGTAACAAAACGCTTCATTTGTACAGCGAACTCATGGATTGTGGCTCGGGACCGGTCATGGAAATACCTGCGAGTACTCCGCAGTCACAGTATTTTATTTTAAATAGTCATAATAAAATTAAAAAGTATGTAAAAATTAATAGAATAATAAAACGCACTAAGAAAGTATTATCTAAACAAAAAAAATGTAAATCTTTAGCGCAGTTAAGTAGGGAAAAGCTGTGTTTGTCTAAGGACCTTAGATCATGTGAAGATGACCTATATATGGCTAGCCGTATATATGACACCGAGATTCATGAGTTGCAGTCACAGGTCTCGGAATTGCAACAGTCCTTAAATAATTTATCAAAAATGTATGAATTGTCCCAAAAAGATATAAGTAAATATATTTTAGAGGCCAAAGAATTTGTGGCTGAAGCTCACTATAATAAAGAGCGGTATGATGCTCTCTTACAAAAACAGCAGTGCTATAGTACTCCTGAAACGGCAATTACAATGTCACCTGTAATAGCCATTGTTCCCGAGTCTAGAGAATGTGATACTGGTAAATGTAACTTAGAAACAAGGATAGGTACGATAGAAAATAGTTTTAATAAAAAAAGGTTTTGTAACAAATTATTTATATACTCTGATAAATTAGGTCAAGGTCTTAGTAGCATAATTTTGAGTCACCTCAACCAAAACTGTTCTGTCTACAACACATGTACACCCGGCGCTTCTTATTTAGACCTGGTAAACAGTATTACTTGTGACAGTCTTGATGAAAACTGTACAATATTAATATTATGTGGTGACAGTTCCTCTGTATCAAAAAGGAATATTAAACAAAGTATGGACAAATTAATTAATATAAATGAAAGAACACAATGTAAATTTATGATATGTGCCTTTCCGTATTCGGAATCTTTAGATAGGAAAAGAAACGAGCACATACACCATTTAAATGTACATATGTACAACATGACGTATCGTCATGGCGATTTTATTTTTTATTTAGATATAAATAAGTTTATAAGTAGATTTAAGTTGACTAACGATACTATGTATCTTCCTTTTAATTTTAAAAGACAAATAGCTACAGTAGTAGCTTTTAATTTACAAACTTCTGTTGTATGTAGTACAACTGCAAATGATGAAGTTAAGTAAAGTCATTCCTTTGTACAAATCTGGCGATAAAAATGATCCCACTAATTACCGTCCCATTTCTATTCTGCCAGCTCTTAGTAAAATATTTGAAAAAATGATTTTTAATCAGTTATTAGCTTTTTTTAACATAAATAGCCTTTTCCATCGTGAACAGTATGGATTTACAAAGGGTCGGTCAACTACAGACGCGGGTGTAGCTCTGTTGAAATACATATATGATGCTTGGGAGGGAAAACAAAATGCTATTGGTGTTTTTTGTGATCTTTCCAAAGCCTTTGATTGCGTAGACCACAATACCCTTCTCTCCAAGCTGGAGCACTATGGAATAAAAGGTAAATCTCGCGATTTACTTGAATCTTATTTAAGTGGCCGAACTCAAAAAGTTAGTTTAGATAGGGTACAATCCTCCGGATCATCGGTTAAGATGGGCGTACCCCAGGGCTCTATCCTAGGGCCTCTGTTATTCCTCATTTACATCAATGACCTACCTTACTGTGTCAATACATGTAAGGCTGTACTATTTGCCGATGACACTTCTCTTGTCTTCAAAATTGATAGACAAACTAATTCTTTTGACGTGGTTAATAGTACTTTAGCTCAAGTGTTGGATTGGTTCACAGCGAACAATCTATTGTTGAACGCTAAGAAAACGAAATGTATTAAATTTTGCTTACCAAATGTTACAAAAATTCCAACACAAATAGTAATGGATAATGAACCACTAGATTTAACTGATAAAACAACATTTCTTGGAATAACTCTTGATGCCGGGCTTCAATGGGGTGCCCATATTACTACGTTAGCGGGTAAACTTAGTTCTGCAGCTTATGCTGTCAGGAGAATTAGACAACTGACTGATGTTGATACTGCGCGTTTGGTATATTTCAGTTATTTTCATAGTGTTATGTCTTATGCGATTTTACTATGGGGTAACGCTGCAGAAGTAAACACCATATTTGTCCTGCAGAAGCGCGCTATTAGATCTATATATAAACTTGGTGCTAGAGAATCTCTTAGAGAATTGTTTAAAGATATAAATATTTTAACTTTACCTTCTCAGTACATATTTGCGAATATTATGTTTGTGCGCTATAATCTTGATTTATATAAGAAAAATATTGATATCCATGACCGAAACACGAGAAATAAAAATAAATTAGCTACACCAGTATTGCGATTGCAGAAAACTATGAATTCATTTTTGGGTTTAGGAGTACGCTTCTATAATAAAATTCCTGCAGAAATATTAGGTCTGCCTTTACTTAAGTTCAAAACGATTGTAAAAAACCAGTTAATAAAAAAGGCTTATTACTGCATTGATGATTATATTACTGATAAAAATGCGTGGAAATTTATATAAATTTATTTAATGTTAACAATTATTAAATGTTAAAATTAATCTATAGTATGAAAAATTGTATTTAATGTTAACAATGTATTCAGAGCCCTTCAGGCACGTAGGGACCAAGGCTGGATTGAGTTTCTTTCGGCGTATTCTTCTCACCAGTGGTCGTTCCGAAACGCTAGTAGTATTTCAATTTTGCATATATAAAAAAATATATAAGAAATAAAAATATGACGTTCAAAAAGAGATACATGTATCCAATTTTGAATAAAAATCTTTGACTTTGACTTTGACTTTGGAGCCGACTTACAATGGAATATTATAAATGGAATTATTCCGATGGCCAGATATTGCCAGCCAACGTTGTTCCTCGGAGGACATAATGAATCAGCGTTTTGCGTGCCACAAAAGGATAAGGTCTGCAAAATCTGTACTGATAAAGAGGCCCACGAGTTGACAAGCACAAATATTACGCGCGTGCTACACAGATTACATTTGGATGATGGCGACGCACGCTTTGCATTAAGCGGACTTGGTCAAGTGATCGTGTTTCCTAGTTTGAAACTTTGAATCCCTCAGGCCCAAATTGTACCTCTGAGTTCTAAGTTTAAATTGCTATCGGATATCTCATGGACAAGCACAATTATTATGCGCGTGCTACACAGATTACTTACATTGGGATGATGGCGTCACACGCTTTGCATGAAGCGGAAATGGTCAAGTGAAAGTGTTTCCAAGTTTGAAACTTTTAATCCCTCAGGCCTAAGTTGTACCTCTGAGTTCTCAGTTTAAATTGCTATCGGATATCTCAATGACACCAACCACTAACACAAAACAGATGCAAAGACAAATGGGCAAGGCATCATTCGCATTTTACTTACTTAATTAATTTTTATCGGTAGAATTGTGAAAGCTTTAAAGGTTTTCAACACTTTTATTTTGTTATATTGATCATGAACTTATCTTTGCGTTGTTTTTAACCGACTTCAAAAAAAGGAGAGGTCCTCCATTCGGTTGTGTATTTTTTTATGTTTCTTACCTCTTACCTCATAACTCCGTCATTATTATAAACCGATTTAAAAAATCTTTGCATACCCTTTGTATGCTTTTGAATTGATTCCATTTAAATTTCATCAAAACCAAACTACTGTTGGTGGATGTCGGTTTTTTTATATGAAGGATTATACATCTTTCGATCGAATTATCTCCAACTTTTAATTATCCAATCAAACATTTTTAGATGTATATTGTTACCGATTCCAAACATTTCTCGGACATTAAGAACATTTGAAAATTACAAACTGATCAGATTTATTTGACAAAAATGTCCAACATCTAATGTCCAAAAATAAAAATGTACAATAATAAAAACAATCAACTTGTTGAAATGTTGGTTTCTCTATTATTCTACGAACAAATTGTTTTAATTAAACTAGTGTTTTACATATAAATGGATTCTTGATGCAGTTGAAAACAAAGAACGAACGCGTTATTTTAAAACAGTTTTATGTTCACCTATCTTCGTTAGAGAATAATAGGTATCGCCTTTCCTTATAATAACAATATATTTTATGCAATAACGTACTCTATTGCTATAGTACTAAGACTATGCGTCATAGCAAAGGGGACCATAAAATTAAAATTTTACATCAATATGATAATTAAAGATGGCTATACCAGGGATGGATTTTGTAGGCAAGATTATCTAGACAAAGACAAAGTGTTTACGAGATATATTGCGTTTTAATGAGTTGTGCTTTAGTAATATTTTCTCTTCTGATCATAATACATTTCAGAATTTACAGTTAGTTGATTTTTACAAAGATTGTTTAGTTTATTTAAGTACAATAGTATAAAGCATAATGTTCATAAAATGAAAATTTGAAAGTAGACCTCATGATTTTTCATTCATTATCAGAAAACAGCCTCCATGGTCCTTGCCTGTAGACCCAGGAGTCGTGGGTTCGATTCCCACGGGAAGCATACTTTGTTTAGTTGATTCCAGTTTGGTTAGGACATTGCTGGCACCTGATTGTCTGATAATAAAGATTGTCTGATAGAAAAATTATTCCGTGCTTCGGAAGGCATGATAAGCCGTTGGTCCCGGCTGCCAGCGGCCGAGAGGTGGTTCCGAAGAACTCTGACACCAGGGTGTGCATGGTTAATACCCATGTCACTTACACGAAATGATGATGATCATCATTGTAGCTGTAAGAAGTTCACTACAAGACAAAGGCCTCTCTCATGGATTCCTCGTTCCATGGGAAGATACTTACAAACTCACTTCGCCTGGCAGGCAGTTTCTTTGGCTTCTAGTGATTCCGACGCTGCTGCCCAGCGAAAGCATTTTTAAGCAGTGCATATTATTAACGCATAAATAAATATATACGGACAAATCACACAGATTGAGCTAGCCCCAAAGTAAGTTCGAGACTTGTGTTATGGGATACTAACTCAACGATACTATATTTTATAACAAATAAATATATAGATACACAATCTAAGACCTAGGCCAATCTGAAAAAGATCATTTTCCTTGACCTGGCTGGGGATCGAACCCGGTCACTCCGTGTCGCAGGCTGGCGTTTTGACCGCTGCGCCACGGAGCTAGTCAACATGAAGTAACTTTGATACCTACAACATGAAGTAATTTTGATAACAGCACCGATTTTTGATGTGCAAAATTTCAACACAATCCTTTCAGCCTTTTTGGCGTAATTGAGTAACAAACATCCATAAATCCATACTCCATACATACTCACAAACTTTCGCGTTTATATTATATTTTCAATGTATATGTAAGATATGGGACTTAGTACCTGAAATAAATGATTTTATTATTATTATTATTAGTAATAAATAAATAAATATATACGGACAAATCAAACAGATTGAGCTAGTCCCAAAGTAAGTTCGAGAGTTGTGATACGGGATACTAACTTAACAATGAAGGCCTGTCAATCTGAAATAGATCATTTTCCATCTTGACTTTGACCTGACCGGGGATTGAACCCGGGCACCCTCGTGTCGCAGGCTGGCGTTAACCACTGCGCCACGGAGCACGCATCAGGAGTAAGGATTATAGTACCGTTGCCACAACAATACTTGGCTTTAGACTGGTTTCAGTTATTTTTGTGACTTCCAAAGGATTTGTTTAGAAGTAAATTAGGATAATTATCTAATTCATCACATGCCGAAAATAGTTGCAATACTGAGGCAGTATACATATACTGCCTCAGTATTGCAACTATTTTCGGCCTTTTGTTGAACTTGGTCACATGACGGGAGATGCCATGTTTAGAAATTCCCCAATTAAAAAGACTTTATTTTCAAAACCGTTCAAAAATAAAAAAAAACATCGCACACAGACCAAAACATTAGTGTAGTAACCAAAAGCCACAATTACAGGGTATTGTGAAAAGTAGATACAGTAAGAACGTGAGTATTGAACCAAGCCCGGATTCTCATAGACACATTAGCGGTAGCGTTTTTATGATTTAATTAACGGTGTGATAAAATACCGTGATTTCTAACAGCTTGCTACCATTCGCACCGTAGTTATAGTTTGTTACCTTGGATGGTATTGACCTGCGAAGTTCTTGGATTTACTGATACTTAGATCAGAATAAGAAGAATTACTAGTATTTTTGCCGTGTAGTTTCCGGCAGAGTAGAATAGGACCACTCCAAGTCTTCCCATGGATGTCGTAAGAGGCGACTTAGGAAATACAAGCTAAACAAAGCTCATAAACATCAATAAGACCTCTCCAACCCGTATGGCCAGCGAGGAGAGTGTAGGCCAAATCCTCTGTCTGCTCTGGCTAAGTATAGCTCCAGTAGTACAGAGAGGGTCATGCTCCTGCAGTGGAGACTAAGACCTGATGATGATGATGATGATGATGACTAGTATTTTAAAGGTTTTAACTCACATTTTTTAGGATATTCACGGATAATGCTGTCAGTTTCAGTCTATTCAGGCCTTCGTCAGGATGAGTGAGAAGGACGTCGCGGCGCGGCGCGGCGTCCGATGGTCACTCGCCTTAAAGATGACCTAACAATTGTATACGAAAAGCCAAAAATTTGTATAAAAAATGCCATGATTTAGCTTTTATACAACTTGCTACCATTTCGCATTGTAGTATAGTTTATGAACTTGATTGGACCTGCAAACTTTTTGAATAAACTTACTAACTCATCAGATCGCACATACCTATAAGTACATACTAATCACGTCTTACAGAGTCTAGTCCCATAAGACATTAAGGCCTTGGTGGGCGTGTTGATAGAAAAGGTAATTAAAATGGCTAGAATCATTGCCCACAACATGATTCATGAAATAATCACCTATTCCTCGGCCGGCTATTACACCCCGGGGGCATACACAAACATCTGGTACAGTCAATGTTTTTTTCAGCATGAATGAAGATGGACCAGCATAATCAAATCAGAATTATGATTTTTTATTTAATAAATCAGATATAATACATAAGACAGGGACAAGTACAAAGAGATTAGAGATCTTTGCCCAGCAGTATCCTACGGCTGGGTAATCTCTCATCTTTTTGGGTGGTTAAAGGTTAAAAATCCAGAGAGGTCGACTTATTACGACAAATAAATTACAATCAAAACGTATGGATATTTGAAATAACGTACCTTGCTGAAGATTCTCGTGTGTGACGAAATATAGTGTGACACGCAAGGATTCCCTTCTTTGAGGATTTTAACTTCTTACTGTGCCATTCCACTGTGTTGATATTGATAGTTCCTGACAGTTTTTTGGCACGCCACACATTATCTAAGTATCATCACCTTCACCGCTTTTTATCAGTTCTTAGCATTTGGTCGTGAGTCGTGGTAGAGCCACGCTACCGGCAAAATTAATTTTTGCTAGTAGCATGAATGGGCCGGCTCATCCGAGGACACCACACTCTCACAGAAAATCGACGTGGAGTACGTAAGTAGTAGTACTTATTCTGTGTTTTGAGCACAAGCTTTACCGCTTCTATACTTCCTTCGGTGAGTAAGTGGACCGGATGCCCATCTTTCCTCCTGCCCCCACCCATTTCCTTCCCCTAACTCCTAGATAGGCCGGCAACTGTCCTGTCACGCCCTGGTGATGCAGTTGACCATATGCAGCGGTGATTACTTACCATCAGGTGACTCGCTTGCTCGTTTGCCGTCCTATATCATAGGAAAAAAGCATTTAAATAAAATTACTTTTATATACGGTATTATCGCCTATATTACATTATTTTTAACTCTACCTTTTTTTTTTTTTTTTACCTATCCTAACCTAACGTTTCGATAACTTTACAGTTTTCATGGTCGCTTGTAGACTAAGTTGACATTTGTCTTTGTGTTGTAAGAACTATACAAAACTACCGCCTACAATATTTATTGATAACGTTCCGGATGTACGCAGTATTGGCTCACGGTGTCTGAAGGTCTTGCAGTCTTGTGATGAGCTTGAGATTTTGTTAAATTGATGACAGGATCCCAAGCTGGCGGTGACTGCCAACCATTCTCTCTATTGAAATTAGGATGTTTTTAATTTCAATAGCCTCACGAAGCATTCTTGGCATGTATCTTTTATTTAAATGACAATCGCTAGAACATCAGGAACCTTTTTAAGAAAAGCAGTTAGTATTTATGATCTTATATTTAGCTAATCAAGTTACGAATCAAGTAAAGTAGATTTGCCCGTTTTTTACATAAATGTAATATACTACCTGTAGATAATATAGGTCTACGTAGTCTCGTATTTTTTTTATGATCATACGTCGTCACTATTCGAAAAGTTTTATCTGGTATCCTTGTACCACATGTGGTAGTAAATCTTACCGATTATTTGTATGAGGGGATCCCATGTGGCGTGAATGTTTGCGTTCTGACTAATGAGCAGTATGGGAACGAAGTTTGTGATTTCCAAGATTGTCTATGAAGGTTATGTAGTCATCTAATTTAAAAATGGTATAGTTGTGAAAAAAATCTTTATTGCACTATGAACACACTAAAAGTAGAGTTCTCAGCGGGAATTTCAGCGCACTGCACGGCTATTTTTTTTTGGATTGCTTTGCAATTTTTTTCTAGTGGACTATATAATGTTAAATCGAGGCAATATGGTAGTGAGATTTACTAAGCGAGCTGGTGGTTGTCTGCCTCGCTGCATTGTCTCTAATCAAACCAGTGGATTCGTGGCAATTGTCGCCAGAGGCTCCGAAGAATCAACTAAATGAACTACACTATCATTTCGTTGATTCCAACACGATTTAGAAAAAAACTAATAAATGGCGCTATTGGCTAACTAGACACTGGCTAAAATAAGCGTCAGAATGAAGTTTAAAAAAGGAACAAGTTTATATATATTAGCACATATTCGACACTACATTTTTAGGGTTTCAATCTTAAAAAGGTAAAAAGAAACCCATATAGGATCACTCGGTTGTCCGCTGTTCGTCTGTCCATCTATACAGATGTCAGATCTATAAAGACCGTCTTTCTCAAAAACGCGTGGATTTAAATAGTTGCATTTGATAATATCACTACTAAAATTGATTGTTAAGTTAAAAAAGATTGCTAATTTGCTCAAACTTGTATAGGAATCGAAAACTATAGGCTGCTTGACGTTGACTTAAAATCTTGAAGTTTGGCATGAAGTAAGGTCTTACGGGAGGAATAAAGGAAAAAATCCGAGAATTTGTAGTAAGAACTAAAAAGAATAACTTTTTGTACGGAACCCTCGGCACGCGATTCTAACTCACACTTGCCCGGTTTTTGGTGTGCACATACCTCATTCTTTAATAAAATATATTTTTTATTCAAACATTTAGTATTTTCACAAACTTCTTTTAGAACCGAGACAAAAAATCAAGGGTCATCTCTTTTTTGAATTTAGTCTAAGTACGTACGTCAAAATACCTACGTCTATGTACTTTTGTTTCTAAAAGTTATCCTTACTCCTTTACTTATTCGTCGTTACTCTTAAACTGTAATATGTTCTAAAAAGGTTAACTAAGTAGGTTCTTTCAACAATCTTTGAAATATTCTCTTAGTTTCGCCAAGAACCATGTTCTGATCTCCTCGCGCAGTTGTCCATTGTTGCTAAACTCGTTTTACTAGCTGGTATTAATAGAGCAGTGGCTCAGCAATCAAGATGCACCTGCTTGCTTTCTGGTCAAGTGTGAGAGATAACTGCCATTTGAGGTTCTGCACAAATAGATTCTTTGTGAAAGGGAATACTATATTTTAATTTGAGTTTGTAAGAGTATTTTTCGTGTTCAAAATAAGAAGAAGAAGAGAAACGGTCGTAAGATTGATCGGGTGACTTAATATAAACAGTTTGAAACATTTCATTTGTTGTTCAATACGTGAAACTGAGTTTAAAATAACAAACGACCGACAGGTTAATCTACACTAATACTATAAAAAGGAGAGATTTGATTGTTTGTTTGTTTGCATTGAATAGGCTCCGAAAGTACTGGACCGATTTAAATAATTCTTTCACCATTAGACTCCTACATTATCTTTAATGAACATAAGCTATAGAATATTTTTAAAAAAAGTTTGGGATCCGTATGAAAACTTCGATAATGTAACCCAAGGTGTGAAAAAAATTGCAAGAAAAATCCTTCTATCGCGTAAGCTGCGGAAACTATTGATAGTATTATAAAGATGTTACATCACTTCTTAGTTGTATGTTACAATTAATTAACTATGTTATGATGCTACTTTTTGGAATATTTAAAACAAGAGTCTTTGTTTTCTTAAAAAGCTGGCAACGCTCTTGTCACACCCCTGGTGTTGCAATTGTCTATGGGCAGCGGTGATTGTTTACCATCAGGTGACTCGCTTGCTCGTTTGCCATCCTATGTCATAAAAAGTGGAATAGAAAGGAACCCTAAAAACATTTTATCGATTTGTGGCATCGATTGCACGGTCACTCCTCTTAATTGGACCGTTCCACGACTTAATCACTCATATAAAGGTAGGTCTTATTAAAACTTTATTAAACAGAATACTTGAACTTTAGTATCGATATTAACAATAAACAATACGTTGCGATTGTTATCGAATTGAACAATCGATATTATACTGCGTAAATTATTAGGCACAATGACCATTCAACTGATGTATTAATAAAATATTGCAGCCGGTTCTTAAATACAAATCGACAGTTTCGATTTACTTGAATAAAAAAATTATTGTGTCAGTCGTGTAAATAGGCTAGTTTCCTAAAAAAATATAATTAGTCCGTCAGTTAGATATTCAAAAAATATAAGACACGTATTTTTTCTTTTGTCGATTAAACAAAAAATTATAAAGATATAGCCCTTTGAAGTTCCGTGTGACGTCATAGTTTGCTACAATTTTTAGCAAACTTTGACGTCACGAGCCCCCACTCTTGAACTTTGATGCGCTTTATCTTTATTATTTATTGTTTATTTGATAAAAGAAAAAATACGTGTCCAATATTTTTTGATTATCTAACTGACGGACTAATTGTTATGGTATTATTACGACCTAGGAAACTAGCCTATTGTGACTTATGTTAAATTGTGTTGTGACCTATATAGCGGGTGTTGCGCGAACGAAAAACGTCGCTATTTAAAGCCATTAAGCTACGCAGAACTATTAGGCGATTAGGAAAAAGGATGAAAAGTCTTAATATTTTCATACTTATATTTTTATAAAAAAAAAAATTAAAAGAGGCCGACCTCCATGATGTAAATATAAATATTGTCATGTGAGAATTATTGTTTAAGACGTAAAAATTACAAAGTTTACGAAGAAAAATGTTTCTAGATGTCATAATATATATATATATATCATTTTTAAATTTCCTATGTATCTGTTTCAAATTCCAACAAGAGGGCAACCTTGTTCAAGGATCTACCTAAATTATACAAATACTTTAGATGTATTTAATTAATTCAGTGCATATTACTAGTGATTTGAAAACACCTTATTTTAATCGGCAAGATTTATTTTAAATTTGTAGACGAATTAAGGACCGATGACAATATTAATTTAATTTGATAATGGTCACCTAATGTTAAGCGATCGTTGCCCATGAACAACTGCAACACCCGCAATATTACATAGGTACACCTAGAGACCTACCCTCTTTTAGTTAAAATATGTTTTATCCTTATCCCTCTTTGCAAGCTATATTTATATCATGACCTCGTCTGGCCCTGATTTAGACATAGGTGCTCGTACTTTTCAACGAGACCCCTGTCCAGGACAAGTTGCGCAACGAGGCCCTATATTGTCGATAGCTCATTACAAGAGGCATGACCCCATGACTCCGCAGACAGGGCATGGAATGAGAGTGGGGGGCAAATAGAAACTGTGTGGTGCCTAAAATTACCTGCATATTCATATGAAGATTTTGATCTATAAATGACTTATGTTATATCTAGCTTGGTATTTCGCGATCCTCGAGTCTTACCTAACTAAAACCGATAGAATTTGAGTATTTAATTATAGCTACGGAGGTACTACGGAGGTTACCCTATGACTTGTTGCCTTCTCTGCTTGCTTCTTGTTGCTGTCACAAACTGGCAGTCTACTAGATATTATGACAACAATTGTAGCGCTCAAAACAAACGATAAAAAAATAAAAATACAACGGGTTGTACTCCAGGTGTGCCGGCAGAAGTGAAATCTCCGCGCAGTAGAAAGAGAGGAGGTTAATGTGACGAATTAACAATACTCCACATTAAAAAGTGACGAATTTACTTTGATTTTGCAAAAAAGAGGTGTGGCATATTTACAACTACCCAATGCAGGGAGTATTGGGTTGTTGTAAATTTGCCACACGCCTCCCATACCGCGACGGCGGTCTCAGGTCACGTGTCCGTCTAACGAATTTTCGATCAGGTCACGTGTCCTGACGCGAGTTTAAAATGGTTTACCTGTCCCAAAAAGTGCACAACGCCTCTAAGGCCCAAGTTCACCGACTTTGTCTAATCAACTGATCACAAAAACCGACGATCAAAACTCAACGCTTGTTTAAACAGGCGATCATAAAACATGTGTTCACCACGCAAATTCGACCATTGATTACTAAATCGAACGATTTTGAACGAAAGAATGAACAATATACAGCCGTCAAATTCTGAAGTTGAGTATACGCATGCAAAATATAGCGTTGACAGAACTAAATGACATGGTCGGATAATACTATTATGACACCAAATTGAATACCATTAGAATATGAGCTATCTGAGTGTTAAATTGCCTACTCCTTTACTTAGATTCATTATTGTTGTTGTCATAATGTCACAATGTCATAATAATAGATGGCTTTGCGTGGTGATTTCGTTTGTTTAACATCAAAGATTGCGCGCGTAAAGTTTACCCTGTGAAATAAAAATCTTATCCCCTCAATAATGGAAGGCAAAAAGAGAACCACCAATTTTACACCCGATGAAAAGAGGATTCTTTCGGAGTTAGTGTTAAAATATAGAGACAGTGTCGAAAATAAGAAGACAGATGCGGCAACAAACACACAAATATTAAATGCGTGGATTCGTTTGGCAAACGAATTTAATAGCATGAGTACATTTTGCCACAGAAATCATCAAAGTTTAAGAACATGCTGGGATAACATAAAACGGCAGAGCAAAAAAGATAAAGCCTACATCAAGAAAGAGTTTATTACAAGTTTGATGGACTTAACCTTTAAATTCAAGTGACAGATCATACGAACTAAAATGTCAAAATCTCTAATCAAGAGTTAATCAAGGAAGGGAAGGTCCGTCAACATAATCAACTGATTAACTGGCGAAATCGCCGTTTAAGGATTAGTGAACACGACGATATCGTTAATCGACTGTTATATGATATTAACGACTGGTTAAGAGTTAATCGGTTGATTTAAAAAGTCGGTGAACTCGGGCCTAAAGAAGTTTTCACTTAAAAAAACCCGTTATTAAAATACATATTCTTATAAGACACTACTTGTCTTAAAAGAATATGTATTTTAATAACGGGTTTTTAGAAGTAGGTATGTACCATAAGTAGCCTTTTCATTCTTATGAACAAAATTATGTACCTAATATACTAAAAAAACTTAATTTTAAATTGTGTGCCTATTTGTAACCGACCTCAAATAAAGGAGGAGGTCCTCAAATCGGTCGTATTTTTAATAACATTGTTCCATTTAAATTTTATCATAATCAGTACAGTAGTTTGATTGAAGTCTTTTTTGAAAGATTACCTAAATAGGCGTTTAAATTTTCAATTAAATACTCCGGATATACACGGTTCAGCCCGTCGATATGAACAACTTTCCCTATGGGACCAATGCAGAGAAATAAAAAAAAATTACATTTCCATACAAAAATGTTCCGTCTCTACCCGGTCAATTTGATTGTGTTCATATCAATGGGCTGAATCACTCCTTTAAGGGTCCAAAATGAATTAAAATTCTATCTAGGAGAATTCGAATCTTTCCCAATAAGTAAACAAGATATTTCCCATCATTAACAAATATAATACATATTCGTGGCACATACGTAGTTAAGCCAATTTGGCGTTCAAAAGCAGCCATCATCGCTTTGATCCGGCCGCCAATCAAAATGCCGGAGTGGCAAGCAGTATGGAAAATAGAAAATGAGCAAAACAACGCTCGTTTAGATCACTAACACTGGAGTTCCGGGAATGTAGGCATCATGCCAAGCCTCGCTGATAAAACCGGCCAAGTGCGAGTCGGACTCGCGCACTAAGGGTTCCGTACATTATATATAATAAATTTGAAATTATTAAAATTATTTTTATTATATGATGTAATTCAAAATTAATGCTTTTCGCATTTTTTTCTTTGTCTGTGCTATAAGACGTTACTTCGTACCAAATTTCAAGATTCTGAGTTCACGGGAAGTACCCTATAGGTTTTATTACCCCTTTAGATTACCTTGCGAGTGTCGAAAAAACACTAAAATTTGCGGCATAACCAACTTTATCTTTTAATTGCGTTGGCTTAGAGTTTGATTTTTCACAGCTCCAAGGGACAGTAGACCTGAGTATTTGATATGAATTTCAGCTTGATACCTTTACGCGTTCATGAAAAACCCTATTTCTTTGGAACGCATACCGTTCACGCTTGACAGACAGACTGACAGACAACCGAGTGATCCTATATGGGTTCCGTTTTTTCCTTTTGAGGTACGGAACCCTAAAAAGCGATAAAAAGGCTTTTCTTGCCTCTAAATTTTGGTCAATTTTGGTTGGAAGGGAATTTAGGCCGTGGTAGATCATTAGCTGTATTTCTAAATATAAGCGGCCAAGTGCGAGTTGTGATCGCACGCGAAGTTGACTTACCACCATACAATATTTATCTACAAATAGTGATGGGTTGCTGCATCGCCTACTGATATGATTCCACAGATTTTCGCCCGTTCCCTTGATTGGCATTAAGATCTGCGCAGTTGGTACATTCTTCGTTTTTTATTTTCTCCCAAACCAGCTTAGAAGATATATTACCTATAACCAACGCTCAAAAACACGTTTTTTTTGGGGTACTCTAAATTTCTCATGTATTTATTTTTTTACCCTTCTGACCTACCCAGAAGGAGGGTAGTGTTTTTCGTGCGTTATGTAGGTATGTCTGTTCCATTGTCATCTCCTGTAGCCTAAACAGTTCAAACGATACCAAAGCGAGAGGTATCATTAGATTTGTATTTTTTGCCGGAGTGTTGACATAGACTGTGCAAAAAGCCTATATGGCGGACGTAAACTGTTAATAAGGCAGTCGGTTTTTGTTTATGGAAACCTCAGAACAAGAACTACCTTGTTCTGAGATGGAAACAAAACTTGTTTCATTTATTCTGTCCGCAATGAATATACAGAATATACATGTGAAAATTTAGAGTTCCTACCTATTACAGTAGAGTTCCTACCTATTACAGTTAAATAGATACAGTCTTTTGACAGACGGACTTATTAATAGGGTTCCTTTTGGTACAGAACCCTTACAAATGAAGAGGTTCTTAATTCGTCGGAATCTTTTTTATATTTATATTCTCGATTAATCGAAACCCATTTAAACTTCATCGAAATCGTTTCAGTACTTGGTTGGAGGTTGAAGTCGGATTTTTATCTGAAAAATTATCAAGTAATAATCGAATCTTCGAAAAAATCGATACTTCTGATATGTATAACGAATAATATTGCGATAGTGAAGGAAAGCGCTCGGAAATAGGGCTTAGTCGCGATTCACTTAATCCGATGGAGTCTCGGTGCTCAAATACTTAACATTAAATCACTAGAACGACAGAACATCGCGGCTTCTAGACTCCAATCACAACCGGGGAATTATTACTAAGTAAGTAGAGAATTAATAAATTAGATCTCGCTTGAAAGACGGGGAATTTATTACGCTAGCAATCTGAAGCTGTTGTTGTTTATGAACATAAATACGAATTTGTGACCTTATTACTTAAAGGGTGGACAGACCTATGGCAAGGAGAGTTTCGGGCGCAGAAAAATGTTCTTTTGGGAATTGGGAACCTCTCCAGAGCGGACCTTAGTAATCCGGGTGGTTAAAAACTGAGTAATAACTAGCCATATTAATGTTATATATTCAAAAGTAGCTCAATGGCTGTCGGTCTGTCTGTCGTTTAACTTTTGAAGGCGGCTGAATATAGATAACCCGGGAAGGATTTATCCCGGGTAAAGATACTGTTTTCGGTGATTCAGACAAGCGAGGCCGTGGGCGAAAGCAAATAAGTACTTTTTATAAATTAGAAAGTAACTCTGTCTATTTGTCTGTTATGTCTCCGCGCTTTAAGCACTAAGAAAAAAAATGTTCCCATAAGGGTTCGATATTCACGTGAATGGGATAAAGTGAGTTATGATGTCATAATTGTCAACATACATTTTATTTCACACATACATATGTTGCATTATAACCATCAGAATATATATTCTATCCCTAGATAATAACACAAGTTGAATTAGAGCAATAATCTTGAAAACATTCAAAATTGTTTCATGATTACTATGTGTCCACATCAAAACAGCAGTCTTCAAATAAAATTGTACCCAATTCAAATTAAATATGACAAATGATCGACAAGCGACTTATTTTCTCCAGTATACGGTATAAAACATTCCGGAGCCTTCAAAATATCTGTAATTTACCGTAAATATGTGTACCACCAGCACGCCTCATCATGGCTCCATAGCTAACATTCTTACAATATTTATACTTTTACAAATATCTGTGACATATGCAAGTGTTGATTTAAAAGAATTAAACAAAAAAGGTTTAAATAGTTGTCCAACAAAATGCATTTCTAATATCATCAAGGAACAGTTCCCTTGCAATACCCTTTTAAATCTAATTACAACAAAAGGTGACCTTGACCAACTTATTAAATATCTCAATGCAGAAGATTGCTACAACGTCGTAGTGAGAACCTTTTCCTACGTACAGCATTGGCCGTTTACTCCAGATGTTTATGTCATAATTGCTCAAGATACGGAGGAACTGTCGAAGGAAATGTTTCAAATATCATTCGATTTCTTCTGGAAACCTCAAATAAGAATAATCGTTCAAGTCATGAATTTGGGAGAAGATAATCTAAAAATTGCTTTTGATGTGTTTTTAAAATACAAAATGTCAAATGTCCTTTTAATAGATTGTACTAATGACGATACGTTAATTTATACGTATTTTCCTTTTGATAAAAACAACTGTGGAAAAAGATACGACATCGTTACTATTGGAGAATGCAACAATAATGATGTTATACAAAACATTAATAAGAATCGTATCAACTACTTAAGAAATTGCACAGTAACAGCTTTACTGCATGAAAATTATCCAGCAGTTATCACCGACGCAAACAAGTTTCAATTTTATGGAGTGGGAAAGCATTTGAAGGGTGTAGAACAAATCGTTTTTAAATATGCCGCTCATAGAGAAGGCATGATTATTCACGATATAGTACATCCTAAGAAAATTAATCTTAGTATAGTTTTGGCAAATGGTAAAGTTACTGGTATATTGCACTATTTGCAGAATGGCTCTGTAGATATAGTCATGGGGGGACTTATGTTGATGGCAAATCGTGCACAGTCGTTTGATTTTGTATGGGGATACAACTATTTCCATTTTGGTTTATATTCATCAGCGGCTAAAGAGCACGTCTGGAAAAAAATACTAACTGAGTTCAGCCTAAATACGTGGATTTTAATAATACTTACTTATTTATGCGTCACAATAGTATGTATGAAAATAGTTAATTTAAAACCTAAGATAATTATCAATCCTGTACATCTAGTAACAGCAATATTTGGGTTCTTTTTATCAGAAAACACCAACAATATACTTTTGAAGACAAATCGATTGAAGTTCGTGTTAATTTTATGGATTTGGTTTTCATTCTTCATCATTAACTTTTACAATTCTGATCTTTACAGCTTCTTAGCAAATCGTGTTCAAAAATTAAAACACACCAATCTGAAGCAATTGAAAATGTCAGGGTTTAAACCTTGCGTATCTGATCTCATAAGAGGACTTTTTTTACAAGCTTTCAATCAAAAAGTACCAAAAAATGCAAATTTTAGTGAATGCAGGGACACCGAAAGTGCGTTCGATATGGTTGCATTACGGAATGATTTATTCTGTATAGATACATATCCTATTTACAATTTATTATCCCACAAATACATTGGTGATGATGGTACCCGTAAACTTGATGCGACTGCTATCTCTTTCCCTTTTGTTACCGTTGCCATGTATCATGCCAAAGGGTTTCCCTTGCACGACCGGTTGGAAAACTATGGGAAACGACTTTTTGAAAGCGGGATACTAAAGTATCAGATCAGAAGAATTATAGTCAAAAGATTTATGTTTAGAACTAAGGCAATTCATGTATTTAAAAAGTATAATACATTAAAATTAAGTGACTTGAGAATACCTTTCTACGTATTGCTTTTTGGCTATGTCGTATCGTTTATTTGTTTTCTCATTGAAATAATTGTAGCAGCGTATGTAAGCAGACCCCTGTACCCATTCATATTGTAAAGGACATACTACACAGTACAACCGTACTATCCCCATATAGGCAGTAATACAGGTATGATAATTGAAACGGCCAAGTGCAAGTCGAACTCGCGAGGAGAGGGTTCTGTACGATGAATTTAATTTTCTTTAATTATACCCCTTTTAATTAAACTATGTACTTATAGTTTCTTATAGGTTTTCCTGTAATATTTTTAGTATTAGTAAAACCCTATTTTATGTATTACTTTTAAATGTTTGGGTTGTGAGCGTGCATATTTGGAGATGAGTATTTCGTCTATTTTGTTGAATAACTTTAAAACTGTATGTTCTATAATAACAAAATATATCTTACCACACAATAAGTTAGTTTATTTGATACAAGTGACCCGCCCCGGCTTCGCACGGGTAGATATAAGTAGATTTAAGCTTATGTTCATCAGGGATACTGTAGGATTCTAATGGTGAAAGATTTTTTTAAACGATCTAGAAGTTTCTGAGCCTATTCAATGCAAACAAACAATCAGTCAAATCTTTCCTCTTTATAATACTATATTTGTGTAGATGTCGCAAAACATGGTTTTCAATACTTTTTTAAACTGTTTTCAACCCCAAATGTGCCCCTAAACTCAAAATTATTCGCTTTTGCTACATAGGTACATACCTATTTCTAGTTCCTTCACATAAATCCTCACGTGTGCCAAAGTTCAAATAAATAGGGCTAGTAAATTCGGAGCAAATTGGCTGTGTGTGACAAACGGATAGACGGACAGACAGACACACGAGTGATTTATAAGGGTTCCGTTTTGTCACTCGATCGTACGTAACCCTAAAAATGAAGCCAAAAATACTACATACCTACTATTTAATTTATAACTCACAGATCAATAACCATGAAATACAATCAAACGAACTTAAGTATATACTTTAATAAAATAATCATTCATATAAAAAACTGACTTCAACCAAACTACTGAACCGATTTTGATGAAATTTAAATGGGATCAATAGGAAAGAAGTGAATTAAAATTAAAAAAAAGATTTTTTAAATGGTTTCAGAAATGACAAAATTATTCGGTAACAAAAATTAATAAAAAAAACAAACGAAATGATAATCTCTTCTTTATTTTGAAGTCGGTCTAAATATAATACAAATTACATTTTCAATCATTAATAAAAACAATGTACGTAGCCATTAAGTATATTTAGTATAATATCAGGTTTTAGTTCCAATCAATTTATCTTTTTCATGTGTCTTTAGAGGCAAAGACAATGGTAATGTACAAAAGTCACAATCATTTGTCTCATTAGAACAGAAATATTTACTTTGAGACAATTTACTTTGCGTGCTTCCGCCACCAGTTAGTTCATGCAAACTATTGCTGGCCAGCGCCCACCCACTACTGTTAATCCCTTCATACCCGCCACCAATAGTTGATGCATGCAACCCTGGTCGATACTGCTGCATCCGTTGAGGCTGCAGCAATGTCGGCCGTCGTGCTCGCGACACGTGTTTCGCCTCTACACGAGGCATCTTCAGGCAGTGAACCCTAGATGTTGATCCTTCGAATGACAAGCAACGAAGTCATTCGTTCAACATCTAGGGTTCACTGCCAGAAGATGCCTCGTGCAGAGGCGAAACACGTGTCGCGAGCACGACGGCCGACATTGCTGCAGCCTCAACGGATGCAGCAGTATCGACCAGGGTTGCATGCATCAACTATTGGTGGCGGGTATGAAGGGACTAACAGTAGTGGGTGGGCGCTGGCCAGCAATAGTTTGCATGAACTAACTGGTGGCGGAAGCACGCAAAGTAAATTGTCTCAAAGCTTTGACTTCCGCAAAGTAACACCTGAGTCTATTAACTATCTTAGAACAGAAATAGATTAGAAACCCATATTGCACATCAAAATAAAAAGAAGAAGAATAATTGTCTCATCTTCAAAACTAGAAAATGGGCAAAAGTCGTAAATATATTCATATTTATATATTTATATTTTAAATTCATATACATAATATTTCATTGACGACCTCTGTGGGTCAAGTATCGCAATAGCCTTTGAATCGCAGGGCCCAATATTATAACATCCCAGTGGATACTGTTCCTGAAGGATCTACATCCACACAAGATCATCATCATCATCAGGTCCTTTTTAGTCTCCACTACAGGAGCACGACCCTCTCTGTACTACTAGGGCCATACTTGGCCATAGCAGCCAGAGGACTTGGCCTACACTCTCCACGCTGGCCAGACGTGTTGGAGAGGTGTCTTAGATGTTTATAAGCTTTGTTTAGCTTGTATTTCCTAAGTCGCCTTCTACGACATCCACGGGAAGACTGGAGTGGTCCTATTCTACTCTGCCGGATACCACACGGCTAACACACAAGATACCATGCCTATAATGCATACCAATATTATTTATTATGATACATATTTAAGTACTACCCGGCCCGTCTTTACCACATGCCTTCTTAACCACTGCTGGAACCCCTTATCATCTTCATCAAGTATTTTTACTCTCCGCTGGAGAAGCATGACCCTCTCTGTACTACCGGAGAAATACTTGGCCAGAGCAGACAGAGGATTTGGTCTACACTCTCCTCACTGGCCAGACGGGTTAAATAGATGTCATTGATGTTTATGAGCTTTGTTTAGCTTGTATTTCCTATGTCGCCTCTTACGACGTCCATGGGAAGACTAGCAGTGGTCCTACTCTACTCTGCCAGAAACCACACGGTTAACCCGCTTATCTACCAACGCGCAACTTGCTGACGGGCAGGGGGGGAGTGCAATGTAGACCAAAGCGCCCGGTCCGGTCTTTGGCGCCCCCTAATACCTAGCGATCGGGTGTGCCGCATCCCTTGCACCCCCGGGGTGTACTTTCCGTGCGCTGTCGAGGAAAAATACTACTAAATGAACCTGTCCCGCTGCAGCACTTATAACGCTAAAATTTCGAGAGAATATCTAGAGAGCTATTAGTGCCATTAAAAGATTAGTCGGTGTCGGCATGCAGTTGCTAATCTGCATTCTACGGGTCTAGATAAGCCTGCGCCACAATTAATGAGGTAGGAGATGGATAACCTGTTTAGAGGTAGTACTTATATACTTTAATCTTATCAATAATACGATGTTAGATTTGGTGCACTTTTATTTGTGTTCTAGGCTCTCGATAGCCTACAGACCTGCACACTGCATAGCTATTGCTCCGAGGCTGAGTTTCGAATACTAATTGCATGAGCACAGATGGGACTTCATCCTCTAATCCCGACTGCGAAGATATTTATGCCGATGCCAAGACGATGGTGGGATGAGTAGCGGGCACAGAAATAGATCGAGAGTAGCGGGCCTGCAACTCGTACTGCGATGGTGTTCATCGCGCAACATGAAACTTCGTAACTAGTGCTATTTCATTTGTGATCTAGGGGTCTAGATAAGCCTGAACTACCGCCTTTCCTCGGCCATTGTTACAGCATTGCTCCGATACTGCCTACATGAGCACAGACAGGACCTCAACCTCTTGTTCGGACTGCAAGGATATTATGTCGATGCCAAGACGATGGTGGGATGTGCAGCCGGCCTACGACTTGTGCTGCTATTGTGTTCTGTGTTCAGATCGGGCACCAGGAGGCGTCACATCTATTGCTCTTTCATTCGTGTTTTAGGGGTCAAGATAAACCTTCACTCTCGCCTTTCCTCAGCCGTTGTTACGGCATTGCTCCGAATACTGACTACATGAGCACAGACGGGACCTCAACCTCTTGTTCGGACTGCAAGGATATTATGTCGATGCCAAGACGATGGTGGGATGTGCAGCCGGCCTACGACTTGTGCTGCTATTGTGTTCTGTGTTCAGATCGGGCACCAGGAGGCGTCACATCTATTGCTCTTTCATTCGTGTTTTAGGGGTCAAGATAAACCTTCACTCTCGCCTTTCCTCAGCCGTTGTTACGGCATTGCTCCGAATACTGACTACATGAGCACAGACGGGACCTCAACCTCTTGTTAGGACTTCAACATGTTATTCCGATTGCGAGGACATTATGTCGATGCCAAGACGATGATGGGATGTGCAGCCGGTCTACGACTTGTGCTGCGATTGATCGCGCACCAAGAGGCGTCGCATCTATTGCTCTTTCATTCGTGTTCTAGGGGTCTAGATAAGCCTGCACTCCAGCCTTTCCTCGGCCCAATGGCCGTACAATTACCGTGGCCGTGTTCTGAATACTGACTGCATGAGCACAGATGGGAGTTCACTTTCTTATAAAGACTGCAAAGATAGTCGTATTATGTCGATGCCAAGATGATGGCCTGCGATTCGTGCTGCGATTGTGTTCAGATCGCACATCAAGAGGCGTCGCATCTATTCTCTTTTATCCGTATTCTAGGAGTCTAGATAAGCCTGCACTCCCATCTTTCCTCGGCCATTATTCCGCGGCAGAGTTGCGCATATTGAATGAGCACAGAATCTCAACTAAATGATGTTCAACAAACTTGCTCTGAAATGCAATTGGGTTAATACAGATTTATTCGAAGATCTCGTTTTAGATGTTTGCACTCAACATTGAGGTGCTCTTATTAAATTAAGAAATAAAATAGAGGGTAAAAAAATTAAGCGGGTGGAGTTTGAACCAGCGACCTTAGGTCTACTACCTAGGTCGTACATATGGTCATAAGGTCCCTGGTTCAGGCCCCGCCCGCGTGGAATTTTTTCACCATATTTTATTTCTTAATTTAATAAAAGTATATCAAAATAGCATTGTGAATGCATAATAAAACACTTATGAAAATACTGAGTAGGTAGTTGCTTATTTATTGAGATATAGTTTTTGCCTACAGCTCCGTCCGAGCGCATATTTTTTTGGATACTGAAAATCTGTACGGTTAATAATTAGGAAATTTTGTGTATTTTTCCCCTTAGAACGCTAAATTGTTGATTTACCGATTCAATTGATAGTTCTTTTATTATTGTGATTCAAATTTAATATTTCGACCACAGCATTTTAGTAAGAAGACGCCGCTCCAATCCATTTTTATTTCAATCTATGGTTAACACGGAATAGTCGCCGAGAGCGGAGAGAAAAAAGTAGGAGAACCACCAGCCCGCTGGTCAGATGACATTGTTCGGCTGAGTGGAAAACAGTGGATGAGACAAGTACAGTACCGCAGAAAATGGTAAAAAAGGGATGGGCTGATGTGGACTGAAAATGATGATGATGGTGATGGTCAACATGTATAACAAGGTTTCCATGGTCTTCTTCTTGTCGTGTCGCTGGCTCAAAACTATATTTTGTCCTTCCAATAGGACACCACCCTGATAGCTTCCTCTGAAACTCCACAGAAGTCAGCTTTTGTTAAGCTAGTGGGACATGAAGGGCACGAGAGGAGACGGGACATGGTCTTATATTCATGACGTGTTTGGTAAAATGATTTTTCTGTTTGTTCGCCACAATCAAAGTTATGATTAGTAAACTAGTAGACAAAGAAATATAAATAACAAGATAATAACAACAGCTTTATTTAAAAACTTATGTACTTATTTAAAAAAAAAAATCACCAGTGCTACAAATCATATAAAGTATTTTTACACATTGTGACATAGGTTATCAAGTATATACTATTACAGGTAATACGATCTATTTTGTTAAAGCATATACACTTCCTAAGGATACTATCCCTCCCAGAGCAATGAAGATAGTCAGAAGAACCTGAAACAAAATAAAACAATCCTTACTTACTATTATTATAAGTACAAATGTAACTCTGTTACCTCTTCATGCAATAACCACTGAACCAAAATTGACACACCGAGATGGTTGAAATACGGAAATGGATTCATTACCTATTTAGTTATTATTTATTTAAAAACATCATTACAAACAAGTAACGGTCATGTTTTTTAAAAAAATCTTTCAGAATAATTAGGTGGTCTGGTGAAAAATATTGGACACGTATTTTTTTTCGTCAATCAAACAAAAATTGATAAAGATATAGTCCGTTAAAGTTCCGCGTGACGTCCGTGACGTCATTTACCGGTACACTTTTTACCGGTCAGTTGTGTCATGAGTCCCCACTCCTGAACTTTGATGCGCTTTATCTATATCACCTTTTGTTTCATTGAAAAAGAAAAACTACGTTTTTTTATATTTTTTGAAAATCTATATAACGGACTAATTATATTAATTTGTATTTTTTTAGAAACAAGCCTATTGGCGGTCAGCATACTGAAAACAAAATGTAGAAGTGAAGTGCAAAAACAAAAGCCAAAGTTAAAAACTCTATAAACAAAATCATTAAGGGCCCGTACTACCTCAAACTGCTTTGCATGATTGACTGTTATATCAATAATAATTAAATACTCAAGTTGAAATAAACATGCAGCCAAGTTCAGGACTAACTCTGGTAACTATCTGACTCAAAAACACGATTGCGTTAAATTTTCTCAATAGAAAAAAATTGCAAAGTTGCCTCCAAATCACGTCTAATTTACTCGGTATATAGCCAAATACATTAAAATTAACCTTGAAACTTTTGATTATTATTGCATTACAGATAAGGCAGCCATCATATGTTTTTCTTTTTCGAATAATCCTTGAATATTCCTAAAAAACGAAAATATCCAAAGTAGCCAACGCGTTTAGACCATCCGCGTTTGTACCGCCACGCCACCTGGCATATGGCGGGCTCTTAACTTATATATCAAATACAAAATATTGAGCATAATATATTTCAAATACTTTGAAAATGCAAATAAACTACTTACAGTAAGCTAGCTTTTGGGATATGATTTTATATTTTGAGATACGTTTTTATATATATTGGGCCGATAAACACGTTTGTATGAAAATGTCGAATGTTTTTTGAGTTCCCAGCATTGATCTTGTAGGGAAAGTTGTGCTCTTTAATGGGAATGTCGGGAGAAAATTTGCACACTGTATACAGCATGATTTTATTAATTATATTAAAATCCTAGAATGAGAATCCCTAATTATACAGAATTGTAAGAAAAAAGGTAACAACGAAAAATAAAATTGGACCTCGCATACAAAATTGCCGATCAGCTGGGCGCATTTTTAAGGGAATTCAACTTTTTTTTTCGTTTTTTATGGTTCCGTACCCAAAGGGTAAAAACGGGACCCTATTAATATCGTTCCGCTATACGTCTGTCTGTCTATCTGTCTGTCCGTCTGTCATCTGGCTGTTTCTCATGAACCGTAATAGTTAGACAGTTGAAATTTTCACAGATTATGTATTTATGTTACCGATATAACAACAAATTCTAAAAAAATAGAATAATAGGATAAGGCAATCCCATTTTGGGATTCCCAATCCTTTATGGGAATCCCATACAACAAACGTGTTTTTTTTGCTTGTTTTTGCTCGATATTGATAACGGCAACATGTTGACGCTTGAAATATACACAGAATATTTAGTTATATGTTCACTTTAATAATAAATAATTGAATCAAAATAAAATTAATATTAAAGGGAGCCTCCCTTAAATATTAATTTTATTTTTATTAAATTATTTATTATTAAAGTAAACATATAACTAAATATTCTGTGTATATTTCATTGAGGTACGGACTCTTTTACAACAGACAATGTTTTTTTTGCTGTTTTTATAGATAACGGTACGGAACTCTTCGTCCGCGAGTCCGACTCGCACTTGGCCGGTTTTTACCTTTTTTTTTTCTTACAATTCTGTATAAAATTAGGGATTCTTATTCCAGAATTTTAATATAGTTCATAGGTACAAAATCACGCGGTATGTATCTATCTTTTATAAAATATAGTATCATTGAGCTAGTATACCACGACACAAGTATTATACACCTTATTGTGGGGTTAGCTCACTCAGCTTCTATATTCGTCTCTATATATTTATTTATTTGGGGTATAACTGTTGTTAAATTAATAAATAAATTATGGTGTAAAATAACTTCGGCGCCAAGGTTAGAACAGGCGGTGGCTCAGTTGGAAGAGCGTAAGTCGAACATAGACTTAAGGTCGCAGGTTCAAATCCCGCCCGCTTGAATTTTTTTCACCATATTTTATTTCTTAATTTAATAAGAGTATATCAAAATAGCATTGTGAATGCAAAATATAACACTTAAAAAAATAGAGCTTGTCGCTCGTTAGTAGGATAAAAAGATACGTACCTTGTTCTGCCACTGTCTATTCTTGATGCATTGGCTATATGGCATAGTGGTGAATGTGACTGAATTGTACAGCGGCACCCACGCATTAGGCAGCAACCAGAATAAAAAGTCGTCTAATGCCTTACGTAGGCGGTACGAGGGACGAGTCACCAGGTCTCGCATCTGGAATATTTATTACAAATAATTACTAAGACTACTTAATAAATAAATGCTTAATCAGTTTGGTCAGTGACGGAGCGAGACATATTTTATCCGACTTTAAAAAAGGAGGTTCTCAATTATTAAGCGACTTCAAACACGGATGAGTTTCCCAATTCGGTTGTATGTCTTTTTTAGGGTTCCGTACATCAATAGGAAAAAACGGAATCCTTATAGGATCGCTTTGTTGTCCGTCTGTCCGTCAAGAATCATTTTTTCTCAGGAACGTGTGAAGTTATCAAGCGGAAATTCATATCAAATACTCAGGTCTACTGTCCCTTGGAGCGGTGAAAAATCAAACTTCTAAACCAACTCAATTAAAAGATACACGCGTTAATCACCTATCGCCCAGTTAGTGTGTGCAAGTTACGCATGTAAAACAACCCAACACGTGATCCCCACTGGGATAGGTGACCCCACCACAAGAGACACACAAATTCTCGAGCTCCTCCGGGCTCGAAAATCCGTGTAAGCCGTTGGTCACAACTTTGTCAGATGCCTTGAAAAATCTGACACCAGTGTTGGCCAATTACACACAAGAAAACAAGCAAGCCTATCGCCTAGAGCAAAATGATCAGCAAAGTTTACAAACCTCTATATAGTTGTACACAGCGAGATCACTAATAGCGAACGTATCCACCCATCTGGTCCTAGAGTATTCCACTAAAACTTTTTCGACATCATCTTGATACTTCTGGAATAGTCTGTCCAGCAACATACAGTCTTCAAAACCGGCGTTCATGCCTTGTCCATAGAACGGCACTACGGCATGAGCCGCGTCGCCTATGATAAGCGCTTTATTTTCTACGTGATATGGGCGGCACTGAAATAGAAAATAGGTATTACAAAGAATTTATATTTATCGTACCTTGTAGTATAAAGCCGTGTGGGATCCGGCAGAGTAGAATAGGGCCACTTGGAGTCTTCCCGTGGATGTCGTAGAAGGCGACTTAGGAAATACAATATTTGAACAATGCCGATTCGACTATGGGAAGTGGCGTCTTTTTTTTTCGCGCGGCCACTGACCAAACCTTGTTTTTATTATAGATAATAGCATAATAAACAAAACGTAATATGAAACATATAACTCTAAACTCAGTCCGAGCTAAGTTATTTGAGTTTGAAATCAGTAAAAATCATATATTTAAGAAGGCAATTTTAGTCAAAAACGTGGCAGGTTAATTAAAATATGCAATGAAACATTATCTTTGGACTTTTTTATTATCACTTTACCCATTTGCGGCCTTCTCCACCAACAGCAAACGTTGTTCGGCGAGTTTAGTGGTACTAGTGAGTCATCGATCATTATGCGAACAAAGCAGATCTATCCGTGGGTACACATGTAGCTAGTGTCCTTGCGCTAATCCCTTCCCCCACCTCCTTTCCGTCATCTCCACGCGCCACTCAGCAGGTATCTATTACCTTCCTGCTTTCACAGATGCAATCTCAGATTTGATTGTCTCTTTCTTCGAAAGCAAGCGTTTGGAAAGTTCAATTTCACTCACCGTTCTGTCTTCGTGTCGTACGCGTATGTAATCCCAGTTTTTGTATAGGAGTGATCAAACGACGACTTGGCCTGTTTAATTGATTCCGACACTGATATCTTACCTTTGTGGATAGGCTTGTTATATGGACCTTACTGATATTCCCCCTGTGTAGTGAATCGACTTGTGGATTACGGACTCTGATTGCCAATATTGTATGTGCGTGTGTACAAAGATGGATCGTAGACAGTGCATTGCTTGTCTTCGAAGTATAAGTAGAAGTAATAACAGTACAAGAAGATCCTACCCTTTGACTGCGCAGTGCTTCCAACAACATCCATTCCTGATAGATTTTTTGGGAAGAAGTTTTAAATATTACAGTATTATATGCCTTCGGGCGTCCACTGACTGATCATAGATGGGTTGAAGCAATATTATTAGCAATAGAAGCGACCGCAGAAACTGAGAACTATCTAGGCTATTATATCATTAATAAAAATATAAACGCAAGAATAGCAGTGTTCCTGACGAATACAGCAGAGGATTTTAATCACATAGTCCATGACTTTCCTGTTATTAGTATGGACGAGTTAATTATTTATGCCTTGGGAACTTATCAAATCAAACAAGTTCGTAGTTATTACGGAGAATAGAAGTATGTAGAGATATGGACTTAGAAAGTCTCGAAGAACAATATTACAGTCACAAATCCATGGTTGCTAAGGGCGCGAATACAATCAAGGTATAGAAAATCTCGAATTTATTATACGTATATTTTAATAGAAGGTGGTATGGGAGGCAGGCAAGCTATATGCGCCCATTACTGCAGTTGCATTATCGGCAAACGAACGCTTGGCTGCTGATCCCACGTCATGTCAGTATTATGGTAAAAAACCTGGGTCTTGGATGTGTATCTATATATGTATTTGTTATAAAATATTGTATCGTTGAGTTAGTATCCCATAACACAAGTCTCGAACTTACTTTGGGGCTAGCTCAATCTGTGTGATTTGTCCGTATATATTTATTTATTATAGCATGGGGGAGATACTTATTTCCCTGTTCACATCTTCTTTTGTGCTGTATATCACCACACCGATGTTATTGTTGCAATAACCTTATTATGTAGGTAAACCTGATGTTTTACAAATAAAAGTACCTACTCGATCAATGTATGTATATGTTTTTTACCTGTAGTTTTTGTGTCATGACTAAAATCAAACAAATATTATTATAGGTAAAACGAATCTATTGTTAACCTCTTTTACGCTATTCATACTATAACAACCAAATAATATAAAATCTTAATTGGTTGCGAGTTATACCATATACTGTAATAGTTATAAGTGTTGGGAATTATTAAATAAACACACTTAAAAATTAACTGGCAATTTATTTTTGGATGTATTGTGAAAAGAGAGTATGGGCAGTACATACCTGCACTGTGGAGCGCAGGGTTGGCAGAGAGGAGGCGGGGAAAGGGTAGGGATACTATATATCTGTGTATACTAGGCTTTTATCTGCTTTGTTCGCAAAATGAAAGATGACTCACCAATACAACTAAACTCAAACAAGATGTGCAGATGGTGGGGGCCGGCCTCAAAGGGGTAAAGTAATAATAAAAATGTTCAAAGATAATTGTTTTATTGCATATTTTCATATAAACTCGCGATTATGATAAAAATTGCCAAATAAAATACATGATTATTTACGAATTTTAAACTCAAATAACTCAGTTCGGACTGAGTTTAGAGGTATATATGTCATAATAAGTTTTGTTTAGTATGCTATTGTCTACAAGAAAAACAAGGTTTGGTCAGTGGCCGCGCGAACAAAAAAAGACGCCAATAACCGGCATTGCCCTTTATTATAAACATCTGTGAGACCTCTCCAACCCGTCTGGCCAGCGTAAAGAGTGTAGGCCAAATCCTCTGACTGCTCTGGTCAAGTATGGCTCTAGTAGTACAGAGAGGGTCGTGCTCCTCTAGTGGAGACTAAAAAGGACCTGATCATGATGATGATGATATTTATCGACGTCATAATAATTACAAACTTGCATTTTCAATCTCAATTTTTCTACATGAGTGAAAGAAACGGCCCTAACTATACGTAATCTTATGAAGCGCCGAGGCTGAAGAGAGAGGAACCTTCTGATACGTGTCGTGATATCTCATCCTTTATCCTAATATCCAGCGAGAGCCTCTTGAGGTGTTAGCTCTTCGCTTATACATAATTGACCGAGCGAGCGAAGCGAGCGAAGCGTCTCAGTTTCCACTTCCCCAAAATTCTTTTGTCCGTCTGTCTGTCAGTTTTTCGAAATTTTAAAAAATGGCGGAGTTATGGGGGTCCGAAACTTAAAAAAACTTATAGCACAGCTATTTGAAAAAAAAAACAAAAATGTTATTAGACTTTTTTGTTATTCTCGTTAAGACGCAACTTTTTTGTATGAACAACTTTTTTATATGATAAACTTGAACCTGTTTATAGTCGGCAATTAGTCCAAAAGTTGTCTGAAATCGATTTTCTGTATATTTTTTTTTTGTATTAGTGCATTCAGTATGATGTCGAAAATACAAATCTAATTCAGTGACGTCGCCGACGTCAGAGAAAAAATGTTTTTATATAAACATATTGTACCATGTGCAGTATCAAATAAAAGGGCTTTATGAGTAGATAACACAGAATAAACTTCACTCCCATATAGCTCAAACCCACAGACTATATGTAGTACAAAAGTCAAATATAAATTGAAATAAAAGAAGTTGAAGTACGTGAAGTGGGAGAGGGAGTGAAATTGAACAACTTTCCCTAAGGAACATACAGCGTGTAACTGTACCCTCGACATTTACTTAAAGGGGTGACTCAGCCCACCAATATGAAAAACTTTTCCTATGGGAACAATGCTGGGAACTCAAAAAAAAGTTCGACCTTCCCATACAAACTGGCCGGGCGGCGGAACTCTTTTGTATGGAAATGACGATTGTTTTAAATTTTTTCATAATTGAATTATTTCAAGAGATATGAACCTTCAAAAACATGAATAATTGGTATGAATTTTCGTTGTGTTCAAACATCAAGAAATCAAATTTGGGCAATTATATAAGAAAAAGAAAACGCAGAAACACAGCAATAGCTTATTTAAAATTTTTAATGTATAAAGAAATTAAATCGGTTAAGTATTGGAGGAGAAATCAGACGACTACGAAGCGTTAATTTTGTGTACTTTTTATAGGTATTTTCAGGCCCAGCTGCAGTTATCTCTATCGCACTCTGCGGGGTTTGTTTGGGCACGCGGCTCGACAGCAATAGATATTATAAATACCTATTTTTCAATTCTCTCGAGCTTAGTGTTTCCTCTTAAAAAAGGGTCTGGTCGGGTCTTCTGGTAAGAGGAATGTAGGTTTAAATTTCCGTTACCTCTGGTACCTAATTAAGAGCAGCGAGGATTGGGAAATACATATAATAACTGAAGAAAATCATCCTTTAGTCAATTAACATATCAGTAATAGATATGTTTTAGAGCACTGGAGGGCAAATGTTGATGTTGATTGTAAGGGCTCGCGAGGTCTACTGTTCTCGCAGAACCACTAGTATACACAAATAGGTACGACTATCAGGACAATGACCGTCGAATCCACATCCCACATGGCGATCACCTCGTAGGCCTTACTACGCTTTTTCTTCTCGACGTTCACTAGGTTCTCGTTATGTAGAATAATGATAGCAATAATTACTACAGGGAGAAAACTCATGTTTGGTAAGCATAAGATATGAGAGTTCCTATACTTAGAAACGAGGACACATCTTCAGAAAAACTGCTTTATGCTTCAGAATGCACTATAAATACTCTTTGGGAAGCTTTCTTGGTGAAAAAAATGCACAGCGATAAGTCCGCCTCTGTATCTCTTATTTTCTTTGAAACTGTTTGCATTATGTTGGTTTTATTTCTACTAAAGAAGTATTTTCTTTCTTTCTTTCTAACATAAAAAGAAGACATGATAACAGTGAAGTTGGACGGTGAGTTAATCTTACTACATTGCAAAGCACAGAAATTTGTATGTCCTAGGATTACTTATACCAAAAAGTTAAATTAAATGCCAAATGGTAGAATTTACCTTAACAGACACTAACGGCGATGGCGACCCCGAAAAGAAATCCTCAATCAACTTTTCCTTACCGATCAACGGTATGGAATCGGGGAAGTATTGTTCGAAGAATTTTATCAGCTTGTCTTCAGTGTCCAACTTCTTGAAGTATTCGAACGGCATGAACAGAGTCACGGTCCAGGAACAGTCCTGGTTGGGCAGCGCGATCATCATGAAGTTGCCTCTTGGCCAAATGTGCAAGTAATTCACTGGCATCTGAAACTGATTTGGAAAGAACATCAAGTATAGGTACAGTCTATTGCAAACATTTTGACGGTTTGGAACATCGTGCGAGTCAATGCGCAGTTTATAATTTTAGGTATCAGCGTGGTAAAGTAAATAAATAAATAAATATATATATATACGGACAAATCACACAGATTGAGCTAGCCCCAAGGTAAGTTCGAGACTTGTGTTATGGGATACTAACTTAAAGATACTATATTTTATAACAAATACATATACAGATAAACATCCAAGACCCAGGCCAATCTGAAAAAGATCATTTTCCATCTTGACCTGGCCGGGGATCGAACCTGGTCACTCCGTGTCGCAGGCTGGCGTGTTGACAGCTGCGCCACGGAGCTAGTCAAGTAAGAGCGGCGGCGCACACCCCTGAGCGCTCTTTCCATCTCCCCGACTTCATCATAGCGTTAGTGTGCGAGTTACGTTCGTGTATGTACACGCATGTACCTGCCCAGCCGGCCTATTTGCTAACTCAGTGTACAACGTTTTGATCGTCATTTCAAAATACATTACGTTTTATATATTTTAAATGAAAATTGTCAATCATACGAAACCAGCAATGTATTTTAAAGTGACTATTAAAACGTTGGTCACTGAGTTAGCAAATAGGCCGGCTGATCTGCGCTCGGAGCTAATATCCGATTAGAGTGTACAAGTGATTAATAAATACTACGTTATATCGAGACTTGGTCCGCATAATTTATATAGTCGGAAGATGTTGCGATTCTATGCACGGCTCGGCCGGCGCACTTATACATCCATCCTAAAAGAGTTGAAACTTGACGGCAAACCACGAATTCAAAATTTGCCTTAGTCATTTTGTCCAACAGGGGCGTAGCTACCACCGTATCAGCCGTATCAAGGCCCCCGGGGCTACAGAGCCCCGGAACGTGTATTTTTTACTAACATATGCTCCTGGGCAAAGGTCTTTCCCATTCCTTTAACAATATCCATATTTTGCGCTTCTATCGACCATTTTTTTCAAAACTTGTCATTCCAATGAGATTCCTAGGTCTACCACATTTCCTGTCACCATCCTCTAGTCTAGATTTGGCTAACTCCGTGGCGCAGCGGTCAACACGCCAGCCTGCGACACGAGAGTGCCCGGGTTCGATCCCCGGCCAGGTCAAGATGGAAAATGATCTTTTTCAGATTGGCCTGGGTCTTTATTTTATTCTATTTTTTAGTATTTGTTGTTATAGCGGCAACAGTAATACATCATCTGTGAAAATTTCAACTGTCTAGCTATCACGGTTCATGAGATACAGCCTGGCGACAGACGGACAGACAGACAGACAGACAGACGGACAGCGGAGCGATATTAATAGGGTCCCGTTTTTCCCTTTGGGTACGGAACCCTAAAAACTTACCGATCCATTTTCATCAGCCGGAATACACAACTCCAAGTACCCATGCTCGATGTAAGTCTGGCTATAGTCAAATAAGGGCTGCTTCATCATGGCCTTCCTGACTGAGGAGAAAGCCCCATCAGCGCCGATGATAAGCTCCGCTTGCACGTCTACGGTCTCATTGGTGTCAGTTCTGGAATCAATAATAGTCATAACTAAATTTTTTGCAGTAATAAATAATAAATAAATATATACGGACAAATCACACAGATAGAGCTTATAAACTAGCTAGCTTATAAACTTCTAAGAGACCTCTCCAACCCGGCTGCTCTGGCCAAGTGTGGCCCTAGTAGAACAGAGGGTCGTGCTCCTGTACTGGAGCCTATAAAGAACCTGATGATGATGAGCTAGCCCCAAAGTAAGTTCGAGACTTGTGTTATGGGATACTAACTCAACGATACTATATTTTATAACAAATACATATATGCATCTACATGCATATTTCATCAATCTGAAAAGGATCATTTTTCATCTTGACCTGACCGGGGATCGAACCCGGGGCCCTCGTGTCGCAGGCTCGCGTGTTAACCACTGCACCACGGAGCTCACCAAAGTAAAATCTTCTTTAGCGGCATTGTGCACTTTTTTGGATGGGTAAAAAATGTTAAACTCGCGTCAGGACACGGGACCTGATCGAAAATTCGTAAAACGGACACGTGGCCTGAGACCGCCGGCGCGGGCGGCGTAGGAGAGGAAGTAATATCCCCCTCTCTTTCTACCGCGCGGAATTTTCACTTTTGTGCATTCCCGGAGTGCAAGCCGTTGTTTCTTTTTCTTACAATTACATTATACGATTGTTAAAAACTTAAAATAGTTAGGTATAGGTATGCAAAATAACAGTCACCTCTTGAAACTGAAAATTGGCGAAAGCCCACTATCATCATCATCACGATCAGGTCTTTTTTAGTCTCCACTACAGGAGCAGGACCCTCTCTGTACTACTAGAGCCATCCTTGGCCAGAGCAGTCAGAGGACTTGGCCTACACTCTCCACGCTGGCCAGACGTGATGGAGAGGTAAAGCCTACTATGTATGTGAGGAATCCAAGGAGACAATGAGACATATATTGTGTCTTTGAGACTCGTTGGCTGGTAAGCGTATGGACCTCTTCGGATCGGTTTATTCTAAGCTAGAGAACTACATTTACTACCGGGTACTACGGGTGTGGGTGAGTAATGCATGGGGGTAAGTAGAAAATAACTCGAAGGTAACCCGTGTTTCCGATTCTGAATCGGCCCCATAGAAGATAATAAAGCTTACAACAAAAAATGTAAAGTTATTCTTAATATTAAAAAAATATTCTTATTGTTTAATGATCCTATCCGAAACCCATTTTATAGAATACTAGCTGTTGCCCGCGGCTCCGCCCGCGTTAATGTCGTTCCCTTGGGAATAGTAGAAATTATAAGAAGTCCATACAAACCCCTCCCACTCTGCTTTTTCCCCTTTTTGGGATTTAATACCTTTTTGGAATTTAATACATTTCACCTGCATAGATCTTGTCCTTAAGGAGGGGATTTTGCCCATTTCACGTACACAGATATTTTTTTATTGTAATGGAGAACTTCTTATTGTCATATTTCTAAATAAATAAAAAAAATCCATACAAACTTTACCCCGCCTATTTTACCCCTTCAAGGGGAAATTTCGTCCATTTTAACAACACAGATCTTTTTAATTTTAATGTAAACATATGTACTTTTTTTTATACTTTTATGTCCAGAAATGAGAAAATTTTCATACCATCAGCCCTCCCTTTTATCCCTTAAGGGGGGAATTTTATACATTTTACCTACACATATCTTTTTTAATTGTAAATTAGAACGTATATACTTATTTTCATACTTCTAAGTCTAGAAATGAAAAAAAAATCCATACTAACTTTAATCCCCTATTTTATCCCTTCAGGCGAAAATTTCGTCGGTTTTACCTACATACATCTTTTTATTTGTAATCCAGAACGTCCAGAAATGAGAAAATGTCCATACAAACTTACCTTACTGTTATTGTAAAATTCCTTTCTTAGTGCTTATTTACATCATAAAAAGAATCCCTGTGCCAAATTTTAAGTTTCTGGGCATAGTAGTTTCGTCTGTGCGTTGATATATAAGTCAGGTTTGCCTTTGGCCCGCGGCTCCGCCCGCGTAAGTGTCGATTTCTCAGGAACAGTAGAATTACCCGGAATATATTTTTTTAGTTCATGACTTTCAATGAAACACTTTAATATTGAATTTCAATTGAATAACTTAAAAAACGGAAAGTTTCATACTAACTTTGCATCCCCGTTATACCCCCTTAAGGGATGATTTTGAGAAAAATATTTTACTCATGTTTCATTCCTTTCAGTAAAGAACCCTAATGCTGAATTTCATTCGACTAACTTCAAAAATGGCAAAGTTTCATGCTTACTTTGCACCCCTATTTTACCCCCTTAAGGGATGATTTTTGAGCAAAATATTTTACTCGTGTTTCATACCTTTCAGTAAAGAACCTTCATGCTGAATTTCATTCGAATAACTTCAAAAACGACAAAGTTTCATACTAATTTTGCAACCCGTTTTACCCCCTTAGGAGATGAATTTCCAAAAATCCTTTCTTAGTGCTCCCCTACGTTATAAAAGGAACCCCTGTGCAAAATTTCAAGTTCCTAACCCTTATAGTTTAGGCCCTGCGTTGATATGTCAGTCAATCAGCTTCTCCTTTTTTATTAGTATGGATTACTATGGATAGGTATAATGCTGTCGTTTATTGATGATGAATTGACTTTGGATTTTAATTTTCATAAGTCACTTGTTATTTTATTTTATTTTTGCTATATGTTTGCAGGCAAACTCATGCCTTAAGTTCATTCAAATGACGATAACTTTTTTTAATGAACCGATTTTAATGAAACAATCTTTAAATGTTTTGCTGAGTTAAAACAAAGCAATTGGTGAAAGTTTCAAGTAAATCGGTTCAGTATTTTCGGAGATAATCGTGATCATACATACAGACAGACAGACAGACAGACAAGAAATTCAAAAAAATTTTTTTTGCTTTCTATTATTCTTTTTAAGTGTCCCTCTATCCATTACAGTCAAAAATTCTAATTGTACAGACAAAATATTTTTACTGTTTTATTATATGTATAGATATATGTATAGATAGATAACTTTATTGGATAGAATTGGTACTTACTTTAAAAACTGTAAAGTCCCTCTCGTCAAGTTGGCATCTACCAACTTGTGATTAAAGAATCTTTCCACGTTTTTGTAATTTTCTGATTCTGTAATGATAATCATTATTATGTATAGTCGGGTTTGATCAACCACTTATAACTTAACCCTTTGAACTTCGTAGTCAATGCGTCCAGTGAAAACTGCCTTGAAACGCCAACGACTTCCAAATTAGTATAATATGAAATTCAACTGGTTGCGACGTAGCAGGCACGCTTGTTGCACGGGGGGGACCGATTTTTATAATCTTTGATTTCTTGGTTTTGTTATCACCCCGAATAGCAGAACAACTTTTATACAGCGTGATTTTGATCTCCCTAGCTATATTGAAATTTGGGAATCAGAATCTCTAATGGAATACAGAATTGTTAGAAAAAAAGGTTAAAATCGAAAAAAAATATTTAACCTTTCATAGAAATTCGTCCAGCTGATCGGCGACTTTGTATGGGAAACCTAATTTTCTTTTCGTATTTTACCTTTTTTTCTTGCAATTCTGTGTTTCATTAGGGATTCTGATTCCCAAATTTCAATAAAGCTAGGGGGTTCAAAATCACGTTGTATAAGAAATATTTACGACCCAAAATTAATAGAGAAACGAAGTTCGCCAGCTAGTATAGATTATATCCGTAATATATAGATAAATCACACAAACATGTCGTAATGGACAAGGAATTAAAAATTGTACCATAATTATGTATTTTATTCAAATCAAATCAAAATTGCATAACTATGCCTAAATGACTTTGATATCAGAGTTTATCTTAGTTCATTATGTTACGTTGTGTTATAACAAATGACATATCAGCGTCTCTTATCATAAACAAACTTATAACTATAATTGGGAAACAGAGGAAAGTAAACGTTATTGTGATACATATTCCCAGACAAGTACAGTCCCGGGGCAGTAAAACGTAGAATAAATATCTTTTGGCTTTACCATCGGGTGAGATAGGAGACAAATGCCTACTTCAATACTTAATAATAAAAAACAAAAAATAAACATGAGTAAGTACTAAGAAATTCTTCCATGCTAGTCTGAGAAAAGAAAAAACATACTTATAAATGTACCAGGTGCTTCTCTTTCCACCCAGATTGTAAATGCCGTAAACGAGCGTGGAATAGGCGAATATCTCAGCAATCAAGCAAAGCCGTATGCATAAGACATGTTTTGTACAAACGTACAAAAGATTTACACATGCATGCAAAATTTCAGCTCAATCAGTAACCGGGAAATTGATCAAATTTAACTTGCTAAATTTGATTACAGATAAACTTAGGGACAGGTGAAACTAAACAACGGCACGATTTTTTGCAAAAAAAATTGTTTAAGCTAGAAAAAAATATTAAAGAACACCAACTTTGAAGAGAACTGCAAACATACCAAACTGCGGTACCTTATTCATTATAAATATTTAAAAAATATGAGATGATATGTAAATACTATCTACTAACCTTGGAGTAGTGTGCTATTTAGATAATTTCGTCCGACGGAGAATATGCACTGAAAATAATTTGAATAATATGATTTACTTAGGTTATTTATATCCATACTATCCGTATCAATACTCATATGATAAATGCGAAAGTCTATCTGTCACCTTTTCAAGCTTCAATCATTGAACCAATTTGGATGAAATTTGGTATGGAGGTAGTTTAAGGCGACAGAGTACTTTCCATTCTAGGAAATTCTACTGTTCCCGAGGGATCGACATTATATTAAAGCGGGGGGAGCAGCGAGCAAAAGCTAGTTAACAATAAATACGGCCAGTAGTACCTACAGAAAGGGGTCATGCTCCTGCAGTGGAGACTAGTATTCGCACATGCATGGTTGCGTTCCACTAAACAATATTTAAAAAGTATACACAAGTTTGCCAATTATATCTTCGATCATGTATCTAGTTTTTGTATCTAGTTATTCTAGCTTTTTACGGTCTCGTAGTAAACAAGGAACCCTAAAAAACTAGAATAACTAGATACACAAACCGTAATAAAAAAGCGTTCTAACCAAAGCGCCCATTAGACTTTTGGTTGCATATTTTCCGTATAAATTTGAATTTAAACACGTTTGTATGGGGGCCCCGATATATTTTTTATTTTAAAACCATTTTTATTATTTGCTGTTATACTATTATTATTTGCAGCAACAAAAAGACATAACAAATATATTCTCACTAGCTGTCGCCCGCGGCTCCGTTCACGTTAATGTCGATCCCGTGGGAACAGTGCAAAATTTCGTCATGATCCGTTCATCCGTTTTGGCGTGAAAGACTAACAAACATCCATACATACTAACAAACTTTCGCGTTTGTAATATAAGAAAAGAAGGATTTCTTACCTGTTTTGTTCTAGCATCATAAGGAATTTCGTAGGTCGAACCGTCCAGCCTATGGATGTTCCGAGCGGCCATCGGGATCCCGTGCTGCTGTATTATGTGCTCCTCAACACCCACATCCTTTAGGGCTCGCCGACCTCTCACGGAGAGCGCCAGGTTGATGGACCTGCCTCTCGCTTGAGGGGTTTTCCTGATATCTTTAGGAAAGAAAAATGCTTCGGTAACACAGTCAAGGATAGGACAAAAAAAGAAGTCACCAAACTGCCTTTATTTTTTTGGACCACGCTTCTTTTTAACAGACTTAAAAAAAATAAGTAATTCGGTCGGTGTGTTTTTAATGTTTGTACCGCATACATCTGTCGTTTATGAGAAGATTTTAAAATGTTTTTTTTTTTGAAAGGGTAAAAATTAATTACAATCATGCATATAAATATTAAAGTAAGCTTTCAAATTGGTCCCATTTGAATTTCATCAAAATCGGTTCAGTAGGTTTTTATAAAGCAAAGATTATTTATTTCATACGCACCCGAACTATAGATATGCTATGCAGCCTTACCTTTACCTATTTAGTGGATATGTAGTACAGTCAATAAAGGCAAAAATCAGCCACAACCTCCGTTGAACCTCCATAGATTTGGATAAAAATTTGGGATTGAGTATATTTTACCCTCTACTTCAAAAGTGACATATGCTCGTCATGCGCTTTTACCATTTAAGGGGTGAAATTCACCCCTACGGTTAAAAATGGGAAAAATGCAGATTTAACCATTCTGACTTAAGTAATTGTGTTTAATTAGATAAAATAAATGTTATTTAATATTTATATGCATGATTGTAATTAATTTTTCAACCCTTTTAGCAACCAACCCTTAAACCGAAAATATTTTTGCAGAATCAGTGTAAAAATTGGTTTCAAAAACATTAACCTATTAAATAGTACATTACTGAAGTGAAATCTGATTTACTGAGAATTAAAATATTTATTTCACCTTTTAAAACAACCCCCTTATCATAATAATAAAGGAATATTCTTTTTATCAGCTTTAATTAGAATCGTTTTTAATAGATAAGATAAATCTATACTATAATATTATAAAGCTCAAGAGTTTGTTTGAACGCGCTTATCTCAAGAACTACTGGTTCAAATTGGAAAATTCTTTTTGTGTTGGATAGTCCATTTATTGAGAAAGGCTTTAAGCTATAAAACATCACGCTACGAGTAATAAAATCAATAAAAAATGTTTTGCAAACGGGGAAAAATTATTCATCTATTCTAATTCATCACAATAACAGAAATTGCCTCGGATGAAGTCGCGGGCAACAGCTAGCTTTTATTAATTTATTTCAAATCTTTCTTTCACTTTCTCTATCTTTAAAAGACGTATACAAATACCCATAAATGTAGTTTTCCTATAATATATGCATACCAAATCTCTGCTCCAATTTTTTTCCAAATAAATATAATTTGTTTTTTTACCATAACTCCGTTAATTTTTAAGATATCAGGTTTATCCAAAAACCATTTGAAAGGTAATTTTAAGAGCTATAAGATCATCTTAAATAAAAAAAAAATTAAAGCTCTTATTTTTAAAAGATAAAGGGTTAAAGGGTAGCGGTTACCAGGTTCTCGTAGTAAAAGTTAGGCTTTGAACATCTTTATCTCGGTTATTTTTCATCCTATAAAAATAAAAAAGAAACCAAAGTCTTTCTTTAAAAACAACTCAAATTTCGTTCTTTATCATTATTTACGAATATCCAATATTTTTGAAGTTATTTTCAAAAGAAAATGAAATTTACGAAAATTTGAAAAATTTAGATTTTTTTAAATGATACTTTTTTTCCGAAAATAAGCACTCTAAAGCGGGAAAAAATTTTGAGGTCATCACTTATGCTAAAAAAAGAAAGTCCTTTTATATTCATAAATTTGAATTTTTGTTGTAATGGCGAAGGCTTTATTTTCGTTTTTTCCAAAAAAAATTGAAAGTGTCTTCTTATTTTTATCATAACTTGCTCAATTTTTATGCTATTAACTTCTTACAGTACTCATTAGAAAGGTATTTTCAGATACTTTAAAAAGTGTCTAGAAAGTATATGGCATAAAATTTCCCAGTTTCCCGTTATTTAAGTTTAAATACTAAGATTGAATTACTCGCCGAAAAAAATATACATAAAATTACCTATAGCTCAATTTGAATGAATATTAGAAGGTTTTTCAAAATAGAGATTTGTTTGTTTTTTTATTAGCTTCAGTTTTATTAATTACACATTTTTAGTAAAAACTCATAGTTTTTGAGTTATTTATGAAAAACCGCTTTAAAACATGTATTTTTATGACAAAAATTCACAATCTTTGATCTTTAATAACTCAGAAAGTATTGATTTATTCCAAAAACTTTGTATAACAAATTTTGCTTAGAATTTATCTCATGATCGATTCCTGGGGTAATTTTTATTGAAAGAATTTTCACCCCTGAGAAGGGGTGGCATCCACCCCTAGGGCAATGGCGCAAGTTGGCACTATGTCACTTTTGTTTCTTAAGGTATACCCACCTCCTCACCAATTTTCATGAAAATCTATGGAGATTCAACGAAAACGGAGGTGAAAACCTTCATTGACTGCACTAATGGGAATATTGAAGTTTTTCATGTTCCTACTAGAGTTGTTCATTTAAACAGGCTAAGTCACCTGTTCAAGGCTACATCGAGGTTAATTTTACACTCGGTATACATGAATGAAAACCATATTTACCCAAGTGACCTACCCAAAAGGAGGGTTTTGTTTTTCGCGCGTATTTATGTAATCCATTGTCGTCTCCTGTAGCCTAATTGGCTAGACCGATTTTGAAGTGCGAGGTATCCTTGGATTCGTATTCTTCCCCGAAGTGTCATAGGCTATATGACGTTAGCAAAAAAAATTATATATAGTGGACGTAAACTGTCAAATAGGCAGTCGAGTTTTTATTTTTTGAAATAATCTTTAGATTATTATGTTGAGTGTACTAAAGCTAAATTAAAAATATATAAACCAATAGTTATAGACATAAACATAATACAAGACTTGATACTACAGTAATTTTCTATCGCCTGTTAACTGAAACTCGTCCTACTTAGCACTTTATTAGAAATTTGCACACAGAAAATCTAATCAGGGAATTAATAACTTCGTCGAAATACTGTGTAAAACGGACAATTTGCAGCGTTAATTCATAGTCTTGACAACACTTAGGAATAAAAACATAGCTTTTTTTCCCATGGGCGTCAATGTGATGAAAGAAGGTGCACAATGAATTCAGATTCTGCGATTAATTTACCTTCGCGATATTCATACAGCCTCACGCGATGACCCCTTTTTGCCAAGTAAAGGGCTTCGAGTGATCCAACCTGGGAAAAACAAAAATTAACTATACCTACTTAGTTATTTACTAGTTGTCCCGGCAAACTTCTTTAGCTATTTTTTTTTTCGTAAATATTTATTTTATTTCAATACAGGTGAAATTGAATTCATTAGCAAACGTTTAAGGAGTGTCTCAAACCACGAATCTGAACAACTTTCATTATGGGACCAACTTGAAAAAACATCTGCTGTTTCATACAATAGTGGAATATCTACTTGGCCAAAATCTATGGAACAGCAGATTTTTTTTGCAATTTTTTAGTTGGTCCGATAATTAAAGTTGTTCAGATTCGTAGTCTGAGTAACTCCTAAAACGTTTGCTAATGAATATAAATTTCACCCTGTAGTTATTCTGCTATTCGGGGTGATAACAAAACTAACAAATCAAAGATTGTAAAAGTCGGTTCACCCATTCCTGAGATAAATAAACAAACCCGACGTTTTTATATATAAATAGATTATGATATTCATAGATTTTTGATTAATAACACCGCGAGAAACAAAGTTCAACTAGCAGGTTAAGTTTATCCAAAAAACGTAGGAGTCAATCTTCAAGCGCAAAAAGGTTCTAAACAATAAAGTTTTTTTGTGTGGGTCCTAAATCTCAAAGGGTGAAAATAAACTTATATAGGCTCACTGGCTGTCAGCCAGCCACTGGCGTTTGAAAATTCCCTTTTGATCTGGAAAGCGCAAATTATCAATCAGGATAAAATTTATATTTATCAAACCCTATTCCGGACTGTTGTCCGGACGGTCTATCACCTGCTGCTAAACAAACTGCCGGACTTTAGATATTGAAGTTCGGAACCCTGAAAAAGCGACTGGTAAAAATTGCCTTCTACTAAAACTGGTAAATATTGCCTTCTACTATCGGTATATAACATATTTAACTTCTACAACCAAAACAAATAATTTATCCCAAAGCTCGTCCTAGTAGGTACTTTATTTCGTTAGTTTTGTTTCTGCGCAAAAAATAAAGAATTTAAATATTTTTCAATTTTGATTCTTCAAAATCAAACAATATTTATCATTTAATCTTTCTCAAAAGTCAAAAATAACATTTTTACTAATAAATTGAGAACAAAACTACGCTTCAATCTGGCGGTGGACCTCAAACAGCTGTGCGATGTGCGTGCACTCATATGGACTTGTCTTTAACTATCATATAATAAAGGCAAAAATCCATCTTATTGTATTTTTCGTGTATCCCTATGTATAATAATCACGAATTCAAATGAAGTTAAAAAACAAATAATGTTTTAAACTACTACCTACCTAAGTTTCTACTTAGCTAAATTTGGATAAAATTTTATAAAAACGAGTTTGAAAGTGACCTGAATTTTTATTTTCTTAAGGGTAACTGACATATTTCATATTGTTAACGAGGCGGTTTATTTCGTTTATTTTTAGGCAGATTCATATGTTTAATATTGCAAATTTTTATGTTTCATAGTTTTAAATCTCATATTATGTCTGATAAAGTTCCAGTTATTTTAACTTTTAATGACAGATGGTACTTATATTAATTTAAACGTTGATATTGTTAAAAATTTACATTTTGGTTTATTGCGTAAATTCGTAAAATCTTGTTTACAAGCTCAAAAAAAATATTATGTATCTAATAAACATGAACTTCTACTCACCAAACCACCTCCAACGATCACAATATCCATTGCCCTCGTATGTCCATTCGGCATCGACATATTGAACACCGGTATATTTTACCTTATAATACAAAAACTAATTTAATTAGATACTATTCTAAACATCGACTATCAATACGCGTGAACGCTATGAAGACCGCCGCAATACTATTATAACATACCTAAATGAGCGGAGTTCGCGACTGTACGATGAAGTTAAATGATTTCAATCGATGTGTGCGACGATTCTAATATAATTGAGGTAGTCATAAAAAAAGTATATTAACCAACTCATACTTGTGACATTTTATTTACCAATTTTGTTTTGGCTATAGGTTCATTTCTGGGTCTAGTAGTACGCTTCTATAATAAAATTCCTGCAGAAATATTAGGTAGGTCTGTCTGTCTGTTTAAAACGACTGTAAAAAACCAGTTAGTAAAAAAGGCTTATTACTGCATTGATGATATCCCTTTGTTATATGTAGATACTTTTTATTCATGCTTTATATGTCTAATGTTTAGTTAATCGTCTTTGGGCTGTGGTCAATTCATAACCACCCAAACACAAAATCAATCGAAATTAACATGCATACGTCATACATACAATCACGTCTTTTTCCCTTGCGGATGGACAAAGCCCAGGTCTTTAAAACCTAAAGACCTAAAAGCTACGTTTAACATTATGCTGGGCGTGTAGGTGGAAAACGGAATCAAAATACTGATGGGTTGCTAGCCGCATAGCTTACACATATCATCTGCGCGGGAAGTGAATTAGCTGGTACATTCCACGTTTTTTCTTTTCTCCCAGACCAGCATACCTAAAAGAGTTCTCCTAGAATCAATGAATTGAAAGAGACTGAAATTTGCAATTGTAATATTAAAGTAGGTAGTAGTAGGAAGTATCAGTCATATTAAGTAGTAGAATTAATATATTTATTAGATACATTTAAAGTATCTACTTATTTAGATTAAGAAGTAATCATTATATATTTATTTATGTAGGTAACAGGCGACGGTAACATTCAGAACTTGTTTTCGTATCTGTTCTTGCATAATTATATCACACAATTAAAAAAAAAACAAGTAATAATGGAATCATTTAAAAGACATAACATCAAATGAGGACTAATAACACATAGGCACCTATAATGAAAAAGTAACTACCTATTTAGATACTTAGTTAAAATAATAGATACACTACTACTATTATTTTGTTTAAAAAAATAATTTAATGTTTTCGCCATTGTTAAACATCATCATCATCAGGTCCTTTTTAGTCTCCACTACAGGAGCACGACCCTCTCTGTACTACTAGGGCCATACTTGGCCAGAGCAGCCAGAGGACTTGGCCTACACTCTCCACGCTGGCCAGACGGGTTGGAGAGGTGTCTTAGATGTTTATAAGCTTTGTTTAGCTTGTATTTCCTAAGTCGCCTTTTACGACATCCACGGGAAGACTTGGAGTGGTCCTATTCTACTCTGCCGGGTACCACACGGCTAAACATTGCATGGCATTGTTAAACGTTTGAATGTAATCACATAAGTAATATGGTTCTATGGCATTTAAGAATTAGTACCTGGGCGACCCTGTGGTTATTACTATTTAATATATGAAAAAAAACGCATGAAAACTCAAAAACGCGCGTTTTCCTAAACATAACACTAATCCAAACATTATCTAGATCGATTATTTACCCCCATATACCAAATTTCTGCGAAATCGTTATAGCCGTTTCCGAGTTCATAGAAATAAATTAATATATAAATATACAAGAATTGCTCGTTTAAAGGTTTATTATTAATTTATAGTGTATAATGTCCACCCGGAACTTTTTAGGCTACAGGGGAAATGTGAGCTCGCGATACACGATCCAAAGCCACAGTGTAATGTTTCATTGTACTTATTACCTGCGATCGGTTTCGATCCATGTCAATATTCTAATACTATGTTATTCGATAACATAAAACATAATCTTTCATATAAAAAACAGACTTCTAACAACTGGGAGTTAAAGAGGACAAAGGGTATTTAATAAAAATAATTATAATAACTTCCCATTGTGGATGTTTATTTGTTAAAAAATATAGTATCGTTGAGTTAGTATCCCTTAACACAAGTCTCGAACTTACTTTGGGGCTAGCTCAATGTGTGTGATTTGTCCATATATAATTACAAGCTTTTTCCCGCGGCTCCAACCGCGTTAATGTCGATCCCTATGTCCTTCCCCGGACCTGAAAATACCTCCATACCAAATTTCATCCAAATCGGTTCAATGGTTGAAGCGTGAAAAGAAGACAAGAGTTTCTTTCGCATTTATAATATTAGTATGGAAGTATGGATTGGTAGAGGCAAAACATCAAGAAAATTACACACAAATTGAGAAATAGAAATATGTTTATTCTTCGATATTAATCACTTACATACATAGAAGATATTCTTAAATCTATATAATTATAACATTAGTTATAATATTCGAGTATTCACATTTCCCTAACTGATTATTATGGTGCCTACACAAATTCTCTCTCAGTTTCAGGGTGCGAGTAACGGTCAGGATATACGAGGAAATATTTAAATATAATACTTATTCATATAAATTGAGCGGACCCTTGGCTCCAAAACACTCAAGCTGAGGATGCAACTGGGAAAACGCTCGGATGAGAGAGACTTCCCTGTTACGGAATATTATGAATCCTAGAATATTTTAACACACGTTTATCTCACTGACTTATCCGTACCCATTCTTATCTCTCATACATTTCATTTATAAACTCATTAGACATCGAAGAAGTGTTTCTCGTGTTTTCTCCCCATTATTCACAGAAAATTGTCCTATTAGGGAACTTAATATGTTTACTACGTGATCCATTTTTTACAATTTTTACCCCCTCTCCGGCCTCCGTGGTTAACCGTAGCATATGCCAAGAGCAACCCTTCCCCCTCCCCCTTCTTTTTATTTCTATTTTTTTTTATTCAAAACTGGATACTTATTTTTTTAATAGTAATTCATTAATAAAGTTTTTTAATCCTTTTGCAAAATAAAGTATACAATAAAGAATTTGGCTCACATTTGTCGTTATTAATGTCTTATAATTTTAAAGGGGGAGAGTGCTACGTGCTATACACGAATATAGCTAAAAAACATCATTGCTGCAAAATTTCATTAGAGGACATTAACTACGATATGAAAACCAAAGGCCTGTGACAAGCCTAGTATTGGAACCCCCTCCCTCCCCTAAATAGGTCACGTAATATACATACGTTCCCTTTGGGAACATCAAAAATCCCAGAATTACCATACAATCAATCTGACATCTTAATCTACACGTATTCTTATCTAACAGTCAGTTCAAAAACTCATATTGCTAGGCATAGAGGACACATCTTCCGACGGACTCTGACTGGAGCTAAATGAACTGAGTGTTTCTCGCGTCTCCTCCTTGATTTTCAGATGATCAGTACTAGACGGCGGCCGCGGTAACATCGAGCGGTCCTTGTCTTTGTGCTCTTTAGGCTTATCCTTACTGCTATGCTTATGCTTGTGCTTATGTTTGTGCTTCTTCTTGTCCTTCTTCTTTTTCTTGGCCTGTAATTTTATATAGATTTAACAAAGATATTTATAATTCTTTTCGAAGAAGACTTTTAGCTCGGCTCGAGATATACAAGTGAAAGTAGTAGGATAACAGTGACGAGTTGTTTTAGATGACGCAGGCCTTAATGCATGTTAGGGGAATGGGATATGGTGGCGATTTCCGACGGCTCATTGAAGCGCGCTAGCTCAATTGGCAGAGCTTAGGTCGCACCTTTATATGATATGTACATATCAACGACCTTAGGTATATGTGAGTCTATGTACGATAGACCTAGTCGCTGGTTCAAACCCCGCCCGCGTAGAATTTTTTCACCATATATTATTTCTTAATTAATTAATAATGACTATGCAAAAAGCCCTTAAAAAATAGAGACCGAACTGCTAGTCCATTGTTAGTTCCCTTGATTAAGGAGCTCGATGGCCGATGGTGTGCGCATTATTAGAGCTTATGCTTGTAAAGCAACCCCGGGCGTGGTTCCTACTTAAATGGGTGAACACAAATGGCACAAACGTTTCTCGAGCTCCTCCGTACTTCGGAAAGCATGTGAAGCCGTTGATTGGCTGTCTCACTAGATGGCACTCTTTAAGCAATGTGAGGTGCCTTTTGGCAGCTTGAAAAATCTGACACCAGTGTTGGCAACGAAAACACACGAAAAGCAAGCAAGTTGCCTTGATCTAAGTGAGAAGAAGCAGCTGGTTAGAACTAGCCCCTGACTGCATGGCATTATATCATGCCCTCCGGTTTTTAGGGCCCTCCGGTCTTTAGGAAACTATGTCATAAACAGGGTCTTGACGGGATAATACATTGTAAGTTTTTGTTCATAATCCTGTGCAAGACTTAACTTTATGTCGCGCTATATACATGAGTTGAAACATGTGATATTAATTTGCATATCTACAGGTACCTACTAATATTTGGACAGCTTGTATCAAGAACATTATAAAACAATGCTAAATAAAACAAACAGTGATATGTTATCAAAACTACAATCAACATACTGTCTGTTTTTTTTTCGCACAAAAATTATAATTGGGTTTTTCTAAATAGTGGCTCAGTGGTATTACAAGTGCCTTTGAATCACAGGGCCGCGGGTTTGATCCTCGGTCATGTCAAAATAGAATTTTTTTAGATTGGCCTGGGCCTTGGAACCATTGTCTATATATGTATGTATCTATTATAAAATATTGTATCGTTGTGTTAATATCCCAAAACACAAGCTCACAACTAAGTGTGGGGCTAGCTAGCTGCATCTATGTCGTTTGTTCCTATTTAAAAATGTGTTTTATCGAGTTAAATTGACCCGTAAAGACACACCCACTTATGTTTTGAGATGTCATCTAGGGCACGCCCTTAGCAGAACTCGCAAAACATATAAATAAGAAAATATATAGGCTTAAATCACACAGTCTTCGTATCTCCTAAACGAACCAGCGTAACTTAAAATATGATATATAAAGCTAAATGCATTTTGACCGTCCGCTGGTTATATACATATATATAGGCTATGTGACGTTATACAAAATGGCACCCTCTAGATGTATAAAGTCGCGAACTTAGGTATCAAATGACAAAGATATTTTTATGTAGAAACTTAGAAATGTTCCCAGAAATATCGGGTTTTAGTTTTTAAACTTTATCGTTTATATGTTTATCTTCTAGTTATACTTTTAATTGAATTTAATTAAATTACATGTCGAAAAGAAAAGAAGTATTTGTGCCGACAACGTTTCCTTGAGCCTGACATCACAATTATAAAGATCCAAATGTACACACTGTCTTTATCACGAGTAAATAACTCTTCTGAGTATGACGTTATAAAATATTTATCACTTACATAACTTTTAACCTACGTCATACAATAAAACTAATTGCCGCACATTAGCCCAATTAATTATTATATTATACTGCACTCTTCTGTCTCCTTCCGTGCAGTGTGTATAAAAGAGACAGGAATGCTATCATTATCTGTATAATGCCTCCGTGGTCCAGTGGTTAAGGCGTTTGCCTGTAGACCCGGGGTCGTGGGTTCGATTCCCACGGGAAGCATACTTTGTTTAGTTGTTTTCAGTTTGGTTAGGACATTGCAGCCTTAAATCACCTGATTGACTGATAATAAAAAACAAAGATGATTCCGTGCTTCGCAAGGCACGTTAAGCCGTTGGTCCCGGCTGCCATCTGGTAGTCGTTAAACGGATCACGTCAGAGGCCGAGGCGGTTCCAAAGAACTCTGACACCAGGGTGTGCATGGTCGATTGACCATGGCACCTACACGAAATAATGATGATGATTATCTGTATAAAAACAGACAGTATGAAATAAGACATACGAGTCGTCTACAAGTTCCAAAACGTTGACTTCACTTAATTGTATGTAGGCAAAGACAATATAATACTAAGTTACAAACTTCCAATCTCATACAGAAATATTGGCTCAGCTTAAGGCCTGTTAAAAGCATGTACAGAGTACCTAACAAACATGCCGGCAGGCCGTGGTACTCAGTACTCGTGGTACTCCACTATCTGCCACTATGGGCGAGGGCGCTGTAGTGCAATAGTTACAGACTCTTCCACCCGTCACTAGATGGCGTTACCATAAACTGAGTAAAACCAAGTGAAACGAAAAATATTTTTCAGGTGCAAACCGAAAATATTTTAAAATCTTATATAAGCTATCTTTCGTAAATACTGAATTAATGAATTAATGAACAATTCTTTATTGCACCTGTAGGGGTATACAAATTGTCATCTAAGCATTTCTGCATCGCGCTCGCTAGTCCAGCCAGTGGCCCCTGATAACCGCGCCGGTTAAGACGCTTGTAGGTACCTTAGCCTACCGCCTAGTATACCGCCTCCTACACACCAAATAAACATAAAATGGGAAAAACAAAACTCACATTTGGTACAAAGGCGGACTTATCGCTAAGCGATCTCTTCCAGTCAATTTTAGGGTAGATTAGAACGTTGGTGCAGCAAAACAACATTTTATAAAATAAAAATACACTATACCAATAAGATAATATATATATACATTTACACGAATAAACTATATTAAATAAGTTCTATAATAAATACATATTCATAAACATACATAGTATAGGTTGATGATGATGATGATGATGATGATGAAACATACATAAACTACAATACGACTATAAAGGAAATATCAAGTACAAGTGGAAAGATAATGAGACTATACTGATTTTATTTTCACATAATATAGTGAATACAAAGTTGTGAATAATCCTGTGGCGCCATCTATGTGATGAGCCTGAAACAAATCATACGCCATAGGCGTTAGGATCACGTGTATGTAGGTGAGATAGAAAAAATATAATCTTCTTTATCGAAATCATGTGGTTTTGCTACGGATGCGGGACCTAAAATAGTTAGAAGGGAACATTGTTCATCTAAAGCATTGTGAATTGATTACTAACCTTAGGGGCGCCGAGGTCGTCCTTATCATGGCGGAACATTCCAGGCTCGAACCCGATAGGGCCCGAAGAGCCGGGGATGCCGGGTAACGGCACCGCGTTGTCGGATATGAACTCGCGTTTGTTGTCATCCTATTGCAAAATAATATCTTTATATAGCGTGTAAATTAACCAACGATATTTCCGTGAATGGGACCAATACTGAGAACTATTGTTTTTTTACATTTTCATACTAATTGCCTGGCCGGCCGAACACTTTTGTATGAAAAAATGCATTGGTCCCATAGGGAAAGTGGTTCATTTTGACGAGCTGAGTCTGAATCATTTCTTCACGGGAATATAACTGACTAGCTGTTGCTCGCGACTTCGTCCGCGCCAATTTCTGTTATTATGATTAATTAGTATAGATGAATAATTTTTCCCCGTTTTCAAAACATTTTTATTAATCTCCTATTGGTCGCAGCGTGATATTTTAATGGACTATCCAACACAAAAATAATTTTTCTATTTGAACCAGTAGTTCCTGAGATTAAAGCTTTCAAACACACGAACAAACACACTCTTCAGCTTTATAATATTAGTATAGATTAAGTTTCACGCTGTATATCTATTATATTTCTTAGTTTTCATATGATAGGTAATGTTAATCCTTCTCGTACAAATAGGTGAAGCACTGATAAAGGCATGAGCATTTTAAACTAAAGTTTAAACAGTCAACGGTAGTGATGCTGTTGACTGTTTAAACACTGATCAGTGTTGGCCGAAATCGCCGCAGTGACATTGGCCACCGTAATAAAAAGTTATTTAATTTTCATTAAAAAAATAAGCAAATAAGGTCTAAAATGCTTCTTTTTTTAATTTTCAAATTTGCGATTTTTCCGCATCTATCCCCATTCAAAGGAATCATTTTTTCACCCCGTAATGCAACATCCTTTCATTAAATTTAGTTAAAGATATTGATGTTCCTGAACATCAAAGGGCTCTTACATAGTCTATACAAAATGCAGTGAAGTAGTTACATTTTCAATTACTGATTTCTAAAATAAACGGCGGCAGCACTGAGGCGGCGGGTCCCGGTTAGGTGTTAATGGACAACAATGTGTCAGTTGTTGCTGTTTGTCAAGCATTAACTAACAGCGGCTCATTGGACCTTATGATGACCCTCATTGCAAACGATGAATGTTTGGAAGTTAATTTTTATTATCTATCTCTCTATGGATAACAGAAAGCCACAAGTGTCCAGAATTTTCTTGTCGTATGCGACTAGCTCTGAGTTTAGCCACGCTTAACAAGCCACTTATTTAGCGTAGAAAAATAACGACTGCCTTAGCAAAAAAATTATGCCATATGTCATTTGGGAATTAACGTAGGATTTTAACGTCTGAACGTTGAGGCGTATATAAGTTATGATAAAGATCCTCATATACACACTCAATACTTTTTTGTTAGTCGAAATATATACATCACATCTCGTGAGAGACCTATTAATATTGTGTATCTTGAGAAATTATATCGTACAGACACGAGCATTGATATGTATACACAACGGTTCTTAAAGCAATGTGATAAGGTCTAAAATGGAATACAATTGTATATATATCAATGCTTGTGACTGTATGTAAGCATGTCAAATGGACGGCTAAAGATAGGCAGGCATGGAAATATATATATAAGATAGAGCAATTATTGTTATTGTAGTATTTTTTTTGTAACTCTTTTTATAGAGTAATTTCTTTAACCATAAGTTGTCGATATCCGATTTCTCCCACTCCTCATTTCACTTTATGTGAGGTCGGGACAGTATGTAAGTCTTTTCCACTTTTCATGCCGTTAAAAGTTGAGCCACTGTCCGCCTGCCTAACGTCAACCCTCCTTGGGAATGCTTTCGTTGCACGGGATGTATGTGCTGTGCTTGTCCCTTAAGTCGCCTCTTACGACATCCATAGGACAGAATGGAGTGGTCCTGTATTCTAGGCCGGAATCCACACGGCACCAAAGTTGTTAATATCCGATACAGATAATAAGTCTTACCACGCCAAACATGCTGGGGTTCATATCGTGCACCGTGGTGACGTCCACCTTGACATCCTCCTCCTTGATACTCGACAGCGGGACCGGCAGACCATCGTCTTTATGATCACTCTCCAGCAGAGGAGGCACCACCGAGGGAGACTCGGTCAGAGGACCCACGTCGGGTTCCAATTTTATCTGATTGAGTGAAAAAAAACTCCAATTTTATAAGATTGAATGAATAAAATAAAGTTTTATTATACAGGGTTACTTGAAAACACTAATAACCTCGCAGGAGTAGATAGCTAACATCATAAACAACAACGTTGGTTCTACGACTTTAGATAATTTGTTACATTTTACATTCATACAAAAATTTCAAATAAATGAGTGTTAACAACTCTACACGCATCGCAAAGAACGTAATCAACACGCGCGTGCGTCGCTTCGTCCTTTCGTTTATGAATTATAGACTTACAATAGTCACGACAGGGCATTAAAAGTAAAAAATCTTTTTTATTTATGGAGTTTACATTACAATTTGTAGAACAAACGTTGTTTATGTTTATTATGTTAGCAATATAGTCTAGCGAGGTTATAAGTATTTTACAAATAACCCTGTATATACCGTCATTATGCTAGTCAAATTTTATAAGCAAAAAAGTCTATCGATTTGTGATTAAAAACACACTCTGGCCAAATGCGACTTGAAATCGCACACGAAGGTTCCGTACTACTATTCAATATTAATAGTACTTAAAAGACTTAAAATACTTGACAGTAAGCAGATCTCTTCAAGTGAGTCCACTGGTTATTTTTCAATGTAATATTGTTGTTATTATGTGCAGTAAACTTACCCCGTCCTCAATCTCCTGCTTTATAACCGGCTGCATCTCAATCTCTTCCCATCTCTCTTTCTCCTTCTCCCTCTCCCGTTCTCTTTCCCTTTCTAGCCGCTCGCGTTCTTTGTGCTGCATTTGCTTCATCATCGCCTGTATTTCTGGCAGCGGGACACATATCGGTCGCTTTGGTCCGTACAATGTGTAGTAGAGGTCTACGAGATCGCATCTTAATTTTGCGTCATTTGACAGGTGACTATTTATGTTGTTCCATAATCTAAAAAATGTAAACTTAATATAATGTGTTCTACACTAACTCTATTGTTTTCAAAAAAATATATGAAAATACTGCTTTGCCAATAAGTAATAGCCTATGTCACTCGATGGGTGTAAGGATTATTAACATATGCCGATCTTATGAAAAAGTCATTAACAATAATTGAAATAGTACATTGTGATAGAAGGGTAATAAATAAGTCGAATATTATACGTTTGAATGAATTGATGTCCAAATAGATAACACCGATAGTGAAAATAAACATTCATATTAAGCGAAATGTAGGTAAACGGCCAATCGCTGCCGCCTAATTTGAACACAGCGTTACGCTCATTATCTATAGTCACTCGTGCCGCTCCCATACCTCAGGAATACTTGGGAGCGGCACGGCAGGGTGTGTTTATGTACAGCCACGAGCATTGATACACATATAACTATACAATCGTATTCCATTTTAGCCCTTATCACACTTACTTAAGAACCTATGTGTATATTTTTAATTTATTTATTTTGCTGAAATTGAATGCTGTAAGTTTTCCAAACATATAAAATAAAATAAAATAAAATATTAATGCTCGTGATTGTACGTCCAATAACGCGTGACTTCAGTCGGAGGCACGGCGAGACAATTTGGATACCTCACACGTCATCCCTCCCGTACCGCTCCCATACCTCAGGAACTAACTCAGTTAAGCGCTAGGCCTGTAATTGCATATATCTTAATCAATCTATGAATACTAACCTGTGCACTACAGCTTCTGTATCAAGTCGATGTCTCTGAGCGCGTTCGAATGGCGGGTTGCTAATAAGGAGTCGGGCTAAGCCGTGACGCACACCGGGATCCGGGTCGCTTTCTACAGCTGTCAGCAATGCTGATAGATCTTCCGGCTTACCGTCCACTCGAACGAAGTCTACTAGACATTCGAAGGCTGCTATTCTGACATCTGTCAAAAATATGGTTTGTGAGATGGACGACTTTCTTTTAATGATATGTCATTAAAAGAAAATCGTCCATCTCACAAAAAGCCGTCCTATGGGACGGCAATCCCAGTAATCGGGTCATCTGATGGTAAGTTCAATCACGGTTGCCCATGGACAACTGCAACATCAGGAGTGCGACAAGAGCGTTGCCGGCTTTTTAAGAAAACATTTAACATTTTTTGAAGGTTTTCTGAAATGCTTACCAACAGATGGCCTAATAATCTGCTGTCATTAGTCAATAAAGGCTTGCCACTATCATGTGCAGATCTGCGCAAATATGCATTGTTTAAGTATTGTGTCTTTTATTTAAATGCGGGGTTAACAGACCCGAAGCCTCAGTGCTGCCGCTACTTATCTCAGAAACCCCTCATTTGGTGATTAATAGCACCTCTGACGTTACGCTGAACAAATCTTTACATTATATCACACTAACTAGAAAAAAAAATTGTCACCCTCACTTCCAGTTCAGGTTTCACAAAATAGTTTTTATTCATAAAGCTCTTCACATTTAATATTAAGAATAAGAAAAATACAATTAACTTACCATTATATTGCCCATATTGAGCGTAAGCCCTAAATATCGTCGGAATGCTTGGTAAATGTCCGCACTGTTGCAACCGTCGGATCGCCCGCAAACAACTGACTGACACAGTATTTTTATAGCATGGCAACACTTTCTCTAAATTCAAAACCCGTGTGATCTCTTCAAGCACGAGTCTTGTGTCTGCTGACAGCGAGTCGGCAGTTATGGGAGCACCCTGTAAATAAATTACACTTTCAGTCGTATTTAAATATAAAAAGCTATTTATAAAAGCTATATTCCAATTTGAGCCCAATTTAGGTATTAATTACGTATGCTCAAAAACGAAGTAACCGCTTCTTCCACTTAGTATTTCTCGCCTATCGAGATAACGCACATGTTTCTCAGTCATGAATTGTGACTTTTCCCCACACTATGGTTACGTGGAATTTTCTCTATTGCGAAATCCTAGACTCTGCATTTCATATACCATTTGCCAAAAATTATATATTTTACTTACAGGTTGTAATACTGATATTACAGGCGTGATGGTGGCTGCCAGTGCGTCAACTAACGCTGCTTTGTAATAGTTATCCGAGAAATGGTTTTTGGAGTTGTCGTTATATTTGAATAGGTCTAGTAGGAACCGAACTACCTCCGGTGGGCAGATGCCGTGGATGTTTCTCAAACCTAAAAAGGAATAAAACAATTTAAATAAATATAAATCACAGTACACACCAAATCGAGAAACAAATTAAAAAGTGAAAAATACAATTCTCGATACCATTAGAATAGACAATGAGAATAGCCATTACCAATAAAAATACTTGATCGCTAAGTCATGTTATGAGTAGCAACCTTTGTATTTATAACTTTTAGGTTAGTAATATGGAAATGTCATATTTTTTGGCGAGCTAGTTTGTGTAGCTTGACAATTAAGGTTATCTCGGTTAGAAACGTGAGTCTTAAGAGAATAGGCATATACATTAATTTTTACTCAATCGTGAAAAGATGTTTCTCGCCCTAGAAACATAAACTGGTACATAGAAACTTAATAGAATCCTTCATTAACAACCTGCCATAGCCACAGGAATAGTTTTCTGCAAGAAGTAATGCTGCAGATTGTCAAAGTTGTTCTGCTTGATGATGTGCGGCGCGGAGAACGAACCGAACATCTTGCGGAATATCGTCAACATCGCCGGCGGGCCCGCCCACGAACTTATCATAGCGTTCGCCACCTACAACAAAACAAATGTATATGCAATCTGGTGGTATATTACAGTTTGCTTTTTCCTTCGTGCCTCACTCTGCGTGGTGACGTCAGGCTCATGCTACAGCTAATACAGTCACTGGTGTGAATTCCACCATACATAACAATGCAATACAAACCTTCGTCAAACAATGCGCCGCGCGACACCTAATCTTGTAATACGCATGTTCATTCTCTATGGTATCTGTCAACGCCTTTCTTGTCGATGGTTCGGGGTAGTTATGCAGCGCATCGATGGCCTCACTCTGCGCGGTGACGTCACGCTCGTGCCGTAGTTGGTACTGCCACTGGTAGTCCGGCTGGGATATCACGGTGCTTCGCAAGAGCGACATCTCGGGGTCGAGACGGATCCAGAGTACTGGAGAATCGCTGTAAGTAATTAATATGCTTAATGTTACTGTAATTTACTGAGGGCTAGCTCCTTAGCGCAGCGGTCAACACGCCAGCCTGCGACACAAGAGTGCCCGGTTTTGATCCCCGGCCAGGTCAAGATGGAAAATGATATTTTTTCAGATTGGCCTAGGTCTTGGATGTGTACCTGTATATGTATTTGTTACAAAATATAGTATCGTTAAGTTAGTATCCCATAACACAAGTCTCGAACTTACTTTGGGGCTAGCTCAATCTGTGTGATTTGTCCGTAAAAAAAATTTATTGAACCCATACATTGGTTGACCTGGGTCTTGGATATTTATTTATATAAGTATCTATTATAAAATATAGTATCGTTAAAAAAATCCTTTTGTTAAAGCATTATGTTTTTTGTTTTGCGGCGTCTGCTTTTTGTTTCCTTTATAACATTTATTGCGGGCATAAATATGATATTTGTTTTAAGAAATTTCCGCGCATAGGATAGGGTCTATTAAAAAGAATATGAACCAGTCCCAAAAGTAATTGAAAGATAAGCTAAATTTAGCGAATATGGGTTATTTGCTAAAAAAGGAGGTCGAGATATTTGTTTTTTTTTTTATAAATGTATACAACGCCACACCGCTGTAAGTGGAATTCTGTATTAAATTTTAGCATTTGACTTAGCTTGAGGCGCTTATAATATGGAAATTAAATGAAAAAAAAAAATAGTATTTAGTAAGTAGATTAAATTTAGAAATGTAAAAATATGCCTTACTCCATAGCCGATAGATCCATGTCAACTTCTTCTCCAGTACAGAGGGGTATCTTCTTCTTCTTGTTCCTTCTGTTCTTGCTGTGGCACGTGATGTCCGCCTTAACGACCGTGTTCTCGATCTGCAGTGTGTGTTTGAATGTTCCGTCCAACTCCTGCAACTGGACCAGTAGGGGGCCGACGTACTTCCTGATGCCCCGGTCGTGGACGTGATCTTGGCGGATTTCTAGTTCTATGGTGTTTCTGAAAATTGATAAGATCTCTCAAACAATATTCTTTATTTGCGTATATGACAATTAAGGTGTTTTTATACTTGACTAGCTTTCGCCCGCAGCTCCGCCCGCGTCAATGTCCATCCCTCGGGAATAGTACTTTTTCCCGGGATAAAAGGTAGCCTATGTCCTTCTACGCACTCCAGAGAACTTGTATGCAAAATTTCATGATGATCGGTTCAGTAGTTACGGCGTGAAAGCGTAACAAACAAACAAACAAACTCACTTTCGCATTTATAATATTAGTAAGGATAAGGATTAAGAACTTACCTTTTTCGGTTGAAAACTGACGTAAGTTGAAACTTCGCATGTCCACCGGTCCGTACCCACTGATCTACAAATACGCCCATCTGTTTTCCCGTGACCGTAAATATGGCTTTTACGAAGGAGTTAGTTGATAACAATAGCTGTCCCCAGAGTCGGCTGCCGATCTTGGTGTTAGCAGCTTGGGTGGCGAGCGATAACTGCTTGTTGAATACTTGTAGTAGCAACTCTTGACCGATACGTTGTTCCAACATTCGAAGTACTAAGTGCGATTTTTTACGCATCACCTGCAAGCCAAGCGAAGTTTTTTTTGCAAAATTACATTTTTGTGACAAACTTTTATTATAAACGAATCCACACTGTAAAATGTTTTCAAAGACAAATCAAATGGGTCCAAACATATTGATGTACTTTGTTCATTTTTTTTTTTTTTTTAATTTTGGATGATCCTGCGGTTGATCACGATCTCACCTGATGTTAAGTGAAGATGTGACCTATGGTGGAACTCGCTGGCTCATTAACAACCTATTCACTCTAGTCTTAAAGAGACCCAAATTATATGTCTCAGGGAAAACATCCGGTGGTAAGAGATTCCATTCCCTAGCCGTTCGCAAGATGAACGAAGAGGAGAAGCGCTTCGTGCGAGCTGGTGGTATATCAACCACATACGGGTGCATACTATCGCCCCGTCGAGTAGACCGATGTCGAAACAGGGTGGGTGGGATAAGTTCGTGGAGTTCCTGTGAACACTTATTTTAAGAGTTCCCTTCCTATTCAGTCATCAGACCAGCAAAACATCATCATCGTCATCATTAGCAACCTGCGGTAGTCCACTGCTGGACGAAGGCCTCTCTCAAGGTGCGCCACATTACAGCCACCAGCACAACGATTCCATATTATTGTATTGTCATCCGATTTACATATGCAAAATTTCAGCTCAAATTTAATTTGCAAAATTTCATTACAGACACCCAAATCGGTGAAACTATATAAAAGCTTTTAATATTATAGACAACAAGTAAGTTTAGTAAACAGACTATTCTAATGTTTTACAATAAATAGTGTCGGCACCTCTCGCGTCATTAATTTATACTACTTTTATCAGTCCCGCTTGTTGCGGGATAACGAGCGCGGGATCTTGCGGGATTCATGATCCCGCGTATGGAAGCATTTTTCAAATTTAACGATCATTATACATAAAATTTTCATTGCAATTTGTATGGTTAATATTCCCCTGGTGGCGGCAGCTGTCATGTTAAATCACCATTTTTATGATTGGTGGATTTTGACAACTGATGTGAAAAATGCCTCTGCTCATAGTGAATGAATGAATGCCGCCCCCTGGGAATTAGAATTGATATCTATGTGGGATCCCGTAAAAACCGGGATCAGGCGGGATTGAAAATGTGCAGTCCCGCCATTACCGAGATTGAAAAAAGTGTGCAGGATTAGAAGCCCTAACGGGTACCCAGATAAAAAAGGTTACCCCACTATTTACAGTATGTGTGCGAAACTGGACTACAGCTAATCCGCGCTCCGAGTAGGACAGACCGTAAAAGAAAAAGTAGGAAGTGTTTTTTTTATAATTAATGAGGCTCCAGGTTCGAACATAGGTATAAGTGCGATATTATACTAAAAATGGACTGTTTAATTGTCTGAATAAATGATTATTGATTGATTGATTGATTTACGTATATAGATCTATCCTGCTCAGAGTGCGGCACCAAGGAAACCAAGTGGACAACCACCAGTGAAGAAACCAAGGAAAGAATACCAATTCTTACCTCCATGTATCTAGGAGACATAGTGTGAACATTCCGGACAGGAAAATAGAAGTCTTTCGTGTCTTGCCGAGCGCCCGTAGCAGGAGGCTGCCATGGGTCGAGGATTATGCCACCATATTGCTCCTCGTAACCCACAACCTGTTGGTAGCAGATAAGCATTTTAGGTGTTTGTTCGTTAATTTTATTAAAACAACTAGCGATCCAGACCACGGCTTCGCACGGGTGCAATGTACATACAAACCTTCCTCTTTAATCACTCTATCTATTAAAAAAAACCGCATCAAAATCCGTTGCGTAGTTAGATATAAGCATACATAAAATAAATAAAAAATAAAAAACGCACGAAAGTGTCACGTTCCGTGAGCAAGCGAGAGCGCGGAACAAGCGATAGAGAGGCACGATCGGCGTAAGCGTTCGGGTTGTGACTTATATATCTCTCTTCCACCGTTATCAGGTAAAATGATCGTCCGTAAACCTACTTTACAGACAACCAATTTATTTCTTTCCTTTTTTCTTCGATCAAAAAAAAAAACTAGGTACACAAATAAGAGCCCAGTAGACATTTGGGTGCATATTTTTTTTTTGTACATATTTGAATTTTGTATTCCGAAATTTTGTACTGTAGCTGACTATAGTCAGCTTTCGAAATTCGACTTTGTGGCATGCAAGTAAGGTTGGTTTTGTATTGATGTAGGTTTATAACATAAACATATTTACATAGAGATAATTGCAAACATAATGAAGTGTCGTTTTTTATGTGTGTGCATATTTTCTTGTTGATTATCTAGAATTAAAAAAAAATGCCTTAAAACTCATGCTAAGTTAAGAGTAAAGGGTAATTTAATAGATAAAAGTAATTTTAAAATAGTTATTAAGATTTTCAGTAGCCATCTAACAACATAAAAATATTGAGAAACACATGGGTGAATTAAAAGTAATCAATTGTTTTGCTCAGATGTCGGATTAAATATCTGAGCAAAACATGAGCTGAGATCTTAATGACAAAATAATGTGAGAAATCAATATTACCTCTTGTAATTCCTGATGTATCCAATACCTATACTCGTTATTTCCGAAACACTTTTTGATGTACAACGCACAAAGATAGTTCGGAATTCCCTTCGCAAGCCACAAGTCTGACCAGTTCTGCATAGTGATGAAGCATCCAAAGAACTGCTCCGCGACGGCTTGCGCCATGGCCTTACGGCTTAGGTAGCCTTGGTCTATGATCGCGATGGAATGAAGTAGGTGGGTGCTCATTATTGACATTGTTGTGTAGGCTGTTACATCTTCTTCAGTCTAAAAATAAAATTGAATCGGATATACAATATAACATAGGCCGACATGAATTTTTTTTTTACTTCCATTGAACTCCATATACTATACTAGCGACCCGGACCCCGGCTTCGCACGGGTGCAATGTAGATACATATATATGTATCTACATTGCACCCGTGCGAAGCCGGGTCCCACGAATAAACCTTCCTCTCGAATCTATCTATTTAAAAAAACGCATCAAAATTCGTTGCGTAGTTTTAAAGATCTAAGCATACATAGGGACAGACAGACAGCGGGAAGCGACTTTGTTTTATAACATTTTAACTCTAAATATTAAAACTTAAAAAAAAATAACAACACAATCTTCCATAAACTGTCCTAAAATATCTCTTGCAAAGTCCTACCTTACAGTAAACTGTGAGGCCGGCCTCACACAGCCGAGAGGGACGCCGCAGTACATTAGACAGGAATGGAGATATCTCCATTCGCGTCTAACATACTGCAGCGTCCCTCTCGTCAGATCTGAATTCTGGCGGTGTGAAGCCAGTCTTGTATTTGACGTAACTTTCATCTTGTTTAGGTTTCTGAACTAAAAACTAACAGTTAGTTCTCACCTCATCCACAAAAACTTGTTTGTAACAAGGATATGGGTATCTCGTAGACAGAGTTTCCTCATAGAACTCGAATGCTTCATGTAATGTTCTCACTGTGTTTTTCAGAATTTGCATCAGATGGGGCAGGCAGTAATGGGTAACTTCATTCATAAAAGGATCCACAAAAGTTTCAAAGGGCCTGAAAATATTCATAATCTTTACGAACTTTAGGCAATAAAGGACAGACACATATTTAATGTAATCCTTAAAGGAGTTTTAATAAAGTAATTTAGAACCACATGCTATAGACTACAATTTGACTGTCATTCATTAGATATCAGTAATTTTACGAAGATTTAAACAAAAGGAAAAACGTTGAGAAAATAGATATCAATTCTTTTTTAATAAAAAAAATACTAATATTGTGTCAAGGGGAATATGAACAAGAAAGGAGTGACTAAAGCGCCTTTTAAACCGTCCTGAATTTAGGAACCGATGGGAGGGACGCCGCTATACGTTAGAGACGATACGAGATATCTCCAATCGTATTGCACGTATTGTGGATCCGATTCAAGATGGTATAATACCACTTTAAAGAAAGAAGAAGAATATTACTAATATTATATTACAACATAATACATACCCAATAGCTAATCCAATGTTAGGTGCACAAGCTGGGGTATTAACAACATAGTGAAATGTCTTCCGTCGATGGTCAGGTGTGAAGATGACATCGACAAGTTCCCCACAAGACACTACTGTCAGGCACTCGTCCACAGTGAACTCAAGCTTCCACGTGCAAGGCTCGGCGTAACTGTCTACACATGGGAACCAGAGGCGTGATGAGTGCCCATAGGTAAACATGTGGGCAGATTTCTGAAAAAGTTTAACCTCTGTATGGAAAATAATCTACAAAAGCAAATCATTTCTTTACACAAACAACTCAACATAGACAATATTTAATAGCATTGCAGTTAATACAGGGTTACTTGAAAAACACTTAAAATCTCACAGGACTAGATTGATAACAACATTAAAAATTGTTTTACAACCTTTGATAATTTGTTAGATTTTACTTTCATTTAAAAATAAATGGTAATTTAATTTTCCGGTTGAATGTTAACAACTCTATACACATCGCCAGTGCCGGCGTCAGCATTACTGGCGTCCTGGGCGAGATTTCAACGAGCGCCCCCTCTTGGTGGGGAGGGGGGGAGGGATTCAAATTAAATCACACTGCCCTGCTTCTCTGCCCTTGCTTGACGGCGCCCGTTCCTGACCCAGCGCCCTGGGCGGTCGCCCAACCGCACCCTACCCTAAGGCCGTTACTGCACATCGCAAAGTAAGAACCCGCGCGCGGACGTCGCATCGTTCCTTCGTTTATGAATCTAACATAGACTTACAAATGTCACAACAAAACTTGTAAAATAATTTTTAGTTATTTTTTTTTAAATGACAGAACTCGGTTGAAGTTTATGACATTAGCTACCTACTCCTGTTAGATTATTAGTGTTTAACAAAAAACCCTGTATACTCATTAAAATTAACACCATGATTACTGTTCTTAACACTGTGATGGCCACCCACAAAAAATCTAATACAGCACTTCATTGTAAAGTTGACAAGTGTGTGCTTAATTTTTGCATGTGACACATGCCTGCTATTTTGATTAATTGTTACAAATGTGTTGTACAAGGAGTGTTAAGGTCCAAAATTTTGATACCTATTTAAATTGTTTTCATACCTACCTGGTAATTGCTTGAAAAACTTACCTCCACAAGACTTCCTTCTCCTTCAGGCACAACAAAGTGCATGCCTCCTTGAGGGGATTCCAATGAGAATTCAATTCCGATCCGTAGCCCTCTGCCCTCGCCCACCAAGTGAGAGGCCTCATCGGGAACCTGGATATGGAGTTCTCCAGAATTATGATCTGGGTCTATTTTCTGTGCTGCTGCTAAGTGATACTGGGAGAAGACCTCCAATGATCTCCTGCAATAAGTTTATAAAAGGTGTTATTAAAACAGTTAGCAGAATATTTTTGTTAGCAAAACTTAAGAGTCTAAGAATAAGGTTTTAAGTTTACAAGGTCAAAACACTGTGGGGCTATCTCAATCTGTGTAATTTGTCCCTATATATTTATTTACTTATTGCAGCTAAGTACTTATTTTTTAATAATATGTATAGGAAAACCTGTAATTGGTCTTACTATGAGTATCTATATAAATTTATACTAGAATAAGACTGCAAACATGGGTTTCATACTAAATAAAATAAAAACTTCCATTGACAAAATTAATTTAACTGTAGGTAAACATTGTTTGTGCTCGAAAAATAAAAATAGTCATATGCTTCTAACCCTTTTTCTCTTTATTAAAATAAAGATGTTGGTCTAAGAGGGCACTAGGCATTAAATGTGAGCAAAACAACTTTATCCAAAAAGTCACTTTGGAGATGAATTTTTTTTCTACAAAAGCTGAGTTTACACATTGCAGCTTTCATATACATACATATAATAGAGACATATCACACAAATTGAGCTAGCCCCACATCAAGTTGTGAACTTATGCCAAAGGATACTAACTCAACAATACTATATTTTATAACTAGCTTTCGCCCGCGGCTCCGCCCGCGTTTATGTCGATCCCTCGGGAATAGTTCTTTTTCCCGGGATAAAAGGTAGCCTATGTAATTCTCCATACTCCAGAGAACTTCTATGCAAAATTTCATGATGATCGGTTCAGTAGTTACGGCGTGAAAGCGTAAAAAACAAACAAACAAACAAACTCACTTTCGCATTTATAATATTAGTTAGGATAGATACTTATATAGATCCAAGACTTGGTCCACGCCAGGTCTTGGAGTATGCTTCTATAATAGAATTCCTGCAGAAATATTAGGTCTGCCATTAATTAAGTTTAAAACGGCTGTAAAAAATCATTTACTTAAAAAGCCTTATATTGAATGAAAGATTATTTATTTGATAAAAATGCTTGGAAATAATTTAAATGTATATTTTAATCCTTCAGCCCCTGAGAGGACAGATCTGGCTGCATAACAATTAAAACTCCATTGTGTCTGTGTTTCCGCGATTGACGGGTTAATGTAAGTACTTTAATTTAATTATTGTAAAATAGATTGTTATGTCCAAGCCCTTCAGGCACATAGAGACCAAGACTGGACTGAGTTTCTTTCAGGGTATTCTTCTCAGCAGTGGTCATTCCGAAACGCTAGTAGTTTTTCGATTTAACAAACATAAAAGAAAGAAAAATGAACAACATAAACATATGACATTCAAAAAGCGATACATGTAGGTACTTAGAATAAAAATTATTCATTTTCATTTTCAGACCCATGTCAATCTGAAAAAGATTGTTTTCCATCATGCCCTGTGGCATTCTCGTGTCGCAGGCTTGCATGTTAACAACTACACCACGGAGCTCGCCCATGTTCTCAATATGATTGATTATTTTTATTTAATATATATAAATAACCATAATAGATGTTGAAGTGACCATTACAATGTTGTACACCATAGATAAACAAATACAAAATCTCTTTATTTTACTCCACAAGTTACTACATAATATACATATAACAAAGGAAGCTTAACTAATATAACTTGTGGGAGCACTGGAGGCACCAAATTAAGCCAAAACCTGTATCTTGGGCCACCAGGTCCCCCGTATAATTTTAACATATTTATGTAATAGTTGTCAAAAGTAAGGAAATAAGCCTGCTGTTAAGGCTTTCATTTATAAATTATATCATACTCACGTATTGGGATCAGCTTGACAGATGTCCAAGAATGGATCACAATACTGGAAGTTTGCTTCATACTGATCATTCAAACATACGCGGTAGATGCGACACTGCTTAGCATTGAGCCGAATGTACCGTAAGTTGTCTTTTAGCGGGACTATCGTCAGTTCCACGAAACCCTTAAAAATATAGATTTGTAAATTATAATGATTAATGACATACAAATCATAGCAAGATTATTACAATACGAAACATGCACTTACAATGATACTTCTCCTTTCAAAGCTTATACCGGTCAAACTTAGTATTTGATGGGCTGTAAAAATAATAATGCTTAGGTTAAAAACCTGCTATTGCAGTTAAATTCATTGAATTCTATTAGAAATAACAAAAGGATACTTATAATTTAAAAGGGCGACAATTGTCGCCCGTGCGCTCCTTTTTCATCATGTACCACTTTTAGGTCTTTGAAGCAAAGTATAGTAGCATTCTTGCAAACTAATGCAACCTATTTATTTTCCGTTTATGTGATTTTATTTGATGAGAACTATGAGAAATTACAAATGCACAAACATTCAATCAAAGCAACAACGTGAAATGTCAACGTCAAAATAGTGAATCGATATGTCAAGTGTCAGTCAATAAATTTTGTAATAAATTTGTATAGGTTGGCAATCATTTTTCTAATAGCAGCTTGTTTCTGCCAGGGTAAAACCTTCCATGAAGCTATTATATTTTTTTTACCTATCGATTATCAAAAAGGTAAATTTTCAAGCACTGTTGCTGTCAAAATAACGAGAAGGAAAGGAAGGTGATCCATTGCGATTTTATTAAATTCCCAAGTTATTTGTTGCTTGTGAATTGTGTTGTTATATTTCGTATGTGAGAGTTATTTCCAAAAAATACATGTGAAACTCTATTTCATGCATAGTCTTGCATTCAGTGAACAAAATGTGGGACTCGCCATACTTGACTTGTTTGGTGCTGTATATATTTTCTTTTCAAATTATCGCCACTAATTCACGTACTTCAAACATTTGGAAACTGAGTGTGGAAGAAGATCAAATAGTTGATGGCACTATAATATCCCAGGTCAGACAGAAATCTATTCTTATTCCTCATTTATATAATCAATGCACTACATATGTATACACAGTCCTTTCATTCTGACTCTAATTTTGTATTCATTATTACCTGAACTACCTTGAAAATTAAGATATTTGTGTTCTTGTTTTAGCGTTTATTGTAACCAAGCAAAATATTTTGTAAATAAAGTGCTATATCATACTAAAATTATAGTATTCTTGTCCATGTGTGTGGTATTTTTCTGTTGTAGGATGTTGATGCAGTTGATAAGCCACCAATGGCTGAAGACGATTCCATTTTTAACATAATAACTTCAACAATATACTATGGAAATACATGGACTAAACTTGGGTTTGATATGTTCTGTACAGATTGCCAAATTTATGAACAGCAGAGGTAACCTTATTTCTAATCCCTACATATGATCATTATCATCATTCTAGCTGGTAAAGACCAATCCTGAACAAAGGCCTCTCCCTAGGATCCTTATAAATAATAAATAAATAAATATATATGGACAAATCACACATATTGAGCTAGCCCTAAAATAAGTTCAAGACTTGTGTTATGGGATACTAACTCAACGATACTATATTTTATAACAAATACATACATGGATAAACATCCAAGACCCAGGCCAATCTAAAAAAGATCATTTTTCCTCTTGATCTGACTGGGGAACGAACCCGTTGCCCTTGTGTTGCAGGCTGGCGTGTTAACCACTGTGCCACGGAGCTCGCCTTCTTCCTTCGCCTTCCTTATCTATCTATGGAATGAGATCCTTCAATCCATAGATAGATAGATACTGCCATTTATTTGCTGCTCCAGTCACACATACAACAGTTTATACATATAAAACATATACACAAAAGGATATTGCTTGCGATGAGCGCAGTTTCTCTGGTTTCTTGTGTTTGACGCTGCTGCCCATCTGACACATTTTCAAGCTGGGAAGGATAGGAATTTGTTGGATTTGGAAAGGAAATTAAAAGTATTGGCATACTACGCACTCAGGTGAATGGGTGAAAAGCAAGAAGTACCTCGGTGGCCAGTGGCGCATACTTAATACAATGACTGCAAAATAAAAAAAAAAGAAGGAAACCTGATCCAAAATCTACATATAATACATGGTATAATATGTAGTCCTGGCTATCTGCATTTTTGTAAATGAAACATAAATGTAAGAAGTTATATTTGTTGTAGTATTATACCATCCTAAATATTGGATCCAATGTGAGGGATGTCACTATATGTGCAATATGATTGGAGATATCTCATATGTCTAACATATAGCGGTGTCCCTCTCATCAGATTTGATTAAGGATGGTATAATAGGCGCCATAGCGATAATAAAAAAAATATAATAAATTGATAATATGGTTTATTTATTTTTCATAAGTTGTAAATGTTTGGGAAATGCATGGAAGTGTGTGGATAGAAATCAGTTCTTACTGCCTTACTTGTAGCTTTAGTAACATTTGTAGGATTCTTGGCATAGTTCCGCTAACTTAAAGGTGCTGGAAATTAATTCTAATCTGAAGTGGATCAATAGTTTAATTTTAGATAATATTTACCTCCAGATCTGGCTCTGAAAATGGTGATGAGACAGCTCCAGCTGAGACAAACGGTGATGCAGACGATGAGTACTTAGACTGCGGCAAAGCAGTCAACTTCACATACTACGACAACCTGGTGGGGGTGGCCCGACGTCATCGCCATCCGAATGTGCCAGAGCCACAGGTAATGTCTTACTTATAGATAATATATGGTATAACTTGTCGTATTGTTTTAATATCCTTATTATATGATTTGTATTTATTTTCATAAATATATAATTTCTATTTTCAATACAATAAATTCAATTATATTCGTTAATATATATAATTTTAAATTCAATTTCACTTTTTCAACTAATATATAATAATAATAAAGCTTTTTTTTTTCCAAACTAAAAATTACATAATGTTGTAGGTAGTTCGTTTTTCTTTTTATGATTTCTTATTTCTAGGTTAGTAAGTCTGTTAATTATTTAGGTAAAGAACTTGCTTCTAGTTCGGATCCCATCCCGGTAAAAGCCTCTTCAAATTCCTTCCAATCCTCCCTGTTTTTTGCTGTCTGAATCCAGTTTTTTTCAGCTATTTTTACTATATCTTCTCCTTATAACTTATTCGTAGATCGTCTCTCCTTAATTTTGTGAGTACCCAGCATTAGTCATGTAGTTCATATTGTATAGTTCATATTGACAGGTTTAGTTGACCCTTTCAGAGAATGTAAAGGGTAACTTTACACCCAGTTTATTGGATTTATTGATAAGATATATATCATATACAAAAAATTGGCTGTCTGTATAGTTGGTTAACGGATGATAACTTTACATGATAACGCTGGAAGAGAGATAGATGCGTCACAAGCCGAACGCTTAAGCCGATCGTGCCTCAACGCTTGTTCCGCCCTCTCGTTTGTACGCAGAACGTGACACTGTTTCGTGCTTGCAGCCGGCATTCGTGATTTATAAGATAACGTCAAATGTATATTTTTCATTAGAATGCATGTACATGCTTGGATTGCCTTGTCTCCAGCATTAAATGGAAACATAACAATATTGATACAGTTTTATTGTTTTTACAAACAGTCTTACACAAGTCATCTTTGTTTCCACAGGTGGCTCTTATATTCACAAAGAAGAAGTCATACAAGAATGGTGTGACCGAACTAGACATAAACACGCTAGAAAAGCGGCTCAAGAAAGCCAAGCGTGAGAAACCAAAGTCAGTACAGCTTTACAACCAAATAGGGAACTTCTGGCGGATTAAAGGAGACACGAGACAGTCCATTGAGTGCTTCCGACGAGCCCTCGCCGTGTCTCCTTACAATTCAGAGGTAAACACAATACAGATCAAAACATACAATTTTTATTCATGTCCTATTCTTGCAATTTTCCATGACCTTTTAAAAATGTGTTAAAATCTGATTCATTATATCTGACAAAAACATACTTAATTTAAAAATACAGGAATATTTCCTACCATTTTATATACATCTTTAAAATGTCACCTTTCTAATGGTATCAAAAACAGTTTTGTAAAATATCTACAGATATACTGATATGTATCTGTACCACAGAACTACTAATATATCGGAAAAGAAATGCCATGCGAGCCGGCACCACGCGCCCATTACAACAGACGATTTCAAACTCTATCACAACCTGATAAAGATAATTATTTATTAGTATTAAATGTGCTTGCATATGTGTGAGTGATGTACAGTACGGTTCTAATTTGTTTGCGTGCATATAAAATAATTCAAAGAATGGGGAGCTTGTAGGCGCCCGTGGTAAGTAAATTTAAGCAAAGGCAATTCCGATTTATTTGAACTTCTGTGTGACATTCAGCATTTAACTATACAAGATATTTTACTACAAAATTTATAAATTTGTGTTATGTATACATAAGAATATAAAAATACATTTTCTTCGACCAAAGATTTTTATTCAAAATTGGATACATGTTTCTATTTTTAAACGTTTTATTTTTTTAAATATATGCAAGAAAATACTACCAGCGTTTCGGAACGACCACCGGTGAGAAGATACGTACGACAGAATAATACCGAGTTTTAAATTAGACAAACTTTGTTCTTTATTAGACTTGAACTTAAAACTTCTCAATAAGTTTATCCCAAGTGAGGGCAAAGCAGTCATGGTATTAATTTCTTTTTGTTTAAAAACGGCAGTCTGAATTAAAGGCTTTTATTTTTGTAATATTTTAACTAAAACAACTGAATACATAGAGGAATATAAATGTGTTGGCTGACATCTTATAGGCTGCAAATTGCAATAACCTTGGCGTAAAAATGATGCAAGCAGTCGCTGGGTAAATAAGTACCTATTATAAAAGGAGTGAGTGAAAAATTATGTTTCTCAATAGCAAAAGTAGTCATACTTATTTCGTAAAAATATGTGTCACCAACAGACATTATTATGAAAGATAAAAGAAATATTTTAGGTGTGAAACCGCAATTTGTTTCATTCCCAGCTTTTGCCCGCGGTTCCGCCCGCGTTAGTGTCATTCCCTTGGGAACAGTAGAATTTCGCGGAATGAAAGATACTCTCCTTCCCCAGGCCTCAAACTACCTCCATGCCAAATTTCATCCAAATTGGTTCAGTGGTTGAAGTGTTAAAAGAAGACAGAGAGAGTTCCTTGCGCATTTATAATATTAGTATGGATATCGATGTTTGTTATGCATACCTACGTAAATCATTGTTCTACTTGTGGTATCCAGATAAATTAACAAAACCACATTCCGTAAACGACTGTCTTAGCTCTTGGTCAGCTTTTTAGGGGCCATACTACAAGACGGATCCCTTATAGAATCACTCGTGTGTGTCTGTCTGTCCGTCCGTCACACACAGCCAATTTGCTCCAAATCTACTAGGTTGATTAAGTTGAAATTTGGCGCACTTGTCGATTTAAGTGACGCATGGTGCGAAAGTTAATGATGTGTTTAGAGGCGTTTTGCAGAATATCTATACTAATATTATAAAGCTGAAGAGTTTGTTTGTTTGAACGCGCTAATCTCAGGAACTACTGGTTCAAATTGGAAAATTCTTTTTGTGTTTAATAGTCCATTTATTGAGGAAGGCTTTAGGCTATAAAACATCATTTATAATAGGCGCGAAGCATCAATAAAAATGTTATGAAAACGGGGGAAAATTATTCATCTATACTAAGAAATAAACTAATTAATGATAATAACAGAAATTGCCGCGGACGAAGTCGCGGGCAACAGTTAGTATCAAATAAAAGGACTAGTGAGGATTAAAGATATATTTTTTTCATTATTTTAGAGCACACAGTTTTAAAGTTACTTAAAATAGAAGATAACTGACCTCTCTCTCTACATTATCTGTGAAACCATCAATCCTAACTTTGAAACAAATACATATAATAGGCGTTGACATATAATTGAAGAAAATTACAATTATTGTACGGAACCCCTTTCCAAATTTCGTCTCGCACTTGGTCGGGTATTTTTAATAAACATTCTTACACCAATTGACAAATAAAATCAAAGTTATGTTTTTACAGTAAATAAACTGAAAATGACATGTTGGAAGAATCAAAAAACCATAGTCCGAAGCTCAAGTATTGTAACACACTGCAGGTTCTCCTGAATCTGGCGCGGGTACTGTTCACGCTGCAATACCTGGATGACGCCATCTACCTAACCCGCCGGTCACTGGAGGTGCAGCCGCCAGACCGTAGCGCCTGGCAGCAGTACTTCACGCTCGGGGAGATATTCAAAGCCTACGGACATTATCAAGTGAGTGCATCACGTAGTAGTCGTACCTAACCTGCTATACAATAGGTAGTTGAAAAACAGGTGACTGAAGATGTCGACGCGCCGTCGGAGTACTAACACAGCTGCACCAGTGGTCCAGTGATGAAACCAGTATATAAACTACTAGTACTACGGGTTTTTTTTACTATATATTGTATTAGGCATTTGTCTCCCATCTCACCTGATGGTAAGTGACGATGAAGACGAGGATATTACATGCCTATCCAAGAGATACCCATTTATTCTGCTTTTGAATGTCCCGGGGCTGTACTTTCTAGGAATATAGACGCAGGCAGTTCATTCCACACCTTAGCTAATCGAACCAAAAAGGAACTGTCAAAGCGTTTAGTTCGGGGTAATATGTGATGAGAGAATTCGACGCGGTGATTCGAAGTCACGGTGGTGTAATGGTATCACACTTAGGGCGTAAACCTAAGGGACGTGGCCGAGTTCTTTTTCATCACATATTTTCAATTTTAATTAATGAAACCAGTATGTTCGCGTTTGTTCCCGATTTTGCACTTGGATTTTATGTAACGCGAAAGTTTAAGAGTAGTCGTAGGTATTACTTGATTCTTTCTTTTGTGCCTTCGTTTACTTGTTGCTGCTAAGGTCTTCCTAGTTTAATACTTATTTAACAAATCTGCCATATTAATTTTTCTTAAAAAATATTGCACTCCTCAGTTCGACTTCAGACAATTTGATGGTAGCCATGACAAAGCAGTTCTGCCGGCCTATTTGCTAAAGCGCCAATTAGACCATCCAGAATTTAGTATCCGGAATTCAGTCAACGGATAGTCAACGGACAGTTTAATCGCATTCAGGACGGTCGATCCGTTTTCAGGACAGAATGGCTTTCGACGTCCTTATCGGAAGCTAGAAGGTGAAACCATCCGGAATTTAGGATCGCCGCATGAGAGGGACGCCGCTATACGTTAGAAACGATACGAGAATATCGCCAATCGCATCGCACGTATAGCGGCGTCCCTCTCACGCATTCAGGATGGCCAACGGATGGCTCTCTCAGGACGCGCAGTCTCTGTTCAGGACACGTTCCGGACGGTGTAATCAGGAGCTCCGACGACTGAATTTCTTGTCCTTATCGGATGCTGAATTCCGGATCCTTAATTCAGGATGGTATAATAGGGTACAACGTTTTGATAGTCATTTCAAAATACATTATTTCATAATATATAATAATATATCTTAAATTAAAAAAGTCAAACATACGAAACCCGCAATTTTAAAGTGACTATTGAAACTTTTTATTGGAGGAATTATGGTTTGGTATTGCCCTCTACGAATATAAATGATAAATTACAGCTAAACGTCTACATATATAATCATCATTACAGCCGTAAAATGTCCACTACTGGACAAGGCCTCTCCCAAAGACACTTAGTTCCATTGGAGGATATTACCATACTCACCACGCTTAGCAGGCGGGTTGGCGAGCGCAGTTTCTTTGGCTTCGTGTGCTTCCGACGTTGCTGCCCATCGTAAGCATGTTAAAACTCGAGAAGGACAGGAATTTGTTGTATTTGGAAAGGGAATGAAGGTATCCCTGGCTATATATGGTCTAAATATATGTAATTAATTTTTCAGGAAGCCGCAGTGCACTTACGGCATGCCCTAGACTTGAGGCCGGACTTCGAGCCAGCGCTGACCGCACTCAAAGACATTGAGAACATACCGGAGGCATCCGTTCATGTGTACACCCTTCTGATTATCGTGTGTTTGGTAAGTTGATGATTTGTCTTCATAGTCAACATGACTTCATGTCGGAATTTAAGCCAGCGCTGGCGGCCCTAAAGTCTAAAATCATTGAGAACATACCTCACACTTTTATTCATGTATACTCTTTTGGTTATGGTGTTTGGTAAGTTGTCGATTTATCTATATAAGTAGTCGACATGACTTCATACCGGAATTTGGCCAATACTGGACACACTCAGACATTTTATGACAAAATAAAGCCAGTATTCTTGCTTGAGAAATATCTTATTTCTGATGAAAAATATATTGTTGGCTTATATTAAAACATTATCCTTTAGTTCAGATGAAAACATCTAGTGGGAAAAGTCTGTAACTGTTACACTTTAGCGCCCTCTCCGCTGCCCATAGTGGCAGTTAGTGGAACTAACTACCACAGCCTGCCGTTAACCGATCTGCTGCTTTTATCAAGCGTTTATGTTGGGCCAATATTTTTGTTTGAGGTTGGCAATCTATACATCATTCCAGCCGTAAATGTCCACAGCTGGACAAAAGACTCTCAAGGATTCTTCATTCCATGTGAAGTTATTGCCATACTCACCACGCTTGACAAATGGGTTGGTTAGCGCAGTTTATTTGGCTTACATCTGATCCGACGTTGCTGCCCATCGAAACCGTTTTTAAGTGAGGGAAAGGTTATATAATAGTTGATTGGTTCGGGGGAATGGGATAAAGGTATTTGTGACACTACTCACTCGGGTGAATAAATAAGTAAGCAGCAGTTCGGGGAGCGAGGCACGCGTACCCGTTTGACGCTCATTTGATTTGTGAATCCACCCCCTGGCACTCTGAGGTCTATACGATAGTATTATATTGTTTGTTGTAGGTGATGGGCGTATTACTGGTGATCCTGTCGTCTGTGGACGGCGCGGGCGAGGCGGAGGAGCACAAGACGCAACGCCACTTCAACCGCGCCATGGCCATGCGCTCGCTGCGGGGCGTGGCGCTAGGGCAGCGACAGCGCAAGAAGGGCTTCTAGGCGGCCGGAGGCTGAGTTGCGATCTCAATACTTTTGTTTGTCTGTAGTTATGTTTGGTTGGCAATGGGCGTTGCGTCATGGATGAGTGAGAATCAGATGTAATAAAAAATAATCGGGTGGGGCAGTGTCTGTTCACACAGCCGTTGGTTTCAACGCAAACCTCTATATCATTGAGTCGCTTTAAGTGTTAAAGATTGAAAGAAAACAAGATGCCGCAATGCAAACTCAAGGTCTTAGCAGCGAGCTGACTATATACGCTAAATAATGTTACTAAAATCATGTTACTACGATGAATAGTTTTGTAGTTATTAATGTCAGACGATATAGACCATTCGTTACTGTTTTCTGACATGGTACCCCATGTATAGTACCGATTTTAAAGACGCTTCACGATAAAATAAAACACACCGGGGTAGATGATACATGATCTGTGCCAACTGCCCCGTTGGTCGACGGGGACAATCTATCGGGGTCGATGAATCAATTTCCCATCACCAGGGCAGGACCACCGGGGCAGATGGGAATTACTCAATGGAAATATAGCCTTACGATCACCCTTTAAGATTTAAATCATTGCTGCGTTTCTACATGAAACCGTTTAGAATACTAGAAATCAGAACAAGTATAAGGCGTCGTCCAAATGAGGGCTACTACCGTTTTTTTTGCTCACTAGTTTGCGAAGGTTCCGAAAAAGCTTTTGAGTACACGCGTGGGAACAAAGTTTACATTTCAATTATATTTAATGCCCTTGTCTACATAAACTGTATAACCTTATTACTTGAAACAAATGATTATTGTATACGTGCAAATATAAAAAATAATCTAAGTAATGGTTTTAACAATTTTCATGAAATTTAGTAAATAGGGGTTTTGGGGTCAAAAACTCGATATAGCTGGGTCTCATATGTAGGAAAATACGTTTTACTATTGCCTATTCATTTCGGACACCTCACGTTTTCCGGTAGAGGCTCGCTACACTAGCTCCTCTAGCGGAAAACACGTGATAGCCCTTGTTGGCAACAGTCGTGCGAGCAAACGATGCGTTGTTGATTCGATCGTTCGTACGATGAAAGTTATAACTGTCGTACGATTTGTAAGTTTTAATTAGAACACACTTAAGAAATGCGTGTTTATTCTTGTCGTGCGAAAAAATCGCATCGTTTGCTCGTACGATCGTTGCCAATTAGGACGACGCCTTAATTATAGCTGCTAGCGATGGCACATGTTAAACCTAAATTATCAGTCTTATCGAGATGACTTATTAAAGTATTTTTTTCTAGTAAATGCGGTTACAAATTTGGTCTTACGATCCATGAAACCGATTGTAAGATTTAAAAACATTGCATAGATTTTTAATCCATATAAACCGCTCTCCATCGCGTGCCCATGCCATGATCCGACGTTAGCCAAGGTTTGACAATGATCCCAAGTAAATTATTCGCTAAAATTAACATTGGTTGAATACATAAACTTTTTTAAGTTTTATAAAAAAAAAGCACCTGTTATTATGCTCATGTACTTATTTGTTTTATAAATAAAAAATAGAGATCCGTAACTCAAGCTCGACTGATAGTGTTAAACATTTTATTGCTTGATAATGCAAACTGAAAATGTTTTGTATATTGCTACTAATGTCTACTGACGTGATAACTGATTATATTGTGGCGCTGTTGCTTGAATTCAATTATGCACTTAATATACTAACTGCTAACTTCTTTTTATACCACGTCCGTTTATCTCGGACCTTGTCATATGGATGCGGGGGAGGGGAAATTCATCCTCCCCACCGCTTTCCTAGAATGAGCCCCCTTTTCAACCGAATTCAAAAAAAGGAGGATATCAATTTGGTTGCACTGTTTTTTTTAACGTTTGTTACCTCAGTCTGCGTCATTTATAAACCGAGCTTAAAAAATTTCATGTCGTTCGTATATATTTATTTGTAAGTCCATTCTAATTTGATTATGTTTATATATTGGTGTACATTTTAAATTAAATGCAAGGAACAGTGCCATCAATGAGAGGCTAATGTACAAATATTTTACGTGAAATTGACCATACGGTCTTGCCATGTCTCATTTGATCTCTGCTTGTAGTCTGTCACCTCATAGTTGCGATGTGGTGTTTCCTTTAGCAGTTCGGAAAGTGTATTTAAATGGCTTTTCAATATATTTACATTTTATAAAAGTCTACAATAAAATATCCGCTCCGTTCTCGTTTTAATATTTGTATTGTAAGGTAATGTTCTGATTTTAAACAGGCAATGCTTTATGGGCAATAATGATAAAATTTAAAAAAAATATTCGTAGCTAGTTTTAGTACTTGGATATGAAGAACTCGAATTTCAAATAAGTATGAAAGTGGAAATGCCTACACTGCAACTTCCCAATTTAGAACCCGCCCTAAGCAAATGAAGGAAGCGCGCGGATGACAAGCGTGTCATCATAAACGCATTCTCCCATCATTTGTCACTTTTTGCATTACAGCATTCCCCAGGCGGGCCTAAGTTTGGCGATTGTGGTGTAATAAACTGCTAAAAAAACTCGCAAGCGAAAAGTCAGGATAGCTGTGACATATTATCAATGGCAACTTTGCATCGAGAGTAACACTTTTGCAACCTAGTCATTCACTTAGACAAGTTTGGTCCCGGCTGAGCCCGGGGCGAGTGTGTAATTCGTATTGTAGTGCATGCAAAGTAAACTTGTTAAGTGTTCGTAGCTTCTAAGGATTTAAAGGGAGGAGCAAGTCTTAAATTCTGAGATTGGTAAAAAATGTACCTGTTTTCAGTGGTTCTTTTGTTAATTTTTGACTATTTATAACTTAATACATGATTGTCTTAGCATCTATTTTGTGTATTTTTTTATTCCTAAGCTAATTATCTTCATTAAGAAAAATCTTTTACATCTGCAGATGTAAGAGTAATTGAAGGATGAAAGTTCAAAAACAAGAAATTATAAAATTATATTTATTTTATAAAATGTATGTATACATTTAACTGAAAAAATCCGCCGTTATTTTCACTAAAGCTGTCTTAGTACAAGCCGAAATAAAGTTCCAGATTATAGATGAAGTATTAGAATCTGTTAAAACTGTTCATGTAAATGATCCATACATTGAGATCATATCTTCCCGGTAATATACAAGTAGAAATTTAGGCTAATCATTGATTTTTGTTACTTATACCTAGATAACCAAAACGATTTATCATAGCGTTGATCATACGAGTATTTGTATATGACCTTTGGAGGTGTGATGATTAGAAAGTTAAGCTGTGTCGTGGATGCCGAGGCGGAATATGTCATGTTGGACAAAGAAAGAGTCTCCGAGGGGCTTCAATACAAATGTCTGCATGTATGGGTGTGGAGGATCGTCGTCACACTGAAAACAAGAGAAATAAAGGTGAGTTGATACGTGACTTTTCAAGTCTACAGCAAAATACAAGATGGCAAGATGCTGGGCAAGTAAAGGCACACTGGAGAAACAACATTTAGGCTGATTTTAGAGTAACGCGTTTGAACAGCACCGTCCACAGACGCGCGCTTGCAATGACGCAATTGAAACGCGCCGCTTGGGAAACGTGCACCGGCGACCCGCGCTGCCGAAGCACTTGCACAATAATCAATTTCCAATGGTTTATGACGTCACTGTTGCACTATTTTCCATAGAAAATAAATAGCAAACCCTGTTTGTATATGCGTTCCAATGATTACTGTACACCAGTGTTCATTGCAACAAAACGTGCGATACTTAAACTCGTTTCAAGCGCGCGTTGTTGAAACACACTGGTCAACAGTTCACTCTGAAATTAGCCTTAATCACTTAAGCCATCAACACGAAAAAGTTTTAGAAACATTTTAGAAAGCAACATTATCTTTTTAAAGTTTTATGGAGATAACATTTTTTCGAGGCTTCTGTGCACATGGTGTGATGTCAGTCTAAAGAGAAAGGATTTTATTGTTTTTGAAATTCAGTTCACCATGACAATTAATAATTGTTTTCTCAGTTAAAAATATATGATTTTTATATTAAGGTTGAACTTACTATTTGACATAAAGGTTAAATGGTAACATTAGTAAAAAAATAGAACAAGCATAGTCAAAATTACGATTCACACAAACTTTAGTGAAAAACAATACATAAGAAAAGATATTGTGCAAATGATAAAAAAATTACTTCATCCAATACTTTCTTTAGTTAATAATGGACCTTTAAACTTTATTGCTGATAACAAGCAACAAACATTACTACTATCAATCATGTTAAAAATAAATAGGTACCACTAATGAGGTAATGTATAAACTTATTAACAAAAAAAGAATAGAAAGATTTAAAAAAGACATATTTTGGTATTTGCTGGAAAACAAATGCTTTTGTTTTAGACTTAATAAATATATCTTAGTTTCTCTAAACGAGCATGCAAATATTAGGAAAACATTTATGAAGTTTCGGATAGTGACCAGATCGAATTTGTTCGAAGTTGCCAGGCAACTCTTCTTATTGTTCTTTGAAAATCTAACTTATAAGCAAACAGCTTTCAAAGTCTAAACAACCGTTTAATTTTAGTGGAGAAAAAACATGATATGTATAAGCTAATAACCGAAGGGATATAATGTATTAGATAAAGCATTTATTATTAATGTTATGTAATATGTGGATCAGACATATGCATAATATATATCATAACCAAATTCTTGTGGTACCGTATTATTATGATTTCCAAAAACTCATTACGAGTCATCCAGTGATTTTCGAGAAAATCAATATTGAAATATCAGCCATTTTGAACATAGGTACTGTAAAAAAATATTGTATTACATTAAGGCTCAATGACACTTCAATTCGTCTTTGTACCAAATACGCAGCTGCAGTAGGTACAGGTTGTTACGATATTTTAAAAAAATTTGGTATTTTTTTTAATAGAAAATAACATTTTGGTTTCTTGTCTTTTATTATAATTAAAGTAAGTTAGTTTGATTTATTATTACCCATATGTCGTATCCACCTGTATAGAACTCAAAAGTAAAGCTGAATTATTTTTAAACTAAATTTTGCAAAAAGTTTTTTCTGTGCTTAAAGAAAAGAAGATTGTCAATGTAGTTATTGTTAGGCAAGGCACACAATTAGTGGTGACAGCAAATTATATACAGTGCATGTTCACTACTATATGTATTACATCCTTACTTTGCAGATGTTGTAATATACTATTTATACGTCATGAAGTGCCAGCCTGAATATGTCGTGTTCTACATAGAATGAGTTTCCTATTGGCTTCAACACAAACGTTTGGAGGTAGCCGTGTGGTTGGTCATCATCTGTCTGTTACAAAATATGTAACATCTTATTAATCTCTTAAAATAAGAATATTACAGATAAATATATAAATAAATAAAATAATAAAGTATAGATTGAGTTGTAAATTGTGACCTCAAAAATACAATAATTTATAATATACATGGTGAAATTTTTATTCGTTTTGGACCGTTAAAGGGGTGACTCAGATTATCAAAATGAGCTTTTCCTATGGGTACAATACTAGGATCTCAAAAAACATTCGACATTCCCATACAAACTGACCGGACGGCTGAACTCTTTTGTATGGAAGAGACGAAATTTTTTTTTGAGTTTCCAGCATTGTTCCCATAGAAATAGTTGTTCATATTGATGGTCTGAGTCACCCCTTTATGGGTCCAAAACGATCAAAATTTCACATGTATACATATACATAGGGCTCACTGAAAGTTCTGTACTTTTGTGAGCTTAGAAATGTTTAAATTTCAAATGTTATAATTTAAATTTAGGAACTCAATCATTGATAAAAAAGGCAGGAAATATCATATCATTTCTTTTTATCAGAAGTTGATGTTCGTTATCCATAGTAAAGGTTTGACATTTACGGGCCAGATGTGAAAGACACGACCTCCGTCAATGGTCCTCATGTTTTCAAAAAAGGTAAGACATATATTACTTTACAAGTAAATTGTTTTATTAAGTATTGCTTTCAGTGTACCTCTGTATTAGGATGCTTATTTGGATCTCAATTTCCTTTTACAGTTTCTAATAAAGGTAAATACAAGCAAAAGTGCTTCAAAATTTAGCATTCCAATTTAGAACTCCATAAATAATTGAACTAAAAAAGACTCCAGCTGTTGCATTTCATTCTCATCTCGAGAAAGAACACTGTCAATGCTTCAAGATATATTAATTTTAATTAGAAGTGCTTACCTGCAATCTACCAAGTACATTTATTAGAACTCCACCATCAAACATTGGTTGTGAATCCACTGATGTTATTAATCTACCAATTTTTTGAAATGTCAATGCCTGAAATAGATATAAAACATTTTGTAATATGAGTTATTCCATTCACTTTGATAACTTTAAGTAGGAATTAATCAATAGAAACAAATTAAAAAACCAAAGCATTGCAAAGATTGATGAAGAATTCCTTCATCTAAATCAAATTCTTCATTGGGGACATAAATACATGACCAAGAATATGTTTGTGATTAGAAAATAGTTGTCTGAGTAAAACATATGTGTAATGTGAATGACTCATAATACTATTTCATGACTTTATGTTATGATGACTCAACGTTATATAATGTTAATGGACCAAGTGCGAAGCATGAGCAAAGGATCTCCAGTTTATCAAAAAATCTTTCATATCTGTATCTCTCCTCCACTGGCCACATTTCTCAATTACATCTGATATTTTGTGAGCTGGTTTTTTTAATACAGTATAATTTCACTAATCCGGCACTTCGGTACGTCCAATAATCTGACACCCTCCGCCCAGGCCTCCCTCGCCCCTATATACACCTGTGTGCTTCGGTCGCTGCGTCGTCGACTAGCAGTCTTACCTCAAAACTTATTCGTATTTGTTTTTGTCAAGTGAGAATAGTTTATAGGTTAAAATGTCAAATAAACACAAACACAAGGCGCTAGATTTGAATAATAAAATGGAGATTAACTATAATTCAGTAATCCGAACATCCGCACCCTCTGGTTTTTAATAGTGCCGATTAGTGAGATTACATTGTAATATATAATTTGTAGCGTATTCAGTGTTTAGATTTTTAAAAAAGCATTGATGTAAAGCTGCTGTCATATAATGTAGAATGGGTAAATAAAAAATTACAAATGCAGTTTATTAACTTGTTCACAGACACTGAACCAGACAAAAGAAAAAAAAATTGTATTACGTCTACAGGCGGCAGTGTCCGCGAAAGTATTAACATGATTTTTTTATAGTTTAGATGATCTTATGGATTTGAGTAAATAAATAAATAAATAAATATATACGGACAAATCACACAGATTGAGCTAGCCCCAAAGTAAGTTTGAGACTTGTGTTATGGGCTACTAACTCAACGATACTATATTTTATAACAAATACATATATAGATACACATCCAAGACCCAGGCCAATCTGAAAAAGATCATTTTCCATCTTGACCTGGCTGGGGATCGAACCCGGTCACTCCGTGGCGCAGGCTGGCGTGTTGACCGCTGCGCCACAGAGCTAGTCATTTAGATGTTACTCAAATATTACTTATCAGATCTGACCTGGTGGTTAAATTTATACTTACATTCAATTTTTCCATAATTTTAACAGCACCTTGTATTTGAACCCCTTCAAAGGTCATAAAAGAAGTCTCCACCTGGAAATTTTAGTTTCATAAAATTCTTAAAAAAATCTTACAATCTTTAAATTCATAAAAACATTAAAATAATTATTACAATAATAAAAACTAATAATAATTAAACACACAGGCAAGAATTATTTATAATTTGTATCCATGCACAGTGACCTCTGTCAACGAGCCCAAAAAGCTGGCAGCATTGCCATGTTGGATGGCAATGCTTATTGTTTGAGCCAGGTAATTGTTAGCTACAATATAATAGAGATAATGGACAGACCCCACCGACCCATGGTCTCTACCCCCCAAAAGGCTCATATATGTAGCTATCTCTGAGTCTTTTGTGGCTTTCTGCTACAGCTACTGCTGCCTTTGACTTGGTGATCTGAAGATAAGATGGCTTTAGGATATCAAAGCACATGTAGCATCCCAAACCAAAGGCTGCCCTAATTGCCTGGGCACCAGAGTCATTCCATTCGGTCTCTCGCCATCATCAAGGGCCAAACCACTAGGTTTTAAAGCAGTTATTAATGGTTGAAAGAAAGCAGTAGATAATATTGCTTGGGCGGCATGACGTCCTAAACGGCCGGCACTCCTGGGGCAAGATAGGCCGTGGTGACAAAATCCAATAGTACTAATTCTACTATTTATAATGTTATGCTAGGAAAAACTGTGCCGAGTAGTGTAATAGGTTTTTTAGTAATTTATACTATCCAATAGTAATAATTGTAACACGTCGAGGAAATGCAGGCAGGAATTTGCATATTTATCAGTTGTATATATCGCAGGTACCTATAAACTTCGTATTGTACTGTTATTTATTTGTAGCAATGAAGTGAACATTTAGGCGGGAGCGTCTTGCTCATAATAACCTAAAATAATAACAATGAGTTTTCTAATCGTATAGTTGACTACGATTACGATAACATAAGAAATATTATCGTTTGCAATGTAACTCACAATCACTGAAAATAATGAAATACTCACGTTGTACATATTTGCTAGACTTGCTCGTGTTGCCGGATCATCGAACAAAGTGTAATACTGTTGTACGAATCCTTTTCCAATAGCATCGTATTGTGGATTGAGCGCCATTTAGACGGCTAAATATTCTAAATACCTCTGAAACGACCAGAATTCACTCAAAAATATATAACATTCAGGCCTGTCGGGCCTCTTGCATACCTTTCACAATGAAAAAAGAAAAATTGGTAATGGCCACAGAGAAAATTAATCTAGATAGCTAGAGAGTATAAATATAACCATGGACAAAATTTTTGTTTTCCCTTCCTGGAATTTAACTTGCACGAAAATTAAATATTGTTTTGAGCCAACGACACGATAAGAAGAATAAGAATTGCACGGAGAATGTTCATAAATTTGGGCACGGGGCACGGAGGATTTGTAACACTTAATTCTAAAATAACAAAGACTTTTACCATGAATAGTAATGAAACATGGACCGTAGGGATTTAGAGATTAGAAGCATTCGAAAAGTGTTGGAGAACAATGAGCAACGTATCAACTGGAAGGAAAATAGAACTAAGGTCAACACAGCGTATCAATAACTAGTCGTATAAATAACTAAAAATAACGAAAATTATTGCGCAGTGATACTAGAAGTGTCGCGGCAACCGCGAGTTCTTATGTGGGTCGAATCAGAATAGTCGTGTATAGGCACTTTCAAGTTTAGAGGAGGTTGTCTATGGCACAGGCTTGTCTATGACGCAGGTTTATCTATGGTTGCCTATAGCGTTCTAAGATGCAGTGAAACTTTGATGGCGGGAATTTAAGTCACATTATATCAAGATTAATCCAATACATAGTAACATTAAATATGGAATATGTTATCAAGGAATCTGCTGCTACTAATCCTTAAGTTGAGTATAACTTGATTCTCATGAAACACGATTAGATTATTCCCCCTTTTGTCATTTTGTGATATGCTGGTTAAATGTCTTGGTAATTATAGGAGAATCGTTGACACTGTCTTCGGCGGTGGATGCGCTGCAGAGCAAATCAAATCAAATCAAATCAAATATCTTTATTGTGGAACACAGGTTACAAAGATCTTACTGATATTTTATATGGCATCACTGTGTCCTATCCCAAAGGACATACAATAATAAATGTATAATAAAAAAAAATAAAAACATAGTAGAAAAACAAATTAATTACAAGCATTCATAGTTAAAATTAAATCTAATAAATAAATTACATTATAAAATTAAAATTATATCATTAACAAATAATAATAATTATGTCAAAATATCGTTTAAATATTCTTTAACATTGTAATAACATTTTTCAGTCAGGAGCAATTTTAAATTTTTTTTAAATGTCAATATGTCTAATTTTTTAAAAGAATCTGGCAATTTATTAAATACTATGGGTGCCATACAAATTACATTTTTATTCATCATTGCAGTATTATGTCCGCCCGTTATCAACTTTTGTTTATATTGAGATCTTACATTATTTGACCTCTTTCTTGTTTCAATAAATTTGGGAAATAAGTGTGGATTTAATTTTACAAATAAACACAGTTCCATTATATATGCATAGAAGTCGAAGGCCTTGGGAGACGTTCTCGTGTAGTCTGCTGTAGGTACATGAGTGGTTCTGTGTTTGGTCTTGAGTACGGATTGAGTCCAGCCATCCGGAAAGGGCCTGAGTGCTGGGGGGCGATTCTCGCACGCTCGACATGAAGTCGAATTCGATATATATCGAAAAAACATGGCGGATATCGAATTGTGCTATTCTCACTTTATTACATTCGATAAATGTCTACTGCTAGCGTTCGACATACATCGAATGGTCGGTAGCACTCGAGATGAATGTCTAATGCATAACTTTGAAATTTTCATGATGTTTAGGTTAGATTACGAAGTAATATGGGGTTGTTTTTAAATAAAATATATCTTAAATAGGTATTTAAACATTTATTTTTGATCCACACTTCACTACGTCAGTTATTGCTGATTTCTTGTTGTTCCAAATTGTTTTGTCTTAAGTATTTTCAAGTCGTCTTTTGCCTGCGGTTTTTGGGTTGAAACTTTTCCGTTAGAATCTGAAAATAAAAGGATAATGGTTGATAATAATACCAATCAAATGTTAATAAATAATATAAAGGCTAATTACTGTGTCCCAAAATACAGCTTTTTTATTTAATGTAATACCATTGTTCATATTAACAATGAGACCAAACATAGGACAAATACGAGTAGGACCTTGTAATAATATGGTCTAATTGATTAAATCTTTAATCAAATACATATGCCGATGTGAGTTTGTAATTTTTGATCATCAAATCCGATATCACTGGGTGCTCGAAACAATGAGATTAGGTAAATTAAAAACACTTATTTGGGAGGGAGTTTTAAACAGAAATAGATACCTATTAGGATAAATATGCTTACCTTTGGTTACGAAATCCATCATTTCAAAGTTCTTTTTATCAAATTAACCGCCAGAGACTGCTATTTTCTTCATGAAAGAAGAAGGTGTAGATGGAGACTCGTCCCACTTGCACGTTTTTGCACGCTCCATATTTATAAGTTCATAACAAGAAAAACACATTCACACACACTTTTAAGTCAAAAATTAAAATAATTGTTTATTTTGAAGAAAGATTTTACAAATAATTCAATTTTCTAGATATTTTGACAAAAACACAAAACGTGCGCTTCAATGACCGCGCGTTGATACGTTTCATTTCAAGCAAACAACCCATCAAAAATAACAAAACGAGCTAATTATTAATATGGAAAATAAAATACAATACATTAAAAATATTATTATTTAACGTAACCTAATGCTATAAGTAAAGATATTTTATCATTTATTACGATATAGCACAGAATAATTTTACTTTAAAGTTATTTAATATTTTCTCGATTATGATTGGTTACAATCGAGCAAAACGGAACGTTTTGCAATAGAGATGTAAAATGTCATGTCTATTATGCCCCAGAATAGCATTAGTGATATTTCAGTGATATTTGCATGCGACATCGTGCCTTCGATATTTTTGTCGAATTCGATAAATCTCTATAGAAACGAGAATTAGGCCCCTGGAACTGTGGTGGTCGCACGATTGAGTCTACGAGTTGAAAGTCTTCGTACGTACGTAAGCATAGGACCGGAGGTGTCCTCGTCGTGTGTGGCGAGTGTAAGCTGTGGGCTTCCACTCGCCAGTAACGGAAACTCATGTAGCAAACCAATTGTTTGTTTAATATCTTAATAATCATAATGTACTGATGTGTGACAGACTTCAAGACTGACGAGTAGCGTGCGTTCGTGGGGAACTTGTTATACTCATTGGAATCTATCTAATACAGGTGGAGAAGTGTTAATAAGACTGGCTGACAAGGTCGCACCAGCTGAGTCTTCTCATCTCATACAATCGACCAAGACTGATCATATTCCAGTAATAACATAAGAGCGTGGGATCCAGGTATGTTTAAATCCTTATCGTATTATAGGATTGTCTCGGAGGATTATAACCAACGCTCATAACATAATTTTTGGTAAAGCGAAGCATAAAAGGAAATGATATACAGATATGATTACTTCATACGTTTAATATCGTAAATACTACACTTACAGATATAGATACGCATTATATACATATATACAATATAATAATAAATAATCCTTCGCGACAAGAAGTAAGAAAATGTTGGGCATATGAAACACGATGAATTTTTCAAATAAAATTGACTAGGCGCATCTGACCGGAAGTCATTCAATTATTTTAAACCAATTTTTAATGGTTCATGATGTTTTGAAAAACTTCCCTTATGTCTCCCCTTATGTAGGTAGGATTTATAATGCAATATTCCCATGCTTAATCACGTGACATTGTCAATATCAATGTCAATCTGTTAATTAATTATAACATTGACAGCCGTTTTATGAGTTGCTAGATTGGGGAATATTTTTCCCAAAATTTGAGAAAAATACAAGGACCGTTTTATTTGATGATGATGATGATCGATAATGTTTCCTTTTTATTGGATTAATACCACGTCGTCCTATTTATAGATCCGGCGTCTTATTAATGTCAAAACGTAACTGTAAAAAAATTAATGATTTGTATTTCTACATCGGAAAAACTTTCTTTGAATCGAGGTTGTCGTAAACCGCGCTCAAATTTTACCATGACTACATTTTTTTAAAGAGAAGTCTTTTAATTCGTCATTATCCTCATAATACATAATCTGTAAAAATGTCAACTATTACGGATCGTAAGATACAGCCTGGTGACAGACAGACGGACAGCGGAGCCATATTAATAGGGTCAAGTTTTTACTCTTTGGGTAAGGAACCCTTAAAACATTGTCAAATTATTTCACAGTTATTATATAAAATTGATGTAACCGGGATAACCGCTCGGATGACGATGATGACTCGCCATCAGCGTCATCTCAGAAGAGAGTGAGCAATAAGGATTAATACAGATTTTAATCATTTAAAAATCTTACTATAAGGTCTTATTACCCAGGTACTATTGCAACTAAAATAAACAACTTACCGATTTTCTGGTTCTTCTTCAACATTATTAGGTAATTCTTCATTTCAAACAGATAATTGGACTAATTGTCTACCTCTTTTAAACTTTGTAACACCGAAACAAACAAAATACTGTCAATTAAAGCGGCGATTACATTACCCAATTTATCGGGCCGATCCGTCGGGACACTAAAGCGCCTATTAGACTACGCGTTATTCAGCACACGGTATTCAGTCTGTCTTCGAGTCTAATTAGACCGCTCGCTATTACACTAGACTGAAAAACGCGGGCTTGCTCATTCACACGCTAGACGTTGATGTTGGCGGTTGTAATGGCACCTGCAATTACCAAGCCTCAAAAAATTTTCCGTAGCAAAAGAACATGTTTCTTTTGTAATTCTTTATTCAAATAATCTTGATGATTTTTGTTGTCATAAACATGGCATTTCATGGTACAATTCTAGCATGCAGAAATGCTTAATAATAATTTTCTACCGACTTAAAAGAGGAGAGGTTAATATCAATTTGATTGTATTTATTTTAATGTTTGTTACCTCAGAACTCCGTCATTTATGAACCGATTTTTTGAACTGTTATTGGTTCTTTTTTTTAAAGAGTACATATGCTTTCAATTTAGTCCCATTAAATTTCATCATAATCGTTTCATATGAAAGATTATTTTTCTTTACTGCGCGCCATTATTGTAAAGGTAACGCAAACAAGACAAGACACACTTATTGCGAATAAAATATACGTGGCGAACACGCACGTCTGCTCCCTTGGGATGCGAGCGCAGACTGAACGGTCTAACGCTAACGCTTATTACACTACTCGATATTCAGACTCTAAGCCAGTTAGCCTCGCCGAGCCCGATCTTGCGGACTGAATTCAGAGTAAGACGGTCTAACTCTTATTACACTACGCTAGTTAGACTTAGTCTGGCTGAATACCGTGTAGTGTAATAGACGCTTAACTGCCGATATTTAGGGCATTGCGTTTACACTCGCACTAGATCGCCTCCCTAACTCAGTTGGCAGCCGCACGTGTAGCTGTAAGGATGGCTCCTGCCTGTGACTTCTAAGTACCAAAAATTGGAAAATTCTAAATCTTATAAATTTAGTGACATCATATCAGAAACAAGCCACATTATTTAGAGAAAGTGTCAGTGCTAAACAACGATTAGCTGTAACGGTCAGATTTTTAGCGACGGGAAATTCATATCGTGACCTTAAATACAACATGCTGGGCTATCTATAGATGTCTAAAACACTAAGTAAAATATGTATGTAATGTAAGTAAAAGACAAATTGTCTTTTTACCCATATACGAAGCATAAAGAAGGGTTATGATTTTGACCGGTATGTATGTATGTTTATCTGTTGCTTATATCGTCTCTCACAAATAAATATCAGAATTTGACGATTGAGTTATCGTTAGTTGTCAGCTGGTCATAGGCTCTGTAAAGTCATGAAAAATTTAATGTGACGCTTTGTAGTGTAGGCACATTCCAAAAATATATAATAATATGTAAACAGAACGCCCGCTCGCATCAAGCGCCGCGCGGCTACTGAGCTCCCTAACTCACTAAAGCAGCGATTACATTACCCAATTTATCGGGCCGATCCGTCGGGACACTAACTGCCGATATTTAGGGCCTTGCGTTTACACTTGCACTAGATCGCCTCCCTAATGCGCCTATTAGACTACGCGTTATTCAGCACACGGTATTCAGTCTGTCTTCGAGTCTAATTAGACCGCTCGCTATTACACTAGACTGAAAAACGCGGGCTTGCTCATTCGCACGCAAGACGTCGACGTTGGTGGTTGTAATGGCACCTGCAATTTCTAAGCCCAAAAAATTTGTCGTAGCAAAAAAACATGTTTCTTTTGTAATTCTTTATTCAAATAATCTTGATGATTATTTTTGTCATAAACATGGCATCTCATGGTACAACTCTAGCATGCAGTCATGCTTAATAATAATTTTCTACCGACTTTAAAAAAAGGAGAGGTTAATATCTTTTTGGTTGTATTTATTTTAATTTTTGTTACCTCAGAACTCCGTCATTTTTAAACCAATTTTTAAAACTGTTATTTGTTCTTTTTTTTTAAAGAGTACCTATGCTTTCAATTTGGTCCCATTAAATTTCTTTATTATCGTTTCATATGAAAGATTATTTTTCTTTACTGCGCGCCATTATTGTAAAGGTAACGCAAACAAGACAAGACACACTTAATATGAATTAAATATACGTGGCGCACGCGCACGTCCGCTCCCTGTGGACGCGAGCGCAGACTAAACGGTCTAACGCTTATTACACTACTCGATATTCAGACTCTAAGCCAGTTAGCCTTGCCGAGCCCGATCTTGCTGACTGAATTCAGAGTAAGACGGTCTAACTCTTATTACACTACGCTAGTTAGACTTAGTCTGACTGAATACCGTGTAGTGTAATAGACGCTTAACTGCCGATATTTAGGGCATTGCGTTTACACTCGCACTAGATCGCCTCCCTAACTCAGTTGGCCGCCGCCCGTGTAGCTGTAAGGATGTCTCCTGCCTGTCCCTTCCAAGTACGAGAAATTGGAAAATTCGACTATCTTATAAATTTAGTGACATCATATCAGAAACAAGACACATTATTGAAATATATTACAGAAAGTGTCAGTGCTAAACAACGATTAGCTGTAACGATCAGATTTTTAGCGACGGGAAATTCATATTATGACCTTAAAAACAACATGCTGGGCTATCTATAGATGTCTAAAACACTATACTATATGTATGTAATATAATATAATAACTAATATTATAAATGCGAAAGTGAGTTTGTTTGTTACGCTTTCACGTTGTAACTACTGAATCGATCATCATGAAATTTTGCATACATGTTATTTGGGATACGGAGAAGGACACAGGGTTCATTTATCTCGGAAAAAATACTGTTCCCGAGGGATCGATATTGACGCGGGCGGAGCCGCGGGCGAAAGCTAATGTAATATAAGTAAAATATGTATGTAATGTAAGTAAAAGTCAAATTGTCTTTTTACTCATATACGAAGCATAAAGGAGGGTTATGATTTTGACCGGTATGTATGTATGTTCATCTGTTGCTACGTTAACGTCTCTCACAAATAAAGATCAGAATTTGACGATTGAGTTATCGTTAGTTGTCAGCTGGTCATAGGCTCTGTAAAGTCATGAAAAATTTAATGTGACGCCTTGTAGTGTAGGCACATTCCAAAAATATATAATAATATGTAAACAGAACGTCCGCTCGCATCAAGTGCCGCGCGGCTACTGAGCTCCCTTACTCACTGACAGCGATCACACCACCCGATTTACGCACTAACTAGGGAGTTAGTGCGATCGGGTAGCCACGATTGCCCTAAATCGGGACACTAACTCACTAACTGCGATTAGACTTCCCGATTTAGGGTCCCTAACTGAGATCGGGCCCGAGAAATTGGGTAATGTAATCGCTGCTTAACAGCGATCACACCACCCGATTTATGCCCTAACTAGGGGGTTAGTGCGATCGGGTAGCCACGATTGCCCTAAATCGGGACACTAACTCACTAACTGCGATTAGACTTCCTGATTTAGGGTCCCTAACTGAGATCGGGCCCGATAAATTGGGTAATGTAATCGCCGCTTAAATTTTTGAAAGACAAACAAATCTCACTTCGTTAATTCAGTTATGACGAGAAACAGGGGATATCCATCCGAATGTGTCACAGCAAGACGATGAAAAACCAATAAAAAACACAGATTGCTCGCTGTTGGTGTTATAAATGCCCATGTTTATGAACAATGTATGGAATAACCGAAATAAACTGTCACGGTGCGGCTGTAGTGAGATTTACTTAGCGGGCTGGTGGACCGCCTCGCCTCGTTGCGTCTGTGATCAAGCCAGTGGATTCGTGGGAATTGTCGCCAGGGGCTCCGTAGAGTCAATGAAATGAACTACACCATCGTTTCATTGATAACAAGACTTAGAAAAAAGCGCGGGAAAACTCATTTATACTTGATACTGGCTAAATACGTAACGCGTGAAAGCCATAAATAAATAAAAAAAAAAAAAAACTCTGCCTGTCACTGTCAAATATCCAAACTATCCAGTGTGACCATTTGTGGCAGATTTCTGCCATTTTGGCAGATTTGGATCCAAAATTTTAGCTGTGGCATATTATGCTGACGATTTACAAATGTGGCAGATTTCAAAGGTTTTAAAATCATGCTAATATTAAATTACATTATAAATAAGTAATAAAAAAATTAAATAAGGTAAATGTAAAAATATTTATTAGAAAATTATTTCACAATCTGGCAACCTATGCCTTTGTTTGATACCCAGCCCAGACCCCTTACTCTCTAACTTTGACAGCTATGGTGTACAACGATTTTGATGGTCACTTTAATATCCATTGCAGTTTTCACATGGCCAATAAAAAGTTGAGGCAAACAAAACCCGCATGTGATATTGAAGTGACTATCAAAATCGTTGTACACCATAGCTGTCAAAGTTAGAGAGTAAGGGGGCAGATTACACGGGGATTCCCCGTTTGATCTGTTCATACATAGGTATTGTCATTTGATTGTGGGCTGTAAGTGATAAGTCATAGGGTTCATATTCTTATAACCTTTCTTGATTGAGTTTTCAATCATCTTTGTTTTTACTTCATTTCATTCTCTTACGGCCGCTTAGCGTGTATGTGAAGTGCAGTTCTAAATTTGAAAAGCAAATACATAATGAAAAGAAAATACGAGCGGTCCTATCGACCGGAATGGGAGCAAGATCCTTTCCTCTCGTCCTGGATCAGTCGAGCTAAGGATGACCAGGACGTTGCATTTTGTAAAGCCTGTAACTGCAAATTAGTTACTAGGTTATCTTCTTTAAAGGAACATGTTTCATCCCAGAAACACAAAAAAAAACATAATCGGCTTTAGTGGCCAATCTTCGGTAAGTATTTTACATTTAGTTGTTATAAATATTATGCTGTAAGTAATAGATATTTTATCCACGTATTTTGTTAGGGATTTGTGACTAATTACATTAAATTTGTTTTAGGTGCAACAGTTTTTCAAAACATCTCCATTAGAAGAGGAAGTAAAAAAAGCCGAACTTCATTTTTGTGCCATGTTAGTGGAACACAATTTGCCATTCCGTTTAATGGATCATTTGAGCGAAGTCGTCTCAAAAAGCTTCCATGATTCTGAAATCGCCAAGCAATTTTCTTGCAAGAGAACCAAAGCGGCAGCGGTAACGTATAATGTTTTAAAACCAAATTTAGAAGCAGAGATGCTTGCTGATCTAAAATCCTGTGAAAATATTAAAACACGTACACTGATGTTTTCGTTGGTTATAGATGAGACCACAGACGTTACAACCACATCAACGCTTGCAGTTGTAACTAAATATTATTCAGAAAAAGATCTGCAGGTAAAAACAAAATTTTTGACCTTGGTTGACTTGAACGGGGCTGATGCCCAATCATTGTTTGATGCATTATCCACGTCTTTAACTAATTCTAACCTTAATATATAAGATGCAATTGGTTTTGGGGCTGACACTACTAACGTTATGTTTGGAAAACATGGTGGTATCATTGCAAAAATAAGGCACGTCAATCCCCACTGCATGTTCATTAAGTGTGTATGTCATTCCACTGCATTGTGTGTATCTCACGCTAGTAAAAACAGCATACCACGAGCTATTAACCAAATGATACAAGAGGTTTACGGATATTTTGCCAATAGCAGTAAAAGACAAAGGGAGTTTGTTGAATATCAAGATTTTATTGGTACTGAAAAGCATAAAATATTAAGACATTATGAAATTCGTTGGCTTTGCTTGCACGCTTGCATTAAAAGAATTTTGGAGCAATGGGATGCCCTAAAACTTTTTTTTCAGTCGCAGTTTTTGGAAGACAGAAAAATCAGAGACGCAAATAGGGCAACAAAATATCCAAATATTGCAAACTTTGCAAAAGCTCTCTTATGTTTGCCGATGTCAAATGCGTCGTGCGAAAGGATATTTTCTCAAGTCAATCTTAATAAAACAAAAATAAGAAACAGGTTTTTAAATAAACATGTCTCGGCAATAATTACTACAAAAGAGGGAATAAAGGAACACGGAGACTCCGTCTCCTTTAAACCAAGCAAGGAAATGTTAAAAAATATGTCGTTAAAATCCATGTACAAAGAAAATGAAGACGAAAATTTTGAAGCCAATGTTGATTAGGTGTATTGTTTTTTTGTACGTTTAACGTAGTTATAATGATGATTAAAAAAATTATTAAAAAATAGGTTTTTTTTTATTTTCATGTTGGCATATTTTTGGCATTTTTTAACGTCGAGTGTGGCAGATTTTGGCAGATTTTTAGGTCCGTGTGTGGCAGATTCGCCATTTTTGAGATGGTCACACTGGTACTATCAAGTTTGTGTGTTTGTGTGTTGTGTTGCACTGTAGAGGATCGATTCGAGATTTATCATCTCTTCATTTATTGAGATAAATAGTACAAATAGTTTAACAACCTCAATTTATTGAACAATAAATTTTAGTGAAAATGTCTTTGGCAGATGAATTACTCGCTGATTTAGAAGAAAATGACGATGGCGAACTTGAAGCTGCTATTGAAAGTAAAACAGCGAATGATCCATCATCCCACGAATTCGCTGTTCCTTACCCTGTAATCCCTAAAGAGGAAGAAATAAAAAATGTTTCTATCAGAGAATTGGCTAAATTGAGATATTCGGATAGGCTAAAACGAGTAAGTTTGATAGATTGTGATTTTTAGGTTATTTAAAATAAATATTTGTTTCCTTTCGGTCCATTAGGTTCATGTATCAAAATGTCCAGTTCTGCAAAATGATGATATTTTCTAATATATGAGTGATTTGTTTCAGGTGATTACCGAAATAGAACAAAATGTGGGAAATAACCGAAAAAAGATTGAAGTGACAGGTCTGATGGAATCCGATCCTGAATACCAGTTGATTGTCGAAGCTAATAACATAGCTGTAGAAATCGACGGCGAAATAGGTGGGTAATTGTGTAATCTAGCTAACCATATGGAATAAAATAATCAATTATACTTATGATACCTCTACCATGCTAGATGTGGCCATAAAGTCTTATAGACCTACGCTCTGTCTACCCCGCAAGGGAAAAAGACGTGATAACATGTATGTATGTACCATCTACCATAAAATATACTTAGTATACTTCATTGACAAAGTTTTCAACATTATGGCAGGGCTAGATCTGTGTAGTGTGTTATTTGTTGCAATGTATTTAGTTAAGTTTGTCATATTGAGTGAAATAAGGTTTCTGTCTGCCATTTAATCTTTACCCTTCATATGTTTAGCCGTAAAATATGCAGTCAGAATAAAAATATATTTTATTACAATGTCAAGAAATTCATTTAATATGGAATTAACTGTAAAATAGCATACTATTTTACAGTTAATTCCATATTAAATGAGTTTCTTGACAGAATAGCATACTATTTTACAGTTAATTCCATATTAAATGATTATATTACAATGCAGTTACTGTATTTTAAATCTCTGATATTTAAGACTTAAGCTCTTGTTGTATGACGTGTGAAAAGAAATGTACACAATTAACTTAGTAACTTTTATCCTTAACCTGGCTAAGCGGTCACTGGTGACCGCATTTAGTATAAAAATGTTGACGACTGATGGGTTAAGGGTTGCACTGTTAGGCCACCGAGCCATACCTCTTCTGTATTTAGATATTTATGATAATTTGGAACACATACAAAGAACTTTTAATATTTTTCAGCTATTATCCACAGATTCGTACGAGACAAGTACCAAAAGCGTTTTCCGGAACTAGATTCACTGATTGTAACCCCACTGGAGTACATCAGGAGTGTCAAGGAGCTGGGGAATGATCTAGACCAGGCAAAGAATAATGAGATTCTTCAGAGTTTTCTTACACAAGCCACTATTATGATTGTGTCAGTGACAGCATCTACCACACAAGGGTAAGTTAATGTTAAAATTTTGTAGACTTATTTGTCAAAATTTGCATTTTCGTAAAAATAACATTGTGACAATTAGTTATGACTGACAATGTTGGTATATTGGCAATACAGAATCATCGCCAAAATATTATCATCATTTCTATAAACTCCTCCGATCAGAGAAAGTAAAACTGATCAAAGATTTCTACAATAATCTATAATATTATTTTTGCAGTCTATAATATCATTTTTTTGCAGAGTTTTAACTTTTTAATTCAATCTTTCCATAATATACCCATTGCATTGTTACATATTAACCTAATCATGAACTATACAATATGTATTCATGTGTTCAAATGTGTTCATAATTAGGATGAAGAATGATGCTCAACAGCATTTATTATATGTATTAATCAATCCTACATAAAATACATTAGAAACTATTGCTTTACAGGAAACTGTTGAGTGAGAAAGAGTTGCAAGAAATATATGAAGCATGCGACATGGCAGCCGAGCTGAATAATTATAAATCCAAGATATATGAATATGTAGAGAGCAGAATGACATTCATTGCACCAAACATTACAGCTATTGTTGGTAAGATATTTTATTGAAAATGCTTATCAGAGTCTCATTGACCAGGAAGAAAGTCAGAAGACATGACCAAGGTCACAGGAAGACGTTGGATCCAGGCTTCTTAATAAACATGAAGACGGACACGCATCAGCTAAAAGTTGTTTAATTTTTTTTACATTCTTAAAAAATGTAGTTGATTTTCAACTTTTGTATGTTGTATGTTTTCTTTTTTAATGTTTGGATCTCAGTCATTTATGAAGATTTGAAAATACCCTTTAGTAATTTGAAAGGGTATGCTTTCCAAGTTCTATCAGAATCGGTTGAGCTGGTTTAAAGACAGAGGGATTTTCTTGACGGGTTTAAATATTTTTATTATATAGGTATAACTTGTTCGTATTCTCACCAGTGGTCGTTCCGAAACGCTAGTAGTATTTCGATTATGCATATATTAAAAAAATATAAGAAACAAAAATATCATCATCTGCCTTACTATATCCCGTTATCTGGGGTCCGCGCAATATGTCTTATTCTTCCACATTTCTCTATTTCCCACCATTCCTACATCCGCTCCCACAGCTTTTATATCCCTTTTGACACCATCCATCCACCTCTGTTTTAGCCTGCCTCTTCCTCTATACCCATCAACCCTCATATTTAATGCTTTTTTTGGTCAGGTGTTCTTCGCCTCTCCTCGTCACATGACCAAACCATGCCAGTCTATTGCTTCTCACCTTATTTTTTATAGGCGCCAAAAAAGATATAGATATATCCTTCGATCAAATATAATGGTAATACACAATTCGCGCTCGAAAAGTGGCACCGGCAAAACAGCGCTCTTATCGAGTTTCGGAGCTGTTTTGTCCACAGTTTCAATAAACCGCGCTAGCACTCACACGTCTTGCGATGACGAAGGTCAGTGAAAGGATGCAAAAACTACGCGTCAAAAGTGAAAAAGAAAGATGGAATTTTATTCTTTCAGTATGTACCGTTTTTATTGTTGTTTGTAAGTATGCATGATGTTTTGGCTCGGGGACATTATTTAGGCTTCATTTTGTATGAGACTTGGTATCTACCATTATATTCCATTACATACCATTATATTGATCGAAGCATATATCGAATTTTGAATAAAAATCTTTGACTTTTGCCTATTATGTAATGTAACAGGTGCATCAACAGCAGCGAAAATCCTCGGAGTCGCCGGCGGGTTGTCGAAGCTTTCCAAAATGCCGGCCTGCAATGTCCTACCTTTAGGGCAACAGAAGAAAACTCTTTCCGGATTCTCGCAAGCTGCTGCATTACCACATACAGGATTTATTTACTTCTCACAAATTGTGCAGGATACGACACCTGTAAGTAATATTCCTTTTCAATAAATGGAAGTAACAAATGAATGTTACATTTTTCGTTTATGTGTAGGCATTTCCAAATTTTAGTCCGATAGCGCTAGCCGATTTTGGGGTCATAACCTTCAAAAACTCTAAAGTGGCTTATTTTTTGCCTGAGGATGCTGTTGTATTTAAAAAACACAATTTTGCGTTTTGTGTCGAATCTTATATGTGCGTTACCCGGAATTTAATGATATGTGAAAAATTAATTTAATTCATAACTACGCTGTCAAAATTGAATTTAAGTTAAAAAATATAACTCTATTCAATATAAGATAGCCTGTGTAGTGTGCAAACCTATTTTGTGCCGTCTTTGTCTTGTGTATACTGACATAGGATCAGTATGTAACAACATTGTCAAAAGAAAATTAAAAGATGAAATAATAATATAACACATTTCCGATCACCTAAATATGTATAATAAATATATTTGTGCCGGTTTACGTAATGGATTTTTGAGATTTTTATTTATTTGTCTTTTTAAAGGCAAAAACGTTCGAAAAAAATTTTAAATACATTAGAGTTCACATATTCAAAATCATTAATGCATGAAAGATTTACAATATCAATTTGTGTCGTTTTTAAGCAGTGCATAAGTAATAAAATACAAAAAACAATTTCTACGTTTGAAACGATAAAAAAATGGCGCCGCGCCGGGCGGCGGCGGCAATGAGCGCGAAGAGACGCGCGTGCCGTGTGGATATTCGTATTGTCCGTAACGCACACACGCTCGTTTACTATTATACCTAAAATATAGATATCGTCAAGCGAAGCGCAAGGGCACTTGGTACCTACCTCATCTCGAAGCATTTAGACGTTTTTTTATTACTTACCTACTTACTTGTTAGACATGTAACATATATGTATTTTTCCATGTTGGTGTAAGTTAACCGAAATAGGTATTGCGAGATATAGAATGTTTAGGTACTTTTTTCCCGCGCAGACCGACAAACCAGTTGAGGGATTGTGCGAATATCTTATAAATCACGCACGTCATAAATAAGCCCGTATGTCTTTCTATCCCGTAAAAGGTAAGAGACGTGATTGGTATGTACATACCTACATACTTACGTAGACATACTTACCTACATACATACGTAGGTACAAAGTATTCACTTTCGTACATATCTTTTTTGTATTTGTCGATGCGTTATTATTATTACTAAATTGATGCAAGTGAACCATTTCCACGTCTATTATGTCAATACGAGTCTTTTGTCGTCTATAGGGTTGTCACTTGGTTGTCAAGGTCAAAAATCACAAGTTAGTTCCAGTACAAAAATACTTTAAGAGTAAGTAATCAAATATAGCCCTTAATACACGATGATAATGAAAATAATACCCAAATAATTTTTAAAATCAGTCTAGTATATTAATTTCAACAATTTTTTAACAATGAATTAAATCATATATTGATATATAAAAGGAGAAGTTCCCACTGACTGACTGACATATAGACGCACGCACAACCCTAACCGGTAATGGCAGAAACGTGAAATTTGGACAGCTAAGCACACTAAGACGGGATTTTGAAAAATTTTAACCCTAAAGGGGTGAAATAAGGTTTGAAAGTTTGTATGGAAAATGGTTAAACCAGCAACGATTTTGATAAAAATTGAGATACATGCTTTTAAAAACATTTAAATGAATACGTGTTTCACGGTTTTTTAGAATTCACCATCTAAGGATGCAAAATAGGGGTTAAAAGTTTGTATCGAAAATATTTAAAGGTAAAATTTTGTGTGTTTTCTTCCATTTTTACAAGTATGTGTATACTTATGTACACATACAGAATCAAGTATTTAACTTTACGGGGTAGACAGATTCAAGGGTGTCTAGAATATATGGCCGCGGATTTTGCGTTGATACGATTGTCCAAAAAATAGTGTTATGTTTTTAGAGTTCATGTATGTACTTGTATGTCTGTAGTAAGTTTTATTTGTGTCTATTAAAAACGATCTTTTCTTATTTCAATTGACACATTTAATACTTTTTATTCCGTAGTTTGCGAGAAATTTTATCCATAAGATGTGTTTAATTACCTAACACATTTTTTTTTATATCTCTATATAAGCTAGCGTGCCTAAAATGCCATCTATCTGCCCGTCTGCTAAAGGGCTGTATCTTTTGAACCGCAATAAGTAGATACGTTGAAATGTTACGACACAGCTATAACAACAAATCTTTTTCTAATTCTGTATCTAAAAAAATACTTTCGGCGCAAAGGGTAAACAAAATTCCACTCTACGTTTTTGATTTCGCTACGTTTTTGCCTCCGCTAGGACAGTGCGGCACCACGTTTGTTTAGGACGTCCAGGCCTTGTACACTATTTTATATTATACTTGCCTTGTGGGTTCCAATCAAAGCTCTTTTGGGAATGTGTTTGTGTGGACGGTGCAACGTGTGGCCGATTCAACGCCATTTACGTCGGTGGATCTGCACGTCTATGGGTTCTTCATGGCATAGTCTCCATAAGTCTCCGTTTGAAAGAACAGTATCTGGTTAGAAGATCTCCATTATGTTTTGCAGGCAGCGATATACAAAGACCTGGATCTGGTGTTAGTTCTTCAAACACTTTCTTAGTTTCGCATCCGTATAGCAGTGCCGATTTAATATTGGAAATGATATATTTTTAGTTTCGCTCTCTTAGAAAGATGTCTGGATCGCCATACGCAGCGGAGACTCGCAAAGGCACATTTTACTTTGTTTATGCGACATGTGACGGGTGGAACGGATACGGACGTTCAGAATCCGTTCCACCCGAGCACGATACAACACTTCCGAGGTAGGCAAATTCATATACTCTCCGCACCTCCCCACCATATATACAGTGGACTATCCCGTTTCGCATATCTCGAGTCTTAACTATTGATATTTAGCCCAACTTCTGCCACAGATTACTAAATGTGCATTACGTAGTAACCTTCGTAACAGATACATAACTCCCAATCATGTATCCCAATATATATAAGTAACAGATACAAAAACGAAAATACCTACGCTATAATAGCCCACAAAATCTTTATAATAATACCTGCTGTTCGCAACTTGAACATATTCCAAACATAACACTAATCTAGGGGTAAGTAATATAACATATAAACACAAAATATATATATTTTAAGATAAATATCAACGAAATATATAATTTTGCTCAGTATAAGTATCAAGTCAGATAAAAATCGAAAGATATAAGTTTAAAAAACTAAACTCTTTTATTATAACAATTAGGTATTCTACATAACAAACCTTTATTATACCGTTTCATCATTATAAAATTTAAAAAATCGATTATTTGTTATGTATAATAAACGTTATATAATAATCATTGGTTATACGAATAAATTGGTAGAAGATTCTCAATACATACCTAATAATTAAATAAAAAAAAAGTACTTATATTTTATTTTAGGAGTTTCTTCCATATATCCAAAGTTCTTCATTTTATTTTCACCACATTAAAATGTGACCAACTTGGTAGTAAAGGCTTATAAATAAAAAAGTAACATCAAAATCGGTTTACAATTGGCGAAGATATCGCGTAACAAACATACATAATACAAAAGTAGAATAAATGGGTATCTCATGGATAGGCATGTAACATCCTCGTCTTCATCGTCACTTACCATCAGGTGAGATGGGAGACAAATGCCTAATTCAATATTGAGTAAAAAAAAAACATAAAAAATAAAATAAAAACATACAGTTGAATTGATAACCTCCTCCTTTTTTGAAGTCGGTTAATAAATTTTTTTTTAAAGAATGCCTAGTCGAAAATTCTCGTAGGCGCAAAAAATATTAATAAAATTAGAAGAAAGACAACAATATATTAAAGAGAAAATTTGAATATTCCGAGTGTGAATTTCTTCGAGCTATATACAGCCTTTAATATAGGTTTTAAGAAAATAAGAAAAATAGGTATAATTAAAAAACTTTAAAAAAATTGTGATACATACAAAATGCGCGCGCATTTAGTATGTATCACATTGCATATAAGATAATTTGGCACAAACCTTAGAATGAAGAGATAGAAGTGTGAATCCCCTCAAACCAACAATAAGTAATTAAAAAAAAACAATATAAAAGGTTTGTGAGAAATTTAAAAACCTTCAGACTCCATTTTTGATGACTTTAAAAAAGCTACTTTTTCTTATTTCTACGGACACATGGCATCATGATGTCCGCTTTTTGTCATATACCTTTTGTTTCTGCGATCTGCGGCTGAAATTAATATATGACACATATAAAATACCTACTCTGCTAATGTCTATGATACAAAGCATCAAGATAAACACCTTTTATTGGATAACTCATGTTCCAGTAACCTTTTATACAGATTTTATATGACAGATGATTCTCAATTTTCTAAACAAATTACTAGTTCAATACTTTATAAGTGTGAAATCAGCAGAGATACAATTTTTTTGTCAAAATTGAATTTTTTCATGAACCAAATGATGTTAAAATCAGCTCAAAAACTGTTGGTAGGCAACCCTATCGTCTAATCACGCATCAAAACGGTTGTCATGATGCGCGGTGTGCGCATACATTTTGTTTTATATGTGTAAGGGGCCAACACTGGTGACTTTCCAAGCTACCTAAAGGCATCTGACAAACCTCAACGACTGCCATTAATGATGACAACCGGGTTCAACGGGTTAACGTGCTTTCCATAGTACGGTGGAGCTCGGATTATTTGTATGCCACTTGCGGTCACCCATTCATTTCAGCGGGTCCACGCCCGTGGTTGTGTTAACATGCGTAAGCGATAATGACGCTAACACTGGGCTAATCTCACTCCTTAAAAAAAATTAATATGTAAAAAAACATGTCGCAACTTGCAACTCGCGCCGAATCCTAACAGAGAAATGCCGCTCTGCGCCTGTGAAACACACAGGTGTGGTAGGTAACTCGTGCGTGCTGCATTAAAAAAATTGATACCCATTTACAAAATGAATGAGGACTATAAACAAACTCACACTATTATTTTCATTCAACTTATTTTACGCACACCATTCCACTGAGTGGTCAATCTAAATTCGAATCTAAAGCTCAAGAAATAAAGGCGGAGATTGAATGTATTGTATTCTAGCCTTGGAACTGAATAACTACTAGTACTTACGCGGCCTCTGCTAGTTACTGAGCGCGCGCTTTTTAAAAGTGAATGAATTAAAAAGTTTATTTTTTTTAAGATTCTATTGATAAATATTACACAAATTATGAATAGCGTTTTATTGCAATTAAATAATATTAAAGGCGTGAACTCTAATAACTTTAATTTTTTTTTCTGACTTTTATAGCATCTTAAAGGAAAAAAATAAATAACAAAAAATGCACGTGATCAATTCGACACAAAATATTTTGGACAACAGATATCTGTGTTCTAAATCGCTAATACCTTTTTTATCTTGATTAATATTCTTTTTGAGCCATTTAACCAGCTTGATTGGTACTGGTAAAATAACCGTATTCCACTGGTCCGAGAACACACAAAAAGCCAATTTACATACGTTATTATCTAATATTCATCATGGAAAGAAAATTTTGATGCTTAATTTTCTTTTCATCCGATAAAGCTCAAAAATAAAAATACCTAAATTTCCACCTACGCACATTCAAAAAGTGACACAAATACATATATTAGGCCATAGGATATGGTTTGGAGACTATACGTAGAAAAACAAAATATTTAGCATTTTTGAAACCTCAAAACCTAGCGCTACCGGACTATTTGGGCAATTTGCTGACTTATGTTATGTTTTCTGAAGAGGTCATGTTTCCTAAAAAAAATCTTTTTAAAATAATTAGTCTGTCTGGTAGATTATTGAAAAAGATTGGACACGTATTTTTACTCTGTGTATAAAAAAAAATTATAAAGATATATATAGCCTGTTAAAGTTCCGCGCAACGCAACGTCACTGTCCGGTACACTTTTTATCGGCCTGTTGCGTCATGTCTCCTGAACTTAGATGCGCTTTATCTTTATCATCTTTCGATGATCTATAAGACGGGCTAATTAATAATATTAAATGGTATGTTTTTAGGAAACAAGTCTACTAACTATAATATTATTAAAATTTATGCAAAATGACATAATTAGATCATCACTTTCAGTTTCACTACAGTTTCATTCACATCTTTTTAATGAATGCAAGAAGTTTGGCATGGGTCTTATATGTTACCGTATAGTTGGATGATAAGTATGTATTATAAAATATTATATTGTTGAGTTAGTATCCCTCAACACAAGTTCATTACTTACTGTGGGGCTCAATCTGTGTGATGTATATAATTTGTAATAATATTTTTTTGAAGGAGCTTAGATACAAAGCCGCTAAGCTGGTATCTACGAAGCTGACATTGGCTGCTCGCGTGGACGCGTCTCACTCCAGCACTGACGGACATATTGGGCGGCAACTACGTGAAGGCATTGAAAAGAAATTGGATAAGTTACAGGTAAATTATTTAAGTCACTCAAAACACCCTCCATTTCAAGAATATATGAAAAAATATGAGAAAAGAAACGAATTAGGACAAATTAACAAATGAAGACGTCCTAAGGCCTACAGTAACCGCTTTTCATCAGATGGGCTGTATGCCTGTTTGCTTAACTAAGTGGTATAAAAAGATTGTCTGTAAAATCAATTTACGGTCGATATTTACGTGATAACGGTGGCAGAGAGATAGATGCGTCATAAGGCGAACGCTTAGGCCGATTGTACGTGCCTCTCTATAGCTTATTCTGTGCTCTCGCTTGACACTTTTTCGTGCGTGCAGCCGGCATTCATCGATTTATAAGATCTTATCACGACAAAAAATTATTGCAGTCACAATGACGACTCCTTACCCTTCTTTACTCTTCTTTTCCTTAAGCTGGATGTTTAATATTTCTCACTGGTAAATAAATACTGTACACAGTATTTCAGTGGTACAGTATTTTGTCAAATCATGTTAAAGTTTATCGGATTGATGACATGAAGCAAATTTCTGGTAAGAACTGGACTGCGAAGGCTAAGGATAGAGGAGGATGGCGCAGATAAAAGGAGGGTATACCAAGCGTTCGTTGTGACGTTTCTATCTCTCTTCCACCGTTACCACGTAAAATTATCGTCCGCAAAGAGAATTTACAGACAAACGATTAAAAAAAATGTGTCAATGTTTAAAAAAAATTAAATACCATTTTACAATGTGAATGAACATTCAATCTACAGGAACCGCCTCCAGTGAAATTCGTAAAGCCGCTACCAAAGCCGATAGAGCAGAGCCGCAAGAAACGCGGCGGGAAGCGCGTGCGCAAGATGAAGGAGCGGTACGCCATGACGGAGTTCAGGAAAAACGCCAACAGGCTTAACTTCGCTGACGTGAGTGTAACGTTTACTTATTTTTACAAAACCCTTTCTTTCTTCTTATTAGCTTTGGTTCGCAGCTTCGCTTGCGTCAACAGTAATTTTTCCGAGACAAAATTTTCATGATGATTGGTTCAGTAGTTATGGCGTGAAAGCGTAATAAACAAACTCACTTTCGCATTTATAATATGAGTATGGATTATAGATGAAATCCACATTAATGGATTTCATTACAAGCTTTTATTTAGTTTCACCTGTCCCAATGTTTACCTGTATTTTTTATTTGTCTGTTTTTTTTTATTATATGGATTGGATTGGAACACTAAAAGGCAATGTTACAACTTCTTTGGCAACGTAAATAGCGGGTGGTTTTTCAATGTCTTCTCCATTTCACACACTAATAAAATATTTAATGTGTTGGAAAAGGAACTTGCAAGCTGGGGGTGAACGATTCCATAGCGTGGAGGTTTTCGTACTGATGAGTTGTTTTTGGATAATATTTAAGTAACAATAATTGATACTTTTTATTGATCATCATTATCATTAAAGCCATAAGAAGTCCACTACTGAACAAAGGCCTCCCACAAGGATTCCCCTTTCCATGGGAGAATGTTGCCATACTTACCAAGCTCCGCAGGCGGGTTGGGTAGCGCAGTTTCTTTGGCTTCTTTTGCTTCCGACGCTGCTGCCCATGGGGAACATTTTTAAGCTGGGCAATGATAAGAGTTCATCATCATCATCATCATCAGGTCCTTTTTAGTCTCCACTACAGGAGCACGACCCTCTCTGTACTTCTAGGGCCATACTTGGCCAGAGCAGCCAGAGGACTTGGCCTACACTCTCCACGCTGGCCAGACGGGTTGGAGAGGTGTCTTAGATGTTTATAAGCTTTGTTTAGCTTGTATTTCCTAAGTCGCCTTCTACGACATCCACGGGAAGACTTGCAGTGGTCCTATTCTACTCTGCCGGATACCACACGGCTAAGGGCGCGCGTACCCGATACCATACCTGCAACCACCGGACAGGCAGTTGAGGATGACATCCCTGACCGTTTTTATTGATGATGGTTGACAATTATTATATTAAAAGTCTCTCAGCAAATAAGTTCTCTGCTAGTTATAGGCAAAGCATATTATGCCTCTACAAAACACAAACAACTGTCAAATTGTTTTACAATAATATACAATAACCAATATACTTGAAAGTCGGTGTGTTTCAACTAGCAGCATTAATATATTACTTACTAGCTTTCGCCCGCGGCTCCGCCCGCGTCAATGTCGATCCCTCGGGAACAGTACGTTTTCCCGGGATAAAAGATATCCTATGTCCTTCTCTGTACTCCAGAGAACTTGTATGCAAAATTTCATGATGATCGGTTCAGTAGTTAGGGTGTGAAAGCGTAACAAACAAACAAACAAACTCACTTTCGCATTTATAATATTAGTAAGGATTAAGCAGACTTAATTATCTGTGCTATCAGGTATGGCAATACTTTGTATCATGATTGCTCTATCCCTGTGTCACTCTCTACGGTGACCGAAATACATGCATAGTCCTGGAACCGTGCATTTTGATCGCCGCAGCGATTATCCCTACCAGCGCAAAGTTACAGTCCAGAACAACCCTTACAAAGTGTTGCCATCATATTGGTCATGAAAGCAATATAATTGACTCAGATTGAAGACGACGCGTACCAAGAAGACCTGGGCTACACGCGCGGCACCATCGGCAAGGCCAGCACGGGCCGTGTGCGTCTGCCGCAAGTGGACGAGAAGACCAAGGTGCGCATCAGCAAGACGCTGCAGAAGAACCTGCAGAAACAGAACCAGCAGTATGGCGGCGCTACCAGCATCAGAAGACAGGTTTCTGGAACTGCGTCTTCGGTGGCATTTACTCCACTGCAGGTTAGTACGAGTATAATCAAAGACAAAAAACTGACGTATATACTGCCAAACTCATACAAAAATATTGGCTTAACTTAAGGCCTGTGAAAAGTAGCAGACAGTTTGCCGGCAGGCTAGTGGTAGTTAGTTCCACTAACAGCCACTATGGGCGGCGGAGAGGGCGCTGCAGTGTAATAGTTACAGACTCTTCCACCCGTCACCAGATGGCGTTAGCCTGTGTTATTAGTGACAGTAAAACTGAAAGATATTTTTGTTTCACATAAGCCTACAATATTTTTTCTTCTGAAATAAGATATTTCTCTTGAATAATGTACCGATTTTATTTTCTCTGATGGTTGGTACTTATTCGTAGGGTGGTTGTGATAAACCTATGGCGCCATCTATGTGATGAGCTGAATAGGCGTTGGGAGCACATAGTATAACCTGTAGTATAACTATAGGTACAATAGAAAAATATGTGAACTATAACTTAATACTTTTGTTTCAGGGTTTGGAGATAGTCAACCCACAAGCGGCAGAAACTCGCGTAAACGAAGCAAACGCCAAATACTTCTCCAATACCTCGGGTTTCCTCTCAGTGGGAAAGAATATCACTTAAAACTAATTCTATTATTTGTAAGTTAAAAGTGTTACTAAGATTTATAAGAATTTGTAGTCTGTTCGTGAGTGTGAGCGAAGTATTTTTGAATAAATGAATAATTCAGTTTTTTTTATTTTATTTTAATTCTCCTATAACTACCCTCGATGACACAGAGCTTATTTGAAGTTGGTTAATTTGACAATTTATTATACATAGTACCAGAGCGTTGGTATTTTAAAGTTGTTTTGCTTATATCTGCAATTTGACAACTATTGCTGATGAAGGTCTGTTTCAATCATAGAGATAAGATAATCCTATGCTAGGTATAGACCTAGCATAGGATTATCTTATCTCTATGATTATGATCTCTATTATCTATCTCTATTCTCCTATTCCGTTCAGCGGTAATTACAACCACCATTCATTATCATTGTGGCCTTCTTTACCTCCTCTTGTATAGAGGCGGTAAGGTGACTGGTCAGCATTGTAGTCCTCTTTACTACTGCCCATCACAATGGGCAGGGCATTGGGGTGCCCGTGGCGGCCTGCGGTAATCCTTAATAATTTTATTTCTTTTTGGGTTTGGAAATAGTTAACCCGTTAGAAACTCGTGTAGGTGTAAGCAAAGCAAATGCCAAATTCTTTCCCGCTAAGAGGAATCCTAAGTTTGGTTTGTATGTACCTATGATATTTTTTTTAACACTTCAGAGCTTTTTTTGTATTTATATTTGTAAGGGAAGTACTCGAATTATCGATATTGTCTTCTAAAATTAAATATTTACTAGCTACAGAACCAAAAATTAATTAATCCTATCTAAAATAAAAACCTACCTATAAATAAAAAATGTCACACAGGTCATGTACGAGATTAGGATTGCTCTCAAACAGCTCAAGAATAACAAGGCGCCGGGCGAGGACGGAATCACAGCAGAGCTTCTGAAAGCGGGCGGAACGCCGGTACTGAAAGTCCTTCAGAGGCTCTTCAATTCCGTTCTGCTCGAGGGCGTGACGCCAGAGACGTGGAACAGGGGCGTGGTGGTGCTGTTCTTCAAGAAGGGCGACAATACCCTACTGAAGAACTATAGACCCATCACGCTCCTGAGCCACGTCTATAAGCTGTTTTCGAGAGTAATCACGAATCGTCTCACGAACAGGCTCGATGCCTTCCAGCCTCCCGAACAAGCCGGTTTCCGAAAAGGCTATAGCACCATAGACCACATCAATACGGTGCGGCAGGTTATACAGAAGACCAGAGAGTATAACCGGCCATTATGCTTAGCGTTTGTGGACTATGAGAAGGCCTTTGATTCGATCGAAACATGGGCCGTACTTAGGTCTCTCCAGCGATGCCGCATCGATCATCGGTATATCGAAGTGTTGAAGTGCTTATACAGCAACGCCACAATGTCAGTCCGAGTACAGGAGCAGAGTACGAGGGCTATCCGACTACAGAGAGGTGTGAGACAGGGAGATGTGATATCTCCAAAAGTGTTCACCGCTGCTCTGGAGGATGCCTTCAAGCTGCTGGAATGGAAAGGACTTGGCATTAATATTAACGGCGAGTATATCACTCACCTTCGATTTGCTGATGACATTGTTATAATGTCGGAATCGCTGGAGGATCTGAGTGCCATGCTCAATGACCTCAATGAAGTTTCCCAACAAGTGGGCCTTAAAATGAACATGGACAAGACGAAAATAATGTCGAATGTCCATGTTGCGCCTTCTCCAGTGCTTGTTGGGAGCTCCATACTTGAAGCTGTTGACCAATATATCTATCTGGGTCAGTTGATCCAGGTTGGAAGTTCCAGCTTCAAGGATGAGGTCTTTCGACGAATCCGACTCGGCTGGGCAGCGTTCGGGAAACTCCGAAGTGTCTTCTCGTCCAAAATACCTCAGTGCCTCAAGTCGAAAGTATTCGACCAATGTGTGTTGCCAGTGATGACTTACGGGTCCGAAACGTGGTCGTTTACTATGGGCCTCATAAGAAAGCTCAAGGTCGCTCAAAGAGCTATGGAGAGGGCTATGCTCGGTGTTTCTCTGCGAGATCGAATCAGAAACGAGGAGATCCGTAGAAGAACAAAGGTCACCGACATAGCTCAGCGAATTAGCTCTTTGAAGTTGCAGTGGGCGGGGCACATAGCTCGAAGAACCGATGGCCGATGGGGCAGAAAGGTGCTCGAATGGCGACCACGTACCGGCAAGCGCAGCGTTGGACACCCACCGACAAGGTGGTCGGACGACCTAACCAAGGTCGCAGGAAGACGCTGGATGCAGGCCGCTTCCAACCGGTCATATTGGAAGTCCTTGGGGGAGGCCTATGTCCAGCAGTGGACTTCTTGCGGCTGAGATGATGATGATGATGACACAGGTCATTGCCCTGTATTTTTGGTATTCTTTGCCGCTAAGAGGAATCCTAAGTTTGGTTGGGGAACCAATCTTAGGATTCCTCTTCTTTTCTATTAAAAAAACTATTATGTGTAAGTTAAGTGTTACTAAGATTCATATTGATATTTGCAGTCTGTATTCGTAATTGTGAGCGAAATATTTTTGAATAAATGATGAATTAAGTATTTTTTTTATTCTCACCATGACATCTCCCCGATTCTCCCCGCCCCCAAGCGACCTCCGTGGCTCACTGGTACCCCATTCGCAAGGGTCCCGTTTTATCATAATTTACTAATGTACTAGATAGACTAATAACCAATATTAGAAAAATAGAATGTTGCCCAACGAATAAGCATTGCCGTTCAACGTGGCAATGCTGCCAGTCTTCTGGGCACATTACCGCGGGCAATGACGTGTGTGACATTTTTTATTTATAGGTAGGTTTTTATTTATAGGTTTTATGTATAGGTAGGTTTTTATTTTAGAGATAGGATTAATTAATTTTTGGTTTTTTAGGTAGTAAATATTTAATATAAATACAAATAAAGCTCTGAAGTGTTAAAAAATAACATAGGTACATACATACTTACATACATGTTATCAAGTAGACAGATCCTTAGGCCGTAAGAACCAAAGACCATGTTTAGGGCGTATAGATGTAAATAGTGATGCGTTGGAACAATACCTAACAAAAGAACAACAATTTAGTAATAATGTACTTTCTCGTTGCGAAGACGATGTGGCCTACTCCAATAACATGTACACAAGCATTTGATTACAACCTAGATTTTGATGGTCGATTTAGATAGTTCGATCTAATAAACGCCATAAATGTTTATGCGAATTCCTGCCCGAGCGATTTGATTGCAATTTTGTCGAGCAATCGCAGACCAATTTTGTTAAATTAATAAATAGAATCAACTTAGCTAGTTCCAATAATAATAAACGGAGCATCGTTAACCGCTAGTTGTTAGTGTGTGTTAAAATAACTTATAAGATATTCAACAAAATCTTTTTATAAAATATAAAAAGGTTTTAAAAATTAGTTTACACTTACGACTTCGCTCGCGTTAATGTCGATCCCCTACTTTTACCGAGATGAAAGGTATGGTCCTATGTCCTTCTCCGTACTCTAAAGAACGTGTAGGTATACTAAATTTCATGATGATAGGTTCAGTATAAGTAGTTACGGCGTGAAAGTGTACCTAACAAATATATCACAAAAAACCGCGAGTCGGACTCGAGCACGAGTGGTTCCGTACCATTTCTATAAAAACGGCAAAAAAATTGTCTGTTGTATCGGAGTCCCCGTTAAATATTTATTTTATTCTTCTTTTAGTATTTGTTTTATAGCGGCAACAGAAATACATCATCTGTGAAAATTTCAACTGTCTGTCTGACTATCACGGTTCATGAGGTACAGTCTGGTGAGAGACGGACGGACAGACAGACAGACCCATTTTTACCCTTTGGGTACGGAATTATAAAAAACAAACAAATTGACTTTTTATACATTATATACTCACATTTTACAATTCGTCTCAATTCGGAGGCCTGTCCGTCGAACGACGGAGTGATTTGAATACACACCTCAATGTGTAGTTCTGGTCTATGTTACATGCATATCTCCACACGCAAGCTAAAGAAAAGAATTTTATGGATACGTGGAAAAAATTAGGGCAGAAGCATATATATCTAACAAAGAAACTATCACAGCTAAGTAAGGTTCACAAGTCAAAAAGTTAGGTATAGTTTAATTATAGATAGTCAACCAACATATGAATTGACGTGCAACTAATGGCCAGCACATACCTTTATTTATAAAAAAAATAAAAATAAAAACGTCATTTATTGCTTACAGTAAAAAAATATACGTTCTTCTAAAACTAAATGGCAAAGGAATGCCTCAGCTTGTGTTACCTTACCACGTAACTACGTAGGGGCAAAGCTGTTTTTTTTTTTTTATAGGGAGTTTATATTTTATGAGGGCTGCACAAATAAAAAATATTTTACATATCGATGGTGAAATAGGTATGTACCTACCATATCATTTGTAAATCATATAAGCGCTCTAAAAGTAGAAAATGTGTATTTAATTTATTATGATCTCACTCACACGATGTCCGTAATCGACACGAATATTTAGTCCAATTCTTCGCTGTAAAATACTTCTATTAAATTTACATTTAACAGCACTGTACGCATACAAATCATATTTCTCGAAACACAACGGGCTCAGCGATACCGCAATTTCGAGCTGAATCTTTCTCATTAGTCCGACTCGATCGATCTCTTGTAATTACCGTCTGATTATACGCGGAAAATAATTAACGAGATCGCATTTCATTAAATAGTTTTGTCAGTAATTATGCTGAGAATGCTGTGGTTAATGGAATATTTACGCCGTATCCGCTCTATGGCTTTCATGTTTCCTATTTAAGCAGGCTTTTTGATTTTCGAATAATTTAGCGAACTCCGTGGCGCGTGGTTTTCATACTCACGTTTTTAGTATCATTTCGGGTTTAATAAATTAACTTAAAGTAAAATTTTGTATGTATTTACGTACAACAGTATCTAAGATTAAGACTTGATTTACAAATTATAACATTTAAATAGAGTTAGAATAAAAAAAGAAAATTGACGACATTTTTGATCAGAACGGACGTCTGAAACGAGTCCTTTTCATGAGCATTTTTCAATAATTAAATTTAGAAAAACATACAATTTAATGCATGCAAAATGTTACTAATATACGGAGTCATTTCAAGTTTAAATAAAATAATGTGTTTAACTGAAAATCATAGTAATTACGAACAAAATAACAAGCGGAAAAAAACGCTAATTTCATAGGTATAAATACCAATTATTAAACGAGCAATGTTGAGCATCTCGGAAACTCCAACGATTCTGATGAAATTTGGTGTCTCAAGAGAGAAAATTTCAACTGTCTGTCTGACTATCAGGGTTCATGAGGTACAGTCTGGTGAGAGACGGACGGACAGACAGACAGACAGAGACAGACAGATCGAGGAGCCATATGAATAGGGTCCCATTTTTACCCTTTGGGTACGGAATTATAAAAAACAAACAAATTGACTTTTTATACATTATATACTCACATTTTACAATTCGTCTCAATTCGGAGGCCTGTCCGTCGAACGACGGAGTGATTTGAATACACACCTCAATGTGTAGTTCTGGTCTATGTTACATGCATATCTCCACACGCAAGCTAAAGAAAAGAATTTTATGGATACGTGGAAAAAATTAGGGCAGAAGCATATATATCTAACAAAGAAACTATCACAGCTAAGTAAGGTTCACAAGTCAAAAAGTTAGGTATACTTAGTTTAATTATAGATAGTCAACCAACATATAAATTGACGTGCAACTAATGGCCAGCACATACCTTTATTTATAAAAAAAATAAAAATAAAAACGTCATTTATTGCTTACAGTAAAAAAATATACGTTCTTCTAAAACTAAATGGCAAAGGAATGCCTCAGCTTGTGTTACCTTACCACGTAACTACGTAGGGGCAAGGCTGTTTTTTTTTTTTTATAGGGAGTTTATATTTTATGAGGGCTGCACAAATAAAAAATATTTTACATATCGATGGTGAAATAGGTATGTACCTACCATATCATTTGTAAATCATATAAGCGCTCTAAAAGTAGAAAATGTGTATTTAATTTATTATGATCTCACTCACACGATGTCCGTAATCGACACGAATATTTAGTCCAATTCTTCGCTGTAAAATACTTCTATTAAATTTACATTTAACAGCACTGTACGCATACAAATCATATTTCTCGAAACACAACGGGCTCAGCGATACCGCAATTTCGAGCTGAATCTTTCTCATTAGTCCGACTCGATCGATCTCTTGTAATTACCGTCTGATTATACGCGGAAAATAATTAACGAGATCGCATTTCATTAAATAGTTTTGTCAGTAATTATGCTGAGAATGCTGTGGTTAATGGAATATTTACGCCGTATCCGCTCTATGGCTTTCATGTTTCCTATTTAAGCAGGCTTTTTGATTTTCGAATAATTTAGCGAACTCCGTGGCGCAGTGGTTAAGGGTTACCGGGTTCTATCCCTGGTCAGGTCAAGATGGAAAACGATAAATTTCAGACTGACCTGGGTTTTGGATGTTTATCTGTATAAGTATCTTTTATAAAATATACCTAGTATCGTTGAGTTAGTATCCTACGACACAAGTTACTGTGGGGCTAGCTCAATTTGTGTAATATGTCCCTATTAGTGATGTAACGAATGTCATATTTTAGACATTCGCGAATGCGAATGCGAATGCGAATATTTGCTACCGACATTCGCGAATGCGAATGCGAATGCGAATATTCAGATTTTGTTTAAATTTGGCGCCAATTCACTATCGCTTGGTGACCTTGATAGCAGTTCCGTTCGAACAAGGCGAAGCGCGTTCGATTTGATTTTTGTTTCGAGAATATAATTAAATTTGAAATATAATTAAGAATATAATTACTTTTAGTTTGATTATTTAAACATTAAAGATATATCTTAAGACTGAGAAAAGTTTAATTGTAAAAAATATTTTTGTTATTAGAAGAACATAATACAATACTTATATATTGGTTATAGTTTATGGCAACAATTTAATTTTAAAGCTATAAAAGAAAAGAAATTATTTTGTTTGTTAAAGAGTTTACTTATGATTCTCATAATTATAGTTTATTTTTTGTTGACAAATAATGTTTGTTGATTGTTATTTTTAGTTTTGTTAAAAAGTAGAAAAGGTAAAAATTCATAGAAGAATTGTTTTTGTTTGTGTACAATGTTTGTAGACATTATAATTTTAGATTTAAGGTTAATTTCTCAAAGTTAATAAATAAATGTTACCAACCAAATGATAAAGAGAAGACTGATTATGTGATGACGAGGTTAAATAATTTTCTTGAATTAAAACATAGTTAATATTTTGTTTTATTATATCAACCAACAATAAAAAAAAAAAAAAAATATTCGCTAAAACATTCGCAGTAAATTCGCGAATGCGAATATGCAAAAATATGCGAATATCCGCGAATGCGAATGCCAATGCCAATATTCGTTACATCACTAGTCCCTATATATTTATTTATTAAGAATCTGTGAGGCGAAAATCATTAGTCATTCATTCAATCACTACATTTATTTGTTAAAAACACATATGTATAAAGATGATAGCAACAAAACAGAATTAGATCGCTCGCATAACTAATAAAAAAAAATATATACCTACTTATGTATAATACGTTATATATATGTCTTGCAAATTAAATTTAGTTAAATACCTAAATTAATGTCAAAAGAAAATAATAAAAAAGGATTTATTTCCAATCGGTCCAAAAAAAAAACATTATAAAAGTTGAAAACGCGCATTGAAAAACTAATAAAATCTAAGAAGTTTCGGGATACATCGATAGATAGATATATGTCCTATTTATCCTTATTATTTCTCCTATCTTCCTCCATTCACCGCTATTGGAATATACTCCAGTTATGTACGATACAAGTGGTCTTGTTTGGTTTGATCGACCTTAATTATAGCAGGGTCCATAACCTTGATTGCGGCTGGGCCCATAACCATACCAGGCTGAGATAAGTAGTTTCAATCGGCAACCACTTTGCGGTTTTGAACAAATGGACAAGAATCAGACGTTGCCTCAGGAGGTTGTGTGGGTGTTCAGTTGATAATGAGTAAAGCAAGTAACTAACTACTTAAACGAACAGCGTATTTAGGCTTTCGGGCGGGATCAGTGGACGCCCGACTTTAATAAAACTAGGACCCTACATTATCTTGATTGGGTCCATATCCATACCAGGCCGAGATATTTCAAATGAGCGGAGTAAAGGCCCATAACCTTAATTGCGTGCGCCTGGGCCCATACCCATTCGGTGTGGTATGGAACGGGTGATACCAGGTCGAGATATTTCAAATGGGCAGATTAGGGCCCATAACCTTTATTGCGCCTGGGCCCATACCCATACCACGCCGAGATATTTCATATGAGCAGAGTAAGTGTTCCGCGGTTTTTCGCGCGACACAAATAGACCGGAACTAGACGTTGATGTGCGGGCGATTGTGTCGGCCTCATTTGTTGCACTGCACTCCGCGTATTGTGACACACAGCTCATAAGGACCACAAATATTGATGTGATAATGATCTAGACACCATGGCTTATTTTTGGCTTAGGGCGGGCAAATACTTCTAATTCATTTTCACAGGTTCTGAAGATAAAGTATAAGGCGTATCAGAATCTCAAAATTTCACTATAGCATACATTTCAAGGGTTTTTTGTATATTGGTATTATTATATATGTTAATATTAATAATTATTATATATGGATTTTTGTAAATAATAAGCGTAAATGTAATACATTCACGCTTATTATACAAAGTTTTTCTTCTCGCCCTAAATTTACTTCCCGTTGCAATGATATTCCCGATATTTCGATTTAAGAACCGGAAGGACAACATTTCTCCTATTTTTAAAACCGTTTCTCTCATGGTTAGACACAAACACAACTTAAATAACACTATAATAAAATGTTTATTTGTATCGAAGGGTTTGTAGTTTGCACCATAGCAAAAATGACATTATTATTGTTCAAAGTAAACTTTTATCAGTTTATATAAAAAAATATATATATTGTTATTATTCTTAGATCCATGGTTATAGCCTGTGGTTATAGCCAACACATTTTTTAAATGCCTGTAAGATATAAACTACGAATAAGTAATATCTTCAAGATGGTCGATACTGTTGCTAGTATAGTAGAAATAAGAACTTACCTAGTAGGTAAAACCGGCCAAGTGCGTGTCGGGCCACGCGCAGTGTAGGGTTCCGTAGTTGCGAATGCCAGATTTGAGTTCAAGCCTCATGGTTAAAAACGGTCCCGAAAAGAATGGTGTTAACTGAAAAAATAATAATAAAATCCTACTCCAGAAGGGAAAATAGAAAAAAAATATTATCTATCTATTTGAATACCACCGCGAATAGAGGCAAGCGCTGGTAACAAGATTTCAAAGTCAAAGTCAAATATTTTATTCATCGTAAGATATTTTAAATACCATTTGGTGAACGTTAAATTACACATTATTATTTACAACATTATTATTGTTGACGTCAATAACTTACCTAGAGCTAAGTTTACGCCGCTTCCAAGGCGGAGTGCAGAAGAAACGGCAACAAACTGCACAGCGCATTTTCTCCAAATGACATCAACTTACAATATACGTTTTCGTAGGTATACCTATTACCGAGTAAAACCGAGGACAGACATGGTGAAACTAGGGGTTCCTTGTTTACTACGGAACCCTAAAAAGGTAGTTAGGTATCGCCCGTGTGTCTCACACATTATAAAATTTATAACATAACGCTATAAATTCTTCTTTCACTCAATCCGCTAAACACTAGATCGCGTGTATCAAGTATCAAGTTTATTTCGTTTTACAGACTGGAAAACATAATGTGGTCCATTAAATGTATAAGTACTTAGATTAATTTTTAAGCACTTTAATAAATTTAAACGAATAGCTACTGCCAACGCGTCCGTAAAAGTGACACGCAAATCTTAATATTTTACTATTGCCTTGCCTATGAAATTGGCGTTTTCTATATAGAATTTCGAGAAACTTGAATATTTCATACTCACGTTTTAGTATCATTTCGGGTTTAATAAATTAACCTAAAGTAAAATTTTGACATGTATTTTGCACGTACAACAGTATCTAAGATTACCTAAGACTTGATTTACACATTATAACATTTAAAAAGAGTTAGAATAAGAAAAGAAAATTGACGACATTTTTGATCAGAACGGACGTCTGAAACGACTCCTTTTCATGAGCATTTTTCAATAATTAAATTTAGAAAAACATAAAATTTAATGCATGCAAAATGTTTCTAATCATCATCATCATTTCGAGTAGGTGTCACGGTCAATCGACCATGCACACCCTGGTGTCAGAGTTGTTCGGAACCGCCTCTCGGCCTCTGACGTGGTTCCTTTAACGACTACCAGCGGGTTTAAAATGGCCACTTCGAGCATTTCCTCTATATGGAATTCGTAATATGAATTCTTTGCAGATCATTAGCAATTCCTATATTTTTTGTAAAATGGTCACAAAATCTCCCAATTCACCGACAATTCAATTCGAATTCCGATTCATATTTGTGTCAATATTGCCGCATTAAAAAAATAAAATCCCTACTTCACCGCTTATTTTTATAATCCTTTTAAATTTAATTTAAAGAAGCTAATGAGTAATAACTGATAAAATAATGATATATCACGCAATAATATAGCTATTGCAAATAAAATTAATTATGTTATGCCTGTATTTGTAAAAACATTGATATTATTTTTTTCGACTTGCAATGATATCTGTCAGTATCGTTGAATCGTTTTACTTGTCAAATATTTTCACGCGCGAATTTTTAAAAGTGTTTGGCAGTGTTTTAATTTCTAATTACGCTGAATGTAAGTAATGTGATAAATTGTTGTTTTACTTATCTCTAAAGTAATTTTTGTCATATGAAAACAAGAACAAGTTGTGTAACAGTAATATGTGATTCAATAATGTTTTTGCAGCATGGAAAAGCGGCCATCTCGCGTTTCCGAGGCCCAATGGGCCATATTGTTGGAGTTTTTGGAGAAAAATCCAAACCTCGTAAAGGCACGGGGTTACAACAATAGTGCCAAAGGTCGCCAAGAATCTGCGCGTCAATGGCATGAGATCGCTGAGGTGCTTAATGCGGAAGGTTTAGGGACAACCAAAACCGCGAAGGATTGGTCAGTTGTTACTTACACTCATATACTATATTACTTTTATTCATATAAGACGTATGATTACAATAGCTTTCTAACAGAACTTGATTTGAAATTTTGGTCGTAGTATGTCAGCAACTACAAGAGTAAGCTGAAGAAAGTAGTTGCTGACTTAAACGCCGATGCCTCGGCAACAGGTGGAGGGCCTTCGCAAGCCTGCAGCACCCATATATCGAATATGGACGCCAGATTCTTGGCGATAATGGGACCTGGGTTTGGCCAGTCAGTCCCAACTGTGAGGGTCAACCCTTTCCCAGATGTAAGTGAATGAAAATCCACATAATTGTTTAATATTACATAATTTGATCGAGTGATAAAACAATGTATATTTTCAGGAGTTACAACAACCATCCAGTTTGCCCACCACAATTTCTATTTCTGAATGTATTCCAGAAGCGTCTCCCGAACCTGAGTAAGTAGTAAATCAAAAGAAACTTATTAAATAAATATTTGGCAATTTGAAATAAATTATCCTCATAACACAATGTTTTCCAGGCAAGAGGAAGTTGTATCACAGGAGCGAAGCAGAAGTAGAAGCCCTGTGATACAACCATTCTTGGAGGAGGCTCCTGGAGAGGAGGCAGAGAGAATAGAATCAGCGGCAGCTGCTGGGCCCCGTTTGCCAAGACAGGCTCGACAGCCGCGATACCGCAGTAACTATAAATATTCTTTATGATCAAGGGGAATGCCCACTGCTCTATGGGCCGTCGTCCCACATTAAATAATACAGTATGATAACCAAAATTATACAGAATAAAGTTAATAATTGAAATACAATAAAACAAAAATCATGTTTTTACATTGTGGGGTTTTTGATAAAAAAATTAAACAAAGTTCGATTTTGAGGTTAGTTTCTATGTTCGAGTGGGCTATTTTTGAACGGATGACTGTTAGGATAACGTATTCAAGCGATTTCCCCATACAGATAACATATTATTATAACATATTATCTGTATGGGAAAATCGCTTGAATCCAGGGGCACTATTTTTGAAACTATGACACTCGTATTCGAGCGATTTTTCCATACAAAAATCGCTCGAGGACGAGTGTTACACTTTCAAAAATGGTACCCCAGTTGTGAAAATAGCTCAGAAAAATATTACTATACTTTTCACTGTTCTGCAAATAAAGAGTAGGTCAATGATATGAAAAATACTGAATAATGACCATTGGTCTTATATAACTATCTATACATATATAACGAAGCAGAGTATCAATGTGAAAGTGTATTTGTTTGTCCTTCTTTCACGTTAAAATGAGCACATTTACGGGTTTTTTGTATGAAGAGCTGGAGCCTATTCTGCCATAGGCACAGAATAAGTAATAGTACTAGCGTACCAGTCTTTTTACGCGTATGAAGCCGTGGGCGTTAGATAAGTATGATGAGGAAATACCTAAGGAGGGATGGGGTTTTTACAGCAGTAATGGTGTCATAATATAGGCTAACCGGAAAAAAACAGTCAGATGATGATGGAAGTAATAGAATTATTAATATTTAGGGATTCCGAAGACTGACTACATAGTAAGATAATATTGCAAGGGAAGGAAGAAATAGTGTTTTAATCTATTCAACATATTTATTCATAATCTTCATATAAAATGTAGCCGGAGTCAATTCCTCTGAAGTAGCCATTATGTGGGCACAGCAACCCACTGTTCTTGTACCCACTACACAATAGCCAGCGAGTTTGTTAATGGATTTGGCACCAGAATTGATGACTCCCTGGAGCATCGGCACTTTCATGAGATTGGCTATATTGATCAACCTGAGCATGACATCTCACACTTCTGTATGCATTAGTCCAACACTGTAGACAGGCTTCTCTAGTTGATGTACCTGGAAATCATTATAAGTTTTAATATAATTCAAGCAGTACATCTTGAAATTCACATCATAATATTCATGTTTGAAATCTCTGGAACTAATAGACCATGAATAAATATTTTAACACGTAACTAGTCTAATTATTGGGAAGGTTATTTTTTAAAACTCATATCTTTATTTATTTTCATTCATTTATTAAATCTTAATATATAAAACAACGGGGTTTGTTCTATATATTATATTGGGTTTGTTTGAACACCCATAACTTATGAACGGGTGAACCGATTTTTATAATCTTTGATTTGTTGATTTTTATATATCAAAATAATATGTTACATACCTGTTGAATAGGTATGAGGTCCCTCTTTGAACTGCCTAAAGAAACATTATGTATTTAGACTCGCAATATTGATGTTCCACATTCAAGTCATACTTGCTGGTGGCCATATGGTTGCTGAACAAAATCACCACTTGAATAGTTTGTTAATATATTTTGTAGTATATGAAAACATTCTTCACAAATACAGCTGTCTTCTGATACCTAAAAAAAGAAATAAATAGATGAATTCATTTAGACTAAAGAGCACACTTATGTTTATGGTATCTCATATACATTCATATAATAAAAACAAGTCAATTACTCAAATGAAATATATATATTCAAGTGGTTATTTACTCATAAGCCAATCATGTAGGTCAACAAGAGAGTAATTTAAATAATACCTTCTAAGTACGTATTTTCTTTTAGCATCTATGTAAATACAGGTTATCTTTTTTTCTTATGTAGGTAGATACTTACAATTGCTGGGTTAATCCAAGAGTTTAATATACTGAGCATAACATCAGTAACATCTTGGTGCTGGAGGATGTTTTAGCAGAAATAGAGAAATATAGTGGAAAACGTTCTCCAAAATCACAAAATAAGTATTATAACCATGGACCAAGGAATATTATAACAGAGTTTTTAGAACTTTCTCATCAGCATTACGTTACATACTAAGATTACTTGCATTTAGTTTATTAATAATGTAAAGATTGAAAATAATTAAACCGCATTGAAACCGCCAATCCATTTGATTATTGACCATTATTGACAGACATAGGTAGGCAGTTAAATTTTTAAACTCGATGTACGTAATGGCTTCTAGCGTTTTTGCCTATTACCTTCGTTTACGAAGAATGTTTAAAATATTGTTATATAAATACTGCTTTTGATTACAGATGTTTATTATGTAGAATAATTGTATAGAATAATAAAATCTACAGTTTAAGTTAAAAACTTACATACTTACCCAGAATTTCATAACATATCATATTATTTTATTATCTTTCATTATCGCACATACGCTTCAGTGTCTTTGTAAACTTAGTTGATCGGAAAATATCGGTAAAAATACCAATTCAATTAAAAATTAAAACCCCACAAAGATTTTCCCCATAATTTATATATATAAAATAAAAAAATAATTGATTAAAAAATAATTTTGAATTATATTTCAAGCTCATACGCGTTATTAGGTGGGCGAAACCGGGAATGGGCAATCAACTTTGATTTAATTTAATTATCATTGTAATTGTAGATATTTTTTTCGTTATTTTAGCTCGACCACTGGCTCCAATAGACGAGGCACGGAGGATCCTCTCACAAGTAGAGCTCCAGCGAGCCGCGGCTGATGCTGAAAAAGCTCGGGCCCTGCTTGTGATTGGACAAAATTTAGGAAGGCTGGCTGCTGCCATGGAGGAATATGTGGCTCATATTCGTAGCCAATCAGAATAAAGGTAAAATTTACTTATGCCAGCTTTTGTTTGCAGCTCTGCTTGCATTTTTGTATTATAAATAAAACCTTTGGAACAGTACTTTTTTCTAGAATGCAAGTTATCCTACGTCCTTCTCCGTACCCTCAGTCCGTACCCTTCACAATGTATATGCATAATATCATGATGATTGATTCAATAGCATCAGAGTGTAACAAACACCGGCCAAGGGCGAGTCGGACTCGCGCACGTTGGATTCCATACCGTTGTCTATGAAAACGGCAAAAAAATCATGTCTTTTGTATGGGAGCCCCCCTTTAATATTAATTTTACTTTTATTTAATTATTTATTTTTAAAGTGAATGTATATCTAAATATTCTGTGAATATTTCAAGTGTCTACCTGTTGCCGTTATCAATAACGAGCAAAAACAAGCAAAAACATCACGTTTGTTGTATGGGAGCCCCATTAAATATTTATTTGATTGTATTTTTTTGTTATAGCGGCAACAGAAATACATCATCTATGAAAATGTCAACCGTCTAACTATCACGGTTCATGAGATACAGCCTGGTAATAGAAGGACAGACAGACTGACAGACAGAGGCAGACAGTTAAACAGACAGACGGACAGCGGAGCGTATTTATAATATTACTGAGGATTAAGATATCGTTATGGCAGGTTTCACTGTCACCAATTCAAACTTCAATGTAAGTAATATGAGGCAAAAATGTTTATTTTGCACAGATGACTGACTATAAGTGTAGAAAATAAAAGATAAAAAAAAATTAAATTCTTGCAAGTTGCTGCGCTCAAGCTTGTCTCAATGCTCGATTCAATGATTGGTGTTGACCTCGAGCAGCCCAAAGCCTTGCCACCAAAGCCTGTCGCACTGATTGGCCAGCAGAGAGAGTGTTGTGGCCTCTTACGGTTTCAGCATATGTAACATGTATCTGAAAAAACAATAAGTCAACTAATGAAATTATATTCTAAATAAATTAATAAGTAGGTATACAATAATTACTTGCATAAATTAATAATATTAAACTTACCTGCCGTCCTGCTTCACATGCTTCTTCTGCTGTTGTCAGTCTATCTACAGGTATTCTAGCTTTATTGGCGATATTGTGGAGGACCACACAAGCATTGGTTATAAAACCAGCTGTAGAAGGGTGATAGTGCAGCTTCCGATCCACCAACAGACATCGCCATCGAGCCTTGAGCACCCCAATGCATCGCTCCACCGTGTTTCGCACTAAGCACTGTACATCAGTGTAGTATCTTTCAGGCGAGTTGGGATGAGTGTACACAATAGGTGTCAACATAGTTGGTCTGAGGGGATAGCCTGAGTCTTCTAAAACAAAGATGTCTTTGTTAACCAAAAAGTATCTAGTTAATTTAAATGATGTACCTTTATATTTCCAAAACATAAATCATACAACCTAAGAACCACACTGTTTCATTTTCAGCCAGGTGCAGTTGCTCTAGGTGAAGCTTGAGTGGATGGTGTCGCCATACAAAGGAATCATGATCAGCCCCGCCATGGCTGGCATCAATACTTAAGATGTTTAAGTCTGAGTCACACACCTGAAACATAAAAAATATAACAAAACATAACAACAAAAAAAACATAACAAACATAAAAAAAATACGACTATATTGAGCCCCACCCCAACCCTTTTTTGAAGTTGGTTAAAAGGTAAAAATATTGTAATATAGATATGAGTACTGTGTCAATCACCTTAGAAATAGTAGTTAAGTAAGAATGTATTTAACTGATTGATTTTACTTATAATATGTAAATATGCCTTTTAATAAAAAAAATATTTTTTATTTCCTTGTTTTATTAACGCCTGAATACTCAAAAGCATCTTGACTAAAAACGCTCTCATATCTCATTCTGTCACTGTCTAGACAGTTTGCATTAGGTTGAATTATGTTTAGCATGTAATAACACGGTGTATGTGGATAAATAAATAAATACATAAATAAAACTTAAACAAATGGAGCAGGTAGGTAGTAAGTATTAATTAACTATGTTATCTTTGGTCTTGCGACCTTGTGCTCTCTGTAAATAATAAAAGAGCCATGTGAAAGTAACTATCTCTAGACAGTAGACAGTATAATGTCAAAATGAAGTCACTTCCGCTGTCTGTGCGCTTAGATCTTTTAAACTACTTAACGGATTTTAAAGCAGTTTTCAGCAATAGATAGAGTGATTCAATAGGGAGGTTCATATGTATAATTTACTGCCGCTTATTAGTATCTACATTGCACCCGTGCGAAGCCAGGGCGGGTCGTTGTTGTTTATAATATTATATCCAGTTAGAGGCATTACTTACTACTTGAGCATTTAAGGAATGATATTTTTTTCGATTCCTGAATCTATCCTCATTTTGCCCTGGCTTGACGATGGCAATGTGGGTTCCATCAACACATCCTAAGACGCCAGGCATGCCAAACTTTTGATAAAACCTGCAAATGGTAAAAGTCATTGCAATAATTTGAAATTCGTCACATGGGTGTATTAATTAATAAATAATTTTAAGGCAAAGTTCTCATTTTATTTATCCAAAATTTATAGATTTCTATATAAGTTTATGATATCTTACCCTGTTTTAATAATACTCCGTTCCTGTTGGGATTGTGGGAAATATATATATTTGGATCGAAAGTGGTTATTATTTAGAGCCTCCGTCACCGCCCTCATGCAGTTAGACACACTAACTTGGTGCATATTATTAAATGCACTGGTTCCGCAATGCCTCTGATAGTCACCAGAGGCATAAAAAGCCTGTGAAGCTAACACCTATGACAAAATTAAAATTTTGTTATGCACATAACACACCGCATAATTATTGGTAGGTTAGGTACTAATTTAACACGATTCCACTAGGGTACATATACTATATATAGGTTAGGTCATTTTTACTTACTTTCGTAGTTGTGTCGATGTTACTTCTCGACAGAAACGGCTCTATTTCTTGAATCAAATTCTTTGTCACTGTTTTGTTAAGCCTGAAGACGCCTCTAAATTGGTCATCGGGCATTTGGAATGCTAAATCCATCTTTCTAATAACCTCCCTTTGTCGGCTAAATAAAATACCTTCACTCAGACGCGAATGCTCTAAAAAGTTTTCGTATAATCCTAAATCCGCCATTATAAAGTTTTATTTAATTATTTTCACAACGAAAATTTGAAAAGATGGCGCGAAAACCTAAGATGAATTGAAAAATGTTGATCTAGACTAACTTTTTACGATTCTGTTATTTGACAGAAAACACCACAAAAGGAATTCATATAATGTGTGCCATTTTACCAATTTCCAAAGAAAACTTTCAAACTGATGAATTGCCCAAAAAGAATTGCTTATGAATCATTTTATGAATTGTGGAAAAGTAGCCATTTTGCCGCGCGCAATCCAATTCATATTTGAATCATAGTATGATTCGTGGAAAGTGGCCATTTTAGACCCGCAGATGGCAGCCGGGACCACCAGCTTAACGTGCCTTCCGAAGCACGGAATCATCTATATTATCAGACAATCAGGTGATTCAAGCCTGCAATGTCCTAACCAAACTGGAAACAACTAAACAAAGTATGCTTCCGGTGGGAATCGAACCCACGACCCCGGGGTCAACAGGCAACAAAATGTTTCTAATATAAGGAGTCATTTCAAGTTTAAATAAAATAATGTGTTTAACTGAAAATCATAGTAATTACGAACAAAATAACAAGCGGAAAAAAACGCCAATTTCATAGGTATAAATACCAATTATTAAACGAGCAATGTTGAGCATCTCGGAAACTCCAACGATTCTGATGAAATTTGGTATCTCTCTTGGATAGAAAATTTCAACGAACCATTGATTTCGGGTCCGAAAAATATAATTCCGGTGGAAATGCTCCGAGCGGAACTCGGTCACCCATGTAGTTACTAAATGATAATCCATTCTCTCATCACATCATAATTTGCGATGAAATTTGATATAGAGGTAGTTTAAGGCCCGGGGAAGGATATAAGGTACTTTTCATCTATGATCTACAATAATGGGAGCTAAACTCAAAAAACAAACTCTTCCAGGTGAGCTACCATGGCTCATCTGGAAGAGTTTGAATAGACTCAGAACACAGGTAGGCCGGTGGAATTATTAATAAATAATTTACGATCTTACGGTATGCCAACGACTCGAAAAGAAGAAGAATAACGGGAGCGGAGCCGCAGGCGAAATCTTGTATACAACTGATCATGATGTGACATCATATAAGGCAGAAGTAACTACTTAGTGCAAATAAAAATAATTTCAGATTTATTTTTTTGCTATTACCTATAGTACTTAGTACTACTGTTTACATCAGTAATATTGGAACCTACTCGTAACTAGATAATCTGGGCAAAACTGGACAGAAAACCTCAGTTTCGAACATATTTCTGATGACCTCTGTGGCGCAGTGATGCCCCTAGTGCCTTTGAATCGCAGGATCCCGGGTTCGATCTCCGGCCAGGTAATGATGGAAAACGATATTTTTAGATTGGTCTGGGTGTTGGATGTTTATTTATACAAGCGGCCAACATTTTTGTATGGAAATGTCCATTTTTTTTTCAATTCTCAGCATTGGTCCCTTAGGAAATGTTGTTCATAATGACGGGCTGAATCACCCATTTAAGGGTCCAAAACGATCAAAATTTCAGCATGTATATTATGTAGTAAAGCATCGTTGAGTTAGTATCCCGCGACACAAGTTTACAACTTATTGAGGGGCTTACTCCATCTGTGTGATTTGTCCCTATATATTTATATTTGTAATTTTTGTATCAAGATTTGTACCTACATACTAAAATTACCTACTGCTGCTTAAAACATGTTAATGTAACTAAAAGTTTTGATCATTAAATACCTACCTACTTATGAAATAGGTAATCTGTGCTAAATGTACGTAACTCAAATAATATCATCTTTAATTAGTTATTCCTTATTTTGTTTGGCTTATTTCTTTCTTTGAAAGAAGAAGAAATAACTTTAACACAAAATAATTTAAATACGAGATCGATCATTTAAATAGAGAGCCGTAAATCCTTACCTATGCATGCATTTATTCGCAGCGCAGATGCAAACGAATATTCCAAGTGCTTTTATAGAATTTCTCCTTTGAGCCACATTTTCCACAATACATAGCTTTTGCATTCGTGCCAAATAAGTGGATATTCTCGGCTTTTGTATCGCATCCGGTGTAAGTACTTGTTTCGATTTTATGTAGGTTTAGGGTATATAATTGAGCCGGTGAAAGGTGAGTGTCCGCGACACAGCATACAAATGACTTCTCCATAGAAAACTTGTTTAGGAAAGATGTTTATGGTTGAATGTGTGATATAAGCTGGATAAAGACAGTAGGTAGGGCGGAGTACCTATTATGCCCATTATAAACAATGTTACCGTGATCTAAGGTCAACGTCGTAAACTAAACGTGAATACCGCAAAACGGTTTTTGTACCTACTTCCCATAATAGATGGATAGGTAGATAAACAATCCTTTATTGCACATAGAAAACAGACAAAAAATTACAAACAGAATAAGAAAAGTTCATTGACTTAAGTCAATGAATTGACTTGATTTAAGTCAATGAATTTTACTTAAGTCAATGAATTGACTTAATGAAATATGAAATATGGAAAATTCGTAGAAGGCGGCCATCACATAGCAATTTCTTTCAGGTAACCTTTTCTAATAAATCTGTTTTGATAAATAGATCTCACTGTCTCAGTACAGAGAATACCTAGCCAAAGCTAAAGCTTAACTTTCCTCTAATTATCATTACCCCAAAATTTATATGTTGATAAATTTTATCCTCTATAATGTTTAACAGACTTCCAAAAAAGAAAACCCATAGAGATAGAAAGGAAAGAAAAAAAATTGAAAGTTTAGAAAAATTTAAGGTTTAGAACCAGATTAAAAAAAAAAATATATTTTTGGGTTTCAGAAGTAGAAATTGATTAAAAAAAACAATATTTGGACCGAAGTCCGTTACATCAATTTATTTATAAAAATTAACAAACCAAAGCTAATTAAACTAAAAATATTGACTTTTACTAAATCACATACGATAACACACTCAATTAACGACAAATGAATTTATCTAAGAAAAATAACACGTGTGACCTTACTCAACCGTAGTGGTTCGAACGTCCGTCCGCTGCGAGCGCCAAGTAGCAAATGAGGCTTGACATTTTTTTTTTTTTTTTTTTTTTTTTTTTGAAAGGACTATGTAGCTAGCTCCAAGTGAGCTTTCGCTACTTCACCGGGCGTTTGAGGTGAGGGCAGAGTGCCCTCAACCTGTATAGACAACATCACCAAAGGGCCCCCAGGAGGGACGGACCTCGGCTTTGGGCGTTGCCTGTGTGCGCAAGGCTTGGAGAGACAGCAAACTCTCATATTGCCTGATGGGCCGCGTATGCGTGCATGCAAGCCTGAAGGGCCAATCTGAGAAACAATGGCAAAAGCCTTTAGAGAGCAGCAACTCTCATCTTTTGCCGTATGGGCCGAAAGCTACGTTGCCAGAAGGGCCTATCCTGGGTGCAAGTCACCCGGGACCGCCGGGCGGTCACCAGTAATCGGAGCTAATCCTACTCTACGCACTCTATTCCGGTGGCGAGTGCGACGGGGTCGGATAGTGGGATTCCTCTGGCTATTCGGAGCCGAAGAGGGGTCGGGGCGGGCTTGTGCGATGTCAATAGGATCATCGGGATCTTCAAGTACGTTCCTAGGACGTCTACGACGTAAGGTCGTATCGTGTAAGTTGGGGGAGTAGTTAGCAGCTTGCACTACTAACGGGTTGGGGTGGCGTGCGGCTTTCTCAAAGTAACGCTTGGAGGCGTTTTTGAGATAGCCGCGAATGGATGGGAGGTCTAGGTCACGGTGTAAGTCTGTCATGCGCAAGTACCGTTGGTTACTCGTATTCGTGGCTCGGGTGACGAAGCGGTTCTGCAAGCGTTGCAGCCGATCGATGTGGGAGGGCGCGATATGGGAGAAGACTACGCCGGCGTAGGTCATGATAGGGCGGACGCAAAGCTTATAGAGTGTCAACTTATTTCTAAGTGACATCTTAGCATTGCCTATCATGGGGTGGAGACGGCCTAATACGAAGGCGGCGTGGTTGCGGACTTTGGTGATGTGGGGGCCGAAGGTCATCGCGCTATCGAGTACGACTCCAAGGTATTTAGCCTTGCCTGCCCACTGAATGGGCTTTCCGTACAACGATACTGATCCTAACGAGGGGAGTTCGGCTCCGGACATGGTGATTTTTCGACGTGACACAGCTTGGTTATCCTTTGAGAAAAACACAGCTGTGCTTTTCTCCGGATTAACTTCGATGCGCCACCTCTTGAACCACCCGCCGAGAGCGTCCACGGCGGACTGAAGACGATTCACGATGACCGTTTTAAGGTGATGGGACGTGTAGAGGGCCGTATCGTCGGCGAATAGTGCCACTTCTACATTTGGGGTCTTTGGGATATCGCTTGTGTACAGCGAATAAAGGAGGGGCGAGAGAACAGCGCCTTGCGGGACGCCGGCTCTAATGGGACGGGGCCTCGAGAGGCATCCCTCTACTCTGTACCGAAAAGACCGATTCGACAAAAAGTCTCGTATGATGTGCACGAGACTATCCGGCAGGCCCAAGTTGGACAACTTGGATATCAAGCCCGAATGCCAGACTTTGTCGAAGGCTTTCGCTACATCGAAGAAGAGTGCTCCCGTAGGACGTCCCCAATTTCTCAACTTGAGAATATGCTCCGTGAGGCGGTGCAGTTGGTGGTGACACGCGTGTTTGGCCCGGAATCCAAACTGTTCGTCGGGGATGAGACTTTTGGACTCTACGTAGTCTTTGAGTCTTTTGAGGATGATCCGTTCGTAGATCTTGCCTATACAGTTCAAAAGACTGATAGGCCGGTAGGAGGAGGGGTTCTTCAGGTCTTTGCCTGGTTTAGGGATCCCGATCACGATTGCTTCTTTCCAGGCGGCTGGAAAAGTGCAATTTGCAAGACAAGCATTGAAGATGCTTACGAGCAGGAGGAGGAGGGTCTGTGGGAGGCATTTGAGCACTCCGTTCGAGAGTCCGTCAGCGCCGGGCGCTTTCCGGGGTTTGAGATCGCGGATGATTGACTTCACTTCGTCAAGTGTCGTCGGGGCAAGGGGGGTATTCGGTGGGATCGTCTTAGAAGCCACGAAGCGTTCTACGTGCGATTCCACCTCGCGAAGGTGATCGGGGTCTACTGGCTCACGACTAGGGGAGCATTGGCTCTCCAGGCTGTCTGCTAGGCATTCAGCTTTTTCATCATCATCGAAGGCGATGGAGCCGTCTGGACGTGTGAGGGGGGGAGTGGCCGCAACCGTGTCGGTCTTGAGGCTTCTGGCTAGTCGCCAGTATGCCTGGTGGGAGGGCGTCATCTCGGCAAGGAGATCGCCCCAGCGTTCGTTCCTAATTTCCGCGATGCGTTCCTTGACTCGCCGTTGCAAGAAACGAAGGTGGGCACGGGCCTCTTCGGTGGGATAATTGTCATGTAAGCGTGAAGCGCGATTCTTCTCTGTCAACAGCTGCCGCATATCCTCGGGGAGCTCCATTCTGTGGGTGGGATCCACAGAAGGGACTTCCCGAGAGCATTCCTTGTAGGAAGCTTGCAGGTGGCTGGTGAGAGAGGAGATTGCGCTGTCAGTGTCGTCAGTCGTGGTGATTATGTCAGGGATTGCATCCAAGTGCGGTGTTGGCTGGTTGATAACTTTTCCAAGTTTCTTCCAGTCAGTCACCGTCCTTGTATGCACTATACGTCCGTTGTCTGTCGGTCCTAGTTGTAACACTACAGGTCGGTGGTCGGAGGAGATGTCAGGGTGGACCTCTACTGAACACACCTGAAGGGTGATGTTCTTAAGGAGGGCAATGTCAAGAACGCTGGGGTTTTGTCCCTCTTGAGTGGGGTAACGCGTGGGAGCTAACGTGGCCACAACGTCGAAATCTAGTTCGTCATGGAGACTCTCTAGGATTAGTCCGTTGGGCGAGTTCGTGACAGAGTGCCAGCGAACTGACTTGCTGTTAAAATCTCCAGCCAAAATGGTAGAGTTTGACAGCGAGAAGAGGGATTCGAGGTCGCTACGGAGCAACGTCTTTTTGCAGGGGAGGTAAATCGAGGCGATGTTGATAGGCGCATGACCGGTCATGGCTATCCGGAGGAGGGAGCACTCGATATTTGTAAGAGCTGGGGGGTCCAGCTGGGTGCAGTGAAGTGACCTTTTGTAGTAGATTACTGTTCCGCCCTTTTGGGTGCGTAATCTGTCATTACGGATGATGTTGTAATTCGCAATCCGAGGATTGCGATGGTGGGGCTTCAAGAAGGTCTCTTGTGCAAGGAAAATGTCCACCTGATGTGTTGTAAGAAACTCCTGGATGAGGGGTTTCACATCGGTGAATTTTCCGTTCGCGTTGTAGTACGCGATAGTGAGGGAGCGGGGTTTGATTCTCTTATTGAGACTACCCATATTAACGCGAGGGGAAGTAACGCGCGAGGAAGGGCGCGTTTTCTAATCTTTCCATTAGGAAACGGTGTTGGAATACGATTTCCAAGATCGCGTAAGCGTCGCCGTTTGTCTCGAGAATGGCGTGACCCATTTCGAGGATCTCGGCGCGGTCCTCACGTGTTTCTCGCGCAATGTCGAGAACCACTCCGAAGGCCAGAGTGTCCTGGTCCCGGCTAGCCGGAGGAGCGCTGTGGCGCATCAGAGGTGGGGGCCTGCTGGGGGGAGCGCGGTTCCCCGTTGGAACCTTTGGGGCTTCTGAGCGAGACACCGGCTGTCTCTGCTTCAGAGGAGGGAAGGCAGCTTGGCTGCTCATAAGGGGTTGGGGGGCGGTGGGCGCCGGCGCCTGGGGGGCACGATTTGTGCGTGTTTGGGGGGCAGCATTTTGCGAGGATTTTGAGCCCCAGGCGTTCCTGCTCGCTTTGGGGGCTTTTGAGCACCCCCGCCAGTTGGCGGGGTGGCCTTCCTGCCCGCAAAGTACGCAGGCCGCCTGAGTCTCGTTCTCCGCACTGCGGACTCTTTCACAGTCCGCTGTGCCGTGATCCCCCAAACACTTCACGCATCTGGGATGGGCATGACAGTTACGGGCCGAGTGCCCGTAACATTGGCAGCGGTGGCATTGACCGATAATGCCACGCTTGTGGGGGGGCTCGACTTTAAACGAGGTTAGCCCAGCGCACGACGAGATTTAGAAAATCCCCTTACCTTCCGGTGTGTTGTCTAAGACAACTAGCACCATTGGGTACGGGGTTTTCTTTTTCCCGTACATGCGGTGGACCTCGTTTACGGGGAGTGACTGAGAGACAAGGGTCTCTTTTACATATTCGACCGAAGTCGAGACGGGGATGCCCTTAATGACCGCCCTGAGTTTGCGGTCCTCAGGTAGGCCGAATGAGTGCCAAGGGATTTGGCGCTCGTTAAGGAGGCGGGTGAGGGAACGGTAGTCCTCCATGGACTTGACATTTATGTCGATATTACCGTCACGGTTGGTGGACGCGCGCGTGTATTGCACCTTTTGTGCATTTAGCGAGCGGGAAAGCGGTTCCCACTGCTTAGGGTCGCGTAGGACCACCATCGGAGGTGGTCGGGGCTTCCTTCCGGTGGAAGATGGGGCGGGCTGGGAGGGAGTCTTCGCGACGGATGAGCCGTTCGCGGTTTTAAGTGCCTTAGGGGCAGGCTCTTTCTCGGAGCCCTTCGCCTTACGCTGGCGCTTTGCTCCGGTGACGACGGTGTAATCGTCGTCGTCGGAGCATTGCGGCTGCTCTGGCTCGGGGTCCTGTCCAGAGGGGGGCGTCTGCTGGGAGGCTGTCTCCGTCTCCATATCTTCGGACTCGAGGACAGTCTCTAAGGTTGCAGATGGGTAACGGGGTTGAGGCTTGACAACGGACAGCGTTCTATTTATAGAACTCGTGGGGTAATTAAAAATAATTGAGGGGAGGTTCCTTATACGGCCTCTCCTGACCGCGTGTCGTCCCCGACGCGAACTGTTCGGGTGGTACCACTGGGACCAGCGACTGGCGATGAGGGTCGAGCCTCCAAGTCTTCGTTCAATGAAGGCATGGACTGTCCGACTTCAGAGGTTAACTCGCCTGACGTAGTATCTTCGTCGTTGTCTTCATCTGAAAACACGATTGCATTACAAACAGTCCGATAGACTTATAATGAAGCATTCAACCTTGCATGTCATTTTCTCAATCATCTCTCACTTAATTCAGTCATCGTCTTATAACTTCATAGCAAAAACATATCACACAATTATAAACCTTTCAAAAGAAATAAAACAAGCTACGTCTAGCTTTAGGTACCACACGAAAATCCAGGCCTTTTTTTTTCTTCGCAGGGTTGCAGTCTCAGCCGGCCCATTCGCCGTCTGAAACAATTAATCTGCAGCCGACCGTCATCAGGCTTACAGATTATTTTACGCAGACCGTTATCATGCGTAATTAGATAATGGCGCAGACCGTCTTCATACGCCTAGTTTAGACTACTTAACGCAGACCGTATTCGTACGTTTAGTCTAGACTGCCGGACGCAGACCGTATTCGTGCGTCAAAACTGCCTGACGTAGACCGTCATCATACGTACAGGTGACCGAACGCAGACCGTCATCATGCGTGTAGGTCATAGATTAGTCATGTTGACCAATCTGTGTGTCAAAGTACGGCGACAAACGCTCGAGTGCCAAGTATTATAAATACCAGTACAGGCCCTGACAGACAACGATAAGTAATGAGTGTTATTACACTTACTTTCGAAAAATGCAGCGCACGTCTCGGGACACCACTCTCCTTGCCATGGCACCATATATTGTGCCGCAGCCTGAGTTGTCTTTCCATAACCGCCACTGAGTAAGCGAAGGGCGTAGCGACCACTTGGAAGGACACTGACCACTTTATAGGGACCACGCATGCCAGAGTCGAGTTTTCCCGTCGACTGAGAAAACTTGATGACGAACACACAGTCACCCACGTTGAACTGGCGCGGTGGATGGCGCTGCCGGTTCACACGTTCATCTTGACTGGACTGGTTTTCTCGTAGCAACTGGCGGGCTCTGCTCCTGGTAAGCTCACGCAGAGCTTCTCGATTTGGTGCTGACGCTTCAACTGCCACATCACGGATTAGTGCACGATTAACAGGGGTTGTAGCTTCTGTACCGATAAGCAAATTAAGAGGCGATACACGAACCGTTTTTTGCTTGGTTATGTTAAGCACCAGCTGCATCTTCCACAATGCCTCAGACCAGGTCGTACCCTTATAGTTGACTTGTATGCGCAGCATGTTGAGAACCATCCTGACATATCTCTCAACTTGGCCATTTGCATGGTGCATTTCTGGCGTAATATAGTGAAGATCACACCCTAGTTCCCTAATCCACGCTACAAAGTCATTCGACTCAAACATGCGTCCTTTGTCGGTGACCATAAGCTTAGGAACCCCAAATAAAGAGATAGCCTGTGTGACTGCCCGTTTAAGTTCTGTTGCATCTTGTCTATAGATGGGATACAGAAGAGAGTACTTGGAGAAGGCATCTACCATAAGGAGAACAAACTTAAATCCTTCGGAAACTGGTAGAGGCCCTAAAGCATCAACATGTACTGTATGGAAGGGGATCTCTGGTTTCTCCCACGAGGTAATATTTTGGAGGGGTCCACGAGGGGCTCTCTTTTGGGAGATACATATTAAACAATGGGAGACATATTTAACAACAAACTGTTTAAGTCCTGGGAACCAAAAGTGTCTCAGAATCAGATCTAGGGTCTTTTCTGCACCTATGTGTTCATGTTCGTCATGAAAAACTCTGAGAAGGCTTAACCGGTGACCCTTGGGGATGTAGCAAAGAAGTCGCGGCTGATCTTGTCCTACGGGAGTATACTTGTAGTACAGAATATCATTTCTGACCACATAACGACTAGCGTCAAGAGACCCATCGTTAAGCTTCTGTACAAGGTTTTGAGTCTCATCATCAGCCGCTTGCGCTATCTGTGCCCAATTGCGGGGTCGGGATATTTGATTGACTTTAGCTACTGGGTTTCGGCTCAGGTAGTCAGCATGAGACATCATGACCCCCTTTCGATATTCAATCGTAAAGTTAAAGTCCTGGAGGTATATCCACCAACGCGCTACTCGAGGCAACAAATCCTTTTTACGCTCTGTTGCCTTAAGTGCGTTGCAGTCTGTCACCACTACAAATTTTAAACCCACCAGATAGTGCCGAAAATTTTGGAGGGCTTTAACAACCGCAAGGGTTTCGAGCTCGTATGAGTGATACTTACTCTCAGCCCCCTGGGTAACCCTACTAAAGTACGCAACGACATGTTTCTTTCCATCCGGATGGACTTGTAATAAGACCGCCCCGTAGCCTATGCTACTCGCGTCGGTATGAACCTCGGTTGGAAGGCTGGGATCAAAGATCGAAAGAACCGGCTCGCTAGTCAGCTGCTTAATTAAGTTTTGGCGAATAGATTCGCACTCTGGTGTCCAATTAAACTTAACATCTTTCCGCGTTAAGTGAGCAATTGGGGCTGTGAGAGAAGCATAGTCCTTAATGTACCTCCGGAAATAACCTGCCAACCCGAGGAGCTGACGAACTTGCTTCACGTTTTGAGGCGGGGTAGTATCAGATAAGGCTTCTATTTTGCGTGGACTCGGCCTAACCTGACCCTGACTAATCACTTTGCCAAGATACTCCACCTCAGTAACAAGGAAAGAACATTTCCGGAGGTTCACCGAGAACCCTGCTTGAGTAAGAGTGCCCAGAACTTTGTCCAACAACGCAATTCCCTCAGATACAGTATTACTTAAGAGAAGGACGTCATCCACTTACACCAGGACGTTACCCTCGTTAATATGGTTGCGTAAGGTATCATTGATGATACGTTGATACACAACTGGTGAGTTAGCCAGTCCATACGGCATTTTGACGTATTCAAAATGATCCTCTGGCGTAACAAAACCTGTCAGGTGGATGCTGTCCTCCTTGAGAAGGATCTGGTGAAAGCCTGTGGCCATGTCTAAACTAGAAAAGAACTTGAAGCCACCTAACCTATCAATGTGGTCCTCTATTAGGGGAAGGGGATAGCGGTCTTTAACCGTGATGCGGTTCAAAGCCCTAAAATCGACACAAAGCCTGTCAGAGCCGTCACGCTTTTTAACGAGGATGATTGGACTTGCATACTCTGACTGAGACCGCCTAATCACGCCCTTATCTAAGAGATCGTTAGTTATCTCGCGAACTTTAAGTTTTTCCTGATAGGATAATTTGTACGGCCGATATATAATTGGTGAAGAGTTGGTAAGCCTTATCTCCATCTCACCTGTTTTAACAGTAGTGGCAGCAGTGCCAGTAATTAGGAACTCTGAATATTTGTGAATAACGGACATAAGGCCATCCAAGTCATCGCCCTGGAGAGGTGTGTTCACTTCGATTAGGGGATTTGAGTGAACTGCGTTTACCGAGGCACAAGATTCGTTAGTACGCGTAAGGAACTGTCTGTTTTTGGTCCGTACATAGGTGATACCGTCTCGGTTCAGCACATCGGTTCCTATTATGATAGGCGTATTCATAAAAGCTGATGGAACTACAACCAGATCCGCTTCAACAGATATGTCGCTAAATTCAATTGTAAGCGTGACATAAGATGTAGCGATAATTTCCTTATCGCTTATACCTTTTAATACACAACGTCTCGGTTTGGGCTGACACGAGATATATTTGAGTACGTCTGATGAGATGAGGGACACATCGAGGGCTCCGCTATCAATGAGTACATCCACCGGTACTCCATCTACTACCGCGGGGACGACATCACTTGACGGCAGGTTTGATCGGTAAGAGCATAAATTAACATTCCGCTCGTTACGGGTTTCCGATCTAGCCTTTGCAAAGCAGTTGTCCTCGGTATGTCCCTGCTTCTTACAGAACGTACAGGCGTTACTTGGCCCGGGTTGAGGCTGCGTGGAAGAAGTCACGTTAGCCTTTGTACGTTTACATTCGCGACTGATATGACCCCGTTGGTTACAGTTAAAACATTTAGCACCTAAACGGCTATTATTGGGTTTCGAAAGAGGTTGTTTACACACACAACACAAAAAAACACAGCACTAAGACGTTATTGAGCAAGCAATCGTTTAAAATAACAAAAGTTTAAACAAAACTATGTAACGGTTTATCAAAGTTTGAGTTTAAAAAAAGGAATCAATTCTCTGAACGAGTGGGCTAATTAGTGTATTCTTTATCCCACTTCTGATTTTGGGTTTCAGAAGTAGAAATTGATTAAAAAAAACAATATTTGGACCGAAGTCCGTTACATCAATTTATTTATAAAAATTAACAAACCAAAGCTAATTAAGGCGATACCACTGTAAATAAGGTCATTCTGAACCTTATTTATCTCGCAAAATACTTAAATTAGGAGTTTCAAATCTAAGTAATATGATTTTTGACTATTTCATCTCCAAAAATTGAAGATGAAAACACGTTTTGATAAAATTTTCTCGATAGAAATATTTTTTGAAAAATGGTCTTCGTTTGCAGAGTTTTTGTTATTGTAGCTCAAATGCGACGAATGAAATAATGATTTTTAGACTAAAAGATAGGTTATTAGTAATTCATCAAAATTTAAATATGAAAATACAATTAACCGGTCTGATTTTATATAAAATAGAAATAACGAATTTGGCGCTTACGTTTTTTTCTTTGAGCGACTCGAGACTATCTCCTATCTCATCATTCACGGGCTAAACCGCCAAGCGCTATCCCTTGCGCGCACTTGATCAGTCCTTTGCCGAGCGAAGGTACCAAACATTTGAGTCCTCGTCTTAAACTAAAAATATTGACTTTTACTAAATCACATACGATTACACACTCAATTAACGACAAATGAATTTATCTAAGAAAAATAACACGTGTGACCTTACTCAACCGTAGTGGTTCGAACGTCCGTCCGCTGCGAGCGCCAAGTAGCAAATGAGGCTTGACATTTTTTTTTTTTTTTTTTTTTTTTGAAAGGACTATGTAGCTAGCTCCAAGTGAGCTTTCGCTACTTCACCGGGCGTTTGAGGCGAGGGCAGAGTGCCCTCAACCTTTATAGGCAACATCACCAAAGGGCCCCCAGGAGGGACGGACCTCGGCTTTGGGCGTTGCCTGTGTGCGCAAGGCTTGGAGAGACAGCAAACTCTCATATTGCCTGATGGGCCGCGTATGCGTGCATGCAAGCCTGAAGGGCCAATCTGAGAATCAATGGCAAAAGCCTTTGGAGAGCAGCAACTCTCATCTTTTGCCTTATGGGCCGAAAGCTACGTTGCCAGAAGGGCCTATCCTGGGTGCAAGTCACCCGGGACCGCCGGGCGGTCACCAGTAATCGGAGCTAATCCTACTCTACGCACTCTGTTCCGGTGTCGAGTGCGACGGGGTCGGATAGTGGGATTCCTCCGGCTATTCGGAGCCGGAGAGGGGTCGGGGCGGGCTTGTGCGATGTCAATAGGATCATCGGGATCGTCAAGTACGTTCCTAGGACGTCTACGACGTAAGGTCGTATCGTGTAGGTTGGGGGAGTAGTTAGCGGCTTGCACCACTAACGGATTGGGATGGCGTGCAGCATTCTCAAAGAAACGCTTGGAGGCGTTTTTGAGAAAGCCGCGGATGGACGGGAATGAGGCTTGACAACGGACAGCGTTCTATTTATAGAACTCGTGGGGTAATTAAAAATAATTGAGGGGAGGTTCCTTATAATATATAAATAAAAAAAATATATATTTATTATAATATATTTATAACCTAACTAAAAATTTATGCCTTTAGCAATTTTTCCTTTATTAGCATAAATAGGCGTACCAAATTTCAAGATTCTGAGTTCACTGGAAGTAGCCTTTGATTCCCTTGCGAATGTCTGTCGTTTCATTTCTTTATTTAGTGTGCCGCATTGAGGCAACGTGCCCAAATTACTGGCATTATTTACTCTCTGTATTGAAAGCTGTTCACTGAGCTAAAGAACTGCCATTCCTTGGCTCCTCTTTTACCATATAGATCTGGATCTTGACACTGACATGGCATTTTGGGGTTGTGTCTATCTCTATAATCTTTCCACCTAAACAACTTCGCGACAACACAATTATTAAATAATAGTGTGTCGTCACCATTGTTATTTTGAGAGCATGAGAACCTTACACGCCTACTTGCAACGGGGTCGCAGACCGATCTAGTTGAATAACATTACATGCAATACAATATCTTAAATATTTTCAAGATAGCTGAGCAATTGTTACGACTCTATAACAATGAAGTGTACGGACCTTTTGTTGTTCTCAGTTACAAATGTCAGAGATTGACCACAGGGAATTCTTGATGTATCTGTTGAAACCACCAATGGGGCTGGCAACTGTCATTTGACAGTTAGAATAGTAGCGTTGTTTACGATTGTTTTGAAACAAACTGTCAAATTATGGACTTTTGACAAAGATTTAAAAAAAAATTGCGTCTCTCTGACTTTTGACTTACAAAATATTTAACTCCATAAACTGACCTTATCTCGTGAAATGAACTATTAAAATGTTTAGGTATTATTGCTAGTTCCTGACATAATTTTTTTTGTATAAAAACACACAAGAAATATTTGTGTAGCTTATGTTTACAAAATATTTAAATATCTCTACTGTTTAATACTCTAGGGAGCAAATATGAGTTTTATACATTTTCTAATAAGGTCTGATTTACCTATCACTGTTCTTATGCATAAGGCTAAAATTAAAATAATTCATATCTTTCTTATGGAACAATCTTAGCGATATCTGCAATTACCTTTAGTATACACTATAAATAAATACATAGGGACATATCACACAAATTGACTTAACCCCACAGTAAGTTGTGAACTTGTGTTGTAGGATAAACATCCAAGACCCAAGTCAATTAAAAAAAGATCGTTTTCCATCCTGACCTGGCCGGGGATCGAACCCGGGCACCCTCGTATCGCTGTTAACCACTGCGCCACGGAGCTCGCCATACGAAGGATAACGTTTCATACCTAAGTAGGTTTGGTATATCTATTTTGCAGTCTTACTGAACGTGAACTTTGGCTCAAATTCGAACTCTTCCCTCAAATACTGAGTGCTTTCAGTGGAGCACAACTCCCGGGTCACCATCCCTAACACTCGTACTTCATTACAGACTGAAACTAGTTGGCAATCGGTTATTGACATGATTCCAGATTTACCTACGTCCATTCCCTTATCCGACTTCTACGGTCTATGCGTGAAAAGAGGCTGCAAGTCATTGACTTATATATTTTGCGCCAAGTACATTTTACGTTTTTTTTTTCTTCCTGACCAGCATGGAAGAAATAATAGCATGGTACATATTTTCTCTTCCCATAATACCATTTTCAGTTTGACAAAGACTTATTATTTCATTGACTCAGGATGAAGTGGTGACAGGTGAGAGGCAGTCGTGAGAACCTCATTAAAGGCTCACTAATACTGTTTATAAAGCCATTCCGCTGCATTATGGCCTCGTAAATCGCCACAGACGGCGACAGTGTTGCCGTTAAAGAAAACAGAAAGTCCCCCAGATCTCTGTAAAAATACTGCACGATTATAGAACTAGTGGCTCCGCTGTGACTGGAGATCTTGACAATCTTATCGTCCTTAGTAAGTCCTTGATGCCAATAACCACGACAAAAAAAAATTTACTGAATTTACAAAAATGTCTATGCAAATATCGAACCTGATCACAAAATTTCACGAATCATTTAAATAACGCGACCTTTACAGAAGAACAGCCGGACAGACTTTCCTGTCTATCAAAAGTCTGTCCGGCTGTTTGCCCATTCCCAAATTGCAACGGAGCTACTGAGCTTACGCTTCGCACTCGCTTGGTCAAATAAAAAGGACAGCAAAATAACGATAATTAAAGTGATTTTTTATGATTAAGCTTGGATTTGTACCCTAAGATTAAAAAATTCATAAATTTAAACAAAATTTCGTCTGCTGCCGCGTCATCTTCTATTTGTTCCTCCTTCTCACCTGATAATTTTCCCGACTGCATCTTCATCTATAGTGCTGCAGTCTCCGGAATCCGTTAAAATGAGAGCATGTTAATAAAACATAAACTTCATAATACAGTCGAACACTGACTCCCAAAATACAGGTCTGTGTACCTAGTTTGGAAATCAGGGTATAACGCTTAATTTGTACTACTTGTAACAACATGTATGTTTGTGATACTGTCAACTTGTTAAAATGATGTACAAATCCAAAAGTGAATAAAGAACATTTTTATTTATTTTTTTTTTAATTCATGCTGATGTTTGGCAACGTTTTTACAGCCGGACGCCTACCTGATGCCAAATCACTTTGGATATGGCGTGGAGTGTTATAAGTTGATAGCTTCATTGTAGAAAAGGATAAGAAAGGCACGTGGTGTTGTCTGTTATATGGTTATGAATTGTATTTTATTAACAAATAAATAAATAGTAATATCTGATACATCGTCTGATATAATGAGAGGCATCGAACCAATCGTTGTGGCAATAAGTTGCAAAAAAGGCGATAATCAAATTCAAAATTCCCTAGAATTTGTTATAATGTCGGTATTATGGCAAGACTGGTCGGCTGACATCTTAAACTTATCGGAATGTCTAGGTCGCAAAGAGCGAGTGAACGTGCCCTGTCTAACTTGGTCAGGTATCCACCTGATATCTTATGTAATTGGATCTTTATGAAGATTGGGAGATGTTCTCATCTATGTCAAGCACCTGATGGCTAGTACTTGATCTGTCCATCACAGTTATATGGGCACTTATCTTCGTCTGTATCTGTTATACAAACAGTATAATTCTCAGAAAGGCATTCTTCTACAGCGGAATAACAATCACATTACTCGGGATGTTTCGTATGAGAGTGCCGCAATAATAGAGCTATTTTTTACACGAGTGCCAAAAAAAGAAGTGTATTGTTTTTAGAGTATTTATCTACCTAGGTAAATATGTATGTAAGTTTCTTATTTACCTATAACTTCTACGTGCCTCAACAGATTAATACGTATACACATACACACCGCTCTGAGTAACATAGACTATATTCTTTGGCAGGATAATCGTGTTCTTATTTCAGTTTTATATTTTTACTATATTCTGATATCTATGGGTTTAAACCAGAATCAAGATTACGACTACTTTAAAGATCAACATAAAACCGGAAAATATTTTACATCAATTCCTGTCAGATTGGTAGAACGCAGTAGATTATTTCATCAGATTGGTAATATTGTAGCACAAAAACCACCAGGGATATAAACAAGTTTAAAAATAAGAGAAAAAAAACTTTAAATGTGGGTTTTAATCTAATTGTGAAATAATTATGTAACATAAAATAATACTAATTAACTAATAATAATTAAAACTACTTAAAAAATATAATTATTTACAAATTATACAGTCCCTGCAAACCGTCATTCTGCGGCAACATGCCCAAAAGGCTGGCAGCATTGCCACGTTGGATGGCAATGCTTATCCTTTGAGCCAGGTAATTGCCAGCCTCTTGGTCGCGGGATACCTCGATCAGTCTCTTTGGCAGAAAGTTAAAGAGACGATGGGCTGATGGACCCCACGGACCCATTGTTTCTACCCCAAAAGGCTCAAATATGTAGCTGTCTCCGATACCTACATACTTGCGCCTTTTGAGGTTTTCCGCTGTGGCTGCTGCTGTACCGGCCTTTGACTTGGTGACCTGAAGATGAGACGGCGCTAGGGTATCAACGCATGTAGCATCCCATACAAAAGGCCGCCCCAATCGCCAAGGCACCAGAGTCATTCCATCCGGTCTCTTGCCATCATCACGGACCAAACCAGTGGGTTCTAACGCGGCCGGTATATTAATGGTTGCAAGAGAGCGGTGGATAATATTGTTTAGGGCGGCATGTCGCCCCAAACGGCCGGCACTCCTAATGCAAGATAAGCCGTGGTGACCAAAGCTATCGATGGTATCCCCACAAGGACAACGGTGAGGGACTATACACGGGGCGCCTAGTCGTAGTGCTGTTGCCAGACGGAAAGCGTCATTGTGTAGCAGTGTGCCTAGGTTGGCTGACGGTAGGGCCTGCAACCAAAGCCCGGACTCCCACTCCGCCACAGCCAAAAGGCGGGCACGCTCTACAGAATTGCCAGACGTCTCAAGTAAATTATCTTGAGCAATTTTGCAAAGCGGCCTATCCCATTGTCTTTGCGAGGATGGGTAATCAGGAAATTTGGAATTTGGAGCTAAAACAAATTAAAACAAAAAACTATCGTAAGAATATAAATATATTTTTATTTACTTAATATATGTATATACTTACATATTTACTTACGATTATGTTCTACATAGTGATGTGCCGCAGATAAATTCACAGTTCGAAATTTTTTCGACAATTCTCGCAAATTCTCGCGAAAATTCTGACCAGTTCCTTCAGGTCTCGAAAAATTCACCAATGGCATATCGCTATAGTCACATTATATTTGGGTATTGCCTTCGATCAACAATAGCATTGGTGATCGAAGGGGATTGCGCATGTAAGTTCTAGGTAACAATCGTGTTTAGCAAGTGGTCAGGCCACTCAACCTGGTATACAAAACAACTATACAACTACCAAGGTAATAACAGCTATCTTCATAGGACCAGTACCGTGCTCTTTAATGTAAGGGAAAGGTGCTTAGGGATAGGACTGCATATCATTAACTTAGTAAGTCATACGGATGGCGATGCTTTCTAGCAGACGTTCGAAATAAGATTTATGATGGATGGCCTCCATGGCGCAGTAGTTAACACGTTATCCTAATACATGAGGCTCTGGGTTTGATTCCCAACTTAGGAAAATGTTTGTAAGCACTATCTGTCGCCCGCGGCTCCGCTCACGTTAGTGTCTATCCCGCGGGAACAGTACTTTTTTCCGGGATGAAAAGTAGCTTATGTGTTTATCCAGGTAATAAACTGTGTGCAAAATTAAAAAATACGTACCTCTACATATCCATACATACTAAAAAACTTTCGCGTTTATAATACTGTAACGACTAGTAATGATAAGGATTTGTCAGCCATTTCACTTATACCAATGGTACAAGTAGGATAAATATATTCCAGTTGCAGGTTTCAGGACCATTATTGGTACTTTTCAGAGTAATTTTAGATTTTGGTAACTTTAGAACTCTGGAACGATGATAGAATGATATTTTGTATAAAAATTTCCCCCAATTTTCATACAAAATGTCATTATGTCTTCGCGACGGAATAATTTATTCCGTGATCTTCGCGGATTCCATTGGCGGTATTTTTTTACGGAAAGCATTTACCGTGAATACGGAAAGTTTACTGTTATAGTAAAAGACTTATAAAATCAGAGGTTTCACAAGCTGTTTTAGCTAAAATAGCTGTTATATGAGCTATTAATATTACTAAGCAAGTGTCAGGGACGTCCATCTCGTCTCGTAGTAGTTAAATATGTAAAGCAACTTAGTGTCCACCAGGTAATTAAAATCTGGCACTTTGTAAAATAAGGGAAAGCAGCTTAGGACTGTATGTTCATTTAGGTTCCGTATCTCGGTCGCGATATAATGCAGGCATTGGCACGAGTTTGCATGTAGGCTGACCTCACGAGATCATCAAAATATGGATGTGGTGGTGCGGTTTCTAGTGACCACAAATACCGCTATGAATAGAGTATAAATATTGATGAACGTACCACCATAAGCAGTGTTTTGGTCATGGTAAATTTTAGCCAGAGTTGAGGTCAGAGTTGGCTCAAGATCCTGGAAGGAAATGGGGGAGACTTTTGTCCAGCTGTGGGACAGTAAAGTTTAATAATTTTTTGTAGCAAAAGTTAAATAATGTACATTTAAATAAACGATTGATGGTATGAGGCTTTGGCCGGCTTCTGCGATGTGTTTTTAGTAAGTTGAGATTATTGTTATCTCAACTTTTTGATTGTAATCTTAACTTTCCAAGATCCACCAAAATGGTCTAGAGGTACACCCGCTGGAGTATTGCAGCGGAAATGCGGCGCGGCACAGTAATGTTGGATGAAATTGTATGAGTTGTAACGCACTGAGTTGCAGCGGAGATGCACTCCGCTAGTGCAGTGCTGCTCCGTACTCTAAAATACACCGAGTAGACGCGCAGTCACATGCAATAGCAAGTCGGTTGCCAGCGGCTCCGCCACGCCATTCAAATATGAAATGTATCTAATATAAATATACGGGCCATTTTTCTTTGGTTTATGTAACATTGTGGCCCGACGCGCGCCGGTCGGTGTATAATCAACGGTCGGGAAGTAAAAATCAGCAAGTTTTTTCAAAACAGATATGCTACAGATATGCATGTACCAAATACTACTCTATTAATTAGAACATACCTTATCTGTAAGTTTAGAATGCTCGCGCGGGCAGAGTAAATTGCCTGTCGCTATTTCAGCGACCGGTACTTTCTCTGTTTAGGTGCATTTCTCCGCTGTATGTTATATGTGAGCATATACATACTAACTTGCATACAATGCTATAGCATTGTATGCAAGTTAGTATGTATATGCTCTTTAAATTGTTAGTCAGTAAGGGCAGATTAGGCTAAAATAAAGTCAATGCAAATATCGAGACAAAATTTACTATAATCGACCTATATTGCAAAACATTATCATGCCTGCTCTGCCAAAAAATAAACTTTTGTCAGTTTCATTCGGGATTTTGAATTTATGGTGGAATAAAGAGTACGTTCCGGCCTAAAATATAGGACCACTCCATTCTAATCCACGGATGTCGAAGAGACGACTAAAGAACAAGTACATACATCCCGTGTATCAAAGCAAGAATAGCTTGGCGAGCTCCGTGGGGCGCTAGGTTTCCCGGGTTTGATCCCGGCCAGGTAAAGATGGGAAACGATCAAATTGACCTGGGTCTTGGATGTTTATCTGTACTTTATATAGTATATGTATAAGTATTATATTATATTATATTTTCAATGAAATTTTGTAGTTGTTAGTGAAATGTTGATCGTATGGTTCAGCCTAATGGCTTCCTGTTGGTTTGAGGTTCTCTTTCTGACTCACTTTGTATATCAACGGTAGCCATACGGGTTTATGCTTAAGTACTCAGCACGTTAACAGTTACTTTACATTATCTGATTGAGATGTCTTTGTTTATTACATGGATGACCAAGCAAAAGGATTGCTTTCCTCTAACTCGATACTAACTCGGCCATTTTTTGCCAATAACCGTAGCGCCTTATTGATCAGTGGGTTAGATAATGTATGTTATACTCGTAAATTACTTCTATTCGATTCTAGAGATTCATCTATTCGATATGGCTCCGAAAGTTTATAATAAGATCCCAAAGAAAATAAGAAATTTAAGCTTTATAAAGTAAACACTGGAGGTTATAGCCGTGAGTACGTGAAACACGAATGGAAATATCTCCAATCGTATCTCACGCATAGCGGCTTCCCTCTCGTCTGCGGCTGAATACCCCTTCAATCTTCGATCAAGCCCTTAGTCAATGCGTTATAACAATAAAAATTGAATATGCTAGTTTACTAGGTCAACCGCGAGGTCATCCCACGGAGGGTGATCCTGACGGACTATTTTAAAGGTATCAAAAATATTGAACACGTATTTTTCCTTTAATAAATTAAACATTATATGATAAAGTCAAAGCGCGTCAAAGTTCATGAGTGGGGGCTCGTGCCGTCAAACTTTGCTAAAAAGTGTAGCAAACTATGACGCGTCTTTATAATTTTTTGTTTATTCAACAAAAGAAAAAATACGTACTAATATATTTGATTAGGTATAATGTAACTGCCGGGCCTAATTATATTTTTTTAGAAAACCAGCCTATTGTGTCCCGGAGTTCTATTTTTGAAATGACGCCGTTCGTAAACGAGCGATTTTTCACACTTTTAAAAATAGTACCCCCGTTTTGTGTCCATCAATGTTAACTGAATTCACTGTCCTTCAAAATCCTAATAGATTTATAAATAGCTGTTATATTATTTATTCTAAAATGGCGTGCCGCAATGCTGCTTATCATTGTGTCTTGTTGGCTATGACGACGGTAAAATGCTGCACTGGCCTTGAATTCAGCCATAATCAATTCGAATGACAAGTCGATCGATACACAGCTAACTTGTCTATTTAGCTGAAAACGGGGCCGGAGATACTACAAGTCACTATATCTCATTCTGTATAATATCTGTAGGCTATTGTTGGTTTTGTATGGAATTATAATGGAGATGTTTTGTGTCATGTGTAATTTATCATAAGTATCTCTATTTTCTGTAAGTTTTTTCAAGCGTGGAATCAGAATCTCTTCAAAGCTGGTCTGGGAGAAAAATACTTTTTTTTCTCGATGTACCACCAGCTGCTTTTCTTCCCGCGCAGATTGTAAAAGCCGATCAAGGGAATGGGTAAAAATGTAAAAAATCATGTTACTTGCTAGCAACCCATCACTATTTTGTTTCCTATTTTCACCTTTTAATGATCTTTTTCAGATTGGCCTGGGTTTTGGATGTTTATCTATATATGTATTTGTTATAAAATATAGTATCGTTGAGTTGGTATCCCATAACACAAGTCTCGAACTTACTTTGGGGCTAGCCAATCTGTGTGATTTGTCCGTACCTATATATTTATTTATCTTTATGCCTGCCATGTTGGCAGGCATAAAGATAAATAAATATACGGCTAAACGTGGCTTTGAGTGGCGTCTCATTAACCTAAGCTCTGTCCCGTAAGGGAAAAAGACGTCAAAATATTAAAACTTACGCAATATAAATTCGAAACGAATGATGGTCTTCGTAACAGACCTAGAACTAGTCGGCGAATCGGACGAGTAAAACCGTGAAAATAATGGAAACAGACGTGATAATATGTGTGTATGTTGTATGGAATCAGTAATTCAGGCCAGCTTAGGGTCTTTCTCTTAACTGATCGTTTTCCTATGACGCGTTGGAGCCCGGGGTCCACTATTATGACAGCTTTCATGCTAAAATGTTGATTTGGGCATAGTTATTACGGCCGGCCGCTTACCTGCAGCGAACCCTCCTTGGGTAGCTTTAGAACCACTAACAAATACCTGTAAAATTGAAGTAGGTACAGGTATTTGCCCTCGCCGAGAATCGAATCCAGTGACTCTCGTGTCGTGTAGTAGGCTGCCATGTTTACCACTGCACCACGAATACCGTTAATCAAAGAGAAGAGGAAATAATACTGCAATAACCAATAAAAAAATACCTACTACAACCGAGAATCCGTTAGAAAATTAAAATGTCTCCCTGTTCCGTGATTTCTTCCATTTGGTATCTTCCGGAAAATCTTCGCGCATCGACCAGGCGGTCGTACGACCTAACCAAGATTGCAGGAAGGCGCTGGATGCAGGTCGCTTCCAACCGGTCTTATTGGAAATCCTTGGGGGACGCCTATGTCCAGCAGAGGATTTCTAGCGGCTAAGATGAAGATACCTCACCGATCAGTTGGTCGGAAGACCACCTACCGGCCTATTTGCTAACTCAGTGTACAACGTTTTGATAATCACTTCATAATACATTGCCTTTTATATATCTTAAATAACAATAGTTAGTCATACGAAAACCGCAATGTATTTTGAAGTGACTATCAAAACGTTATACACAGGGTTAGCAAATAGGCGCTGGTCGGAGTCGGAGTCAATAGTAACTTACCTACGTAATTTTAGTAGGTACTAAATTTAAACTTCGTAACAGATGAAGTAGTCCATAAAACCTTACATTAATAATAACATTTATTGTTGAAATGCCATTAATTTTGATTAATAAGCATCTAATGTGTTTTGTTGTGTTCTACTTGTGTTTCCTCGTGTTTCGCAAGCCGATGCACCTTGCTGGTGCCGTGTTACTAAACATTGCCCACAGCTTGCTATAGCCGCAATAATTTACATGATTTGCGAACACATTTTGCGTAAAAATACAGTCTTGAAAAAAAAAACAATATTTGAACAGACCTCGGTCCAGTCCGTGATGCCACAGAAGGTGACGGCTGAAAATCAGTGTTGTACTAGGTCATGCATATGCCTAGTACAACGTAGTACTGAGCCGTCACCTTTTGTAATACTGATGGCACCGCCTTATAATTATGTTTTTGTCTTATAATATCCTTTTTTGTTTGTGTTGTGTGTGCCATTGTGTATTGCAATAAATATTTTTACCTAATTCATTTCACCAAAAAAGTTTATCCTTTATAAGGACAATGTAATTTTTTTACCGTCTTTAAAACGGAGGAGGTTATCAATTCGGTTGTATTTTTTTAAATGTTTGTTCTCAGAACTCTGTAATTTATGCACCGATCTTAAACAATATTTTATAAAGGGTTTGTTTAAAGTAAGCCTCATTTCAATTTCATCGTAATCGGTTCAGTAGTTTGATTGAAGTCGGTTTCTGAACGATAATGTTAGTTAATCATCATCATTCTCTCATCTTTTTTAAAGTTCCGTACGACGAGTTAAAAAACGGAATCCTTAGGTAAAGGACCACTCTTGTTTATGTCTGTTCGTCTCTCACAGTCAATGAACACCAAAATACAAGGAAATTATTACATACTAGATTGTATAAAAGTCTGGATCTATTAACACCGTTATCATATCAATATGTAGATGCGCTACAATCCAACGAGCATTAGGTTATTGATGTTCCAGTACTACACACAATTCATCCATATTCAGTACGAGCAAGTCTGATATTATAACTAGACTTGGAATACAGTCATTAGCATATTAGCACGTCAAGTCTAATTGCGATACAGAGATCACCACTGTCTGTAAAATACAAGTAAATCAAACCCGATATTAGATTTCTGTATCATCGGTAAACTCAGCCGGCTTTACCTACAAAAAAAAAAAAAAAAAATGTCCATTATTTATTTATTTATTTTATAAAAGATGACCAACAGCAAATACAATATATAGACATTAAATTAAATATTTAATATTTTTCTTCATTATCATCATCATTCATCATCATTACAGCCGTAAAGAGTCCACTGCTGGACAAAGGCCTCTCCAAGAGTTCTTCGTTCTATGGAAGGATATTGCCATACTCACCACGCTTGGCAGGCGGGTTGGTGAGCGCAGTTTCTTTGGCTTCTTGTAAGCATTCTTTTAGCTGGGATAAATAGGAATTTTTTGGATTTAGGAAGGGAATTAAGGTGAGAAAAAGAATTAAGGATGTAAGACTTCGACCGTCCCGGCGCTCTAGTCGAGTTCCCACATAAATAGGAAGTAGGGAGAACAGAGACTCGACACACAACACACACAGAGATTAATTTTATTTGTCACAGCTTAACTTCTATAATATTATAATGTATTACAGATCAGACCGTAGGAATAGAAGTGAAAGGTCCGAGAGATGATGGTATACTGAATAAATGAGTGATGAGAGAGAGAGATAGAAAATGATCTAAAAATGGAATGGAATGAAATTTGAAATAAAATGAGGAATTAAAAATGGACAGGATGAGAAAGAAATGAGGTTGGACGAGATGTAGCATGCAGGTGGCATGCTCTAACGTTACAAGGATACTACGAACTAGGATGAATTTGGGAAAAGCAATTAGCAGCTCGGAAGGCCGGTAGTAGCAGATACTGGTAGTTGAGGATGTCACCCTAGACATTTTTTTTTCCATTTTATATCACAATTTGTTAATTATAGAATCACGGTCACAGTTTTACTAACGTTCGTCGGATTCGCCGAATAATTGCCTCGCCCGAATGATGGTCTTCGTTACTCGTAATAGACCGCCGTTACAAAGACCATCATCGGGCCGAGTGTTAATTTGTCTTGGCTAAAATAATCAAGATTCTACATAATATGTATGTACTAATGTACGCTAAATTCAAGTAGGTATTATTCAATCCATAGAAAACGAAGTCCATTTGTTTTAATCTATGATGCAATCCGGTGTTACCCAAGTAAAATAGACTTAATTTAACCAATTGCTGACATTTTATTTTAAAGTTAAACCGTGGATTAGAAATAACATTATTTAGGCGACCTTTATGGCCTAGTGGTCATCATACCAGGCTTTCACACCGAAGGTCCCGGGTTCGATCCCCGGTCAGTTCAAGATGTAAAAAGATCTTTTTCAGTTTGTCTTGGATCTATATATGTATTTGTTATAAATATTGCTTCGTTGAGGTAGTATCCTATGAGACATAAGTTTCGAACTTACTTTACGCGTAAGCACTAGTATATGTTCTGTGTTTTAGGACTACCTCAAACTGTTTGATTTGTTCGCATATATTTATTATGCTAGGATAATAATAAAACATCTACCAATTTGTCATTTGCTCAGATAATAAATAACAATGCTATATATCTAGTGCTAACTTAAATCCGTCTACGTATTAGTTTACTTTACTTTCGCCGTGTGGTACCCGGCAGAGTAGAATAGGACCACTCCAAGTCTTCCCGTGGATGTCGTGGAAGGCGACTTAGGAAATACAAGCTAAACAAAGCTTATAATCATCTGTGAGACCTCTCCAACCCGTCTGGCCAGCGTGAAGAGTGTAGGCCATGTCCTCTGACTTCTCTGGCCAAGTATGGCTCTAGTAGTACAGAGAGTGCAGTGGAAACTAAAAAAGACCTGATGATGATGATTATTTTCTCTTAAAAATGAAAGCAAAACAAAACTGAGTAATTATGTGATGTTTTAGCAAGCGATTAAGTTTAGGAACTATTTGGCAGTACGTCGGAAAGCCTAGAAACTCCCTTCGTGTGGAAATATTTAACATTTCCTGTATTGTTTCAGTTGTATCCTGAACACTGACAGAGTAAATACCTACCAGGTCCATCCATATAAGGAAATTGCTAATCTACGAGTGAATTTTACTTTGAATGCCATTTTGAATTTTGATTAATCAAGGAATTTGAACGCAAATTGCATACAAGCGTTGTACAATATTCGTGTGCAGTGATTATAATCTGGGATTTGAAGATGCGCACATTAAATTAACATAAGTAGGTACATTTTGCAAATAAAGAAATGGAAATGCAAATTTGAAATCTCTATCATGAGGATGACCAGTAATTCAGTCCCCACTGGGATATGTGACTGCGAAGTGGTAAAAATAGTTCGAGCTCCTGGAAACAGGGAGGACCCTGTCTACATTAATAGCAGTCGTGATCTCACAGATGCCTTTAGACAATTTGAAAAATCTGATACCAGTGTTTGCACACATGTAAAACATAATAAAAAAGCTGCAATTTTAATATATAGGTGCAAATACAACATAAATATAATAGCGAAAATATTAGGTTACTACCTAATATTTTCGCGTTAGACTTTTGTAGTAGGAAGACCTCCGGATGAGGTCGAAACATTAGCCAGTAGCTGACTTCGTACGTGAATACACTTCGTCGTTGTTACATATTTTAATAACTTTTGTAGTACTTTACCTTAAATACCTTCTTCTCATCTGAGTGTTTTCCCAATTGCACCCGTAGCTATTTTGGTGGTTGTATCTATCCACCTAAAAGGACCTTTAGGGAGGTGGATCTTCAGGGAAAATTACATGTTCATTAGAACAGACTGGACGGTTCGGTAATAGGACTTAAGACACCGAAAGGTACCTTTCATGCAATGTGATTTGACGAAAGTCTTCACTTCCGGCCTGCCCTCTTTGGGTAGCTTCAGAACCATTGACAAATACCTGTAAAATTAAGTATCTGCCCACGCAGGGAGTCGAACCCGGAGTCTTTCTTGTATAGCTAGCGTGTCCTCATGTCATGTCAAGAAACATTACCTCATAGTTGTTTCCTTATTTATAAACCTTCGCGCTTATGTTTACACTAAACGGTACTAAGTACTAAACTACACGAACATTTTCATTATTTGGGTTTCGATAACGAGACTCGTTGCAACCACTATGGATGTAACTTCAATGAAATGTTAACGGAAACAAATAAAACAAATAAAGGTTCGTGTTAAGTCCCGTTTATATACATAATTATGTCTTAAAGTTGCTAAAGTAGGTAAATTAAATTTAGAATATCTGTCTAGCCATTTCATGGTAGACAGATCCTCTAACCCCGAAGTTTACTTTTAGCGAAATTGTGATTTCATTGATAAAAATCAGAAGTGGGATAGGTTAATAGTTCAGCAGCGAACAAAAAGAATGCCAAGTTTAACAACCACTTTCTTGATTGCTTTTTATGATAAGTCGAGAGAAGCAAGTCATTAGGTATACTGATAAATATTATATTATGATTTTACATTTTCCTTCTAAGAAGATAATGAATTTTATACAATTCCAAGAGTACTTTCTATTATTATTTTCATTATATGTCGAAGAGGGCAATGACAGCGATTGTATCAGATTGTTTTGTATCTAGTTAATTATCCCGAAATAAATCCATATAAAAAAAATCCAAATCAGACTCGCCATTGACAAGACGAGATTTAAAGAGTTGACGGCCAACCTTCAGTGATGTAGCTGCACTTAAAGAAGAAGAAGAAAAAAATCCAATGTTTTCGCAATTGTTACACATTTAATCCTTAAAATTAATCACTTACTACATCTTACCTTTCGAAAACTACACAGTTTTTATGTTCGCAGTTAAATCTGTAAAAGATCATTTTCCATCTTAACCTGATCGGGAGTCGAACCCGAGACACCCTGGCATGATGACCACTAGACCCCAGAGTCGTCAAATTATATTTTATTAAATGATATGAATATCTTTTTTATTTTTAAAAGGTATGTACGTTACGTATATTTTCCAATTGGTCTCATTTAAACATAAAGACTTTTCATTTGTTTGTTTGAAGTCGGTTTTTATCTAAAAATCTATTTTCAAAGTTAAGCAAGAACCCAAAGACGTATAGCCCGACCGAAAATATAAAACACCAGCCCTGGGGGCGCTAATTGAGTTATAGTTATAGCAACTATATGTGGTCGCTCACATGTTCATGTTGACAACAAAGTCTGGTTGATGATGTTATTTATAGGAATAGAGTCCAATACTTCAGACTTTCACTTCGTCAAATACTTCGTTATAATGCAAATAAGTGAATTTTATTCGTTATTTTCATGCAAAAATTATTCATTATCCAAGAAAGAAAAAGGAAGTGGAGGCCTTTGCCCAGCAGTGGGGCACAATAATAGACCACGCACAACTGCAAAATCAACATCACATTTTGAAAGCAACTGACAGAGTTGTAGAAATTAGTTTCAATAGTTTTCCACAACATGGCGAGGATTTTTTGGATTTTTGGTTGGGGTTTAAGAAAAAAGGTGTGCTCTACGTGTAAATCAAATTCTGTCAACACAGAACATGAGCCGGCACGCCCTATTAACCCTTGAGTACTTGCTCCTACGTGCAATTGTGCATTGAAAACTAGTTCGGTCGCTGCGCCTGCGCACCGCACTCGCAGTTCAAGGACGACGTGTTACGTTGATTTTTTAACCGACTACGTAATGAGGGGTCTTGCGTGTTTCGGTACCTATGTGTGCCCATGTTGTTCCAATCCAATGATGTAGTTACGTTTTCAAGGTTTTCGTACGACATGGTGCTTGAGTTATTCATAAAGCTGTCCAAGTTGGGTACGTAATTAGAGCTTTGTATGCTGTAATTGTACACGCTTCTGTGATTGTACAATTTCTCAGTTATAAAGTTATAATGTTTTGTAACGCAATCTGGGAGCGATGAATTTCTGCTTCTTAGGTATATTTTAATAGCCAGGTTCATTTTAGTGAAGTGATTTTCGCATCCCTATCTTTTGAGTGGGCACAAATTTCATTCGGTTGTCTTCCCACTCCAATATAAATCAACGACATAAACCTTGGAGTTTTCTCATTTAAGGAAAGGTAGTAGTCTACCTCCAAGGTCTTTAGAAAACTACATCGTATTTAGATACTATTGTGAATTTCCGTACTCACATGTACCTGTGGCACTGTCTTTACCCAGATCTTTAACGTCTTATCCGTATAATCGCAAAATATTACGCGGCAAACATCCATAGATGGACCTCTCTTCCTTATTATCATGATAACCATGAAGTCTGAATTTGAAAGGTTGCAAAAGGTGGCGGTAATTTCGTAACGAATTTATAATATAAGTCAGTCAACGGCATGGATGACGTCGAGTGTTTTGATCTCCACGACTTAGTGCGAAGCTTTTAAAATTATGGTTCAAGGCAAGCAGCCAATCGACTGCTAGGCATATTTAGTATCTAACCACATAAATGAAATGACATGAAATTCAGATATCATGACTAACTCTTCCATGCTGGTCTGGGAGAACAGAAAAAACCGGCCAAGTGCGTGTCGGACTCCGTACAATATATATAATAAGTTGGCAATTATTTTAAATATTTTATAATATGTAACTCAAATTTAATGCTTTTCGCAATTTTTCCTTTATCTGTGTTAAGACGTTGCTTCGAACCAAATTTCAAGATTCTTCAGAAGTTCACGGGAAGTACCCTGTAGGTTTTAATCCCTAGAGAGTGTCGCAAAATTAAAAAAAAATATTTTTATTATATTATGTATTTCAGTATATAGCATTCCAGTATAGTTCAGAGGTTCAACATCACTCGGTATTCTGTTCTCTATCTCCTAGTATGGGATTAACCTGGATGCATTCTCAACTGTGATGTCTCATTGTTTCGGAGCCCGTATCTACCAAAGATATCTTATTTAAGTTTAACGTACATTAATATCAACATACATATTATCACGTGTTTTTTCCTTGAAGGGTAGACAGAGTCCATAAGAGAGGTCATAAGACCCAAAGGCCTCGTGTACCGTGTTAGAGGGTATAAAGGTGGAAAGCGTGATTGTTTTACGTTTCTTTATGTTTTAATAACGTAAAAAAATGGCCGCTTGCCTGCTTGATAACAGCTCTCCAAGGAAGGTAATTTTCATGATACACAATTTTAAGAAACGTTGAATAACTGTAGCGTTTGTTCACCCGTCCACCACATTAATCTTCCGTGCTGGTTTGGGATAAAAGGAAACACGTAGAATCTACCAGTTGCTTCTTTTTATCGCAGATTGTAAAAAAACAATCGAAGGAATGACGAAAATCTGAGAAATTATGTAAGTAGGCGATGCGGCTAGCTACCCATCATTATTCTGATTCCGTTTTCCACCTACACGGCCACCAACATGCTAAACGTGGCTTAAAATCCTAGACTCTTTCTATCCCGCACGGAAAAAAGACGTCTTAGTTTGTTTTTACGGGCGTTCACAAGTGGACGTGAGGTCAACTTTGCCGCATCTGTAGCGTTTAACATTTAATGAGATCTAAATGCGCACTTGCCGCTTTCTGCGGTAATAATTCGAAAGACGCCTTAATTTCAAGCAATATTATGCGAAAGAGCCTATTAACATAGGAGATTCATTTAATGCTATCAATTATAATTTCTTTTTACCTTCTTTATTTACATTAACATTAAAGCTGACACACTTAGCAATTATTTAATTCGCTGATGTGAAAGAAAACGAGAGTAAAAGAAATTACTTTAAATCATCAATCAGAGCAGGTTGCGTGTCGCAATATATTACAACATCATTTCTGAAATAATTCGACTTTTACCTTCACTCTTTTCTGTACTTTCGATCAAAAATATTCGTGAGTCTGCAACGTGACACTAGGAAGATCATAAGAGGTGGACATATTTTTTTAATTTAATTGTAATTTTATTTTATGTTATCGTAACGCGGGTAGCGCCACAAAATAAGGTTTTTAATTTTTGCTTGTAATTTTATGATAGCTATTTTTATTAAGTATTCTATTCTAATGGTATCCGCAGAAAACCAGCGTCATGGTCAGTCAGACAGACTATGAAACATGCTGAGCGGGGACCAGTTTGGTGCAAGCATATTTATTTGATCGTATTATTATTGATGTATGTGCCAAATAAACAATTTTTCTTTCTTTCTTTCTTTTACCGGGTAATAGCTGTTTTTAAACCTGCGTAAAACGTATACGTATTTACCTAGATCTGGAGCATTTTCAACGCGCCTTCCGACCTTTAGGATATAAGGTATTTTGAGAAAACTATTCCTTATAATTACGGAAAAATACCTAATTAGAACGTATGAGTGGCCAAACTACGTACGCAAGTAAGTAATATTGGAATCTTCATGTTCATAAAGGTACATATTTACCTCCAAAGTTGAATTAAAAATGGTGCTAAAATACCGATGTTTAATGGCATAAATAATGTTTAAACCATTGATTTTTTAACCAAGCTTTATACCCAATAGGACCGAACATAGATTATGATGAGGTAAATTGATTTAATGCTTAAAATTGTACCAATATTAATAAATATCGCCCGATAATGAGTCCCTTTGGCCGTTTGTATACAATTGAGGATTTCCCGTCTAGGGCAAACATAAGTTTCATCTAAACAGTTTCCGTTTTAAACTACATAGGTAATCTCAATATGATTCCATGCTCGTCGCTTTTTCTTCTATGCACTAAACGTAGCTTCTAGCAATTATATATACGACCATAATTTTAAAAATATTAGCATTATGCATTCATACTCTATATAAACTATTAAGTGGGGGAAATTTCATACTCCTCCCTCCGTCCGCCCAATTTTATAAAAAAGAGGTACAAAATTTTTGCTTCAGATTTTATATAGATGAGTTCTGGACGAAACATATAGATATCTTAATAACCAGACGCCGTTTTTTTATATTATTTTGTATAAGACAAGTTTTTAATTATTAAAAGCAATAAACAATTTCAACGTGTAGTAGAACACACAGAAATTCAAACCATCTGAAATGAAAGAAGCCCACGCAATCGTTCTAACCACAAATCTAACTGATCGATCTGGTTTGTGAATGAATGAAGTTGTGGTCAAATAATTCTAAACAGAGAAGAGCTCTGTCTTCTCTTGTAAAAGTGTGTGGTAAATGTTCAAATAGGTGTGGTTTGTTGAGTCATATTATCTTTTAAATTTTCTTATTAAATTAAGAAATAAAATATGGTAAAAAAATTCCAAGCGGGCGGGATTTGAACCTGCGACCTTAAGTCTATGTACGACTTATCTCTTAATTTAATAAGAGTAGGTATATCAAAATAGCATTATGAATGCAAAATATGTATAAACACTTAAAATATGTGCATCACAAGAATACCGTAAAACGTCTATGTTTTCGTCGCGCAGTTAGCCTTATTTTCCATGGAATACTAGCATGAAAAAAATATGAAGTATTGTTCAAAGATCAAAATAAATGGATACATCATTATATTTTCAAAAAAGTGATTAAAATCTAGCCAAAAAAATAGCAAAAATGCTATTCCCAGAAAAACTTTCGTCGCGAATTACTTAATATTTTCAGCGACAACTACCAACTTTTTTACGACTATAAAAAGTATAACTAAATGAGCCAGATGGTTACCTAAAAAAAATACAATATTTGGCTATTATTATTGAATTATTAAATTAAAAGTGAAAATTAACACGGAAATGGCCGACACGGGTTTGAAATGAGACTAGGAACAGGCCAACCGGTATCGCCACTTTCAGCCGCTACAAAGGGTTAAGGGATACAGCGCCTTAAAAAGTAAAATCCATTACCTGCACTTCAGTTGTCTTTCAATACTGTGTAAAACTATTTCAGATTAGGTAGTTTGGAAAATCTTATATTTACGTTAGCCACTAACACACATCAAGAAAAATGGGGTATTGCAACATTTATTACTTTATCTTTAAATGTCGATAAATCTTTTATATCACTGCATGAAAAGTGTAGAACTACTCTTAGTTAAGATAAACCGATTAATGAGAATATCATCATAGGAAAATTCGTTCAGTCATACAGACAAAAAATGAAGGCGTTTTTTCCTTAAAAGAGTTCGACAAAATAAAGAGCATTTACTCTTTTTTTTATATATAGAATAGATACTTAAAATAAGCCATTACCTCTGCGGTAGTTCATTGCATTGGAAAACAAAGGTTGAAAATATTCTATGGCATACCGACTCTATGTCCGTTTACGCGTGCCGCGTGGGCTAGCATAAGGACGGCGGGTCTAACGACCAGTCTTCGTGCCGATACCTTTGTCTCTCAAATATTTATGCAAATTCTCTGAGCCAACTGCTATTAGAAATTGAAACCATCAAAGATCCCTAGAAAATTGATTTAAATAGACACCGTCTTGAAAATTATGAATTTTATATTGAAAAAGCATAAATAAATCGAAAGTTTTATTTTAGATCGTTTGCGAAATGCATGGATTTTCAAACTTGAATACTAGTTTATTTTTATTGATCTTCAAAAAAGCTGCAAGCGATCTATCGTCAAAAGTTGTAATAATGTTTTTTCTGTAACTGTTCCTTATAGTTAAATTCTTACGTGATAAGGCACACCCAAGAATAAAGCTTAACGGTTAATTGAAATCGAAAGAACGTGAATGCGTGAGTAGCAAGGAACAGGTTAGCTGGCGACATCCCGGCACCATCGGCTGTCGAGGCCTGCAGTTCTCCGGCGACCGTGCGCTCGCGCACACATTTGAAATTCGAACGCGGATGCTACCAGCCAGTATCATTTGAAATCTGTGTTCTGATATTGTCTATGGTGTAGTGAGGTGGATTAACTAATTTTGTGGCATGTGTGGGGTGTAACCAGCCATGGCGAGTTTTGAAGACCTCGCCTTCGACTGGGCGTCCCTTTGCCAGGAGTGCCCAGAATGCTGGACCGCATCAGGTGATTGACCTCTAACAGATTACTTTATATTTTATTCGTCTACATTGTTATGAATGAAAATATTTTAATGGCGGGAAATCAAGTAACCTACTAAAATTAAAACAAAAAATATATATTTATTAAAAAACTTTAGAAAACCACACTGCAGTATGATTATGGCTTTATTGTTTTTACTTCTCGGTGATATTCCTATTATTATAAACCTCATCGTTGCTTCCCATCAGGCAAGATAGCGGTCAACGCATTCAAATTATTCATTAATAAAATATAAAAACTAGTATTTAGAATATTTACTATCTACCCTCATGAACGCGCATTCCTGCGGCTTGCGAAACGCTTTGAAATGGTCTACGCTATTTCCAAGTTAAATGTTATAATTTTATTAGTTTTAGTTAATATATCGTAACTTCAGCTTATGTTGTGGGTGCAACGAGTAGTAACCTTGTAGCTATTACCTACATAAGGTGCATTCCTCGGCCACCGGACCAAATCGTGGACAGGCGTTTTTATTTACTAGCGTTATGACTATGTTTTGATTTACTGGCGTTATGACTATATTTTGATTTACTGGCGTTATGACTATGACCGACAAAATGCTTCGCATTTCTTGACAACTCGTAAACTTAGGATGGGTAAGAGATAAGATAAAAGTCATTTATTTTCTCCAAAAATTGTACAGAGGTTCTATATAGAAATTATAGCTAGGATATACACGGTGAAATTTAGATCGTTCTGGACCCTTATAAGGATTATTCAGCCCATTGATATAAACAACTTTTCCTATGCGACCAATGCTGGGAACTCAAAAAAATTTTTGACGTCCCCATACAAATTGTCCGAGCGGCCGAAATTTTTTGTATGGAACTGTCCATTTTTTTTGAGTTATCAGCATTGGTCCCATAGGAAAAGTTGTTCATATCGACGAGCTGAATCACCTCTTTGAGGGTCCAGAACGGTCAAAATTTCACCGTGTATATAAAACCAATTTAAGGAGACTGGAGACTGTTGGAGGCTGGGCCTGTGTCACAATTCTCCAGTGTTCCCGACCATGGAAATGGTACAAGTTACATCAAAAGGGATTTCCCTGTAAATGCTGATGATGAGATTAAAAATTACAAACAGATAAATACATACTTATTACGTTTATATTCTTTACGTGGTAGACTAGAGACCCAAGAGCTTTAGGAAGGCAATCGCTTAAGGCTATATTAAACGAATCGATACGACATCGGAACCTTCAAAAAAACGAGTCTATATTTTCTTGAAAGGCTGGCAACGCTCTTGTCACACCTCGGATGCAGTTGTCCATGGGCAGCGGTAATCATTTACCATCAGGTAATCCGTTTGCACGTTTGCTGTTCTATGTTATAAAAAAAGATGAAAACAATCAAAATTGGAACAGCCGCATTTTTAGGTGATTCCTCCGATTTTTGCCCAAACTGCCGATCGGCTTCTACGGTCTGCCCTCCACATAGAATCACCCGTGGATGATTAAAATACGAGTAGGACAGCCGTTTGATTTTTAGAAGCTTTTATTTTGTTTCACCCGACCCGATTTGCTGTAATTAAAACTTGGGAGTTATATTTGATTCGCTTCCCGCTTACCGATTGAGCTGAAATTATGGCAATAGAATATTATAGAGTCGTCGCGCTGGTCTGATGATGCGAAAAGTGGCTGGAGGAACTCTTAAACTAAACAAGGTACACCAATTTGGGCTTATTTGATTTGTCTTGGGAAGCACTTTACAGTGTCGATTCATTTATAAATAATATAAGCTTGTCATAAAAAATGTAATGTTTACAAAAAAATGTTGTGTTGTGTATCATGTGTGGGACCGAATAATGTATTGATACAAGTCAATCACACACCTTTTATTTTTATAACCTTAATTGTTTCTTTTGTTTATTTTCATCTTGGGAAGGCGAAGGCCATACAGCCAAGTTATGTATTTTTCTTTCTTATACTTTATTAAAATCTGTCACTAATAAGGAAATCTTAATATATAAAACAAAGTCAGGTTTGTTTGAACACTTGTACTTAAGAACGGGTGAATCGATTTTGAAAATCTTTGATTTGTTAGTTTTGTTATTACTCCGAAACTCCGAATCGCAGAATAACTTTTAAAAAGGGGAGAAATATTTTGAATGTCGACAAAAAATTGCGAAACTGACTTCACCGGAGCTAGTATAATATATAAGTACGTACTTATTCTATTTTTCACTAATAAATGTATGTAACATTTATGAAGAAACTGTCGATATTACTTAATTTTTTGAAATCTAAATATAAATCGAAATATATACGGACAAATCACATAGATTGAGCTAGCCCCAAAGTAAGTTCGAGACTTGTGTTATGGGATACTAACTCAACGATACTATATTTTATAACAAATACATATAAAGATAAACATCCAAGACCCAGGCCAATCTGAATAAGATCATTTTTCATCTTGACCTGGCCGGGGATCGAACCCGGTCACTCCGTGTCGCAGGCTGGCGTGTTGACCGCTGCGCCACGGAGCTAGTCAAACATACCTCATCTATCCAACAAACCACAACGTGGACATGGGTTTTGTGCATTTCGCATTTCATGCATGTTTTCATTAAATGTGGTCTATCTACCACTTAATGAAAAAAATGTGTGTATTTGAAATGTTTATATTTAAATCGAGTTAAGTATGCAACCCATTTACCAACAGGTGAGCAGGTTGATGTTGTTATGATTTAAATGCTTGTGGGCTCTGATCTCAGCATCAGTAGATATCTTTACAATTAAACTTAACCTTAAAGGAGATTTTCAAAAATCAACGCTGTTAGTTTCTTTAATTATCTTTTTCATCGTATAAGTAATGCTATTCAATTCGGCAAAATGCTACCAGCCTCTTGGGCACGATGCCCAGGGCTGTAAACGTGAAGAGACTGCACGATTTGTAAATACATATTTTTAGATAGGTTATTTTATTTTAAGGTACAATTTATTTTTATGTATTTTTATGTTATCTATACATATAATAAAACAGTAAAATTATTTTGTCTGTACATTTCGAATTTTTGACTGAAATGGATAGAGGGACACTTAAAAAGAATAATAGAAAGCAAAAAAAATTTTTTGGAATTTCTTGTCTGTCTGTCTGTCTGTCTGTCTGTCTGTCTGTCTGTCTGTCTGTATGTATGATCACGATTATCTCCGAAAATACTGAACCGATTTACTTCAAACTTTCACCAATTGCTTTGTTTTAACTCAGTTTAACATTTAAAGTTTGTTTCATCAAAATCGATTCATTAAAAAAAAAGTTATCGTCATTTGAATGAACTCAAGGCATGAGTTTGCCAGCAAACATACAGCAAAAATAAAATAAAATAATAAGTGACGAAAATTAAAATCCAAAGTCAATTCATCATCATTATACGACAGCATTATACCTATCCATACTATCCATAGTAATCCATACTAAAAAAAAAGGAGAAGCTGACTGACTGACATATCAACGCAGGGCCTAAACTATAAGGGTTAGGAACTTGAAATTTTGCACAGGGGTTCCTTTTATAACGTAGGGGAGCACTAAGACAGGATTTTTGGAAATTCATCTCCTTAGGGGGAAAAACGGGTTGCAAAGTTAGTATGAAACTTTGTTGTTATTGAAGTTATTCGAATGAAATTCAGCATGAAGGTTCTTTACTGAAAGGTATGAAACACGAGTAAAATATTTTACTCAAAAATCATCCCATAAGGGGGTAAAATAGGGGTGCAAAGTAAGCATGAAACTTTGCCATTTTTGAAGTTAGTCGAATGAAATTCAGCATGAAGGTTCTTTACTAAAAGGCATGAAACACGAGTAAAATATTTTTCTCAAAAATCATCCCTTAACGGGATATAACGGGGATGCAAAGTTAGTATGAAACTTTCCGTTTTTGAAGTTATTCAATTGAAATTCAATATTAAGGTGTTTCATTGAAAGTCATTAACTAATGTATTCCGGGTTTAACTAATAATTCTACTGTTCCTGAGAAATCGACACTTATGCGGGCGGAGCTGCGGGCCAAAGGCAAACCTGACTTATATATCAACGCACAGCCGAAACTACTGTGCGCAGAAACTTGAAATTTGGCACAGGGATTCTTTTTATGATGTAAATGAGCCCTAAGAAAGGATTTTTAGAAAATCAAAGGGGTTGAAGTTTTATGGAATTTTCTCATTTCTGGACTTAGAAGTTTGAAAGTAGGTACGCAAGTTCTCAATTAAAATTAAAAAAGATCTGTTTAGGTGAACCAGACAACATTTTCCCTTGAAGGGGTAAATAGGAGGTAAAGTTTGTATGGAATTTTTCCATTTCTAGACTTAGAGGTATGAAAATAAGTATATACGTTCTAGGTTACAATTAAAAAAGATCTGTGTAGGTGAAATGTACAAAATTTCCCCCTTAAGGGATAAAGGGGGGGGGGGGGATTTTATGGAAATTTTCTCATTTCTGGACATAGAAGTATAAAAATAAGTATATATGTTTACATTACAATTAAAAAGATCTGTGTAGTTAAAATGGTCGAAATTTCCCCTTGAAGGGGTAGAATAGGTGGGGTAAAGTTAGTATGGTTTTTTTTTATTTACTTAGAAATATGACAATAAGAAGTTCTCCATTACAATAAAAAAATATCTGTGTAGGTGAAATGGGTAAAATCCCCTCCTTAAGGGCTAAAGATCTATGCACGTGAAATGTATTAAATTCCCCCTTTAGGGGAAAAAGCAAAGGGGCAGGGGTTTGTATGGAATTTTTATCATTTCTACTGTTCCCAAGAGAACGACATTAACGCGGGCGGAGCCGCGGGCAACAGCTAGTTGTTAATAATTATGTCATATTTTTTTTAAATTAAATATTTCAGTATTAAAAAGTTAAAGTAGACACGAAAATCCCTCTATCTTGTAAACGTTGTTTTATAAGGTTATTATATATAAAAGTATATACTCGTAAATAAGGTTGATCTTACTCATTGTAGAGATAATATTCATCTGAGCGTTTTCCCAGTTGCATCTTCAGTGTTAGTGCATCGGAACTAGGCGTCCGTTAACAGCGGCATATATTTAATTCATTATCACAGCATATATAATTATACTAGCTGCCCCGGCGTACTTCGTTCGGCGTACTCGCTATAAGATCAAAACCATCCTATCTTTTAAGTTGGACCAAATTACAGATAGTTACGAAGTTTATTAAAATCGTTTCAGTAGTTTCAGAGTTTATTCCGAACATACACATATGTAGATTTGGCCACGTTTTTATGAGAACCTGCCTGACCCTCCTTGCGTAGTTCCAGAATCGAAGATTTATAAGTGTTTTTGTTTTTCGCGTGTGAAAGTGGCCAACACTGGTGTAAGATTTTTCAAGCTGCCTTAAGGCATCTGACGTAACTTGACAACTGCCATTAATGATAACAGCCGGGAGCATCGTCTTAACGTGTCTTGCGAAGCACGGAGGAGCTTGAGCTATTTTTATGCCAGCAGCGATCACCCAACCTAGTGGGGTCTGCGCCCGGGGTTGCTTTACTAGGCCATCGGGCTCTTATAAGTTAAAATTGTAAACAGAATGCAACCCAAAAAAATACACACAACACGTGACGTTTTCAAGTCTGTATGTTCAAATAAACAAAATGTGCGTTGATGTCTTTTTTGGGCACGGAGAATCATCTCATTTGGCCGTAATGACGTGAAAAGAAATTGCTTTGATGACTCAGCATTAACCTCGCTGACCCGCTTGGTTTACCTCATCTAACACGTTGTGTCTAATATTTGTGTTGGATATTAACACGAATGCGGCTATCACGCAAGATGTTTACGCTTTTGTGAATTGTTGCCGAGATATGTGTGATGTTTTGACGAGCTCTGTGGCCTAGTGGCCATCATGCCAGGCTGCCACATCCGAGTTTCCGGGATCCCCGGTCAGGTCGAAATGGATAGTATTGTTGATTTAGTATCCTATAACACAAGTCTCTAACTTACGTACTATGGGGCTAGCTCAATCTCTAGGTATTATTTATAAATATTTTTTTTTAGCTTTAACAGACTCAACATGAACATTTAAAATCATATAAACTGAAAAAAGTTTATCTTTTACAATGACAATGTAAATTTTTATTATGTTGCATGTGCATAGCGCAAACGCTTCCATGCAGATAAATATTTCACTATACTGTTATTTAAGTTGTGTTTTTAAAATGTCTCTAGTTCTGCACATTCGAAAGGGAATATTATTTCATCGGTAAATTAACCTACCTACTAGATTTTGATATTGTGGTAAAAATAAGCGTAAATAGAAAAAACGCACGCGTTCTGCTCCCCGCTGCTGCTTACTCATCCCTAATTCATCCGAGTGAGTAGTATCCCAAATACCTTCATCCTATTTCCCCAACCCAATAAAATTTTACCCTTCCGTCGCTGAAAAACTGTTTCGATGGGCAGCAGCGTAGGAGCCCATATAAGCTTAATAAACTGTGCTCACCAATCCGTTTGCCAAGCGTGGTGAGTATGGCAATAGCCTTCCATGGAATGAAGAATCCTTGGGAGAGGCTTTTGTCTAGCAGTATACATTTATGGCTGAAATAATGATTTTGTAATCGTATACTTAGAGGAGAAGCCGTATCTAGCATGACGCTAGCAGCGCTCATAATTTTTCACAACCAAGTGACGACGCGCATAACAAGCGCAAATTCCGAAGAATGACCACTGTTACACAATTATATTTCGGAAAGCGATTCCATTTCCCTTTCAATCCCCGACATACCAATTAAAACGGCATTTAATTCATTTCCAGCCAATTAAAGCTGCTCGACAATGACGCCTATGTAAATTCAATTGTGTTGTCTGTTCCCTCGAAAATTCTCACGAATCATTAATTAGTATGTTATTGACCCGGGGATTACATGAATTACTTAACTTGCAATTTGTCTTGCTGTTTGGATTACTCGGTTTGTTGCTGTAAATACTTAATTGGCTAAGTGGGTATGATGCGACATGACGAAAGAATAGATGAACTGTTTAAAAGCTTTTTATACTCGCAGTTATTTGTATTATTGAACTTATCCGTCTTATTATAAAACGAGGTCTAACTTTAGTACTCGGTCTAAGCCATTATCCAAATAGAGTCAACACGAGGTCAACACTTATCAGTTTGACGTTTTTTTTTTAGCTGTCATTGTCAATTCGGTTTTGGCGGCCAGTGGTTTAAAATTTAAACCAAGCACTAACTTGAAGTCCGCGTTTTATAATAAGGCTAGTGGCCCGTCCCGGCTTCGCACGGGAAGATATAGGTATTTAAATAGCCTATGACAATCATGTAGGATTCTAATGGAGGAAGAATTTCGCAAATCGGTACAGTAGTTTCAGAGCCTATCCGATGCAAACCAACTATAATTTTTTTTTCACGATAGGCCATATCCTCTGTCTGCTCTAGCCAAGTATACTTGGCTAGACACATATACATACACTCTCCTCGCTGGCCAGACGGGTTGGAGAGATCTCATTGATGTTTATGAGCTTTGTTTAGCTTGTATTTCCTAAGTCGCCTCTTACGACCTCCATAGGAAGACTAGCAGTGGTCCTATTCTACTCTGCCGGAAACCACACGGCTTAAATATTATTGAGTAATTGAATGATTTACGCGTATACACGCGTAAATCATTAAATTTTCACACATTCGGTTTTTCTAATATTTAATTTACAACATTATTTACCCATCTGTAACGCATCGTCTATAATTTTATACGGGCCTGTTAAACAGACATTGCAACGATTTAATGTATTTCTCGGTACTAACGTTATACATAAGTATAATGTTCAGTAACTGTTAACGTTGATTTGAAATAATGGTGTTATATGCCATACGTGACACTTAACAGCAAATTGATACTTTGTGTTGGGTGGGTCCACTCGATTGAAGATCCGTTTCATATTGACACGGATCTTATATCTAAAATTAATATGCGCAATATTAGGCCCTTTTTAAAAGATCAGTAGTCAAGCCAGGCACGTTAGCAGCACAGTTAATTTATTTCAACAGTTATCTTCAATGGGACCTATTCAAAATCGGAAGCACGTCTAACCTTCGGGTTATTTTGTACTTACCCCATGTCTTACTTACCCACACTGTGTATTCCGAAGAAGGACTGCATCAGCTACAGAATATCATCCAGTGCGTGATACCTGTAGTCCTCTAGCTCAGGATAAGCCGAAACGAAGAGGTCCAAACGCTTACCAGACAACGAGTCACAAAGACACAGAATGTGTCTCATTGTCTCCTTCTATTCCTTACATGCCCTACATAGTGGGCTTCCGATAATTTTTAGTTTAAAGAGGTGACTGTTAATAGCAAATTATCCAGTCAAGGCTCCCACTAGAATTCTTGTCTATTTCCTGTGTATTTACAGAGCCCTTTGTGCCAATTGTTTTCTTAGAGTGTATGGATGTACTCAAAATTTTCCATTCAGCTTGGTGTCTACTGTCTATTTGAACAGTTCGTTCATAAAGTTATTATTATTAATTAAAAATCCTACATTAAATCTATGCAATAATAATTAATTGAAATGTCATTACACAAAATAATATATACCTGTATGAATAAATTAAATTAAGTTTGAACAACTATTGTTTTAAACTAAAAAAGTCCTGGACTGTGTAGACTCTGTTGATACAAGCGCATTTTTAAACAACATAAAGATGTCCTAAATATATTTTTTTTTCAAATTGGTTAATTTGTATAGATAACCTTGTAATGAAATCATAAGATTTACGATTACAGATAATTTAACTTGATGAACTGATGACTCATTATTCTACTATTTTTTGAGTAAAGTTTTTCTTAAAACTTACAACACGCTGTTATTATTTTTTTATTCACATTTTTAGTTCGATCTTTTACATCTTCTACTTGTAGTGGATTCGAGTGAACAAACCCATTGTGCGCAGAACCCATAAAGTTGTGCTATTTAGTGCGCTTGCGCTTCCAAATAGTTTGAGGTATGAGTGTATGGCATTGCATTGGAAAGGGAAGTCACCTGAATAACAAACAGCTTTTCGAAGGCGAGTAACGGTGATTGTAACTGCCAAATTCTACGACTCAATGTTTCCTTTGCCCATTTTGGAACGACAGAATGGGTTTTATTGTTTTACTTGATTTTAATAAACTAACGTCCTTAATTTATATAACCTACGGATTTTCTTAAAATCAATATTTTAAAAGTCTTTTCTGCTAAAACCGAAAGCCAGATTTCTTTCAAGAGGAGTTCGAGTCGGAATCACATATTATTTTAATAGACACATTCTGTGTTATTTCTAGTGTCTACCTGTAGCGGTTTGAAAGATACAACCCTGTGACAGTCGGACGGATGGATGGACAGCGGCGGTTTAGAAATAGTACGTTAGTATTATATTGTCTTTGTTAATAGAGTCCCGATCGCACCATTTAGTAGGGAATCTAAAAAATAACCGGTAATTCTTGCTAGGGTCTCCTATTAAGACTTATCAAATGTTTCTAGGGTCTTGCTCCTGCAGTGGAGACTAAAAAGACCTAATGACGATGATGAAATGTTTCTAAGGGACGAAGTGGTTTGTTGTTACCTTAATGATTTCTATTGCTAGTATTTCGTAGTTTAAGCCCGTTATTTCATACGGATGAATATTGGATATATGGAATAGTGGAATATTAATCACAATAAATTGTAGCCTCAATGTGGACGAGGCTATCCATACTCGCGAACTTTACCGCTTTATTATATTATGGATTTTATTTACTCCAAAGTAATTAGGTTACTAGGGTGTAATCAAACGGACCTTTCTCAGTTTCTCCTAAGTGGTGGCAAAGGTTTATTATTTGGTCTTTTATAACAAACTGTTTCACTTTTCTCAGATTGGCCCTTCAGGCTTGCATGCCCGTACACGCGGCCCATCAGGCAATATGAGAGTTTGCTGTCTCTCCAAGCCTTGCACACACAGGCAACGCCCAAAGCCGAGGTCCGTCTCTCCAGAAGGCCCTTTGGTGATGTTGTCTAAAAGGTTGAGGGCACTCTGCCCTCGCCTGAAACGCCCGGTGAAGTAGCGATAGCTCACTTGGAGCTAGCTACATAGACCTTCCACAAAAAAATAAAAAAAACGGTTTCACTCACGTATTGTTAGTCGGTATCGCCGACAAGTTCCGGCCATTTCAGATGGCCATCTTCAGGGTGAATGTCAACCGTTTGTCTCGCGTAACTTTTAATAATATTGTTTTTAACATAACATGGAGATTTACATAGTATTTTATAGTAAAATGTAGTTGATAGTAAAGTCATGTGAAACTAAGGTGATGATGGAGCTCGTTAATGCTTTCAGAACGTGAAAGTGCTCATGGAAATTCCTCCGTCAAATTATATCTTCTGACAGGATTGCTGCTGATGGTATGATATTAGCTAGATATCAAAAAGCGCAGCTTGTTCAGTATTATAAATAAAAACGTGCTATTTCGTCCGGAGTGCCTACTATAGTTTCGGTCTCGTCAGTTCTTTTTTGTTTTTTTGAGTTGAGGACGCTAGGCGGCGGTGGGTTCCGAACCGAGATTTGTCAGTGTTGACTTGGATTTTTGATACCTTATTTATGAATGAAAAGTTTTTTTTTATAGTACTCGCTAATAACTCAATTACATATGAATTTACGTTTATTAAATTCTGAGTCTAAAGGTGCAATAGATTTTCTTGTAAAGAGTAAAAAAAAAACAAACAAATTAAACACGTCGTGTTATAATAAGGACATGTTTCGTTCGCTGAAAAATGTTTTTCGAATAGGCTGATTATATTTTATAATATCTGTAAAAGATTTTAGCGACACTATTTTAGGATAGACATTTGTAATGAGTTCTACATGAACTTATGATTGTATCAATTATTAATTAAAGGGAAGGGAAGCAAATCGTGTTTTACATGAGCGGATAGCAGCGTTAGCACTCAAAGGTATAATAAAGTATCCATTGACGGTAATTTCCATTTTCTCTAGTAGACGTCTCACAAGAACCGATCTGCACTAACGATTGTTTTTATGTACTCTTTATGGATCCCTAATGTGAAGATTTTCTTAGAATAGCTTTTTTAAATTGCTTTTCTGCTATCCGTTTCGAATCACTATCTGTAAATGCAGTTAATATCTATAATTACACAGCATGCATAAACTTATGTAAAAAGTGAAGTTGAGACAAGGTTGAGACGCTTGAAAAAAAATATTGTTTCTGTATAGGCGTTGTCATACACTGAAGCAATTAAAAACCTGATGGATGGGAAATATGTGAAAGCTTTAAATGCAATATGAAATCATTCTATAATATATTCCCAATGCGAACTTGTCTGTTTTTCTGTCTGGCCGTATTTGTTCTCATGAATTTAGTTTGGTGATATATGAGATTTTGGCTAAGGACATTGGCGCTAAACACACAGGCGAAGTCACGGGGTCAAGTAACACCAACACACATATGATCGTTATATGTATCTCATAGTATTATCATCATCATCAGGTCCTTTTTAGTCTCCACTACAGTAGCACGACCCTCTCTGTACTACTAGGGCCATACTTGGCCAGAGCAGCCAGAGGACTTGGCCTACACTCTCCACGCTGGCCAGACGGGTTGGAGAGGTCTCTTAGATGTTTAAAAGCTTTGTTTAGCTTGTTTTTCCTAAGACGCCTTCTAGTCGGGAAGACTTGGAGTGGTCCTATTCTACTCTGCCGGATACCACACGGCTTTAGTATTATACGAGTATATAAGTTACATATATCCATACTATCACGTATTTTACCTTACGGGATATAAAGACCCTAGGTTTAGCATGTTGGTTAACCGCATTAACTTACATGATTCCTCAGTTTTACGATCTGCACGGGACGAGAAGCAGCTGGTACATTCTACGTGTTTTTTTTTCTCCCAGACCAGCATGGAAGAGAATATAAGTATATCAACTAATATTCACACTAAAATGTATATAAGGTACCTAATAATATTTGTAAAACCACAGTGATGTCCCATTTATGAAGTAACCATCCATGTAAAATAATACCACCTGGATAAATACAAATGTTTAAATAATGGTAAACCAAATGTTTACCTATCTGATTCAAATAGGAACTGCCCGTGTGGAATTTTGGGGTTTTGAGGTTCTATTTGCCTGATCACATAACTTCGCAAGAACTGAACTGACTTACTGACAGATAGACGACACTCCAACTGTGCTTTATGAGTTACTCTAGAGTATGTATGTATGTATGGATATAATTGAAGTAGAATAAATACCACACTACTAAATAGTGGGTAGTATTGAAGAAGTACGCATGCTTGAAATGCGTATACCCTACGGAATAATATGTGATGAGAGAATTAGACGCGGTGATTCGAAGTCACGGTGGTGTAATGGTATCACACTTAGGGCGTAAACCTAAGGGACGTGGATTCGAATCCTACCTATGGCCGAGTTCTTTTTCAATTTTAATAATAAACCGAGCATTGTAATGCTAATTAAAAACAATTTAACTATGTAAGAATGGTTGTCAAGTTTATTTCCAAGTAACTGCAAAATGCATAGTTAACATTTTCTTTTTCTCAGCACCTCGAACAAATTCTTATAGATTAGTTTTGGCAGAATTTACATCAAGAAGACAATATTATTTCGGCTTATGAGACATATATGGACAAGGTCATAGGACTGTTCTAACCTGTGTCCTGCTCGCCAGATTAAGAACCGTAAAAGATTTTTCTTTTCTGTCTGCGCTAACCACCCAGGGACAATAGATGCTAGATTTCCTTTACCCAGTAATTTGAATATGCTGATTCTAGAGTTTCTCGAACTGGAACACCTGTTTGTCATGTCTTGATTCACATCACAACCACGTAAAAAATGAAACAATATCGCTACTCGATTCAAATTGTAACCACTAAAAAGTGAAACAGAATCGCTACGCAAAAACACAGGGTCACCCTATTGTGTGTCGGCCATTGTTTGCTGAAAAGGTCTTCTCCCATGAAGGGATTTTGCGTAACATGACTCTGTTAGACCCGTGAGAGACCAGGAGTCTGCGCCGTGGAGCGAGAAGTCACAAAGCTCGTGTCAATGACCAGTCCCCCTAGACAAGTGGTTTTGTGTTGCGTCACAGAATAGATAGATATATGTGCTAACCACAGATTTTAACACCGCGTTCACCGCAGATATTCCGCGTTATTGACGAAGATGGTAATAAAACAACAGAAAACTTATCAGTTTTTATAGATACAGACTTAATATATCTAAAGGATAAATTTTTGTATTGCCTTGTTAAACAAATCTCAATTCATTTTTATGATAGAATTATCTATTATCGTAGTTTGCATAAACAATACAGAAAAACAGATTTGAAAAATAACGCCATGAAGATGGTTAGATGATCAACGGAAGTTTGATTTTGTCTTTTAATTTCGTTTTTGGATGCTTCATAGTGAGAGAATTAGTTCTGCAAAATGTGTTTGAGGAGTTCTTTATATACGTCAATATATCAATCAAAATAATAAATAAATATATACGGACAAATCACACAGATTGAGCTAGCACCAAAGTAAGTTCGAGACTTGTGTTATGGGATACTAACTTAACGATACTATATTTTATAACAAATACATTTAAAGATACACATCCAAGACCCAGGCCAATCTGAAAAAGGATCATTTTCCATCTTGACCTGGCCGGGGATCGAACCCGGGCACTCTCGTGTCGCAGGCTGGCGTGTTGACCACTGCGCCACGGAGCTCGCCTTAGATTGTATCCTTTTATAAACAGTTAGTCGGCCTACAATCCGCTGACTAACCTATGATTCATCATCATCATCTCAGCCGCAAGAAGTCCACTGCTGGACATAGGCCTCCCCCAAGGATTTCCAATATGACCGGTTGGAAGCGGCCTGCATCCAGCGTCTTCCTGCGACCTTGGTTAGGTCGTCCGACCACCTTGTCGGTGGGTGTCCAACGCTGCGCTTGCCGGTACTTATATGTAGTTAGTGTTAGTATCAACAACAAATACGTGGTCGGAAACGGAGACTGGTTTGCTGGATACGGCCTTCAGTGTATAAAAGATCTTATGTTGACTTACATATTATAGACCCAAGTGTAAGCAGCACAATTTGTTGTCGCAAGACCTTGAATTTATACCTACGAATATTTATGTACTTATAATCATTGTTAAAATATACCCACATAATTATCATCATTTCGAGTAGGTGTCACGGTCAATCGACCATGCACACCCTGGTGTCAGAGTTCTTCGGAACCGCCTCTCGGCCTCTAATGTGGTTCCTTTAACGACTACCAGATGGCAGCCGGGACCACCGGCTTAACGTGCCTTCCGAAGCACGGAATCATTTTTATTATCAGACAATCATGCAATGTCCTAACCAAACTGGAAACAACTAAACAAAGTATGTTTCCGGTGGGAATCGAACCCACGACCCCCGGGTCAAAAGGCAAACGCCTTAACCACTGGACCACGGGGGTTGTTAAATGAAGCCTGATCCTACATAATGAAGTATCGATAAAAATCTGTAAAATTATGTTATAATATAGTCTTATTAAAAAAAGAAATGACGGTGAAGATATTCAACGTGGGCAGAATACGGACTAGGTCTCTTCCCTGCACGTGGGGGTTTTGTTTAGCATATCTTATTTATTTAATCTTTATTTAATAAGAGTATATCAGAATAGCATTGTGAATGCGTTTAAACGATTATTAAAATGTGGTTATATAATTAACAACTGTATATTTCTAAAACAATTATCATACGAACTGCAATGGGCTTATTTAGTGTAACTAAATGCTTATTATTTTCCCTATAACATTCTGCAAAATTTCTGAATTGACCTAATATTTAACACTTAACATACAAACATATGTAAGTGTTAAATCGAAATTTCATCATAAGTAAAATACTTTCTCTTACCTCACTTGTGTTAAACATGTGATGTGAACAGCCTCCGCTTTCGATACTCCCTTTCTATTATTTTCTTAGACTATTTCTAGGTAACCAGTCGATAGTTAGCAAGTCATTGACCAATGCCTGAAATAGAGAAGAAAGTGGTATTGCACTGATAGATAAGGTAAGCCTCAAAGGGCCGATCGAAATCTCGATTTGACGTAACGTATTCGAGATTTCACAGTAGCGACCCGAGAATGTTTATTTGTGTTAGTCCGAATTCTTCTTTGAGTGAAAGTATGTTTGTTTTATTCTTGCTAAATAATTTGATGGTCAGTCGGCACATGTGTTGAGTTGAGACATAGTAAGTCTGCATATACTATGAAATGACAGCTCTGAATCTAGGGAACGGCTAGTCAGGGCTCAGGCCCCGGGCGTCAAATTCTGGGGGTGGCTTCTTCTTCTTTTCGAGTCGTAATGGTAACATTTGATTACATTTCTTTTGACCGGTATTTGGCTACGGTGGTCGTCTTTTTATCAGCCTCATTGACGTCCTGTACAGTGGAAGTAGTGGGGCAGTTAGGACAAGGAAGAAGGTGAGACATGGACTGATTGGCACCGCACTTACACAAATTGTTGATCGAGAAACCCCACCTAACTCTGTTTTCTCGACAGTACCCAAGACCAGCCCAGAGTCGGTTAAGGGACTTCGAGCCTGCTCAAGGAAAATCTTTTAGGGGTGACTAAATCATAATAAAATACGGGTAGGCTTGGAGCTTGACTAGCATGAGGGGTGGCAAAAGTACTCACATTGGAGGCGGCCGAAGTCACAGTGTGCTCTTCGTCAAATTTTGCTCCATCCCGTATTATAAATATATGAACGCCGGTTACACACACGAAAACGTGTCACGTTCCATGTGCAAGCTAGAGCATGGGACAAGCGATAGAGCGAGACACGACATGCCTAAGCGTTCGGCTTGTGACACATCTATCTCTCTTCCGCCGTTATAACGTAAAGTTATTGACCGTAAACTGACTTCACAATTAACCAATTTTTTAAAATAGGTATATGCAAAATAGAAAAAAACTACTAGCGTTTCGGAATGGTACAAGTATTAAACTTATATTTTAACATTCTTATTTGCGCAATTCTTGCTTAAGGTCACAAAATGCCACTGCAGGTTTCAATTTACTGTTCACACCGGATAATACCTATATTGAAATATTTAGTAGCAACACATAACGGGACTAGTTGTCTTTACACGCTTATTAGCTTCATTCACCACACACATATGTTTGCTTGTTTGTTTGTAACCATCTTTTTTGAATTCAATTTTGTTTGACCCATGTTAAACTTTGTAGACGTATCAAGGAGCGATGACAATACAATAATTTGATAAAAGCTTGCATTTTAGTTTTTTAAACACAGGCCTACTCGCTATCTTTTGACAACTACGGTGCAGCGTTATGATCGCCTCTTTAAAATACATTGCGGCTTTCGTATGATTGACTATTTTTATTTAAAATATATAAACCGTAATGGATGTTGACGTGACCATCAAAACGTTCACACATTCAAAACGTTGTACAGCGTAGTTGTCAAAAGTTACGAGTAGACCTATGGGATGCAACTGAGGAAAATCGGCCAAGTGCGAGTCGGACTTGCGCACGAAGGGCTCCGTACCAGTATCTATTATTTATTTTACAATGCTTTTTAGTACCTATTTGTTGTTATAGCGACAAGAGAAATACATCGTCTGTGAAAATTACAACTGCCTAACTATCACGGTTCATGAGATAGCCTGGTGACAAACGGTTGGACCGCAGACCATATAACCTAAAGGTTATATTGTCTGTGCGAACAGACAGACGGACAGCGGAGCCATAGTTTAACCCTATGCGCATGAAACCCTAAAAACGCTCGGATGACGATGCTGCAGTATGTTACCAAGTTGATAGGTTGTGTTGTATAATAGAGACGTATAAAGCACACTAAAGAGTCGCTCTTGTTGACAATGATCAAACATACCGATAGCGGATAGCCAGCCATCTGCATACGAATTACGCAATTTATGCATGGATTATGCAAAAAGATAAAATAAGTTGTGAATAACCTTACACTTATTTGGTAAAACGATGGATTAATATATAGAATTAATTAATTAGCTATTCAATTTGATTGCGTGATTCGCTTAGCGTTCTGTACCAGAGATATACTATTAAACGTAGATGGAGAGTATTAAGTTTAACAACGAAATATACAGCGTAACTATAATCTAACCACCCCTTCGGAGGAACGTCATTGGTTATGCTATAGGCTGTTTATTCCTTTACTTTCCTCCTAATGACAAATCACCGTGTATTGAAAATAGAAAGCAACATAGGCAACACTTCGAACGCAAAAATTAAAGACAAAGACAAAGAATATTTATTTGCATAAACATGTGTGTTAAATGGATGGATAAAACATTGAGACATACTGTATATATATATATAAATAATCATATAAAGGCACTTCAGTAAAAATTGTTTATATATTATACTATTACATCTAATTCAATTAAATAATTTCAATCAATCAATGTAATAAAATTTTATATGATGGATGTTTTGTAAATGAGTTTTTGTAATTTTATGACATATAGATGTAACTAGCTGTTGCCCGCGGCTCCGCCCGCGTTAGTGTCGATCCCTCGGGAACAGTAGAATTTCCCGGAATCAAACATACCCTATGTCCTTCCCCGGGCCTCACACCTCCATACCAAATTTCATCCAAATCAGTTCAATGGTTGAAGCGTTAAAAAACGACTTTCACATTTATAATATTAGTATTAGTATGGAAGTATGGATATTATTTATACTTCTAAGTCCGGAAATGAGAATATTTCTATAAAACCTTTACCCTCCCATTTTACCCCTTTAGGAGTGAATTTTGTCCATTTCACCCACATATATCTTTAATTGTAATCGAGAACTTACATACCTATTTATTTTCATACTTCATAGTCCAGAAATGAGAAAATTTCCAATTTCCAAACATACTTTACCCCCCTTCTGGGGGATTTTTTTCCAGTTGACCTACATATATCTTTTTCAATTGATATCGTGAATTTATTTACCTATTTTCATACTTCTAAGCAGGGCTTGTTACCGGTACCAAATTCCCATTATAAGTACCGGTAAGTACCGGTATTACTATTCTGTTAAAATTTTAACGGTAATATGAGGTACCGGTAATCTAGTATTTAACGGTAATAATATTGTTAACAGTTAACGGTAATTTTACCGCTACTTGTTACCGGTACCAAATTCACATTATAAGTACCGGTAAGTACCGGTACCTCTATTCTGTCAAATTTTAACGGTATTAAAATTGCGTTCATTTTACCGGTACCTACGCATTGTTGCCGTCTACCGCATGGGACTCGCTCGACTGTAAAAGTGCCGCCCTATTGTGGGCCCCCGCCTCACGCCGCACATGCACAACACGGCAACGACACACATTAACGAAATGATAATTCCCAATACGAGTACCGGTACTAAGTACCGGTACTGTTTACCGGTATTTGGTACAAGTACTTCTTTCAATTACCGGTACCGTCGTTTCATTGAGGTACCGGTACCAATCCAATTACCGGTACCGTTGTATTATAGAGGTACCGGTACTTGATTTTTACCGTTACCAAATGTACCGGTACCAAACCAATTACCGGTACTGTCGTTTCATAGAGGTACCGGTAATGGATTTTTACCGGTATTCCAACCCCTGCTTCTAAGTCTAGTAATGAGTAAATTCCTATACTATCTTTACCCCGCTATTTTACCCCTTCAGGGGAAAATATCGTCCATTTTACCTACACAGATATTTTTAATTGCAACCTAGAACTTATATACTTATTTTCACACGTCTAAGTCCAGAAATGAGAAAATTTCCATACAAAGTTTATACCACCCACCCACCCCCATTTTATCCCTTAAGTAGGGAATTTTGCAAATTTCATCTACCTACACACATCTTTTTTAATTTTAATCGAGGACTTATATACCTACTTTCATACTTCTAAGTCCAGAAATGAGAAAATTCCATATAAATTTTACCCCTTTAGAAGTTAAATTTCTTAAAAATACTTTCTTAGCGCTCACTCACATCATTAAAAAACCCCTGTACCAAATTTCAAGTTTCTAGGCGCAGCAGTTTCGGTTTGTTTGCCGTTTGCTCGCGGCTATGCCGCCGCCGTTAGTGTCCATCCCTCAGGAACAGGAGAAATTACTGGGTTATGGTATTGAAATGTGGCTGGACTTGTGTTGGGATATATATATATTTATATCTATAGATATTTTTGGTAAAAATCATTGCTCTACTGGAAATATCCGGCGAGGAATCAGGGGACTACGCTTGTATGGAAATATGGCCCTACCGCGCCACCGGCCAACGCACGTTTGGCAGAAAATTAACTCACTAACTAAATAAATCACTAATAACTCACGATATTGTCAGAAGACAATGGCGTGTGCTGTAAAGGTTCGTCCAGAATTTCAAAGGATAAACCAAACTAAAGCACTATACTATATCTCAATGAACTGCTACTACAGTCTTGAAAACAAGAGACAAACACACCTATGTTTGTCTCTTTTTTTCAAGACTTCCATAACGAATTAAAAATAGATGCTACCTACATTTAACGTTTCACTTTTTATGGTCCATCTACATTTAATAGTATATCTTTGTTCTTAACTAATGTATTTTTCTCTTAAAAAAAGAACTTTTACAACAAACGTCGGCGATATAATTACCCGTGGTTACGGTACGATTCATTTCTTATAATACTTTAATAGTCTTCTACGATATTATATTTTGAAGTCTGAGTCTGACACATGATAGGTCTCTTTAAATTTTTCATCTGCCCCATTGTGTCGCATAACAATTAAAAATCAATGTGTGCGTTTCTTTGCTTGAAGGATTCTATATTAAAGAATCATTTTTTTTATACTTTTACAAACCTTTTAAGACAAACACGAGAATTTTCCAACCTCTTCCTGACGGATAGTCTGACACAACCATCATCGAAATTTGAACAAAATTACTCTGCTTGATGTGACAGATGTGTGTCAGGTATCAGTTTTTTAAGTCAGAATGTCAAATCAAAGTTCAGTTCATTGACCACCACGATCTGACAGCGTAAATAATCGAACTGGTGTAGGTGCCGTACTGATGTGTAAGGTAAAAAAACAAGATCGTAGAAAGACCGCTTTCTCCGCAATAAGAATAAAAAAATATAGGTTATTAAATAGTTTCTATGAATCTCTTTTATTGCTACTTACCGTTTAGAAATGCTGTTATGAATATTGGGCGATCATCGCTTGCATATGTTTGCTTACGTAAGGTTTAAAGGAATGTCCACTTTGATTTGAACATTAATCTTTTACAATGATTATGATGTGTGATAATTGGAATCTTCAACTGTTATGATGAATGACAGATCATCCATTGTTACGGTCGGTATTGAAACCTGCTGAAAGATACAATAGGCTAGGTTCGTAGGTCAAAATATACTAAGCGATAAAACAAAAATATTAGACACGAATTTTTGCTTTTGTCAATTGAAAAAAATATAAAGATAAAGCGCGTCAAAATTCATGAGTGGTTCGTGACGTCAGAGTTTGATAAAAAGTGTAGCAAACTGTAATGTCACACGGACGGAACTTTAACAGGGTAAGTACATCATTATTATTTTTTGTTTAATTGACAAAAGAAAAAATAAGTTAAAATTAAATTCTCAATATTTTTTGATTTTCTAAATGACGGACTAATTGCATTTGCTGGAATACGGCTACTCAGAAAATGTTATTTTACAGCACACAAACCTTAAGTAATATAACTAAATTCATCCATCATTCTACATTACCAGTCAATCGGAAATAGCAATATGAGACATATTAGTGTCTATTACATGGTTTTCTGTGTAGGTATAAAGTAACGTGCCATATGGCGAAGCATTAAATGCCATTCATTGAACCGGACATGGCAAGATGGCACAGCTCGTGTCCGCTATTTTGATACAGAAGCCTTTGTTACAACATCTGTTCAACATCAAAAAAACTACTAGCGTTTCGGAATGGTACAAGTATTAAACTTATATTTTAACATTCTTATTTGCGCAATTCTTGCTTAAGGTCACAAAATGCCACTGCAGGTTTCAATTTACTGTTCACACCGGATAATACCTATATTGAAATATTTAGTAGCAACACATAACGGGACTAGTTGTCTTTACACGCTTATTAGCTTCATTCACCACACACATATGTTTGCTTGTTTGTTTGTAACCATCTTTTTTGAATTCAATTTTGTTTGACCCATGTTAAACTTTGTAGACGTATCAAGGAGCGATGACAATACAATAATTTGATAAAAGCTTGCATTTTAGTTTTTTAAACACAGGCCTACTCGCTATCTTTTGACAACTACGGTGCAGCGTTATGATCGCCTCTTTAAAATACATTGCGGCTTTCGTATGATTGACTATTTTTATTTAAAATATATAAACCGTAATGGATGTTGACGTGACCATCAAAACGTTCACACATTCAAAACGTTGTACAGCGTAGTTGTCAAAAGTTACGAGTAGACCTATGGGATGCAACTGAGGAAAATCGGCCAAGTGCGAGTCGGACTTGCGCACGAAGGGCTCCGTACCAGTATCTATTATTTATTTTACAATGCTTTTTAGTACCTATTTGTTGTTATAGCGACAAGAGAAATACATCGTCTGTGAAAATTACAACTGCCTAACTATCACGGTTCATGAGATAGCCTGGTGACAAACGGTTGGACCGCAGACCATATAACCTAAAGGTTATATTGTCTGTGCGAACAGACAGACGGACAGCGGAGCCATAGTTTAACCCTATGCGCATGAAACCCTAAAAACGCTCGGATGACGATGCTGCAGTATGTTACCAAGTTGATAGGTTGTGTTGTATAATAGAGACGTATAAAGCACACTAAAGAGTCGCTCTTGTTGACAATGATCAAACATACCGATAGCGGATAGCCAGCCATCTGCATACGAATTACGCAATTTATGCATGGATTATGCAAAAAGATAAAATAAGTTGTAAATAACCTTACACTTATTTGGTAAAACGATGGATTAATATATAGAATTAATTAATTAGCTATTCAATTTGATTGCGTGATTCGCTTAGCGTTCTGTACCAGAGATATACTATTAAACGTAGATGGAGAGTATTAAGTTTAACAACGAAATATACAGCGTAACTATAATCTAACCACCCCTTCGGAGGAACGTCATTGGTTATGTTATAGGCTGTTTATTCCTTTACTTTCCTCCTAATGACAAATCACCGTGTATTGAAAATAGAAAGCAACATAGGCAACACTTCGAACGCAAAAATTAAAGACAAAGACAAAGAATATTTATTTGCATAAACATGTGTGTTAAATGGATGGATAAAACATTGAGACATACTGTATATATATATATAAATAATCATATAAAGGCACTTCAGTAAAAATTGTTTATATATTATACTATTACATCTAATTCAATTAAATAATTTCAATCAATCAATGTAATAAAATTTTATATGATGGATGTTTTGTAAATGAGTTTTTGTAATTTTATGACATATAGATGTAACTAGCTGTTGCCCGCGGCTCCGCCCGCGTTAGTGTCGATCCCTCGGGAACAGTAGAATTTCCCGGAATCAAACATACCCTATGTCCTTCCCCGGGCCTCACACCTCCATACCAAATTTCATCCAAATCAGTTCAATGGTTGAAGCGTTAAAAAACGACTTTCACATTTATAATATTAGTATTAGTATGGAAGTATGGATATTATTTATACTTCTAAGTCCGGAAATGAGAATATTTCTATAAAACCTTTACCCTCCCATTTTACCCCTTTAGGAGTGAATTTTGTCCATTTCACCCACATATATCTTTAATTGTAATCGAGAACTTACATACCTATTTATTTTCATACTTCATAGTCCAGAAATGAGAAAATTTCCAATTTCCAAACATACTTTACCCCCCTTCTGGGGGATTTTTTTCCAGTTGACCTACATATATCTTTTTCAATTGATATCGTGAATTTATTTACCTATTTTCATACTTCTAAGCAGGGCTTGTTACCGGTACCAAATTCCCATTATAAGTACCGGTAAGTACCGGTATTACTATTCTGTTAAAATTTTAACGGTAATATGAGGTACCGGTAATCTAGTATTTAACGGTAATAATATTGTTAACAGTTAACGGTAATTTTACCGCTACTTGTTACCGGTACCAAATTCACATTATAAGTACCGGTAAGTACCGGTACCTCTATTCTGTCAAATTTTAACGGTATTAAAATTGCGTTCATTTTACCGGTACCTACGCATTGTTGCCGTCTACCGCATGGGACTCGCTCGACTGTAAAAGTGCCGCCCTATTGTGGGCCCCCGCCTCACGCCGCACATGCACAACACGGCAACGACACACATTAACGAAATGATAATTCCCAATACGAGTACCGGTACTAAGTACCGGTACTGTTTACCGGTATTTGGTACAAGTACTTCTTTCAATTACCGGTACCGTCGTTTCATTGAGGTACCGGTACCAATCCAATTACCGGTACCGTTGTATTATAGAGGTACCGGTACTTGATTTTTACCGTTACCAAATGTACCGGTACCAAACCAATTACCGGTACTGTCGTTTCATAGAGGTACCGGTAATGGATTTTTACCGGTATTCCAACCCCTGCTTCTAAGTCTAGTAATGAGTAAATTCCTATACTATCTTTACCCCGCTATTTTACCCCTTCAGGGGAAAATATCGTCCATTTTACCTACACAGATATTTTTAATTGCAACCTAGAACTTATATACTTATTTTCACACGTCTAAGTCCAGAAATGAGAAAATTTCCATACAAAGTTTATACCACCCACCCACCCCCATTTTATCCCTTAAGTAGGGAATTTTGCAAATTTCATCTACCTACACACATCTTTTTTAATTTTAATCGAGGACTTATATACCTACTTTCATACTTCTAAGTCCAGAAATGAGAAAATTCCATATAAATTTTACCCCTTTAGAAGTTAAATTTCTTAAAAATACTTTCTTAGCGCTCACTCACATCATTAAAAAACCCCTGTACCAAATTTCAAGTTTCTAGGCGCAGCAGTTTCGGTTTGTTTGCCGTTTGCTCGCGGCTATGCCGCCGCCGTTAGTGTCCATCCCTCAGGAACAGTAGAATTTCCCGGAGCAAAAGGTACCCTATGTCCTTCCCCGGGTCTCAAACTTCATCCAAATAGGTTCAATGGTTGAAGCGTGAAAAGAAGACAGACAGACAGACTGAGTTACTTTCGCATTTAAAATATTAGTATGGATAGGTATAATGCATCATCATCATCATCAGGTCCTTTTTAGTCTCCACTACAGGAGTACGACCCTCCTTCCTCCTCACTTCACCCTCATTTTGATGGTCTGAGTCACCCCTTTATGGGTCTAAAACGAAAAAAAATTCACCGTGTATATTTGCAGGCAAACTAATGCCTTGAGTTTATTCAAATGACGGTAACTTTTTTTTTAATGAACCGATTTTGATGAAACAAACGTTAGATGTTTTGCTAAGTTAAAACAAAGCAATTAATGAAAGTTCGAAGTAAATCGGTTCAGTATTTTCGGTGATAATCGTGATCATACATACAGACAGACAGACAGACAGACAGACAGACAGACAGACAGACAGACAAGAAATTCCAAAAAATTTTTTTTGCTTTCTATTATTTTTTTTAAGTGTCCCTCTATCCATTTCAGTCAAAAATTCTAAATGTACAGACAAAATATTTTTACTGTTTTATTATATGTATAGATAGATAATTTGAAATAAATTATATTATAATTATTATTTGTATCTCTTTTTGAGTCACAGGAGTTACCCCGGTCCTTTGAGAGGCTTGCGTGGGGTTAAAGATCTAACACGTAGAGGCCCTTTAGAGAAGTTGATGTAATAATAATAAAATAATAAAATAAATCTTTATTTTCCTTCACAAAGGTATTTACAGTGAACATGTTTGTAAATTTATAATGTAATAAAGATATTGCTTCACAAAGTTCCCTGCAAAACCTATCTTTGTGAAGGACTGGTGCCTGAAGTAGGTTTCGTCAAAAACCTGTAACACAAGTCACCAGATTGGGTATATTGGGATGTAATTTGGGTCTCCAGCCAGAACCCGGTCTTGGCCGGAGGAGAAACTATTGCATTTTAAAGAGAAATTACTGGGTTATGGTATTGAAATGTGGCTGGACTTGTGTTGGGATATATATATATTTATATCTATAGATATTTTTGGTAAAAATCATTGCTCTACTGGAAATATCCGGCGAGGAATCAGGGGACTACGCTTGTATGGAAATATGGCCCTACCGCGCCACCGGCCAACGCACGTTTGGCAGAAAATTAACTCACTAACTAAATAAATCACTAATAACTCACGATATTGTCAGAAGACAATGGCGTGTGCTGTAAAGGTTCGTCCAGAATTTCAAAGGATAAACCAAACTAAAGCACTATACTATATCTCAATGAACTGCTACTACAGTCTTGAAAACAAGAGACAAACACACCTATGTTTGTCTCTTTTTTTCAAGACTTCCATAACGAATTAAAAATAGATGCTACCTACATTTAACGTTTCACTTTTTATGGTCCATCTACATTTAATAGTATATCTTTGTTCTTAACTAATGTATTTTTCTCTTAAAAAAAGAACTTTTACAACAAACGTCGGCGATATAATTACCCGTGGTTACGGTACGATTCATTTCTTATAATACTTTAATAGTCTTCTACGATATTATATTTTGAAGTCTGAGTCTGACACATGATAGGTCTCTTTAAATTTTTCATCTGCCCCATTGTGTCGCATAACAATTAAAAATCAATGTGTGCGTTTCTTTGCTTGAAGGATTCTATATTAAAGAATCATTTTTTTTATACTTTTACAAACCTTTTAAGACAAACACGAGAATTTTCCAACCTCTTCCTGACGGATAGTCTGACACAACCATCATCGAAATTTGAACAAAATTACTCTGCTTGATGTGACAGATGTGTGTCAGGTATCAGTTTTTTAAGTCAGAATGTCAAATCAAAGTTCAGTTCATTGACCACCACGATCTGACAGCGTAAATAATCGAACTGGTGTAGGTGCCGTACTGATGTGTAAGGTAAAAAAACAAGATCGTAGAAAGACCGCTTTCTCCGCAATAAGAATAAAAAAATATAGGTTATTAAATAGTTTCTATGAATCTCTTTTATTGCTACTTACCGTTTAGAAATGCTGTTATGAATATTGGGCGATCATCGCTTGCATATGTTTGCTTACGTAAGGTTTAAAGGAATGTCCACTTTGATTTGAACATTAATCTTTTACAATGATTATGATGTGTGATAATTGGAATCTTCAACTGTTATGATGAATGACAGATCATCCATTGTTACGGTCGGTATTGAAACCTGCTGAAAGATACAATAGGCTAGGTTCGTAGGTCAAAATATACTAAGCGATAAAACAAAAATATTAGACACGAATTTTTGCTTTTGTCAATTGAAAAAAATATAAAGATAAAGCGCGTCAAAATTCATGAGTGGTTCGTGACGTCAGAGTTTGATAAAAAGTGTAGCAAACTGTAATGTCACACGGACGGAACTTTAACAGGGTAAGTACATCATTATTATTTTTTGTTTAATTGACAAAAGAAAAAATAAGTTAAAATTAAATTCTCAATATTTTTTGATTTTCTAAATGACGGACTAATTGCATTTGCTGGAATACGGCTACTCAGAAAATGTTATTTTACAGCACACAAACCTTAAGTAATATAACTAAATTCATCCATCATTCTACATTACCAGTCAATCGGAAATAGCAATATGAGACATATTAGTGTCTATTACATGGTTTTCTGTGTAGGTATAAAGTAACGTGCCATATGGCGAAGCATTAAATGCCATTCATTGAACCGGACATGGCAAGATGGCACAGCTCGTGTCCGCTATTTTAATACAGAAGCCTTTGTTACAACATCTGTTGCAGCGTCATATTACAGGTACGGAAATTATAGGGATTTTTCATCGCGGTTGTCTAGTTTGTAATTTTTTTATAATCACGCATCGAGGGCTGTCGTTTTTATATATTTTGCATGATAAAGGTAGGTCCGCGAACGAGCAAGCTAATCATCTCATGGTAAGAGATCACCGCTGTCCATGGACAACTGCAATACCAGGGTGTGACAGGAGACTTGGCGGCCTTTCAAGGAGTTGGCGGAAGGAAGTGAGAGTTCGTGGAAGAATGGGCCTCTGGCTCCGTCACTTACTGAACGAAGCATAGCGGTAAAGCTTCTACTCAAACGTTGATTTTCTGTGAGAGTGTGAAGGTCCATTCATGCTACTAGCTAAACTATTTTTTTTACAAATAAAAACTAGAATCGTAACGATTTAGAATTTTAGAATAGTAAAGAAGTATTTATAATGAAAAATACGAGAAAATAATTTAAATATCATTAGGGAATGTGGTTCCTACTACGGGTTTACAAATACCACGCATTTCCGCACCTACCGGTTGGTTAGGCTTGGCGGCTTCGTGCAACCTTTATGTCGTTGCACGATAGCGAGTACCATATTGGATAGCCTTATATTATTAGTACCTTTTCGTCCGCGACTCCGCTCGTGTTAATGTCGATCCCTCGGGAACGGAACTCAAACATTTTCCGGAATAAAACGAAGCCTATGTCCATCTCGATATCCTAGACAATACGTATGCAAAATTTCATGATGATCGGTTTAGTCAAACAAACAAATAAACGATCACTCAACTTTCTCATTTTCGCATTTAGAATCTACACTGATACCTATTATATGTATAGAGGAAAGATTTGATTTTTTTGATTAAAACTAACGCGAGACAATAACATTATTTATATGTGAATTACGGGTTACTAACGTACGAAGTCAGCTACAGGCCGACATTTTGTCTATCAACATGTCGACATGTTATCTATCAACATGTCGGTCTGTAGCTGAATTCGGACGTGAGTAACCCGTAATTCACATATAAATAAAGGTTTGATTGTTTGTTTATTACTGCACCGATTTAAAAAATTCTTTAATCATTATAATCATACCTGCTGGGGCCGACTGTGGGAGCAATCAACGAGATGTTGAAGGTATGTGAAAGGTTTGCAGACAAACATGGACTTACATACAATGTAAAAAAATGTGAGTACATGATCTTTAAGGCCGCCGGTAAAAGTCCTGAGAATACGTTACCAATAACTTTGAAGGGCATAAATTTAAAAAAAGTGAACTCTTTTAAGTACTTGGGACATATCCTTACCGACGACCTCAAGGATGATGCGGATGTTGAAAGGGAGCGGAGGGCTCTGGCGGTCAGAGGTAACATGTTGGCCCGTAGATTCGCCCGCTGTAGTGACCAAGTCAAAATAACTTTATTTAAAGCATTTTGCCAGGGTTTCTACACGGGAGGTCTATGGGTCTACAGTACCAAAAGAGCGCTGGATGCCATCCGCATCTTGTATAATAACATTTTTAGAATGTTATTGAGACTCCCTCGTTTCTGTAGTGCGTCAGAAATGTTCGTTCAAGCAAGAGTAAACGGATTCCAGGCTGTGATGCGCAAAAAAATGGCATCCTTGCTACAGAGAGTGAGGTTGAGTGTCAATAGCATTCTAAAAACAGTCGCAGATAGACCGGGTTCGCCTATAATGAGGCACTTTGCAAGAAACCAGGTCGGTGGCTTTATTTGGTGTGATTTAAAGACCCGTTCATACCTAGGCCCGGCTTTAGGTGCATAGGTACCTCTTATAGGTTACATGTTAACTGTATACTAACACTAGCCGTAAGTCATTGTATTACTAACAAAATTGGATCTAAGTTATCTGAAATAAAGAAATTTTAATTTAATTTAATTATCCCTTATGAACTTAGGCTTTAGATCTTATCTTCGGTGGGGCTAATTCAGAATCGATAGCACGTCTAACCTTTGGGTTATTTTGTACTTGGCTTTAGATTATACCTATACCTATATCCACCCGTGCAAAGCCGCAGCGGGCCGCTAGTATTATTATCTGTGTGATTGGACCCTATTTACTATATAGGTAGTTTCGCGTAAAAATCATGTTAAATATATAGTAAGGACTAGCTAAGTAAGCAGATTACTACCTTTTCTGTAAGCGTAGTTAATTGCAATCCGTACACAATTTATAACTTCTTGAATTTAACGGTAAAAAGCCTTTTATTTTTTATTCTCACATCAACATATCAACTTTTTTAAATTATGATTTTCCCAACCAATCATTTACTTTAATCACCTGTAGGTAGTTTGAAACTGAGAGTTAGGTATCCCTAGTAAAAGTAGAAAGTGAATGTTCTGATTATGAATTTTATAGCTTAGAAAATCGTAGAGAAACTATAAATAAATGCATTTTTCAGTTGGGTACAATTATAACCTTTATTTGTAATTAAATCACCGTACCGTTTCATGCTAGTCTGGGAACGTAGAATGTGCCAGCTGCTTATCTTCCCGTGTAGACCGTAGAAGCCGATCAAGGGAATAGGCAAAAATCTAAAAAATCATGACAATAGGCGATGTGGTTAGCAAGCAGCCCATCGCTATTTTGATTCCGTTTTCCGCCTTCAGGCCCAACAACACGCTAAACGTGACGTTTTGGTCTTATGACCTTAAGCTCTGTCTACCCCGTAAGAGATAAATACGTGATAATATGTATGTATATTTTGTAATTAAATCACCGCAAGACAAGATATAAATGGCACTCACTTATGGCGTATTAACGCAGTTTATTGCTCTCCTTTCAAACGCGCAAGCGCGAAAGTTTCTCACGTCTGAAGGCCGAGATGTATTTGTAGGTACTCCTACCGCTTATCGTAAGCTTATCTACGAAGTAACAATATAAAATAAATCATGATAGTCGTACTAACAAGGCAGGTAATACTATCACGGCGTTTCGTAATATTGTTCGTGTTCTTGGTTCAGTCGTAAAAAGTCCACCGCTGGACAAAGGCCTTGCCCAAGGATTCTTGGGAGGATATTGTTAAACTCACCACGCTTGGCAGACGGGATAACGAACGTAATTTCTAAGGTTTTTTGTGCTTGTGACGCTGCTGCCCATGAGAAGCATTTTAAAGCTGGGGAGGGATAGGAAATTGTTGGACCTGGGAATGGAATGAAAGTAAAAGTATTGGGTGAAGGTATACTACTTACTCAGATGCGTAGGAAAAGCAAGTAGCAGGTCGGGAGGCAGGGTGCGCGTACCCTGTACCATACTTGCAACCACCGACACCTCTGACATTTTATTATTGTCATTCGCATTTATTCGGTTCGTGACTGCGCCCGCGCATGTACGAAACATTATCGGCGATTGATAAAGGCTATAAATATAAAGGTGAAAAATTTATTTTCGAATCGTTTCAATAGTTTTTTTGAGTTTATCCATTCCATTACTAACAAACACATAAAGAATCAAGTCTTTCATGATGAAAAACAGGTCACTCACGTGCTATTGGTCAGAAGCCCATTTTAGTCATAATGTCTTTATCTCACGTTAGTTTCAATGATGTAATCAAGTATTTTCTCTTCATAATATTAGTACCCAACAAAATGGAAAACCCTAAAGGAATACAGAATTGTAAGAAAAAAGCTGATAACAAAATAAAATTAGGTTTCCCATATATATAATGTCGCAATTTCTATGGAAGGTAATTTTTTTTACCTTTTTACCTTTTCTTCTTGCAATTCTGAATTCCATTAGCGATACATATTCCCTGATTTCAATATAGCTAGGAGGGTCAGAATCACGTTGTAGAGAAGTACAGAAATAAGATGTGAAGTTCGCTAAATAAAATAACTTGTACATTTGGTGGTTACCCTAGTACGAAATAGGTACTAGCTCTAATCCACTTAAACATCTACATTTACATGTTTACGTTTTTGTCTTATTCTTAAGTGTTGTCAAATGTCATCTTGTAGAGATTTCACTCTATTATAATCTCATGCTACTGTTATTATGATATGCAAATTCTACAAAACATCGACTGATCAATATCAGTCGATGTCGTTCTGACTGTTCAAGATCATCGATAATTCTCTCTATTTGCACGTTTGTTTTAACAAAACAATATCTATAGATGCGTGATTGCGTTCGTGGCGTAGTGGTTAACACGCCAGCCTGCTACACGAGGGGCTTTGGGTTCAATTCTAAGCGCGGAAAAATATGATTCCTCCATCTGTATTATATAATATGTAAAAAAAACCCTAGCCGATCCTTGAAGAGGTGATTCAGCCCATCGATAACAACTTTTCCTAAGGGATCGAAGCGAAAAAAATGGACATTTCCAAAAATAATTTTTGGCTATATATAATCTACGGGCTAAAATGCCCCAAAGACCGGACAGGGTTTCGTTTACATACTGTATATTTACCTACGGTTCTAAATCTACTCAAGGAGGGTTGACGTCAGGCACGAGACCGGCCGTTAAAACTTGCCAAATCATATTACGCCATAGCTGAGGAAAATACTCAGATAAGGAGGAATTTCATAAACACAAACCTAAAATAATGATATATTCTAAGACTGTGATATCTACCCTGTTATTTGCATCCCATTTGGCAGAGCTCTCTGATTACATGGATGAGTTGTGTAATGATGTGTATTACCCATGAAGTTTGATGGCATCGGCTCGAGCTTACTGGCGTGTGGTTATTCTCTTTTTACTCCGTAACCATGGCATTGATGTCGAATGCAACGATCCCGAGTGTGTCGAATCGATTATTATTGGATTCCCGGCATGGGGTCTGATGGGATAGTTAGACGCTGAGTGTCCTATTCTCAAATAGTTCAATTTTGTTGTGTTCAGTTAGCATAAGGTCCAAGTTTATAAATATCCAAGCAGCAAAACGTCACATTCGCAGTACGATAATGTTTTATCTAGTAATTTATTAAACTTGTAGAAAATGGCCGCATCTTGTTACCCATTAACCTCTAATCTAAAAGATTAAGTTACTTACTAACTCTATTTACTCCTAACTCTATTTTATATCTCTGTATTAAAAAAAAATATGCTTCGGTCATATATCAAATTTCTAATTGACGGCAAATCTCTGAATATAAACAGAAAACTAATCAATCAGAAACATAGATTTTACAGAATATAAAGTAACCGGTGGCCTTGTTGAGAGTTAGACATACATATTATCACGTTACTGGGTAGACAGAAGCTAAGACCTTAAACCCACGATTAGGGTATAGATATGGCAAAAGATTTAAAATAGTGATGGGTTGCTAACCTATTCCCATTTTGACATGCTCTTTAGATTTTCGCCCAATCCCTTGGCCAGCTCTTACGGTCTGCGTGGAGAATTAAACTTTTTGCGAAATGGACATTCTGCGTGCTAACCCTCGATGGCCCGTCGTTTCGTGACTCCTGCGCAGCTCTCGGATTCTAATAAACTCGACGTCAGGGAAAGTTGTGGGAACGCAGACAGATCACGTTCGAAAGATACAGATATGGGTTTCTATTCTAAGGATTTCTCGTTTAGTAATTTGCATTGCATGAAACAGTTATCTATTATATTCTATTTAAGGGCCTTCGCTAACCAACAGAACCTGCCAATTGGCTATAAGAGATATATCATGATTAATTCTGTTGACTATGGTAGTAAATCAACTATTACATTGTTGTTAACCATTCTACTGCGTAGAATCAGGGAAGCGGACACAGAACAATAAATTTTATTAAAATACGGGGACTTATGTTTGAGTTAACTTGAGACTTATTGACGTTGGCTTGAAATTGTGAATATTGTCTTACTAGCTTTGTGGCCTAGTGTTCGTCATGCCACAATGACCCGGGTCGATCCCCGGTCAGGTTAAGATGGAAAATCATCTTTTTCAGATGGACCTGGGTCTGGGTTGTTTATCTTTATATGTTTTTACTTAAAGATATAGTATCGTTGAGTACTATCTTATAATACAAGTCTCGAACTTACTTTGGGCTTTAGCTTATGAGAATAAAGTGTTAAACCAGTCAGCCTATCTATCCTAGTAACAAGTCTATTAATACCGCGTTTTGTAGTACGTTGTTGTTGTTTGTGTGTGTAGGTGGCCAACACTAGTGTAAAAAAATTCAAACTGCCTAGAGGCATCTGACAAAGCATAACAACTGTTATCAATGATTATAGCCGGGTGCCTTCCAAAGCATGGAATGTTTAAATATAGATGATAATAATGATATATGTTTATAGTGATATACAGCATTATTTAAACCTCTGAGTTACATTGAAATCCTGGAATCAGAATTTCTAATTGAATACAGAATTGCAAAAAAAATGGTAAAAACGAAAAAAAATTATAGACTTACCATACACATGCGGCCAGCTGATTGGCGACTTTGTATAGGAGATCTATTTTTTTTATACGTTCATTTAAATATAGCGCCTAGTTTCAAATCACGTTGTATAGGTATATAAAGATTTATTTGACAGTTGAAAACTGTAATCTTCAAACATAATATATTACTAACATTAATCACAATCACTTCGAAGTATGTCACTACAATCGTTAAGGCGTTAAGTCCAATATGTCCCCGATTCAGCAGAATCTTACGCGAATAGAATATCAATCAGATGGCAGCCGTAATCCTTCCACAATGCAACCTTTTGGATTTTAATTGAACATTCAGTGACATTTAACTTGTTGACATAACGTGTGTGTAATTCAGTCAATTATCGTAAGAATCATAATCTACGTGGTATTTATTACTTCTCATCCTAATCCTAACTCATATTATGAATGCGAAAGTGTTTGTTTGTTTGTTTGTTACGCTTTTAAGTTGTAACTACTGAATCGCTCATCAAGAAATTTTGCATACACGTTATCTGGGGTACGGAGAAGGACATAGAGTACATTTTATCCCGGGAAAAGTAATGTTCCCGAGCGATCGACATTGACGCAGGCGGAGCCGCAGGCGAAAGCTAGTAAGTACATATTATCATCTTTATTCCTTTCGGGGTAGACGGAGCCTATGGCTATTAGAACCAAAGGCAACGTTTAGTGTGTTGAGTGGCGTATTAAATCATCTGGGGCTGGTTCAGCGAATACGTTCTTAGTGGCTTACCTCCCCCCACTCCCTCCGCTCTTCTGCTCCTGGCTGGGCCCCCTAGGATCGGGGGCCCGTGGCATTTTGCCAACATGCCACCCTGTAGTAACGCCACTGGCATTGGTGGGCGTATAGACGGAAAACGGAATTAAAACAGTGATGGGTTGCAAACCGTAGCGCTTATTACCATGGTTCCTTTAATTTTCACCCATTTCCTCGACCGGCTTCTACCACAGAACAACAAACACATTAGAAATGTTATTATGCGTGATTTCTATGAAAACCGGCGTCGCCTCATTTCAAGCATACTATCAGTTATCACAATGCAATATGTAATGCAACGCAACACAATACTTTTAATAATATTTTAGATTTACTGGTTTATTAGTTTGATGATTTATTAGTTTCACTTGGACTTCTCAATTTACACGTTAGATAAGCACACGTCGGCATTTTTCGATTTTTTTCCCGTAAATCTCACTTTTGTTCCTTTGACGATCGCGGGACAAACTACTTAAGTGATTCAAGTGAGCTGATCGAGCGCATTGTCAGCGCGCGTGCTACGCCCCTTGCCATTTCTAATGTCTTTGTTGTTTTATGGCTTTTACGTTCATCTTGAGAAGAAAAGCAGCCGGCATTGTATGTTTTTTCTTTTCTCCCATACCAGCATGGAACAGTACTTCTTTGACAAGTAGATACGGAAATGCCAGCTATAATTAAAAGTTGATTTTATTAAGAGTTATAAATAAATATATGGTTAGGATAAGACTATATAACAATATCATGTAAGTATCTTTCTCTCGCAATAGCTTTCCTTATTACTTAGAAAATTACTGAGGCTTCATTATTAGGCATGTGCTATTAAACATAAAGTGTACGTTATGAGGTTTCATCACATTGCAGATGCAATGTGCAAACAATGCAAACTTTAGAAATCTCTGCGAAACTGCAGTGCAATACATCAATATGTTAAGAAACCATGACCGCATAGATTATAAAAAAAACCGTACCATCTATAATAACGACAAGAAAATCATGTATGTTGTATGGGAGTGACCCTTTAATATTAATTTTATTTTTATTTAATTATTTATTTCTATTACTAAACATTCTGTGAATATTTCAAGCGTCTACTTGTTGCGGTTTCAATATCGAGCAAAAAAATCACGTTTGTTGTATTGCCCTCTTAAATAGTTATTTTATTATATTTTTTGTTATAGCAACAACACAAATACATCATCTGTGAAAATCTCAATTATCACGGTTCATGAGTGTATCTCATGAACCTGGTGACAGACGGACAAACGGACAGACAGAAGGACGAGCGATATTAATAGGGTTCCGTTTTAACCCCTTGGGTACGGAACCCTAAAAAATTAGTCTACCAAACACACAAATATTTTTTTTTTACTTAAGTCTAGTGCTCCGTACATGAACAGAAAAAATGTGTTTGAACTATACATATCTTCGTCGCTTTGCTTATTGCAGTGTAGGTCATTTCGATTCTCTCTTATAAAACGTCTAGTATCTTCAGTCTTCAAAACACGTAACACCTGCTTATCATACAGAACAATCTCATCGCAAATCGTGTCCAAGTGCAATCAGCATTACCGTCCACCCACACAGCCGCGTAAACCAGCAAACAAATGATTTCGCTTTCACGGCGGAGACACAGCTGTACAAATCGCTTACCATTCAAATACAAGCCGATTTATCTTGTTATGTCTGCGGTCCGGACAGGCTTTACGGAACCAGTGGAAAGCTCCTATCTAGCCCTTGGATCGAGGTATTTCTCGAAGCGCCACAGTTTTGAGGCGCACCTAATGAGGCGTTCCTTTTTTATTGCTCGGAGCGCACCTTTTAGTAGCGCTCCCGATAGCAATTAAAAATATTTAAATTTTATTCCTCGAAGCGCACCTATATATATAGAATAACTAGAATAGAGATCGGATAACAATTAAAACTCGGTATTTTATACAATTTGCAAAAGCTCTATACTTCTTGAGCAAAGATTGGTGTACGTTTACTTCATGCCCTTCCCTATTTATAAACATGGGTGCACTTCGAGGAATAAAATTTAAATATTTTTAATTACTATCGGGAGCGCTACTAAAGGTGCGTCTGAGGAAAAAAAAAGGAGCGCCTTATTACATGCGCCTCAAAAAGGTGGCGCTTCGAGGAATACCTCTTTGGATCTCACCTTTATTTCCCACAGTAATTTAACGTGAACGCTTGATAATTGTTCAAATTATTATGCAACAGCTGTATATGTTTCTACGGCTATTAAAAGGGTGTTAAGCAGAAGATCAAGCAATTACTCGGTACTATTTGCGCTTAATCGTTAAATTATGGGAAAATTAAATCTTTGTAATGCAAACTCGTTAAAGTGGGAAGATATTATATTTTGCGAAACTGGGCAATTAGTACTTTTGATGTATGATACCTGAACATTTTATATGCCTGTGTAGCGTGTTTATGCCAAGTCTGTTGAAATCAAGTAGAAAATTTATACATTAATTTATTTGACTCACGATTCTGCTCAGGTAATACACTTCCTATTGTAATCATATCATCTGACAACGTGGTAAAGTTATGGCTACTCGTCGCGCGATCGCAATAGACTTTCCCTTTGGCAATCACGTATTTTATCTCCCTAGCCCTTTGCTTCCGCTTACCCTTTGCTAAATGCTCTATTTCTATATAAATAAAGATACAATGGATGGATAAGTAGAAGTTCCGAAGTATTTCACAGTATATTCACTGTCCGATCCTTGAAGAGGTGATTCAGCACGTCGATATGACCTATGGGACCAATGCTGGGAGCTCAATTTTTTTTTGACATTCCCATACAAATGTAAAAAAATATTGACCGTACGGCCGAACATTATTGTTTGGAAAAGGACGGACAGAGTTTTCTTTACATATTGTATATACATTTTGGTATATCAGTCGGCTTAAATTTTCTATATCACAATACATGGACTGAAATTTCAAGCCTTGAAAGTCACGGTGTATACATATATGGTAAAAAGCTGAGTCGAAAGAATTATAGATGACTTGTACAAGAAGTGAATAAATAAGAAAAATTAAAGAAAAAATTAAATTGATGAATTATGCAAGACTAGTATATGTGCATAGTTAGTGTATGAGTGTAATGGAGTCACAAAGCACGATTCAATTGAAAGCTTCCGAATTCGGTGGTCGAGCGATTCTTATACATTTATACTTAATAAAAGCGTGTGTGGTAATTTTTCATCGATCACAACTTGCTTCCTGTCAAGACTTTAGCTCCTAAACTGAAACATTAAGCTGTTTCAAATTCAAATAACTGGACCTTAGTCCAGTACATACATACATAAAATATACATATATCTACTTTTTATTTCAACAGGACCTATTACGCACCTGACACGTTGAACAGCAACATTGAACCTAAATATAAAAGACCCCAACTAAAATTTAGTTTAAATAAATAAAATATATAAATATATATGGACAAATCAAACAGACACAGTTTTGTATCAAATTGGCCCAATAACCAACTTCGATATCGTGAAAAAATTATCGGCTCTTTCATACAAAGTGGAATATCTACTTGATTTTTTTTTGCAATTTCTGAGTTGGTCCCATAATGAAAGTTGTTCAGATTTGTGGTCTGAGTCACTCCTTAAACGTTTGCTAATGAATTCAATTTCACCCTGTAGATACTATACACCATAGACACTAACTCAGTGATGACGTCGACCATCAAAACCGCTGATTAATCGATTTTCATAAATATTACCTATAATTTTTTATGTTTAAAAAGCCTAAAACAAAAACTAGCGTGTCGTTATCTTAACATCTGCTTGAAATCAATTCTTTTTAATTTTTAGGGTTCCGTATCTGAAAAAGAAAAAACAGAACCCTTGTAGGATCACTTTGTTGTCCATCTGTCTGTCAAGACCCTTTTTCTCAAGAAAGCGCTTTTCTTCTTCTTTTATTAGGCGCACAGCTAAGCATTGGAATTAATTGCCTGCGTCTGGATTTCCGAGCGCATATAACCTGAATCTTTTTAAAGTTACAGTGAATAGGCTTCTTCTGGGTGAGCTCGCTCGATCTTAGACCATATCTTTGCCTTTGGTCTAGATTATGGTCAAGAGTAAACCCATTTAAAATAAAAAAAATGCGTGTTTTTTAAATTGATCTTATATAAACTTGTACATTTGTAATACTGCATTTGGTAACAAACAGATATGAATCAAATTGTTAGTAGGCTTCACCAATGCTCCGGGTTGCAGATCAATACGTACTCGCAAAGGTCACTCAGGCCATAAATCTGGACCACACTCCTCTCGCGGCAGATCGATGGCCTTTACAAATGAAGCTGTAACATTTATTTGCATAATACATTACAGATTTATCTAATTCGCATAACTTTCGATTGCTTTGTTCGAATAGAACTAGTTTTGTAACATGCAAATGCTATTTTTAAACTTAGTTGGAATAGCGTCCAAACTTCTTCTTCACTTTTCACTTCAATAACTTACATTTCTTACTTTAGGTAAGTAACAATACTTTGCCAATAATGTTTTCGTTATTGTTACACATTAAAATTAAACCACTTAATATGGTTTTATCGCGTTTATTACTATAGCTGAAGAGTTAAACTTGGAAGGCTGAAGAGTTTGTTTGTTTGAACGCGCTAATCTCAAGAACTTCTGGTTTAAATAGGAAAATTATTTAAACCAGATTTTGTGTTGGATAGTCTATTTATTGAGGAAGGCTTTAGGCTATAAAACATCACGCTGCGACTAATAGGACCGAAGCATCAATAAAAAATGTTTTAATAACGGGGGAAAATTATTTATCTATACTAATAAAAAACGAATTAGTCATAATAACATAAATTGCCGCGGACGAAGTCGCGGGCAATAGTTGGTAATGTAATAAAGGCGATTGGACCGAATAAGTGATTCAAAAATATAATGTCAGCTCAGGCTTCATTTGAACTACAGGGATTGAGGTATAGTAGGTAGTGTGTCATTGAAAGACATGGACTACAGAATGAAATAAGACGAGGACTTGTCGTGTTTTGATACACACATTTTTTGATAAAAATATTATGCATAGATCTACTAAAAAAGCATTGTCTTTCAACTGCTCCATAAGGTTCTTTTCAACGCTTTGACAGTTCCTTTTTGGTTCGAGTAGCTAAGGTGTGGAATGAACTGCCTGCGTCTATATTCCCAAACAAGTACAGTCCCGGGACATTCAAAAGTAGAATAAATGGGTATCTCTTGGATAGGCATGTAACATCCTCGTCTTCATCGTCACTTACCATCAGGTGAGATGGGAGACAAATGCCTAATTCAAATTTTGTAAAAAAAAAAAAAAAAGCTCCAAAAAATAAACAGAAAAGCATAGATTCGTGATTCCATAAAATAGGTATTTCACTGTAAGACTTTCACTCGTTTTTCACTTTCATCGTAAAAAACATTTCTAATTTTCTACGTAAACATATAATTTCTATCTGCCAATAAAAATGGGCGAGGCGAGTAGGAAATATAACTTCAGCCAAGTATAAGCAATTAAAAGCTGGCTTTTCTTGCAGCACGTTTCCCTGTAAAGGCAGGTTATGCAACATTCTCCAACTATGGAGACACTGGAATTCTTATCGCGCCTACGTAGATATAGCTTTAATGCCGGAAAAATACGGCTTAAATTGGCGGGTTATTAAAACGGGTACGACTACACTTACAACATAGATCTGTAGTACTGCTAGGGTTTGCACTTGATAGGCGACCACGTTTAGCCGTGTGGTATCCGGCAGATAGCCTTGTGGTATCCGGCAGAGTAGAATAGGACCACTCCAAGTCTTCCCGTGGATGTCGTAAAAGGCGACGTAGGACAAGCGAAACAAAGCTTATAAACATCTAAGAGACCTCTCCAACCCGTCTGGCCAGCGTGGAGAGTGTAGGCCAAGTCCTCTGGCTGCTCTGGCCAAGTATGGCCCTAGTAGTACAGAGAGGGTCGTGCTCCTGTAGTGGAGACTAAAAAGGACCTGATGATGATGATGAGGCGACCACGTACCGGCAAACGCAGCATCGGACACCCTCCGACTTGCCAACCAAAGATTCAATTTTTAATTCATTTTATAGTCACTTCAAAGTACATTACGTTTTATATACGAAAGCCGCAATGTATTTTCAAGTGACTTTTAAAATGTAATCCAGTGTAACGATTTTATAGTAACTCAGTAGTTAGCAAATAGGCCGGCAAAACGCTGGATGCAGGTCGCTTCCAACCGGTCATTTTGAAAACTTGTTGCTATTTCCGTTTTTACTCGCGTACGACCACGGCTCAGCTCGTATTGATGTCAGTCATTAAACAGTTTTGTACCCTATGTCCTTCTACCGTACGTACCCCAGGCCCTAGGCAACGAGTATGCAAAAAAAAGCGTTACAAACAAACAAATTTATTTTCGCATTTACAATATTAGTTAGAAGTCACAGTAGTCAGTGTTTTGGATGCAAAACGGTTGGTTCCAACTTCCATCATTGTATGGTAGTCGTTACGTCTATAGCTTGATAAAATCTGACATCAGTGTTGGCCACAAGTCAAAGTTGATTACAAGGTATATAACCTTCCTTCATTTCAGTATTATTTGAATTATAACATATTCTTTTTTTAATATTTCAACGTCAGTGCTAGATATCGTAGGCCCAAAACAAATCATATTAATTGTCTCGGAACTTCCACATTTATCCTGTAGGGTAACCCTAAGTTCCAATCCACACCCAAAGCATAGTAAGTGCAAGAAACTAGTAACATTATGCTTACTTCTCGCTTATTTATACTTGCGGATACATAACTCTCGGCATGTGTCTATGATTTATTATACTTAGTTATGCGCACAAATATACACACCCATTAATTTAAAAACAAATTAAAGAGCGTTATTTGCAGAACTTCACTATAATTTCTTCGATATGAAAGTCAATGAAGACATATAAAGATTTAAGTAAATATAATGATATGCTGCCTAAAAAAAAACAGCTTCCCAAAATATCTATTCAATACACAAGGTACTATGTAATCTTGCTTACTTTCATAGGAACTTTGTTTACATGCATTACTTACTCGTTAAAAATCGGTCAAATGTAATACGTAAAGTTTATAAGGAATTTTTCTCTTTTCTGACCTTAGAAGTATGAAAAAAAGTACATAAATTCTAGATTTGTAATGGATGTACACGTATAAAATGAAAGTCCCACGTAAGTAGGTATATAATTACTATATATTCTGAATCGAACACACGAAACTTTATACAACACCCTTACAAAAAGTGACAAGCATTAATTTATTTAAAACACCAGAGTCCTGGGTAAAACCTTTTCTCCAGAGCCAAAAAAAAAGGTCTCTTAATAAGTGTCCCTGAAGGAGAAAAAAAGAGGGGGGGGGGGGGGGGGGGGGCTAGTTTGTATGGAAATTTTCTCATTTCTAGACTTAGAAGTATGAAAATAAGTATATAAGTTTTCGATTACAATTAAAAAGATAAGTGTAGGTGACTAGACAAAATTCCTCCTTAAAAGGGTGAAATAGGGTAAACTTTGTATGGATATTCTCTTATTTCTAGGATTACAAGTATGAAAAAAGTATATAAGTTCACGATTAAAATTAAAAAGATTTGTTTAGGTGAAGTGGCTGTCGTCTTTTCACGCTTCAACCATTGAACAGACTTGGATGAGATTTGGTATGGAGATAGTTTGAGGCCCGGGGAAGGACGTAAGTTACCTTTCATTCCGGGAAATTCTACTGTTCCCGAGAGATCGACATTAACGCGGGCGGAGCCGCGGGCGACAACTAGTACGCATATAAAGATGTGGTATCATAGTTGGTGGCATAATTAAAATAATTAGTTATAATTTCTTTAGTTATAATAACACATTATGTCATTGTTTGATAACCTACATATACTAAAAAAATTAAAAAGATAAAAATTACGTGATTGTATGGAATTGTAAATTACTTAATTAGATATTTAAAAAAATATTTTATTTGGCACTAAATATGTCTAAATGCTCTCCAGTTATAATACTTAAAATAAAATGTTTTGATGGACAGTCTTTCTCAATGTGGTTGAGTCAGTTATATTATCAATTACTTATACAATCCGTGAGAGTGAGCGCAAACTATAAACAAGCTTTCTTAAAAAGTAACCGAGTGCATAACTCACAATCCTTGCTGAAATTATGTCACTTTCTATAAAAAAATAATCATTTATAATTGGTTCTTTTTCTTGAGAATAATCGTAGACATATGTGCCATGAAGGTACACTTGTGTGCGATTTTATCAAAACTCAAGACCTACTGCTGCGTGTAATTTTTCCCGTAGTCGTGCAAAACTGAAAAAAAATAATGGTTATGGGATAAGGTTACATGATAACGGTGGAAGAGACATAAATGCTTCACAAGCCGACGTAGGCCGTTCGTGCCTCTCTATCACTTGTTTCGCGCTCTCGCTTTCACACATAACGTGACATTTTTGTGTGTGCAGGCGGCGTTCATTGATTTATAAGAAAATTGCTGATACTTCTTTTCTAATATGGGTCGACTATAAGGTAAACTCGTTGGTTTACCTCACAGTTAACTAAGTCGATGAACAAAAAAAAAAGTTAATTTTCTTTTAATGTTTGAGAACCTGTGTGATAGAATGTGCAATATGCTTTTGCGATTAGCAAATTTAAGTGCCTCATTAAAATGTTTCTCACAGTCGCATCTTCCTAGTTCGTTTTATTCGTTGCGTAATACACGTCCTACTGGCTACTGGGAGCCAAGATCTTGGTGAGATTGTTACAAATGCGCTGCTTTTTAGGGTTCCGTACCCAAAGAGTTAAACGGGACCCTATTAATTTCGCTCCGCTGTGCGTCTGTCTGTCTGTCCGTCTGTCACCAGGCTGTATCTATCTCATGAACGGTGATAGCTAGACAGTTGAAATTTTCACAGATGATGTTTCTGTTGCCGCTATAACAACAAATACTAAAAAGTAGAAAAAAATAAATATTTAAGGGGGCTTGTACTTTTTGCTTGTTTTTGCTCGATATTGATAACGGCAACAGGTAGACGCTTGGAATATTCACAGAATATTTAGTTATGCATTCACTTTAAAAATAAATAATTAAATAAAAATAAAATAAATATTAAACGGGGGCTCCCATACAGCAGACAAGATTTTTTTGCCGTTTTTATAGATAACTGTACGGAACCCTTCGTGCGCGAGTCCGACTCGCACTTGGCCGATTTTGCTATGTGGCTGATTATTTGGTAACATAGTAATAAATAACAGTGGTGTGTTACTGATTGTTTGATGCTTCGAAATGTTTCTTCAGTTGCATCTTCCTAGTTTGTTTTATTCGTTGCATAACTCACGTCTTACTGGCTACTGGGAGCAAAGATCCTTGATGAGATTGCTTATTATATCACATGTACAATACAACATAGTAATCAATAACTTTAGTGTAATTGATTGTTTGATTGCTTCTCACAATCGCATCTTCCTCATTTGATTTATTTGTTGGGTAACTCGCGTCATACAGTGGCTACTAAGAGCCACGATTTGGATGTGATTCTACCTATTGTACTATTTTTCCATGTCGCTCTTCTTAGAATGTAACATAACAGTCAATAAAGTTTTATTAAATGTCAAATTAAGTTTATGTATTTAATGTTTAATATCCTTTGTAGATACTTTGAAATAGTTCTATCAAACAGCAAAAATTTTAATGAAATATTTACGAATACTTATGCTATTTGCTACATCATTTATCGGTGGCTTTAATATATTTGAATCTTCTTTGTTTGCTTTTACTACTTACTATTTCATCTTCTTATTGACCTCTACTGATACTTTTGTACATAATAAATTAATATTTGCAACAGTGTCTGCGACTCCGGTCATAATATATCCAATAGTAATTTTATATAAAAAAAAAACAACTGGTTGCATGCACCCCGGGAATGCCTGCAGAAGTGAATACTCGCCTTTGCGGCGGTCTCAGGTCACCTGTCCGTCTTACGAATTTTCAATCAGGTCACCATCCTCCATCCACCCATCCCTACAACCCTAAAGAAGGTTTCACTTCAAAAAATAAAGAACACAATAGAAGATTTTTTAATATTGTTTTTGTTCTGTTTGTGATATATCAAATAAATATTCTTTCTTTCTTTTTTGTCTTCTGTATTTCAATAGATATAATCATAGAAGTATGAAGTCATTTTTTTTTAAATCTATCGATATAATAGATTTTTACCTATACACAAGTTTTATTTTTCTTGGCATCGCATTCCAACACCACTCTAATTGCACGCGAAGCACGTGAATACACTCAGTCTCATGGCCAACGAGAATGCAGCACGTGAATACTGGTCACTGGGACACCATCGGTCATCGACAGATCTGCCAAGTCATCATCATTACCGGCTTATTGAGTGGCTCTCTAAAGAAGTTATAAAATTCTTAATTCTCTCACAGAATTAAGACCATCTATTCTTTCTTTTTCTTAATTATTGTAAATTGTGCGTCACACACTTGCGAAGAAAAAAACAGCATGAAATGCTAATTTAACTCTGAAGTCTTAGCCACAAACATCGATAAAATCAAAATGTTTATTCAGAAAATAGGCCTTTGCAGACATTTTCACATCAAATCACATTTTAAAGGATCTAATTAAGTCCTAATTATATTATTAATTAATGTGCAAAAGCCACAGATTACTAGCGTTTCGGACAGTTAGCGTTTCGGATAGCCTATAAAACTCGCTTGGAACACTAATTAGGCTTGGACAAATCGACCTCTTATATAATAAAGGTTAAATTTAAAAAAAAATTAGAGTGGTAAAAACGACTGATGTGTTAACATTTCATACATGCGCAGTTCAAAAACTTCTGTCTTATTATTACCCTTTTCAGAAATTAAAGCTACCTATATTAGCCCTTCTTTTTATCCAGTCGAAATGGTTTCCTTAAGATTATCTTGACCAATTCGGGTCATTTCGGGTACGCTCATCGGTCTATTGACCTCATTGAGGTCTTCAACTGTTCAGGTTTTCAACTGTGGGTCAGAATTAGTCAAAATTAAATATTTTTATCTATCAGTGTATCAAAGGCTACCTGCGTTCATATATGATACTCGCACGGGTGCAATGTAGATAATAATATGAGGCATATAAACGTTTCTCTTGAATCACTCTATCTATTGCTGAAAACTGCATTAAAATCAGTTGAGCGAAGAGCGGAAGCAACTTTATTTTTTACTATGTATAGATTTTGTTTAAATATTCGTTACATTGATACCAAAGTTATTGTATCATTAGCCTTCCATTGTACCGGTAGCTTATCGGTACATGTATATTTTATTAAATGATAATTTAGCACATAAAGCTAAACATTGTTTTAGAGGTTAAAATTTGTCACGCTCACGCACTTTTAAAATACGCGCGGAAAGCCTTGCCACGTATGTTACGAGTATAAGTGCCGTTCGTGGCACATTTCCTTATTGCACAGGGTTCAATATCAAATAGGCTAGTTTCCTAAAAAAATATAATTAGTCCGTCAGTTAGATATTCAAAAAATATTGGACACGTATTTTTTCTTTTGTCGATTAAACAAAAAATGATAAAGATAGCCCTTTGAAGTTCCGTGTGACGTCATAGTTTGCTACGATTTTTAGCAAACTTTGACGTCACGAGCCCCCACTCCTGAACTTTGACACGCTTTATCTTTATTATATATTGCTTATTTGACAAAAGAAAAAATACGTGTCCAATATTTTTTGATTATCTAACTGACGGACTAATTGTTATGTTATTATTACGACCCAGGAAACTAGCCTATTCCACCAGATCGGCATCCTTTTCCAGAAGTCTCAGATGTCAATAGGTCTTCGTTTTTGTTTGTTCAGAGATATTGTGCTGAGAGGCTGTGCCTAGATCGCCAGCTTTTTATTAGATCGGAGCATCGATCGTTATTGACGGTGCATGCTTGGAAGTCAAGTCTCTAAATGCTGGTGTTCCACAAGGTTCTGTGTTATCGCCCAGACTTTTCATTCTGCGTATCAATGACACGTTTCTCTAGATATTTTTTTCTTCGCGTGTGTACCTACGTCTACGTGTTGTGGTAGCTTTCTTCCACTATTTTTCCCGAAGCTTTGACCTGAGTTCCTTTAAAAGACGTATTTATAAATATCTATCTAAGAACACTTGGATTTTTAAGACGAACCTTACGATACCTTAAGGCGATACCACTGTAAATAAGGTCGTTCTGTTTTAAACCTTATTTATCTCGCAAAATACTTAAATTAGGAGTTTCAAATCTAAGTAATATGATTTTTGACTATTTCATCTCCAAAAATAAAAGATGAAAACACGTTTTGATAAAATTTTCTCGATAGAAATATTTTTTGAAAAATGGTCTTCGTTCGCAGTTTTTGTTATTGTAGCTCAAATGCGACGAATGAAATAATGATTTTAGATTAAAAGATAGGTTATTAGTAATTCATCAAAATGTAAATATGAAAATACAATTAACCGGTCTGATTTTATATAAAATAGAAATAACGAATTTGGCGCTTACGTTTTTTTCTTTGAGCGACTCGAGACTATCTCCTATCTCATCATTCACGGGCTAAACCGCCAAGCGCTATCCCTTGCGCGCACTTGATCAGTCCTTTGCCGAACGAAGGTACCAAACATTTGAGGCCTCGCCTTAACCTGTTAAGTGTAGGTGAGTAGCATGTATATGTTTGTTTTGATTTTTCTAAAAGTAAAGGATCTAAATTAGAAAGTTTTGTCAGGCTAGGAAGTTGGTGTGTAAGGGTGAGACTGAAGTTTTATCTGGATTATTTGATGTCTGTGATTAATCCATTTGATCTTGTAGCGGGCCTTGCGGCAAAATTCCAACTAGATCCCAGGTATCCATGTGCATTGCACTATATGCTTGTAAAAATAAATCACAAAAAACGCTACCTTAACTGTCGAAATCTATCTATTCTTTGGAAGATACGAAATTATAAAGAAATTTACAACCATACATAATACGCACGCAACACATACCCTTTTTGGCAATCAGGTAAAAATATCAAGATTAGAATTAAAAAGATTTTTTCTCATACTGGTGACACTGGCCACATACTTTTCTCGTATACTCGTAAGAGCTGTAACATATTCCCTAATTACACAGGCTTCAATATCGAATTCCACCGCATCGGTCTCACATTCTCGAAGCTCGCGCTAGACGGTGTCACAGATTACCGGAAATCCTATTACATCGCGCTGTTAACAAGCGTAAGCAGCTAAAGCAATTACGGTAATCTTTTTCTACAATATAGAATATCAACACTTTATTTGAAAAATGTTTGGAAAACTATATTTATTATCGATCCCCTATGGAATAGAACACTGTCCCCGCGTCGCTATTTTCTGACACGTATAATTTAGAAATTTTTAAGGCAATCGTGAATAGGTATTAAGTTTGCGATACCACCCTAGACCTCATTACACGCACTCATAATAACAATGTTGTTTTTTTAAAGATTTTTCAAGCTGCTTTATGGCATCTGATATAGCTACACGACTGCCATCTAGAGATGACAGCGAGATATTGATATGCCACTAGGGGTCACCCATCCCAGTTGGGACCGCGCCCAGGGTTGCTAAACATTTAAAAATTCCCTACAATTAAAAAATATCTCTAATGAAAAAAAATACTTTGCCAATTAACTATAACATGTAACTTTTTTATTAATATTTTATTTCCTTGTCTTTTTCTTCAGGCATCATCATATATCTCTACTGTTGAGCAGCAAAGCCTGCTTGTGAACTTCAGTGTCGAACTATATATGTAGGTATCAAAAGAAAGTGAAAAGAGTCAATATACACAACTGGGTCCTTAAAATGAAACTGTAACATCAAAATAAAATTATTAAATAAATACCTTCAGTAATTATTTGGGCAGGAAAGTATTGCGACCTCTTAAAAATTATATCCAGGCTGTCTCATCAAGGTGAGTCAGTGGGGAGAAATGTTTATCGACCTATAGGAGATGGAGAAAAACGGTCGAAGAAACAATAACACCCATTTTAGAGAAAATACAAATACTGCGTTCAAGATTTTCAAAACACCCACAAACGACCAGGAACAGCATCTTGTAAATTTCGAAAAAAAAGTGTTGTTAATGGGGTACTTGTTTTATTGCTAAATTGACAGTTTAGACAATGAGCATTAAATGTTTGTATGACACCATGAACGAAAAAAATCAATAAAAAGCTTTATTTCATGATTCAAGAATCTAAAAATTGTAGCTATTTCCGTACAAAATAAGACTCGGTCTAAACCTTAGGTACCTACTTTAAAGTTATGGTTACTATTCAAATAGCTTGATGAGTATTACTAGATCTATAAAATTGTTGTGGCTCGTTAATCGAGCTTGTAATTTAGCATAAAACTCCTATAAATGAAGTAAGAGGGACTTTCACTTAGTATATAAGGCTTGACAACTTTGTACCATTTTTTTTTTTATTATTATGAATTTTGCACGTTCTATAAAGGGACTAAGTTTCTTAGAAAGATTAATTTCTGTCAGTCTGATCTGTCAATTTTGGTATTATAATAGGAACCCTCCGAACAATATTTTTTATTACGACATGGCAATTTTTGAAAATTTGTACTTGCAGTTTTTATTTTCTCAAAAATCATTGTCATGACTCCTTTTACCATTTTACTTTAGGCATCTCCTATAGATAAAAAATCACCCCACGGTCCCATCTCGATCACCCTGTATATCTTATCGACCTCATACACCTAAGAAAAATATCGGCTTACAATTTCGAAGTTATTACAAACCAATATAAAAATAGTCTCCTTTTTTGGAATTCGATTGAAAATATCAAATTTCAACCTCAGAAGTGGGTCATTCTGTTATACGTACAAGCGTACCTACACTTGCAAAATGTCACGATCATTGGACAGGTGGAGTTAAATAAAAGCTTGCAAAAAGTCGTTTACAGTATTAGACTCGGGTTACACCGTTATATCACCTGCAAAATGCAACATCGGTGACACACTTTACGTAACCATATTAGTGAATCGAGCAACAATCGATTAACTATCACGGGTTATTCTCTGACTTGGTATGTGTGTCCAGTTGGTGTAACTTGATTAATAGTACAGTTAATGAAGGCAAAAATCAGCCACAACCTCCGATTTCGTTGAACCTCCATAGATTTGGATAAAAATTTGGGATTGAGTATGTTTTACCCTCTACTTCAAAAGTGACATATGCTCGTCTTGCGCTTTTTGCATTTTAGGGGTGAAATTCACCCCTATGGTTAAAAATGGGAAAAATGAAGATTTAACCATTCCGACTTAAGACGAGCCCTCAAATGTTTGGTACCATCGCTCGGCAAAGGACTGATCAAGTGCGCGCAAGGGATAGCGCTTGGCGGTTTAGCCCGTGAATGATGAGATAGGAGATAGTGTCGAGTCGCTCAAAGAAAAAAACGTAAGCGCCAAATTCGTTATTTCTATTTTATATAAAATCAGACCGGTTAATTGTATTTTCATATTTACATTTTGATGAATTACTAATAACCTATCTTTTAGTCTAAAAATCATTATTTCATTCGTCGCATTTGAGCTACAATAACAAAAACTCTGCGAACGAAGACCATTTTTCAAAAAATATTTCTATCGGGAAAATTTTATCAAAACGTGTTTTCATCTTCAATTTTTGGAGATGAAATAGTCAAAAATCATATTACTTAGATTTGAAACTCCTAATTTAAGTATTTTGCGAGATAAATAAGGTTCAGAACGACCTTATTTACAGTGGTATCGCCTTAAAAAATTGTGTTTAATTAGATAAAATACATGTGTTTTAATATTTATATGCCTGCTTTTAATTAATTTTTCAACCCTTTTAGCAACCACCCCTTAAACCGAAAATATTTTTTTGTATTTCTGAGTTCTAAAATCGCATATTAACATTACACAAACAGTTTGTTTATATGATATAAGGTTTGGTTGATCGTGAAATTTCATCCCTTAAAAACTACCCCCATACTGCAGAATCAGTGTAAAAATTGGTTTCAAAAACTTTAACCTATTAAATAGTACATTACTGAAGTGAAATCTTATTAACTGAGAATTAAAATATTTATTTATTTATTACATCATTTTTCACCCTTAAAACTACCCCTTATCATAATAATAAAGGAATCATTTTTTTATCAGCTTTAATTTGAATCGTTTTTAATAGATAAGATAAATCTATACTATAATATTATATAGCTCAAGAGTTTGTTTAAACGCGCTAATCTCAGGAACCACTGGTTCAAATTGGAAAATTCTTTTTGTGTTGGATAGTCCATTGAGGAAGGCTTTAAGCTATAAAACATCACGCTGCAAGTAATAGGAGCGAAGCATCAATAAAAAATGAGGAAAATTATTCATCTATACTAATTCATCACAATAACAGAAATTGCCTCGGACGAAGTCGCGGGCAACAGCTAGCTTTTATTAATTTATTTCAAACTTTTCTTTCACTTTCTCTACCTTCAAAATACATATACAAATACCCATAAATGTAGTTTCCCTATAATATATGCATACCAAATCTCTGCTCCAATTTTTTTTCCAAATAAGTATTATTTGTTTTTTTACCATAACTCAGTTAATTTTTAAGATATCAGGTTCATCCAAAAACCATTTGAAAGGTAATTTTAAGAGCTATAAGATCATCATAAATAAAAAAATTTAAAGGCTATATTTTTTAAAAGATAAAGGGTTAAAGGGTAGCGGTTACATAGTTCTCGCAGTAAAAGTTAGGCTTTGAACATCTCTATCTCGGTTATTTTTCATCCTATAAAAATAAAAAAGAAACCAAAGTCTTTCTTTAAAAACTTTCTTATCATTTTTTACGAATATCCAATATTTTTGAAGTTATTTTCAAAAGAAAATGAAATTTACGAAAATTTGAAAAATTTAGATTTTATTAAATCATACTTTTTTTCGAAAATAAGCACTCTAAATCGGAAAATTTTTGGAGGTTATCACTTATGCTAAAAAAAAGAAAGTCCTTTAGGGATATTCAAAAATTTGAATTTTTGTAGAAATGGTGAAGGTTTTATTTTCGTTTTTTCCAAAAAAAATTGAAAGTGTCATCTTATTTTTATCATAACTTGCTCAATTTTGATGCTATTAACTTTTTACAGTGCTCATTAGAAAGGTATTTTAAGATACTTTAAAAAGAGTTCAGGAAGTATATGGCATAAAATTTCCCGGTTTCCCGTTATTTAAGTTTGAATACTAAGATTGAAGTACTCACCGAAAAAAAATATACATAAAATTACCTATAGCTCAATTTCAATTAATATTAGAAGGTTTTTCAAAATAGGGATTTGTTTGTTTTTTTATTAGCTTCAATTTTAATAATTACACATTTTTTGTAAAAACTCATAGTTTTTGAGTTATTTATGAAAAACCGCTTTAAAACATGTATTTTTATGACGAAAAATCACAATCTTTGATCTTTAATAACTCAGAAAGTATTGATTTATTCCAAAAACTTTATATAACAAATTTTGCTTAGAATTTATCTCTTCATCGATTTCTGGAGTAATATTTATTAAAAGAATTTTCACCCCTGAGAAGGGGTGGCATTCATCCCCAGCGCAATAGCGCCAGTTGGCACTATGTCACTTTTGTTTCTTAAGGTATCCCCCACCTTCTCACCAATTTTCATGAAAATCGATGGAGATTCAACGAAAACAGAGGTGAAAACCTTCATTGACTGCACTATAATTAGATTTTGCCATTGTAAGCTTTTTTAAACGTTCTGTTAGAACACATTTAAGTTTAAAATAACCTGTAGGCAAAGAGTTCAAATTTAAATGTACACATTAAACCGAAAATGTCTGTTAATTCGATGACTAAGCTGAAAGTTATTTCATGAAAGCAAAAATGCAAGTTTTATGTATTCGACCAAAAAAATTAGGCCATTAAAAAGCGTATATGGAGTTCTGGACGTAGGACTTTTCCAGATCAGCAACTAAAAAAAAGTACTTGCATACCATCTACTCAATTTGTGACTGCCTTTTTGAATTATGGATATGTACAACAGTCTACACAACAGTAAAAGAATTTAAGTCTTATTCATTACACTGACGTACGCAAGACCTGTTAAATCCCTAAATATTATTTAGGCAACTATAATTCCAGCGAGGGATGGATAGGGATCCACTTGTTGCTATGAATTTACTGCGACTATCGATGTCCATATGCCCAAATAGAGCAAAGAGAATAACCCGGTTCACAGCTTAATGGCACCAATCGCATCGATTATTATGGATTAGTGAATAGTGAATAATGAATTATGGAATAGCTATGCTTGTCTAGTTGATCGCTGCTAATTATTACCAGTTAATAGTCACTCGTAACAGATTAAATGTTAATTTATACGTTTCTTTAATTACAGTGATAATGTATTCATTGATGAACGTTTCTTGGAGAAAAGTCTTAATGAATTCGAATCGACGTCAACAAAGACATTCATTCAACAAGTCAGATTTGTCAGGAAGACTATAATCTAACATATCTATAATCATGCATTTTTTAATCTATGTATAATGCTAAGCTATCGTTAGAGTAAATACAGATTTCTAAAAAGAAACACTAAGGAGAAATGCTGCGCACAAAAAAAATTTCGTATCAGCCAGTATTAACATTTTTATTAAGAATTTTGAACTAAAATACTGCATACGTTTTTTTCTCTGGAAACTGATGGAATGGAACTTGGAACAAAAACCCTTAGATACTTAAGATATCAATCTGACGTCCATAGACGATGAATATTGTGGCGGCGCCACAAAGGAGTTTTTGTCGCAGAAAAATATAATCTCGTTACACTATATAATTACGAAAATATTTTTATTTCACGCTATATCGCTCTTGCGACTGACATCTACTAAAGTAATTCTATAACGGCTATCACTTTTCATACGTATTATGTTATTCGACAACAATTTTGTTACATCACGAATTTGTTTTACATTAACTTATTGTCGTTGGTTAATATATTATGGGCTATTATATATTGTAAGTCTTTATATTTTAGAAAAAACTAAGTAGATCAGAAGGAAACTTTCACTTTCGTTAATTGGAAATTCTAATCACAATATGTAAGTTTTTAAATTGTTCTTATTTATTTTTTTCAGGTAAAACCTCCTTCTAGAAGAATGCTGCCCTATTTGTAAGTAAAGATGATTTTCGAAGCCAATATACACTTCTATTTCACGTCCAAAACTATGTATATTATTTCCAAACTCCTTCAGCGGTGATGTAGAGTTTTATATTTTTTATGTTAATTTCAATATTCGAGAAAAGTGGAAAGAAAGAGGGGACGCTTTTGCCTAGCAGTGGAACATAGAGAGCTAGAAAAAAAATCTACTTACGACAGCAAATGCGTTTTTCCAGGTCTAACTAACAATTTCAATGTCCTTTAAATTATAACTAAATATGCGAATAAGAGGAGTGAGAAGGGTGATGACAAAAAATCAAACAGGTACATTGATCTAAAACATGATTACTTTTTAACATAACAACCTGTTTAAATAATTTGTTTGATCCGAGACACCACAGCGGCGGAAATCCGCCGACATTTCGTCAAATCGACTAGTCAATAGATAACGGGACTTATATACTTAAATATGAGGTTCCAGTCATATTTATGTACGTACTAGCTTTCGCCCGCGGCTCCGCCCGCGTCAATATCGATCCCTCAGGAATAGTACTATATAGTAGCCTATGTCCTTCTCCGTACTACAAAGAACTTGTATGCAAAATTTCATGATGATCGGTTCTGTAGTTACGGCGTGAAAGCGTAACAAACAAACAAACAAATAAACAAACAAACAAACTCACTTTCGCATTTATAATATTAGTAAGGATTACATCAGTAACTCTATATATCTATTTTTATCTTTAAATTTTAGTGGTAAAAGTTAGAAATCTTCACCTAAAAAACAACCTAAATTCAAGGCAAGAGTGAATAGGCATTATTTGAGTTTGCGTGTACCACCCTAGACCTCATCGTTGCTTCCCATCAGCCAAGATAGTGGTCAAACGCAATCAAACTATACATAAAAAAATAATGGTTTTTTGTCGGGTGAGAATGAATCTGATTGTCCTTCAGAGGATGTCACCGCCAAACGAGTGAGCTAGGAAAGAACCTGGCTCACTTGTGCTTGGCAAACCTATTAAGTGATATACCTATCTATTATAATGTCAACATTTTTGGAAATTCAAATATGACGACGATAAATCAAATCATGTAGGTCTGGGAAAAAGAAAGAAAGTAGAATGCAGCTGCATTTCTTCTCGCGCAGACCATATAGGCTGGTTGACGGATAGGCGAAGGTCTATCAAAGCATGACATAGGCGAAGCTGCTAGCAATTAATTTTAATTCTATTTTCCACATATGGGGAGTATATGTGGAAAATGGAACAATCAAAGCATCATAACAATCTAAGCGTGACCTTTAGGCGATATAGCCTATAATAGTATTGATATTCATTCTGTATATAATGTATCATCATCATGATCAGGTCCTTTTTAGTCTCCACTACAGGAGCACGACCACGACCCTCTCTGTACTACTAGAGCCATACTTGGCCAGAGCAGCCAGAGGACTTGGCCTACACTCTCCACGCTGGCCAAACGGATTGGAGAGGTCTCACAGACAAGCTTTGTTTAGCTTGTTTTTCCTAAGTCGCCTTCTACGACATCCACGGGAAGACTAGGAGTGGTCCTATTCTACTCTGCTGGATACCATACGGCTAATAGTATATAATGTATGAATGTTTTGCATGTATTGTAAACTAACGTAGGTATCTCGCAATACTATCCATGCCTCTGAACACCGTTTTTGTGGACAGCACACTTACTCCATGGTGCACGGTAAGAAAGTAATAATTGATCATCCTGCGGATTTGCAGAAATTATGATCTGAACTAATAATAAACGACGACGCATACAGAGCGTGAAGCTATGTGGAGCGGAATAGAGACTATGCCAAACATTTTTAACATGTCTATATGCAGCCTCGCCGCTAGCCATCTGCGCGACCGTGCGCAACACTGAATATGGTGCCCCTCTGGCGTAGAGATAGGTATTTTGCTAGCCTTGAAGAAACTTCCAGTCTTGCCGCCCCTAGTTCTCGTTGTTGGCCGTCCCCTAGAGGAGACGCATGGCCCTGCCGCCCCTACTTCTCGCTGTTGGCCGCCCCTATAGGAGACGCATGGCCCTGCCGCCCTACTTCTCGCTGTTGGCCGCCCCCTAGAGGAGACGCATAGTCCTGCCGCCCCTCTAAAGGAGCCGCCCATGCACAGCGCAAACTGCACACTCGCTTGCGGCGGGCCTGTTTGTATGCTTGTAGTCTAATCTAAAAGCATGCAAATCCAATAGCGGCCTCCGTGGAGTCCGTGGCACGGTGGTTAACACGCCACCCTGCTATACAAGGGGTCGTGGCTCGATTACCAGCGTCTTATACTTGTAGCGCATCTATATCCATACTAATACGAAAGTATTGTCTGTCAGTCTGTCTGTTAACTTGTTACTTCACGCTTCAACTTCAGTACCGATTTAGATGAACTTTGGTATGAAAATAGTGAAAGGTCCGAGGAAGGACATTCCGGAAAAGGTGCTGCGGGCAAAAGCTAATAGCGGACAAAGTAGCGGTAATGAGGTAGTAAATGTATATTTCTCATCGGGTTTACTGACTAGATCCATTAAAATATCATTAATAGTTTATACCAGCTTTCGCCCGCGGCTCCGCCCGCGTCAATCTCGTTCCCTCGGGAACAGTACTTTTTCCGGGATAAAATGAACCCTATGTCCTTTTCCGTTCCCCAGATTATGTGTATGCAAAATTTCATGATGATCAGTTCAGTAGTAAAGGCGTGAAAGCTTAAGAAACAAACTCACCTTCGTATATATAATATCATTTAGGATATCACCCATTAAATGCCTATTACCGACTGTAAATCTAGCCGGTTAAACTACAGATAAAACTTAACTTTGATGGTTAATTACATAGAAATAGCCGTGTGGTTTCCAGTGCTATGTGGTTTCCGGCAGAGTAGTATAGGACCACTCCTATTCTTCCCATGGAGGTCGTAAGAGGCGACTTAGGAAATACGAGCTAAACAAAGCTCATAAACATCAATGAGACTTCTCCAACCCGTCTGGCCAGCGAGGAGAGTATAGGCCAAATCCTTTGTCTGTATGGCTCCGGTATACAGAGAGGGTCATGCTTCTGCAGTGGAGACTAAAAGACATGATGATGACATAGAAATATGTAATAGTTAATTTATGTTAAAAAGATATACCTATGTAACAGTTGTTACATTATACAAATTTATGATTAGTATAAGTAAAGATGGAAATATGAATAAATCAAATAAAATAAACTAGCCATGCATGAACCTATTGACAACGAAAATGTGCTCTGTACTTTGTATTTGTGGGTTTTGTACAAAATACTTTTTAATGTCCGACTAGCAGCGGCAGCTTTAGGGGGTGGCGAATAGTGCAATCACCCGGGGCCTCGCTCTTGCAGGCCCCTCGCGCAACAACCTAAGCAAATTGATTGATTACACAAGATCGACTTTCAGCCCTTGCTATTCTTTCAATTGAAAACGACTTAGCTCATTCGTTAGATTATTGTGATTTAACTAAAAATTTTAGTCTTGGGAAAAGCCACAAACATCAATTTTAAAGTTTATCATTTCTGTATTTGTTAATTTTGTAACTATTTCAGTGTAAAATATTTTAATACTAAAATTTTATTTCTTTGAATAACTTTAGCATTTTTCGTCAAACATGACAAGTGACATAACTAAACCAAACAACCAGACCTACTTTTGCATCACGTACTTCTCAGGAAGGACAAAGACCTGCCGCCCGGAGCTTCCCAATGGGTAAGGCCGCCACTGCCGACTAGCAACTTTACTAATATTTTTATTAAGATTACTAATGGTAAAGCATGCCATCATTATTAAATGCATTGACTCTAAACTGTAACCATTAAGTTATGTGTACATTATCTAATAGAGAAATAAAAATATGCCGATGTTATCATGTCCAATATACTAATCTCAGTCACGTACAGCCGACGGTCACGACTAGTGACGAGTCATAACATAATCGTAACACGAGAAGGCTCCGGAAGCACAAATATTATGTCAAAAGCAGATAAACTTACAGAAAGATTTTGAATCCCCTGACAATATTTATATCTCGGATTGAAAATCCCTAATAAATGACAAAATGTTGAACAAAAACGTGAAATATGTAAAAAATTCTAGAACTCCCATAGTTTTTATCTTCACTTTGGGGACACCAGTCCGTAGGGCTTTTGTTACTTGCTGTTTTCTATTGAAAATTCCGATTTCGGATTCGATTTACATAGGCAAAAGCTGGATAGTTGCCTCACTTTTTGAAGTCATTTTATATATTTTAGTACATAAAGCAAAATACTTTATTGCTGGCTACAACTTTGGTTATTTATCTACAAATATATGACATTTAAAAAACATTAGCTTTAATCTTGCCCGTGCAATAGCGATTTTTGCTGACTTCTATTTCTGTGCCATCTATACCACATAAGGGATAGATGCCTCATCCATACGAGTTTCATTGACGATAGAGTCCCCGTCATAATCTTTGATCCCCCGCGTAAGAGAGAAATAAAAAGCTCTCGGCAGAGATTTTCCAATGTACAGTTGACAACATTATTATAATAACTCAAGTTATGCCCACAGGCTTTCTTTGTTTTATTTCTGAAAAAGTCAAGCACACTTAGCCGCCGGCTCTTTTTATTTATCGCCCATTAGGTACCACGTAAGTATAGTTATTTATTCTGTTGTTACATAACATTGTGTAGGAGCAAACGCCTGTCTATTTCTTCAACAAACATAATCTAAACATTAATAAACCTCAGGGGATAATATATATCAATGTTGCACAAAGTAACATACTGTTCTTGATCTTTATTAGATAACAAAATGGTCAATTAGATGATTTCTACTCCAGTAATTAATAGTTCGTCTTCAAATCATCAATCATTGAATGTTTATTTTGATTCTATGTTGTGAAATATGCTCGTGTTATTTTAATACATGTAATCTCGTGACCTAATGGTACAGGTTTGTGTAGTTTGTCGGGATTGTTTGACGGCTGACCTTTGTTTGTTTATTCTGAATTTTGTTTGTTTTGTTTGTTCTGAATTATGCAGTTTTCAATACATACATAGTATCACGTCTATTTCCCTTGCGGGGTAGACAGAGCCTAGGTCTATAAGCCTTTATGGCCACATTCAGCATGTTGGAGGGAGTGTAGATGAAAAAGGAATCAAAATAGTGATGGGTTGCTAGCCGCATCGCCTATTGACATGATTTCGCAGCTTTTAGCCCTCGATCGGTTTTTACGATCTGCGCGGAAGAGAAGCAGCATTCTAGGTTTTTTTCTTCTCTCCCAGACCAGCATAAAGGGTTTTCAAGTTTTGATTCAACTCGGATAAATTGACACAACAAATTAAACAATACTGAAACACGAGACGCAATTTTTTTTTCTTTTTCTTTAATCTATGGAAATCTATGGAGTTAACTAACACGACCCCTTATAGCCCATTAATACCCCTTATAGCATGAATTGTCGGAATGGTCTAATCTTCTTCTTATTCCTCTGTAACTGGGGTGGGAACAGCATGTCATACAAAAAAGGCTTTTTTATTTTGACACTTGACGGATTTTATTTGCCATTTAAGTCTCATTTATCAATCACTAGCTTTAGCCGGCGGCTCCGCCTGCGTCAATGTCGATCCCTCGGGAACAGTACTAACTTTTCCCGGGATAAAATGTACCCTATGTCCTTCTCCGTACCCCAGATAACGGGTATGTATAATTTTATGATGATCGGTTTAGTAGATACAACGTGAAAGCATCACAAACAAACAGTTACAGTGACAGTCCCTTTTTGGTTCGAGTAGCTAAGGTGTGGAATTAACTGCCTGCGTCTATATTCCCAGACAAGTACAGTCCCGGGACATTCAAAAGTAGAATAAATGGGTATCTCTTGGATAGGCCTGTAACATCCTCGTCTTCATCGTCACTTACCATTAGGTGAGATGGGAGACAAATGCCTAATCCAACATGTACTAAAAAAAATCTCACTTTCGCATTTAAAATATTAGTAAGGATTAGTATTAGATGTTTCATCACGCATGTATTCAATTGAACTGATATCGAGCAAACTTAAGAAACCAAAAGTAATAAGTTGATTGATCACCGGCGTCTACTTCATGTTCTCACATATTTAATTTTTATTGCCATCCATTAATAATAATTTATGGTCTCTGCTGCAAACTAAAATGCAATCTGATCTTATTAAAAGCTTTCATTTATTTGCAATGTAGCTTGTATTAATGCTTGTTTGGGTCAAATCTTGCAACTCAATTTTACAGCAGTTAACCCAGTTAAGTAACCGATTGAGCTAAAATATTATTTACTTATGTAGTTTAGATGACAATACAACATTATGAAGCCCATGAGCTGTTCTGACGTTAGAGTCGGAATCGGAAGGTGGCTATTGAAACTCCTTAATTAAACGAGATAAACGAAATAAATTGTTTTTGGGCTAACTGGACCAGGAAAGAATTTTACAGTTTGACGCTCATAAATAAGCTAGTCACAAAAACAGTTGTTTTTTTACTTATTTTCTCACAAATTTGTTTTGTCTGTCTGACGGCACTGACGCACAACCAAAACGACTGTCTTAAAATTTTAAACTGAGGAAAAAGGTTTCTTTCTTTAGAATATACCTGCGTAGATTTTTTTGAAGTTTTGATTAAAACATATGTATGTGTACATATGTATTTAAATACGTACATATGTACTATCACGTCTTTTTTCACGGCGGGACTTACCGCGATTATTTTTAAGATTTGTCTGATATTTTCGCAATATTTCAGCCAATATCTTCACAGATAGTGATTGTGACCCCGACAGCTTAAAATCGTATATCACCTCTTTTTTCGTTGCGAAGTAGAGAGAGCCCAGGTCTTTAAGACAGTTTACTATGTTGGTGGGCATTCGGTGGAAAATGGAATCGAAACAATGATAGGTTGTAGCCCCATCGCCTACTTATGAATGATTCTATAGATCTTCACCCATTTCCTTGATCGGCTTGTACATTATTTATGGCTTGCTCCGTAGCGCAGCGTTCAACACGCCAGCCTGCGACACGAGAGTGCCCGGGTTCGATCCCCGGCCAGGTCAAGATGGAAAATGATTTTTTTCAGATTTGCCTGGGTCTTGGATGTGTATCTATATATGTATTTGTTATAAAATATAGTATCGTTGAGTTAGTATCCCATAACACAAGTCTCGAACTTACTTTAGGGTTAGCTCAATCTGTGTGATTTGTCCGTTTATATTTATTTATTTATTCTAGATGTTTCTTTTCTCCCACATCAGAATGGAAGAGCATTGAAATAAAGAAGAAATTAACCAAACCATGATTCCAGGCAAAACCGCTGACAGCTAGTATGAATGAATGTTACTAATACCTACCAATTGGATGTTATAATGTTACGTTAGCTCCGACCCCGACGGATATCCGCCGATTTTTATAAATGGCTTGTCATAGTGATTGATTTTCAGGTTTATCAATCAATTATTACACTTGAGAGATTGATTTAATTAGGGTTAAAATGTTGGCCTTATTTCATTACGTCATTTTGATGTTGATAATTAATTTCAATCAACCTCGCCTTTTCTTTCGCATCATTTATCTTTTGGAGTGAACAATACGCGTGGGATGAGAATAAAAGTTTAGAGATGACATAAGTATCTATCTATACAGCGTGATTTTTAACCTCCTAGTAATATTGAAATCTGGGAATCAGAATCCCTAATGGAATACAAAATTGCTAGACAAAAGGTAAAAAACGGCAACAAAAAAACATTTGACCTTCCATAGACGTTTGTTCAGCTGATCGGCGGTATGGGAAACCTATTTTTTTTTGCAATCAGTTTTTTTCTTGCAATTCTTTATTTCATTAGGGATTCTGATAGCCGAGATTCCAATTTAGCTAGGAGGTTCAAAATGATGTTGTATGAATTCTTCAGCTATAATATACTAAGTAGTTATAAAACTAACAGCTTGCCCTGGCTTCGTACGGAGAAGATTTAACCTTATGTTTTAAGTCATTATTGAAAGGTTGTGAAGACAAATCTATATTATAAGACTCGAGCTTTTTAAAGGTTCGAGCCCAGTCGTTGATCAGAAACCTGGCTACTAGATTCGGGACTACTAGTCTATTGAGCCCTACCAATCCGACTGAAGTCTCCAGAATTAAAACTTGAGGATTGTCAAGATATCTCGAAACATCCATTTTTGAAGTGAAAAGTTCCATAGCGGCGTTGTGCACTTTTTGGGACGGGTAAAAAATTTTAAACTTGCGTGAGGACACCTGACCTAATCGAAAATTCGTAAAACGGACACGTGACCTGAGACCGGCGGCGCGGCGGCGTAGGAGAGAAATTAAAAATTAAATGGAAAAATGAAATTCTGATCGTTCCAGCCCGTCGATATGAATAACTTTTCCTATGAGACCAAAGCTGGGAACTCAATTTTTTTACATTCCCATACAAATAGACCGGACGCCCACACAAAATTTTTTTGTATGGAAATGTTCATTTTCTTTTGAGTTTCCAACATTGGTCCCAAAGGAAAAGTTGTTCATATCGAAAGACTGAATCACTTCTTTAAAGTTCCAAAACGATGAACATTTCACCGTATATAGCATGTTGTATATGAATCCAACAACATGCAGACAACCAATTAGGTACAATAAAAGAAAACATCGGGTTGCACTGCGCGAGTGCCGGCAGAAGTGAAAACTCGCCTTTTCGGCGGTCTCAGGTCACGTGTCCGTCTTTCGAATTTCCGATCAGGTCACGTGTGACGCGACATTTTACCCGTCCCAAAAAGTGCACATTGCCGCTAAAGAAATTTTCGTTTCAAAATTATCTTACATTTCGATTGCCACGCGTTTTTAAATCGCTACAAACTATCATTCAAGATGAAGACTTCATCTCTCTCGTAAGAGAATTCCATTGTTTATGTCTGAATGATTAATGATATAATCATTCACGTAATGCACGGGCTGCACGTATGCAGTGTTATGCATTTATAGTATGCACCTGTGTGGTAGCTCGATGACCTGTTGTATGCCTTTTACCTTTATATTTGGAGAGGACTGGGACCGCTTTTGCTTATTGCCGCATATCTCGGCTCATAAATTCGAATTATAACATACAGGTTGAGAGAAATTTTTTGACGAGATTTTATTATACGCGTAGACAGTAGGTTAATAATTATTCAAGGACCAATAAAATAAACTTTATGAGTAATTAAGAACTATTATTGAAATTTTGCATATCTTAATTAGGTTAGTGGTGATAACCTTATATTCTTTTTATAACAATCTTTTGTAATGTTATACCAGGTTTATGGTGTAGGTAACTAGGTAGGTGAACTTACTTTATCTTTAAATAGTATATACATTAATAATAAAATAAACTCGCATCCGCTGTCTGTTCGCTTAGATCTTTTAAACTACTCAACAGATTTTAATGCAGTTTTCTGCAATAAAGAGAGAGATTCGAGAGAAAGTGGTATGTATAATTTACTGCCCGATATTAGTATCTACATTGCACCCGTGCAAAGCCGGGGAGAGTCGCTACTCGCTAAGGTTCAAAAAAGAAAAAAAAGTGAAATTAAAATACTGTTACACGGATAATCTTTGTTTATATTATAAAAAATATATATATTTGTATGCGGAATATTTGCGTTATGCAGAATAAGCTCTGTCATTCATTAGCGTAGAGATAAGATGATCGACATTCTATTCTTTGATATACCTAAGTCATGTTATTATCCAAGTCTTTTAATAATGGTATGTACTACTAAAATATCAGTAATTTCAGTATCATCATCATCCTCAGGTCTTTTCGTCTCCACTGCAGGAGCATGACTCTCTTTGTATTACCGGAGCCATACGTAGCCAGAGCAGACAGAGGATTTGGCCTACACTCTCCTTGCTGGCCAGACGGGTTGGAGAGGTCTCATTGATGTTTATGAGCTTTGTTTAGGTTGTATTTCTAAGTCGCCTCTTACGATACCCATAGGAAGAGTAGGAGTGGTCCTATTCCATTGTGTCGGAAACCACACGGCTAAATTTAAATTGAATTTTCAGTATAGAACCGGCTAAATATTTAATACCTGGGCAGGTACCTATTACCGCGAATACGATTTCTTATTCTAACTCACAAGGGTAAAAAACTAGAACACTGATAACAATGTCATAATTAGGTTAACTATTCAGTTATTAGCTGATAACTATGTATGTATGAAGCATATATCGTGGTTAGGCAATTTATAATCTTGATTGATTTATCTGTGTAATTTGTCCCTATATATTTATGTAAATAGCTACGGCTCTATCATGCGATGTTTTTGCAGCGCGATTATTTCGTTAATTACGTAACTGACATTTTAAAGAACTAAAAAGGTAAACTAATTTATAATATAAATTCAAAATCTAATTAAAACCGAAATATAAATACCTAATGACAATATTCGCAATCTTGACCTATATCTATATTATGTTATTACCTTTTACATAAAGACTTGTGTTTGATACGAGACATCCTTACTAATATTATAAATGCGAAAGTGAGTTTGTTTGTTTGTTATGCTTTCACGCCGTAACTACTGAACCGATCATCATGAAATTTTGCATACAAGTTCTCTGGCTACCTTTTATCCCGGGAAAAAGTACAAGTAAGTAAAGCAGTTCTTTTTTAACTCCCGACTTAAAAAGAGAGGTGTTATAAATGTCACCGCTTGCGCGATTGTGGCATCGTGCCGCCAAAGAGGTGAATGAATTTGAATGCTGTTTTCTTTTTAAATGTTTTCAATTCGATTGTAGTTACATCACACTTATCTCCGTCATTAATAAATGGAATTAAAAATGTATTTTTTACTATATAAAAGGGCATGCTTTCCAATTGTGTAATTTCAATTCAGTAGTTTTATTGAAGTCGGTATTTTTATATAAACGATTGTTAGATTATACATACATCGAACATGACACCTACTCGAAATGATGATGATGATGAGATTATACATATCAAAAAGACATACAATATTCATAATCGTAATGCAACATTGCTTATTATAACTGGCAGTAAATAATAATTAATGAATGTCTCATCTGGTATAACCCTCTAGGGATTGCAGCATGATATTGCATTTGTTATTTTTCTATAACTTGCATAATAAAAGTCAGTGTGCGCATTTCCTCATAGTGTCAAAGAGATTTCAGAATACTTCGCATCTTATACATATATACTATCACGTCTTTTTCCCTTGCGGGGTAGACAGAGCCTAGGTCTATAGGACCTGAAGGCCACGTTTAGCATGTTGGTGGGCATTAGGTGGAAATCGGAATCAAAATAGTGATGGTTTGCTAGCCGCATCGCCTATTAAAATGATTCCTCAGATTTTACCCATTCCCTCGATCGGTTTAACACATTATAACAAATACTTTTAAACTTTCGCGCTGCATATTTACTAAATGCATTAACGGGAATTAGCGCGAACATACCGTTTTTCTCCAGACGTTTCGACCAGGTTGCACCGGCCGTGGTCACTGGACATCCAGTGACCACGGCCGGCTAATTCCCGTTAATGCGTTCAGTAGCCACACTTCACTAAGTATTCTTGGAATGTATCTTTTCTCTTGCAAGGACTTTATATGTATAACAATCGCGAAAATATTATAGAATAACTATTTTTCTTTTTTTCTTGCAATTCAGTATTCTTTAGGGATTCTGATTCCAAGATTTCAATTAAGCTCAGAGGTTCACAATCACGATGTATATAAATTATCAGAAGGATAATAATAAAATTAAATTGTCAGTGCCAACTTAACCTGGTCTTCTAACCTCCTTTCTCAAAAATAATTTAAGTGTCGGGCGATATCGCGCACTATCCTTTGAGAACAAAGTCAATGTTCCACCTGCAATACGATTATCACGGGTTAAAATAATCACATCGGGTTTTGGAGTCCAAATGGATCTATTTACTTTTATTCTTGCCATTGTAACTCGTAACAAGCACGTAACATTCTCCTGACCAACTATCAAATGAGCTCGAAGCTGGAGAACTTGTCAAATAAGTATCAGTTTTTATTCTAGCTTGCTAGTAGTTCTTAATTAGCTACATACCTGGGCGACCGGTTATTACTATTTATTGTAATATATATGTGATGACAATGAAATTAGCGACCATATTCTGCGTTTAAATAAAAACGCATTAAAATTCGAAAACACGCGTTTTCGCAAACATAAGACTAATCTAGATTGTTTACTCCCGAAAACCCCCACATAACAAATTTCAGCGAAATCGTTAGAGCTGTTTCCGAGATCTTAAAAATAAATTTATATACATATACAGCGTGATTTTGAACCCCCTAGCTATATTGATATCTGGGAATCAGAATCCCTAATGGAATACAGAATTGTAAGAAAAAAGGTTAAAAAACTAAAAAAATAATTTAACCTTTCATAGAAATGCGTCCAGCTGATCGGCGACTTTGTATGGGAAACCTAATTTTCAATTTTCGTTTTTACCTTTTTTTCTTGCAATTTTGTGTTCCATTAAGGATTCTGATTCCCAGATTTCAATATAGCTAAGAGGTTCAAAATCACGTTGTATATAAATTTATATAAATATACAAGTATTGCTTATTTAAAGATATAAGATAATTTAATTAGGTATTAATCTTTAAGTAAAAACGTATGGCATATTATGAGACGGACCGATGTTAATCTAACATTGAAATCGAATTTGCGTGCAGAAACTACATTACATACCTACATACTAATAATTCCATAAAATATGTTTACCAGTCTTTAAAGTCGAAATGAGTGCAATATTTTTTAGCTCTCTTAATTGAGCCGTATTTCGCCTGAGAATCTGTTTTAAGTGGAACAATAAGCAATTTCTACCACGAACACGCGACGGAAGGTCTGCAAAAACTCGCGACAATTAAGAAGTGATCTTATCTGCATCGTATTAGCCTGTTTTGCTAAGATTCACATGACGGAAAACCTATTAAAAGTTCATAAAATAACTGAATACTTATACAATGGAGATACTATTACTTTGTGAAAGAGTTCAATAAGTAGATAACGTTAAAACGTAGGAGTGGGTATGGGGTACTCCATTACGTCTCCTAAACTTTATTGTCCGAATTTCATAATCCATAACAAGTTTGCTATAAGCATCAGAATCCATAATGTTCAATTATCCGTGATTTTGATTTAGTTAGATATCTTGAATCATAACACTATGTGCTATAATATGAATTTTCTAATTTTGGATGCTATAAAGTCACATGTTCTAGGTCTCGTATTCTAATCAGAATGTTATTCCGAAAAAAAATATTTTTTCTGTATGCTATGGGGAAAAGTAATATACATTTTCAGTTTTATATATCATAATATTTGTAACAAAAAAAGTATAGCATGTTCTATTTAGGGATTGCAATTTTCGGGCACGAGATGTTAGGGCAAAAAATCATTAGGGAAAAAAATGTAATGAGATCTTAAATTATGGATAGAATTTCTATGAGACAATATAGAGAACCGTGGGTATATGTTAAGAGTGATGGTATTAATTATTCGTGTTGTCGCCAACTTGACTGTCGGTCGAGAACGGGCGAATGTTGTCGCCAACTTGACTTCCGGTCGAAGAACCATAAGGATTAAATGATGTGTCATAATATTAATACTATGTTTTTCTAATATTCGTCTCATTTGTTCAAAAAGCAAAGAACGGGTATCCGAAAACAGGGTTTAATAAAGGTTTTTATTCCCAAGGGACTAAAAAGATTTTGAATTGTAAACACAAACAGGTGTTGTTCCAAAAAATTCCGTGATTTTATACCTTGTGATATTTTAAAAAGAAAAACACAAAAATTGGGGGTCTTATCCTGCACAAACACAATAACATATAATGATGCATGCTTGTTTAATTCGTTCTTTGTTCATCAGGCATAATTTTTATGCACGATAAGAATCTGATTAGGTATATTTTTTATGCAGGGACAAAATCTGTAGCTTTTAAATAAAGGATTTTATCTATTATTGTGATATTTTTTTATGTCCCACATTTTTGCACTAAAGTCCCGTTATTTAGAAAAACTGATCTGACAACACTAGTCCATTTTGAAACTTCGGTCATCAGATTCACTTTTCAACAATGTGAAAGTAAGTGGTATAGTCCAGTGTTTTATTATGTAAATCGATTATACCCTTTAACAGCCTACTTACGTCAAAATTATGAAATCAATATCAATAACATTTACGTAAGTAAGCTGTGTAAGGGTGAAACTAAATTATTATGAGAGTGCAAAATAGAGTAACTATAAGAATTTGTGGACTTTGACGTATTTTTAAATCACTAGTACAATTCGCCGGATTAATTAAATACATCAAAATATAAATCTTGTTTTGCTAGAGAGTACATATCCCGAGTGTGGTACTATGATAAGGAAACCATGACCTGATGATGGAATCCCAGAGAAATCGAGGGAAACCTTCGAAAATTGTACTGGCGACTAGTACGTTTGTTACTTTTTTCCTTAAGTATGTTAAAGCACTACTATTTAATGAAGGTCTGAGCTCGATCTGATGATGGAGCGAAAAGATATTCGAGGGAACTCCTTAACGATTTACAGCAATCACCTGGTGTTTCGGTTTGATTATAGAGATATTGATGAGAACTTTACACTTAGATGGGTTGCGACTGTCATTTGAAGTTTGATGATGATGACGAAGGACAGTCAAAGGAACTCCTCAACGTTTTACAATAGCTACCTTGTGTTTGGTCTTCATTAATTTCTATTGATGAGAACTTTGCATATGTGTTATAAGTACCATTACAGGTCTAATAATGGAGACCGTACACAGTCGAGGGAATCCCTTAACGATTTACAGCAATCACCTGGTGTTTCGGTTTGATTATAGAGATATTGATGAGAACTTTACACTTAGATGGGTTGCGACTGTCATTAGAAGTTTGATGATGATGACGAAGGACAGTCAAAGGAACTCCTCAACGTTTTACAATAGCTACCTTGTGTTTGGACTTCATTAATTTCTATTGATGAGAACTTTGCACCCATATGTGTTATAAGTATCATTACAGGTCTGATAATGGAGACCATAGACAGTCGAGGGAATCCCTCAACGATTTACAGCAGTTACCGTTTATTTATGGTTCAATATGCCAAAGTGTCACTTTGTAGAAAAATAATTCCTAATTAAGATTGCAGTTTTACATAGGAATACTTCTACCTACTAGGCATGCTAATGCCTCAATTTGTTACTGAATTAAGGTTGCGTAAATATCTTCGAAACTGTTTGCCGCTGCTCGTGAGGTTGCCTTTAAGCTCCTGGTATGGGAAGGACTTGGCATCAACTTCAACGGCGAGTATTTCACTCACCTTCGATTTGCTGATGACAACGTTGTTATGGCGGAGTCGCTGGAGGACTTAAGTACCATGCTGTATGACCTTAATAGAGTTTCCCAACAAGTGGGCTTTGAAATGAACATGGACAAGACGAAAATAATGTCGAATGTCCATGTCGTGCCTTCACCGGTATCTGTTGGGAACTCCATCCTTGAAACTGTGGACCAGTATATCTACTTGGGTCAATTGATCTAGATTAGAAGTTCCAGCTTTCAGAAAGAGGAGTTTCGACAAATCCGTCTCGACTGGGCAGCGTTCGGGAAGCTACGTTGTGACTTCTCATCCAAATCCCTGAGTGCCTCAAGACGAAAGTGTTACCAGTGATGACTTACAGGTCCGAAACATGGTCCCTTACTATGGGCCTCATAAGAAAGCTCAAGGTCGCTCAAAGATCTATGGAGAGGGCTATGCTCTCTGTTACTCTGCGAGATCGAATCAGAAACGAGGAGGTTCGTAAGAGAACAAAGGTTACAGACATAGCTCAGCAGATTACCTCTTTGAAGTGGCAGTGGGCAGGGAACATAGCACGTAGAACTGATGGCCGATGGTCGGTTACTCACCGACCAGATGGTCGGATGACCTGACTAAGGTCGCAGAAAATCACAGGATGCAGGCCGCTCCCAACCGGTCGTATTGGAAATCTTTGGCGGGGGGTCTATGTCCAGCAGTGGACTACCTACTTGCGGCTGATATGATGATAATGAATCACGTCATCTCTAGTAGGTAATGCTCTTTCGTCGTGTGGCCTACTCAATAATTTGTTTGAATCTAAGTCAGGCTAACTATACCAACCGTAGGAAAACCAAATGGACAGGATTTGTGAATGCTATTCTTATAACAAGTGCTAATGTGCTTATGAATTTGTATGTTCTCAACCAATGCTTTTAATGTAAGACTTGGGATTCAAGAAACAAGAAATCATAATGGTTTCTGATGTTTTCGCGATTGTTACCCATTAAAATAAAATCACTTTAATACGGTATTATCGCGTATATTAAATTATTTTTACACCTAACGTTTCAAAAACTTTACGGTACCAGAATTAAAGAACATATTGCTGACATAAAGGATAGACGCTCAACCAAGTCTGCAGTCTGTGAACATGCCTGAGACAAACCCAACCCAACTACATGCGTTTTGATAATCCTCAAGTCCTTGCAAAAGAAAACAGATACATGCCAAGAATGCTTCGTGAGGCTTTTGAAATTAATAAACATCCTAATTTCAATAGAGAGGATGGTTGGCAGTTACAACCAGCTTGGGATCCTTTCATCAATTTAATAAAATCACAAGCTCATCACAAGACTGCAAGACCTTCAGACACCGTGAGCCAATTATGCGTACATCCGGAACGTTATCAATAAATATTGTAGGCGGTAGTTTTGTATAGTTCTTATAACACAAAGACAAATGTCAACTTAGTCTACCTGCGACCATAAAAACTGTAAAGTTTTCGAAACGTTAGGTGTAAAAATAATGTAATATACGCGATAATACCGTGATTTTATTTAAACAAGAACTCACTCTTAGGTCTATCCATCACTAAAAATTGTAAAATAAAATAATTTTTAACAAAAAAGAACCGACTTCAAACTGGAGACTAAAAAGTAAAAAATAAATTTACTAAGCACAAAGTCATTCGTATTTTGTAATTTAGTTAATCAGAAATGATTCAATAAGTATTTTATATAATTTTGAAGTCGGTGCCAAGTAAATACTACAACAACCTTACTACAATAAAAAATTACTAAGTACACTTATGAGATTTGTCAAAATAATAACCGACTATTTAAGTTTTAGAAAAAAATATAGGAATAGGTACCTACTAACTATTAAAGTATCTTTTTGGATATTATATACTGACTTACAAACTTATAGTCAATGATAATGATAATAACAAACACCGCGCACTGCGTGACGTAGTTGTATATATCCATCGTATTTGTGAACTCTACGTATGCCGTGCGCGGTGTCCGAATACTTAGAAGATAACTACCACAGGACAGATATTCCGTGATAATCACCTACTAATATCAGCTTGAGTTGTGATGAGAAAGGTTGATAATACCTATACCTAGTTACATATTGTTTTACTTGGCACCGACTCCAAAATTATATAAAATACTTATTGAATCATTTCTGATTAACTAAATTACAAAATACGAATGACTCTGTGCTAAGTAAATTTATTTTTTACTTTTTAGTCTCCAGTTTGAAGTCGGTTTTTTTTTGTTAAAAATTATTTTTTATATAAATATGAAAATATCAAGACTTATTTTTTTTTTACATAATCTTACGTTTTTGCGCAGCCTAATGGCTAGCGCAGAACTCATATCCTTCGTTCGCGCAGCTGCAATGTGTTTAGATTTATTCATAATCATAATCATAATCATCACTCATAAAGTATGAATAAATGCATACTTTTTTTTTTTTTTTTTAATCATAAATTTGAGTGCGTTTGACCTCCATCGTGCCTGATGGGAAACAACGATGAGGTCTAGGGTGGTACACGCAAACTCAAATAATGCCTATTCACTCTTGCCTTGAAAATCCCTAAATTGTACGAGTCGGGAAACAGCGACGCGGGAAGGGAATTCCATTCCTTCGCGGTTCGCAAAATGAAGGAGGAGGCGAATCTAGAGGTGCGATGAGCAGGAATATCGACCACATATGGATGGAATCCCTGTCCACGCCGTGTCGTCCGAAGATGGAATGGTGCAGGGGGAATTAGATCGTGCAGTTCCTGTGCGCACTCACCGAAATGCAGTCTGTAAAAGACACTCAGACTAGCTACTAATCGGCGGTGTTTAAGGCTCTGGAGTCGCTTTACCGTAAGCATTTCATCATCGACGAGTCTTCTGGCACGTCTGTCGATAGCTTCCAGGGCTTCGAGCTGGTAGGGAGCGGATCCATCCCACAGATGGGAACAATACTCCATACAGGAGCGGACTTGAGCTGTGTAAAGGCTCAATAGCTGGCCTGAAGAAAAATACTGTTGGACCTTGGAGAGGATGCCCAGTTTTTTTGAAGCAGTCTTAGCCCTGGATTCGATATAGCTACCGAAGTTAAGGTTGGAGGATAGTTCAATACCAAGAAGTTCGAGATGATTTGTGACGGGAACAGGAACATTACGAAAAGTAGGAGCCAAGTTGAACGGGCTCTTCTTTGCGGTGAAAAGACATGCCCGTGTCTTCGAGGCATTAAATCTTACAAGATTGGCATCGCCCCAATCGGAGACAGCCTGCAGAGTAAGATTGGTGCCGTTCACCATTGCCTCTCTAAGATCATCGATTTCTGTTTTTTTGTCTTTGCACTTGAAAAATATCTTTCCGTAACGGTGCTATCGGCTGCGTACCCAATAATTCCTGGTATTAACAGATCGTTAATATGTAGCAAAAAAAGCGTCGCGGAAAGAACAGATCCTTGAGGTACCCCAGCATTAATAGCCAATAGGTTCGATGAGCAGCCGTCAACAACTACTCGAATAGACCGTTCTCTCAGGAAATCTGAAATCCAAGCACAAAGACTAGCGGGGATACCGTAGGTTGGAAGTTTCGCCATAAGACCGTCATGCCAAACCCTGTCATATGCCTTTGAAATGTCAAGTGAGACAGCAAGTGCTTCACCATGTTTTTCAAGGGCCTCACTCCAAAGATGCGTGGCATACACAAGAATATCCCCAGTAGACCGGCACTGGCGGAATCCGTATTGTCGGTCGCTGAGAAGATCATTATCTTCAAGGTATGCCAGCAGTCGCTTGTTTATTTATATATAAATGTAATGGTAAGTATATTTTATATATACTTACCATTACATTTGATACCCTCTTAAATTTGTAGCAACTTTTACTAAGAGGCCATTCCCAAATATGCAGTTAAACATTGCTGCCGAAAAAACTTTTGATATCACCCATATAAAAGCGACATGTGTGACGTCAAATCAATGCGGTGTAATGGTCTCGTCCAAAAATGTGACTTAAATTATATCAACTGGTTTTTGGACTATTATGTAGTTTATTTTGTTTTTGGGAGGTCTTTCTATAGCACCAACAAAAAATATAATGCGTGTTTCTATTGTCACCATACATCTATTTCTAGACGTTATTGAATCAAGCTCGCGCGAATGATATTTTGTACTAGCTACATATCTTGTTTCTATAATAAATACGAGTACATAAGTACGTGCATCTTGAATGGTTAAGAATCCTTTAATCTAAAGTCGTAAATGTCCAATCATACTTGTGAATTTATAATACGTATAGCCGTGTGGTTTCCGGCAGAATAGAATAGGACCACTCCTAGTCTTCTCATGGAGGTCGTAAGAGGCGACTTATAAAATACAAATTAGACAAAGCTCATAAACATCAATGACACCTCTCGAACCCTGGCTAACGAGGAGAGTGTAGGTCGTGTAGCGTATATATTCTTTGGTGTAGGCCAAATTATCTGTCTGCTCTGGCCAAGTATGGTATTACCGGTAGTACAGAGAGGGTCATGCTCCTGCAGTGGAGACTAAAAAGACCATATGATGATGATGAATTCTGAGAAATAAAATCAAAATTACTTGTATACCTGCTGAGCAGGCTAAGGTAAATACTAGTAGATTTTCTAATTTATAGTTTGGGGACTATAATATATTTATTTATTTATTTAATTATAGACAAGCAGCTTTTTAGCTGATGTGTCTATTTCAGGCAGTGTTTAATTTGTGTAATGTCTGAGATATAGTTTATTCACGGATAACAAATTTTCACTTTCAGTGTTCACATTTGCAATAACGACATTATTTGTACTCAACCACTTGTCTAGTTCATTTTTGAAGGAGTTTATTGAGGTTGCAGAGACCACATCATCAGGAAGTCTATTCCAGTTATGGACCATTTTTTATTGCTAAGAAAATGGTGGGCAGTGTTGGTTCTAGCTGTTGTGCGATTTAGTTTAAAGTGGTTGCGGACATATTATAAATTGTTCGAATGTCAGGTAGGTTGTACTGTTGTGTGAGGATCTTATAGGTTTCAATAAGGTCACCACGAAGCCGTCTTTCTTCCAGCGTAGTGAGGCGCAGTGCATATATGGATGGGCACTTCATTAGTGATCATAAATATCAAATTTCTGACATCCGCTTAGGAAGTGTATTGGAAGTTATAAAAGTTTGAAAGAAAAAAATATCCAATTCCTTCATCCGATTCGGAAAGTTATGGAAGTTCGAAAATTTCAAAATGTGTTAAAAAAAATTTGGTGTTAAAATTCTTTATAAGCACGATCGGGTACTGTTCTGAGCAGTTTGGATAAAATTCTGTGACGGTGAAGGAAGCATTTGCCCTAACTTGGCCACAGTCTGTTGTTTTTGCAATAAAGGTGGTTACTGAAGCCACCAAAGAGCACACGTACTCGTAACAGCACTAGAGCAGCTCTCAACACAGTGTTTAATAGTCGCCGTGGTCGAATTACACACTCACAACTTAATTTTAAGACCACATAAGGTGCAATTTCATTTACTCCCTATTATTTCTATAGTAAGTAAAGTCTTCTACCAAATTGTTACGAGAACCAACAATGAGAACAGCCTTGCGCACTAATTGCCGATCTTATTAATGAGACAAGTTTTATAAACGGGGTATTGTTGTCACTCCGCGCCGCCAAAGAGCGGTGATGTAAGACATTAGCCAGAGCCGGATTAGCCATATAGCAGAATAGCAAATACTATGGGCCCCGCGCTTGTGGGGGCTGCGACCTTGGATAAAAAAAAAACGATAGGTCCGCCATCAATAGAATCCAATATCATCATCATCATTTCGTGTAGATGACATGGTCATTTAACCATACCCACCCTGGTGTCAGAGTTATTCGGAACCGCGTGTCGGCCTTTGACGTGGTTCCTTTAACGACTACCAGATGGCAGCCGGGACCAACGGCTTAACGTGCCTTCCGAAGCACGGAATCATCTTAATTTTCAAGACAATCAGGCGATTCAAGCCTGTAATGTCCTAACCAAACTGGAAGCAACTAAAAAAAGTATGCTTCCCATGGGAATCGAACCCACGATCCGAATAATTATATAGGTATATTATCCGAATATCAGAATCCGAAATAACAACATACGTTAGTATAATTTTTACTAGGTATTTTTGTCCCACTGCTGGGCAAAGGCCTAGCCTCCTTCCAGTTATCTCTATCCCTGGTCTATTACGTCAGAAAGTTAGTAGATACATTGGCACTCCGGGAGTGCCGACCGAAGTGTAAACTTGAACAATTGCGTCGGTTCGGTTACATACAGAGATATAGAAGCCTATATAAGATTTCACTTTTATAAAATACAATATATAGTAGGTTGTGTGTGATAGATGAATAGCCTCTTGCGAACATAATAATCGTAGGTTTTTGATTGTGGTACCAGAATTAAAAGTTCAGTTATGAGCAGTTATACGTTATGATCATTTGTGTATTAGACCAACATATTTGTGTTTGAAATTAGTTTGAAAACCGCATTTTATAATAATGTTTCAATCCTTTACTGCTTACAACCTGCCTAATCAATTTGTTTTAAAAAACTTGAATATAAATATGTTTAAAAACGAATATTCGATTTCTTTATTGCTAAATGTTGTTATTCTATAAATGATTTTATTAAATGACCGATTGTAACTTTTGGCATATTATTTTCCTTTGACATTATTTATTAAACTTTAACATTAATTTATTGATCGAAATCGTTTCTTTATAATTTAAATGAGCTTTATATAAAAATGAGTTTGCATGACATTTTTATAATTTGTAATATATTTATTTTCTTTTATTGATTATTATGTGGTATCTTAATATTTATATGCTTTACAGCAAAAAATAGCGACCTACTCTTTTTTTCTATCATATGTAACATTATACCAATGTATGACAAATAAATGTACCTATTGATTACAATAAAAAGAGCAGTAATCTACGATCAATGATATTATTTTTAAAATGGACAAGATTTGATTTCCAGCCATGGTGTTTTATGGAAATAAAAGCTGCATTCATAGAATGTAGCTTTTACTTTCGCAAAAATAGGTTTCACTTGATGATCATTATTTAAAAATCGATCAGTTCTTGGGTGAGTTTATAAGGGATGTCATGTTTTTTTTTATTTTTACCTGTTTTCCTAAGATTTTGTATTTATATTAATGATCCTGATTTCGGGATTTAAATATTGCCAGGGGATTTAAATTCAACCTGTATCAGTACTAAACTTCTCACTTTGAATAGATACCTGATTAAATTCAAGGACGGCCCCTATCACTTTTGCAACGGGCCCAGTGCTTGCTTAATCCAGCACTGTCATTAGGAGGTAACCATTTATTATTTTAATCGTCGTTTACATGGCATTGCGCAAGTGCTTTCGCTGCCCAATAAAATAATATACCCATTGTTCACTAAACGACTCTTTGTGGTACAAATGGACCAGTTTGCCGAACTTTCCGACTTAGTTCCGATTGATTGTGCAATTTTTATCTTTTATCCGGCCGCTGTTACTGCGTGTTATAAAATAGACATCTTATCTGATGGCTAGACCGGAAAATTAATTAATTATCTTGTTTTATATTGTGAATTGGGGTAATAAATTTGTAAGATTAGAAAATTGGACACTTCCTACATTTTTTATTACATTTAGTGCTAATTTAATTACGCCAGTTTGAAGATCAGAGAAAGAAAGAATCAAGAAAAGACGATCCTTTTGTGGCAACATTTCTCGCTCGTAAGTCAAAATTTATAACATGAGAACTTTTGAGCTAATAGTAGATTGTGACACAAGGGCCTAACATAATACATTTTGTGAGGGCATTAATCTGAATCCAGAGCGGAAACAAGGAGTGTAGCATAGAATCTCGAGCATAGCGAGGGATCCTCAAGTAGACTTCTAAGTGAAGCGAGGGATTCAGAGTATGTTGCCCGAAGTATAATTATTATGTTAGTTCCGAGATGACACATACTGCTTCTCATCTCCCTCTATGAGAAAAAAATATTTGTGTTTCCTTTCCCGCGGGACAAAAAAAATATTGAATTGTGAATTAAAAAAACTGTTTAGTCCCTCGGGAATCCTGTATACGGGCCACCGCGCTTTGTTTTTTTAATTAGACGAAAAAGTTATGTTTACAACCCTTGTATTTTTTGAGTTCCTACCTAGTAGATAAGTAAGTACTATAATATATGTTTGTGTGTGAAAATTATGGGAAGAATTTTATTCAAAGGTAAATGTAGAAAGATCATACATAAATACATATATTATGTCTTTCTCCCTTACGGTAGAAAGACATAACAATATGTATGTTAAACTACCCATAGGTTTTCCCGTAATCTAAATGAAAAAAGTCCTATATTATTTTGGATCAGTGCTTTCGGAGATAAAATAGGGGGAATAGTCAATTAATGGCTATTTTGTTAAATAACTTTTAACTACATTGTAAATTATGAAAAATATACCTATTCGAGATCCTTGCAACAAGCCCTTTTTTTGACATGTAACATGGTGCAGTTTACAAAACATTTTTTAAATTATCTGATAGGCATACATTTTTTCTTATATGTGCGGAAAGATGAGCATATGCGACACCTGGATGGTAAGTGTCATCGTCGTCAACATCTTCAACATCACAGAGTTGTTAGTAAAGCGCTGCCGGCTTTTGATTGATTTAAGAATTTACCCGTCTTTTGAAGGAACTCGCTTAGCTTCGTTGAAAAACAGGATTTATACCCGGTTTGAGGATCACGTTAGATCATTGTCCTTTACGCAGGTCCAACCAAATCTATCAGAATACCGAAATTACATCATTGACACTTGAATAGAATAACAAGTTTTTGTCTTGTTAGGAGTTGAACTTGACACTGGCACACCAACAGGTTTCTGATGTCATCATTTACTTACTATTTTAAAGTATGAGGTTATACCCGCTGTTTGCATAACATTCGCCATATTTTTCGGTCAACGACATGTGGTTGAAGCGGTAATGGCTCAGTGGTCTAAGAGCGCGACAAATAAGCAAAAGGACCCTGGTATATTAATTCTGTGACCCTGGTTCAAACCCCGCCCAACCCAATCTGTACCTCAGAGTTTGTAGACCAATCTGACTCAAGTACGGTCATATTCATCGACCACTACTTGCTTCCGGTGAAGGAAAACATCGTGAGGCAACCTGCACACTAGTGGATTGTTCACTAGTGTGTGTAATGGAGAAGGCAATGGCAAACTACTCCATAAGTTCCTGAAAACAAGTGGATTATATCAAAAAATAAAAATCCCGACTGCCATTATGATGGTTTATGTCCACCATATAATTATTTTGCTAACGTTACATAGCCTGTGACACTCCAGGGAAGAATTTAAATCTAATGATATCTCGCACTTCAAAATCAGTCAAGCCGTTTAGGCTACAGGAGACGACAATGGAACAGACATACTTATATACATACGCGCGAAAAACATAACCCTCCTTCTGGGTAGGTCAGTCGGGTAAAAATAGTCGTGCGTTTCTTTCCACACAGTGACACCGAAAAGAGCCAAGCTTTCATATTATTTTTTTATTTTACTTATTGTTATGTTTTATTTTATCGACAGGTGTCACAGAACACCAGCGGCGTGGTACTCAGGTACTTCACCGCCTAATGCCGGGTGTTTGTTTTATTTGGCTCCAAATAAATTATTTTTCTTTCTTTCTTTCTTTTCTTTATTATATACCCCCGCGCGCGCGCTCCGAGCGGCTGTACTTTGGACCCGTCTACGTATAAATTAACATTTAAAAATAATTTGAGTTGTAATTTGTGGATAAAGTTTACTTTAATCTGAACCTATAACATAGTAGTTACGAACTGTAATAAATTGGACTAATAAGATCTAGTGAGTGCATTGAAATCAATAAAAAAATCATTTTAAAACGTTGACTGTGATTTGAACAAACAGCTGTGTTGTGTTGTGTGCGAGTGACTCATCAGTTGACTCGAATGATACCGAACAGCGCATGACGAGCTGAGGTCTCAATAAAAAAGACACTCATTGTTTTGGACGTGTGACGTAGCGCTAAGAGTGGCGAGGTGAAACCGGCGCTGCCTTACATAAACAACAGCGTTGGTTCGAATCTCGTCGGCACCAATTTTATTTTTTAAATGACATTTACTTTTTTATTTTTATCACTGACATTTTTAATTTATTACTTATGAGTGCTTAATGACAAACAACGTTATAGAATATTTGGCATATTTTGAGAGACTTATTATTTGTCGCTTACAGTTTTTAAAAATTAATTAAGATGGAGACGCCTGTATGTTACACTTGCAAAAAAAATATTATTGACAAACAAAACCTTTCATGTTCTATATGCAAAAACTCCTTTCATTTATTATGCACTAGTGTCTCAGAAAAGCGTTTCTATTTAATGACAAAAGAAAATAAAAATGAATATAAATGTCTATCATGTATATCCCAAATCACGGAGTCACAAACGAAGATAAGTAAGGTTTCACCATCTTCAAATGGAAATGTAACACAAAGGGGCAAAGATAGACAAAAGAATAATATGTCATTGGAAAACTTGATTGATGACGAAGATGACCAACAAATTACTTACTTGTCTGTATCCTCAACTTCAAGCCAGCTTAATAGAAGTTATCGTGAAATATGCGCACATCCCAACGATAGAATAGGCAAATTAGAAGAAAAAGTTTTGAAACTTGAGGAAAAGCTCGAAATCATTGAAAATGAAAGAAATAACTTGTTAAAAATAAATGACTCTCTTAACAAACAAATCACCGAATATGAATTGGCAGTCAAACAATTAACAAATGTTTGTAAATCGTCTCCACAAAGAAACACCATTAAGAAGTTAAGAAGAAGCTTATGTGAAATACCTATAGTAGGAACAAAAACTGAAAATCGTATAAAAGGAAAGAGCCTAAATTTCGACAACGAGAAAAGTAAGTATATTTCTTCAAAGGGAAATGAAAGGTCATTGTGTATTGAGAGTAAAAATATAGACTTTACTCCTAAACGGAATATAAAAGAAAACTTAAGTTCGACACCAAAAAGTAATATAAAGCGTCAAAACACGGAAATTCAAGTCGACCCGATTCATGATAATAGCTTACCAGCGGCAACAAATGATGCCACTAAAACCAAAATTCGAAAAAATACAATCCACTTACTAGGAGATGAATCTTTACGAGGTTTATCAGCAAGCCTAAGACATAGTAGGTCCGGCAAATGGAATGATCAATACAAGACATCAGCATTCATTATGTCAGAAGCTACAAGTACAGAAATACTAAACAAATGTGATAGTATGCTTAAAAATCTATGTGAAAATGATATTGTTATTCTAGGCCTAGGAACTCATGATACTGATATTTTGAAATTCCATTCAAACGTATGTATATTGTTAAATAAATTAGGTAAAATTAAGGTTTACATAACTCCTGTATATTATAACTGCTCATTTAATGAAAAAATGTTAAATCAGAATATAAAATTATGGATCAGACATTTCGAAAATTGTAAATTTATTGATATAATGAGATACCATTATTCCAATTATGATTTTAATTATCTATCTTTTATTTGTAACAAAATTAATATATTAATTGATCATGAACAGTATTACAATACTTTTTTAAGTAAGAATAATCTAAAAAAATTGGTATTCAGACCTGATCCTTTGCGGATGGAAACATTGTAAATGTAAAACCTATTATTGCCAAAAAAGGGACAATCCCATATTACTTTAAATCGATTGATGGAAAGCTTGCAGACATTGGAAATCCAGTGCTTGATTGTGAACAAATAACTGATGCACATAATTCGCAATTAAAACAAGAAGCCGGTAATGATTTTTTTCGTACCTAATTTCATAATCAATTTCAGCGTTTTTCACCAAAATATACAAGGCTTGTTATCAAAGAAAGAACTAATTGAATTAACACTTGAAGATATTAAAACTGAAATAATACCAGATGTCTTATGTTTCACAGAGACGTTTGTCGAGCAAGGACACGAAAAATATATAAATATAAAAAACTATGATCTTGCAGCCACTTACTCCAGAGATTATAAGAGAGGTGGATCTTGTATATTATTAAAAAAGGGAACACCTCATAAGCCAATACTCGTTGATGTCAATATATCAGTTGATTATCATTTCGAATATTGCTGTACTTTTCTAGAGAAACTAAATACAATTGTAATATGCATCTACAGAATCCCTATTAAAACAAAGCATCTTGTTGAAATGTTTTTTGTGAAATTAGAGGAAATTCTACATATATGCTTAACTAGGCACCCAAAGAAGAAAATAATAGTTGCAGGGGATTTAAATATAAATATTTTAGAAAACGATTATGGATATACTATAAGATTGAAAGAAATTTTCAAACAGTACAATCTTACTTGTTATATAGTAGAACCAACAAGAGAAAAATCTTGTATAGACTTGATTGTAGGAAATGTAAAAGATGGGATTGGTACAGTGATGCCGTTATGGTTATCCGATCATAATACAGCACAAATACTAAAATATCAAATTAAAAATATTAAAACTGTACAAAAATATATCTTCATCTATAAAAGATGTTATAGCAAAGAAAATATAGAAATATTTAACAAACACTTAAAAAACCTTTCATTCTTCGAAGTTTATAACAGTAATGATCTGAATACGGCATTTAACAATTTTCATGATTTGTTTTGTTTAGTATATTTTCTATGTTTTCCTAAACTCAAAGTAAAAACCAACACGTCTTTCCACCTGCAATGGATGACCAAAGGTCTTAAAAAAAGCTGTAATTTTAAACGACAATTACGATATAAATATTACAAGAATAAAAATGATTTGAATAGAAATAAATACATCAATTATACCAAAATATTAAAAAAATGTACATATACAGCTAAGAAAATAACAAATTTTAAATATGTACAAGAAAGTAAAAACAGATGTAAAGCAACGTGGGATGTAATAAGAAACGAAAATGACGCATCACGTACAAACAAATCTTATATTGAAAGGATATTAGAAGACGGCATTGAAATAACAGACCCCTCAGCCATAGCTAATTTATTTAACAATTATTTTATTGAAACTACTAATAAAGTCAATAATAAAATCGAAAATACAAATACTATATATAGACTTAATAATACTATTATTTTTGACGCCCGTAAATGAGGACTTTGTAAATAAAATTTTAATGACTTTAAATAATACGTCAGCAGAAGGTTATGACTGTATTAGCACTAAAATAATAAAAGAATGTAGACAACAATTATGTCCCGTATTGACGTATCTAATAAACCTATCCCTACAAACTGGAACGTTTCCGGAGAAACTTAAAACGGCAGTGGTAAAGCCACTTTATAAAAATGGTGATAAGACCAAATTAAATAATTTTCGACCAATTGCTCTCAACTCAATTTTCCACAAAATTTTTGAAAAAGTTATGCATCTTTTGATCAATACGGTATTATAAAAAAGGAGCAGTATGGTTTCCAGAAAAGAAAATCAACTGTACATGCTTTATTTGACCTCGTTAATAAAATATTACATGACATCAATGACAAAAAATTTACAACAGTAATGTATCTTGATATGTCTAAAGCATTCGACTACGTTTCTCATAGACAACTGCTAGACAAATTAGAACATAATGGAATAAGAGGACCAGCTCTGGAATGGATAAAATCGTATTTAACAAATAGGATTCAATGTGTTGAAATAGCAAAATTAAACAGGAACCAAGTATCAGAAATTTGCCGATCAGACTTTAACTATAATAAATATGGCGTTCCACAGGGCAGTGTGCTTGGTCCTTTGTTATTTTTGCTATATATAAATGATATTCCCGAAATAATCAAGCACAAAATGATTTTATTCGCAGACGACATTTCTGTTATTGTTACAACAGATAAAAATAAGACATTAAATAATCATTATACTGACATTTGTGATACACTAGCATTAATCATAAATTGGCTGAATAAAAACAATCTTTTAATTAATCTCAATAAAACCAAATTTATAAATTTTAATAACATGATGGAAAATAATTTAATTAATTTAATTTATGATAATCATACATTACACGTTGTTGATAGCACAATATTTTTAGGACTTGTAATAGATAAAAAATTTAATTGGAACAAAGTTTACAAAAAAATAAATAGTTTCTCATTTGCATTATATAAACTAGCAAGAGTTGCAAATAGAAGTACAGCTGTCATGGCCTATTTTGCTTATATTGAATCTGTCCTGAGATATGGTTTGTTAATTTGGGGAAACGGGTCAGATATTAATAAAGTATTTATAGCGCAAAAAAAATGTATTCGTGCAATATGTGGTGTTGCTCCTTACGTGTCCTGCAAACCCTATTTTCAAGAACTAAAAATATTACCGTTTCCTTGCCTTTACATAAAAGAAATTTGCTTTTTTGTCAAAGACAATTTTAATCTTTTTAAACAGGCTAAGGATTTATTCCCAAGATGCGTCAGAAACCCAGAAAGATTGGTATTCGATGTAGTTCCAAAACAGGAAAAATTCAAAAAAAACTGTTATGCCATGTGCGTCACTATTTATAATAAACTACCACATACAATAAAAGAGCTTCCATTACATCGATTTAAAAGGGAGCTTCATAACTGGTTGCTGAATAACTTATTTTATTCATTGAAAGAATTCCTGGACCAGAAGATATAAATTGATTTTTTATTGATTTATTATATTTGTGTGTAATTTTGTTTTTTATATGACATGTATGAAATGTTTAAAAAATGACTACGGAATTGTTGACATGAGGAAATGTTTAATGTAATGCATAAAAGTAAATAATTTTAAATTTGTCAATTATAAATTACATTTATTTTAATGAAATATTTGTATACTGTTTTCAACAGTTAAATAGGCAGACATTTTTTGTAATACTCCACATGTATCATACCCTATTTTATACAAATAAATAATTGATTGATTGATTGATTGATTGAATATATTTTGACTAGCTCCGTGGCGCAGCGGTCAAAATGCCAGTCTGCGACACGGAGTGACCGGGTTCGATCCCCGGCCAGGTCAAGATGGAAAATGATCTTTTTCAGATTGGCCTGGGTCTTGGATGTGTATCTATATATGTATTTGTTATAAAATATAGTATCGTTGAGTTAGTATCCCATAACACAAGTCTCGAACTTACTTTGGGGCTAGCTCAATCTGTGTGATTTGTCCGTATATATTTATTTATTATTATATATCACACAGAGATGGTGTGAAATATCACACAGAATAAGTACTTACGTAAGTACCTGTGGAATGTTGTATCCTACTTCCCACAGGTACGTAAGTACATATACTGTGCCACACACAGGATATCACGCCCGAGATGGATTTTAAGGCGATACCACTGTAAATAAGGTCGTTCTGAACCTTATTTATCTCGCAAAATACTTAAATTAGGAGTTTCAAATCTAAGTAATATGATTTTTGACTATTTCATCTCCAAAAATGTAAGATGAAAACACGTTTTGATAAAATTTTCTAGATAGAAATATTTTTAAAAAATGGTCTTCGTTCGTAGAGTTTTTGTTATTGTAGCTCAAATGCGACGAATGAAATAATGATTTTTAGACTAAAAGATAGGTTATTAGTAATTCATCAAAATGTAAATATGAAAATACAATTAACCGGTCTGATTTTATATAAAATAGAAATAACGAATTTGGCGCTTACGTTTTTTTCTTTGAGCGACTCGAGACTATCTCCTATCTCATCATTCACGGGCTAAACCGCCAAGCGCTATCCCTTGCGCGCACTTGATCAGTCCTTTGCCGAGCGAAGGTACCAAACATTTGAGTCCTCGTCTTAATAATTTTCAGTATTTATTCAGCTTTACTGCTCTCACTGTCACAGGAAGCTAAATTACTTCCGGGAGAGAAAGTATCATGTACTTTTACATTTATTACGGATATTCCTTATTTTAAAAGATATTTCGTGCAACGTACGATCGAACAGTGAAATCAACTACCTGCGGCGGTATTCCCAAATCGATACGACATTGGAAACTTCAAAAACGAAGAAATGCTTTCTTGAAACGCGGGTAATGCTCTTGTCACACCCCTGATGTTGCAGGCTTGTTTCCTAATCATAGGGTCAAACTTCAGGGGATTCTTTACTTGTTTCGGGTATATACTGATTTATCTGGTAAAGGAAATTTACTTTTACTGGAGTAGAAGATATAGTCATTTTATATATAAAAATAATGTTATACTTTTTGGATTAAACAATCCTTATTTGGAGATGGCTGATTTAAATAGGTCCGCTGTTGCAATTGTCATAGGTTTTTCGGTCCAAATTTTACGTTAAATAAGGATTTAATTTTGGTGATCAATAACTATTTTTGGCAATATAAAGAGTTTTTTTTTCCGTTATATTATACTAGATCTGGTGGTTAGTTTAAACTATGTTTACATAAGCCTACAGATTAATCGATACGGGAAAACTTAGAACTAACATCGTCTATTACGAAAAATACTTCTAGAATTTACCTACGTACATCCGAGAAAAGGAGATTCATATATACCTACTAAAGAAATATATTGTTAATTGCGTACCTTCTCTTACTTGAAGTTGGTTAAAAATCATAGCGCCTACAGATATCAAGTAGCAACAATTTACTGTTCGATATTGTTGCTAAGCAGAATATTCGCGTGACGCGCGTGTGCAATATTTTACTGAATGATCGCAGCGGTAAACACTGCATGTGTAAATACAAATAACAGCTTATATTTTATAACATAAGTAGTAGTACGAAAAATTATTAGTGCCTATTAAATAATATTAACTTGGATAGGTAATAGGTGAATCATCTAGGTTTTTTATTTAGATACCTACATTACTTAATGACGTAGATTTCGCTACAGTATTTTGTAGATCAAGGTCCGAGACACAACAATTAGCATAAACAACTTCTGCTATATATAGGTCATTAATTTTATCTCTGTCAAATGCACTTGTCTCCAGGCGAGCGTGGCGTCTTGTTGTCGCCATAGGGCCCGGGCGTCGATATCGACATGTCCACGCAGAGACCGGACTGACGCATGCGCGTTAAAAAACAAAAGTGTTCCCACACGGGACGCATGTGCTATGCTGCGAACACGATACTAAGTTGCGCCACGGCTCCTCTTTGCGATACTGTCGCATAATTGATTGTCCATTTGATACTGACATTGAACGAATCGCGTACGACGGTCGACTGGTCGGTATCGTCAGTTATTAACTTACTGCTACCGTAGTAACGCGTTTTCACATTAACGCGAATGAAAACAGCTGAGTCGGTGTGATGATCCTGTGAGAAACGTGTGTGTGATCTTAACCCTGCGATGCCTTAGTGTAGTGAGCTTGTGAAACAATGGATGTGGCTAAGGATCCGAAACTCAAAACCGGAGGATTCCAAGACATCGATGAAGATGACTTGACTTCGCGACGATGCATGCTGGACGGTTAGTGATTATGATTAATTGCTTTATCGCCCTTGATTGTAACCCTAATTAAATGCAAATCAAAGATCAGATCCGGCTAGTGACGCAATTGTCGCCTTCGAAGGCCTAGAACGCTGGAAGGAGATGTTTATTGATTTTCCGCTGATGATTGTGTTTACACAGCTCAGCGCCGCGACCGCAACGTCTTCATTGCTTATACGAACTTACTAATTTATTCAACAATTCATCAGTAAGTTAATTCTGTTAAAACGCCGTCATTTTTAGAATCAAAGTAAATGACTTTATTCAAGAAAATTCTTAAATGAGGAGCTGGAAATTCTAAATATTAGGTTTTTTTTAAAACACGCACAGGGATATTATTCTTAGTTCATGCAAAAAAAACCCTACCGGACAAAAAATATGTAGGTACTTATTAAATGTGTAAAGTTATGGAAAAGTTCAAAAAAGTTTCCTCTTTTTGTGGCTAACTGACCTAAACCTAAATACATCGTTACCTGATCGTGAGTCGTGACTCAACGCATGAATATTCGAGGATTCACTTGGAACGAAAACCAAGTGCAATGAAGTTGAAACAAAACGCGACGGGTTGACAAAATAGCAAGAGTCGACATCCCGTTTTGGCAGCAGACGTTGTTGCTAGGGCCAATGGCGTGCATCCGCGATCGTTCACCCTAGCTCCCCTGTTTTATAGGGCTTTAAATCGATAAAATCCCTCCGACTTGTTTAGCGTTAAAATAAATTTTATTTGATAGTAAATTGCACGTTTTATGTCAGTTCAATACATGTTTATATGGTTCTAATGATCCTCTGAGCTTAATCTCAGTAAATTGCTTGGCCATTGCGTGTTAAGGGTTAATAAATTAGCCGACTTCGATTTCTCGATATTGCCACAGTACTGTTATAGTTATGACTACTTATTTCAAAAATACCGTCATAATCTGGCGGGCTGCCTGGACATATTATGGTGTTAATGATTTTATTCTAATTTCTTTGTCATTATATGATATGTTGAGATTTCTTTTATTTAATCATATCACCGATTATTGAGAAAATAAAAATGTGTTCACAGATTTTGGCCTTTAATTATTTTTTTGTATTATATCTTCTATAGATGAAATAGTCCCTCCACTGCACCATTTCAATGAAACATCAGGTATAAATAGATTATTTATACCTGATGTTTCATTGAGATTTCAAGTGTTATGGTATTTTTTTTTATAACTTCAATCGGTGTGCATGGTCGATTGACCGTGTCACCTACACGAATAGTTGATGATGTATTTGTTATAAAATATAGTATCGTTGAGTTAGTATCCCTTAACATCTCAAATTATATATAAATTTATATAATTTACTGGTATTTCTAGGAGCGAGATCTGGCTGGTGTCCTACATCACATCAACTTCTCCATGTGTGTTGGGTCTATATCCCCACGCAACCCTCTCAAAGACTGGGGTAACATTCGTATCTAAAAAAAAAATATAATAATACATTAGTTTCAGGGCTATTTCTATTCTTGTGCGTAGCTATTGTGAATACTAATTATTATCAGTATAGGATTAGTAATTAATATTCGTACCTAATACCTACTATCTTCTTGGCGGAACAGATAAAGTTGTATTTGTTTTTAAAGACCTTATTGGATTTATTATACTTTTATTATTAACTAGCCACCCGGACCCCGGCTTCGCACAGGTGCAATGTACATAAAAGCCTTCCTCTTGAATCACTCTATCTATTAAAAACCGCATCAAAATCCGTTGCGTAGTTACATACAAAGGGACGGACAGACAGCGGGAAGCGACTTTGTTTTATACTATGTAATGATTATATTACCCTTAACGTATCTATATCTAATGTAAGACCGAGACAATTTTACTCAAATCTTTCTTTACTATAGAAAATTTAATGAAACCGGCAAACTTACCAACAAAGTTAAATGAACACTTGAGAAAATAAAGTCGGTAAAATAACAAAAAAATAATGTGCCAATGCCAAGTTTTCTAATTTCGATTCAGACCAACCACCGGACATAAACAAAATATTCCTATTATCAGCAAATCGGATTATGATATAATACTAAAATTATATCTACTTAAATACTTATTTACATAATATCTTGCAGTCTAGAAAGATAAATGATAGATATATGTTTCAATGTCCACCCAAAAAAAAACCTTTATGCATTGATCAAAAGTAGTCCAAAATACTCGTATAATTTAGTAATAAAAAAAATACTCGATAAGTACGAAAATATAATTTAAACCAAGTTTGTACGAAGCGTGGGTGGGACTAGTATATTTCTTTATTTCTTGCGGCTGATAGATAACGGCCTTCGAAGACAAGCACGTATCTATTACTTTCTTTCTTCTGAAAGTGTCCCTTTCGTACTCTACAATCATAAAGTCAACTGGATCAATTTTACAAAATAGCTAGCTTCAAAACCGGTAGCTATAGCCCTGTTCTACGTGTAGTGTGGTGTTCTTGAGCCTATATTTACGGCGGCGAACATTTCCAGTATCTGGTTTCTTTTGCGGTATCATTGCATGTAAGTTGCATGGCACCAACTTAATTACACCCATAATATAAGTATAGTAGCGACTCGCAATGGTTTATTCCCTTTGGAACTAGATATTTTCGTTCGTTACCATTCAATCACCCTAGACATCACGATAAAATTTAGTTTCCTCAATTTCCCTGAAGTCCTAACCTATCCATCTCCACATTCGAGCGTGCCATGTTCACGTTTTCATTGTCAGCTGTGTGTAGATATTTTGGAAAACAGGGCTCCGGCCCAGGAGGTAACCTGACTCCTGTCTTTATGTAATCAATCACATATCCAACAATCACTCCGTGATTCCGTGCTTCGGAAGGCACGTTAAGCCAAGCACGGCTGCCATCTGTTAGTCGTTAAAGGAACCACGTCAGAGGCCGAGAGGCGGTTCCGAAGAATTCTGACACCAGGGTGGGCATAGTCGATTGACCGTGTCACCTACTCGAAATGATGATGACTACATGCAAATCCGCAATCAGCATGAGGATCGATAGCTCTGTGGGGGTAGGCATTACTAGAGCTTACACATGTTAAGCAACCCCACAGTCCCCACAGAGCTCCTCCGTGCTCCGAGCTCCTTGGAAGGCATGCTAAGTCGTTAAGCTTTGTCAGAGCCTGTGCTGTAGTTTGCTACAGCTTGGCAAATCTGACACCAGTGTTAGACACTTACACACACAAAAAGCAAGCAAGCAATCATGCAATTGAACGAACGTCTCTTTGGTGTGGTGTTGGCCATCGTTGGGATCTTCGATACAGAACATATGAGTTCTTCTCTTATCTTTCCTTGCCCTCATCCTATTATATATGGGATCGACCCCTGTAATTCTTCCCACTTTTATAGGCATACCTGGATGAGATGTGTGTGTCTATCTCATCCAGAGGCGAGAGACCTTCAATACTTCTTCTTCCGTAGCCTTATCCCACTTTTTCATGGGGGTCGGCACACTATGTCAGTAGTCTCCATTTTGGTCTGTCACCTACCATAGCCTTTGTCACTCATTTGTAGTTCATACTCTCCTTGACACAATCCATCCGTTTCTAAGGTCGTCTTCTATTCCGGGTTCCATTCACTTTCAAATCCAATGCCTTTCTTGTGATATGACTTTCTTCTATCATCACAACCCTTCAATTCTAAGAAAGTAACAAAAAAGAAAATATCAGACAGAAAAAATATGAAGACAATGTGAGGACAAACGGGAGTAAAGCCTCCTGAGGTGTCATTCATTTGAATACTTACGTGTGTAAACCGATTCCTACTCCATTCTTTTCTAATCGAGTAATGATACATAATCGTTCTCGTATTACGAGTGCAGCGTTTGTGTGACTTTTTATTGTAATTATTACATAGGTGTACAGGCAATTATCATTGTGCGAAATAATAAATCTATCAATTTGACAGCTACTACGATTTACTTGTTCTAGAAACATTTGTGTCGATACAACTGTTAAATAAGTATATAATTTAATAATAATATTAAGTATCGTTAAAATAATATAAAAAACGTAACATTTTAGTTTAACAACAATAAAAATATAATATTGGTATTAATGAATTATAATAAACTATAATAGTAAGTGTATATTGGATTATAATTAAACTACATTAACTGGACATGATTACTGTACAGATATTAAGTATATAAATTAATTACATTTGTAATCAATTGCTTCATAACCAATCAGAGAAATATTGTAGGCTGTTTTTATTTATAATTAATACAAATTGGCTTGTTTACGTAAACGTTGACAAAGTACGACAATAAATTCATTAAAATAATCGAGCAAAGCTGCGTACGAATAACCTCAAAAGTACAAGAACAAGCTTCAAAGAAAAAATAATTATGTCAGTCTGTTTGTGTCGCATATTTTACACAAGTATGCAGGGGAATCAAAACCAAATGGGTATTTCTCATTAGGAAAAAAACTATAACCGAATATTTTTATCTTTTGGTAGGGATTTGTCGGTGAGACATTTGGCCGATTCATAGTTCTTGTGTGCGTTTTATTGATCAAAGTTTAAGTGATAAATTATACATATTATCACGTCTTTATCCCTTACGGGGTAGAGAGAGCCCAAGGTCATAAAACACAAAGGCCTTTAGCGTGTTGCTGGGTTGCAGTTAGAAGGCGGAGTCATCATAATGATGGGTTGCTAGCCACAACGTCTATTTACATGATTTAGATTTTCGCTTATTCTCTCGGCCGGCTTCTACGTTCTCCGTGGGAAGAAAGAGAAGCAGCTGGTAATATTAACATGAAAATGTATATTCAGAAAGTCTTAATTAAAATCTTTCGGAGTATATATTTTCATGTTAATATAGTACTTTTAGTGTAAGAGATAAATCAAGATATAAGTTGATGACAGGGTCAGGCATATCGTTGGCTGACTGTACATTCTACGTTTAATCTTTTTTCCAGATTATCATGGAAGATGTAATATAGAACGGCTTTATCCTTAGAACCATCAAATATCACATATTGCCTCACTTCGAGCCTGCATGTCGAATGTCGCAATAGTTTGTCGCAGTGGACCAACGGCTAGTGGACAGTCGTGTTTGGATTTACAACATACACATAAATTATCTTGTCGCGATTAAACACGGGCCCACATCTAAATGTCCGTTAAAATACCTGTTAGGTTAGTATCTACATTGGTATTCACCTATACATTCGCAATTGATAAATCATGTTGTCTAAAGAAGTTTAACTTTTGTTAACTCTAAAAAAAATTGACGTGATAATCGTTTTCGTTTTTTTTTGTCGTGATAACGCTTAATAAGTCGATGAATGAAAACTTCACGTCCCGCGTGCAAGCGAGAGCGCGGAACAAGCGATAGAGAGGCACGATCAGCCTAAACGTTCGGCTTGTGACGCATCTATCTCTCTTCCACCGTTATCACGTAAAATTATCGTCGTAATCCGACTTTACAGATAAACATTTTTTAAATTAACGTTTAGATTTGCGAAACATACATCTGTTATCCTGTCGATGTTAAACAGAGGCTAGCTCCGTGGCGCAGCGGTCAACACGCCAGCCTGCGACACGAGAGTGCCCGGGTTCGATCCCCGGCCAGGTTATGATAGAAAATGATCTTTTCCAGATTGGCCTGGGTCTTGGATGTTTATCTATATATGTATTTGTTATAAAATATATTATCGTTGAGTTAGTATCCCATAACACAAGTCCCGAACTTACTTTGGGGCTAGCTCAATCTGTGTGATTTGTCCGTATATATTTATTTATTTTATTTATTTACATATATATGTCCGTAAGATACCTGCATCCGTAGCAGGGTGCCCGCGACGTCGTTTATATCGCGCGATAAGCTATCCACATGTAGCTCTTTGATATTACGCAAAACAAGATGGCGATAGTCGATAAACGTTGTCGCGTGCCATGCTACGGGGGCTGTTAGATTGGTATGTCTAGTCATCGTCTGGGCCACTAGAAGTCCACTGCTGGACACAGGCCTCCGCCCAGGAATTTCAATACGATCGATTGGAAGCAGCCTGCATCCAGCGTCGTCCTGCGACAATTAGGTCATCCGACCATCTGGTGGTTATGGATAGGCACCTAAAAAAAATTGTGTCCAAAATTGGTGCCACATCGTCATTTTAGTTACGTTGATTAATTTTAGATAATCTATATGCCACATACACGTAAGTCTTTTCAAACATATTTAAAGTAACGTGTGGTACATACACGAATACTTATTTTTCTAAATATGGAGAGAAGTTTCCTGTGACAAGTTTTCAATGACATTAAGACTTGGGTGCCATTTATTATGTTATCGTTATATTAAAAATTTTGGATTAATGTTTTATAGTGAGCCAATAAGCACTGCAAAATTTGGTGGCTGAGAAATTCAGCATTAAGGAGTTCTCCAAACAGCAGACCAACTCGTTGATATAATTGATTCCAATGTCATCCAATTTATAGAGCATGTACCAAATTTCTTCAGTGCCTAATGTCGAAAATATTCAAACAAGAGTCACAGATTTAAAAGAGTGTCCTACAGAGTTGGCGCTAGAACCGATGGTCGATGGGACAGAAAGGTTCTTGTAAGGCGACCGCGTACCGACAAGCGCCGCGTTGGACACCCAGTGGTCGAACGAACTGACCAAGGTCGCAAGGGCGTTGGATGCAAGCCGATTCCAACCTGTCGTAATGGTAATCCTTGCGGTTGGCTTATGTACAGTCTGGGGCATATAAAATTGACCCCTATCAAAACAGATTTTAAATGATAGGGGAGTTCAGGGTCAGGTTTATCTGCCCCTGACTGTATAGCAGTTGACTCCTTGCGGCTGAGGTAATGATGATTATATGGGGTAGGATTATATGGAGTATGGGGGACGGTAAATTTAAACTTGCAAGATATGGCACCGGAACAGGTGAATTTAAACAAAGCTTGTAAAGAATTGCACATAGCTTTTTGCTTTATATAGGTACGCAACGCAAGTATGCATTTTGTTATGTTTTTTTTTATGTTATACGACGGTAAACGAGTAAGCGGGTCACCTGATGGTATGTGATCACCGCTGCCCTTGGACAACTGCAACATCCGGGGTGTGACTCCTATCACGCCCCGGACCAGCAACCCTCCTGCGTTGCCGGCCTTTCAAGGAGTTGGGGGTCGGAAATGAGGGGAAGATATGAGTCTCACTCACTGAACAAAGCATAGAAGCAGTAAAGATGCTACTCAAACGTCGATTTTCTATGAGAGTGTGGTACTTCCCCGGACGAGAGCCGGCCCATCCACTGCCGCCGGTAGCGTGGCTCTACAATGACTAAACAATGTTTTATCAAAGGGATTAAAGAATAAGTTACCTACATTTTGTGTTTCATTCAAAAGCTGATAGATATGTAGAGTTCATCTGATAGCATAGTTTATTTAGCATCTAATAACAACACCTTGCCTTGAGATAGATATCTGCATTCTGACATAGTTTTGTAAGCCTACTTACCGCTCCTTGAATAGCTTGCTGTTGCAAGTCCCACACCTTGCTGGGCTATTGACCTGTTGTCGTGAGAAAATAGTGAATAAAAATACGTTTTAATTAATATACTATCAATCGACCTTAGAATTCCTCACGCGTATATAATTTGGTGTAATTCGTAAAGATAATTTCATATCAGATTGACATTGAGAGCCGACTAATTTTCGCTCGACTGTGGAGACTGAACGACCGCCCTTGACTGGTCAGAGTACAAGAAAACATAAATTATGCACGACTGCAGTCGCAAACTGCAGTCTCGGGTCACAGTTTCCTGCATTTAAATGTATGAGTGAATACTTATATTCAGTTATCTCGTATCCATAAATTTCGAAATGCATCTTCTTCGCACCGCAGGAAGATCCTGGATGCAGGCCGCTTCCACCGGTCGTATTGGAAATCCTTCGGGGAAGGCCTATGTCCAGCAGTGGACTTCTTGTGGCTGTGATGATAACACGTTTTGTTTTCTAAAGTTTTCTTTAAGAATTATGCTCAGTTTTGCATAGTTAATTTTTTCTAACTTATTTTGTCATACTGCTGGGCAATTCGTTCTCAGATAAACTAAAAGTGTTGCCAGGTATGAATTATCAAATTGATATTAAGTAATTTATGGTGGAATTGATTTTACATTGTTTGGTGACTAGATTTTGACGACAAATCTACTATTTTGCGGGCAAACCCTATTATTTAAGAAACACGAATCTTATTAAATTTGCGATAGCTTAAATGACACCCATAATAATATAATAAACGCGATAAAATAATGTAAACACTTCATTTTGAGAGGTGTAGGTATATTGCTAATATATGTAATACCTATTTTGATTTCGATATTTTTGAGCTTTCTACTTATATAGTTATTAAACTGTTAGATGGACCTTGCCATAAAGTTTGAGATATCTTATCGTATCAAATAGGACCCTCGTAAAATATTAAAAACTTTCACATACATAGAGCCAATACAATGAGTGTTTTCTAAAATGCTTACCACCAGATGGCAGCACTGTGTCGTAGAGTCTAATATTTGACCATTTGACTATAACGATAATATTTGACAAGCAGTGATAACTGACACATTGTTGGCCAATAACAGCTTACCTAACCCGACGCCACAGTGCTGCCGCCTCAGAACTTTTTTAGAAATAATAATTATTATTATTAAGCTTTCCCTAAATGATTCGTAATGGTAGACCTTAATTTGAGCAAACAAATTAAGAAATTATTAAACCGTCCATTACGATAATTAAGATAACATTCCAGAGCTATCAGAGCGGGCATTGTAAATTAAATCTTATGACGTTGTAATAGAAGATCTATTCACGTTATGATCAAAGCTATTTACTCGAATGAAGCTTAATTTATATAAAAGGGCTGATCCTGTCTTTCCTCGCCCTATGAGCTTCAATATGGCCAACTTTAATACTGAGCCGTTGATGTGAGACTTTAAAAATAAGTATGTAGTCTAAGTTAAATTTTTAATTATTATATAAATTATTTATATTTTAATATTTTTAGAAGTTAATTTTAAAGTTTCACAAGTTAGATCCCCAGGGACATGACTTTGTGCAGATGAATAAATTATTATTGATCTGCACAAAGTCATGTTGGATGTCTGGGGATCTAATTTGTGAAACTTTAAAATTAAGTGAATCTTTCATCTAGACACAGCCTTGCTCGTATTGTTGATCGAAGTTACTCGTAAATTATCTAAGTAGACTCTCGAGAACTAAAAAAAGATACTTACCTTGGAAAATCAAGACGTGTTAATAAAAGCAGCTCAGTTAACTGATCTTATTCTTTGTCGTGTGTTATGAAGTCTGGCATAATATGTCCTAACGGACTTCTTTAACCATTGAACAAAAACGGATGGTGAATTCGGTCGTGGTGAGAGCTAATATGTTAGTGAAAGAAGGTAACTTTACAAAATCACCTAAATTTCTTCTTCTTAGTGTGTCGACTCGGGCGAATTATATTTGTGTTGACCAGAACTCTGCCAATGACACAAGGTTTTCAGTGACTTTGTATAGGGCCTTGCAAGTGCAGGTGGTAGGACACGCAGGCCAAGACAACAGATATGCCATGATCTGAGGATTAACACCATACGGACGAGAGATTTCCATATATACATGTTCTCCTGGCTTCGGCCAACTTGAGACCGGAGTCTGTTCAAGGACTTCCATGTCGTCCAAGGTAGAGCATAGCCAGGGGGTGATGCTTTGATAGCGAGACGCTGTTGGTTATCTGTCCTTCAAGATAATAAACCTGGATTTAGAGACTTCTTAACCTAAACTAGCATGACTTCCCTCTAGTGTCGAAAACAAAACATCTGGCCAGCCATAGTGGCTCGCCCTATTTAAACTATGAATAGAATTAGCGAGATGACCTCATGTAAGTACCCACTCCACGCACATGGCTGTGTGTTGATAAACAAACCGCCCTGCGAAGGGCGCTTCTGTTCAAATATTTAGTAGGTCAGCAATGTTACAATAATCAACACAAGGTTAATTTTAGGCCTAAAGGCTCAACTTTGCCTGTTAAATTCTACTGATGCCGGACATGTACATATTAGTATGAATATTTAAATACTGATAGGAGTATTCTTATTGACCGAGCGAGCGAAGCGTCTCAGTTTCCACTGGCCCAAAATTATTTTGTCCGTCTGTCTGTCTGTTCTCGCCTACAGGTCGCATTTCTCAACCGATTCTCATGAAATTTTGAGAGCAGGTTCGGTAATTATATAGAATTTTTTTGTCGTGCCAGTTTTTCGAAATTTTAGAAAATGGCGGATTTATGGTGGTCCGAAAGTTAAAAAAACTTATAGCCGAGCTATTTGGAAAAAAATCAAAAATGTCATAAGACTTTTTTGTGATTCTCATTAAGACGCAACTATTTTGTCTGAACAACTTTTTTATACGATAAACTTGAAGGTGTTTATAGTCGGCAATTTGCCCAAAAGTTGTCTGAAATCGATTTTCTGTATATTTATGAAAGAAGTTGAAGTACGTGAAGTGGAGAGGGAGTGAAATTGAACAACTTTCCCTAAGGAACAAAAATCTAAATATGAAAAATATTTTTTGGCTTAAAGCATGATACTGCGAATTACTTTTATAATTGAAAACACTGAATAAACTTAGAATCCTGAAATAAAAATAAAAAATAAATAAAAAAAGATTCACATGCTATCCTGTGACTTGAACCCGGGGCTTATAGATGCCGGCCACTTCTTAACGTAAAGTTCGCATGTTTGTCTGCCATGCCATTATAGTTGAAAATTAGCGTCCTATTAAAATTTTGACCAATTGGTAACATAACAACTATGGAACCGGGTACTTAAACTTTGCCTCCTATTCCCCCATGCCAAGTTGGCTATTCCGATATTTCCGATCTTGAAGAGGATCACTTTAACTTAGTTAATGTGTAAAAAAAAATCATACTAAACATGGTGCTCAAGGGCCGTGTTTCCATACAAGAGTAGTCCCCTGATTCCTCGCCGGATAGTACTAATAGAGTAAAGATTTTTTACAAAAAATCCGTATGTTGAAAATATAAACTAATTGAAGGAAATCATCCTTTAGTCAATTAGCATATCAGTAACAGATATATTTTGAGCACTGGAGGGCAAATGTGGATGTTGGTTGTAAGGGCTCGCGAGGTCTACTGTTCTCGCAGAACCACTAGTTTTAAGGATTATGTTGACGACTGGCTGCAGTGCGACCTTTTTTGTTATTATGTCTATAATACTTCTTTTCTGCTGTCTGATCTGATGTCAGGCAGTTGCTTAGTTACATTGCATTTTATTGTCTTGTGTCGATTGGTGTTGTATTTTCCTAAATATGCCACTAATTCTTTTTATCATCTTATTATATTTATACATCATCTAAACACGTATTTTACACAAACTTAAAGCTATAAGTTGAACCTCAACCATGAGACTAGCAAAATTAATGATCCCCGTATAGTAACTAACTTCTTTATCTGATTCTCGTATAGTTAATTCCATTTCAAGTTGTTAACAAAACGATATAATTAACATTACCGGCAAGGCGAGCCAGGCCAGGACCTATCCCCGTTTAGGAACATACTCAATATCCCAACATGAATTCGCCAAACGTCCAAAGAATTCGCAAAGTGACTCCGCTACAGGCGGCGGCAAAATGGTTACTTTCTAAAACAAATTGATTTTACTTTCAACAAATTATCTCGGCACTCGGCCGCGATGTGCTGACATTTGCAACAATGAGCCTTCCTGCGCCTTATCCCGGCTTAGATAACTTGGAACTGATACCTCTATACTGGGCGTCTGTATCAGAGAAAGATTTTTGAAATTATACTATACAAGATAGGTAATCATGATATCTATTTAGAGACCAGATAACTTGTAAAGATCTTTAAAATTTTCTATTTTAGCCAGTTATCGACCTACAGTATGTTAATTTTTTAACCCGAAAATACACAAAACGTTTTGTTCCATAAACATTACGAACTAGATATTTCTTCATCATTGTCAGCTCAAGAATCGGTGACCTGATATCGACACATCTTTTTTCTAACATACATAGTATCTTTGCGGGGTAGACAAAGCCCAGGTCTTTAAAACCTAAAAACCACATTTAGCATGTTGGTCGTGTTAGGTGAAAAACGGAATCAAAATAGTTATGGGTTGCTAGCCGCATCGCCTACTAATATGATTCGTATTTTCACCACAAATCAGCAAAATATCGCAATTGAATTTCCATGGATTTGTTTTTGTAATACGATGCATTCTATTTTTTAAGCAAGTTTAAAAAAAAACCCAGTGTTAAAAAAATGCACGTCCCTTAGGCCATTAGGCCTTAGGCTAATGACCATCAAAAATTTGATTTTTCATGACTATTTTATGCACCTTGATAGTAGAAGCTTGGAGGATATAGCTGAGTGTGAGATACCGCTTGCAAACGACCTGTGTATAAAATCTCCATGGTGAAATATGAGTGACTTAGTTGTGAGAGTTGGTTAAACCTTATTAGATCATAGACCACCAGTAACTTTAGGTCTCACGTTCGTAAACCACAGATTGCCGTATTTTGTGTAATCGTAACTGGTCCCAACGCCTTTTAAGAATTACTTCCCGACAGATATTAATAAGTTTTCTCTGTTATGCTTATATAAGGTCACGACCCGAGGTAGAGGCACTCCCACTTACTATAAAAACAAAAATGGATAAGTCACTTGGAAATGGGAACTTGTAATAGATTAGTCTATCGTCGTCAATTTTGAAAAGTCATTCCAACCATATTATTTGATAAGTGCGCCAAAAAAGCACTTTTAAAAATGCAACGCCCTTGTTACTCTCTGGTCGACAACTGCAGCAGGGTGTGACTGGAGCGCTGCCAGCCTTTCAAGAAGTTGGGAGATGGATATGGGGGAGGGGGAGGATGGGCCTTTGGCTCTCTCCCTCTCTCACTCACCGAACGAAGCATAGAAACGGTAAAGCTAAAAGCTTTACGGTAAAGCTAAAAGCTTTACGGTAAAGCTAAAAGCTTAAAAGCTTTACGGTAAAGCTAAAAGCTTTACGGTAAAGCTAAAAGCTTTACGGTAAAGCTAAAAGCTTTACCGTTTCTATGCTTCGTTCGCTCAAACGCCGATTAACTGTAAGAGTGTGATACTTCCCCGGACGTGCAGACCCATTCATGCTACTAACAAACATTAGTTTTTCCGGTAGCGTGGCTCTGTCACGACTGTATACTGTACTGAAGTTAAAACAGCATACTGTTTTTAGGGTTCACGTATGTATGTAAGTATTTCTATTTGTGGGTTTTTTTTTTATTCACCATTAGTGTATAACACAACAGATTTGCATGTATGAGATAACGTTAGAGTCCTTCATTTATTTCTATAGTCTCATAGTTTACTATATTTTTTTGGAAGAGCAGTCATGTTTTATTTATGAAATATTGTAATTTTATTTTGCGGCTCAATAATCCCCCTTCAGCCTCACAAGCCCAGCTCAGATAACGAGAAACTTTGCCTTTCACATTTAAACCGCAGATTAGGATCGTATTTTGTGTAATCGCAATTACTTTAACGCCCTATAAGGAGTCACTTCCCGGCTGACATACACTATTTTACTATAATACTTTCTATTCACTTTATGTGTCATATTTACAAATTAATCTTATCTACAACAAATAGATGCTTGTCGTCTAATAAGAGGAAATGTATATAAAGATGCGCGATCCATGTTTACTTATTGAACAATTTATAAAAACTTGTTATAAATACAATGCCAGAGGTCATAAAACATTACATTAACAAACTATAATCGCCATATTATTAAGGTGTAACTAGCGTAAGTATTAGTTTTGAAAATTAATACTTACGCTAGTTGATGAGAGACAGGACGAAAACTTCTTGCTGCTGCCTTATCCGAAGAGGTGGAAAAGCCGAGCCCAGAATAATTTAAAGCCATGGTACATATATGAAGAAAGTCATCAGATTAGTCAATTCGAATTATTTGTATTGTATCATGATTAATGGAATTTAACAAAATTTATAATTTCGTTAAGTTGTCGAGTTGAGAGAAAATAAAAATAACTTGATAGGTTCTAAGCCCAAACCGTGACTATAAAATAAAATTGAAGCCTTAATCAAAAATAGGCATTTAAATGTAGATAACCTTGCCTGAGTGTCGATTAAGACTATTTCATAATGTACTTACTTACATAGTAAACGCGTATAAAAAAATAGTTGCCTGGATGATAATTTTACGTGATAACGATGGAAGAGAGATAGATGCGTCGCAAGCCGAACGCTTAGGCCAATCGTGCCTCTCTATCGCTTGTTCGCGCTCTCGCTTGCACACGGAACGTGACACTTTTTCGTGCGTGCAGCCAGCGTTCATCGATTTGAAAGACGTTATCACGTCAAAAGAATTAAATATTCTTCGAAAACAACTTCATTTAGTACAAGATACATTCATATTGTTCTGCAGTACCAAAGTCATAATACATCATTCATATACTTAGACCTTCGCATCGACCTTACCCCCTTGACACCACTCGTTATTTTCTTATTTTGTTGCAGTGCTGTGCATAATTGAGAATCAACTATTATTTACACTTCACATAGAGGTTGAGGAGCCCTATAGGAGTGGTCGTGAGCATTATTAGCGCTTACTCATGTTAAGTAACCCTGGGCGCGGTCCCTACTTGGATGGGTGACCGCAAGTGTCATACAAATATCTCGAGCTCCTTTGTGCTTACGAATTTTTTGACACACAGATAGATTATTACCTGAATTAAGACACATGCTTTCTTTCATCCCGGAAAAGAACCGTTTCCGCGGGAGGATATTATCGCGAGAGGAGCCGCGGGCGACAGCTAGTACTTTAATAAATGTAATGGAAATTATAACAATTTAACGCAATTTAATAATTTAATATTTCATATCGTTTTTGTTTACTAGTACTGGCTGTTTTTCTGCGACTTCGTTCGTGTAAATTATAGACAATACTGCCCGTTTATTTACAGCTTTTTAAAATGAAACAATTTTCAAATATACTTAGCAGTTTTTGGCTTTATAAGTAACAAACAAATTATTCAATATTATAATATTAGTGTGTAAGCGCCAACACTGGTGTCAGATTTTTCAAGCTGCCTGAGGGTATCTAACATAGCTTAACGACTTAACGGCTTAACTCCGAAGCACGACATGTTTTTATGCCACTTGCGGTCACCCATCCCAATGGAGACTGCGCCCAGGGATGCTTAACCTTCGTAAGCGCTAATAATGCTGACGCCAACTAGGCCATCGGACTCCTCAAACATAGAAGATAGATAAGTACGAGTATAGTACGAACACAAGCTATTGGCAAGAAAAAAAGGATAACAAAAAAATAATATTAAGACTAAAGCTCAGTGTAAAAACTAAAAGTCAATATAAATGTTCATTAAGTTAAAATTCCTTACTTAATTCAAAATCTATTATTCGCGCCCGTCAATGCTTTATAATTATCATTAAAAGTATTTAAAAGCGAAACTGATCTTATGAAGATGTATGGCCATATATAATTGATGTGCATATTAATTAAGAGGTCGTTAATCGAGCCATCATCTGCATCTCACTTTCTAATCAAGCCCAGTAGAAAGCTAAGCTAGGTATTTACTGAGGTTTCTAGAATTCAACAGAATGTTAGACAGACTCAAGCTATTATAGGGTGAATAATAAGTTGTGGTAGAGCCACGCTACCGGCAAAATTAATTTTTGCTAGTAGCATGATTGGGGCGGCTCGTCCGGGGAAGTACCACACTCACAGAAAATCGACGTTTAAGTTCCTACTCAAGCTTTACCGCTTTTATGCTTCGTTCGGTGAGTGAGAGAGCCGGAGGCCCATCCTTCCCCCATTTCCTCTCCCCATGTCCTTTCCCCAATTCCTTAAAAGGCCGGCAAAGCCGGCAACGCTCCTACACCCTGGTGTTGCTGTTGTCCATGGGCAGCGGGGGTCCTTACCATCAGGTGACTCGCTTGGTCGTTTGCCGCCCTATAACATAAAAAAAAATGCGCAAACGTTCTTAGATTATATTTTTTTTGAAGCAATGTCTTTTAAATACAATGCGTTGTTATAATTAATTAAAAATTAATGCTAGCAATAAATATACACATACTGGAAAATTTTTAATTCCGTACCTATTAATGTTCAATAGATACAGCTCTGTGACAGAAGGACGGACAGCGAAGGCTTAGTAATAGGATGCCGTATTCACTCTTTGGATACAGAACCCTAAAAATAATCCTTACTAATATTATAAATCCTTAATAATATTAATGATAATCCTTACTAACATTATAAATGTAAAAGTGTTTGTTTGTCCGATCGTCATGGAATTTTGCATACAAGTTCTCTGGAGTACGGAGAAGAATATAGACTACCATTTATTCCGGGAAAAAGTACTGTTCCCAAGGGATCGACATTGACGCGGGCGGAGCCGCGGGCGAAAGCTCTAATATGTACAAAAATAAATAATTTTAGCATTTCGCTGTTTGTTGCATTTATGTAAATGTTGCATGATATTTGTTTTGATTAAAGACTTTGTATTTTCCTCTATTGTTTACTTTGGGTAGAAGGCACTGATAAAAGTAAAAATTTTTTCGACTTTGGATACACCTATAACAATGCGACTCTTAGTGATCCCGATGATCCTATTGACATCGCACAAGCCCGCCCCGACCCCTCTTCGGCTCCGAATAGCCAGAAGAATCCCACCATCCGAACCCCTCGCACTCGCCACCGGAACAGAGTAGTAGGATTAGCTCCGATTTCTGGTGACCGCCCGGCGGTCCCGGGTGACTTGCACCCAGGATAGGCCCTTCTGGCAACGTAGCTTTCGGCCAACAAGGCAAAAGATGAGAGTTGCTGCTCTCCAAAGGCTTTTTCCTTAAGAATGAGACTTTGCTGTCCCTCCAAGCCTTGCGCACACAGGCAACGCCCAAAGCCGAGGTCAGTCCCTCCTTTGGAGGTCCTTTGGTGATGTTGTCTAAAAGGTTGAGGACACTCTCGCCTCTTACGCCAGGTGAAGTAGAAAAAGCTCACTTGGAGCTAGCTATATAAACCTTCCAAAAAAAAAAGGTACTATATAATGGTAGAGAAATGCTAAATTTCACTTGGAACCTGAGGGCATTTATACTACATTATCATCTCGACTTATCAAAGTTCAACCGATAGTTCGATTCACGTTTCAGCTTTATCTTAACCGTCGAACCTTTAAAAGCCATGGCAGTTATCCAACGCCTTATCTTAGTGATGTGTTTGTGACAAAACAGAAACAATTTAAAATCTTGGTGACTTTCGAAAAATTCTTGTCTCCGACAAAACAACAATTGTTCTAGTTTCCCAATCTGCGATTATACTGTACACTGATACGTGAATTGAGCAAAATATTCTGCAATTGAGTTATGTAATGATTGCAATAGGGCCCTGACGATACCAAGACACTGCAGTTATTATATGCTGAAGATGACCTAACTAGGCTTGGTCGCATTGAAAGTGATATTATTTAATCTTTTCGGTCCCAATATTACCTATAACAATCATTGTATGGTATCGGATCAGATCATCAGATAATAAAATCAATAAGTACATTGACGTTACGAAAGATTTCAAGAGTTACTGGCTAAATTTAAGTAGGTAATAGAGGTAGAGCAAATAAATTAATTCTCTCGTCTCAAACTGTACAATGGGGCAATGACGCGGATCTCTTTAGGTCAAAGCCACTTGCATTAAAAAATATATATTTAATGGAATAAGCACATTTGGTAGTCGGGTGTGCATGGTCGATTGACCGTGACACCTACTCGAAATGATGCTGAGCACATTAAGGCAGGAAAGATATTTTTTTTTTCCATTTCATAACAATACTATTTTATATATTACTATTTAACTAGATTAAAAATGGTTCCATAATACCCAATACAACCATGATACAACAGTAAAAAACTGATTCAAATCCACTCACTATTCTCGGAGATTATGAAGAACGAACACTTTAAAGCAACAGTAACAAATCCTAACTTCAACTCATAAACATATTTCGTCAGTCTAGTTAACTCTATGATTTGATTGATATTTAATTTCTCACCACACACATTATTTTGTAAAACGGGCTAAAATTTTAGTATTGTAAGTGGTAAGACCTTTTTCTGTTACCCGAGAGCCCCGTGGTCGATTCCCGATGTATAAATTGGTCTGAATTCATATTATTTAACAATCTTTATTTTATTGCTGTAACGATTATAGATTTTACTTAACGTACATTTAATAACGAGTACAAGGCCTCATGTGTTTTTGTTAAACGCTTGTATAAACATAATATTTATACACAAAGTATGTACAAAGTATGTATATACTGGCATAATGGCATGACCTTACAAACTTGCAGATACCTACACTAGTAATTTCTGAGAAAACATAATACAGAATATTAATTTTTACATTGTCTAATTTTTTACGTGTTTTTATCATTTTTGATCATTAATTATTTAAGAAAAAACGCAGTAGATTTATATTTACATACTAGGTACATTTTCAATTTGCCGTGTGGTATCCGGCAGAGTAGCATAGGACCACTCCAAGTTTTCCCGTGCTTGTCGTAGAAGGCGACTTAGGAAACACAAGAAGAAATAAAGCTTATAAACATCTGTGAGACTTCTCCTACCCTTCTGGCCAGCGTGGAGAATGAAGGCCAAGTCCTCTGACCGCTCTGGCCAAGTATGGCTCTAGAAGTATAGAAAGGGTCGTGCTCCTGTAGTGAAGACTAAAAAAACCTGATGATGACGACATTTTCAAAACAATCAAATACATGTTCTTTTTGTTTTTATCCCAATTAAAGTATTTATATCTTTATCTTTACATGAACATTTTGTATACCTATTATCTCATCTCTATGGTATACCTACAACTACATATCTGCTCTCTTGTTAATAAGAAGGTATCATTATCTAATGGTAATTACATAGTATAAAATTAAGTCGCTTCCAGTGACTGTTCGCTTAGATTCTTTTATAACTCAATGGATTTTAATGCAATTTTCAGCAATAGATAGAGTGATTCAAGAGGAAGGGTTATATTATAATTCATACCAGGGCGCAGCCGGAGCGGACTGCTAGATAGTATTATAAATGAAAGTTTGTTTGTATATAAGCTTATTTGTATGTTTGTTACGAATTTGACGTAACTTTACAATGTAACAATAGCGCTTAGTCTATAAATCATCATTATCATCTTTCCTGTTTGGAATCGAAAGGTCAAGTGTTTCTGCATACCAAAATAAATAACACAAATAATACGACACATAACGACATCCAGCATGACCAACCGATCACATGATTTGTCTGGGAGCGTTTGATAATGCTAAAAAATTGGCTAAAGCTCATAACCCATCAATTTATAGCATTATCTCATCATATATTCTTGAAATAGGTAGTCCGCGACAGTTAAATTTCTAATCTATCGTAAACAAATGTTATAGTTTTGTACATTAATTTTTGGTACCATAAAAACAAACAAACAACTTTAAAATTAATATGGTACCATTGTGAAACTCTACAGGTACATCTACCGCAAAAGTAATTTCTTAAACTCTTTATAGATTAATTATCTAAATAAAATATCAACAGAGATTAACTAGGTACTTAGTTGTTAGTTTTTGTGACTATGTGAATAAAAAATAATATTAACTACAGAACTTTCTTTGTTCTGTGACCTCCACTTTGCTAGCTATGTGCGCTATCCAAACGCTGGAGTGCAAGCATGATTGCATGTCATCGTTCCCAAACATAATGATGCAAGACACCGATTGAAGTGTAGGTGGGAAAGGGTTTAGCAATTTTTTTTCAATCCATTACATCAATTGCTATATCTCTATTTGTTTGAATTTTCAATATCGAATTATATAATTCAAACATAAAGCGCTTGTATAAAAAAAAAGGAGGTGGCACCCCGGGAGTGCCGGCAGGAGTGAAAACTCGCCTTTGCGGCGGTCTCAGGCCACGTGTCTGTCTTACGAATTTTTGATCAGGTCACGTGTCCTGCAGACGCGAGTTTAACATTTTTTGCCCGTCCCAAAATGTGTACAACGCCGCTAAAGAAGTTTCCACTACATAAACAAGGGGTTGCACTCAGGGAGTGCCGGCAGAAGCGAAAACTCCGCGCGGTGGAAAGAGAGAGGTATATTACTTTCTCTCCTACGCCGCGCCGGGCAGAAGTCTCCAGTCACGTATCTTACGAATTTTCGATTAGGTCATGTGTCCTGAAGCGAGCTTAACACTACAGTACACGCGCCCTAATTTTATAATATTTTACTCGCGTGGGGTGAATATTCAGACCAATTTCATTGATCGATTTTAGGTAAATAAAATATAATATAAAATAAAATGCGTTCAAATTGTGAAAAGTATTTATTATTTATTCTTACTCCTACAGCAATTTTGAATGTTTATTAAATAAACAAAAACAAAAATGTATTTTAAAAATTTGTTGCACTAAAATATTGTGGGATCTCGTTCTTGATGACGGTGGTGGTGTTTTGAACCAACGAGTGCCATTTCTAGATTGGTAGTAGTTTGAAAAAGTACTCAGAGGAATATTGTCATCGCTTGAAAAGCTATCCTCAATATTTTCTTCCATATCTTTATCTACATCTACCCTCTCTTCTGTGCTCCTATCTTCCATCTCTTCTGTGCTCCTATCTTCCATCTCTTCTGTGCTACTTTCATATTCTTGCTCTGTTTCTGAGTCATGGTTAAGTTCTGCAACTCATTCCTCTTCATTATCTTCTGTATCACTAGGTGCAATATCACTCTCAACCTCCACATCTTCTAACCAGCTTCGTATCATATTTTACTGACGTTCGTCCATAATGGCGACAAATCTGTAATGAACAACACAATTAACATAGCTAAATATACAAAAGTCTTATAGAAACTGAGAACATCTCGAATAAAAGAAAAAGTAAAACGGATACTTACATGAAACACTTCAGAATCGAACGAGAGTTTTTGTAACGCCGATAGTCGCGTGGGGTGGAATTCCGTCCCAAACACTTTCTCACCCCTTTTTTTTGCCACTAGCGTCCGCGACGAGTGCCGGTGACGTACTGACCTTGAAGCTTGTTTACTTGACGAGGATTACACTAGGCGACACAGTCCGTACTCAAGTAATTAAAAAAGTATTGATGAAAGCGTTGGTCTGGGGCGAATATTCACCCCGCGCGTGTACTGCAGTGTTAACATTTTTTACCCATCCCATGAAGTGCATAACGCCGCTTAAATAAGTTTTCACTTCAATATTGTTCTGAATAAAATTCGATATTGGCTTAAGCAAAGTAACATTTTGCTACTTACTTATTGCTAGATGTGACATCAGTGATGGGGAAGGCATAGCGGATAAATGAGCACATGAAAATCAAACGTTTACTATGGTATGGTGTCTTTTGGTAATATTCTTATATCTATGTTTTCATCATGACGAGAACGGTTAGCTTCATAGAAAACAAAAATCCGGTCTTGCCAGATTTTTTGTTTAGGTTAAACGGACTTTGGCCGAAGGGTAAATCCAAGAATTGTTTCGCCAAGAATAAATCCTTGCCCATGACCTCACTTTCAAAGATGGCTGACTGTGTAAGTGAAGAGGAAAAATTCGGAATGAGTAGGATGTACAATTGTACATTGCAGACGTATGGTCAACTAAATAATTAAACATCAGGGCCAAATAACGAAGGTCTAGATAATAATATTGGCACTGCCATGAAACTTCAGAAAATAACCCTTAAAAAGAGCTTTATCATTGAAATCCTAAGTAAAGACTGATCTAACACGTGACAGATGAATTAATTTCTACGTTCACAAGTAATCTTTGCACTACTAAACAATAAGGGAATAATACAATGCAAACTAACACAGACAAAAGTATATATGTAAGTATATATAATTAATGATAGCTTATCTGAGGCCAGTGAATATTGAACATGCAAATACAGCCCAATTGCATATCGTAGTAGACATTGATGCTATTGTCTTGAAGTGCGTTACCCAACAATGACCAAGCGTAAAGGATTAACTATTAACTGGTTATTTTACACAACTTAGACAAGTGTTACCACATTACACGCCAGTGTCAATCGTGTTAGATTGATGATGATGAGACTATGCTGTATTGGTAATAGTCAGCTTTTTTTTTAATGTCAGTACCAGTCTTAGGGCTCTATTGGGCGACCGTCGCAGGACATCGAAGAAGGCGCTCCCGACTTGTTTAGTTTGATCACATTATTGATCAAGCGAGTTGCTTATCGAGCGATTTTCATGGTTCCGAAAAAGTCATAAAAGAATCAAAATACGTAAATTTAAAATCAATCGAACGCAATCAAAAAATCGTTTTCGTCGCATATCTATTTCGCAAATTTGTGACACTCGGAAGGAATCCAAACCTCCAAACCTACAGGTTAGTATAAAACTTTTCGTACGACATCCTCAACCTCGGTGCGGGAATTCGTCTAGCAATTAAACGGTTTTTTTTTTTTAATAAAAACCTACAGGTTACTTAACGGACTTAAAAACTCACTTTGTTAAATCCGTGAAGTTTCCATAACGGACATAAAAAGTGAGTATCAAAAACTAAAGACTTACAGCAATCGCGGCGCTGGTAATATTAAATCCATTATTGCAACTACCACATGGGTTCAAAGAGGACATAGATTCTATTATATCCTCACACATTTGAATTTGTATACCTACTTTAATAATTTATCTAATACTAGCGACCCGGAACCCGGCTTCGCACGAGTGCAATATACATATAAACTTTCCTCTTGAATCACTCTATCTATTAAAAAGAACCACATCACACGTTAATCCGTTAGCCCTTGCTGTCATCACTAGATAGCGGTCGTTAAGCTATATCAGATGCATTTAGGCGGCTTGAAGAATCTTCGAGTTGCTGCTCTCCAAAGATGCCATAGATTCTCAGATTGGCCCTTCAGGCTATGCATGCACCTAATCGTGGCCCATCAGGCAATATGAGAGTTTGCTGTCTCTCCAAGCCTTGTGCACACAGGTATCGCCCAAAGCCGAGGTCTGTCCCTCCTGTCCGCCCTTCGGTGATGTTGTCTATAAAGGCTGAGGGCACTGTGCCCTCGCCTAAAACGCCCGATGAAGTACTACATAGTCAATTCAAAAGAAAAAAAAGATTGAAGAATCTGACATCAGTGTTGGCCACTGACACACACGAAAAGCAAGCAATAAAAAAAATATTTGAGACTATCTAAACAACTGGACGTGGATGAGTCATCAGGGGTCACTCCGCTGCGGTTGATTGCGTGTAGCCGATTCCGCGACGCTGCTCAATCGAAACCAAAACAGTAGGCATAGACCATAGACTACATGCAACCCAAAACCAACGTTCTTAAAAATCAATCGTATACCACCGAAATAAAGTTCACAATCTTTTAAATTCCTAAAGATGCACGACCTTAAAAAATAAAACAATATTGCAGTTTAGGAAAACTGCAATCTTGTTCTATTGAAATAAAGTTTATTTTGTTTTGAGATTATAAATTGCACATAAATGATGATGCTGCTGAGAAGTTGGTTATGTAAGGTTTTGAATCGAATGGTAAATTAATAAATTAATGGTCGGTGCTGAAATAACACGAGCGTGATTTACTGCTTCCGTGTATTAAATAAAATAAGTGATAAAAATATGTTCAGTCATGCTGTTGCAGAAACACTTAACACTTACACGATACATAATAAAAAATACACCAAGATTGCACCTAGGTATACCTACGTCTTATAAAATAAAAATTTAATAGCACCCGTCACCCGGGTCATATGCAATATCAAAATCCCTAGCCGTTAGTAAACTATACATATGTTCACTTTCTTTGTTTTAGTACTACTTGCACTACTTATATTGTTATACTTACTAAAAATCATCATATTTTATTCGTTTTAAAACGCTAGTAAAAATTATAATTTGCTTTATAATTTATATGTACTTTGTTTGTTTTAGCATATTTAATTTGTAAAACACTATGAACCATATTGTGTTACAGATGAAATACGCTAAAACAAACAAAATAAGTATATTTTTTACTAGCGTTGCTTATTATGTCAAAAAACAAAGAAAGTGAATATATTTGTGAAGTTAACTAGCGGCTAAGCGTGAAATAAGTAATTTTTCAAATCGGTCCAGTAGTTTCGTACTCTATTCCATGCAAACAAACAAACAATCAAATCTTTCCTCTGGTATAATATAGTGTAAAAGTGTAGATGAAGTAACAAATGAGAAATAGCCCTTGTTCATATTTTTGACACTAAAGGTATTTGACCAACTAGCGATGGTAGAAGGATCAATCGTTTACAAATGAAGCACGTATTTACACAAAATTTGATAATTTTCCAAGGTTACTTAAGTATAATGTACAATTGCCAGCAATATATCGGACAAAGAGTATCTTTTTATAAATAGAAAGAGTTGATTATGTGCATTTTGCGAAGTTGCGTGTACATTATTTTATAACACTTGGAATGATCAAATTGACCAGTTTGTTCTTATATCCGATTCTAGTTTTCTTAGTATTCTAACACCTATCAAACTTGTGACTTGCAATAAATATCTGAATCTAGTTATACCTACTAACTATCGTTTCAGTACAGTAATTGCATACTTATCGATTATACTATAATTAAGGTGAGCTATTTCGCGGCTACTAGTTATATATTTTGTGTATTTTTTTTTTAACAGCATAATTTTACGTTATCTTCACAATAAATAATAATCTAGGTAATGCAGGCGCAATTATTCGCAAACTATATTTATGGACATGTTATCGCAGTGTAATCCATCACGCTCATCATAATCATCCATCGGTTAAGGAAAGTCTAGTAAGAGCTGCACACTGGCAATATTGACTCGGAAACTACGACTGGAATGTGCCATAGCCCCGTATCGTTGGCGTACCTGCCTCATGTTAGTTATGCAGTGATCTATGATCTTTATGATCATTAAAATAAGCGTGAGAAAGCACCGCGGTTAAATTGAGACGCTTTCATCGCGATCGCACAATTTTGGCCACGCAAATACACCGTGCCCAACACTGCTGATTGATCGTCGGTGGCACATCACTCACAATACTTTCTCTACAACCTGCCTCTACATTTTTTATTCCATTACCTGTTACAGCTGTGGTACGATAACATTTGTTAATTCCATCTACTATCGGTGAGTAATCGAAAGAAATGAGATTGAAATTAGATTGGGCCGGCGTTGGAGCTAGAGCGGCGTAATTGCAGCGCGCTGGTACCCGCGTCAGTCCGTTGTCCGCCGTCGAAGCGGCCGCGTCTCGCATTTCCAACAATAAAAATATGACTTCAAGTACGGACACATAGATAAACGACGCCGTCGTTAGTGACCTTTGAAAGTTTTCACTTCCCGCGCGTGATTTATGGAAAATGAGCGAGGAGCAAGAACAGTGCGACTCGTTCAACTCGTGGGAACTTAACGGACTCAACTCCTTGGATCTCTGGGACTACACCGTGGAACTGGAGTGCCTGCAAGGAACCGAAGGTTAGTTTCGCAAGGCTGCGTGAGAGGCGTTGCAGCCAGACGTTTCAACCGAGAGATTTGTTGCACAGAGCAAGTTTAACGGAGTTTTGGACCATGGCGAATGGTTACCGTTGCAGTCAAGCTCATTTTATTTGTTCTCGTTCACCTTATTGTTTTCTTATCTCTTCACTCTGAACAACCTTGTACTCAAACATCTTAAGTAAACCAAGTGTGTTTACTTCAGGTGTTTGAGTGCAAGGTACTTACTCAAGCGTAATATATTCGTCTGTTCATGACCTACCTAATTATTAGCCAAAATCACTCATGTTATTGTAACAAACTAGTATCTACAAGTATAGGTATTACACGATGATAAGCGGATGCATTATAGCGTTGATTATAATTTACGATATAGTATCAAGTCTTAGTTTCAGCGAAAGTCATACATAGCTCGGGTATTATCATTATTACCGTCATATTTTTAATCAAATTTATTCAACTTAAACCCTAAAAGAGATCCAATATCCAAATCCTGTTCAGTTCTTTGTGTCGCAATCGCAACGTTCAACCAGAATAATGGCAAAATGAAAGGTTGATTGGAAGATAGTATTAGCAAAATTCTAGAAAGTTGCATTCTAGCATTGTTCAGTTCCATGTAATGTCCCATTGTGGTCAAGAATGAACACGGCATTTCGCAAAAATATTATCAAAAGTTACTATATATTTTCTATTTACTTTATAATCTACTACTACATCTGCAATATCTATCTATAGGTTGATAATGAATAGGTACTATGTTCTCCTTAAAACCAGCCACTATTTTTATGCTTTATTGATGGTAAATTATTCGCCTCCAATTATGACGAAAACGTTCCAATTATATCTTAGCTCTTATAAGACATAATGGGGTGTTCTAAGGCTTACGAAATAGTCGAACCTCACATTTAGTTACAGCATGACCATGCATTTAATAAACATTTTCCGGGTCGAGGTCCGCCTTTGTTTTTACTCGACTACGGCGAAGCAAAAAAAAAAAAGGAATTTCCTATAGATATTTTTTGTTTAAAACAATTAATAAAAGCAGACAAATGATACTAAAAAAAAAATATCTTCATAATAAATTCTCAACTACGAGTATTACCGCTGCTTGTAGGTTGTCTCAACCCTTTAAACGCCATGGACACCTTTAGGCGTCCATCGAAAACTACCTCGAAACCAACGACTTCTAAAGTTGTCCAAATTAGTATGAAACATAAAACAATCAAACTGGTCGCGGCGTACCTAGTAGCGGCGTTCAAAGGGTTAATAAAACCTACTGTTATACTTAAGATATGGTAAAAATTCTACGCCTTTACCTTTTCTAATCCTACCCGCTTGGAATAAAACATTGATCGTAAAAAAAAAACCAAGCCGCTAGATCGAATCCTGCACGCGTAGAATTTTTCACCATATCTTAAGTATAACAGTAGGTTAATTAACCACCATACCAATTGCATCATAAATGCAAAAAACCTTTTAAAAATATTGTATGCCACCCTACACAGTTGATTTTCAACTTCATTGTAAAATCATTAGGGTAATTCAAATACCTCACTTGTAGGTAATAATGGGATAGTTGTGTTACTGTTAGGTGTGTGTATAAGAGGAATGGGGTATGATGGAGATTTATTCGACGCGTAGGATCGAAGCGCGCCATCATAATTGACTTGGCAAAGCATTGGTCGTAGAAAGACCCAAGTCGCTGCTTCGAATCCTTCCCGCGTTGAATATTTTTTTAAGAGAGTATATCAGAAGAGCATTGTGATATTGTTTTCTGTACTTCGTGGTAATTGTTTACACAGATTGTAATAATATCCTACAAACAATAAATAAGTAATCTATCACAAATAACAAGCAAACGAACAGTAGATAACCTATTTGGACTAAGCACCGGTCATTAAGGTTGGCCTAACCATTATCTATTTACATTCCAACATTACAAGCCATTAAAGTCTGTCCATGTTATGATTGTCATTTGTAATGGACACGATGTTATGCGGGTTTTGTAACTGTATCTAAATCATTTACAAAACAAATACTGTTTTCTGTTCTGATAGAATCTTTCATAGAGAGGCACAAAGGAATACCCAGTAATCGAGGTAGAAGTCGCAGAAGTATCGAGAGTATAATACTTAGGTCAACTTCCAACCTTCTTCGTAAAAGATTAAGGCGCTTTTTTCCGAAATGTCTTTTACGAGTACTATCTGAAGGAAGGTAACGAAGCCGAAACACGTACACACGTAAAAGGTAAGAATAGAGGCTACTTCGTTGTAAGATAACGTAGGATTTGAATCTGAAATAGCAGTCCAAAACCAGACGAATAATAAGAGATTATCATTGGAAGTTGAGCTCAAAACAAAGCCATTAAAGATTTTGTAAGCAGTCTGGTCAATCTCAAGTACAAACAAAATGAAGAAGCCTTTAGCTGGTGCGAAAAACAAAGACAGTCGGGCATATCCAGCTGGCAGTATAATTATTAAACCACAGCCGACAAATGTTATCACTGTAGTTGCACTTTTTCAGCATGGCGCAGATGTCGTTTTGCTGCGCTGTGCACCTGTTGTTAGCAAACTCGTTCTTGACGATAAACCGAACCGATTTGAGGCAATCGCTGGAAAACACGCAAACTTCAGTATGCCAGTTACTAAGGAAGTATTTATTATATAAAAGATTTGCTTATAACTCTGCGCTTAAATGCGCAATAACCTGATAAAGATCTTGATAAAGTTGATCAAGGTCTATTTGCTTATTTTATTGTCCAAAAATCAATACATCAAAGCTTCTAAGAAAAGCTCACAGAGATAGGGAGTGAGCTTTGAAAAAGTCCGCAGCTGAAGCATAAGGTATATTACCTAATGGAAAAAAGAAGGATGAACTACAAAAAGAAAAGGGATCCAATTAAAAACACAACATGATACAAAACTGCACAAGTCTCGGAACGAAGTTCTTCTGACATAAAAATTTGTAACTAAGTCGGTTAATTCAGTACCGCTTTTACAATTTACAGTTTGAATACACAATACAAATAAAATTAAATAATAAACATAGTTTTTTCAATTCAGTACCTACCTGTAATCATCATCATCATCATTTCCTCCTACTGGAGAAAGGCCTCTCCCAAGGAATGTTCTTTCCATGGGAGGATATTCGCTTACCACGTTTGGCCATGCCATACTAGGCGGGCTAGCGAGCGCAGTTTCTTTGGCTTCTTATGATTCCGACGCTGCAGCCAAAATTTGTTGGATTTGGGAAGGGAATTAAGGTATTGGGACACTACTCACGATGAATGGGAGAAAAGCAAGTAGCACCTCCAGAGGCTCACGTAACCGATGCTATACCTGCAACCACCGGGCAGGCAGTTAAGGATGATACCCCTAAACGTACCTACCTAATACAACGTGATTTTGAACCCAAATAGCTAGGGGGTTCAAAATCACGTTGTATATGGGATCAACTAACTAACAACCGAGTATATTGTTAGTAGACTAACAACATTTTGTAGTAACCTATCGATATTACGTTATTATTGCTTTAACAAATAGAGTGACTCGGCAATTGCTCACGGGAAAAGAATCTACATAAAACAAAATCTACCTATATATCATTAGCGCTGTGTGGTTTTATTTCTTTGAAATTTCTTTTGAATTGCTTCGTAGATTATGTTGCTCTTTGCATTTGTTAAGTCTATTTATGAAATAAAAATAACGTAATATTGTTTGATTAAAACTAACGGGTGATAATATCATTATTAATATGCGAATTACGAGTTACTCACGTACGAAGTCAACTAGAGGCCGACATGTTTTAACATCATCCGGAGGTCTTCCTCAGCTTTCACATTCGCCCTATAGCAGACTTCTTACGTGCCAGCCTGTAGCTGACTTCGTATGTCGGCCTATAGCAGACTTTATACGTGTCCGCCTGTAGCTGACTCCATACATCGACCTGTAGCTGACTTCTAATGTCGGTCTATAGCTGACTTCGTGCATGTTGGCCTGTAGCTGAATTCGTACGCGTCGGCCTGAAGCTTACTTTGAACGCCGGCCTATAGCTGACTTCGTATGTGTCGGCCTTTAGCTGACTTCTTACCTATCGGCCTATAGCTGTCTTCGAACGTCGGCCTATAGCCGACTTCGTACGTGTTGGTTGTAGCAGACTTCGTACGTGTCGGCCTGTAGCTGACTTTGTACGTGAGTAACCCGTAGTGCGCATATTAATAATGTAGGTAATTTTGTTATTATGGTTAGTAATAGTAGTTGCTAAAACAACGATTGCACTGATCTTGTTTTTCGTAATATTAAATAGCGAGATGTCCTCATCTCGCTATAAAAAATTAGGAAAATCTATCCTTAGTATATCGCGCGATATAAATGGTGTCGCGGTCGCCATTTTACGAGTGTAAAACCCTTTTATTTCTACGACTTACTACAAAGGGACTGTCTTGGATCCACCGGCACTGCAGATGAATGTTGTCCATAGGGTGAAAAGGCTAGTCTTTTACTGACTGTTCCTACATACATTTCATCACGTTTTTAACCATTACGAAGTAGCTCGTTAAGGCCATAAGACACCAAGACCACGTTTAGCGTGTTTGCCACACCACTTCTTTAGATTTTCTCTCATCATCTCACCTCCGGCGGTTTCAACGGCCTGCAAGGGAATAGAAGCAACTATAAATTCTACGTTTTTGTTCTCCAAGACCATCATTTTCTATGACGGAGAAAAGAAAATACGCATTTCATTAGGAAAAGCATTGCTTGCAGACCGCCTGTCTCGTAGTGCCATTATTAAACAGTAGAAATAGCCTCAACGTCAGTTCTATGCTAAAAGTGCATAGTAAGAAGTAGTCACGCAAGGAAGACGGATAATAACACGTTTGTGAGTATTGCCGTTGGAATATGTAACATTTGCGCTCCGGTCTAGAGTTATGGACAAGCAACATAAGGATTTCTTTTCCGTTCAAGATTTTGATATGGATAAACCAAGAGTTCTTGAACATGTAGTCATGGGCACCAACACGCCTACATGCTAACTTTTGACGAAACTTTGATGTGTACAACGTATTGATCGTCACTACAAAATACATTGCGGCTTTCGTATTGATTGACTATTTTTATAGATATATAATCAGAAATGGATGTTGAAGTGGCCATTAAAACGTTGTACACCGTAGTTGTCAAAAGTTATGAAGTAATCCTGCTGGAGGCGAGTGCAACGGATTGTATTTCCACCTTCCTAATTATAAGTGCGAAAATCTTAGGAAGTCTTTTAAATTCACAAACATTAAAAATATATACCAAATCAAATCGACCTTCTATTTGTTGTTCAATTGAAAAAATTTAGATATCAAGTGCAATTTTGGAATTTGCGATAAAATATGTATAATATTTAGACCTTATTGCATAATTTTTTTATTCAAAATTTAAAAAATCTGTCGCCTATCTTTTCGGCAATTTCCGCGTGCACTGATCAGTGCTTCCACAGTTACCAAAATCGAAATTAACCCCATAGGATTTTGGCGCCGAGATTGAATAATGCGGTAGCTCATATAGCAGAGCGTAGGTCGTACATAGACCTAGGTCGCTGGTTCAACTCCCGCCCGCATGAAATTTTTTCACCATATTTTACTAAGCCCATAGGACAAGTAAATAAAGAATTTAAAGGTGTGCAACAAAATATTTATCCCGGGACCCATGTAGGTACGTACGAGCAGATACAAATTTATTTTACATACAGTTATTCAGAAACTACCTTGCTCATACTGATTTGTTCATTCATCGTTAATAATTGTAATGATTTTTTTTGATTTTGTATGTCTCTTAGTCTATGAGACTAATCCTGGGCTAATCTTACAAACTGCAATGTTGATTTGGGCTAACCCGTAGTACCGTTTGAAAACTTGAAGTTGCTTTACTGATTTACTTAGATGAGTAAATTCAAAATCACGCAAAGCCAGAGCGCGCAGCTAGATAATAATGAAAGTGAATAGCATTAATTCCAAGCTAATATGTATGACAGTTTAATTATTAAAATAAATATGAACGGTACAAATTATACTGTCATTTACTTTAAGGTGACACATGGATAAAACATTTTTGCTTATAAAACTAGCTGTCAATCGTTGCGTTTAACTGCCTGAGGCTGGTTTTACAGTCACGCTGACCGCCCGCGCAGATAAGCGCGGCCGAAATGCCGTAGCATAGGCCATACGCGCGGTTGATTTTACTATGTAGCGATCCCTTGACACTCATAGCCCGTGGCTCGCGACGCTTACCAACCGCGCTGGCGAACGCGTCACTATCAAACCAGCGTGAGATTTTCTTGGACTTGAAAAAAAATAACTCGTAAAATACAAAGCACTGCAGCACTTTACAAAAACGATTGAGTCATTGTCGTTATCTCTAAAGACATAATTGGGAGTAAATCATATGTAACAGCAACGTAAACGACGACGCGATTGCTATGTGAGAAAAACATTTGTAGACATTTTTGTTGAGCATTGTTATACCATTGGAACATAATTAGTACAAAAACGTCCAGCTATTGTTGAAATTCTTCTAGTAGAAAAAATAAAACTGGCCAAGTGCGAGTCGCATAACAGAATGTGTCTTCTCGGGACTACCTAACATAATACTTACACTTCGAAAATCATTTTTTGAATCCCTCGCTTCATTCAGGCGTCTTTTAAAATTCTATGCTATGCTCCTTCGTTCCGCTATGGATTCAAAATATTGCCCTCACCAAAAAGTATTATGTTAGACCCTTGCGTTACAACTGCTACTATTACTTGCCTGTGGTTTTAATTGACATCAAAACCAACTAAGTATTGTCCCATAGACTAGTCGAATCCAGGTGCTATTCGCGCAGGGGCTATTGAACCCGGTGCTCTACGCGGCATTTCTCACAAAAACTGTTAGTCGCAAATCTTTCTAAGTGCCCTTCAAATATTTGTTAATTTTAATTATGTACAAAAAAAATCAGAACATAGTATAATGTAGCGGCACCCTAGATTATTGTTTTAAAGTCTTGGTATGTGTGTGATGTTACTTTTATTTTATTTTTTTATTTGTGTCTTCGGAAGACCAGCGTTGTGGTTGTCATCACACTACTATGTTCAGAGGAGGCCTTAATGATACAGACACAAATATGTCCACATGCACAATTTAATCTACGAATAGGTATTTAATATAATTACTTGCTGTCCCGGCGAACGTTCGTTTCACTATTATTTTTCTCGTTGTAAATATTTCTTATATTTTAATAGTCATTCTTCTATTCGGAGAGATGACAAAACCAACAAATCAAAGATTATAAAAATCGGGACACCCGTTCTTAATTTACAGGTGTTCTAACCACGGAACTCCGTGGTTCTAACAAACCCGACTTTGTTTTGATGCGTATATTAATTGTTTTAGTTGTGTTAAAATATAAATATATCAAATAAATATTTCTTCTTTCTATGTTCTAGACATTAGGTATACTTAGATTATATTTTATTGTTACGCTACGATTGAATAATATTTATACTTATTATTTTGCATGCTAGGATAATTGTTTGATTTTTACTAGCATTCAGTTTTAAACTATCGAGTCTTACGTCAATTAACATAGCTCTTCCTTTTGAATTGGCATTTCAAAGATGAGCATACATAGAACGAGGTTGCTTAAGAGCATAGGTTACGTCGCGGGTCATCCATTGTATGTATGACTCAGTTTATTGTGCTCATTAAGCATTTAATCACGGGACTAACGAGTGAAGCGGCTTGATGGACAATAAAATATATTTGAATCGTTGCTGGTATTTGAGTCGAGTGTGAAATGACTCGACAGGCAGGAAATGAAAATTTAAGTGATGATATAAATTAATTGGGCAATGAGACAGTATGTACGGATGTTGATGCTGGTGCTACATATTATAGTGCCGATAAACCCAACCAGTAGTACCACGAGGGAAGAAATACTGTGACACTAGCACAGTAAGTACCACAGTCAAGAAAATTTTCCCGTGGTAAATACATAGTCGCTTTACATACGTATAATAAAACTTAATACAAAATACATAATTAATACCCGAGTATTTGATATCAATTTCAGCTTGATACCTCTACGCGATCCTGAGAAAAAGGGTCTTGACAGACAGAGATAGACTGACAGACAACAAAGTGATTCTATAAGGGCTCAATTTTTTCCTTTTGAGGAACGGAGCCCTAAAAATGTCTAGTCATTGCCCAATCTAGAATCAGTCATTCTGGGCTTAGACCTAATAGTGTATTGTACCACTTTTCTCTCATACTTGTCAGCATACCAGCACACGTACTTTCACCTTCGTATTGGAAAGCATATATTTTAGCCTACATTTAGTTTTATTAGCTTACTAAATCAGGGTCTATTGAAGAGCCAGTGGGGATATTTCCTCGAGCAGTGTTATTAGAAATTATGACTATTCTTAGTTATAGCTTGATAGCATTTAGTTTTATTAGCTTATTACATCAGGGTTCATTGGAAAGCCAGTGGGGATATTTCCTCGAGCAGTATTATTAGAAATTATAATCATTCTTAGTTATAGCTTGATATGAATTAACAAGATATAGTCATGTATTAATCTTCTTGTGTTCTTATAATATTCTTTTACCTTTTTAGAACGAGATAGCCAATATCGGCTAGCTCCGTGGCGCAGTGGTTAACATACCAGCCTGCGACACGGGGTGCCCGGGTTCGATCCCCTGTCAGGTCAAGATGGAAATGATCTTTTTCAGATTGGCCTGGGTCTTGGATGTTTATCTATATATGTATTTGTTATAAAATATAGTATCGTTGAGTTAGTAACACAAGTATCTAACTTACTAGGGCTAGCTCAATCTGTGTGATTTGTCCGTATATATTTATTATTATGTAATATCATAAACAACAACCGAGTTCTGACATAAGTTTAATAAATAAAAGTGTTTTACCTGACTCAAAGGATATTTATTGCCATTCAGCGAGGCAACGCAGCCAGTGTATACCTTTGAGCCAGGTACTATTCGGGGTGGCATTTTTGATTAGAAGTATTTTTTAAATAATGTTTAATACAAAAAAAGTTTTGAATGTCCTGTCTTGACGTGACATTTGTAAGTCTATGTAAATGAAAGGACGACGCGAAGCTCGTGCGCATAGATTTAAAAAAAAATTGCGTCCTTCATACTTCTATGCTCGTGCGTAATCTTTCTTTGCGATGCGCGTGGAGTTTCAACCGGAAAATGAGAATAATATTATATTTTTGTATGAAAGTACAATACAAATTATCAAAAGTCGTAGAACAAACTTGGTTGTTTCAGATGTTAGCTATCTAGTTCTGCAAGGTTATTGGTGTTTTTCAAGTAACCTGTATAAAGTGAAAAGACACATCGTAATTATCTGTGATTTGGCATTTCCTAACTAATATTATAAATGCGAAAGTGAGTTTTTTTGTTGTTACGTCTTCACGCCCTATCTACTGAACCATCGTCATGAAATTTCGCATACCCGTTGTCTGAGATACGGAGAAGAATATAGTGTACATTTTATCCCGGGAAAAAGTATTGTTCCCTAGAGATCGACACTGATGCGGGCGCCACCGCGGGTAAAAGCTAGTTTCAGTAATCAATTAACAGCATATTTGACAGAACCTAGTAAGACGTCAATAAAACACGTTTCTTGAATTGTTATTTTTGTTTAATTTTACATTATTTTTACTATTTGTTGATATAGCGGCGACAAAAATACACATTCTATGAAAATTTGGAACTACCTAGGTATTACGGTATAATAGATACAGTCCTGTGACAGACAGACGGCCGGATGGACACCGGAGGCTTAATAATAGCCCCACGTTTTTACTCTTTGGAACACTAAAAAGTAAAAATTTCTTTTAAGACAAAGCCTCGGAGATTTGTAGTAATTCCAAATGTAACCGTCTCAATCGCCCGCCGCTGGTGCGTCCAACAAATTTTTATCTATCCGTTGACGTGAGTGACAGACGGCCATACAATAGGTAAATACACTTTCGTGTCTATATTATTAGTATAGATTTCAAATTTCACTATTGCAATCTTGTGTTGTATGGAAATTGCATTTGTTTCTTATCTCTCAGCAATTACGAATCATTAGCTAGTCATCGCGAGAAAGTCGTCCACTTTTTTTATTATGGCGAAATTGTTGGCTATATATATTCTCCTCCTTGTGAATAAAAATCTGTATAATTGCTTCTATAATTTAAGCAGTAAGTTAATAATAACTACTCTCAGTTACCGTGTAAAAAGGTCATTAAATTATTTTAAAGACGATGTGCTAATTTTTTGACGATAATTCGTGAAAGCCTAAAATAATAGTTGATTCTCAGTTATGCCTAGCACTGCAACAAAATAAGAAAATAACGAGTGGTGTCAAGGGAGTAAGGTCGATGCGAAGGTCTAAGTATATGAATGATGTATTATGACTTTGGTACTGCAGAACAATATGAATGTATCTTTTCCTAAATGAAGTTGTTTTCGAAAAATATTTAATTCTTTTGACGTGATAACGTCTTACAAATCGATGAACGCCAGCTGCACGCACGAAAAAGTGTCACGTTCCGTGTGCAAGCGAGAGCGCGAACAAGCGATAGAGAGGCACGATTGGCCTAAGCGTTCGGCTTGTGACACGTGTTACGCGTTTGATCTCTTCCACCTTCACGTAAAATTATCATCCGTAAACCGACTTTACAGAAATACGTATTTTTTTGTTTACATTTCCATGATAAAGGTGTAAAAATACAATAAAGATTAAGGTTAATAAATATAATGCTTAAAAACCTTCAGAGAGTTAAAATGTATAATCACCGTCAATCAAGGCCATATCTCGTGAATTATGTTAAATTCGCTTTTGTGTTATGTTATTAATATCAATCTCGAGCTCCTCCATGCTTCGGAAGGCACGTTAAGCCGTTGGCCCCAGCTGTTGTCATCTTTGATGGCAGACGTTAAGCTATGTCAGATGCCCTTAGGCAGCTTGAAAAATCTGACACCAGTGTCCACTTACACACGCGAAAAACAAACTAAAAACAAATTTAATATAATTTGTTATTTCGTGTGTCTCTGCGCAAAAATCAACGTATATTATATTACAATAATATAGTTTTCGTAAGAGTTATAAAGAACAGTAAAATAACACTTTACCTTATAAATATACCTTAACCCTCTTGGGGATACATAGGGAATAAGATTTCTTAAAACAAATTTAGCAGGCCAAATTTATTTTTAGAAATCTTTCCCTTTCCGCGTTGATGTCTTTTACAAGATCCCGCAGGTGCTACAGCTTGCTACGATTCTCTACGACGGGTATTAAAAGAGGCTTTACCTATAGTGCAGGGTGTGCGGCGCACACGGGCGCCGGATCTAAGGGGGCGCCGGGCGCTTTCAAATGCGAAATGCGACACCTCCAAAGACCCTGCGCCCGTATTACGGCCGATGTCGGGCGCCCGGTAGCAAAGCAAGGCGCGCCACCACAAGCTGTTCTACACTCTTCTTTTCCTATTCTACACAATAACTTTTGTTTCAACGTGAAATCAGCCTTAACACAGATAGTTAAAGATTATATTATACGACGGGTACGTGGGGCGCCGCCGCCAGCCACAGTTGTTGTCTGTGCCCAGCGCTCGCACCGAGCTTCTCAGCAACGCCCCGACGACGCGCGCGCTAGGGAACCTCAACCAGATTGCCGAAAAAATAGACCTGTTTGCCTGTTCGCTGAGCGAATTCATAAGAACAGCATTGTATGTAATGTGTTACAAAAATTAACTGCTTGTCTATCGTATTGGTGTACACTGTAATGTTAGATTTAAGCTTTGCTGAAATAAATAAATAAATAAATATTGGAGTAGTGTCGTGTTGCTACCAAAGGCGCGTGCCGGCCTGTTTTGATTCGTTTGAAAACACGCCGAATTGTGGAAATATAACTGTAAGCATTTGACCCCGCTCCTACTAGAGGGCGCCGCGCCAGCATACTGGTTGCACACGGGCGCCACAAGGGCTAGAGCCGCCTCTATTAATACTACGACTTTTTACTTTTAAACATTACGCATTTTATAAATATAAATTATGCATAATTTACCATATATACTACAGTGTAGGAAATTGTTAGATAAGCCTACTCACATAATACTGTAATTGTACCACATACGAGTAGCTAAAATGTTGTTTTCCGGTCGGTCATTAACGTGGTACTGTATCCAAAACATTAAAAACACAAAATAAATTATTCTTTGTTAATTCCAGTATCACATTATTAGAAAGGCTAGAGCAACTTTCTTGTTCTTTAATTTACTGGATATGCCTCCACGCCTCAAAGCAGGATAACTATTAATAATATTTTAAATACCCGTCGACTTACTCGAAAATTTCTTACTACCTCATCGGTCTCCTCTTCTTACAATACAATAATCTAAAACCTATTTATGCTCTGGCTCCGGCCCGTATAAATAGAATATACCCTTTTAAAAATAAAAGGACAAACAATTTGTCATAAATATAATAATAAATTATTTATTTCTCTTTGTTTTACAAGCTTATAATACTTAATTAATTAGTCTTACGAGCTTAAAACAATACAATTCATAAAAAAAATAAGATTAGTTTTCCGTATACAACATTTATCAAGGGAATGAAGTTTGCCGGATAAGCAAGTTATTACAGTTTTAATTAAGTATTAAAAACAAAAAGCCGTTGCTTAGAAAAGAAGCAAAACTAGGTAAGTTCACTTATTTCGACTTTATATACGCATTAAGTTTTGTATGGGGTTATGCGTGCGGTATAACCACCACTACAACACATTTTAAATAAATATCGAAACTGTGTATACTGACACTTACGGTTAAAAGACCTTTTAAAAGGTTTAAATACTATTTTATTAGATTGTTAAAATAAAAAAAGAAACTGTTGTGTCCATTTAATTTATAATGTACTTGAGTTTTGATGCTAGTAAAATAATTCAGATGTTAGCAATTCATTCGGCAATATCGTAATGAGCATACGTCTCGAAATGCAGTTTGCAATGTAGTCGGCAAATTAAAAATAAACATATTAACATACCAAGTCATTACAAAATCGCGGTAGTAGGGTATACCAACCAACATCGCCCGGTAGCAGGGATAGTATACGCTGGCGTGTCCGTGTTGCCTCGACTGCAACCGCAAATCGTTTTAATTTTAATTATTTTAAAACTAGTTTCTTTCCGCCAATCTACACGTGTAAAAACTAGTTTTGTGTATTCAAATGGTAATAAAAACCCCATTGTCTCAGTAATAGTATTTGCGTGATGCTTAACTTAACCGTATACGTAACACTGCTAGGTTTAAGTGTGAAAATACCTGTTATATTCAGGCTTATTATCATAGTATGTAATTTGTAGCCATCAATCTTTTGGGTTCTGTACCTAAAGGTGGCATCTTGTGTCCCAATTTAACCAACTTCAAAAAATAAGGACGTGGTTATCAAATTGGGTGTATTTTTTTTATGTTCGTTACCTTAGTACTCCGATTTGAAAAATTTTGTTTCGACGGTTATGCTTTCAAGTTGGTTCCATTAAAATTCCGTCACAATCGGTTCAGTAGTTTGATTGAAGTAGTTTTTTTTTATATGATAGATTATTTTTTATATTTCTCAATTCGTCTTCTGACATAGGGCTGTATCATTGTAGAATGTACCTATAAGCAGTCATTTGAAATTCGAGTGTAAAACGTGTTTTCTTCGACTCTGTGGATTACTCCGTGTGCGATCCCTACCTGACCGGGTTCGTGATGTTCGAAGCAAAACACATTGAAGTTTATACCAGTGTGGATAAAATCTACAACATGCACGTACGCGAGACTACGCCAAGCAATTCCGAGGTGTTGGAAGAAAATTTTATTGCACATAATATCTGGAGCGAGAACAGTTTCCTGCGAGATTGCTTGTAACTAAATTAATAAACTACATCTCATTTAGAAGAACACGATTTGTGTAATCCGTGTAATTTGTTATTCAACTGCAATATGGATGCGGAATTTATTCACGGTTAGTGATTACATACTTATTTTGGAATTTGCGAATTGTTTTGCATAGTACCTATGCACAGCACATATGCGCCGTGTCGTACCCGGCAAAGTAGAATAGGACCACTCCAAGTCTTCCCGTGGATGTCGTAGAAGGCGACTTAGGAAATACAAGCTAATCAAAGCTTAAAAACATCTGAGAAACCTCTCCAACCCGTCTGGCCAGCGTGGAGAGTGTAGGCCAGGTCCTCTGGCTGCTCTGGCCAAGTATGGCTCGAGTAGTACAGAGAGGGTCGTGCTCCTGTAGTGGAGACTAAAAAGGCCTGATGATGATGACAACACATATTATGTGCTTCTCTGCTGGCGAGGTGCCTTTACACGACTATCAAAAACGCATTGCTATATTTTCAAAGCTATGTATTTAGGTATAGAATCTAAAAACTTCGTCCCGCGCATACCGTGAATTCCGGTCAAGGGTATGGGCGAAAATCTAGACTTATACAATAGGCGATGGAGCTAGCAACCCATCACTATTTTGATTCTGTTTTTCACCTATAAGCTCACTAACACGCAAAACGTGGCCTTTCGGTCTTATGACCTTAGGCTCTGTCTAACCCGTAAGGGATAAAGACGGGATAATATGTAGGTATGTATGTATAGCATCCATGCCTCACTCCGCGTTACATAGGCTATACATTTTTGTCATTTTGGTATTTTGAGCAGACGTTTTATTATTTTTCTGCAGAATAACTTATTTTCGTTATAATCTGCGATTGTAATTAGCATTTTTAAATAAATAATAAATATATACGGACAAATCACACAGATTGAGCTAGCCCCAAAGTAAGTTCGAGACTTGTGTTATGGGATACTAACTCAACGATACTATCTTTTATAACAAATACATATATAGATACACATCCAAGACCCAGGCCAATCTGAAAAAGATCATTTTCCATCTTGACCTGGCCGGGGATTGAACCCGGTCACTCCGTGTCGCAGGCTAGCGTGTTGACCGCTGCGCCACGGAGCTAGTCTAAAATAAAATCACTTAATACGGTTTATCGCGTTTATTACATTACTAGATGTTGCCCGCGACTTCGTCCGCGGCAATTTCTGTTATTATGATTAATTAGTATAGATGAATAATTTTTCCCCGTTTTAAACATTTTTTATTGATACTTCGCTCCTATTGGTCGCAGCGTGATGTTTTATAGCCTAAAGCCTTCCTCAATACATGGACTATCCAACACAAAAATAATTTTCCAATTTGAACCAGTAGTTCCTGAGATTAGCGCGTTCAAACAAACAAACAAACAAACTCTTCAGCTTTATAATATTAGTATAGATTTTCACACCTACCGTTTCGAAAACTGCAGTTTTCATGTTCGCAGGTAGACTTAATTGACATTTGTCTTAAATAATTATACGACTTAATCGTACTTCAATGTAAAGTATATTGAATGACGCCGATCGGGTATAATCAGATATAATCACAATAATACTTATCATAAGCGCCTAACTCATCAGAATACCCTTCAGCAGAGAAACATTTTTTTAAGTCAAACAACAGAGTTTGTAACACGAGTCACTTCCAAAACATACGCCAGCACACGCCAATAAACTTTCGTCAAAATGCCTTTACGGTGCGTACCTATGCATTGACCTCAATTTACAACTAAATTTCGGCGTTTTGTTCTTCTTCGACAAGGTTACTTACTTACCGCAGTACATTTCGCCTTTCACGGCGTTACCGCAATGTACGAGTGCCAAGCCGTTCGTGGTCCACTTGCGAATGACATCAGTGGTTTTATCGCAGCAATGGGTTGGATTGTTAATGGGTTGGGTGAAGAAGAAATCGCAAATAGGCGCTTTTGTGGTAGTGAGAATTGCCTATCCATGCTTCATCTGCGGCTGTCGCAACTGAGTGCACACTCGGGCCAATGGCATTTAGATGGAGACAAAAATAAATACACTGTATTTTTAACCGACTTCAAAAAAAGGAGGTTTTTATCAATTCGGTTGTATATTTTTAATGTTTGTTACTTCGTCATTTTTTAACCGATTAAAAAAAATCTTTTTATTTGAAGGGTATGCTTTCTAGTTGTTCCCATTTAAATTTCGTCACAATCGGTTCAGTAGTTTGATTGTTGTCGGTTTTTTCATATGAATGATTATCACTTCAAAAACAATATATTACTAACATTGTCTATTAAAACTTTAGAATGTGATCATAACTAAGAGTCATTACGTACCTAAATTACCCAGTCGCAGCGTGATATCTCATCAATCAAGGATGATTTTTGGCACTGCTAGTATTATCTTATTGAGAGTAGTGGTGGTGAAATATATCGACCTATCTATATACAAAAGGTTCTATGTTCGCATCTCCCCGACTCGCATTGTATAATTTAAGTTTGTACCCTGATTTCGTTACAATATTTAAATAAGGATTTATTGCTTGTTACAGATTTGCAGTTAGCAGCAGAACTCGGGAAGACCCTATTGGAGAGGAACAAGGAACTAGAAACAGCGCTAAGATCACACCAAAATGTCATCGAAGACCAGACGCAAGAAATTGAAGTAAGATATTTGCTTCTATAATCCCGAACAGAGATATCGTTTCATTCCATAATAGTCACGAGCCTTAGCAACATGTGTGTTACTGTCAACAAGTAATTGCAGTCAGCACACGTAGCATGGGCCCGCGACGCTGTTTATATCAAGCAACTAGCAGCAGAGACGGCCTTAGGAGTTGGCGAACAGGGCAATCGCCCGGGGCCTCGCTCTTGCCTCAGGTCAAACAAATTTGAAAAATATTCAGATTTTTTTATTTAAAACTTTTTATTTTTGTTCTTAATTATTTATTAAGGTTATAACATATCTAATGGTAAATTAAAATAAAGTTAGTTAACTTATCATTCATTTAAATCATAATTTATAAATTCATTTTGTAGTACTTGAATATCGCGTCTCGAAACTCGGTTTTGAAACGCATAGCACTCGCGACTGTTATATAGTCTGTGACTCGGACATACCTAATGTTCTGCTCGTTTATCGCTCGGGGAATAAAAAACAAAAAATAAATAAATTAATAAATCGATAACGTTGCCGCGCGTGCCATGCTGGGGGCATGTATGAATTTGAGTCTGTCTAAGGACATCTGATATATTTAAACCTGCTATCAATCGCCAGCCGTAAATTTCACCCCAAACGCTCAATCTCGCCTTTTACGGTCACAGCACACTGATCAACTCTGTAAGGGATAGACACCGTATCGCCTCTCGCCGCGCCGTCAGGTGTCACCCTGCCGTAGACTCGGCTACGGCTAGGCGACACCGCGCTTACAGCTCGCCGATCGCTCTTGGCTGGCATCAGATCATTTTGAATCCAAACGTGAAAGCGCACGCTTATGCCCCGGTTTACAATACGCGAGGTTTGAATCATAGCCATTGCACTTGATGAAAAGGAAAAAGAAAATAGAAAAAGATGTTGGGTACACAATATGAATAAAGCAAGGAGAAATGAAGGGGAATTTCGAACTATAAAAAAACATTTGAAACAAAATATATCTTTATAACTTACTGCACTTTACGGAGAGGCGGCGTAAGCGTAAGCGCATGGACGTCGAGCCGTAAGCGCAGAGACCTCCAGTTCACCGGGAGCTGGTCCCGAGGCGAGGTGATTTATGAATCCGATTAGTGTGCGTTGCAGTAGGGCGCGTTTCATACAAAGTGTACTGCTCGAGTTGATACGTTTACGTTTACGTTCCGCTTACGAGTTGATAAATGTGCGGCGACCTTTACTCGATTATATAAACAGCAACAGGAGCCTTTAAGCCAACAGTACGCTGGTGAAGAAAGGCTAATGGCACGACAATCGGCTATGCCAAATTCCTAATACTTGAGGTATAAAGATAATATTTCTCAGAACAAGGACTATAGCCTTGTTCTGAGTAATATTTCGACTAACTGTCAGCATACGATTATTGGAGGCATAATCACCGGATGCCTCTCAAAGAGGATCAACAGCACGTGCCGGTCAGCCGTCTTACTTGCTGACTTTTGGCAACTACGTTGTACAACGTTTTGATCATCACTTCAAATTACATAACGGCTTTCGTATGATTGACTATTTTATTTAATATATATAAACCGTAATGGATGTTTAAGTGACTACTCCGTAGCTGTAAAAAGTTAGCAGGCCGGCAGATCAATGTTGAAGCAACGTACACACAGTCGAGACAATGGATATCAACAAAGATTTTATTAATGGCAAGGGGGCGTGGCACGCGCGCCGACAATGCGCTCGATCAGCTCACTTAAATCACCTGAGTAGGTTATCCCGCTATAGTCAAAGGAACAAAATTAAAATTTACGTAAAAAGAAACCGAAGGAGTAACTTTGTGGAGTAAAGTTAGAAGTCCTAGTGAAACTTAAACTCCTTCATCCTCACTTACCATCAGGTGAGATGGGAGACAAATGCCTACTTCAATAATTAGTAAAAAAAAACTGACCAAAGGAGGAGTTTCTACTCAATTGTGTTGCCTTAGTAGTATGCTTGAAATGAGCCGACGCTGGTTTCATAGAAATCACATTTCTAATGTGTTTGTTGTTTTGTGATAAACATCAACATTTACAGAGGGCGTTATTGTTTTCAGTACTTAACAAAACAAACCGTCGCCTTGCGGGAGGTGAACGATTCAAGACTGAGGATCTACGAGCAATTGGAGGTCAGCATCCAGGACTTGGAGCGAGCTAACCACCGGCTCGCCGTGGACCATGCCGCCGACAAGAAACACATTAAGACGTAAGTATCTGTCATATAGCTGTGTGGTTTCCGGTAGAGTAAATAGGACCACTTCAAGTCGTTAGAGGCGACTTAGGAAATACAAGCTAAACAAAGCTCATAAACATCAATGAGGCCTCTCCAACCCGTCTGGCCAGCGAGGAGAGTGTTGGCCAAATCCTGTCTGCTCTGGCCAAGTATGGCTCCGGTAGTACAGAGGGTCATAATGCTCCTGCAATGGAGACTAAAAAGACCTGTAGATGATGATGATCTGTCATGAAAAAAATGTGTATGTCGTTTTTCAATGTACGTACCTACATCCATTGAAAAATACATACATTATATATATAGTATTTTGTTTTTCTTTTTTTGGAAAGCAGATGTAGATTAGACGGTTACCACTATCAAGATATTAAAGGTATTCTCCTACTACTAAAGAACTTAAAAATTTCGATGAAGCTCATCGCAATCTTTTTTTGAAAAAACTGAACCCTTATAGGCTCTCTTTGTTGTTCGTTTGTCTGTCTATCTTGTTTCTCAGGAACGCGTGAAGGTATCAAGGTGAAATAATTCATATTAAATAGGTCTACTGTCCCTTGGAGCTGTGAAAATTTCAAACTTCTTAAGCCAACGCAATCAAAAGATACAGCCGTTTATGTCTCAAATTATCGACACTCGCAAGGGAATCAAAACCATTGAAGCAACATATTATAGCACAGATAAAGGAAAAATAACATCATCATCATCATCATATCAGCCGCAAGAAGTCCACTGCTGGACATAGGCCTCCCCCAAGGATTTCCAATACGACCGGTTGAAAGCGGCCTGCATCCAGCGTCTTCCTGCGACCTTAGTGAGGTCATCCGACCATCTGGTTGGTGGATGTCCGACGCTGCGCTTGCCGATACGCGGTCGCCATTCGAGAACCCTTCTGCCCCATCGGCCATCGGTTCTACGCGCTATGTGCCCCGCCCACTGCCACTTCAAAGAGCTAATCCGCTGAGCTATGTCGGTGACCTTCGTTCTCTTACGAATCTCCTCTTTTCTGATTCGATCTCGCAGAGAAACACCGAGCATAGCTCTTTCCATAGCTCTTTGAGCGACTTTGAGCTTTCTTATGAGGCCCATAGTAAGGGACCACGTTTCGGACCCGTAAGTCATCACTGGTAACACACATTGATTATAGACTTTCGTCTTTAGGCACTGAGGTATTTTGGACGAGAAGACACCACGGAGCTTCCCGAACGCTGCCCAGCCGAGTCGGATTCGACGAAAGACCTCGTCCTCAAAGCTGGAACTTCCAACCTGGATCAAATGACCCAAGTAGACATATTGGTCTACAGCTTCAAGGATGGAGTTCCCAACAGATACTGGTGAAGGCACAACATGGACATTCGACATTATTTTCGTCTTGTCCATGTTCATTTTAAGGCCCACTTGTTGGGAAACTCCGTTGAGGTCATTGAGCATAGTACTTAAGTCCTCCAGCGTCTCCGCCATAACAACGATGTCATCAGCAAATCGAAGGTGAGTGATATACTCGCCATTGATGTTGATGCCAAGTCCTTCCCATTCCAGGAGCTTGAAGGCATCCTCCAGAGCAGCGGTAAACAGTTTCGGAGATATCACGTCTCCCTGTCTTACGCCTCGCTGCAATGGTATAGCCCTCGTGTTCTGATCCTGTACTCGAACTGACATACTGGCGTTTCTGTATAAGCACTTCAACATTTCGATATACCGATGGTCGATGCGGCATCGCTGAAGGGACTGAAGCACGGCCCATACTTCGATCGAATCAAAGGCTTTCTCATAGTCCACAAATGCTAAGCATAATGGCCGGTTATACTCTCTGGTCTTCTGTATAACCTGCCGCAGCGTATGGATGTGGTCTATGGTACTGTAGCCTTTTCGGAAACCGGCTTGTTCGGGAGGCTGGAAGGCATCGAGCCTGTTCGTGAGACGATTCGTGATCACCCTCGAAAACAGCTTATAGACGTGGCTCAGGAGTGTGATGGGTCTGTAGTTCTTCAGTAGAGTATTATCACCCTTTTTGAAGAACAAAACCACCACACCCCCGTTCCACGCCTCTGGCGTAATGCCCTCGAACAGGACGGAATTAAAGAGCCTCTGAAGGACTTTCAGCACCGGCGTTCCGCCCGCTTTCAGAAGCTCTGCTGTAATTCCGTCCTCGCCCGGCGCCTTGTTGTTCTTAAGCTGTTTGAGGGCAATCCTAATCTCGTACAGGCTGATGTCCGGGATGTCTTCGGTATAGTGTCGGGTTAGCTTGGCTCTCGGATCTTTGGCCAAGCTGACAATGGGTTTGGCTATTGAGGTATAGAGCTGTCCATAAAACCTCTCAATCTCTCCCAGCACCTCGGCCTTTGTCGAAGCCACACCGCCGTCCTCCGTCTTCAGCTTTGTTAATCGACTTTGCCCAATAGACTCCACCCTTGCGAACACTTTGGAGCCTTTGTTTTGCTCTATCGTCTCCTTAATACGCTCGGTATTAAAGGAGCGACTGTCGTGCCGCAAGGATTTTTGGATTTGTCTATTGAGCTGTCGATGCACATCCGCGTCTTCCAAGGTCTGCAGCGGCATGGATCGTCGCGTGGCCATCAAATTTAGGGTTTGGGGTGAGATCTTTTGAGGTTTGTGTTTGGGGCGGGACCTAAAGAACTTCGATCCCACCTCCTGGACAGTCTTTACCAGCCCATTGTTTAACTCGTCCACTGAAACGCAATCCTTCAGGCAATCGAAGCGATTTGAGAGTTCCAGTTGGAAACTGTCGACATTTTGGATATGGGTCGGTGATGGTCGGAGCGTAGACTTCATCAAGCGAGTCCTCTCTCGTCTGAGATTGATATTCACGATGCCTCTCACGATTCGGTGATCACTACCGATTTTAATCCTATTGATCACAGAGACATCGTTAAATATCTCTCTCCTCGTCGACAAGATGAAGTCTATCTCGTTTTTGACAGGGGGTTGGTCCTTTCTGCTGGGCCCCATCCAAGTCCATTTTCTATGAGGCGGCTTCTGGAAGAAAGAGTTCATCGCATAGAGTCCCTCTTCTTCCAGAAAATCAGCCAGCCTATGACCCCTGTCATTCCGGTCTCCATATCCAAATTGTCCCACTCTGGACTCTCCATCGCTCCGCTTGCCAAGTATTGCGTTGAAATCCCCCATAACAATCGTATAATAGGTTTTAGAAGCGTGTATGGCCCTACTGATGTCCTCATACACCACTTCCACCTCTTCATCTGAGTGTTTCCCGGTCGGCATATATACCTGAATTACCTTCAACGAGTATCTTTTAGATACTCTGAGTATCAGGTATATTACCCTGCTGGAAACACTATCGATGGTTATGACGTTGTTGATGAGGGACTTGTGGACGAGAAACCCGACACCATGCTGTGACTTTTTTAAGTCACCCTCCCGGTGATAGAGTAGGTTACCAGACTTTAGGGTTGTCGTGCCCTCTCCCTCTCTTCGGACTTCAGACAGACCCATTATGTCCCATCGTAACCTACTCATCTCCTCTTCCACTTCCTCGACCTTCTCGTCTAGCCTCATTGTGCGAATATTGTGTGTCACCAGGGCCAGTCTCTGTTGGGGGTGGTAGCCGGATCTCTTCCGGAGATTTTTCGCACCCCCTGCCCCGCCGTTACCGTGACCGCTACCGGAGTCAGGAATAGCGGGGCCGCCGGGGACTGGGGGCCTTGGTGTATTCTTTAAATTCATGAGGGGTTTTGCCATACTCACCACGCTTGGCAAACGGGTTGGTGAGCGCAGTTAGTTTGGCTTATATCGGTTTCGATGCTGCTGCCCATCGAAACCACTTTGAAGCGTGGGAGGGGAAGGAATTTATTGTGCTAAGGGAACGGGAAAAGGTGTTTGGGATGCTACTTGCTCGGAAGGATTGGGGATAAGAAAGTAGCAGCTCGGGGAGGCCGGGTGCGCGTACCCGATGCCATACGTACAATCACCGGACTGGCAATTAAGTATGACACCCCTGGCCTTGGTATGACACCCCTGGCCTTAAGGAAAAAATTTCCTTTAAAGGAAAAATAACGAAAAGCATAAATTTTTAGTTCCATCATATTATAGAAATATTTTTAATAATCTTAAACTTATTAGTTATTATAGTTAATAGTACGAAACCCATCTTGCGTGAGTCTTAAAGGGTGAGATAATATTTTTTCGACTAGTTAGTTAGCCACCGATACCTATGTAGAAATCCCCGTTCTAAATCTTTACATCCACTGTCTCTAAAAACATGGCCTTTGGTATTGCGCTCTTTAACTAAGTCTACCCCGAAAAAGATGAAGACGTGGCACCGTATCTATATCAATCTAAACTACATACAGACGCAAGTTTATTGCCCAAAGTAAACAAACATCGCAGCTGTGGCACATCACATTAGCGGTTTTTTGGTTCATTTTTCATTTCCCGCCGCTTGTTTGTTTTGCTGCAAATTACACTGAACTTGAACGTAATGATATGCGAGCTAGAAAAACATGTTGGCATTGCCACGTTCATTAGTACGGTGTCCCGAGGAATTTATGTTAATATTTTGCTTATTTTTATCGAAAAAGTGTGATTGCATATCACACTTTTTCGATAAAAAAAAGCAGCTAGCAAATAAGCTCTTTTACAGGATTTTTTTGCCAAGGTGGTCCCACTAGTAGGATACATCGGTAGAACTAGTACAGTCAGCCAACGAGATACCTGACCCCGCCATCTACCTAGGTATATCTTGAATTTTCTCTTAAACTAAAAATAATATTAATATGAAAATACTTATATATTCAGAAAGATTTCAATTAAGACTTTCTAAATGTACATTTTCATGTTAATATTACTTTTGGTTTAAGAGATAATTCAAGACGTAGGTTGATGACGGGGTCAGGTATCTCGTTGGCTGACTGTACAACACGGAAAATGAACATTATGTATAGGTACTTATGATATAACTAAAACTAAGTATGTTAAAGATAAGTTCAGGTCATGAAATTGTCATTTTTTCTTATTTTCCTATAGGTGCATATCATGGCCTAGACATAGACCCCTCATTTTTAGAACACTAAGCGGCTTTTGGCCATTTCCTTGATTTCGACAATAAGTCTAATTAAAAATTTCGTCCACATTTTCAGTTTGTGCGCAAACATCGAATCTTTGGAGAGCAAATGCGAGGAACTCCAGAAAGTGGCCGACGACCTTAACGCTCAGCTCGAGATCGCCAGGCGACGGGCCGAAAGGAAACCCGAGACCGAGAAACCCAAAGAAACTGAAAAGGTAGATGTCGCACCAGTGCCCGTTACACCCAACTGCAAGAGACCCGAAGTCAGCACGCCCATCAAAGCGGCGCCCGTGGCCCCCCTCCCAGAACTGACGAAAGAGGACGAGGACCTACTCAGGCTAAGCGATGAGCTCAGAGAAAGCAAAGTTTCCTTCGCTCAGGAACAGAGGAGAGTGACAGAGCTAGAAGAACAACTGGCGTCTATGGTCCAAGAGAACAACAGGTTGCAGGAGCAACTGAGGAATTGGCACCAGCGAGACGATGAACCTAAATCCATGCACGAAGAGTTCTCTATCTTGGAAGAAGTCAGGTGAGTAAGAACTTATACTTAAATGGTTTCGCGTGACTTCGTCCGCGTGGTTTTCGGTTTTATCACACAGTCTTTCCGTCCTCCCGGGCTGATCCCCGGGCCCCGGACCCCAATTTTCGAAACATATCAGGTAAAGACGTAACCGGAAACATGCTTAGTACGTTTATATGCAACACTTGATACCTTGCGTTAATTTAATGGAATTTTCGTCCGAAAGCCAAATATAAAAAAAAGATGAAGAAAAGTGAAGGAATTTTTAAAATAGTTCCTGTAGTTTTTGACCGTATCCATTACATATAAGCGCACTAATCTTCATCTTTATAAGTCGAGATTAAAACTAACACTGCTGATGTCATACATCAGCATAAATTTGCAAATGACAAACAGAAGCTGACATTCAATGGTAAATAAATTCGACCGTTATTTTGCAGACAAGGCCAGCTTTGCATAAGATGTCTAAGAGGCGTGGAACGAGGAGACGACATGTCGTCAATGCTCGACGGAGATGACGACGACAGGAGTGCGATCAGCTCGCTAATCCTCACGCCCTCTGGCCCAGACAGCACCAGGGAAGACCTGGTCAATAACAAACTTGTCAAATTCGACGTGAGTATCTTCCAAATCTCATGCATGACCCTTTCTGTTTATAAAATTAACTATATCCTCTAGCTTCTCCTTCTTTGATGTATAGAAAGGTTTACAAAACAAAATTTAATTGAAATGTACAAAAACATAACTGAATTAACACACCGACTCCGCGTCTTTGCAACATTATTAACATTACTAACTTGCTGAACTAATCTTTGAGTCCGAATCAGTATTGAGTCCCCAAGAGCTTGTTTTGTTGGCCAGTCATGTCTCACTTTCTAGCGCGTTCGAGATCACCGCGCGAATAAATAAAACATGGAGAATTTCCTATTCAAAATCTCATGTGACTGTTTCGCTCGTTTCTAGGCGACAAAGCTTTTACAACTGCCCCTGATGTTGTTGATCACGCTTTGCATATGCATTATGAAGCGCATTTGCAGTAGTTTTCTTTGGATTTATCGTATGTAGTCGAAGGTACGTCCATTACTGACACGTTTTTAGACTAAGCGCGAAGAGTGCACGCTAAACTGAACCGAGGTGAAGGCTATCATGTGATTCTACATCGTTAACCGCTATGACAGTTGATTCGAATCACTCAATACATACCAGGCATGTCTAAAACATCTGTCAATTTAAAAATAACTGTGGGGCATTGTTTTCGTATTACTAACAATTCGCAGAAATCTGTCTGCTGTATATTAAAATTCTACTAATACTTATAATATTCTAACTTGCGAATGAAGTATTAGCTATCAAAATTATATGTTTCCAATTTGATTGTGTAGGTAATTTGTGGAGTAATGGGTGTATTTTTGACTAATATTCATAGCAACATTCGTTTTTAAAACATTGTAGATTATTTCATTATTTCCTTTTTACATATACTGGGTGGCGCAAAAGTACTGGCACTAAAGAAAATACTTTTATTTTTTTTATATGACATTTTCTGTCATTCTGTTTTTGAAAATTGTGTAGTGAACAAATGTAAAATACACTGAAAATAACTGCTGACCACCGAGCTCGTCTAGATTACTGCCAGCGCGTCATAAACCTCAACCTTGAAGAGGATGATTTTCCTTCAAAATTGGTTATGAGTGACGAAGCGCATTTCCATCTCTCAGGGCATGTCAATAAGCAGAATACTCGGTTCTGGGGCACTGATAATCCGCGCATTATTCAAGAAACACCTCTACACCCACTAAAAGTTACTGTATGGTGTGGCATCTGTGTTGACAGAGTGATCGGACCCTATTTTTTCGAAGACGCTGGAGGCAATGCGATAACTGTCACTGGAGAACGCTACAGAACCATGTTACGAGAGTTTTTGATACCCAGTTTGGACGAATTGGGGCTGGAGCACATCTGGTTTCAACAAGACGGCGCTACGGCACACACAGCGCGCGACACTATGGACTTAGTGAGGGACGCTTTTCCAGGCCGAGTTATCTCTCGTTTTGGCGATTTGCCTTGGCCTGCAAGATCACCCGATCTGACCAGTCCAGACTTCTTTCTTTGGGGTTTTTTGAAATCTCGGGTGTATGTGAACAAGCCACAGACTCTCGCAGCTCTAAAAGAAAACATTCGTCAAGAAATAACGAACATATCGCAGGAAGTGTTACGGCAAGTTATGCAAAATGTCATAAATAGGGCTCAAATGTGTATCAACTCTGGAGGTCACCATTTAAAAGACATCATCTTTAAATCCTAATGGTACGAAATTTAATGGCACAAATATACATTTAAAAAAACCTAAATCTAGTTTTCTAATTTAGAAAAAATGTTATAGCTGAACCAAATAGGGTCTTTACTTTTGCGCCACCCAGTATAATATCTAACTGTCTTCTTCCCTGGAACTTTTACTTATTTTACTTCGTTTATAAATTCGATTTCTCTAATTTCCTAAGTAATATAACCATGGATTTTAATCAATCATTGTAACAATCAACATTCACTAGCCCCATTTCACAAATTATATAATGAATTACTGTAATAAATATTTGTGTGCCTCGCGTTTCATATAAATTAACCTTACACTGTATTTCAGAACGCCAAGGAGAAATTACTCCAAGGTATTTGGGCCAATAAAGAAGACGGTCACGATAACCCATACAGGGAGCTGGTCCAGAAGTACGAGGCGCTTCTGGAAGTTCAGTTATCACAAGGCAAGAACCTGAGAAAGAACAAACAAAACTCGTTGCCCAGCGCGCAAGCACAGTCCGGACTCCTGTCGCTCCAAGACGAGCTGCAGACGTCCGGAGACTACAGCCACTTCAGCGTCAAAGACACAGACGAAGAAAGCGGCCACGGCGAAGAGGCACAGAAAGAGAACAACCAACAAAAGAAGGTTGAAACTACATCTCGTAAAAAGATCATTCAAACACCAGACTTTTCGGAAGCGGAAACATCTAGCTCCGGTTTCTCGGACGAGACAAGTAACAAAGCGACGCAGACGGAACGCGAGCGCCCAGGATCATTCCTCTGCACGATCGCCGACGGAGAAGACTACCGATTCAGCATCTACGATGATGCCAGTCCCATGGACAGTCGCTTCCGAAACAGACCTGAATACCGTGAACTGTTCAAAGAAATCTTCACGATTCTCAAAAAGGCCGCGGAGAACAAAGACGAAGGAGAACAACTGCCCCTCCTAGATGACACCACCGCTGGCAAAGTTCCGCCTGTTACGCCAGCTACGGAAGAACCACCAGGAAACTTCACCGATGACACACAGAGCGTTTTGTCGTCTGTAATGTCTGAACAGTCGATTCCAGTGTCCGATATTACTGCTCCAGATACACCGACATTGAAAGAAAAAGAGAAACCTTTCGTAGAGCCGGTCAAGAAGCAGGAAGTTAAGAGCAAAGAGGTCAAACCAGTGGAGTCTTCCGTTACCGAAAAATCAAAAGAGAAGGAGCCCGAAAAGCAGGCTGAGAAGGAAAAAGAAAAAGAAAAGGAACGAGTATTGACCCCATTGGTGCGCCAGCCGCTGGAGTACATCGCGGCCACTAGAAAGAAGTCCAGGCATCGCAACCGCAAGCACAGCCAGGATCGCCAAGGCGCGGACTCCCCCGTGTTCCCGTCACCGCCGAAAATAACCTACCAGAAGTCATCGAATAAGAAACGAAGGGACTACAGGCCTATTGAAGTGAGTCCCCTGGTGAAGCCTTCAGAGAGCGAATGGAACGGTTCCACGCTCCAGTTCTACAACAGGAACATGAACTCGCCTACGCCCAGTGCCAGCGGCCGCACCGGCAAGATCTACCAGGGCTGGAACGCCGAGACCGACTCGTGGGACATCAAGCAGAGCACGGCCTCGCAGGAGATCCACAAGCTGCGCAAACTCGAGCTGTCCTACGCTGAGGTACTGCGCAACGCCGACAAAACCAAGACCCGGCGCAAAAAACATCAGTAACTTATTTTAACAACCGACCCCTCTCGCTAAGCGAGAGTTGAGTGATCAACCGCCATTTGTCTTTGCCAACTGGACATAGGGATTTAGTTTAGAGTATTTGTGATCTGCTAGCGTTATTTTAATTACCTAACTATATTCACAATCATAAATTGCCATAATATTGGTATAGTTCTTATATACCGTATAATATGTAGTCATGTATGTATTACATCCCGACATTCCGAAATTCATTACAATAGATAACCTCCCTCCGATATACATACATACCTTTTCCTCTTCAACAAAAATTGCATTTATAAAAGAAAGTTTAAGATGGCTTGATTCGTTGAGTACTTTACTGCATTTGTTTTCGATTAGGCATTTCAACTGAATGAGTTTTGCTTTTTAACTCAGTTCTGTTACTATAGTCACTATTTTAATTGTATATTATGTATTTGATTTGAATTGTAAATATGATTTTAAGTTAAATGTATTTTTAATTGCCATGATTTTGCGAGTACTCAAGGTTTTTGTATGGAATTGTATGCTAAAATTATTTAATGCCGAGCGGACAGAGGAAGGTTGAAGGTATAAATAAAATTTGCATTAATATTATAAGTATTTCATTTCTCCCTAATAAGTATCACCGGTAATAAATTTATATGTATAAATAGAAGTAATAAATAATGAAACGCTACATTATATTACAATAATATAATTTAGGATTACTTTTTACACAAATCATTGTATTATTAGGTGTCTGTCAACAAGTTTATAGTAAACACATATATAATATAAACGAATAAAGGCACAGCTATATTACTAATATTAAGATCAGGTATCGCATCATATTCGCTGCAACTAAGGATAAGGTCAACACCGACATTTTATATCGCTATTCTTATCTTGAAAATGACGAAAGGGATGGCGATATAAAAGGTAGAATAGGTATACAACACGGTCGAGAAAACTTTGCCAGTGACAAATTGACCGAGCGGTTGCCTAGAAAGAGGCGAGCGGAGAGAGGGAAGGTTGTCGTCGGCAAAGTTGACGCAATCGTGGCATACTTTAAACCCCATTATTAAGGGCGGTTCACACTGCCAGCGAGCGAGCGAGGCGAGAGGCGAACGAACATCGTTTCATCTCCTTTTATACTTTGGTTCACACACCGAACTATATGAGCGATGCGGCCGAAGATATCCGAGAGATCTAGCGAGTATCGCTAGCTAGCTCTCTCGCGGTGTGAACCACATCACTTAGCTCATAGTTACGTTCGCCTCGCTCACTCGCTGGCGGTGTGAACCGACCTTTAGTCGTTGTAAACATAATACAACCTGGCCAAAATATTTGTTAATCTCATTATACCTCTAATATGTATGACACTTCGTCCAGTGATAGAGCGAAGTTAAATGCGTATGCACAATATCTGTTTGTATGCATATATATCTGCAAATTGACTTTTTTTTTAATTTATATATAAGGTGTATTATACTACAAATATTTTGGTCGGGTTGTAACGATTTTAAAATCTAGTTTTGCAATATTATACTACATTTGTAATTTTTTCTAACATTATTTAGTAAAACTTTGCATTAAAATACTTAGGGTATGGAATGATTTCTAGCGATCTGACATATAAATGCGAATATTAAACATTTCTATACATTATATTGGATGCAATTCGGCGCTTATATATTTTATAGTAATTACTATAAACTCGTCGAATACAATACTTCGAGGTATATCCAAACACGATAGTAAAGTCCAACATAATTAAAGCATTGTAATGTCTCGGAAGTACTGAAAAAGAAATGCTGTTTGATACCAGAACGTTGACCTAGTTGACCCAAATAATCCATCACACACAACAATATTAAAATACATCCACTTAATTTCTTGATCAAACCATGTTGTTGTCAAATAACAACCACTTATGTTGTAGTGAAATAACATCGACCCATGTTGTAGTCCAATAACAATTCTGTGTAAATAAAGTTTTTCGGGTGCATCCTTAGCCGAAATGCTTCTTGATAATCATCAAAATATTTTGAATATACATCAGAATTACGAAAATATATTTTACTGGCGGCCCACTCCGACTTCACAAGGGTAGATATAGGTATTTTATATACACGGTGAAATTTTGATCGTTCTGGACCCTTAAAGGGATAATTCAGCCCGTTGATATAAACAACTTTTCCTATGGGACCAATGCTGGGAACTTAAATTTTTTTTTATAAATTTTTTATGGTTTCAGAACAATCAAAATTTCAATATCCTTACTAATATTATAAATGCGAAAGTGAGTTTGTTTGTTACGCTTTCACGCCGTAACTACTGAACTGATCATCATGATGCATACAAGTTCTCTGGAGTACAGAGAAGGACATAGGCTACCTTTTATCCCGGGAAAAAGTACTATTTCCGAGGGATCGACATTAACGCGGGCGGAGCCGCGGGCGAAAGCTAGTATTATATAAATAATGTTCGATTCTAATGGTGAAAGAATTGTTCAAATTGGTTCAGTATGAGTCGGAGCCCATTCAATGCAAACAAACAAACAATCAAATATTTCTTATTTATAATATAAGTGTAGATGTAGATCAAGGCAAGGCCTGTCTCACTCCCCGTGTCGGTATCGAAAACATACCTACACGCAGCGACCACTTCGAAGCGGCAAAACCGGGCAAATCCAGTAGGAACGACGCGCGTTTGGTCACATGTGTTCACCAATTTCATTGAATTATGAATAGTTTCTTCAGAGCTATAAGAACGAAATTGACATGCAATGGATTCTGTAGGTATCTAAACGAAAAGGTGCTGCGTACTGACTCGAGCTAAATTACACCGTATCGTAACTACATTTAGTTGATATTTCTTTGAATACCTTAGCAGAGTGCGACTTCTGTACGTTAGTACTAGTACTTATTACGTGATCAAGGAGGTTAGTTCGGGACCCTCCGCCGCGCGTCTCGCACTCGCCTTGAAAATGGGCTCCTGACGAGTCCGAAACTATAGTCGGCAGTCCCGACGAAATAGCACGTGAGTGACCCGTTTTTAGTACATAATCAAGGATGTATGTGTGGAATAAGTTGGTCCCATTTTGGTTTTCATTATTAAGCAGCGGATTGAGAGTTTCCTGAAATGCTTAACACTAGATGGCAGCACCGAGTTGACGAGAACAATGAGCGACTGTCATTGGCTAATATTTGACAAGCAGCAACTACGAACTCATTGTTGCCATGTGGCCCTAACGCCTATTGCGTACAATTTTTGTCACATAGATGGCGCCATAGTTTTCACAACTATGTATCCATCATATTATGAGAAAAATATAATTTTCATCAAATATGATTTTCGTTAAAATCATTTTTAACGAAAATCTTATTTGATGAAAAATATATTTTTCGCTTATATTAAAACAATGTCTTTCGGTTTTACTTGTTTTTACCAAGTTGAGGCTAACGCCATCTAGTGACGGGTGGGAAAGTTTGTAACTATCGCACTGCAGAGCCCTCTCCGCTACCCATAGTGGCACTAAATACCACAGCCTGCTGCTTTTAACACGCCTTAAGTTGGCCCAATATTTTTGTATGAGGTTAACAGTCTATACGTGGGTCAACAGCCTCCGTGGTCTAGTGGTTAAGGCGTTTGTCTGTTGACCCGGGGGTCGTGGGTTCGATTCCCACCAAAAGCATACTTTGTTTAGTTTTTTCCAGTTTGGTTAGGACATTGTAGGCTTGAATCACCTGATTGTCTGATAATAAAGATGATTCCTTGCTTCGGAAGGCACGTTAAGCCGGTGGTCCCGGCTGCCATCTGGTAGTCGTTAAAGGAACCACGTCAGAGGCCGAGAGGCGGTTCCGAAGAACCAGGATGTGCATGGTCGATTGACCGTGACACCTACTCGAAATGATGATGAGTCTATACGTTAGTATTATATTAATCTTTGTTGTTGCCTAATAACATCTTATCAGACCCGAAGCATTAGTGCTGCCGCCAATTATTTCAGAACACCTTCAATACTTAGCCTCACTGGGTGTGGAGTAAGTCTGATTCAGTAAGGAAAACCATGCCGTATTTACAGGCTATTTACTAACTTCTGATATGGGGTACACACATGGTTGATGGACCTTCATTTGTATATTTAAGGAGCCCGAAGGCCCAGTGGACGTGAGCATTATTAGCGCTTAGGAATGTTAAGCAACCCGGGTGCAGTCCCACATAGATGGTTGATCAATAGGGGCATAAAAATATCTCGAGCTCCTCCGTGCTTCGGAAAGCACGTTACGCCGTTGGTTCCGGCTGTCATCATTGATGGCAGTCGTTAAGCTATGTCAGATGCCTTTAGGCAGCTCGAACATCTTCCACCAGTGTTGCCCACTTGTTTCTTTTTCAACGAGTCAGACATTAAATTCAAAAGAATTGATGGTTATACAATAATTATTGTCAGTTCTACAATCGTGTTCGGATATTATTGCCCTGTTAAGCTGAAGTCTTGGCGCAGATCTATCTATATTCTTCAGCGTTTTCATATACATTGCAGTTTTTATATGCGAGTTTCTTTTCAGTCAAGATAAGAAAACCGCATCGTATGTGCCAGCATTTGTAACTTGTAATGTGTGCCCAGATTAAATACCGTATGCACGCACATCTTAGCAGCATACAGCCAAATATAAATCGATACTGGTAAAAAGCTTACAAACAACGTAGGAAAAAATCTGTGCCCATACACTATTGCTGTATGCATACTGTATACTGCTCTGACCTGCAGCAGGGCTATACCAGTGGCCATTTATCTAGTCAAAAACGGTCGTTGACCTATATGATATGTCTCTGTTGCTAGCGTATTATTCAAATCAGATATCCAGGAGGTAAGAATGAAATTTTTGTTTATGTGAGCATTCCCCATGATATATGCCATAAAGAATGCACGAGGATGCGACATCCCTACGCAGAGCCAAAGAATCGAGATGGTTTTTTACGAAGACCATTATCAGGGCTCATGTTAGAGGATTGCACGGCAATAAATAAAATAAATAAATATATCCAGACCAATCACACAGATTGAGCTGGCCCCAAAGTAAGTTTGAGACTTGTGTTATGGGATACTAACTCAACCATACTATATTTTATAACAAATACATATATAGATAAACATCCAAGACCCAGGCCAATCTGAAAAAGATCATTTTCCATCTTAACCTGACCGGGGATGGAACCCGGGCACCCTCGTTTCGCAGGCAGGCGTGTTAACCACTGCGCCACGGAGCTTGCCTAATTTCGCTTCCCTCAAAGCAATGAGGGTCGATTCGACTTAATAAACTAAGTAAGTAAAACCGTGTTTCTATAATGACTATATCCCGCGTAAGTTTTAATACTATGAGTGAATGAAGGCCCTGCAAACATTTTAGGTCAAAATTGCAATAAAAATACCAATTTCAGGTTGCAATTGTTACGGTAACCAAACCTTTGTTGCAATTTTTACGGTACCACCGGTAGTCACAATCATTCAAGTATTGCTAGGTACAAACTTATGAAATGCTAACGACTGAGACACGTCATATACGGCCCGACGCCCGCTCTTGACTAACTAAATGACTAGTAATAACATAAAAAATTGCCTACTTATTTTGAGCTTCGAGCTCCCTCTCGACTATTTTCCGATATTCGTCGAAGCCGCCCTCTATACTGTTGACGGATCCGTTGCCGCAGATCCACAGCTCTTTGCACACCATTCGTATTAACCTCTCGTCGTGAGAAACTAATATTACACCGCCCTGTAAAGAGAAAATGGAAATATAAAATCCGGCCAAGTGCGAGTCGGACTCGCGCACTAAAGGTTCCGTACCGTTATATATAAAACGGCAAAAAAATCATGTCTGTTGTAAGGGGCTTTAATATTCATTTTATTTTTATTTAATTATTTACTTTTCAAGTGAATACATAACTAAATATTCTGTGAATATGTCAAGCGTCTACCTATGGCCGTAATCAATTACAAGCAAAAACAAGCAAAAAAATCACGTTTGTCGTGATTAAATATTTATTTCATTACATATTTTATTTGTTGTTATAGCCGAACATCATCTGTGAAAATTTTAACTGTCTAACTATCTCGGTTCAAGATAAGTTCATATAAGTTTATTATTTCACTGATTGTCACTAGGTTTGATTCGGCGATTGGTTTTGCCATTCTGCGCGTGTGCACTAAATTCACTTATCACTTTGACGGTCACTAAACGAGACACAATAGAAGCTTTATTGTTGCAAGGCTAGAACCGAGCAATGTCCGGTAAAGAGCTATAAAAGTGGTACTACAGTAACTGTATATGGTGTTTTAGTAAAGTCAACTCACCGTATGTTTGTTTATCGACTTGCCCAGTGCCTCAATGGTCTCAATATCCAAGTGATTGGTGGGACCACATCCTGGCGAACGCAAACCAGGACAGATCCTAGAGTTACTGTCTATGGTTCCATAGTAAAGTATACTCACCGTATATTTGTTTATCGACTTGCCCAGCGCCTCAATGGTCTCAATGTCCAAGTGATTGGTGGGCTCGTCGAGTATGAGAAAGTTGGGGTTGCCCATACACATCCTGGCGAAGGCCACCCGGGACTTCTGTCCTCCAGAGAGGCTGGCTACGGTCTGTAGCGCGAGGTCCCCGCTCACACCGAAGCTGCCTAGTTGTCTTCTGTATTCTTCTATCGTTTTGCCTGAAAAGAAAATTATATTAAATTAAAATAATCTTTAAAATTCAAAATAATCGACTTCAACCAATCTTCTGAACCGATTTTGATAAAATTTAGATAGAACCATTGGAAAGCATATATAGTTGCATCTTCAGGTTTGTGTCGGAGCTCATACTCCGCTATTATGACCCCTCCTTATCACCGCTAATATGACATCCATAAAAGTATTCCGTACATAATTTGAAAGTCGGCAAGCCTCATTGGATTATGCAAAGGTATAAAGTCATGTCAGCTTGTAAAATTAATTGTTATTTTTAAGGTAAGATAAGGTAATCTTCATCCAAGGTTATATCCATCCTCTATAGCCGCGATAGGGCCAGGGCCAGCGTCTCAGAATAAGTACTAGTACTATTCAGAGAAATATCAACTCAATGTAGTTAGCGATACGGTGTAATTTAGTTCGCGTCAGAACGCAGTACCTTTTCGGTTAGATAACTACAGAACAAACGATTCATAATACGTTGAAGGCGATGAACACATGTGACCAACGAGCGACGTTTCTAATGCATTTGCCCTGTTTTACCGCTTCGAAATGGTCGCCGCGCGTAGATACGTTTTCAATACGGACACGGGTAGTTAGACAGGCCTGCCAGAGTTAAGTATTATTTTTCCTTTTAGATCCATTTTGAGCTTTTTGTTTCCAGACTTGACTTTAAGGTCCCTTTCGACACCATCCAGGAATCTCAGCTGAGTCTTCTACGACCTTTTGGTCGACTTTCCATGAGACGTTTGGGTCGTCTCGTTCATTCACTACATGACCTGCCCAACGCAGCCGTCCAACTTTGATGACGTTGATGACGTTGGAAGATAAGGCAATATCTAAGACAATAGAGTTTATACCTGGGTAGCTTTTCTGCAGAAGTTCTATAGAGTTGACGTCCATTTCGAGCTGGTCGACGTGATGCTGCGAGAAGTAGCCGAACTTGAGCCCTCGGTGCACGTTGCAGATACCGTTCGTCGGCGACAGAATGCCCATTATTATTTTTAATAGCGTCGTTTTACCCGCACCGTTGTCACCCACCTGGAATACAAACATCCTTATTTATTCTTTTTTAAACTTTCGCGCTTTACACACATAATTCTGTATATAAACGGGACTTAGCACGAACCTTTTTATTATTTGTTTCGGTTGACGTTTCAATGGAGTTACATCCATTGTGGTCGCAACGTGTCAGTCTCGTAACTCCATTGAAACGTCAACGGAAACAAATAATAAAAAGGTTCGTGCTAAGTCCCGTTTATATACATAATCCTTATTTATTCATCCAATGTATACCTCTAAGTAACACTAATGTAAAACCAACTAATGCAATTTAGATCTTTTGAAATGAGATTTGACGAGAAAAGGCGTATTTTCTAAATAAACGTTATGATTTTGTTAAAAGACGCGAAACATGGTATTTCGTACTTTTATCTACGTAGACAGCAAGCCATGCTACGGGGGCGGGTTAGCCACGATAAGCCAGTGACTTCCATATTTGTGTTTTATTTGGCATTCACAATGATATTTTTGATATCATCGTCATCATCAGGTCTTTTTAGTCTCCACTACAGGAGCACGACCCTCTCTGTACTACTAGAGCCATACTTGGCCAGAGCAGCCAGAGGACTTGGCCTAAACTCTCCACGCTGGCTAGACGGGTTGGAGAGGTTTCTCAGATGTTTATAAGCTTTGTTTAGCTTGTATTTGTATTATTTTTGATATACTCTTATTAAATTAAAAAATAAAATATGGTGAATATTTTTTCACCATATTTATTTCCAGTGACCACTAATTAAAACCCTGGGACAAATATGAATACTTACAATACATATCCTCGATTCCAGCGTCGCTCCAAGATTGACGTTTGAGAATATCACCCGTTCCTTCGTGTAGTAGAATCCGACTTCGTTTAATTGCAAAATAGGAGGCGAAAGAGGCTCTGTTTCAGGAAACCTTAGGACTACTTCTATTTCTTTCTCTACTGGTTTTAATTCTGGTCTGAAAGAGCAAAATGTTAATAAGACGACGGGTGAAAAAATTAGGTCTTTAAAGGCATACATCACTGATTATTATACAATGGTAATTGCGTTTGCTCAATCAAAAAGAGACAGTGAAAGAAAACTATAGCTAATTATACTTAGAAAAAAAAATTGCAATCCGACTTATAGATTCTGAAATATGTGCGGCAAAACATACAAATATGTATACATACACTTGAGACGTTTGGCACACACGTTTAAAAGCTGATATTTATTTATTTTTATTTATTCATACTTCATTGCACCAAGTAGGTAAAACGCATACGACATAAAAATATGAATAGTGAAAAACAAAAGGCGGCTTTATCGCTAAATACAATTTCTTCCAGGCAACCTGAGGGTAGTAGGAAAATAAGAAAAAGACAGCGTGATAAGGCGCATAATTTCCGAATTTAGATATACGATTACATACCGCGTGATTTTGAACCTCTGAACTATACTGAAATCCTGGAATGAGAAGCCCTAATGAAATATAGAATTGCAAGAAAAATAGCGGAAAATCGATAAAAAAAATTAGGTTTCCCATACAAAGTCGCTGATCAGCTGGACGAATTTCTATGGAAGGTCAATAATATTTTCTCGTTTATTACCTTTTTTTCCTACGATTCTGTATTCCATTAGGGCTTCTGAATTCAGGATTTCAATATAGTTCAGAGGTTCAAAATCACGCGGTATATAAAATCCGTGCAATTCTGACAATATAACCTCGTTATATGAAGTTGTTTAGAATTACGATAAAGAATAAACGTAGAATGTGCCAGCTACCTTCCCGTGCAGATTGTAGAAGCCGGCCACGGGAATGGGCGAAAATCTGTACAATCATGACAATAGGCGATGCGGCTAGCAACCTACCACTATTTTGATTCAGTTTTCCAACTTTACACCCACCAACACGCTAAACGTGGCCTTTCGGTCTTATGACTATAGGCTCTGTCTACCCCGTAAGAGATAAAGACGTGATAATATGTATGTATGTTTAGAATTAATGTGCGGCTATAAACAAACTTATTGGGGTTGTATCATCATCATCAGGTCTTTTTATTCTCCACTGCAGGAGTATAACCCTCTCTGCACTACCGGAGCCATACTTGGCCAGAACGGAAAGAGTCTCCTCGCTGGCCAGACGGGTTGGAGAGGTCTCATTGATGTTTATGAGCTTTATTTAGCTTGCTTGTTTATGAGCTTTATTTCCTAAGTCGCCTCTTACGACATCCATGGGAAAACTTGGAGTGGTCCTATTCTACTCTGCCGGAAACCACACGGCTTACTATATTGGGATATACTTACAACTTATCAAGCATTTTAATCTTGCTCTGCACTGACGACGCTCGCTTCGCGTTGTATCTGAATTTGTCTATAAACTCCTGCGTGTGAGCTCTGTGTTGTTGTTGGGCTTCATACTCCCGCTGCTGGTTTTTATGCTTTTCTGTCTTCGTTTTGTGGAACTGTTCATAATTACCCCTGAAAATAGGAAAGCAATAAATAAATTTTGAGTTATGACTGCAAGAAATATACTATTATCTTTAGATCTTCATATTGCTTTGGGCACAGTGGTGACGCTCCCTGTACGTGAAAGTTTGGGCACCGGTGACCTTGAGCCGGGCGTGTAAGTGGTAAGGTTGATGCCACTCACTACTCACTTCGTGCGATTTTACGTTCTTTTCGCGTAGTGTAATTCTTTGCTTTGGGAGAGTTAGAAGATTCTGTATTAGAGAAGTTACAAAGCCATCGTTTGACCAGCCGACCAACTCGCCTTTGACAAGTACTGTGTTCAACGTTTTGATGGTCACTTCATCATCCATCGCGGTTTTTAAATATAAAAGCGGACAAGTGCAAGTCGGACTCGCCTATGAAAGGTTCCGCAGCAGCAAGTAACATAATATAAAAGTTCTTGTTATATTTGAGTTGACTGAATGAAAGGTAAATTACGGTGTACGATTTATGACGCATTAAAAAAAAACTACTAACTAGATCTCGTTCAAACCAATTTTCGGTGGAAATGTGCATGGTTATGTACATCATATATTTAATTTTACCATTCTCTTATTTTAGAAGTTACGGGGGGGGGGGGGGGATACATTTCACCACTTTGGAAGCGTCTTTCGTACAAACTATTCAGTTTTAAAAAAACAATATATATGAAACCTCAATATCATTTTTGAAGACCTATCCATAGATACCCCACACAAATGGGTTCGATGAGTCAGTTCTAAGTAATGTGTACCCACTTACTTAGAACTGAAACTCAATTAAATTTTTTTAATTTATTGTTTTTTTTATTTATTTTTGTGTGAAAATCTTAATGCGATTTCAACAGTATAGCTCTTATAGTTTCGGAAAAAGTCGCTGTGACATACAGACGGACAGACAGACATGACGAATCCATAAGTGTTCCGTTTTTTGCCATTTGGCTACGGAACCCTAAAAAGTCAATCATACGCAAGCCGCCGCTGATCGAAACTATTTTGATGAATTTTTATATAATGTAGTCTATTTTTATTTAATTTTCAAGTCTTATTTTAGTTAATACCTAGTTAAATTAAGAATTAAGAGTATATTAAAATAAATTCGAAACACTAGAAGCTTATCGATTTTAAAATATTAAAAATAATAATATGACGTTCAGAAAGAGATACATGATATCTAAATTTGAATAAAATTCTATTTCATTTCATTTAATTTCAAATGCAAAATAAAACACAAAAATATTATACCTAGATTTAGTGTTTTCAATTTGTTTGCTCATTTTTACTATACTACGATTTTATACAAGCCACATACCTATACGATTCTATCCTTTGTGAATGCAAGTGCAGTATATCCGTAGGTACCGTGTCCAAGAAGTTTCTGTCGTGGGAGACTACCAATAACGTCGTGGGCCAGTTCTGAAGGTAGTTCTCTAACCAAATAATGGCCTTTATGTCCAACATGTTAGTCGGCTCGTCCAGTAGTAAAAGGTCGGGTCTGAAAGTAGAATTAACATGTGATAAAAAAAATATGAAATAAAATAATTATAATTAATAAGTATAATTAAAATATGCTTATTGTTCTATATAATTAGTCTGAATGCTTAATAACAGCAAATGATGGAAAAAGAGAAACATTTCCTATCCTTTAGAAAAATGTTACCATGTAAGATGAAGATACCTATTTAAACTTTTTTTAAACAGCAATCTTCAAAAGATTTGATGAAAATGATAAAATCAACTTTGTAAGTAGCAAACACATTTGTCTTACATTCAATATTATTATTACATTAAATAATGGAGTTCATAAAAGGATTGTAAGTATTGATTTTCATTACGTCACACAAGGAGGCTGTGTGACGTAGAGAACCTCAATACGAGCAGCCTGGACAACAGTCTGTGAGGACAGTCTAGTCGTTAATTTAAGATTCGCTGATCCTCTCACTACAAAATGGCTAGGATCAAGCAACAACGGCACTCTTCATCACCAAAACCTTTTAAAATCAGCCATCAATACAATCTCTATCAATATTTGGCGAGCTCTGTGGCGCAGTGGTTAACACGCCAGCCACGAGGGTGCCCGAGTTCGATCCCCAGTGAGGTCAAGTTGGAAAATGATCTTTTTCAGATTGGCCTGGGTCTAGGATGTTTATCTATATATGTGTTTATAAAAAAATATAGTATCATTTAGTTTGTATCCCATACAGAGTCTCGAACTTACTTTGGGGCTAGCTCAATCTGTGTGATTTGTCCGTATATATTTATTTATTTTTTATATATGTACATAAGACTAGTGTAAAGAATAGCTATTTTGACTCAAAGAAGAACTAAATAATATGATAAGAATATAATAAAATCTCACTTGGAGAACAGAGCTCTTGCTAACGCCAGCCTCATCCTCCATCCTCCAGAAAAGGTCTTAGTAGCTCGAGCCTGCATTTCTGGTGTGAAACCCAAACCACTTAGGATAATGGACGCGCGCGCCGGGGCCTTATCAGCCTCAATATTCTCCAATTGTGCGTAAACTTCTGACAGCTCTGCCGAGAGGGTCTGATCTTGAGACCTGAAATTTTAAATCTTAACATATGAAACAAAGCCGGGTTAATTACACAATTTATAACACAAGAGCGGCTGGACAGATTTGGATGAAATTTGGTATGGTTGTAGCTGACACCCTGAATCCCTAGCGTCTCTCCCCTCCCTTAGTGACGCACTAAAACAAATTCTTATAAAAAGCACAACTTAGGATGTACCAGCTGTTTCTATGGCTAGAAATCCAACGTATTTTGATTCCGTTTCTAAAGTCTTATTTATCATAATATGAATGAACTCACCCATTGTTAATTGCTGTCGTGATCTCTTTTTCCCGCTTGAGCAGCCTCTCTCTCACAGTGTCACATTCTAAAACGCTCTGTAACGCCAATGTATCGTCACCTATCACCTCCTGTTCGACGTGCAGTATAGATATATGCGATGGGATCTTCAACTGGTTCGCTGCTATCATTCTGAGGAGCGTCGTCTTGCCAAGACCATTCCGTCCAACAAGACCGTATCTCCGACCAAATGCTAGCACAAGGTCTGCTCCTTGTAGTAATACTCTGGAAAGGAAAAACCAATTACCTTAAATTCTCTGACATTTATTGGATCTATGCAGAAGACGCAAAAACTTACAGCGTGATTTTGAGCTTAGTTATATTGAAGCCTGGGAATCAGAATCTCTAATAGAAAACAGATATGCAAGAAAAAGGTAAGAAACGAAAAATACCCTCCATGTTTTAGTCAACCAACTTAAAAGTACTCGAAAAAGTAAAATTTCACACAAATTTAATTGAATATTATTTCGACCATTGTTAGTTACTTAAAACAACTACTGAATATAAATGTACGAACCACGTAAAGTTAAAAAAAATATAAAATCATAGCAGCTTTAATAATAATACCTAAATTAATAGCAGTGTGTTTACGTTCGACGGCGCGCGGCGCTTGGCGGAAGGATACGAGGCCGCTGCGCTCAAGGGTCAAAGTAATATACCTGCGAAATCTTGTTACTAGCGCTTGCCTCTATTCGCGGTGGTACTCAAATAGATACTTTTTCTAATTTTCCTTGTGAAATAGGATTTTATAACTCTTTCTTCAGTTACCACTGTCCCATGTGGCCTCGTTTTGTGAGGCGTGAACTCAAAGCTGGTATTCGCAACTACGGAACCCTACACTGCGCGTAGCCCGACAAGCACTTGGCCGGTTTTTTTTTAAATTGCCATGCCGGTTAACCGCTTATGTATGAAAATGTCGAAAAAATTTTGAGTTTCTAGCATAGGTCCCATAGAAAAAATTGTTCATTTTGTCGGACTGATTGGATGGTTTAAAGGTAAAGTTATTATTACTCAAATATTCAATAATGTTAATGTCAGGTATATTAATATAATACAGAAAACGTTAGTGCTAAATATCAATCAATTTAAGTGATGTAACTGAGAGTATAATTGCGACGTAGCTCACGTAGCTGGCGTGGCTGGTAGATGGTAATCTTTTGCTATTATTAGAAATGATGATTTAATTGCTTCTAGGAATTATATTGTTACTTTCAACTGCATTGTGACCATGAAAATCGACTACGGCCTGTGGCTATGGATGTTTGGGGCCTAAATGCGTAATCTTTATTCGCGTATAATATATTTTATACATACATGTGATTGGTATAGAAGTGTTTAGCATAAAAAATTTATGCATAATAATTTGGATGAAAAATGATGCCTAACAATCATTATGCCAAAGAAACAGTTATATGTATCCATCTTTATGAATTCAGACACGAAACTGGCCACGGGCCTGCCAGCTGCGAACCATTTTTTACGCTTGTGTACAATAATGATAATGCCGCCCCTTAGGCGTAACGTGATCTGCCGAGTGGTGACAGACGAACCCTGAAGATAGGGGACAATTAGAAAACATCCGGCCTTGCCTTATAAAGATAAGAGCAGAAGTACGGGCGGCTCATTCTGCGTTTCTATACATCGGGAGTTGATATTTCTCATATTTGTACTATTTTCTATTTAAAGGGTATTTTTGCTAAGAGATATATTGTAATAAGTTTGTCTCTACTTTTTTTATGATATAGGACGGCGCCATAACGAGCATGCGGGTCACTTGATGGTAAGTGATTACCGCTGCCCTGCACAACTGGACAACTGCAACACCAGGGTGTGACAGGTGCGTTGTCGGCCTTTCAAGGAAATGGGGACGGGGAAGGATGGGCTTCCGGCTCTCTCACTCACTGAACGAAGCAAAGAAGCGGTAAAGCTTCTACTCAGACGTCGATTTTCTGTGAAAGTGTGGTATTTCCCCGAACCAGCCGGCCCATTTATGCTACTAGCAATTCTTTTGCCGGTAGCTTAGCTCTACCACGACTAAAATTGTACAAACTGGGTCGGTAAGTTAAAAAACATTTATGGATGGATGAATATGATACTCATCATATTCATCCATCCATAAAGCTACTTTTGATTCTTCCATATTACAAGTTATTAGCCAAGCTTCTGATTGGCGGATAGTCAGTAAAAATAGTATTTTATATGTATTTCCCGAACCAGCCGGCCCATTTATGCTATTAGCAATTCTTTTGCCGGTAGCTTAGCTCTACCACCACTACTTATGACTATTTTTACTGACTATCCGCCAATCAGAAGCTTGGCTAATAACTTGTAATTTGGAAGAATCAAAAGTAGCTTTATGGATGGATGAATATGATGAGTATCATATTCATCCATCCATAAAGCTACTTTTGATTGTGGCACTGCATATGTGGCTCCTCTCAAAGGAGGTTTGGCCATAAAATGGCACGCTAGTAAGGTATGACATGTCATACCTTTCTAGCTTGGCTATATTAATAATTTTAAATGAATGAATTTAAATACGGTAAGTATGGCTTTTAGGTCTCATAGACCCTCTGGCTACAAGGGAACAAGGGACGAAGACGTGAGAGCATGTATGTATTAAATTTCAAAAACCTCACCTATCTCCATAAGCAATGTCAAAGTTTTCTATCCTAATATCCTGTGTCCTGTTGGTGCCTTTTGCCTCCAGTTTGTTGTCCTTCTTCGAGGTGACCTGAGATGCGGTGGCTGTTTGCAGAACAGGAGCCGCCACCGGCGCCTTCTCTTCTTTTTGTTTCTGTTGCTTTTGTTGCAACTTTGCTTCTGCTTTTTCTAGCTTCTTTTGGTCTACTTTCTATAATAACAAGTATAAAAAAAAAATCAATCAATATTATAAAATAACCTTCAGATTATTTTTGAATTTGGGTGTATATGTTTCTACTAGTTATACTGGCATTAATTTTACATGCAGTTTTGGCAAAACATTCACTATAACGATATTATCTATAAACCAGCCCTGTATAATAGTCTAATATTATAAAAAGGAAAGATTTGTATTTGTGTTTGTATAGGAAAACTCAAGTTAGGTACTTTTTAAAAACCTAAAAATTTTAAACATTTGTCTAATGTCAATGTAGGGCGAGTGCTGAAAAAAACGATTACTATATATCTTGTCAGAGAAATATGCATATTCCCAGTCAAATTCTCACTCGAGATGCTTTGGAGCCTGGGGTACAGGGGCTGGGGTTTGACAGTTTATGCCATATTGATGTTTTATAACATCCCATAGTTTCTGCCACTTCAGGGAAGGATACGAGTCTTATGACAGAAATGGCTTGACCTCTTTTGAAGGGTGAAGACCCTTCAAAGGTGGTCAAGCCATTAAGGCTACAGGAGGTAACAATGGAACAAACATATTTAGTAATTGTATGGAAATACATACAACACAAAATTAATTCTGGTTTCTTTTTATAATATAGAATGGCAATTGGAGCAAACGGGTCACCTGATGGCAAGTGATCACCGCTGCCCATTGACAACTGCAACACCAGGGTGTGAGAAGTACATTGTCGGCCTTTCAAGGAGCTGGGGGAAGGAAATGGGGAGGGGAAGGGGAAAGATGGGCTTCCGGCTCTCTCACTCACCAAATGAAGCATAGAAGCGGTAAAGCTTTTACTCAGATGTCGATTTTCTGTGAGAGTGTGGTACTTCTCCGGACGAGCCAGCCCATTCATGCTACTAGCAATTCATTTTGCCGGTAGCGTGGCTCTACCACGACTAAAATTGTACAAACTGGGTCGGTAAGTTAAAAAAATATAACAAACTTCAAAGCAACCTATAATAATATAATAAAAGAAACTTACTTAGTCAGTAAAACTTATAACAAAGATACATACCAAATTGTCATCTCTAGTGTGCAGCCATATACTTTTAAGGTCATCTGTTTCAGTAACACTTGCAGTCATAGAAGCCAAGTGTATTGGAGCATCAAGCACCTTCCGAGGGCCATTACTGGTACCTTTTTTATCAGGTTGCAGCATATGTAGCAACTGCTCACATATATCTCTGAAAAACATATAATATATAAATATATAGGGAAATCACACAAATGGAGCTAGCCCCACACTAAGCTGTGAAATTGTCGATACTATATTTTATAATAGATACATAGATAAAACAGCTAAGACCCAGGTCAATCTGAAAAAGATTGTTTTTAATCTTGACCTGGCTAGGGATCAAACCCGGGAACCCTCATGTCCCAGGCTGGCGTGTTAACCACTGCTCCATGGAGCTTGCCAATACAATTATTACACTTTGTTCAACTATTACTGCCAATTTCACTTTATCGGCATTCACTTTAAAGGGCTTTCTGTATTTTAAAACCACAAAAGCTAGTTCTCAATTCTGTATACATTGCAGTTTAATACATTCAATAATGAAAATCAAGGAGCCTGATGGCCTGGTGAGCATGGGCATTATTAGTGCTTACGCTTGTTAAGGAACCCTGGGCGCGGGTCCCCACTTGGATGGGTGGACCATGTTTCGGAAGTTATGTTAAGGTGTTGGTCCCAGCTGTAATCAATAATGGCAGTCATAAAGTTATGTCAGATTCCTTAAGGCAGTTTGAAAACTCTGACATCAGTGTTGGCCACTAACACAAATGAAAAACAAGTAGACAAAATTCACAAAATACTTGATGTATTTCTTGAATTTTGTCTACTTGCCATGCTGTAAAAGTCAAGCAAAGAGTAGGGTCAGGTAAGAAATATAAAAATAGGTCTATTCAGAAATAGCAAATGGAAAATAAATTCAGCCAATTTAATTAATCCTTTGACCACAAAAGTTGGATAAATCCGACAAACATTTTCATAGAAAAAAGTCAAAGGGATAATATACCTTATGTCTTCTTCAGATTTTTCTGATATTTCACTGAGGACTTCACCTACAGCTTCATAAACTTCCTCTGTATCTTCAAATTCACCAGCACTATTGCCCAAAATATCTGAAATATATCAATATAAGACTATTAACTTATTATTTCATATCTATTTCTCATAAAACAAATACACAACATAGACAATTATTAGACACTAGCTGTTGCCTGCGGGGCTGCGGCTCCACCTGCGCTAGTGTCAATCTTTCGGGAACAGTAGAATTTTCCAGAATGAAAATAGTACCCTATGTCCTTTCCCAGGCCTCAAACTACCTCCATACCAAATTTCATTAAATTCGTTCAATGGTTGAAGCGTGAACAGAAGACAGACAGAGTTACTTTTGCATTTATAATATTAGAATGGATTGAGATACCCAGCAGACTGTGGCTTTCATATGATTGATTATTTTTATTAAGACACATAAACCGTAAGTTATTGTTGAAGTGACCAATGTTACTGTGAAGTTGTCAAAAGTTAGCAAATATAGCAATGCTAGTTGTCGGTTTTTATACACAAAGAAGTCTCGGAGCATAATTGTAACTTTGATATGATTCGCTATTATAGATTCGAACATAAAAAGCTTGTAATTTGACGAGCTGCACAGAACACAACTCAATTCAATTAGATTTCTCGCTGTAAGGATAGTACTATAGTAATCAAAAAATCATAACCTATGAGCTTACCCTCAACATATTTCTTCAGATCGTCGTCAATTAGGGGAAATTGGCTTTTGAGAAAGTCACCACATTGTGCCATTTTTGCCAATTATACAACTTGGTAATTACCAAGATAACAATATGTTGATAAAATTATCATAAGTTTAGAAAATCAAAGCACACGAAAACGAAATTCTCCTGTATCCGATGTTCCAAAATCTGAGTGAACTGTCAATACGACAACATAGCTGGCATTGGCAACGTCAAACGTATTCTTTTTTTTTCTTTTCTAATATGTGGCGAATCTCGGACTGAGACTAGAAAGTTGTTGTCATACAATTTTTTGTTGTGAATAACAATATTTACAAGAAAAATATGGATTAAATTATTAAGAAAGGCACCACTTGCCATACTTGGCCCATATATTCTGCGCAATGTCCTTTAAAAGAACAGTAGATCATCGAGTACCTATCTAAACATTAGGGATGAAAGTGGCTGTATGTTCTTATTCCGTAGTCAATTGAAAAAAACAAGAAATTATCTATGACAAAGCAATGTTACCAACATTCATGTCCCGCCGCGACGCAAAATTGTATTGAAATCTGTAATTTACGTATAAAAATAATTCGTTTTAGTTATAAGAATGGCGGATAATATTTACAAAAGATATGAAAAATCACTTGGCCTCCTCACAACAAGATTTGTATCATTGCTACAGAAAGCAAAAGATGGTGTTTTGGATTTGAAAATCGTGAGTACAATGCACAAACATTGCATCTGTCAAACAATTTTGGGCACGAAAAATAAATTTATGTTATCAACAGATGATGTTTAGAACTTTGTTTGATTTTAGGCTACAAATCTTCTGGCTGTTCGACAAAAAAGGCGTATATATGATATCACTAATGTGTTGGAAGGCATTGGCCTAATAGAAAAAAGAAGCAAGAACAGTATTCAATGGAAGTAAGTACAGTTTAATTTGTACAGGTGCAATTTATTGCACCGTTGCAGTCGCTATTGTAACGTTTTTTATTGTCTTGTTCCGTTACTGATGCTGGGAGCATAATCTTGGAAGACAGATATCAGTGTTTCTCTTCATTGCAGAGGTGTTGGTCCAGATTGTAACACAAATGACATTGGTCAGAAAGTAACATCGTTGAGGCGGCAAATTGGACGCCTTGAAGAAAAGGAGAAACTTCTTGATGAGTAAGTAAATAAATATAAATATATAGGATTTGTTGTCCAATGAGATGCCTAAACCATCCTGAATATCGGATCCGATACGAGGAACACCGCTATAGGTTAGACATGATATGAGACCTCCAATTGTATTGCATGTATAGTGGCATACCTCTCATCGGATCTGATTCAGGATGGTATAATACCCCTTCACAACATACTAGGCATCTGACATGGCATTGCCTAAAGGCATCTGACTGTTTAACGACTGCTATCAAAGATGACAACAGCCGGGACCAATGGCTTAACATGATTTCTGAAGCAAGGAGTATGAGATATTTTTTATGCTACTTGCAGTTGTCACACATTACAGTAGGGTCTGAGTCCAGGGTTGCTTAAAATGCGTAAGTGATTCAATTATCACAACCACGTGGCCATCAGGCTCGTCAGAAAAATGTTAAATGATGATTATGTTTCCAATTACAGCTCCAATCGCAGTGTATTGGAGCCTGGCGTCTGCTAGTATGACACATTATAAAAATTATAATATCCACCTCTTTTCAGCCAACTACATTGGATTGCCCAAAGTATAAGGAATGTGTTGGAAGACGTGGACAATCAAGCTCTATTATATGTCAAAGAAGAGGATATAAAAAAAACTATGCCATCAGACAAGCAAGTGTTGGTGTTAGAAACAGCGCTCGGGACAAACATATCTGCTTCAGTAGTGCCAATCAAGGTATTTTTTTAGTGCTAGAATAGAAAAAAGTAGTAGCTTGATTAACAACATTTGTTCTAGAGTTCTGACATAACTTAACTCGTCACGATCCTGTTTAGTACATAGTTTCCTTGAGACCTGCCGGCCTATTTGCTAACTCAGTGTACAACGTTTTGATAGTCATTTCAAAGTACATTGCGTTTTGTATATCCTTACTAATATTATAAATGCGAAAGTGAGTTTGTTTGTTTGTTTGTTACGCTTTCACGCCATAACTACTGAACCGATCATCATGAAATTTTGCATACAAGTTCTCTAGAGTGCGGAGAAGGACATAGGCTACCTTTTATCCCGGGAAACAGTACTATTCCCGAGGGATCGACATTGACGCGGACGGAGCCGCGGGCGAAAGCTAGTCTTTAATAAAAATAGTCAATCATAGGAAACCCGCAATGTATTTTGAAGTGACTATCAAAACGTTGGTCACTGAGTTAGCAAATAGGCCGGCTGGACGACATTTTATAATGTATGCAGTTTTTGAGAGGTTAATAAATTGAATAAAAATGATTTTAATGTCCTGTCCTGACATTTGTAAGTCTATGTAAATGAAAGGCAATGCGATGGTTGCGCGTAATCTTTCTTTTCGATGCGCGTAGAGTTGTTGACATTCAACTAGAAAATAAATCACTTAATATTGATTTATTTTCTAGTTGAATGTCAACAAAGTAAAGTCTAACAACTTCTCAAAACTCTTAGAACAAATGTTATTTTTTCAAATTAAATCACTTAATCGCTCATATGCGGGAGCGCAGATCTGCGCAAAAGTTTTACTATTGTGTCTTTTTAAAGTGCGCATTGTTTAACTATTGTGTCTGGTATTGCCACATACAAGAGGTTGTTTGAAAGATATTTGCAGGGATTTCATTGCTTTTTATCACCTTAACCTATAAAAATTTTATATATATATATAGTTTATGCCATATATATATATATAGTTTATGCCATGAACTATCAATGTTAAAGTTAAGTTCAGATGTTATTTTTATTTTTTTCAGGATAAAGATCCACGCTTTATGCTACATCTAAAATCAGCGGACCCAATAAATGTTGTTCTCTTATGTGATAGAGATAAAGAGGAGGTAACTTTTTAATTTCATCATCATCATCTAGCCGTTAGAAGTCCACTGTTGGACAAAGGCCTGTCCCAAGGATTTTTCGTTCTATGGGAGGATATTTCCATATTATGTTTGGCAGTCGGGTTGGCAAACGCAGTTTGTTTGGCTTCTTGTGCTTCCGACGCTGCTGCCTATCTGAAGCATTTTTAAGCTAATTATAATATAGGTGAACTAAAATCTAGAAGTTTTTGTCATATGCATCCAAGCTCCAATTGGCGACTAGTCACCGCCGGGCATTTCTGATATATCATCTGTTTAATTTAAACAAAAGCATTAAAATGCGTAGGAGACGTATTTCGTAACACCAGCATTTACTACTATACAAGTAAATCTATTTTTCATATGAGGATGTTTTTGCCAGAATGGCAGATCTTTGCAATATTATTGGATTAATCCTATAAAAATTGATCGTATACCTAATACCTTTTGATAAATGGGGCGCCTGGTTAAAGTAGGTGTAATTTATTTGTTAAATAATGATATTAAGTATCAAATCTATTTTTACTACTTTAATTTAATAAGTATTGCCCGTTCGTAGATTATTGGATTTCTCGCGTTTTGCAAGGTTCATATTTCATTAGCCAGACTATGCACAAGTCAGAGAACGCAATTTTATTTTCTAGATATAGACGTAGTATAGTTAAATCCATGTTTGTGGGGTTGCAACCCTTGTCATCTTGGAAAAAGGCATTCAAATGGTTTTACGGTTTATCTGCCAAACCATTGTAGAGGCCTCACAATAAAAATGTTGCAAATAGAATTATCTACAACTTTTGTCCAGTAACTTTTAATAAAGCTAAAATGAGAATTTCTATTTGTCGATATAACTTTTTTTCTAATCATTTTACAAAACAAATATATCAGACTATTTTTATAGATGGTGTTTTGAGGAACAATTTTCATTATAAACATTTATAAACGAATGAATAATAGTTAAGGTTTCCAAGATGGCTGCCGTGTGACAGGGGTTACAACCCCACAAACTTGGGAATTACTTTAAATTAACCCCCCTTTCATATCTAAAACATAAAATTGCGTGCTCTGACAAACGCACGCCCAAAAAAATTTACATTTCAATAAACAGAAATATATTTATTTCCAAACTTACAACTATTATTACAGGATATATAACATAGTCGGGTTTGTTTGAACACATAAAACTTATGAACGGGTAAACCGATTTTTATAATCTTTGATTTTTTGGTTTTGTTATCGCCCCATATAGCAGAATAACTATTAAAAATAAGAAATATTTACAACAAAAATATTAATCGCGAAACGAAGTTCACCTCGTCAGCTGTTTATTAATAATATTCTATTAATTGTTTCAGCCAATGGACGAGGATGACACTGATAGTGAAGTGGAAAGTTATACAGAAAACGGGGAGAGTGCAGCACACAAAGGTAATAAAATAAAATAATAAATATATACGGACAAATCACACAGATTGAGCTAGCCCCAAAGTAAGTTCGAGACTTGTGTTATGGGATACTAACTCAACGATACTATATTTTATAACAAATACATATATAGATAAACATCTAAGACCCAGGGCAACCTGAAAAAGATCATTTTCCATCTAGACCTGACCGGGGATCGAACCCGGGGCCCTCGTGAGGCTGGCGTGTTAACCACTGCGCCACGGAGCTCGCCTTGCGTATTTGCATTTATAATTAAATCCCGGGCGCTTCCTCTTTTCATCACTGTGTGTATGTCACAGACGAACAGTCTATGGCTTCGTAAAGTCCAAATCTTGAAATTTTGGGTCAGCTAAGTAATTTTTCACAGCAATGCCTATTTTGCGGTGTGTCTTTCCAGAGATAAAATGTATGCAAGTCCTAGCAAGTCCCCATCACCCATGTATAATACTCGTTAAGATAAAGAAATTTCTTCCATGCTGGTGGTCTGGGAGAAACGAAGAAATGTAGAATGTAGCAGCTGCTTTTCTTCCCGCGCAAATAATAAAAGCCGATTGAGGGAATGGGTGAATATCTGACAAATCATATTAGTAGGCGATGCGGCTACTTCACTGTTTTGATTCCGTTTCGCACCTAACGCTCGCCAATATAGATAAACGTGGCTTTTAGGTCTTAAACATATGGGCTCTGTGTACTCCGTAAGAGAAAAAGACGTGATATTATGTATATATGTGTTAGAATAAAGAAGATATACTTAGAATATAGAAGATGTACTTACATTAGTTTTTTCTTTTTCAGATTATTTCCTGCGCCTGACTCCGCCAGTCACGAAATACGATTATTCATTTTCATTATGTGGCACCGAAGGCTTGTGCGATTTATTTGATATACCGTGTTAGATCTTAGTTTTTATGTATTTTATATATTTGTTGAAATCAGTTTTTGGAAAGACATTTTTATTAAGGACTATATTTTTGATCATGTTGAAGTTTTTGTGGATGTAAATAAATCATGTAAATATCAATTTAATACTTATACCGTATAAGGGAATCTAAAGGATTGTAATAAAACAGACATTCTATTTGTATCATGATTATTTTTATTTCTTAACTTTTGGGTTGGTAACGAATCTGTCTAGTACACCAAACGATTGCTTCGGAGTATTCTTCTCTGGTAGATTCAAGATTTTCTTGGATTCAATTGCTTTCTCTATGAATTCCTGAAAGTACAAAAATAAATTTGATTTAATCTTAACTAGCGACCCGGACCCCGGCTTCGCACGGGTGCAATGTACATATAAACCTTCCTCTTGAATCACTCTATTTAAAAAAACCGCATCAAAATCCGTTACGTAGTTTTAAAGATCTATACATACATAGGGACGGACAGACAGCGGGAAGCAGTTTTTTTTTTTTTTAAATAAATATTTACGGTCAAATCACACAGATTGAGCTAGCCCCAAAGTAAGTTCGAGACTTGTGTTATGGGATACTAACTCAAAGATACTATATTTTATAACAAATACATGTATAGATAAACATCCAAGACCCAGGCCAATTTAGAAAAAAACATCTTCCATCTTGACCTGGCCGGGGATCAAACCCGGGCACTCTCGTGTCGCAGGCTGGCGTGTTGACCGCTGCGCCACGGAGCTGTTTTATACTATATAATCTTAATAAATAAAACAAGTCGGGGTTTGTCCAAACAGTAGGTAACTTAAGAATGGGTGAATTGATTTTTGTTATATTTTTTGCTTTTGTTATCACCTCGAATAACAGGGTAGCTATCAAAATATAAGAAATATAACGACAACACAGTAATAACGAAACCAAGTTCGTTATCATTATTATTGCGGGGACTGCTATAGTAAGTATAATATAAGATTTCGTCTTTATACTTTGACTGATCAGCTATTGAAGTATGTATCCTTACTAATCCTAACTAATATTATAAATGCGAAAGTGAGTTTGTTTGTTTGTTACGCTTTCACGCCGTAACTACTGAACCGATCATCATGAAATTTTGCATACAAGTTCTCTGGAGTACGGAGAAGGACCTAGGCTACCTTTAATCCCGGGAAAAAGTACTATTCTCGAGGGATCGACATTGACGCGGGCGGAGCCGCGGGCGAAAGCTAGAAATATTATAAATGCAAAAGTGAGTTTGTTTGTTACGCTTTCACGCCGTAACTACTGAACCGATCATCATGAAATTTTGCATAAAAGTTCTCTGGAGTACGGAGAAGGACATAGGCTACCTTTTATCCCGGGAAAAAGTACTATTCCCGCGTGATCGACATTGACGCGGGCGAAAGCTAGTATGTAATAATCAGAAGAATGTCCAATCTAATATTTAGATAAGACGATTTCTTATTTATATTAATCACTAACTAATGCGACTGTTACCTTTCTAGCGGCCGCCTTTATTATCTTCTTTCTTGCTATATTAGTTTTTCCCTTCTTCTTCTTTCTTGGCGTTACGTCAATCTTTTTGGGTTTCACATACTGTAAAAAAATATTTAGTCAATTTATAATATGGAATGGTGTTTTGAATGTCGCCTGGTAGCAATATGGCTGTTTTTAGACAACTTGACATATTTGACACGGTTGTTTTGTTTTTCGTGTATGTAAGTAGCCAACACTAGGTGTCATAATTTTCAAGCTGTCTAAAGGCATCTGATAGCTTCACGACTGCCATCAATGATTACAGTCGGGACTAACGGCAAACGTGCCTTCCGAAGCACGGAGGAGCTCCAGCCATTTCTATGCCCCTTGCGATCACCCATCCAAGTGGTGACCGCGCCCTGGGTTGCTTAACATGCGTAAGCGCTAATAATGCACACGCTTACAGGGCCATCTGGCTCGTCTACACTGACGCTGTTGCATTGAAGAGATGCCAGAACGACGTTGATGATTTGAATGATAGGAATTAGGAACGAACATGACGACTTGGCAAGTGACCACTACTGAATTCGTGTGAATGAATTCAAGGATACCACCTGTGACAGACGGATAAACAGCAGCTTATGAGTTCTGTTAATGGAGTTCTGTTGACATCCTTTGTGTTCGGAAGACTAAATAGTGTAAAAATATACACAGAACCTGGTGGTTTCCGTCAGAGTAGAATAGGCCCACTCCTAGTTTTCCCATGGAGGTCGTAAGAGGCGACTTAGGAAATACAAGCTAAACAAAGCTCATAAACATCAATGAGACTTCTCCAACCCGTCTGGCCAGCAAGGAGAGTGTAAGCCTAATCCTTTGTCTGCTCTGGCCAAGTGTGTCTCCGGTAGTACAGAGAGGGTCATGCTCCTGCAGTTGAGACTAAAAAGACCTGATGATAATGATGATGATACACAGAAGACATACCAAAAGCTTCCTCTTTGCCTCCATCTGCTCCTTCATAGTGGGCACGTCCACCTCGGCCACCTCGAAGGGATCCAGCGTGATGAGCTCGGCCGGGATCTTCTCCAGCAGCGCCTTGACCTCAGCCTCCTTACGCTGCTTCTTCGTTTGGAATGGATTGCTTTCCAGTGCGTCGAAGTTGGGTTCGCCACTGCCTGTAATATTAAGATTCGATTTTGTTATGATGATATGATCAGGGGTGTCTGACACCCTCAACTGCTTGGCTGGTGGTATGCGCGTAACTACGCCTTACTTACTAATTTAATAAACGCAAAGTTTGAGTGTATGAATGGATGTTTGTTACTCAATCACGCCAAAACGGTTCAACGGATTTTGACGAAATTTTGCACACAGATAGGGTATTACTGTAAGTATTAACACATAGGCTACCTTTATCCCGGAAGATGTACTGTTCCCGCGGGATCGACAATAACGTGAGCGGAGGCGCGGGGACTAGTTACATATGAAACACAACTTATGATTGGTAATTTAGGAAACTATTGGTCGATATCCATGTACTTATGTAACACGACTGAAATTGTGAAAGGGTATACTCTACTATGAACTGGTAATGATGGTAATGATTATAAAGAAAGGATGTTATATATTTCAGATGCATACCTGGCACAATTATACTTGAGAACCCTCCACTGGTACCAATACCCAATACGTCCTCGTACGGGCAAAACTTGAAGTTGCTGATCATCTTCGACATTCTGTGTCTCAAATATGGCCGGTCAGCAGATCGGGAACAACAATCCCTAAAAAGAAAATTCATTAAATATTGGTCCTTAATATTGCATGCAAATTCTTTCAAATATGCTTGGAAATTCGAACATTATTTTTACAACCTTGTTTGACATAAACCGACATTGTACTGGCCAAAAACTCGCCAGCAAAGTATGTATGAAAACAAATTCTACCAGCGTAACGCTGAACAGTCACCTTTTATAACACTGATGTTTTATTTTCCATTTTCTTTGTGTATTTTCTTTTTAGTTTTATATTGTGCAGTTGTGTGTCAATGTATTACAATAAACATTATTCTATTCTTCTAAAGGCAACATCACCAAAGGGAGGAACGGACCGTTGTCCGTTCCAAAGCCGTTGCTTTGGGCGATGTATGTGTGCGCGAGGCTTGGAGAGGCATCATATGCATGCAGAGCTTGCTATCTGCACCCTGCAGGGCTGATCTGAGAAGTTTGTTAGTTAAGTAAGGTATGTTTTTTCCCTGTCATCATGAATTTAGCCGTAAGATGTCCACTGCTAGACAAAGACCTCTTCCAAGGATTCTGCATGCCATGGGAGGATATTGCCATAGTCACCACGCTTGGCAGGCGGGTTGGCGAGCGCAGTTTCTAGAGCTTCTTGTGCTTACGACGCTGCTGCCATCAGAAGCAGTTTAAACTGGGGAAGGATAGGAATTTGCTTGATCGGGGAAGAGAATGAACGTATTAGGACTACTCATTTTAATGAATAGGGGAAAGACAGTAGCAGCTCGGGAAGCCAGGCGCGCATATTCGACAGACAGTTGAGGATTGAACCCCTGACCTTTTTTGTTCATATATCACTAATGATAATACTCACTGATATACTTCAACAACTTCACCAAGACCAACCGCCAACATGTCTTTCTGTGAGAAATCTAATTCCACCGGAGCACTTCTGAGCCTATAGTCTTGTAAGGGCCCATCTAGATTCCTAATGTCCCAGACCTTCATGCTGCGATCCACTCCTGAAGTTGCCATGTACCTAGAAGGATAATAAATATTCATTACAAAACGTACGAGAAGACAACATTTGTGTCGCTAGTCGCTACATAATCGCATTGTGGTCCCAACTCTAATCGTTTACAATTTATTGCATACTCGTCACATAGATGGATGGATACTATGTGAATTTATTCACAACTATGTATCCACCACATTATGATATCTAAATATAAAATCAATATCTTTTCATTCATTCATTTCGAGTAGGTGACACGGTCAATCGACCATGCACACCCTGGTGTCAGACTTCTTCGAAACCGCCTCTCGGCCTCTGACGTGGTACCTTTAACGACTACCAGATGGCAGCCAAGACCAACGGCTTAACGAGCCTTCCGAAGCACGGAATCATCTTTATTATCAGACAATCAGGTGATTCAAGCCTGCAATGTCCTAATCAAACTGGAAACAACTAAATAAAGTATGCTTCCTGTGTGAATCGAACCCACGACCCCGAGTCTACAGGCAAACGCCTTAACCACTGGACCACGGAGGTAGTAGGTATATAATATTCACCTAAAAATATCTTATTTAAGTTGAAAAAAATATTTTAAGCTTGTATTTATTTACTTTCAACGAGCAATGGAGCGCAGCGTACTAGGCTTGCAACTAATAGACATATTTAGGAACACCTACCGCTAGATACATCTGCTACAGCAGCAAAAACTGCCAGGCTGAAATGGGACTGGGTAGGACATGTTTGTCGCATGCGGCCAGAAAGGTGGGCAAAACTTGCCACTTTCTGGGTACCTGGCCGCCGTGGCAGAGGCAGACCTAGAAGGAGATGGAGGGACGACCTCGATTTTAAACATGGATGGCTAGAAGTAGCGAAGGGTAGGGATGAGTGGAGAACCCAGGGGGGGGGCATTGCCCAGCAGTGGGACAACACCAATAGGCTAGGAAAAAATACTTACTGTTTTTAGAAAGTATCGGTTCATAAACTACAGAGTCCTGTCATGAGGTAAAAGCATTAAGAAACACACTGAATTGCGAACCTTCTGCTTTTCAAGTCGGTATAAAGAACAATAACATGGAAAATAATCTTATATAATATAAAAAACCGACTTCCATCAAACTACTAAACCAATTTTGATGAAATGTAAATGGGCCCATCTGGAAGCATAACCCTTCAAACAAAAAATATTTTTTATCATCGGATCATAAATAATGGAGTCATGAGGTAAAAACACAACTGAATTGTGAATCTCTTCTTTTTTAAGTCGGTCAAAAAACAGAAAAATTAACCATACTTACATTCCCTTACTGTCGACAGCAATTGCTGTTAGCGGCGTCTTATGGCACAATATTTTAGCTAAAGGCTGTTTAACCGACGGCGACCATAAAGACACAACGCCTTTAGAGTTCCCAAGGCAAATTGTAGCATTGTACGGGTTTTGTGCCATCACAGAGGTCCTTCCCAAGCGGTTGTTGTAATGCCCGACGATTTCTCCTATGGAAATGTCCAACCATGACATGAATCCATACTCATTCTGTAAGAGGTATAATATAACACCAATAAGTTCCCTGTATCATGCCTAAGAGGTAAAAATTAATCTAATTAGGCAATACAGGGTGAAATTGAATTCATTAGCAACGTTTAAGGAGCGACTCAGACCACGAATCTGAACAACTTTCATTATGGGACCAACTTCGACATCGTGAAAAAATTATCTGTTCTTTCACACAAAAGTGAAATATCTACTTGGCTAAATCTATAGAACAGCTGATTTTTTTTCGCAATTTCGGCGTTGGTTCTATAATGAAAGTTTTTCAGATTCGTGGTTTAAGTCACTCCTTAAAAGTTTGCTAATGAAATTAATTTCACCCTGTATATGTAATTTGTTTTACTGCTTTCAGCCGAAATGCTCGATGCCAAAGAAGCCCGATGGCCAGTGGTCGTGAGCATTAAATGTGCTTACGCATGTAAAGCAACCCCGGGCGCAGTCCCCGCTGTGATGGGTGACATCAAGTGGCATAAAAATAACTCGAAGTCCTCGGTGCTTCCGAAGGCACGTCCCGTCTGTCATCATTGAATGCAGTGATTAAGCTATGTCAGATGCCTTTAGTTAGCTTGAAAAATCTGACACCAGTGTTGGCCACTTACACACACGAAAAACAATCAAAATCAGAAATGTTTTGATACGGTTCAAATTCAAATCGTTTATTCAATATAGGTTTCTTTGAACCCTTATTAATTGTCATATTTCACTCCTCAACACTTGTTGACTTCAAAAATTTACTTATGGCTAAGTTTAATGCCGCTTCCAAAGCGGAGTGCAGAAGAAGCGGCAACAAACTGCACAGCGAATTTTCTCCAAAAGACGTTAACTCTAAATTTTTGAAAACCTTAGAAACTAGGTATGTGGACTGAGTATACATTGGTTTATTTAAACGTCATGTCACGGTCATGTTATGGGCTTAACCTCAGGGCTTAACATTATTTGCTTGCCAAACTTTCGTGTATCTTTTTACATGTCTATACTAAATGTAACTGAATAAAGTTCTGCAAAGTAAGCAGAAACTATCCAAGTAAAAAAAAATTGGCTGTCTGTGAAGTCAGTTTACGGACGAATCATTTTAATGATAACTGTGGTAGAGAGATAGAATCCTTATCCTTACTAATATTATAAATGCGAAAGTTAGTTTGTTTGTTTGTTACGCTTTCCGTAACTACTGAATCGATCATCATGAAATTTTACATACAAGTTCACTGGAGCATGGAGAAGGTTACCTTTTGTCCCGAGAAAAAGTACTATTCCCGATGGATCGACATTGAAAGCTAGTTCTTCATAAGCCGGACGCTTGGACTGATCGTGCCTTTCTATCGCGTGTTCCGCGCTCTCGCTTGCACACAAAACGTGACACTTTTTCGTGCGCGTAGCCGGAGTTAATTGATTTATAAGACGTTATCAAATCAAAATTTAAAAAGTATTATATACATACCACAGCTGCTAGTAGAAAGTGATATGGCAGAAACTCCATCCTCAAAATCTTGTCCATTTTCTTCAAACAGTGCAATTCAATTCCTGTGTTGTCATAAATATACAGCCACTCTTTCTGAGCTACTGCTAACATAGTTTCAACATGTAGCCAACTAAAACAAATATTTCTTATAGTTCACACATCCATTACCTAAAGGAGTTATAATGATGCAAGTGGATATGTATATATATATGTACACATTTTCCTTGAATTTAAGCATGAATTTAAGGTTGCATTCTATAACAGAATAGCCTATAAGTAAATTGGGCTCAGCCAGTAAGGATAAGGGGTATTAAGTAACAAATTAGCTCATAGTAAATTAGGCTCAGAAAGTAAGGATAAGGGGTATTCAGTAACAAATTAGCCCATTGTAAAATGGGCTCAGCCAGTAAGGATAAGGGGTATTCAGTAACAAATTAGCTCATAGTAAATTGGGCTCATCCAGTAAGGTAAGGGGCATTATGTATTGGAGGTACATGCCGCCCTAAGGTCCAGCACTTACATTATGGTGTTCAAATGGTGTAACGGGACCATTTTTATACTTTATTATGTATGTGAGTTTCTCTATTACACCATAACTGTTCCAAATGCTTGAACAAATTTGAATGTGTGACTTATCTTTAGAATCTTTGCCTTATCCTGAGTGGCATAAACTATAAATTTTGGCAGGGGGGTAATTTTTTATAAATATTTTGGTTCTGCTAGTATCTTTTATTGAGGTATGAGATTGGTAATGACAGTAGTAACTAAAACAAAAAGTAATACTATGTTACTAATACTATGCAAAACCTAGATTTTGGACTAGTATGGAAAAATTTGACACAAAAACTCAAACTGGGACAGTATTATTATTATGACACTGTCAAATTAGTCCCAGATTATTGCTTTTGCAGTTAGCAAGCAAGAGAATCATATCAATCCTTGGGGGAGGCCTATGTCCAGCAGTGGACTTCTTGCGGCTGATATGATGATGATGAAGCAAGAGAATCATATTTGATTACCTAATATCATGAATAGACTCCATAACATTCATCTCACAATGTAATTTCTTGGTAATCCAGTCAAAGGCAGCCACATGTCCCTTTTTACTGCCTAGAAGTAAGTGCCGCCCATTTCGAGAATATTTGGCTCTGTACGGCCCAAACTCTAGGTTCAGTTCAAAAATCTTTGTAGCAGCAGCTATGTCTACACTTTCTGCTATAATTTTCTGTGTTATTGCTGTTGTTTTTCTATCTTCACCTACGTCTAAGAATCTGAAAATAAAATGCTTTTGTTATAATGTAACAAGAATAAGAAGCATAATAATGACGAACATGTCAATCCTCCTTCAAAAGAGAAAAAAATATCTTGTTCACACACAGGATGTCATATCTCCATACATTAATTAACTAAGATATATCTAACCTACAAAAATGCTCAAAAATAAGCCTTTTGTATGTAGCCCCCTTTATATTAAATTTTAGTTTATTTATATTATTTGTGGTTATAGCACTATTAGACATATACACATTTTGTGAAAGTCTACCTATTACCCTTAGATGACTATAGATGGCCCTGTATCCTGTGACAGATGGATGGACAGACAGCAGAGGCTTAGCCATAATGTCCCATTTTTAGCCTTTGGGTATGAAACCTTAAAAACATCATTGAGAAAATCTTACCCCTTTTCTTCAGTTAACAATATCTCAGCTCTGGCAGCTTCTTCTTGTGCATAATTTAGTTTCTTTTCCTTTGTTTTCAATTTAGCAGCATGAAGAGGATGTTTGATCCCCTTGCGACTCATACCTTCACCTCGGGAATGGCGCTCCAACCTCTCCTTATTAATTGGTGCTTTACCAGGATATTTCTTCTTGATTTTCTTTTTGTTTGCATTATTTTTGTTTTTATTTTTCTGTAAAATATTTAGTATCAAATTGAACTTCTGGGGTTTTAAGTAAGCTTTAAGACACTGATCTGTTCAAAGTTTTATCAAATGTGTTTGATTGCAATATTATTTGGTAATCTACTTCGTAAAAGAAAGATGTGGTATCCATACATATCTTGTATGGATACCACAAGATATGGTTTGAGGAAACTACAATCATAGCATCAAGAGATTTTATAGTATAGTGAATATGGTGTACATTTAACTTACATCATATTTTTGCGGTTTAAATTTTCCAGGTGTTACTTGAATGTTATAAACTTTCACTTCTTGGCTTTTCTCTTCGGTTTTCTTATTCTTTTCATTGTCATTGCCATTTTCAGTCATAAAATATCGCTTCTGAAATGTAAGGTTACAAGTGTAACTTTGTATAAAATTATATAAATAAGTTACAAAGCATTATATGAGTTTGTCGAGAAATTCATACCTGTGTATGCACTTTCATTTTATTAAATTAATTACAAATATTTCGTAAACGTTTAACGTGAGCCACAAACATGTGGGATTTGTTTACGTTTTTGCCGTAAACATGACAGTGACATTGACAGCACTGCGATATTTTTTTTCATATTTGTTTTACGGCATTTGGCTTTCTATGCCTTTTAGCCCTTATTATTTTTCTACGTGTTATCAACGAAATGGTGGTGTAATTCATTTCGTTGATTCAATGGAGCCCCTGGCGACAATTTCCACGAATCCACTGGTTTGATCACAGACGCAGTAGCAGTAAGGCGAGCGACCACCAGCCCGCTATGTAAATCTCACTACAGCCGCACGCACCATGACACTTTATTTGAGTTATTCCACACATTTTTCATAAACATGGGCATTTATAACACCGATTTCACATTATTTATATATCTTCTTCATAAAACTCAATCTATGTAACAAATCGACAATTGAAACAAATGCTTTTTACTGATTTAGCAAAAATATGTTATAATAAGTACAAGCGTACAAGGTGTACAAAAAAGTAAACTTTATACAGATTTCAAAAAAAGGGAGACGGTTTTTTAGAAATCGAATATGGAAACTTTCAGTTTGCTCTCTTGTTCAAATTTGGTTTTGTGGTTTGTGCTGTGGGGTCGGACGGAACCCATGATAGGTTAATTTATATAGGGAGACATATCACATAACTTGAGCTAGCCCCACAGTTAGTTGTTAACTTTTGTCGTAGGATAGTAAGTAACTCAACGATACTATATTTTAAAATAGATACTTATATAGATAAACATCCAAGACCCAGGTCAATTAGAAAAAATATCGTTTTCCATCATGACCTGATTGGGGATCAAACCCGGGAACCCTCGTGTCGCAGGTAGGCGTGTTAACCACTGCGCCACGGGTCTCACCAAATAAGTAGGTATCCGCTAGGTATATGTTATGATGACCATAACAGAAAGTTACCTACCTAGTTAAAGTTATTGAAAATATTTCTAATGAATATTCCTGGGCAGGTCATACCCCGCCAGCTAGCAAGCGTGCGATCGAACTGCCACTATCCGATGCCCTCGCACTCGTCACCCAGTACGTAGAGTAGAACTACCTCCTATTACTGATGACAGCCCGGCTGTCCCAGGTGACTTGACGGATAGGCCCTTCTGGCAACGTAGCTTTTGGCCCATTAGGCAATATGAGAGTTTGCTGTCTGTCCAAGCCTTGCGCACACAGGCAACGCCCAAAGCCGAAGTCCGTCCCCCCTGGGGGCCCTTTTGTGATGTTGTCTATACAGGTTGATGGCACTCAGCTGTTGCTTCAAACGCCCGGTGAAGTAGCGAAAGCTCACTTGGACTTGGAGCTAACTACATACCTAAGACATTTTTAAAAAAAGCGATCGAGCTGGCGATGGCGGGCTACGAAAACAATACAAACTAAAAGGCCTATTACACTTTGCTTAATTCAGCTAAGTTTATGCATTAAGTCAGTTAGGCTAGGTTAGGTAACTTAATTCAGAAGGTAGTCGGGTTTCTTCCTCACTGAATCATAGACTATATTACTCTGAGATATTACTAGATATACTATAGGTATCTATATTATATTTAGGTGCTTAGAAAAGATGCGTAGGTATTTAGGAAGGAGTATGTTTTACACTGATGTTCTCAGATCCACGTGTCATATTATGCTCTATGCTATGAATAAAGCGCCTATTAAACCATCCTGAATATCGGATCCGATGGGAGGGACGCCGCTATACGTTAAACACGATACAAGATATCTCTAATCGTATCGCACGTATTGCGGCGTCACTCTCATCGGATCCGATTCTGGATAGTATAATACCCATTAAGCTATAGTATACCTAAAAAGGATAATACCCTTAATTATTAAACAAAAAATGGAATCCGCTCTAGCTAAGCTAATGGAAACGTAGGATATTTTGGTTCGCATCGTTGAATCGCCAACGATGCTTTAGCTCGCGGTGTAAACCGTAATATGAAAAGAGGTGGTCACCGAAAAGGTTCTACTTCAATCTCAAAGATTTCTAACTTTGCATTAATAGATACTGGAATATGCAATTTCTATTACTTTCTTATCTACCTATGAGTTATCATGCGAGAGATAGGTAGGTCATCAGTCATCACATCACTACGGTCACTACACTCGGTGGTACCGTTTAACTTTAAAATACCCACCGCACCACCAGGGGTATAACCAGGGGTACGGTGGGTCTGTAGTGCTCTTTTAGTACCTCGTTAGTACCCATAGCTCGCACGGCTCGCTCGCTAGCTTGTGCGTTTTGCCTGCGCTTGATCAATGGGATCAGAAGTGCGATTTTGGTAAATACGTATTTATCCCTTGCGGGGTAGACAGAGCCCAAGGGCATTAGACCATTGGGACACTTTTAGCGTATTAGTAGCCTACATAAAGGTGGAAAGCGGGATCAAAATAGTGATAGGTGGCCCAAAACCTTGATCGGTTTTCATGGAAGAAAAGCAGCTGGTACTCGTATATTCTATGTTATTTTTTCTTCCAAACTAGCTATAAATAAGGAAAAAACAAAATATGCGATAGTCTCAGTATTTATTATTTTTATTCTCTTTAACAACACATACTCAATATTTTACAGAAACGTATATGACAATCAGAGTAGTAACATAGTAATAGGTTTTAGTATTAAATGCGAATATTATTCATTCTGTGTACCAATGTGAAATTGATATAGAAGTTGCAAGAACAAATGAAGTTTAGTAATTAATAAAAACAATAATTGCACAATTGATGTCAAGCCATAACTAAATATTGCAAATTAACGTTCAACTTGATCTTACGCTATCACAAATCGTAAGGTAACAATAAATAGATAAGTAACACGTAACATAATCACAGCAAGTGAACATTGGCTAACAAAGAAATTCCATTTATTCCCTAAAATTGGTTATCAATTAATGAGTGAATTATTAACTTACTCGATCTAATGAGATCTTTATTTTACTAATACAAATAAAAACGTCCCTATGACGCGACAACTATTTATTCACAGTTATTTACAAAACTGACTAGAAAGTCCTATAAGGAGCTTATTAATCTTGTTTACATAGTCATTAATTCTATATTAGTAATAAGTCTTAATACATCAGCGAATGGGAGCTGCAGTGACGCAAGCGTTTGGCACAATCCCAGTGAGATGAGGACGTAGTGACAGTGAACGGATTCACCTTAGTACTAGCTATGTTAATCGTTTTGGTATAACAAAAGTCGGACCTGCATAGTTCCTCTAACACCGCATTTCACAATCGACGACAGTCAGATGATAATATCGATTTCTTTATATCGAAAGGTAAGTACAATATTTACATAATCGAATCTTCACGCGGCCGTGGGGCTAAAATCGCTTACATACATTAGTATAAATTTCTTCCTAACAATTATTATTAAGCATACGAGTAACAGTGTTTAAAATTTATTTAGGTCTATATTAAGTCCGTCTTAGTGATTAAAAAGTCGAACGAGTCGAGTGTTGACGTGATGTCATAAAGAAGTCACACATCGTATACAACGGTTTACAAAACAGACATCGGTTACTTATTATTAGAACACATACTGTCCGCCCTCGCGGGGCCACTTCAGTCAGTGAAACGTCACTTGAAAATCTTTGGTTTTTATCTGGATTCAGTCATTTGTACAATCGCACCGAGTCCCTAAAGCTCCGCCGACGGGACGGTCACTCACTGTCGCTCAGCTTCGGCGGCGCTCTGCGAACCTTAAATGGGCGTCGGGAGCACTGTGAAGTCCTGAAGCGCGTTTTTCACGGTTTCGTAAATAGGTCGGTTTTCGTCGGGGCAGTAGCCGTCGGGGGAGCATAGAGTCTGCAGCTTGGTAAGGTAGGAGTCGAAGTTGTCGTGCGCGGGTTTCTCGCCGGGCGCGGGCGGGGGCGGCGCGGGCGCGCCGGCCGCGGCCCCCGGCGCCGGCCCGCCGCCCGGGATCCGCACGTGCTCTAGCAGCGTGATCACGTTGTTACGCAGGCTCTCGTAGTACTCGTTCAGGTTGTTGTTGCGCTGCGATATCAGCTGGTTCTCCTGAAACAATAGAAAATTGACGTTAGTCATCACCAGGCTCACTTTTTACGATAAGTTTATATGCATTTTTTTATGCCTACGATACTCGATGTGTGAGAGATATGGTCAGGTGTGCCATGCTCGACAGCCTGTCCGATGGTTACAGGTATGGCATCAGGTACGCGCGCCTCCCGGACTACTATTTTTGAAATGATGCCGATCGTAAACGAACGATTTTTCCAGATCGCCCGAAGAAAAGTGTAACACTTTCAAAAATAGTACCCCCAAGCTGGTAATTGCTTTTCCCCATTCATTCGAGTGAGTAGTACCCCGATACCTTCATTCCCTTCCCTCTTATGTTGGGACCATAGGCAATTGTGACCACTTTCCATCAGGTGGTTCGTCTGCTCGTTTTCCGTCAAATATACATAAAAAAATCTCTCCCCAGCATTAAAATGCTTCCGATGGGCAGCAGCGTCGAAAGAACAAGGAGCCAAAGAAACTACTCTCGCCAACCGCCTGCCGAGCGTGGTGAGTATGGCAATACATTCCCATGAAACAAAGTATCTCTGCAAGAAGCCTTTGTCCAGTAGTAGACTTTTTATGGCTGTAATGATGATGATGATGATTATGCCTACATATTTGCACCATTAAGGTTGAAACACTTTTAAATGTTACTCGTATATTGTTTTTCTTTTCCATGCATATTTATTTAATTGATATCAGTTTATTTAACACACACAGAATTCACAACAGTTTCGTCAATATTACAGCTAGGTACATTTAAATCAGTCAAAAATACCACCCCGAATCGTACCCGGTTCAAAGGTACCCATTATGCTTGCCGCGTTTCCTCTTTGGATTGCTAGGGACAGCCTTTGAACCAGATTCTCGTATATTGTAAATGGGCTTTATCTTTGACAGTCATGGCTCATTGAACAATCCAACTTTAGGCAAACAATGTCAGGATTATTTTTACTTTTGATTTTTGTCTTAAGGAGATACAAAATTTAGCAGTAAGTACCATAAAAAGTAATAATCCAATGGTACTCACAAATCATGGTGGGTTAGGAGCACTCCAAGTTGGATGTTTGGAGCCATGACAGTACCATCTAAGTTATCAGACAAAAATATTGCGTTACAATATATTTTGTATGCGTTCAATATAAAAAAAAGCATCAAGTATACGTATATAGAAAATGTTGGCGATCGTAAATGTTTTTACACTAATCAATAATCGCCATGTTTTCGATAAAATGTACTACGTTAAAACGAATATAACCCCCCAGTTCAGATAAGGTTAACTTCCACAAGTTTTCTGATATGAGCTGTATTGTTAGTCTTTCTCTCTGTCTAGCTTATCTTTTCTATACGTCAAAGGTTTTTTAATGGGGTTGATATTTCGTCACCGAATCAGTTGTACCATTGACTAGGTAGTATCATTAATAATACAACTAGCACTGTTTGTGATAAAAAATCGCTTTACAAGACGTTTGACAAAACAATTTTCAGACTTGACCAATCATACCCGTAATCGATTTACCACATGGCATTCGTGTTGCCATCACGTATTTAAAAAACCCTCTTTGTCTATACTTCTATGATCCTTACCCTCTCTCCATGGCTAAGGTGCGTCTCCATCGCGTTGATGTCGGACTTGAGGCGCATCATCTGCGACTCTACCCTGGCGTTCTCCCGCTGCAGTTCTGTAATCTCCTGCTCCAGCGTCATCAGATCCTCGCCGTTGCCCGTCTGCATGTTCATTTCCATGCCTGAAAAAGTACAAAGAATTAATACAATTTGGGTTTGATGCGAATAACGACCTTTAATCTACATATATAATGCAAGTTAGCTCGTTTGCCGTTCTATGTCATAAAAAACCTAGATCAACAAGAAGCATTATAAAATACGACTTCTTGGGTTCAATAAGAATTATAAGATATTGATTCAAACGTGAATAAATTTCGCGTTATGCTTAAGTCTGTATAATAGCATTATAACAGCGGAAATTGATACTATTGTTAGGAGAAATGTCGAAAATGCTTCCTCTAGTCTTTAGTACTTTTAGCAGTAGGCAAATAGGTATGTTTTTTTTTTAAATAGGCGTTGTATTGAGTATACCACCAAATTGGCAGCATGTTAGTCTGGAGTAAGTATTCCTGAAGGTGTCAGGTTTAGGGATAGCAAAATAATGATAGTTATTGAGTTTTAAACAGAAACTTCAAAAGCATTTTCTGTTCTGTTCGCAAATATACTAGTTTTTATTAAATTTTGAAACTCACATATTGAGAAGAAAGTGGTTGTCTTGTGTTTTATCCTAATTAAGTATGAGTACGATGTATCATTCGAATCTTACCTGAATACGGTTTCGGATACAGAGGCGTGATGTCATCAGGGTACTTCGGTTTCTTCGGCTGAGGAGTCGGCGTCGCAGCACCAGCTACTGGACACCCCGACAGCGAACGATGCGTTAGGAAGGACCCGTTTATATGCCCTGAGCCGTCACATCCAGGTGTTGGACAGTTCACTCCATCAAACTTTATGGCGGATGCAGCCGCTGCTACTGCCGCTTTGTGCTGCTCAACTGTCCCCCCACTTTCTAGGACCCGCATTTTGTTGCGATTCGCGATCGGGCAACCTGAGGCACTGTTGGAAGAAACATTTTGAATTTTTAATCCAAGCTATAGAAGTACACGCAGATCGAATTAATAAGGTAATCACCAATAACTAGAACTCATTTGTTCCACTAAATAAACATTGCTAGATTTTTTGTATGCTTTAACACGAATTTAAGTAAAAAGTAATAAGGCGATGAAGTGTTTAGAGAAACGAGTTAAACTGGCGCGGATCACGATACGTGCGTCAAGCCAGATGACCTAGCTTTCACAATACATATCTAATCGCGTAGCGCTTTATATCCAGTTATATACTAATACAGTGATAATACAGTGAAAAGAAATAAAAAAGACATCAAAAATTTGTTTATACACAGTAAAAACAGTATGATCCAGTGCTCATTAGCAAAGCCGTTAGCACGTTCCGTACATGTGTCACTCGGGCTCATATTAGTTCCACCAGCCCTTGGGTTCAACTTTGGCTCCAATAGGGCAATAGACAGTAATGTGCGCAGTGCGCAGCGAGTATCAGGAATAGAAACAGAAAATGCTGTTGACACACCAACGGCATTTGAATGTAATTATTCACACAATAAACCTCCTACCATGAATGAGACAGATCTAACCGTTACATATTGTAAACCATCTCGACAAAAATCCACGAATATGGTTCTTGTATCGTTGCAATATAAACTGCCTTTGCAAATAACGGTTATACCTGGCGTAGTGTTTTTTATTACAACTCTTACCTTCTATGCGATAAGAATTTCCCTGTAGCGTGGCCAGATCCGTCACAGCCCGGTATAGGGCATCTAAGCAGCGTGTAATCAAGAAACTTATTGAAAACGTGAAGCATTTTAAACAAAATACTCAGTTAAAATTGTGAAATCGATATATTAGTAGAACACCTATCAATATAGTAAAATCGTAACTATCTTTCAATACATAAATGAAACATAATTCGTCACAACTTTAATCATAAAAAATATTTGATGTGACTGTAACTATGAAACGGAAAAAAGGCTATAAAAATAATTGATGGTGTAATTTGTCAAAGTTATAGCACTATCGGAGGGAAAATATAGAACGAGACATAGATATTTCTGACCATAGGTCACGGGTTTTGCATGAGAGTTAGGCAGGTACATATATTATTCTACTCGATATACATAAATATAAACATATAATATAAGGATAGTTCACTCAGATTGAGCAAGCCCCACACTACTTAATTGAGAACTTGTGTGGTTGGATATTAACTCAACAATACTGAACTATATTTTATAAGATATAATTATACAGTGTGTAACAAACAACGAAATAATATTTAACGTGATCAGTCCACGACATTAAACTACTATCCCCATGGCACACACATCGAACGACAAACATTTTTTGGACCGTTTATAGAAAGTTGATCAGCTGATTACTTATTTTGTATTGGAGATCGAATTTTTCTTTTCATGTTTTGAAGTTTGTCGCATTGGGAAAGTTGTTTAATATTATGGACTGATCACGCACCTTAAATATTATTTAGTAGTTTTGTTACACCCGGTACAGATAAACATCCAAGACCCAGGTAAATCTGAAAAAATTTAGTACTTAGAAACGAGTCTAGAATAGTAATAAAACTATTTGTAGAGTTGTTTAGCTTTTGTGAATGGAATTGGAACCTTTTCTATAATCATTGCCGTTGTTCGTACGGCATTTGATTGGTGTAATAGGAAGGAAAATTATATCGATTAATCAGCCTTGAGGTGCTGTTGTTTGCAGTCATTATTTTAAAAGTATAATTGAATGCAATATAAATATTTAATTTTATTCGAAAGTCACACGATCGAGTGAAGCAAGATTGGGAAAAATTGCAAATAAAAATAAAATGCTATAAAACAAATGTTATGTATTTGTTTGTAGCTCCTGATTGGGTGTTTGAACGTGAGATCAAGTAATACCGTCACGCACGAGACTAAAGTCTCGAGTTTGAACCAACTTCGAACCACCTTTTGGAATAAGTAGTTTTAGAGATCAAATATAGGGAATACGGTATTAGCCACGATATCCATACTAATATTATATATGCGAAAGTAACTCTGTCTACCTGTCTATCACCTTTACAACCATTGAACCAATTCGGACGAAATTTGATCTGGAGGTAGTTTGAGGCCCGGGGAAGGACAAAGGGTACCTTTTATTCAGGGAAATTCTACTGTTCCCGAAGGATCAATGGACGAGCGGACGGAGCCGCGGGCAATAGCTAGTATAAATATAACTATAAAATACGAAAACCATTTGCTGTATTTTTAACCTGGTTTAATCCATCACTATCACATACCAATCTGGATAGCGGAAACCAGTTAGTGGTAAAAAAGTAATGCGAAAAATGTACCAACCTCAGCGGTTCGGAATCCTGTCCGTCTCTAGGCTTGCTCTTCGGCTTGTTCGCCCTTGGACAGCCGGAGAGCGACCGGTGTGAGGAGTAGTTGCCCGTGACATGGCCGGAGCCATCGCAGCCGGGCGTGGGACACTTGAGCTCTTGAGAGTGCGGCTGGAGTTGCGAGCGGTCGGCGCGCGGGCATCCCGAGAGACTGCACATATACAAACTGCTTACAATGCCGTGGCGGAGTAAGGTGTTGCAACTTGATATGTTAGTTTGCTGTTAACTTATTTATTATACAGCGTGTCACTTAACCAACGATGTTCCCGTGGAGGGGTGACTTAGTTCGTCAAAATAAACAAATTTTCCTATAGGACCAATGCTGGGAATTCAAATTTTTTTGGGCCTTCTGTACACTTTTGTATGAAAATGTAATTTTTTTAGAGGGACCAATGATACCCGGTATAGGTCCCTCTAAAAAAAGATATCATAGGAAAAATTGTTCATTTTGACGGGCCGAGTCACCCCTTCACGGAAATGTCGTTGGTTAAGTTACTCGCTGTATATGAGATACATATGTTTTATCTAAGTAATAAAGTTTAATATCATTAGCACGTGCTTCTTCAAAGGTTCACATTCATATAAATATCCACAACAAGCTTCGTTGAAATACATACAAGTAGGAGATTCGCTTGGCAAGTATAAAATAACAGAAACTGCGAGATGCATTGTGATGCATATTTAATGTTTTTGGTTGACTTAAACCAAACGGGTTCTTAGGGTTGTGTACCTTTACTTGCCGTTTTTGAAAGTTACAGTACCGAATTAGCACTAGCAACAGCAGCGAAAAGAAATTTGGCAGCCAGCCCCATCCAGATAACAATTGTCTCATGTAGCCATGACTAGAAAGAGAGTGGGCTCGACCTTAGTGCCTAGGGCATTAACATGGCTTAATCTGGTAATGCTAGGTACCTTATAGGCTTTGATTATGTCGCGAGTAAATGGACATTTTCTTAAAGGGATGACTCAGGCCATAAATAGGAACAATTTTTACTATGGGACCAATGCTGGCAACTCAAAAAAATTACGGCATTTCCATACAAACAGTTTTGGGAATTTCAAGGGTAAATTTACACGCTCGCTGTAAAGTCCTATAAGGACTATATAATCAGAGTTTATAGGACTGTTTAAAATCTTCTGATACAATTTCACCTTCTTTGCATGACACAGTTAAGGTAATTTTGCAAGCAATTCTTATAACATTATTTGAAGATAACATTTTTACACTGTATTTGTTTGAATAACCCATTATCATGCGTGCGGTTGCTAGTGTCGTATATAGATGACGTAGTTACATGTTACATGTTTATTATACCAAAGTTACTCAAAATCGAATAACTTTCCGAGCCGCCAGGGTTTCGTCGCCCCGGCTTGGTATTGCCTGACCCTGAACCTTCACGGTCAAGGCACATCTCACGATAACTTGTATGAAACGTATAATGCGACGCACATCTATTTTTAAAAGGAAGAAATAACCTACCCATTTTTAAGGTTAGTTTTACTGTTACATAATTACATAAAACATATAATTTTAGTCATAAACAATGACAATTTTTTTGTCAATGGACTGTACCACCCCGGACTGTAGCCGACTCAAAGGGTCCCATTATACTAGCGGCGTAACTAGAGGGTGTTATGCAGGCAAAATGAGACGGACTCCGGTCCTAGAGGGTCCCGGCCAGGAGTAGAAGAGCGGAGGTGGGCGCTAAACTCACATTTGACGACTGAGTGCAGAAAAGAAATTAGGTTTGGGTTATTTTTTTACCCTTACCTCTCCACCTGGGGCCCTTGGCAAATTCATATAATGGGGCCACCATTATATATTGGCCCCAGGTAGTATATAATATAGTTACGCCAATGGCAAGTACCTAACCTAGTAATATGTACTCGTAGAAAGAATGTAATAAAATAGATAGGTTAGCCGTGTGGTATCCGGCAGAGTAGAATAGGACCACTCCAAGTCTTCCCGTGGATGTCGTAGAAGGCGACTTAGGAAATACAAGCTAAACAAAGCTTATAAACATCTAAGACACCTCTCCAACCCGTCTGGCCAGCGTGGAGAGTGTAGGCCAAGTCCTCTGGCTGCTCTGGCCAAGTATGGCCCTAGTAGTACAGAGAGGGTCGTGCTCCTGTACTGGAGACTAAAAAGGACCTGATGATGATGATGATAATGAGATAGGTAAGTCCTTAGTCCATCATCTATAAATACTTCTTTGTCTGTAATGTTTAATAGGAATAAAATCTAATCCCAACAGCTGCTTTTACCTCGAATTTTAACAATGAGTTTCATTCCCCATTAAAGGTTGTTAAAAAAACCGATGCTGGCCGTTAAAGTTTGTAAATGGTAGAAAGAAAATATAAATAGTTTTCTTAAGGATGTTTTTCATTTAAGTCTACATATCTACTTGTAGGTTTATCACGACACGATACACTCGTAATGTTTCATAGAGTTGTAGGATATGTAGTTACGTAATCAAAAGAGAATAAATAATGGTTATTAGTAATTTGCATGTCACTGTACTTTAAACCATGCGACCTTGCATTTTTAGTTTCGAAATGGCAGAACTCATGTTTCAAGCGAAGATATTATTTTACGATAATACAAAATAAGCAATGTGTCAAGATGAAAGGAAATCGAATAAAAAACAAAATTGTAGGTAGTGAATATTACTTTCAGTGGCGTGGCTGTCCGGCAACCTACCGGAGGGACAAAATTTAAAATATTTTTAAGATGTTTTGAGCTACCGACACGATAAGAAGAAGATTACTTTCAGAACGTCCTGGATAGTAAGTAAATAATAAATTTAACACATTGAAAATTGTGTAAGATTTTTCTGCAATCAGAATAAATTTAAAATGTATTCAGTCAGATAATATCACTTTAATTGTATTCAGGGGTTTTATCTGTCATTAAAACTGTATTTATTTTATTAAAGCTATTGCCCGTGACTTCATCCGCGGCAATTTCTTAGTTTTTTTATTATTATAGATGAACAATTTTCCCCGTTTTCAAAACATTTTTTATTGATGCCTCGCTCCTATTGATCGCAGCGTGATGTTATAGCCTAAATCCTTCCTCAATAAATCCAACACAAAAATAATTTTCCAATTTGAACCAGTAGTTCCTGAGATTAGCGCTTTCAAACAAACAAACTTTTCAGCTTTATAATATTAGTATAGAAGTATAGATAAATCCCTACATTTCTAACAGTTTCCGAACAATATTGAAGAATATAACTACAAGAGAGTAGAGTAAAACGAATCATTCGTCACACCTTCGCACCAGACCAGGTATATCCGGAAACAATTGCATATTAAGATTGCTGTGTTGTCGGGTGTCTCTGTTTTTTGCAAGCATTACGAGTAGTGGTGGTTTATTTGCGAGATTCTTTTGTCTCCGGTCCTATACAATAACAAACAGGCGATTTGAAAACCAAAATGGGGATATGGTAGTCAGATTTATATTAAAAAGGTCAACGACTAACAAGGTACTAAATTTTTTTAAGAATACTGAAAAATCTTGCTACGTACGAGTGGCGAACGAAGGGTTCCGTACTTTTATCTATAATATATAAGTTTACAATTATTTTTATTAACCATTGTAACAAAAAAAAATATGCTCCGTGACAAATTTCAAGATTCTGAGTTCACGGGAAGTACCTTGCAGGTTTTGAATCCCATGCGAATTTCAAAAATTTGCTGCTGTATCTTTTGATTTATTTGACTTAGACGTTGGACTTTTTGACAGCTCCAAAGGACAGGTAGACCTGAGTATTTGATATGAATTCACTTTATTCAATATCAGCTTGATACCTCCACGCGGTCCTGAGAAAAACGATTTTTGACAGACAGACAACAAACTGTTCCTATAAGGGTTCCGTTTTTTTCTTTTAAGGTACAGAACCCTAAAAACGAGATTATGTTCATGATACCAGATTGAAATTTTCATTTTTGTAGAACAAAAGTGATAGGTAGAATGATTTTGTATCTATTGAGGCGACTCTTTTTTTAATCTAGGTGGAAAGTCCAGGTTTGATTACAACTCCCTGTGGCCGAGATGATAATAACGCTGTATTATTAGCTCTGTAAGTACTCTCTACAGATGTGTTATTAAAACAAGTGCGTAAATGTCATTGTTAACTAGGTACGCAGTACATACCTTACTGCTGCACATTGCAGATAATAATGTGGCTATTAAAAGCGATTGAGGTCAACATTTAATGCTTATATAATGAATAACGGACATCACATAAATGTAATGTAATAAAAATAAAACAAGAAATCTGAATTTGTTTCTAAGTTTGTTTGACGGCGAAATATTTTACTTTTATAAAATCACTTTAATACGGTATTATCGCGTATACTTATTACATTATTTTTACACCTAACGTTTGTCTTTTGTCAACTTAGTCTACCTGCGACCATGAAAACTGTAAAGCTTTCGAAACGTAATGTGAAAAATAATGTAATATTCGCGATAATTTTATTTCAATGTGTAACAATCGCGAAAACATTAGAATCCATTATTTTTTACATGTTTGAGAATTGAAAACGTCACACCACCGCTGTTGAATACATTTGAATCTTTTTCTTTGAATTGAATATATTATGTACATAGGAAGATATAATCTTATCCATTCAAAGACTTGTGAATGAATTCAAATCTGTGCCAATACGTCCCACATACGTATACATAATGCAAACGCGCATAGGTACATACTACTCATAGGGCCGTCTTTAACTTATTTGAGGTTTTGACTATGACAGACACTTTTTGCACGGCTTTTTGTTAGAGCCTGGTTAAGAGGCTCGCATGAGTCAAGTAGCACCACCCGTACTCCAAATGGATGAGTGAAAAAGAAGTCAAAAACGTAGCGAATAAGTGAAAAAAAAAACTATCTAACTGCGAATTTTATTTTTTCTCGTTTCTTCACGTGGCGTTGACATATTTAACGTAAGTTACTAATATTACAAATGCGAAAGTGAGTTTGTTTGTTTATTTATTAGTTTGTGTTTGTTACGCTTTCATGTTTTCACAACTGAATCGTCATGATGTTTTGCATACGCTTTCGAAGATACTGGATGGAACGAAGGAAGCCTAGGTAGTTATATTATGTTATGCTATCTTTCGCTCCGGAAAAAAAATACTGTTCCCATGTGGACGACATTAACGTGAGCGGGGCCGCGTTTAAAAGCTAATAGCAAAATACATTTCTACTAGCTTTCGCCCGCGGCTCCGCCCGCGTTAATTTCGACCCCTCGGGAATAGTATTTTTCTCGGAATTAAAGGTAGCCTACATCCTTCTCCGTATTCCAAAGAACTTGTATGCAAAATTTTACGATGTTCGGTTCAGTAGTTACGGCGTGAAAGCGTAACAAACAATCGCATTTATAATATTTGTAAGGATTTCATATAAGTACTCGTAGGTATGCTCACTTCTACTTTGATTTTGGTTCGTCAGAAGTTCACTTAACCGGTCTACAGAATGGCCGCCGTTTTCAAATTGTAAATGTGACAGACAGTGTGTTCGGAGCTTAACGTCACTGATCAACACATTATGCAGTAAGTGAGAGATCTCACGAGAGTGACGAGAGGCAATTGCATATCGGAAATGGGCAGATTGTCGTTCAGGGGCGCAGTTGCAGTCGCTGTGCTCTATTCATTGTGTGCGGCGCATTGGGATTAGGGTTGCTACATCATTTACGATAGATTTTTATTTTCAATAATAACATGTATGTAACATGTTATTATTGAAAATAAAAATCTATCGTAAGAAAATAAAAAAAAAGTAGCGCTTCGATTATATCCATGTTTTAAGACATAACCTATAAATACGTTTTTTTATATAAATGTTTTTATCGTATTTTAACTTTAACCAATAGCTCAGATTACTTAATCTTTCTTATTTACACGCTCCAGAACTAGTTGTTGTGACTTGCGACGGTGATCAAGGCGCATATTTAATTATCTTACAAAAACTTTCTGTAAATTACTAATAACTTGCTTTACATGTTACACGTACATCAATAAGGTCTTACAAGGTGAACGCAGCTCGTATGAGACAATTGTCACCTAAGGCTCAGTCAGTGACGTAGAAAGTGACTGTTCGTATATCATATCATACAGAACGCATAATAATAACATTTAGGGTTGTCACCTTCGATCAAATATAATGGTAGATACACAGTCTCATACCAAATGAAGTCTTAATAATGTCCGTGTTATGAGTCAAAACATCACTCATACTTACGTTCAAAAATAAAATATAAATAAATATATACGGACAAATCACACAGATTGAGCTAGCCCCAAAGTAAGTTCGAGACTTGTGTTATGGGATACTAACTCAACGATACTATATTTTATAACAAATACATATATAGATAAACATCCAATCAAAAAGAGATACATGTATCCAATTTTGAATAAAAATCTTTGACGTTTTTTTTACTTTTACAAACAACGACAAAAACGGTACATACTGAAAGTATTACTCCATCTTTTTTTACTTTTGGTGCGTAGTTTTTGCATATTTTCACTGTACCTCCGTCATTGCGAGAAGTGTGAATGCTAGCGCGGTTTACTGAAACTGTGGACAAAACAGCTCCGAAACTAGATTAGTGCTCTATTTTGTCCATGCCACTTTTAATAATAATAATAATAAGCCTGATATCGTGTTGACAGATCGATCGACGCGCCAGGCAATGCTCATCGATATCACCATCCCGCATGACGAGAACCTCGTGAAAGCCGAGAAGGACAAGCTCAGCGAGTACCTTAACTTGACCCACGAGGTGACTGCTATGTGGGATGTGGATTCGACGATCATTGTCCCGATAGTTGTATCTGCAAACGGCCTTATAGCGAAGAGTCTCGACCAACACCTTAAGAGACTCTCGCTGGATGGCTGGATCAAGGGCCAGATACAGAAGGCAGCACTCCTGGACACGTCACGCATAGTCAGGAGGTTTCTTTCTCTGCAGCCTTAACCGCCGGTAGCTTGAGCCCTGCCCCGCTGCTGACGGCACTCTAGGTTTAGGTTTTTATAATGTTTTTATGTTTTGTAATTTATTTTTATATTTTCACTTTTATATAAATATTGTAAAAGCCTAAATCTAAGAAAGAAATTAAATAAAGAGATAATAATAATAAATAATAATAATAAATCGGTGTACCTAATTTGGTGTCATAAATACCCATGTTTATGAACAATGTGTGGAATAACTACAATAAACTGCCATGGTGCGGCTTTAGTAAGATTTACTGAGAGGGCTGGTGGTTGTCGTCTGTAATCAAACCAGAGGAATCGTGGGAATTGTCGCCAGGGGCTCCGTAGAATCAACGAAATGACCTACACCTTAATTGCATTGATTTACAAAAACCTACACTGAGAATTGTTTTTCCTGTGATACGGACTTCCCAACAAAACAATGACCGAAAGCATACAGCAACTGTGATAAAATACTTCTTAAGTACTTAGTTTTATATTGCCTCCGTACACTCCTGACGTACCGTGAAAATAGTGGCCGCTAAACGTACCACAAGCGTTCAGCTACTTTATTTGACTTTTAAACAAACAGGGGAGTACATACTATTATTGACATGCAATAAATTGATCTCTTCAATCAAAAGAGGTGTCGGGCCATTATTGAAGCTGAAGCACATGCTACACAATATTGATTAAGTACTTAATTTAAATAAATTTCAGTAACTATGCCTGCAATTTGTTAAATACCTTTAATTTATTAAATACCTACAACATTTTTGGTTACATGGTTAAAGTGTCTTTAACTTTAGTTGGTAATCCGAGTCGTAGATTAAACTGCTTGAAAAATAGTTTACATATAAAAAAAAGGCCAAGTGCAAATGAAAGGTAAATAGCGGTTTACGATTTATGACGTTTTAAAAAATAACTACTTATTAGATCTCGTTAAAACCAATTTTGGTGGAAGTTTGCATGATAAAGTACATTATATGTTTTATCATTCCCTTATTTTAGAAGTTACGGGGGGGGTAAATAGTTTCGGAAAAAAGTGGCTGTGACATACGGACGGACAGACAGACATGACGAATCCATAGGGGTTCCATTTTCTAATCTTTAAAACCTACAGAATCATTTCTACCACGTTACAAGATCTTATTGCGTTTAAGAAAAAATAAACAGAAAACTCAGTTGACTGAAGACTTATCCTTAGGGGATATAGCTGTTTACATGACTGAACGTCCAAATGGCTCGATTGTGTAACGGAGCTTCAAGATAGGTATATTCATTTTCAGTTTGTCATGCATGGTATTCACAGAAATAGTTCTTAAAAAAGTTTGATGCGAGAAAATCAAGTAATGTGTAATTTATGTGAAAAACAAAGGTCTACATACAACTTGCAGTTATTTGACATAGACACATAATTAGTAGTAGCTCAAAATTTTTCTTATCATGCATGTTTGACGTAACGTTTCTTCGATGATGGTCTGGGAGAAAAAAAAAGGTAATGTGCCAGCTGCTGCTCTTTCCGCGCACACCGTAGAAGCCGATCAAGGGAATGGACGAAAATCTAAAGAATCATGACAATAGGCAATGCGGCTAGCCGCATCGCTCAAATAGTGATGGGTGGCTAAGCCACCCATCACTATTTTGATCCCGTAAGGGATAAAGACGTGATCATATGTATTTATGTTTGTTTGACGTGTGTTAGTAATCTATTGTAAAGTGAAAATAAAATGTGGCGGTGTCGGACTATTGAATAAATATTGTTTTATAAAATAGTTAAAGAAAAACTCTCACGTCGTATGTCTATCGCAACTATGAAATCAATACGACGTTATCGCCTAGTACCTACCTACTTTGATTGCACATACCTTCCATTACTATTAAATGAGTAATATTTTTTATCTAGCACCTATCTACTAGATGACACATACAGCTTAAATGTTCTTAAGTAAGGTCTCATTAGCGCACAGTTATTCAAAATAAATAAATACATATATAATTGTAAATAAAATATTCAAAACTATTGTTAGTCTTTTCCTTAGTCAGTAAACAAATATTTAAGGGAAGTGTATGCGACAACCCTGTTGCCGAAGTTTATAGCTAGCGCGAAAATTTGAATACGCCGCGCTTTATGGCGACGAGCGCTTGCCTGCGATGCGACGCGAAGTTGCCCGAAATGTGTCCGGAGCCGTCGCAGCTGGGATAGGGGCACTGGATGAGCTGGTCCCGCGCGTCCCGCGACGGTATCCGGTAACCCAGTTTGCCGTAAAACTCTTCGAGGAAGCTAGCGTAAATAAACACATTCCAAGTCAACATAATGCATACATAAACAAAAAGTAAAAAAAATACAACTCAAATCAAACTACCTATTTGCTGTGGCCGAACGACCTTAATTAACACCATTTACGCGTAATAGACTAGCTAACTATTTTAACCTGTAGATATGCTGTCCAAAGAATAGTTGACACTGTACAAAGATCGTTATCTAGTACAAGAATCGAGAATGTTTACAAAGTTATTGGTATTATTACTCATTGTTGTGTATAACTCGAATAACAGAATAAAAACATTGGAAAAGTTTTAGAAACTTTCGAGACTCACCTGTGTCGTTGCATATTTGTATTGTTGGTAAAGTTTTAATCACTTTAGAGGCACAATATTAATATTTAACGTGTGTATCTTATCGTACAAATAGTTTATCTGGCATGCCCGACGGCGAGCGCGCCTGCGCGAGCGCAGGTAATTTTAGACTGATCCACCGAGTGTGACTGGTTGGGGCCGCGTTCGAAAACGTGTAGTAATAATAAATAGTAACGCCGCTTGCTGTCCTAACCTCAAAATAAAGTTTGATGAACTTTTGAAACTATGATATGGAACGAGGTAAAACTGTAATACTGTTTATTTATAGATAATCTGTGTAGGGAACACTATTGAACACGTGACACTTGGCGTTGGTGTTTTTAAAATGATTTTATGAAACGGCTGTTCGTTCCTTTGTTACACAACAAGTTGACAACAACAAGCAAACTTTTTTGCTATTCAATGTCCCGGGAACAGTTTGAACTTTTAAAAAGTTTATCTTTTTCTGATAAACGCGGCTTTGGCACAAGGAGTATTTAGCCAAATCGGTTATAAGTGGGATAGTTTATAAGAATAGCGTTTAGATTGAAGATAAGTTAGTATTTTACATAAAATATATACCTAGGTAAGTATTATTGTAATTAATATTTTATTTCTGTGTTAATTACAAAAATATTAAAAATTATTATTAAATGGCAGTTTTTTACCTGTTAGGAATATTTTAACGTAATAATAAGTAGTTTCGTTTACTGCTATTTTGTTGCGATCATAATTTAACAGTTACTGTTTAAAAATTAAATGTACCTAATATAATAGTATGTGATGTGTGATGTGATGTGTGTGATACGTGCGGCGCGCGCGGCGGTGCGTTATACGAAGATAGTAGCGTCGACGACATCGGAAGCGGTAACTTCGTGGAACTACCATTTTATAATAGCACCACTGTCAAAAAAGGAGTGTATCGAGTGCTTCAGTCTATGTACAACGTGTAACAAAATGGGTGTATTATTGATACTTAAAGGGCATCAGCCCGTGATATTGAAAATACGAAAAGCATAATATACTTTCCATTGAAAGTCGATCAGCTGATTTCTCATTTTGTATGAGAGGTCGTTTCTTTTCGTATTGAGATGTATGTCCTCTGGGAAAAGTTGTTCAATATCGTACGCTGATCATGCCCCTTAGTATTGTTACTCCCATTTTGTTACACGATTTATATTAATTAAGGTTGTTATAAAACAATAATATAAAACACAAGCCACTGCTTGTGTTTTATATTCCGTGATAAGGGGTCTAATCAGACCATTTTATTTTATTGAACAACTTCTTCCAGGGTTTGTACTTCGAAATTCGAAACACATAAAAAAATTCGAGGGCCCATACTAAATGAGCAATTAGCTGATTAAGTTTCTATGGGAAGTCAACATTACATTTTTGGATTTCGATGTTTGTCCCATGGGGAAAGTTGCATATCATGGACCCTAAAATATTCTCACCATTTCGTTACATACTGTAATATGTACACCATAACTTCTAAATAACTAACCTAAACAAATTTAGACGTATCATCGTTAGAATCCTTATACCCCCGAGTGACAATGGCTATAATTTTGTTTTGCTGGACCTCCTGGTTTTAATTTTATTAAAAAAGTAGCTTTCATTTCTTATAATCATAATTATTAAATAATTTTAAGATTTTAAGAACGCCAGATATAGCTAAAGTAAAGTTAGGATTCTGCGTTCTTATATCCGAACGAAGTCGTAGCGCGCCAAGTAGGTACGTTTTGTTTTTACGTCTCGCCGCATTGCGTCACTGCGTCGTTTCCATTGTAAAGGAAAATTATAATAAGTAGGTATAATATGTATGTGTGTGCGGTGTTGCGTAGTTCATACTCTTTCGTAAAAGGCAATGCTCAATGTGTTTAATATTTATGCAGATTTCATACATTCAGAACTTCGAACTTAGACTTTAGTTATAAGTTTTATTATAATGCAGGTAGTCACGCTAACATATGCTGCGTAATAAATAATTTGAAGAGTTTTTGTAAGTTTTGAAGAGAAGACGTAGGTACATTCATTATAGTAGAGTTGTTTCCTACAGCTAAAATAAGTAAGGATTTCAGTGTCTATAAAAAACTCAAAGCAATAAATAAAAATCGTAGGTTTTCAAACGTATGATTTTTTCGAGTAGGTACCTACATAATTAATATTGGTGTAAAGTCATGAAAATTATGAAATATTAATTTGACACGGGATGAAGCACAAAATCACCAATCATAAAAACAATTATGAGGATCTTGAGGCAAATCCGCTTTGATCAAGAAGTACTTAGGGATTTACACATTTCACTCACGCCCTTAACTTGTATTTTATTTTTCCTAAAAAAAATAATAATCACAAAGATTTACCAACCAGCGAAAGTGGAAAATAATTTTTAAAATTCCTAATCACAATTGCTGTAATTTCTTTGGCGAAGCATGTTGTGGATTCAGCGATACCTTTGAAGAAGCATGATGCTACTGAATCATCGTTGCCTTTTCATGTACTGCGGACGGCTATAGGAAAATAATATTTCCGTATATATATGTCCGTATATATATTTAATATATTCACCTGCTGTCTTTAGGTTTGTCGTGCGGCGCATGAGGAGGTGGCATATAACAGGGTGGCGAGTACGGGGGTGCGTGCGGGGGGTATGCTGGCGGCGGGGGGTAGGCCCCGCACTGGTACTGGTACCCTCCGTAGCCTGCTGCAGCTGCTGCCGCCGCGTAGTCCGGCTGGCCGAGACCGTAGCCTGCTACTGGGTGTGGGCTGACACCGCCATAACCTGCGGGGTAAATATTTCCAGATGTAGTAGTAGTAGTATCTAATGTCCTTTGACCTCCACGGGTCGGCCACATCGCAAAATAATCTTGGAATCGGTCATCAAATAGTAGTTAGCTGTTTGTCGGGTTGCCTAATTTAATGCGACTGAGGTACTTAATATTTTCCTTTGGTTTTATGGTCTGGTCTGGACGATAGAAAGAGTAACAGCCTCGCGTTATTTTGATCACATAATAAATTACACCTTCTGCTGTTATAGTAATTTGGTTCATTTTACTACAAGATACTTAGGTACTTCTGAAGTAGATTGGATGTAGTAGTACTAAGTTGGTGTAAAAAATCAATTTAAATACCTAATTACCTAAGTACTTTGTACGTCAATAACGTTACAAAACATGTTGATGGGTTGTTTTTTTTTATCATTTATCTTCCTGGACTATTTCTAATAAAATCTCTAACAATCTTTTCAAATCATTAAAGGTCTGCTCTAAGAAATATGAATTATATACAAAAGGAACGAATGAAAGGCGACTAACGGCTGTTGCAAAAGGGACGCCCTTTGTTGTTTTTTCAATCCCAAGTCTGACCTTGAGGTGAGGCAGGATTCTTGAGCGACTTTGTGAGAATGGATCAGATTCTTTAAAATTTTCTTGAAGTCATTAAAGGTAATTTGTCTTCACAATTTATGACATGAATGGCTTGAAGGTAACGAGTTTACTTCTAGAAAATAGTTTGAGTTAAGCGCAAAATACTTCTCAAAGGATTAATTCAGCTCGAAGAGGCGAAAAGTAACAAAAAGCAGTGTTATAGCAAATAAACATCTGTTTTCTTAAATGGCTTTTACGAGTACGATCAAGTTTTTAAAATATCATTGGATAATCCATGCGAAACTGAAATTGTCCTAATTATTATTTCTGCCCCTTTTTAACTGTTTATACCTTATACGCCTGACGGAATATTTGCCTCGAAATTTTTGACATGAAAGAAGATATCCCTAGAGACTTCATTACATCAACGTTTTAATTAACGCAAAAACAGCAACAGTACGGTATAGTAACCAAGTAGGCTTGGAGTCAGGATTAGCATCACGACTGGGGCGCGTGTTGCGGCGGGCTACAGCAGGGAGCGATTACGTGGTCGCGTTTTAATTTGTACGACTTGTTTTATGACGCCGCCGTGTGTGGGGCCCTTTACCCTACGCGCAGTGTGTTTGTAGGAAATTAGGACAAAGTGTACTAAACAGAATGTCTTATTTGAAGATTATACTAGTTAATCTAACCAAGTATCAAAGAAATAAATAGAAAGTGACAAGAAGAAAAGTAAAGAAATATTAGGTACCTGCTGTATCTCGATGGTAGGCTTCTAGGTAAGGATGGCTTCCTCCACTGTCTGGCGTTGATTCTCGACTGTAGGAAACTCCACCAGGGAAGCCTCGACTAAAGAAAAACATTTGGTCAGTATTCAAACAAGTCAATGTAAAAATAAATGGTAAGAAGCAAAATTGAAATGCCTCACCTATGTGGTAAACGGGACACGCTAAGGTCGAGGGTCTGGCCCTGCGGACTGGGCACCTGTGGGCTGGCGGTGAGCTGGGGCGAAGAGCCCGGCTGCGGACTGCCTCGAGCTCCGCCCCCGCTGCCGCCACCGGCGCTTGTGTACACCGGTGATGCATATGGACCCTGTTGTAAAAATTTACTCTTTATATTTGGGACCAGGCGGTATAAATAAAATAAAGTCTAGTGCTTAGAGTTATTCTTCTCACCTGTGGACTACCACTAGAAGTGGAAAGATCTATGGCTGGTCGCGGATCCCTTGGATCTCTAGGCGTTGGGCTGCGCGGCCGTTGTGCCTGTGCCGCTGCGATCTTCACCGACAGGTTGATCGCGGAGAAGCCCGGCGGCACGCCCGGCGGCATCGCGCTCACCGCTCCCACACCCCCTACTCCGCTACTCGTTTCGTAGTGGTACATTGGTCTAGGAAGAGGACGGGCCATTCAAGATTTTTACAAAAATTAAGACTAAAATATCAAGCTCAATTACATAGCAATGATATGATTAGGACATTAGTCTCGTTTACCACATTTGTTAAGGCATTTCACAATTAGGAACCTACACTTATCTAAATGGATTTAAAGTGCGAACCTACCTAGGGTAAATGGGTCCGGAGCTGGTCTCCTGTTCGGACTGGTCGGTTTTCATGGGCGTAGGGAGGTGAGGGTCGTGGTACCGCTCCTCCTCCCAGCCGTACGGACGCTGCGGACACTGCGCAGGGTCGTACCGCTCGAAGGCTGGAGCACCCTCGTAGCACCGAGATTCATAACCGTACCGCGCTTCGTTCATTTGACTATGAAGGAAAAGGAAACAGATTTCAATTTTCTATATTCAATATTAAGATTTAGTCTGGGCTCTATAATCCTAATTTCAAATTCAACTTACTAAAGAAAAACACCCTGAAAATGAGATAAGAACGTTATTGATATTAAATACTTATACATCCACGAGTATGACTGGACACACCACCCGACCGGTGGTGTGTCTATCAATCATGGTGTGGAGGTACCTTTGGAGTAGTTAGTATTGAGAAGCAGTCAAGCCAAGTTCTGGAGATCTTTTGGAAATTACGTACCGCCAGACAACCACGTTCGGGTGAACGTGGTTGTCTGGCGGCCGCTCGTATTGAAAAAGCTGGCCGGGTGGCGTTTCGTTTCCGGCCTGGCACGTCTTCATCTTAAGGTAGCGCTTTTCAGCTAAACGGCTTTACGCTTCAGCAGAAGTCTAGGATTTTGACGGTAGTTAGCTATACGACCGAACGTGGTCGTCTTGTGGCCTCTCGTATAATAATAAATAAATATATACGGACAAATCACACAGATTGAGCTAGCCAAAGTAAGTTCGAGACTTGTGTTATGGGATACTAACTTAACGATACTATATTTTATAGCAAATACATATATAGATTAGTTATACATCCAAGACCCAGGCCAATCTGAAAAAGGTCATTTTCCATCTTGATCTGGCCGGGGATCGAACCCGGGCACTCTCGTGTCGCAGGCTGGCGTGTTGACCGCTGCGCTAAGGAGCTAGCCAAATTAATTACAACTCGGATGGTAGTTACCTATACGACCGAACGTGGTCGTCCGGCGGCCGCTCGTAGGGCGATCGCTGGTCGGGCGGCGCGCCGTAGCCGGCGTGGCGCGTCTCCATCCCAGGGGAGTCGCGGTCCGGCTCGGCGGCCTCGCGCTTTGGCACCAGCAGCTCGGGCGCTTCTCGCTTCACGGCGGGACTCCGCGGCGACGCCGCTGGTTCACGCTCTATGCGGGAGGCGGTGACGTTCACTGTGTTCTCTACTGTTACAGTGATGGGCGTTGGTGGGGGAACTGTGACAACCAGAAAATCGTTGTTATCAATAACACGGCTATTCATAAGGAAACTAGAGGATCATAACAATGCTGCAATGGCGCATCAGCGTCAAAATAGTTTCGAGATGGTCTGCAGCGTCGCTGGAGGTCAGCGGGATAGCAGTCGGATTGTGCTTTAGTTCGAGTTGACGTGGCTGACACTTCTTTCCTACTACTAATACTATCCGCATTAGTTGGGAAGAAGAAGGTCGGGAGGGACTACTATTTTTATATGGTAGTTGTTATCTGGAGGCCCAACGAGCGTTGGTACGTTGCGAGCGGGCCTGCCTTCTGCGGCATCTGTTGGTACATCCTGATAGCGAGCGATTCGTACTTCAGTTACCTAGAGCTAACGTGGCTGCCAGCCCTTCCCTAGTAGCATAAGACTTGTACGTATAATTGTTTTGTCGAAGTGGTTAACTGAGGTTGGTATGGCATGTTCCGAGCGGTCCGGGCAGTCCCATAGCCGCCTCGTAATGTAGCACGCATTATGAGCGGCGGCTATTGGACTGCCCGGAGAGGGACGATGCGTGCTTCGGTTGGAGCTGACATGGCCGAAGCCATTAGGATAGGAATGTCATTGTATCATTGTTCAATAGTATGTATAGGCACCTGAAGGACTGGCGTTGCGAGCGGGCGGCTGCTGTGGGACAGCCAGAGGAAGCGATGTGTGCTCCGGTTAGAGTTGAAGTGGCCGCAGCCCTTAGGATAGGAATGTCATTGTATTGAATAATTGTTCAATAGTAGGTATAGAGTTAGTTACCTGACGGTCTGGCGCATTGCGAGCGGGCGGCTGCCTTCCGAGCGGCGGCTGTGGGACAGCCAGAGATGGAGAGATGTGTGCTCCGGTTAGAGCTAACGTGACCGCAGCCATTAAAGTAAGATTGTCATTGTATCATTGTTCTATAGTAGGTATAGATTGGTACCTGAAGGTCTGAGCGTTACGAACGGGCGGCTGCCTTCCGAGCGGCGGCTGTGGAACAGCCGGAGAGGGAGAGATGTGTGCTCCGGTTAGAGTTGAATTGGCCGCAGCCCTTAGGGTAGGATTTTCATTGCATTGTATAATTGTTTAATATTAAGTATAGAGTTATTTACCTGAAGATCTACCACGTTGCGAGCGGGCGGCTGCCTTCCGAGCGGCGGCTGTGGGACAGCCGGGGAGGGAGAGATGTGTGCTCCGGTTAGAGTTGAATTGGCCGCAGCCCTTAGGGTAGGATTTTCATTGCATTGTATAATTGTTCAATATTAGGTATAGAGTTAGTTACCTGAAGATCTACCACGTTGCGAGCGGGCGGCTGCCTTCCGAGCGGCGGCTGTGGGACAGCCGGAGAGGGAGAGTTGTGTGCTCCGGTTGGAGCTGACGTGGCCGCGACCATTAGAGTAGGATTGTCATTGTATTATTGTTCTATAGTAGGTATAGCTTGGTACCTGAAGGTCTGGCGCGTTGCGAGCGGGCGGCTGCCTTGCGAGCGGCGGCTGTGGGACAGCCGGAGAGAGAACGATGCGTGCTCCGGTTAGAGCTGACGTGGCCGCGGCCGTTGCACCCCGGGGTGGGGCACTTTAAGATTGTCTCGTGCAACGCCAATACTGTGGCAAAATTGTATATTATGTAAATTTTTTATTATATAAAAAAAAAAAAACTTTTGTTGTGTGATAAGAAAGAAACACATATTACTGATACTAATTCAAAGAAATAACGAAATATTTGTATCGACCAGAATTTGATTTGAGACTTCATAAAATAAAAAAAAGATATGGAACTAAATAGATATAGGTAAAAAATTAGCTTTCGAACGAAACATTGAAAAAATAGTTTTGTGCTAGTTCTGTACTTATAATGAAACTATGTGCATTTTACACATCTGCATGTATCACACAATATTATCATGAAATGTAAAATAAATATCTACAAATAAAGATAATTTAACCTAAAGATAAATCAAAGGAATAAATGAACTTCTAGGCAAAACATAAAAATTCTAAGCAATCTACCTAGCATGTTAGTTACTTACTCTCAGGTGTGACTTTATCCTTTCTTGGGCATCCTGACAGACTGGGGGAGAACAAACGATGGTTTTGTCAGATATCAGCACATTATTAACAGGGTATCTACTTATGCATAACTATAGACAATACAAATACCATTATTCACTACTTAGGCGACAGTGATTTAGGTATAATAATTAGCTATACCTAATCTTACTTGCCCAGCAGTGGGGACTAAAAAAACTAATAAAAAAAATCTTACTCAGGTTTTTCATTATCACATCGCATTATCATAATGTCTGGTTCACTTAATATTTTACAGTGTCTTATGTTAGTAACAAACAACTGACCAATTATTTTATCCTACCTAATTTGAACAGGCAGGCAGCAGATTGTAAAAACTTGAGCCAAATCATACTTATAGCAGCATGAATGCTGTCCAAATAGCGTAACTTGGGTTCCGAAGCATCACCGTTGCTGTCCATGGAAAAGGTTCGAATGAGGCTAGAGGAATAGATTATTGAACCGACCGTTTTTTTTCCATAAACCTCAACGCAGCAATATTACAGAAAGTAAAATTTCTGGCTGTGAAATTACTGTCATTTCAATAAGTAACCGACATATAGACACGATGTAATGGAATAAGTTCCATTTGGAATTATTAAAGGGGAAAAAAATATTGTTTGATGCTTTCGTTGACTCACTTATTTTTGGATGTAAATTATATGCTTTGTTATGTGATAGCTAATATAAAATATGCTATGAAAACTGCTGCAGAATTTGTTAATAGATAAGTAAGAGGCAAGTACACTAGTATCGATTAGCGCGGCTGCCTCAAAGTTTCAAAGTCAAAGTTGACTGCACGCGTCGGTAGTCCGTCGCTACTGAAACTCATGAAATCATCGTCACTCACCTCCTGTGGTGCGTGTAAAGGCCGGTGACGTGGCCCTGCCCATTGCAGCCGGGTGTTGGACACTTGTTGCCTTCTGCGAACAAATCGACCGGTGCACAAATTAGTATTTTCCTAATCATCGGATGCGGGGGCGTGCGAGCGATCGATACGGGCGGGCGTGCCCCCGGGCCGGGCGTACCTGCGCGGCCCCGCCCCGCTATGCCCCACCCCCCTTCAACTTCAAAGAAAAAATAAAGAACGCCAGGCGACTGCGCGGACTCACAATTTTTCTTTCAGGAGTTGCGGGGCGGCGCGATAACGCTCCGCCCACCGTTCCCTGACCTGTTTTTATTGCGCGTCGCCCTGACGTAAACCTAGCCACCCAGCAATACGAGGAAAACGTTAGGTACCTTCTATATACGTTATTGACGTAGGTGGAGTCTAACCTCTCTTTAACCATCGCTGACTAAATTATGAAAGGCATCACATAAAGCAGGGATGATTTGTTACCAGACCGAAAATTTCCCAATGGAATTATATATAAAACGATGCTCTACATGCGTTTATCAATTAAATGTTACATGTTGCTCCAATTACTAGTTTATTAGCATTATAAACAAACAAAAACGTCATCACCGTAAAAACAATCGAGTATCGACCCGGCAGTTGCGTTATGAGATATCGCGGGACGACCTTGAAACAAACTTCGACTTAGTTCACAACGCGGCGCGGAGTTCTACGTTATAGCCATGTCGTTAAGAAAGTTTGACTATCGTTGTCTGAGGTGAGTTAGAGTGGTACCTCTGGCGACTGGAGGGGAGAGTGCAGCGAGAGGTCGCGAGTCTCTGGCGGGTTGCGCCGTGGGCACCGTGCGGGCCTCCTGCAGAGCGGTGGCAGCGCGGGAACCAATACCCGCGGGCTGCAACACCGTGTACTGCTTGGATCCCTTGGAACTCTTCTCATGATCATTTGAATAACCCCCGAATGGTTCGCTGGGTAGCGTCGGCCCGTGAATTCTATGTTTCACCTCCGCTGGAGGCTTGAAGGCAGACTGTGTGGAATACGGAAGCGCTGCGGTAGCAGCTTTGTAAGCGTTATACAACGATTGTTTATTAACGGTGATAATTTCGCCTTTACGCTTATGTTTAGAATCTCTGTCATCTTCATCGTTTCTATCTGACATGTCTATCTCTAGTTCGTTGGAAGACGAATCGACGAGCTCGTCAAAGTTGGGAGCGTCGTAATTATTGTATTTTCCATTTTTATCGTAGCTATCGACACTTCTCTCTCTTTCTGAGCGTTGGGCCTTCTTTGTTCTATCTTCGTCGCTCATGCCGTTTGTGTTGTGGTCGTCGGTCTGTTGACGAATATGAAAGCTTTTTTGGGACGCTTCAGGACTCTCTGAAGACGGGGAGGGGGAAGACGGTAACATTTTATCAGATCTCTTATCACTAAATAGGTTTTCGAATTCAGCAGCGTCGTCGTTTTCGTCGCCGCTGTGGGCTGTGGTTTGTTCTCGAGGCCAGCTGCCAGAAAGAGTTTTTAGGGCTGCTTGAGTCTCACGAATGAGTGTTTCGTCATCGTCTGGATGGCGGGAGGCTTGCGGCCTGTGAGGCAGAGGTCGGCGGAGGTCGTCTCGTCGTTCGTCGTCAAGCAGCCGCCGTCTCCTCTTGCCAAGCATTTCCTCCTCGTCCATAGAGCAGTCGCTCTCCACTCGCTCGTATCGTCTGTCGTTTAACCTGAACGTCTCAACATCCACTCCGAATTCCAACCTTCTCTTGGTAATGTGTGACAGCGACGACTGCGCGTTCAGCGGTGCCGCCCTGCAACAAACATAGGCGTCAAGACCTTCCCGCGCTACGCATCCCAACATCAAAATATAACATTCATATCAATAAATGAACATTATACTTGCGATTCCATTTTCCATCCACAATCAGAATATTTTTACGCGGAAATGATTCTCGGCGTTTCCAATCCACGTCAGCACATTACAAGCACTTGTTTGATATTATTATTTGCACAAAAATCGTTCCCACGTAAAAACCATTTCACTCAAGAGCTTTCAGACAAAGTAATTCGAAAATCGGTGTACCTATGTAGGCATAGGAATAAATGTCAGAAATTTATAGCAGACTAAAATAATTAAATTTATAAGTAAGTTTGTATAAATTAAGTAAGCAGTAAAGTATCGTTTGGTTTTTTTCGCGTCGCTTGGACCACACGTCGCATAGATGATAATTTATGTTAAATAAAACGTAACGCAGTGGAACATGAAGTAAATAAGCTATTACCACGAAAAACTACATATTGAACACCACGCATTTCCAAAATTGCTTTCTTTTATCGTTTTTATTACTTTAAATTAAGTTAGAGTGATAAATGAAACTTTAGGAAAAACTTTGAAAAAAGTTTTGAATTATGTCAAAGTGACTACTCTATTTTTTCCCTCGATGGCAGTCGGTACTATTTAAGGTTGTATAATGTGAAGCTGTATATGTGACTCCTTTTTCATTCCTGAAGATTTTTACACGACTGGGAAAAAAGAGTGTATGATTTTTTACAACTTTTCATGTTGTATGAAATAAAGATATCACTTATCTTACATATCATTACAACTTCGAAATGCTTCAACAGATTTGGAAGTATGGGCTATCGTTAGAATCCTTCACCCTTCCGAGTGTATAAACTATATTTTTTTTTGAGCGTAGTTTTGTTTTTAATTTTATTTGAAAAGCATGATTTGAGGAACTTCTTTTTTGAGTTAAATCTAAGTATCATGAAAAATTATTTAGATGACCATTTCTAAATCTTTACGAGAGTTACCTATTTTATAGCTTGTTCAATAAAGATTACTCATTATTTACTAGGAGTTGAATTTTCATTTAAGCAATAGAAAATTATTCTTTTGAAAAAATTAGCTTTATCCATACTTTATTTTCGATTGTCAATTTATTCGATGTTAGAAATATGGGTTTTCTCGCGAGAGAAATATCAATCTCTACAGTTTAAATCGGTGAGATAGTTTTCAGCGATTTTGCATATACTGAAACATTAGTATGCGATATCGAACAACTTGTTTTATGAGTAATATTATTATATCGAAAATATTTAAAAAAAAACCGATTCATGCTTATTTCTACGAAAAATTCCGCTCGACTTTTTCTGATTGAAGTCAGAAGATATGAGTATCATGTTTATCAAAAATTAACTCGCACACACAAACACACTCCACACACAAAATTAAAGCTCTGTTTATCTTCCATGCATGTTTTATTTCACGTGGATTCCAATGTTTTTTGGTAAATTTATATAATTTTAGGTAGATTGAAACTTGTTTAGGTAGAACGTAATACTTTACTTAATGATTATTAAATTTATCTTAATAATTATGTACATTAATTGACATTTATTTATACGATGGCCACACACTTCACTTGTTTAAGTAAACATATAGTTTTGCTTTCTCTTTTGACTCTATTGAAATAATATCACTTAAAAAATTGAATATTGTTAACAAGTACAAAGAATATTTTCCACGTATACACGGTGAAATTTTAATCGTTCTGGACCCTTAGAGGGGTGATTCAGCCCGTCGATATGAACAACTTTTCCTATGGGACAAATGCTAGGTACTCAAAATAAAAATGTCAGTTCCATACAAAAAATTTCGGCCACCCGGTCAATTTGTATGGGAACGTCAAAAAAGATTTTGAGTTCCCAGCATTGGTCCCATAGGAAAAGTTGTTTATATCGACGGGCTCAATCATCCATTTGAGGGTCCAGACCGATCAAAATTTCACCATGTATATAGTACATATAGAATGGTTCAATATGACGATATCCTCTGTTGCTCAGTGGTAACGCAAGTGCTTTTGAATCAAAGGGTTCTGTGTTCGATCTCCGGCCAGTTTATATGTATATGTATTTATTATAAAATTATAGTATCAGTGGTTAAAATTAAAGTATCGCATAATTCGAGCTAACGATAGTATCGTTGGGTTGGCTCAAATTATGTGATTTGTCCCTATAATATATATATATATTTATTTATTTTATGTATATATCTCCTTTTATGTATATTTCTCACCACATGAAGACGTTATAGACATCATTACTATTTTTCGTTAGTTAATTAGACAAAAACTGTTCGACCGATTAATAAAAAAATATACCAAACTAGCTTTCAGCCGCGGCTCGCCCGCGTCAATATCGATCCTCGGGAACAGTACTTTTCTCCGGGACAAAATATCCTTTTTTCCAGTCCCAGACAACGGGAATGCGAAATTTCAAGACGATCGGTTCAATAGATAGGACGTAACAAACAAACAAACTCACTTTCGCATTTATGGTATTAGTAAGGATAAGCAAAAAACTTTAAAATCCTAGGACTACATATCAAGACCATTAATAAGTATTCCATTGAATTCCACTATATTATAGTATTCCATTATAGACCATAACACATTGATTTAAGAACCGATGTGTTTACATTGCAATGCTCGTGACTTACATGTTTCTGAGATTCAAGCGAAAATCTATTTTCCACTGTATACAGATAAGTCGTGACTGTATATGTTTCTGAGATTCAAACGAAAATTCTATCTATTAATCTATTTTCCACTGTACACAGATAAGTCCCAGCCAAAAGCTAGTTTCAAATAAAAGAAGACCCTCGATTTTATTTGCCAAACCCTTACTCTCGTCTTAAGCACGAAAGGCTATTGAGTCAGACTTATTGATCGGAGAATTCAACATTATCCCTTAGATTTGTGCAATATGCGTCCAACTTTACTCCAGATAGTAATCGATGGTGCTTGACGGGGTGCAGGGGCACCAACCGGAAGGCCGAAATACCGATAGTAGACCGACAAACATTTACGTACGTGATGTAGCCTCTTAGTCTCGGTTACGAGATTACGCAAACGTGAAAGGTTTTCAGGTGTAGCACAGGGTCTAACTGTATTATTTGTATGTTCTTATGTTTTTTGATCAGAACCATCTTTGGGTTATTTGTCATATGAAAAAATATTGAACATAACTACGGTAAAACCTTTATTTTATACAGAAAAATGTAAATAGCGGATTACCAGGCTCATAAGCAGACTCTCTACAGAGGATAAAAGGGAGGATATGGGAATATGATAAGAAAACTAACCTAAATGGAGATAGAATGGAGGTACCCTAGCCAGGCCATCTTATTTTTCATCCTTATGATTTTGATCGTCATCCTTACTTCCTTATCCTTATCCTTACTAATATTATAAATGCGAAAGTGAGTTTGTTTGTTTATTTGTTACGCTTTCACGCCGTAACAACTAAACCGATCTTCGTGAAATTTTGCATACAAGTTCTCTGTAGTACGGAGAAGGACAGCTACCTTTTATCCCGGGAAAAAGTACTAATCCCGAGGGATCGACATTGACGCGGGCGGAGACGCGGGCGAAAGCTAGTTAAAAATATTTTATTGCTTCATTTCTCATTTTATTTTTAACTAGCTTTCGCCCGCGGCTCCGCCCGCGTCAATGTCGATCCCTCGGGAATAGTACTTTTTCCCGGGATAAAAGGTAGCCTATGTCCTTCTCCGCACTCCAGAGAACTTGTATGCAAAATTTCATGATGATCGGTTCAGTAGTTACGGCGTGAAAGCGTAACAAACAAAAAATCAAACAAACAAACTTACTTTCGCATTTATAATATTTACTAGTAAGGATACAAGTCGAGTTCTTTCTTCTCTGAAAGGTTAGAGTTTTGTTATGCAAAAAGTCCGTACTAGTCTTAAAAAAATCGGGTGCAGCTGTGTGGGTTCACATGGCCGTTGGTTTTAACGTGAAACTTTTATATCAGCGAGTCGCTTTTAGTGTAGATTAAAAGAAAACCAGATGCTGCGATGCAAACTCAAGGTAAGTAGCGAGCTAACTACATACGCTAAATAATGTCATTAAAATCATGTTTCTAGGATGAATAGTTTTTTAGTTATTAATATCAGAATATATAGATCAATTCGTTGCGGTCCGGTTTTCTGATATAGTACCCCGAATATAGTAACGATTTTAAAGACATTTCACGTCAACACAGATAAAGAAATTATACAGTGTGATCCCCAACTAGGTAGAGTACGTAACGCGCGTTTCTACGTTCGAGAAAACGTTTGTATATGTGTGTAGGGTAATTAGATAAACCCTGAGGGTAGATGCTTAACCAGTTTAAACTAGTGCGTGGACCTTTATCAGCGGGTGGCGAGTGCGGGTTATCTCACCCCGCGGTAATTGTAATGCCTGGAGATTAGGCCGCGATATAAGGCTTCAATCATGTTGGTTTTAAACATGCTATGTTTAAAAATCGCCACATTTAATATGTTAAGAAAACCCTGTCCAATCCATGAAGGGGTGATTCAGCCCGTCGATATGAACAACTTTTCCTATTTGATCAAAGCTGGGAACTCAAAAAAGCGGACATAAACAAAAATTTTCGGCCGCCCGGTCAATTTGTAAGGGAACGTCAAAAAAAACTCGAGGTCCTAGCATTGGTCCCATAGGAAAAGTTGTTCATGTATATCCAATTATTAAATCCACTTATGCCACAGAGCAGTTACGTATTTTGACAAATTCATGTATGTTATTAAATATAGATCAAATCATAGAGGTAAAAAGCATTGTTTCTGTTGGCTTGATATGTACGAGTATATCCTTTGTTATCTACAAAAATACTGTATTATTTTGAATGCGGTTTTTATAATGTTGTAAATTTAAAATGTATAAGATTGTTATAATCAGCATAGTCTTCATGAGAAAAAAATAATAAATTTTATAACATTTTTTTATTGAAAATTTAACAAGTACCGAAGGTAAAATAGACTGCGTGACAAAAACGAAACACACGCGGAAGATGTCGCAGGCGACAGCTTGTAACTTCACAATTACAAAATCACGGTTAGAATATTAAATAAATAAATATTGAATACAAAAACGTTAATCAACATATATTAAATATATATTTCTACTTTTTGAAGAGATGAAATTTATTGTTTGCTTCTCTTCCCGCGCAGATCGTAAAAGCCAAACGAGGGATTGGGCTAAAATCTGCGGAATCATGTCAATAGGCGAGGCTAGCAAGCCATCACTATTTGATTCCGTTTTCCATTTACACGCCCTTCAATATGCTAAATGTGGCCATAAGGTCTTCAGAGCCTAGTTCTGGCTCTGTCTACCCCGCAAGGGAAAAGACGTATTACTATGTATATAATGTTTTGTTGGGAGTTAGAAACTAAAATATACGCGTTAATTTCGAGCCCGTGGTGATCAATAAAAAAGTGAATGAAAAAAGTGGTGATCGCCACTTCGATTATCCAATGAAGTAAATACCATTTGGAAATTGCAAACTGATCAATAAAAAAGTGAATGAAAAAAGTGGTGATCGCCACTTCGATTATCCAATCAAGTAAATACCATTTGGAAATTGCAAACTGATCAATAAAAAAGTGAATGAAAAAAGTGGTGATCGCCACTTCGATTATCCAATCAAGTAAATACCATTTGGAAATTGCAAACTGATCAATAAAAAAGGGAATGAAAAAAGTGGTGATCGCCACTTCGATTATCCAATCAAGTAAATACCATTTGGAAATTGCAAACTGATCAATAAAAAAGTGAATGAAAAAAGTGGTGATCGCCACTTCGATTATCCAATCAAGTAAATACCATTTGGAACTTGCAAACATTGCTTCTAGGTAGTAAGTAAAATAAGTAATTCAATAGTTTGTTAAATGGGAAATGCCATTGCATAACCGCTAACTTTATTTCACTCTACATAAATACCACGATCATTAGCGATGAAGTAAGAGGTGAGAAAGAGGTGGACGTGATGGAGTGAAAATACAAAGTTACGGTAGTAATCACGTGGGCAAGAAAAATTTAATTAACCGTAATAAAAATAACCTTAACCGGTTTGAACCAGTGTGTGGATCTATTTCATATAATAAAAAAATATATATAGACGTCTCTATATGTTCAGGAAGACGAAAAAGATTGATGCTTAACCGGTTTGAACTAGTGCGTGGATCTTTTTTATTCTACTGCTTGAACAAAAATAATGAGAAGTAAATAAGTATCTATATTACCGGGAAGAGAAAAAGGTTAATGCCTAACCGGTTTGAATTAGTGCGTGAATCTTTCTCATCCTATGATTGTATATTTATGATTAAATAATAGGAAGAAAAGAAGAATCTATATGGCCACGAAGAAGAAAAAAGTTAATGCTTAACCAGTTTGAACTGGTGCATGGACAAGTGCTTATATCAGAGGGTGGTGAACGCGGGTTATCTCGGGCCGCGTTAATTGTAATGCTTGAAGCTTAGGGCGCGATATAAGGCGCGGGTGTGTGGATTACGGAAAGATGAGACGTGACTAGTGGGGCCCAGGATCAGGCTTCAGGTATTATTAAAAGTGGGGGTTTGTTTCTACCAAATAGTTATAAAGTCGTATTATAATTTTTGACAAACATTAAAAATTAAATGATTACTGTAAACTGACTTATTGATTTATTGTAAGTTTACGATTTATTTCCAAATATTATACGTATGTGTTTGAACATTGGATTTTTATACAATTTTCGTAATTATCTTGACCAAATAAATATTATAATCAACTCAAAGCCATACTTATAAATAAGACGTACCTGTATACAACTTATTTCAGAGTCACTAGACGTAAAATTAAAAAGAAATAAAAAAAATTGATAAGAAAGAGGTACTGACTGAGAACTGAAAGTTATATTTTGCTATTAAGAACGATATGCCAGCTTTTGTCGCTTTACTCATAATCATCACTCCCTACTGAATAATAAGGATAACAAACCCAATTTTCATCTACATTTTGCTAAGAATTGTGAAGATAAATCACAATTACTTGCGATTCCTTAAGACTGTGCATAATTCCTTAGGCCAGCCTCAGACCGGGACCCTTTCACCGCGAGCAATAAGACACACGCGCGACCTCCCGCGGCCCTCAAATTCAAATTGCACCTTAGAATTCTTAATTATTGAAATCATAAATCATACTGCCGTCTGTGCGGCTGCCATAAAATTCGGGGTGGGAAACTCGAGTGTGGTGAGATTAAGACATTATCACTTTTCTTTCGAGCAGCCGCCCTCGACTCCGCTGTAAATCAGAGGCTAAATCCACTGGATTAGATTCATAGAGTTGGCAGTACTCGGCAGGCCTGCGGATCGCGTTCTAGCGATAATACTTGCACTCGTGATTTCGCTTTTAAATCGACTCCACAAGATAAATACGGCCCCAATTTGAAGCTTCCTTTAAATGGATTTGGAAGTTTGGAGCGAATAACAACTGACGGTTACTGATAGCTGGACACCGCTTTGTTAGCGGAAGTGTCAGACGAAACAGGTATCATAACTTGTGCTAGTTGTTAAGGCTTTGAAATTATTGGGCCGTGAGAGAATTTCTTGTTATCTGTATTTGAATTGAATGGCGGTAGCTAAAGTTGAACACTGTTTATCTACAAGGTATTGAGTTGCAAGGTATATTGATTTTCTTTGAAATATTTTCCTTGTATATTGGATATTTTTGATTACCGATTAGAATATTCGTCTAATTTAATCATTGAAATCACATTTTAGGGTTCCGTATTCAAAGGGTAAAAACGGGACCCCGTTAATATGGCTCCGTTGTCCGTCTGTCTGTCTCTGTCCGTGCGTTTGTCACCAGGTTGTATCTCATTAACCGTGATAGATAGGCTGTTGTGATTTTTACAGATAATGTATTTTGCCGCTATAACAACAAATACTAAAAAACAGAATAAAATAAATACTTAAGGGTCCTCCCATAAGGGTGCACCCATACAAGAAACGTGATTGTTTGGCTAGTTTTTGCTGGATATTAATAACGGCAACAGGTAACGCTTGTAATATTTACAGATAATTTAATTATATATTTAAATAAAAAAATAAATAATTAAATTAAAATTGAATTAATATATAATGAGTGCTCCCATACAATAGACATGATTTTTTTGCATTTGAATCCTTCGTGCGCGAGTCCGACTCGCACTTAGCCAGTTTTTCTTATTGTTTCATAATAAAACCCGTTAAAAAGAAATAAAAGATACATTACTAAGAAGATGCCTTACTTGCATTTTGCAATTGTAACAAGTAAATAAACTACATTTATTTTTTATCTTCTAATAATAAAAATTACTAGGATGTTTCGTCTCGTTTTATCTGTCTATCAGACAAATAATAATGTTAACCAACTAAAAAGAATTAAAATTTTGTTAAGCCAATCAACTAACGAATTAAGCCACATTGTACTCGTAGCAGCGCTACGAGTTTACTACACAGTACACTGTTATAGATTGATTATGAGACGATTTATTAAGATACGTCTAAGTTGATATAGCAAGCAATATCACTGGTCCCGATTTACTGTGCTTCTATGGATATTTTTGTGGTAATAAATCATTATTTCTATTTATATCGTACTTGAAATTTACTAAGGTGCATGTGAATATTTGGTTTGAACGAGTATGCAGAGAAGACTCAGGAAATATCAACCAAAATCGAGTGCGATCAAAAGGATAAAGACTAGGTGCTTTTTTTTTAAAAAAAAAAGGTACGGTCTACACTTTAGTCAGTAAAAAATATATTTCTTTTTAAGTAGAAAACAGAGACTAAGAACATATAATCCAACATATAATCCAAACAAAAGATTTAGCATTTAACTAATTCTTATCTGAATTTTCTTTACTTTTAACTAATTTCAAGTGGATGGTTTCTGGTTACCATTGTCCAAAAATAAAAATTAAATACGGAGGTATTTGCCAATTTGTAGAGCACTACAGGATAGCAAAAAAATAGGCTTCTGGTTCAAGTATCATAAACTCTTCTAGCAAGATAAAACAAGAAGAAGATAAACGACATTTGTATTAAATAAATAGTTTACGACATTTTCTGTAACCTAAAAGGTCAAAACATATTTGAATCGAGATTCACCAGTGAGTCTTTTTATGAATCATGCTAGTGACAAGAGAAAAAAATGGCTTAATACAGACTTAACATTTATTTTCTAGGTGCTAAGCGCAAAGACAGTACAAATATTTTATAGTGTTATTTTTGTTGTGTCTCGAGACAAATGATTTTATTTGGGAACTGTTGTGCCTCATCCCTCAACATAGAAAAGGTCATTTCACAGGTAAGTGAAATATGACATGGCATGAAGAAAATCTAGATTTAGAACTGTGTTAAAAATAAGTGTAAATATTTTTTATAATTTTTGAATATATTATTTTATAGTTATACAACAAGGCGAAAATTTACTATGTCTCCGAAACCTCCAATTCGTAAATTATGAAATAAAAAAATATATTTTAGGTTTTTACTTATTTATTACCGGTATATTATGGGAGGTAAAATTGGGGTTTCAATCAGAAAATTACATTGATAGCACGAAACACTCACCATGCGAGTTCGACTCGTACTTGACTGTTTTATTTTTTTAATAGAGCGAGATGAAAATCAGATGTGTCTTGGGACTATGTGGCCACTTACTGATCAAAAACCGTATAAAAGAAAGATTAAATAACCATTTAGACTCGAAAAGACGAAGAAGGATACTTTTACTTATTCTAAAATACTCTGAACCCCTCGTTTCACTGAGGAGTTTACTTTAGAATGCTCTCTATATAATCAAAAAAATCTCTATATAATTAGACTTCTTCGTTCTACTGTGCATTCAAAATAATGACCTCACATTAATAGTATTTATGATAGTTAAATTTGAAAAAGAACTCAGCCACGGGTAGGATTCGAACCCACGTCCCTTAGGGTTAATAATATACCAAATATTGTCATCTATACTAATATTATAAAGCTGAAGAGTTTGTTTGTTTGAACGCGCTAATCTCAGGAACTACTGGTTCAAATTGGAATAATCTTTGTTTTGTGTTGGATAGTCCATTTATTGAGGAAGGCTTTAAGCTATAAAACATCACGATGCGACTAATAGGAGCGAAGCATCAACAAAAAATGTTATGAAAACGGGGGAAAATTATTCATGTATACTAAGAAAAAAACGAAATAAACATAATAACAGAAATTGCCGCGGATGAAGTCGCGGGTAAAAGCTATTGCTATATAAAAACAATTAATTATTATGATAATCCCTTGCTACTTTCTACTATAACGCGCTTTCATATTGTAATTCGCATATTGTAATTTGTATGGAATCATAAAGACATAATAGAGACTATCCAGACCATTTTGCTTGTATTTATTGACACAGTAGGTGTGATGAGAAACTAAGTAATCTGCGCCAGATCCTCAATTGAAATCCTACAAAGTGTACGAACTAAGAAAATTAATTAAATAATGTGAACTTTATATATTACTTGCTTTCGCCCGCGGCTCCGCCCGAGTCAATGTCGAACCCTCGGGAATAGTATTTTTTCCCGGGATAAAAGTTATCCTATGTCCTTTTCCGTACTCCAGAAAACTTGTATGCTAAATTTCATGATGATCGGTTCAGTAGTTACGGCGTGAAAGCGTTACAAACAAACTCACTTTCGCATTTATAATATTAAGTAAGGATTTTAGAAATCTATTGTGAAGGGACTTGAGGTGGTCTACTGCCAAACTATTTTTCTTCCAAAACGCATAATCTATCTGTAATAACGACGATTGTATTTTTTTAATAAAGTAGGTTATTGAACTTCTCAGGGCGATCGAACTCACACCAACTTTAGTACAGCTAAGAACGGAATAAACAAGACCGTATTTAAATCATTCTTACCCCGACTAAACCCATTAGGCTGCTACTATTCATACCTTGCACACACTCTGGTAGCGAGAAAAAAGTCACATTAAAAACATTTTCATGTTTAAGTAACGATAAGACCAGAATATATTGCTTGCACTTTTAAAAAGTTATCAAATCTTATAGAGAGCCTTACTCTACACGCCCTAACACCATTGTGCGTGGAGCGATTCATTTTTCATTAAGAATCAGCAAACTTTTTAAAGGTTCATGTGGTATTTTATCTTGACACTTAATTAAATATATACAACTAGTAAATGTAACAATTTAAATTTAAAATGTAATTCTTAAGTAATGCTACTACAAAGATAAAAAACACGTTTTTTTAAATTTTATCTGTGAGCTAGTCCTAGCCTTCACACCAAATTTCAGCTTTCTATTACTTTAGAAAGTACCCTTAGAGTTTTAATGATCTTCAGTCAGTTGTCAGTAAGTGACGAAATTTAGGTATTTTAGATACCAATAATCTATAAAGTATAATAGTTATACATTTGAAACTTGGTATGGATATATAACAACTGTATTGATATCATATTCTGAGAATTTGGGCTTTCTAGCACTGTCCAGGCCGAATCTCTAAGGGTATAAAAATATGACGAAACGCTTTGAGTAAAGGTACGAATAGGCAGTGCTCTGTGCTTTCGTTGTTTCGAGTTAGCGGGGGCATTACTGTGCCCATTTAAAGCCAAACCCATTGGTATATTTGATGAAAATAAAAAAACTGGGACAATACATTAGATATATACCAATTCAACATGCAAGGTAGGTACCTTGCATGTTGAATTGGTTGGCTAAGTTAAGTTATTATAAAAATACATAGTCTTACTTGGCTTTTGGTTTGTAAAAGAGAACCAGAACAATGGGCTTTAAAACAATTATTTTTTAGTTACATACTACGCATAAAAAGTTAGAAGAATAACATGGTCTTTTGAGGAGTTCAAGAAACAAATTTATCAAGAAATTGATTCACTGTTACCCTCCTTTTTTATTTTCTTTGCACTTGTTAGCTATTATATTTGCTTTACATAAGATTACAAATTACTGTACACCTACTTTGATGAATATAGTGATTATTTAAACAAAACCACTTAAACTTGGTAATTACCAAGAGAGGTAATTTCTTACGGCACGAACTCAAAAAAATAATATTGCAATTAGAAAAACTAGTTCAAACGAAAGAGAATGCAGTATCGATTTTTGCAGAGCAACATGTGAGTGCAAAATCGATCGCAATAGTTTATTCGAGTTGAAAATAAGTGGGGTAATATTACGGGGCGCATTGTACACGGTACACAGTCGGGACCCGTGCTACCTACCCTATCGAGAGTGATTTAGGGTTGTCTGTCTCGTCACACTCCTTTCTTACATTTCTGTAGCTTACTTTGTACATTTTTAATAACTTTATTATCAACAAGTTATTAGAACAAATTAAACAATTTAAAATCTATTGTTTGTTAACACGTTTGTTTGTTTGTTAAAAGTACATAAACTTGTAAAGACACATGCAAAGTCTAAAAAGAGATACTTAGAATGAATATCCAATAAGATATTATTGTAATTAAACTATTCCAACAAGAAATTTGTCGTATTCGATTTTTCACAATTAGAAATTATTAAAACAATGGTGGAAACTGGTTGTGGTTCCTCAAACTCTAATTACTGTGTGTGTATACTTACGAATTGTTTTCAAATATTTTTCCAAATGAAGGATTAAGTATGTCTATTAATTTATTAAACTTTAAGCTTTGTTTCATTTAACCTGTGCCTATAATTGATATCCGGTATTGTGGCTGTTTGAGGACATATCTATGTGATCGTATGACTTACGACTATTTTAATTTTATATGGTGGTTGTAAATGTGTGTGTGTCAAAGTCAAAATTAACGATTATTCAGAAAACAGGCCTGTACAGGCCTGTTTTGTGCCTACAACCAAACAATCCAACAAAAGTGCCTACTTTTTCACGAAAGATCACTTTTACAGGATGTCATTTAGTGAAATTAATATTTTTAATTTTATATAATATATAGATTAATGAATGTTTAAAAACTACAGACTATTAGCGTTTCGGAACCGATCACAGTAGTGAAGAAACGCCAAAAGTAACTCGTTTTTACAGTATATAGTTTATTGTTGTGTTTTATTCTGTCTGTAAGTTTATATTCTTTGTTATTTTTTGTTTGTAGTTATACTGCTGGCATTCAAACGTCCTTGATGTTACAAAAGGTGACAACTGAGAATTAGTGCTGGTCGGCTGCCGCAGCCAGCGACTAACACTGAGCCGAGCCGTCACCAAATGGTACAAATATTTACGTGCCTATTTTTTTATTATGTTTCTTTTAAGTGTTACTACAATACATATTTTTCCAAAAATACATTACATTATGTGGTGAAGGTAAATACAAATAATAAGTCCTATCTGTCTTCCAAATTTCGTTCATAATACATGAAATCAAAATCAAATGACTGAGCCCGAAGGATGAGCAGTTCGTACACGTGTACGAACTGCTCATCCTTCGGGCTCAGTTGTTAGAAAATCTTTACCATAAATTATGTCCAAAACATATTCCTTATTTTTTTTGTAACACAAATGTGACAAAATACAAAGCATAATATCGTAATATTTTTTCTTGCACAGCCCTATTCCGGCGCCGTCGCGTTCAGGAGAGGGTCGGCACGCGGTGCACCGGACCCTATTCTCATGGTGAATGTTGATATATTTGACTAGTGTATTTATTTCCACGTGTTGCCTAAGGCAATCACTACTTTTACTTTCACTGTTATTTTTAAAACTAACTACTTTTACATCATAAAATTAATGAATGATTGACAGATTGATATTGATTACCCTCTAGAGGTACTGGCTAGCCGATACTATGAACAAATCATGAATAGACATTACGTTGACTTCATAATTTTTATTTCTTTTTTATTTCTTGCATTCTGACAGTATATCCATATGTCATAATATAATAATGGTTTTAGCAGTTATGATTTCACACATCTAGTTACAGTTCATGCAAATTGCAAAAACTACCACCAAGTTAAGTGTGCGTGAGTGTACAAGAGGATATGGTTAATATAAAAAATAATCATTATCGTTCTCATTTAGAGTCTTCTACTTTAATGTCAAAATCTAATACAATATGCTCAGAAAATATGCCATGCTGTCAGTATTTACACATACAATGTGGTTACATCCGCATACACAACTGTTAAAAGTCATGTCAGTAGCCGTCGTAAAATGCAATGAATACAGCTTTTCAATTCCTTGGCATATTTTAAATTCAGAATTAGACCCACAGGAAAAAAGGTAAGAGATCAAAAAAGGTTCCTCCAGTTAAAATTTATGGAAAGTCTAATTTTTTTTCATAGACTACCTTTTTTTCTTACGTATATATATTTTTTAAGGGATTCTAATACCGTCCTTAACATATTGACAGGGAGTTCAAAATCATATTGTAGATTAAACAACATAGGTACAACTGTTAAATATTTCAAAGCGCTCGTTTTAGTCGCCATCAGTCTATGTTGTGAAAGACGACAGAATCGAAAGGCCTCATATTTTTGAGCAACATTTATCATTCTTGGTTTTTGAAGTATTCAACGGATAAAATAAAAAATAAGATATAAAATAAGATATAACCCCTTAAGGTCAAAATATCAGCTATTATTAAAAATCTTCCGTGAAAATAAGTTTACCCTTTTTACAAGACTGTCAAAAACGTGTGTATTGTTATTCGAGTTCACGTATGTAACTTTATAATAAATGAATATATAAGTATGTATTTAAGTGAGCTTCTTTATTCCACGATACCTTTTAAATGCCTCAACAGACTTGGACGTACCCGAGTAACACAGGTTATAGTTTGTTGGCAAGGAAGTCTTGTTTCTTATTTTTCTTTGAAAAAAAAAACTTATTAAAGTTCACGTATGCATGTCAGTTTTTTTATTCCACTATACCTTCTAAATGCCTCAACAGACTTGGACGTACCCGAGTAACACAGGTTATAGTTTGTTGGCAAGGAAGTCTTGTTTCTTATTATTCTTTAAAAAAAAAAACTTATTAAAGTTCATGTATGCATGTCAGTTTCTTTATTCCACTATACCTTCTAAATGCCTCAACAGACTTGGACGTACCCGAGTAACACAGGTTATAGTTTGTTGGCAAGGAAGTCTTGTTTCTTATTATTCTTTGAAAAAAAAAACTTTTTAATTCATGTATGTATGTCAGTTTCTTTATTCCACTATACCTTCAAAATGGCTCAACGGATTTGGACGTATGGTTGTCGTTAGAATCCTTACACCCTTCCAAAAGACTCAGGCTATACTTTTCTTTGGGAAGGGCAATTGCGTTTTTATCTATCTTTAAAAAAACAAGCGACAAGCACAATGTATCATCATTAATAAGTTTCGTTTATAATTATTATTTTATATACCTAACTTCTTAAATTTATGAAAGAGGTCAAGACACTCAAATAAAAGAAAACAAAAGGTGTCGTGGCTAGCGACACATCACTATATTGATTCAATTTTCCAACTTTACGCCCATCAACACAGTAAATGTGGCTTTTGGTCTTACACCCTTAGGTCTTACCCGTAAGTGGGCTGTGATAAAATGTACGTACGTACGTGAAGACAGTAAAGATTATTAGGTCCTAAATGACAGGTTTTAACGACTTAAAATCTTGCACACAATACAACACACTAGTAACGTCACTAGTTTAGTATTTTGTACACGTGACTTTGTTTGGAAGATATGTTAAATATTGCGTTTATGGAAACGTCTTATCACAAAAGCTGCTATCTGTTTAAAAGGTTGCCTTATGATGAATATATTTATTTGAATATTTCCATACTTTTGAATTGGAAGTTCCACAGGGAATTTCCAAACCAATTTTAATCAAACTTAAAGTATAGATATACATTAGAATCGATATAAAATTACCCCTAGCATTATTTTCAGCTGTACGCTTGCATAACATTTTTCCAACTCTACTGTATATACATACATCCGTATTATCATGCCTATTTTACATGGGAGTAGGCAGAGACTATGGATCTCCACTTGCTACGATCCTGACAAATATCTCTAGCTTCGTCTATACTCATTAATCTCCTCATACATGCTCTACGGTTTCAGGTATTTCTAAGAAGATGTGCAATCTGATCACAGTTCGTTCGACGAGGTCGACCCTACCCATTTTCTTCATGGAAGATCCCATTACATTACTTGTGTAATAGATATAAATAAAAGGAGAATAGGAATAAAACAGTAAGTTGTCAGCTTTTAACATATCTACAAGACTTTTTTTTTTTAAATTAGTTTTACTGCGTTTGGCTTTCTATGCCTTATAGCCCTTCATATTGTTCTACGTGTTATCATCAAAATGGTGGTGTAATTCATTTCGTTGATTCAATGGAGCCCCTGGCGACAATTCCCACGAATCCACTGGTTTAATCATAGACCAGCAGCAGTAAGGCGAGCGACCACCAGCCCGCTATGTAAATCTCACTATAGCCGCACCATGACACTTTATTTTAGTTATTCCACACATTGTTCATAAACATGGGCATTTATAACACCAAATTACACCGATTTCACATTATAAAGTCCACTAGAAGCAATTCGCAAAACAATCCAAAACAAAAACCGTGCAGTCGGTCGAAATTCCCGCCAAGAACTCCTCAGTAAAAGCTCAGCCCTATAGGAATGGGCTACTGAGTGAGAGTATGTAATGCCAGCGTCTCCATCGAGCTATTAAAGCATTTCTTGTATCAAGAAGAGAATTTTAATTTTTTTGTAAACATTTAAATTAGGTATTCGTGTACTAGTCGTAAAACATTCTGTGGATTTTTAATATAAAAAGAATATATACTTATAGATATTTGTTATTACTAACATTCTTCGTATCTAGATTTGAACTGTGGTACTTGGTAACTTTTAGTCTATCTACCATGTTATACAAGTTGCATTATTTTGAAGAAAAGATCCTGCTGCCCTTTTTTCATTGCCCTTCCGAGAGCTTACGTCCGCCATATTAAGTCTTGCTAACATCATATAGACTATGATACTCCGGGGAGAAAAACAAATCTTAAAATATCACACTTCAAAATTGGTCAAGCGGTGTAGGCTTCAGGACGTCACAATGGAACAAACATATTTACATGCCCACATACGCGAACAAAAAACATAACCCTTCCTTTGGGGGGCACCAGCCAGGTAAAAAAAGAATGACATTATTTGAAAAATAACGCAGTATTCCAACAATCTTTAAATCATACGGTAAAAAAGCTTTCTGAAAAGCACAGCCCTACGCGAAGGGTCTACTAAGGGTTATCGCGGTGTATCGCCCCTCATACACGTCGTTGTGTCTGTTTTACTTATTACAGGGCCCGTTACGGCATCTTTGAGGTTCACACAAAAAGGCAACGATCTTTCGCCTTTTTTGTGAATTCCCTTTTACGAGCCAGAACATACGACGCAAATTGTTGAGTTATCATAAGTAATAAGATAGCTTGCGTAATTTTTATAACGGTATTTTGTAAGACTTGTATGATATACGATTTTAAGCTTTCGCGGTCACAATCGGTATTATTGTCACTACGGCGATTATTTTGATATTTTATGAGAGACTTGTATGATCATAACGAACGTACATATGTCGAGGCGTAGTTCCACATGAAAAAGGATTGTTTCAGAAATATCTGGCACACGATATATTAATTTACCGTATTACATTCTTTATCCAATTATTTTAATACTACATAATACAACTACTATAATACTAGAATAAAGATTCTAAATATATATCTTAGAATACAACCCTTCCCCATACTTTCACTCTAGTTTTTGTGTTAATGTGGGACTAGCTGTCTAATCGTCTTTATATTTATTTATTCATTATAGCTCAATTGAGACATTGCACCCATATCATGCCCAATAAGCATTATTGTTTGTATTCTTGTTTATGAATGACATCAGAAAAAAAATGTATTTATATTACATACGCAAGACAATTATGGTATTTTGCCATCAGACACGAGCGGCGTTTGAGAGGAAATTATTACGTCCGGTGTGACAGACGTAATGTTGAAAATGCACGAATATATCAATTCAAATTAAATCCGTAAGTATTAGGCTCTATGTCTTTAATCTCAAAAAAGTTGGGGCTGACTATAAAGCAATTTAAATAAAATACACACGGCAATAAAGGTGTTTGCCCATCAGATACGTGCGGCGTTGGAGTGGAAACAATTACGTCCCGTTATCGAGATGTCCCGCACGAGAGGCGCAACGTGGAAAGTGGATGAATGGCTCAATGTATGTTTGTGTTTTGAGTTTTGATGTATAAATATGCAAATCACGTCGTTTTCCATTGCGGAGTTGACTAAGCCTAGGTCTATAAAATCAAAAGTCACCTATAGTATGTTAATATGTGATATTTATAAAGTAAGAGAAAATATAACTTCATATTTTAGCTGTTAAGGAATAGTAGTCATAAGAACATCTTTATTCATTGCATTATCATATTTTGTTTAAGTACACGATATATTGAAAGCGACTTAAAGCAGGATATAAAATATTAATCGTTTGGCTATCAGAACTGAAGTGGAAAAAAATATATCGTTGTCGAGTACGTCCGTAATAGTTAACATAATAAATGGTTGAATTTTATTAAGTTTGTATCTTCTTCGTAAGTTAATTTAATTAAACACTAACAAGTAGAGGCTCACAAAACAATGTCAGGTATTCTAAAAACATAAGGTCATTATTGTTTTGAAGTGATTTTTGAAATTGCACGAGGAGTAAGTTAGAGTTTCTTTATCCTAAAATAATTGTTTTAAGCCTGAAGTGATTTCGATATTTAGGGTGTCGTTAGAATTTCGACATCACCCCAAGTGATACAATATACATTTTTAAAGGTAAAAATTATTTCATCTTTTCATCATTATGTAAGCCTGAGTAATTATGTAATTCATAAAAGACGGCTTAAAAAAGCGTCTTGCAAGAAGCTTACTCATTTCATTTAGCTCAATGACAATTTAACATGAACAATAATAATTTGTATTTTACTTGTAAGGATCCAAACCAGAAGTAAAGTAGAAATAATTACATCTAGTTAACGTGAAACCGCGCGAGAGGCGTAACGTGGAAAGTGGATGAATGGCTCAATTTAATGGTTTGTGAAACACGTGGGAACAGTACAATTTGTATTTCATTGATACTATTTTTCGTAGTTCGGCTGAGATGATTTTGCACATAAAATAGAAGGGATTACAAAAATGCAATAAATATCAAAATGTATATAAAAATGACACAGCACTTCCTATTTCTTTTAGAAAAAATAACTGATTGAAGTCTTTTTAAATAAACATATTAGTTTTCACACATATTTCTTTTATTGGTTTTCAACCTTTACATTCTTATAAAATGCCTACCATCCCTATAAATGTAAATGAAAATGCATACCTAAAATATTTATATAAAGTTCGGTGACATCTACAAAAAAGTTTTTAAGTTCCTTTTATTTTACAAAAAACAAACTTCTTCTAAATATATCTACTTATTATGTTCAATAGTTTTTTTAAAGTAAAATATTAGACATTCATAAATTTTGAGTATTTTTTATGAATTGACTGCTAAAAGAAAAGAAAAAAAAAGACGAGAGTTAGAATTGGATTTTTTGTAAAATCAATAATATTTTTAAGTAATCTCAATAGATTATATATAATTATGTTTTTAATTCTAAAGATGGTCTTTAAATTAACATAAATAATTTCCACACCATCAAACATCACGCTAATTTAATTTATTTACAGAATCACATACGCATGTAATCACTCGGGTTACGGTGACGGCATTACGTATTCCGTCTCGAGATGTCGCGCATTTGACGAGCCGCGGATCTAATTGCTCTCACTCGATTAACTACATCCGCCACTGATCTCTAATTAACAAACATCCGCATCCATCACAAACGCAAACATCTACAACTAACCCAAAACGCATTTGAAAGCATTTCGTGAAATGGTTTTACGAGCGTGGGATTTGTGCGTTAACGATTTATTTATATTTTTAATCTTGACACATCTTGATATTTCCACCGACGCTGTACACCGCTGAAATAAACTTCCGCATTCAAAAACACGGCAACAAACACTAACGAAATTCTAAACTCAACTATTCGTAGAAAGAAAATAGTTTGATCGGTAAACTCGAAAGCGACTTACCAAACGGGTCGGACTAGGGCCGACATCGCTACAGAACGGGGCGATTCCTCATCGCGCACAAAAATGTTTTAGAACACGACTTCACTAGTGGTAAGATCACAGCACAGAAAGAAGCACTTTGTGGAGTGCGGCGGTTTCGTAGCACGGCGGCGCGGCGTAGCACGGCTACGACGGAAAAGTTTATCGGCGGAGCGACTGGCGAGGTGAGGACAGCGGATCGCCGCGGTGCGGGTGGCTCGCGACGCGCGATTCGCGGACTACGCGGAGTGCGGCAGGCTGCGCTGGGCGCGGGGCGCGGGGAGCGGGGAGCGGGGAGCGGGGCGCTGCGCGCGCACGCCGCCGCCCACGCCGCCCCGCCCCACACACCCGCAACCTATTTATTTCTAGTTACGTAAAATTTACGCGCAATACCCGATACTGCATTTAGCTTAAGCTACCATCATTTCACTGTACATAATGGCTGTATATGAAATATAGCTCTTTTATAACCTCGTTGTCAGCGATAATATTGGTATATTTCTTTATGATCCATTAAAACGAATATTTCTCGGCAATTGCCCACATAAACATGAAATATCTGGTTCGCAAATAAATAAAGCAAAAACGATGCTCAGCGGTGACCGTAATGAAAAGCTTTTAAGTGTCGAACACCGATTGAAACGAAAGAAAAAAGTGTTTATCAAACGCCAATCAGCGTGTTTAACGCGAGACCACTTCGGGCGGGGGCAGGTGAGGCGTGAACTGAAAAAAGAAGTCGCCGCCGGTCGCCGGGGGCGCCGTCAAATTTGGCAGACGAGTTTTTTGGCCGCGGTCGATGCTATCTATGTCACTTAAGCGAATTGAATAAACGCGTCGGAGGGCGCCTGCTGTCTGTCTCGACCCTCGCGTCACCGCCGTCGCAGCGGACATCTCGTCTGACCGGAAATCAACATCAATTTCATACCCCACGGCGTTGATCAACGAGCGACTAGTTGCGTATTGTGCATGAATTAAAGCAAAAGTTCGACGCCGATGGTGTCGTCACAGTCAGCTGTTCGCGCGAGCGCAACAGACAATGCGATTAAGATCTACGCAGGACAACTTTCGCCGGCGCCGAGCGGCAGTTAGTTGTTATGAAAGAGAGAAATTTGTAAATTGTTGGCGCCCGAGTTCGCGAACTCCGTCGAACCGGAGTTTGTTTTAAGAGTCCAACCTTGAAACAAGAAGAAAAGTAGTCCTGTAAAACAAAGTTTTGCGGCCGCCGTCGCCGGCGCAAGCGGTTCAAGGATTGCCCGAACTGTCTGTCTGTACAACTTTACCGATTAAAAGCTCAAAAGCTTCCAAAGTCATTTTAAAAGTTTATCTGCAGGCGGGTGTGGCGCGCGGCGGGGGTTGCCGCGTAGGCTTCGTTATCGCCGCAATACTTTAGTTAAAACCTAGTTTAACTTATTTATAAATCGGGCGGTCGTCGGCCGCGCTCCGAATTAAACTGTCAAAGTTGAGGCGCGCCTACCGCTGCTTGGACGACACATGTTCGCCGAATAGTTGCCAACGTACACACTAAGTTCCTAGACCCTTCGCTACTTTGTTTTACAGCTGTTCCACTTAGCGAACTATGCCTCGAGTTGGGCGCGAGTTCTTGTATGTGTATTGGCGGCACACACCCGCATCCGAATAGTTTCATAAACATAACCCAACTTAGTTTTGGACGACTTTTCAAAGTCAATGCATACTAACTTTCGATGTCTGGGAGTGCGATATTACGATTGGATCAGTTTGCGGTGACTTTAATGCATTCGTTTGTTCCAAACTTTGTTTTATTGGATCAAACTTCGCAACAAGGTTAAGTACCTATCTTCATTTACTTTGTGTTACTGAACGCTGTTCCTGAAACTAAGTTTTCGGGGCACTTATTTGTGGTTTTAACTCTTCGTTTTATCGTGTTTTTTGATTTTTCTGCAGGCCTTTTGCTGAGTAACTGCCATTTCATTATGTTAATGCTGATAAAATGAAATTGACTTTTGTTATATATATATATATATATATACATAATTTAATTTTGTTGTATTAGATTATAGTTTAGTTGTTCAATAACATTGTGGCAATAACACTTCGTAGCAAACTCGTAGCATTGGCTACGCAACGTTGTAGCTTACTATGTTCTTGTAAGAATATAGTCGTGTTTGATGTTTGCTTTCCAGGAAAAGTTTTATCATGATGCATATAGCTTTTCAGTGGGCATAAAAATATGCCTATACTAGTATCGAGCTCTTTTATAAAAACAATGCTAACATTTCAAATTCGTTTAATTAGTAAACCTTTCATAGGCTAGATACACCACTTTCCATCAGGTGGGCCGTTTATAAAAAAAAAAAAACAGAAACTCAATATTAATATTTAATTATCCATTAAATAAACTTGATGCTACAATATTTCATCCCGTAATCTGTAGTTGCAATGCAATTAATATAACTTATTTTTTGTCCTCAGGCTAAAGAAAACGAATAATAAGCGCAATTACTGAAATCTGCGTCGGTAAGTCAAACGCTAGATAAAGCTAACCCTCCAGCGTTGACCGCTACCATTATACCAAGACCCTCGGCGTTCTTCCCCAGTAGAGACAAGACTATAACCCAGGCAATTGAAGGAGTTCTGGCTTGTGTTGTCGCGACGTACGTGTTATCTTCCTCCGCCAATAAGTCACGCAATAATTACGCGCGGGATCACGCGTACCCCGCACGTATTTTCGCATAAATATATGAACAAATGCGCGACAATTGCTGGCTTTATGGGTCGTGGTAATTGGCGCCCGGGGCCGCTTTTACTGTCGCAATATTTTGAGATTTTACGCGCGTCTAGAGGTATTGTTTAGGTTTTGATGGCGTTGTTAAATTTAGATTTGGTAGTGCCTAATCTATGGTTTTGGGTGACAAAATCGGAAATTATTTCAATTAATCACTCATTACTGGAAGATCGGGAACGTTATCAATAAATATTGTAAGCGGTAGTTTTGCATAATTCTAAAACACAATAGGCAAATGTCAACTTACGTGCGAACACAAAAACTGTAGAGTTTTCGAAACATTAGGTGCAAAAATAATTTTATAAACCATATATGTTTTCGCGACACGCACATTGAAATTATATGACTTTATATAATTTAAATGTGTAACAATCGCGAAAACATTAATTAATATTTTTTTACCTTCCATTGTGGTTTTTTATATATTGATTGTCGTTCAGGCTCATATGATATCTTTGCCGACTTTATTTATTTCTATACATACAAATATCTTGTACGGAGAAAACAGGGTCTTAATGATATTTATTATATTTAACTATAAAAATTGCTTAATGAAACGATTTTTGAGAAGTTTTATCAGAAACCCAACGCTTTTTTAATTTTATTCTATTTTTATTATTTGTTGATATAGTGGCAAAAGGTATAGGTAGTTACACATTTTGTGAAACATTACCTATAAAAGTTCAATAGATACAGCCCTGTAACAGACTGACGACAAAAAGACTGACAGAGGAGGCGTAGTAATAATAGGTTCCGGTTTTACACTTTGGGTACGGAATCCAAAAAAAATTGTGGTGCTTGCCGCATTGTCTGTCTGCTGGCTGAATTCCTTAGATTATTACCTGATTTCGGTCTGCAAGGGAATTCTGGCACATTCTACTTTTTTTCTTCTAGAACAGTAATTAATAGTAAGACGGAATTATTTTTTTCTCAAAATTAACAAAACTGAAAGCTCTTGACTAGAAAAATATTCTGATTGTTGCAAATGAAATCTTGGATATATAACCTACTTTAGTGAGCAAGTTATGTTAAGAGTTTATGAACTTGTTCATACTTACAGTTTGGAGGTCGAAGGTCGGAAAAGTTTATGTGTTATCTGCTGCTCTTCTTCCGGATTCTGAAACAAAACATACAATTAATCAGTATTGTATTGCTATGAGTATTTATAATATGAACGTGATCTATTTTGTAGTACTCAATTGTTTCAAATATATAGCGGGGTTAATAGATAGATATGTATGCCGTGTAGTTTCCGGCCTAAAATACAAACAATTACATTCCGTCCTGTGGATGTCGTAAGAGGCGACTAAAGGCATAAGCATATGATATCCCGTGCAACGAAAGCATTCCCAAGGAATGCTTTCGTTGTTCGTTGACGTTAGGCAGGCGGCCAGTCATAAAAATAAGCCGAAGCTTTTCACAGTATAAAAAGTGTAAAAGACTTCCATGCTGTCCCGACCCCACATAAAGTGGGATGAGCTGTTGGAGAAGAAGAAGAAGATACTGGGGTTAATAGATTATCGTCATTATCTAAGCGTTATCTTGGTAGCATCCTCAGCTGTGGCACGGCCCGGGTCCAATATTATGACAACATGTCATAGCAATGTGATTTGGATCAGTTTTTACGGCCAGCCGCCTGCTAGACGCCAATCCTTCTTGGGTAGTGGGGTTGATAAATAAAAAATATATATTATCACGTCTTTATCTCCTACAGGGTAGACAGAGCCTTGTGCGTAATGCTCGAAGGCCACGTTGAGAGTGTTCTTGGATGTATATTTATAGTGCTAATCAAGCGTAGGGCAAAATATTCGGTTGTATTCATTGATCCAATATTCTGATGTCAACCAATTAGTAATTCTTTCAATGAAAGATGCCAGGATAACCGAGTTAGATGGTGTTTCTTTGGCAACAATTTGTGTTACTGCGGCGCTGTCCAGACGATGGCCCATCGGATGATTGCCCTACCTGTTCCACTTCTAGTAACTCGATTAGTTAGATTAGATTAGTATTCTGGTCAATACTAGTGTAAAGAATAGTCATTTTACTCAAGAAGAAGAAGTAATTCTTAAGCATATTTTTATTTCAAAGAGGTAAGTGGTTGAACAGTAATATCTTTAAAAATAGCCCTACCACTATGTCCATACTTATGAAATTAAATCTTATTATCAGTATAGATATTTAAAACCAGAACTGTATTCATTAGCATTAGTGAATTAAAAAAAAAATTGCACTCCGGCAGTGCCGACAGAAATGAAAACTTGGACATTCGGTTACTTATATACAGAAGTGTCGGTAACGGTAACGGAAACAGTGCCGAGAGTTCAATGGCTTTTTCCCATCTCAAAAAAGGCCCAACGCGCCGAAGTTTTTACTTCAAAAAAGTTTTAGATAATATCTAACTTTTTTTCATTCATGTTTTAAAAGAAACAAAAATTTTCAAACATTACTACACCCAAAACAATAATTTACCTGAACCTGAAAGGGGTACGAACTACAAATACACAAATTACAGTTTGAAGCTCAATAGCTATTGAATTTGTCGACAGGGGTGTAAAAGGCGTGTTATTATGTAAGCATAGCGCTATCAGATGATGGAAGGCTGCCGTGCTGACGAAATGTGATTTTAATTGGTGTTACCTCGGTCACACTGTTTAGTACCGACAACAGTGTAAGTTACAGTGTCATATTGACTGCGTTTATGCATGGCTCGAGGTTAATTGGATGATCGGAGTTAGAAAACTGTTTTTCCTTTTACAACGTGATTTTAAACCTTCCAGCTATATTGGAATCAGAAAACCTATATATATCCCGAATCCAGAATCTCTATATCTATTGTAAGTTGACGTCCCAATATATATCCTGAATCTCTATATCTATTGGAAGTTTAGAAAAAACGCTGTGCAGTTTGTTGCCGCTTCTTCTGCACTCCGCTTTGGAAGCGACTCTTAAACTTAGCTTTAATTAAATTAACGTTAACAATATTTTGTTGTAAAATAAATGTTAACGTTCACCAAATGATATGTAAAGTATCTTATGATGAATAAATGACCTTTGACTTGACCTGATCGAATACAGAATTGCAAGAAAAAAAGGTGATTGCAAAAAGAAATTAGGTTTCCCATACAAAGTCACCGATCAGCTGGATGAATTTCTATGAAAAGCCAAATGTTTTTTTTTTCGTTTTTTATCTTTTTATTGAAATTTAGTATTCCATTAGGGATTTTGATTCCCAGATTTCGATGTAGCTAGGAGGTTCAAAATTACGCTGTACGTAGCTGTTGAAAGTTTAACAACTGTGTGTGTATGCTATGTGCACGTTTCAAAACCTGTAATTTTTTAAATACGTTTTGCATCAAATTAATTATAGAAAACAAGCATAATTATTTTTATTGTGCTATAGAAAGGCCTGCCAAAAATAGGCACATCTGAGAATAAAAATACCTTAACAGTCTAAAAACTTTGCAGTCGCGTTCTTTGGGCATCTATTACACCGCCTTTATAATACCGGACAGATGTGACGTCACACATGAAGTTAATGTATTGTACTGGTTTTAACGTGTGACGAATTTTCTGTAAATGGCATTATGTACAAAGGTAGCTGCTGACAATATTTCTGATAATTTCTCAAAACAAGTGATTGAATATCATAGAAAGCTAGAAATAGGAATCAGGAGGTGAAGAATCAACAAGAAACCCTAGATCATATAGGAGGTTCACTAGAAGGCAATTAATAGTTCGGTCATTGTTCGGTCATCAATCAAAACAGTACGAACTTGCTAACAAAAAGGTGTATTTTTTTATCTGACTGTACCAACAGTACGCAATCCACACGACGGAACTGCGGCCGTATTAGGCGGTAACACAACGCGGTGTCCGTAAATTCGATTTTAATATTGAGCACGTAATGCCTGTTAGCTTAGAGCACAATTAAATAAAATACAGATGCGACATTTCACAGTCCTCGTGAACAGAGATTTTTAAACCGCTTAATAAAAAATGACATCGGATGTTTATTATTTTGACATAATCACATTGACTTTGAACCCCTGGCTATATATTTTTTTATGATTTTGTAATCTATTAGAGATTACAATATTTAAATATTGCCAGGGGGTTCAAATTAACCTGTATGAACTACAACATAAATAAACATACTTGCAAATAAACCTAACAAAATTATGGAACGGACATACGGACCTAGAAGGCTGACAGCATTGTCACGTTGGATGGCCAAGGAAATTGCCAGCATACTGGTCACCCAATTCCTCAACCAGCTTTTGGCTTAACGATTTATGTGCTGACGGGCTACACGGACCAAGTGTCTTCACTCTCTACCCCAAACGGCTCAAAAATTAATGTACTTGTATGAATAAATTGTACTAATAATAATAACAATGATCAAAGGTCAGATACAGAAGGCAGTACTCCTAGACACGGCACGCATCGTCAGGAGGTTTCTCTCTCTGAAGCCTTAATTGCCGGCAGCTTGAGTTCTGCCCCGCTGCTGGCAGCCCTCTAGGATAAGGTTTTTATATAAGTTTTATAAATACCTAATTCTAAGATACAAAATAAATAAAGAGAATAATAATGGCACGTGTCTAGGGACAGAGAAACCCTAAAGCCTAAAAACAAATAGCCAAAAGCTCTAAAATTAGAACTGCCATATCTATTGTCAGGATATAATAGTATTTGTACTGCTGACTAGTCACTAGTAGACTAGTAAGAAAAATACAGTTTTAAATGTAAATAATCTTTCATATAAAAAACCGACTGTGATGAAATTTAAATGTGATCAATTTGAAATCATTCAAATACAAAAAAGGATTTTTAAAATCGGTTAATGAATGACGGCATACTGAGGTAACAAAATAAATAAACATACAACCGAATTGATAACCTTCTCCTTTTTTGAAGTCGGTTAAAAAAAAGCTATACTAAGAATGAAAGGTTGAGTTTTAATATTATAAAATGGTGACTTGATACCGACGGAAATAAAGTCTGAGTTCAAGCTTGTTGCTCAAGGCAGTGCGAGATGGGGAAGCACTGTGAAAAAACCTCTGCCGCACCCGAGGGATATAGGACATTAAGTCAAATAAGAATGTTACTGGGAATAAAAATGCAGACAAATTACTACTGAAATTACAGTAACAGCTAGTGGAAAACAAAGATTACTCTTCTAATCTGTCATTATTTTATGCTCACGGCCAGTAATTGATACGTCCCTCTTAGCATGTCTAATGTCCGTCATTATTTTCCAATTCCAAGGCTTTGCCTTTAAACGGTGGATTATTTAAATCTTTCATTTAGATCTCCAATTAATTGTGGGTTACAGAATGTTTGTTGATTCAGTTCAGTCATTACAAATGAAATGAAATTAAGTTCATAACATCATTAGTAATTTCTTGTTGTGTATAACACATCGAAATATTTAAGGCCTCTTTTGATCAAGCTGTAGTAGTAAGATATAACTTATATGTCGCAGATGGATTCCATTGTTTTGTATTGAAAACCATCTAAACGTGATTTAGTGGTTTTGTACAGTAACCCGCATAATTGAATGAACGCTTTGCGTTCTCAATGCAACGGCTCAGCGATTTGACTGAAAAGAGTGGTCATCAAATTTTTTGCTCGTGGTTCTGTGTGTCAAAACAAAAACAATGACGTCTAAAGAAGACCGCTCTTTCTCAATATAATAAGTTACATGTTAATATTAATATTTTAGCAACCCCGACACGAAAATCCCTATATCTTTTAAACAGTTGCACCAAATTCGATAAAACATTATCTAAGAACGATAGTTATAAAACTTGCTTTTAAAATCCATATCAGTTCATCCGTTCAAGAGTTACGGTGCCACAACAGACGGACACACATACGTACACATATCGGCCAACCTGCTCTCTTTGAGTCAGGGATTTTTTTTTAACCAGCTGTCTATGTCTCACTGCCTTTTTTCTTCCATTTTTCTTGATTCTTCGTAGTTAGTTTTTATCAAATGCTTATTTCATTTGACCACTTTGTTATAGGTTGGTTTTCCAGGGGTTTAAAAAAATATATGAGTTAAATTACACTTACTAAAATGAAACCAGAGATTTCACAAATTAAATGAGAGTTTTGTAATGATTTCATTAAAAAGACTTATTAAGGATGTCTTTTCCACAAAGAAAGTAACATGAAGTAAACTGAATACTAAAACTGAAACAACAATAACCCAACTCTATGCTTTGAATATTTATTATCATAAATAATTACTAAAATAAGCTTGACTAAATCCCTAACACTCATATCAAGAGCCTCCTCACTTATTGCCATTATAAATAATGCACTAAGTACGTCTAAATCATACGTAATAGCGACGACACCAGTTACTTACACCATTTATACCCGATACAGTACAGGTACATGTGAAGAGAGGAAAATCTACCCTTAGAAGCTAAGAACCTAAATATAGATTGTGTTATACTTATGCTTAATAGAGTTAATAATGAATGGTGCCATAAAATAATTTATGGTGCATCAAAATGTATACATTTATGCTTTGTCCATGTATTCATCAAATAGCATGATATCTTGAAGTAATTATGTATAACTGAGAGTCACGTACGAAGTCAGCATGTTGTGAGCTCATTCTCAGGGCGAATGTGAACCGAGACGCTTGCGCATGAAGTCATCTTGATCCGCTGTCTAATTTAAAAGTAAACTCTTATTTTTAATCTTTCACAGACACGGCAATACACATAAAAATTAGAAATCATGAAAAATTACTTTTAAACCTTCAAAACACGAGTCTATGTTTTTTTTAAAAAGCCGGCAACGTTCTTGTCACGACCCAGGTGTTGCAGTTGTCTATGGGCAGCGGTGATCGTTTACCGTCAGGTATCCCGCTTGCTCGTTTACCTATAGCTCTAGCATTCTTTTTTTATGCCCTATGTCATAAAAACAGAGTGCCCTTTGTTACTCTACACCTCCTTCAGTCGTCTGCTTACTGCTGAGCGTCGTGATGTGCCCGACCTAACTTTCCAACGATCTCCCTCCATTTGTTGTGAGGGAGAAACGTGACATCGACAGTAGTAGATATATACAAGTAACATAAAAACATTGTTACTCTACAAGCAATGTACAAATCTCTGTGCCAAACATTTTTGTTTGAATTATTACTGAATATATTATATTCTGATATCTTTGGAATATCATGTCAGTCAGATGATATAAATCCTAGCAATACATTGAAAATTTTGCCCGTATTACTTCCAATTTTCCATAATAACATCTTCTTTCAGTTTTATTGTCTAACACATTTTATTGACAAAGCTACCTCCACTCCCTTTCTACACGCCGTGTTCTCCCCACACCGCAGAGATTATGGCGGCACCATCAAATATGCATAAAAGCCGTAAAATGCCACACTTAACCGCCGCAGTCACCTGCCGGCGTCTCAGACAGACGCGCAGACGTGTAATTAAAAATTGCATACATTTGCATCCATACGTCTTGTTAAGATCTTATAGTGACTGTATGTTACGTAGATCTCATACAGTTTAAGATAAAATGTGTACTGCCACACTTAAACATTGAAGTGTCATATCGGCGTCTTAAACAACAGACGCGCAGATGATTATTAAATTGCACATATTTGCATCTTGTTTTGTGGAGATCTAATTAGAGACTGATATATGTGTCTTTCTCGTACGTAGATCCATTTGTTGCCGTGGTTTTATCGATTCTCCTACCACTGGTACCATGCGGGAAAAATGTGATATAGTTTTTAATTCGTCCAAGAGTTTGAATAAACTGTAAAATGCCACTACATGCCGATAGTTCACACATGTGCATACCTACTAGTAATTAAAAATTGTTTTCATTTGCATCCATGCGTCTTGTGAAAATCTCATTAAGACTTATCTGGGTCTTACGTAGATCAAGGTTTAGGATAAAATTATAATATGCCATACATAACCATTCATCTGTTGGTGTCCCAGGCATAAGCGCAGATGTGTTATTTAAATTTTCTTCCATTATAATTGTAAAAATTTTATAGACATATATTTGTGTCTTACGTAGTTCTTATATGGTTTTAGCAAAAGTGTAAAATGCTACACTTAACCATTCGGACACAGAAGGGGACATTATCATTCATTCAGTATCTCATTTAAAAGTCGCTTATCTTACGTATAACTATATCTTTACGTACATCTATATGTTACTTGTATGTATCTACTACATACAAGTAAAAGATAAATCGTAAGAGTTTGGTCATAAAATTAGTCGATCGCCATATTATATTATAATATAAGGGTCCTTGAAACAGACAACACTTCATAGATACAAGTATTAGTTTGTCTGTCTTGAGTTATTTTAGTACTTATTGTTTTCATTTTCTAGTTTTTAATCTAATGGGAATATTTTTTCGCACTAAATCATTGCCTACTATTTTTACCATTTCCCATCAATATGTGGGTTTGGCATAGCTTGTCAGTGTTTCATATAAAGCCTGAGTCGAATTAATAAAAATAGATAAATAATGTCATGTTTAAATCATATAAATAGCATTATACTGAAGAATTTCAAATCCAATGCCATTATTGTTTGATAGATACTGAGCTGAATGAAGATACGAGTCGTTCGAGTTAATTAAGCCGCGCTACTACTTGTAGTGTCGCATCGACAATCCCATTACAGGAATTATCTTGCTTCATTACTGCAGATACTAAATTTAAATTAAGAGCCCGTGTTATTAGTAAGAGCTTGTGTATCACACAAGCTCTTACCTGTTTGCCTTGCATTGGTTTAATTCAATGTTTGGCGATATAGTTGTAAAATATTTACAAAATGCTAAAACACATTTATCTTGATAATAACTAATAAATAAAATAGTAAATATATGTGGACAAAACACACAGATTGAGCTTGTGTTTTGGGATACTTACTCAACGATACTATATTTTATAACAATTAAATAGATAAACATCGAAGACTCAGGTCAAGCAGAAAAAGATAATTTTTCATCTTGACCTGACTGGGGATTAAACCCAGGACCTACGGCGTGATGACAGCAATCGTCAAAATAGAGGTTTTGAAGTCAAATATGGAATGCTGCAGATCCAACAAAACTCCTATAGTTCTCCACCTTAAAAATACTTCCAATGGACAGCAGCCTCGGAAACACAAGAAGCCAAAGAAACTGCGCTCGCCAACCCACCTGCCAAGCGTGGTGAGTATGGCAATATTTTCCTATGGAACTAAGAATTCTTGGGAGAGGTCTTGGCCAGCAGTAGACTTCTTACGGCTGAAATGATGATGATGAATGAACTATAACGCCTACCAACACGCTAAACGTGGGACGTGACATTTATAAGGAAGCATTAACTTATTTAGGAAAACTGGCCAAACACAATAGATATAACAATAGAAGTCTACGTCTACAAGCGGGACGTCTTGGAAAGTTGTAAGGAAAACCAGCTGTTTTTTAAGTGATGATTTTCCGGAATCCAGGTAATTATATAGTTAAAAAGTATTTTATTTTCTACCATTCTATTTTCTCCAGTTCAATAGTGCACTGAATACCTCGTAGCAAAAACTGAAACCATGTTAAGTATCATCATCATCATATCAGCCGCAAGAAGTCCACTGCTGGACATAGGCCTCTCCCAATGGCGACCACGAACCGGCAAGCGAAGCGTCGGACACCCACCTACCAGGTGGTCGGACGACCTGTGCAAGGTCGCAGGGAAACGGGCCGCTTTCAACCGGTCATTTTGGAAATCATGTTAAGTATATTATGCACTAATGCACAATTTTTTTGGGAATTATTTGTGAGGTGAAATATTTTCTAAATACACGCTCAGAGAATTCGTGTGGAACACCTTGAAAATAATTTCATAAAAGCATCAACGAATTGTGAACGTAGCACTACCGCGCGGCACGTTTGATAGTACGAATACCAAATTATAGTAACTAGAGAATTTGAGTAAACATGTTGCAGATAAAAATTTGATTAATCGCTTTTGAATTAGGTATGACGTGATTAAAGGAATATCTATATCACCATAGTAATTCGATATGACAAATTCAAATTAGTATAACCACGATAACACGGCGATTTCATATTAAGTATATCATACAAAATAGAATGGTAAAAAGGTTATAAAAAGTTAAAAAGCACATAACTAGTCTAGGAGTACGCTTCTATAATATAATTCCTGCAGAAATATTAGACCTAATAAGGTCTGCCTTTACTTATGTTCAAAACAATTGTAAAAAACCAGTTAGCCGTGTGGTATCCAGCAGAGTAGAATAGGACCACTCCAAGTCTTCCCGTGGATGTCGTAGAAGGCGACTTAGGAAATACAAGCTAAACAAAGCTTATAAACATCTAAGACACCTCTCCAACCCGTCTGGCCAGCGTGGAGAGTGTAGGCCAAGTCCTCTGGCTGCTCTGGCCAAGTATGGCCCTAGTAGTACAGAGGGTCGTGCTCCTGTAGTGGAGACTAAAAAGGACCTGATGATGATGATGATGATGATGATGAGTTAGTAAAAAAGGCTTATTATATAACTGCTAAAATGCGTGGAAATTTATATAAATTTATTTCATGTTAACACATTAATCAATAGTATGAAAAATTGTGTCTAATGTTAACAATGTATTTAGAGCCCTTTAGGCACGTAGGGACCAAGTCTGGATTGAGTTTATTTCGGCGTATTCTGCTCACCAGTGGTCGTTCCGAAACGTTAGTAGTATTTCGATTTTGCATATATTAAAAAATATATAAGAAATAAAAATATGACGTAAAAAAGAGATAGATGTATCTACTTAATTTTGAATAAAAATCTTTGACCTATTAAAAATACCTATTTAGTCGGTGTTTGCCAACCATATTTTGGCAACTTATTTCCTGACTTACAATAGTATGCAATATATATCATCGTTATTCTTCTTATCTTTTCAAATTAAGCATTGTTGCGGTATACAGTACAACTTTGACTTCTGCACAATCTTCATATTATTTCAAGTGACAGAGTGAATTGGGCCTGATGAAATTTTAAGATAAATCTTCTCTTAATTATTAATTATCTTACTGCTGGCAATAGGTCTGCCTTTATTTACGCCATTTTTCACCGTGTTTTCAGTCAGATGTTCAGCCTGACAAAATCAGGCTGAACATCTGATTAGCGGACTGGAGGTTTATCGATTGGTATTTACTCCTGTGCCTTACCACTCTGTCACTGTTTTGGTCCTTCGCCCGACTTCTCTTCTGGCTCTCTACTTAGTCGCATATGTATAAAAATGTAGGTTTTTAATGCGAAGCGAAAAAGTTTGATTTCTGTAGGTTCGTTAGTTTGCGTCACTTGATAGTGCGAGTAGAGGCAGCCAATTTAGCCGTCTCCGCCGTCTTTATCGTATCTTTAATGAACACTCATAAGCGCATGCTTAACGTATTGTGTCGCGCGGCGTCGCTCGAAGTTTGACTTCAGAAACGAGCTGAGAAAGCTTTGTGGGATTTGCGTTTTGTATATTTCCCTTCTTAATTATTAAATGTAGTTGCGGATTTCATACGTTAGCGTTTTAGTAAAAGATATCTTGGTAATACGTCTGTAGACAAAAAGCAAGATTTTCACTAAGATTAAGATTTTTTTTATGCTACTAGTAAGAAGTAAGGTGCAAATAGGATTCTAAAGCTACAGTGATAGATTATACTACAAGGAAGCTTGAAGTATCTTGCTACGAACGTCGTAGTAATACTTCCTGTTCGTAGACAAAATGTGTGTTTTAATTGTTTAAACAAACAAAATTACAATTAATAACGTTATTTTGCACTGCAAGCTATATATACTGGAACCAATACTAAAATATAAATGCATATACTTCTATACATACCGGAACCAACACTAAAATATTAATGCATAGATTTAGTACAAAAATAATCTGAATTGATAAAAAATGATGATTTCAAGCATAAAATACTTGAAACGCCTGTCATTCACTTGAAAATAAGATTCGTTAATAACGTTCATAAAATAATAACCTCACAAAAGTGACATCACCTTAAACTGTAGGTAAAAATGGCACCCTCGTGTGACAATGTAGGCTGCGGATGCTAATACGGCCGTTGGTACAAATTGATACTCGATCGTCGCTCATATAAAACACTCGGCGAGCAAGATCGCCCCATGAATAATAAAGAATTGCCGAACGGCGCGACTCCACGTGCGCCGCTTTGCTACGACGAATTTTCACTTTTACAGTATACTTTTTGGGACACTTAGGCTTAAAGATATATATGAGTTTGTTCGAATACTTGTATTTCAGGCGTTACATGACTTTCAGAAACTCAACAAACAATTAATCTTCGAATTAAATTATACTTTATTCTGTTTCTTCGTAGGACATTTTAAGTAGGACTTCATGAAGAATTTTCTTTGTTGCACTATAAGGAAGAACCTCTATTGTAGAGAAATGTGCTAAGGAATAGAAAGAGTCGAGATTTTTGATGTTTGAGAAAACGTTATCTTTTCCGTTTTTTGTTAAAACATTGAGGGCCGAATGGCAGTGTGGCGTTCTGGTTGAGGATGTTGTGTAACTCTTAGTATATTTTAGAGTTAATAGAGGTCTGTGCGAAAAAAGTAAGGGCGGAAAGTAGAATCCTTTAGAATGGCTCACTGTGCTTTCTCAATTTTACATATATTTTTGTAAATAAATAAAAATTATAAGACGTTTTTAGGCATATTATCTTATCTATTATCAAATTGGTAGAACAAATAATAGAAAGATGTGTCTATCTTTATATATAACATTATACAGGTATTAAGTTATCTTATTGGTAGATTTCATTTCTTATGGTACAGCGTCAAACTAGTTTCCGGTGTACTTACAAAGACTTGCATAAAATCAAAATATCAAACATACGGTATCCGTCCCATTTTAATATTACTGAATAAAATCTTGTATTCGCCGCAACAGAACCGCACATAACGTAAGCGCCTTATTCACCGCACGTCCACTATAAAACATAACTCCGATTTTCATGCAGCCGTCCTCTGTGTTTTCATTCTGTTAAACATCTCCCCTTTGTGCCACATAAAAGTACCCCAAACGGCTGTAAAAAACCAGAAAGAGCCGTATATTTAACATATTGCATTATTGTTATATCTTCATAAAGTTAATTTATTCATCGTGATGTTTGTATAAGAATTTATGATGGGATTTTGGTACAACAGTTATGTTTACTTTATGTAGTGAACACTTATTTTATCTCCTAAAACAATGCATAGGTAGAACATAGATTGAGTTAGGGCACTAACACTACCGCCCCATTAGTGTGAATAGTGTATGCTGGAATATGTATAGATAAACATCAAAGACATGAGTGAATCTTTAAACGATCTTCTTTATCTACATCATTTCGGGTTCAAAAACCCTTGATTAAAAGGGTAGAGCAAGTTTATTTCTATTTTGGGGTGTGAAGTTCACATAATTTGAAATAGAGCCCATTTTATTGACAAAAATATTTATTCCACAATACACCTACAAAACCATATCATATCAGTAGTTAATCTATTAAAATATTAATCGTATTCCTTTCTAGTCCATTTGTTAAATATAAACGTGTACACGAATCAAATATGCAAACAAAATAGTTGAGTACTCGTTAAACTGAAATTCATAATTAAACTGTGGCTCAAATTATATAGAGCAACTACAACCCCAATTTCAAAAGCCAGATTCGAAATGTAAATTATCTTAATCATACGTCATGCAGGCGTAAGTGAAATTGTCATCAGACGCTACCTCGCATAATAAATATCGGGAGGAATTTAATCACTCAGTAATTCCCGTTTACACGATCGACATTTAGTGTAATCGCATGTGTAGGGAGTTACATAGAGCTGTTAATACACTGTAGTTTGAGGAGGTAAATCTGCAATGGTATCAGGAGTCAATGAATTGTAGAGATATATGTAGGTTTGTTATTCAATCATTGAACTTTTTGTTTTTTATATATTTAGCAAATTAGGCTCTATATATCCCGGAAAGAATAAAGATGAGATCACGATATGTACTTTTAGAGATATCTATATATTGTTTTTAATGGCGACCTCCGCGGCGCCTGCCTGCGACAGCAGTGTTCCCGGGTTCGACCCGATCCGAAAACGATCTTTTTCAGATTGACGTGAGTATTGGATGTTGGGCTAGCTCAATTTGTGTGATATGTCTCTATGTATTATAATATATATTTATTTTATATTTTTAGAAACTGGAAATGGCTCTTGCTTATTAAAAAAAAGAAAAAAAGCAATTGTTTTAATGTGCTGAAAAGTTTGACCTTAATTTTTTTTAAATACTACGTAGAAAATATATACAAGTACCTACAAATACAAAGTATCAAAATGTAAGTTAATTATCAAAAAACCATTTATAACTATTTAAGTGCGCTGTATCTAAGATCAACGACCCAACCTAATTTCCATTCGCATTTGCAATTTCCACCGTTAACCGGTTAAATCCGCTCTTAATTAATTACAGCGAACCGCAATCACATCGGTAGCTCAACACAATGTGTGGCAGTGTGTAAATGGTGGCGTGTAGTGTTTACCTGCGGAATCCGCGCAGACAATTAGCTCTTTATGCGATTAAACGCTTCAGGTGTCGACATGATGACAGTTCATTGCGTCACATCACTACTCTACTATTCGGTAGACAAATAAAGGGATGTAGTGACGACGTGCTTGTGATTAACTATAGCAAAGTGATTTAATTCTATTTTTTTATGTAGTTTCATTTATTGATGAAAGTAAATTGATATTTTGTACTAGTCATTTTAAAGTCCTTAATATATTTAAGAAATGACTGATATTTAACATATAATTGGTACGTAGTATATTTATATTATCTATGTATGGAGCCAGACTTGGTGTTAAGATGGTGGTGTGGAGACACAAGATCACGTCAGGGAAAAAGTAGTATATTTTTCGTGCTGGTTACATGATGGCTGGGTGTGACGGATCAGGAGCAAGTTCTTTATCCAGGCACTATAGTATCGCGATCGATCGATGTGCATCTCGGTTTGTTCTAAGATTATAGAGATATTTATATTATTAAAATTGCTGACACGCGTCCACATGATGTAAGCCGCGGGTCGCCAATATGTAAGAGATAATGTGATGATATACAGTAAAATGGTATTATTGTTTTTATTTCTTAACTAATTTAATGAGGTTTAAGACAAGGATTTTTTATACAACTTAATAGGCAAACAGGCATATGGCCCACCTGATGAAAAGCGGTAACCATAGCCTATGGACGTTTGCAACACCAGAGGTGGAGCTCGCGCGTTACCGATCCTGAAGAAATATTTTCACGCCGTTTTTGAAGAACGCCATGTAGTCTCTTGGGAAAGCCATGGCAAGGAGTTCGTTCCACAACTTTAGCGTACGTAAAAGTCGTACTTATCAATTTAAAAATATTGAAGTTGCCCGTGACCAAAGGGCTGGCAATTACCTGGGTCAAAAGCTTAGCTCAAAAGCATTGCCATCGAACGTGGCAATGCTGCCAAACTTTTAGACACGATGCCATGAGGTTACGGTTTGCAGGGACTATATAACTTGTAAATATTTATATTTTGAAGTAGGTTTAATTATTATTTAGTTTTATGACTGTAATATATATTGTTCTGGTATCTTAAAAACAATATTTTAAATTGTTTCTGTAGCTCTTCCTATTTTTACAGCTGGCTACACACTACTACAACTACATACAATGTTTGATATTTGAAATACTGAATTTATCAACTGACATATTCTCCACTACTTTTAACATTGAAGATTATCTGGTTATTGAGTATTCGTTATTTAATTTCAAATCTTAGTATGTATATATTAAATCTTTGTGTTCGATTAACATAAGCTCAGTATTCCTACAATAGAAAGCGACAAATGCTAGAAAACAAACGAGTTGACATAACAGCTTGAATACTGAGTTGAATATACCAATGAAATGCTAAACGTGAAAAGACGAGCCACATTACTGTCTTCATAGTCGTTATCTTGGCGTGTGAGTACAAGTATCCACTGTTCAGCAGGACGGTGAGTGAAGAAGGAAGTAAGCACAAAGAGCAGCGCTGACGGGACTTCACGGGCCGTTGGTGTCTCGGCAAACTGCGCAGAGAATGTAGAGTCAGATGCGTCGCTTTTAAATCGAGGAAAAATGTTTTTTTTTTTTTTATTTATTTATTTCATACACTAGCCGTGTGGTTTCCGGCAGAGTATAATAGGACCACTCCTAGGAAATACACAAGTTTAACAACGCTCATAAACAAAAAAATCAATGAAAAATATCAACCTGTCTGGCCAGCGAGGAGAGTGTAGGCCAAATCCTCTGTCTACTCTAGCTAAGTATGGCTCCGGTAGTACAGAGAGGGTCATGCTCCTGCAGTAGAGACTAAAAAGACCTGCTAATGATGAATTAATGATTTCATTCACAACTACCATTACAGGTTAATTTTAACACCTAATGTGTGGAACATAGCAATAAACATAATTACATACATATTATCACGTCTTTATCCCATACGTGGTAGGCAGAGCCTAAGGTCATAACAGCTTGAATGCTGGACTGGACTGGACCGAAAGGCCACGTTTCTCTCATCCTGCGCAGAGCGTAGAAGCCGGTCAAGGGAATGGGCGAAAATCTAAATAATCATGATAATAGGCGATGCGGCTAGCAACTCATCACAATTATAATTCCTTTTTCCACCTTCACGCCTATTAACACGCTAACAATAAACAATATTTCTAATTATTTTTGTCTTGTTTGGGAATATATATTACTGCAAAATATGCCCCTAATATAAACTTTGTTCTATTATAATGTAGCATATCATATAGCAGTAAGTAAGTAAGTTTCTCTCACTGGTAGTATATTGAATTTAACAAAACGTTTAATTAAACCTTGGGCAAAAATTGATATGGGTCTCTATGGTGTAATATCACGTCTTGTAGTATTGTTAAGTGTGTTGCATGTTAGATTTTCTTTGCAATCGTAGATAAACTTTTTATTGCGAGCATATTAAAATTAGTAACTTTTGTAGAACCAGTATCTGTATTCCAACGATACTCTGTGCAATAGGTACTCACCACAAACGTACCAAGAAGGCTGATTCAACAGTGAGTGCATCGGCCTTCAGCGGCAAGGAGCATAACGATATTGAGCGCTCATTGTCGCGGGCGCATTGTGTGCCGGCGCGAATGCAGACGATAAGGTAGCCGACACCGGCCGCTTTGTCTGCCTAATTGTTATGCTCCGACAAAGAGCCAGAAACAAACGTCGCCGCTTGTTACCTCCCGGGCTAAACGCTCTATGTAATAACATGTCTTCAAACAATTGTTCCATGCTTCCAATACGTTAGGAAATTGGCTGTACGCGAGTGCAATGCGAGCCGAGCGCTTTTGTTGCGAGCATCGATTGTTTGAAATGCTGAAATCTAATCGTGATTGACGGGTAGCCAATAAATATAAGAGGGGAAAAATGCAGAATTCCATCGTTCATCGACGGGAGTGGTATCGATATGGCGCTAATGATCTTCATTTTCAAATTTCGAATCGACGTTTATTCGTTTTAAAATGGCGGGGCGAGACGGGCGACGGTGATCGCCCCCGCGCGCTCTATGGCATCAATCATTTTTAGAGGGTTTCGCTTATCCAAGTTTTCTTCCTGCCTCCGTCCTCAGCTCAACTTTTACATCGAATGATCTCCGCTGAACCAACAGAGCGTTCGCCGTAACCGCGTTTTGTATTATTTTTTGTGAATAAATAATATTATTCCTCGAGGGAAAGGGGATTGGATTTCGTTAAATATGGTTTAGTAATTGAATTGAAATCTCTCAATGTCGACGTTCAATTAAGCTTTAGATTTCTTGCTTGATGAAGGTAATTCCTTTGTTTCTGATGCAATAATAATTAAATTTATTTCGGTTCTTTCTAGTCGATCCCGATCCCGATTGATATTCTTACAAATGGAATTATACAAGACCTTTCCTATCTTTCAAAGCCTTTGCATTCATTTTTTACTCAGCGAGCACAACTAGTTAATTAAAATTTTCTTTTTAAATTAGTTAATGCCTGATGAATGGATTGTGAAAAGTAGATAAATGTGTATTGCTCCAGTTATCACCTCAGGATTCTTGCAAACGAGCAAGTGAGTCACCTGACGGTAAGCGATCAACCTGGTGTTGCAGTTGTCTATGGGCAACTGCAACACCGGGTTGATTGCTGAGGGTATCACAGGGGCATTGCCGGCTTGTTAAGGTGTTGGGGGAGGACATGAGGGGAGGAAAAGGGCATAGAAATAGTAACGCTTCTATTCAAAAGTCAATTTTCTGTGAGAGTGGCCGGCCCATTCATAGTACTAGCAAAAATGAAATTCGCCGGTAGCGTGGCTCTACCACAACGAATACATATTATTTGTACGTTTTTTTCTACATATGAGCGGTCTCTATGAAAAATAGATATATAAGCGGATATGAAATGTAGAGATTTCATACAAAGAGACTCTACTAGCATAACGAATTTGACTAAGTATATGCTATACAAAAATCATTCGTGTTTTATTCCACTTTTGGGCCGTCGACCTTCAACGATAACAAGAACAAATAACATTGAAAATTCAAAAATGGAATGTCACCAATCAAATTACAGCAATTGTAACACCGACATCACTTAGCGCGGAATTTGTACAATCCTAAAATTCACCTTTAAATAATTTTTCTCCCTAGTATCGGCAATCCTGAAAGTTGAATTGGCTTAAAACCTCCCGGCGGATGTGTCATTATAATTTGCTGGGGAGGGATGACGGATCCGCCCGGGGCCGACTTATACTCTAAGCTATTTTAATCTTAACTTAGTTAAAAATCTTGCATCCGACATTAGCATTAATCACTTTTGACAGCCCTTGTAATGGATATAGTGTAATTAATGTGTGAAAAGATTTTGATTATAGTAGAAAGATTAGTTTGTGATATTTTGTAGTAGGTATATTTTTTAGTTGTTTCCAGTTTGGTTAGGACATTGCAGGCTTGAATCACCTGATTGTCTGATAATAAAGATGATTCCGTGCTTCGGAGGCACATTAAGTCCTTGCTCCCGGCTGCCATCAGGTAGTCGTTAAAGGAACTACGTCAGAGGCCGAGAGGCGGTTCCGAAGAACTCTGACACCAGGGGCTGCAAGGTCGATTGATCGTGACACCTACACGAAATGATGATAGAAATTAGTCTTTTGTGATTATGGTTATTACAGAATATGCTTTTTAGAATGTGGTATTGTAATGGGCTGTTTTGTTAATGTGATTTTTTGAAAACATGGTATTTTACTAATATAGTATCTTAGGATAATTGTATACAGCGACTGAGCTTGTCAAAGTTACCATAAGGAAACAGACTCACGAAATCATGTGTGTGAAGAGACTCGGCAAGAAAACATCTTGGAGACGGGAGGCCAGAGATAGAGCGAAATGGAAGAAAATCGTAGAGGAGGCCAAGACCCACAAAGGGTTGTAGCGCCCAGGAAGTAAGTAAAGTAATCACGAAATCATGTGTATACATTTTCGATTCTGAAGTCGAAAATGACGTACATAGGTATTGTTAACGAAAAAAATATTTACCTACATTGAAATTGGCAAAATTAATTTTAGACAGAAAGACATACTCATAACCCCCACGCAATAAAAAGCAAAAAACGATTACGGATCAATGAAGCGTTCCCTTCCGCGCAAATAAAACCGAGTACACACTTCAAATATGCTTTTCTTAATCGTTCACATAAAACAAAGATCAGTCGCAATCGCGGCCTCCCCCGTGCGTAAAAAACGCTCCCGCTGCTCATACCGCCAGCTCTATGTAGCGAAACTCTAGAGGTGAGTCTTAATCCTTATCCTTACTAATATTATAAATGCGAAAGTGTGTTTGTTTGTTTGTTTGTTCGTTTGTTTGTTTGTCACGCTTTCACGCCGTAACTACTGAACCGATCAGCATGAAATTTTGCATACAAGTTCTCTGGAGTGCGGAGAAGGACATAGGCTACCTTTTATCCCGGGAAAAAGTACTATTCCCGAGGGATCGACATTGACGCGGGCGGAGCCGCGGGCGAAAGCTAGTATTTTTATAAAAGACAGGTTTTTTTTCTTCTTGAAAAGACTTGTGCAGTATTGATTATATTTTGCAATTCTAGAAATCGCGTCTAAACAGATGCTATGCGACGCATTGTAATATTATAATCTGGAAATATTCATATCCATATTCATTTATTCACTCAATTTATAAATAGCATTCACAGTACATAGGTCTTAAAACTATTTATAAATATATCTGTTCCGACATTGTGAAATGTGTCAATACATATGTCATAAGTTGATTAAATAATAAAATTGTATTACATGTATTTAAATTAAAACAAATGGAATGTCAAAAAGAAATAGGTAGATGAATTGAACTGAATTGTCGTATATCGAATGAAAAGACTGTTCTTATGGAAATAAAAAATATTGCAATAATAACAGTTAACGCAGGCATTTAATGCTTAAAAGTAGTCTCCAATCACGATACAGAAATGTATGTTTTACTGTAATGAAATAAACAATTTTGATTTTTTTATTATTTTAATTCTTTTTTGCCGACTCCTTATTTTTGAAAGGCTTAATGTTTGACCATTTTTATTTCTGGATATAATGCAAAAGTAACAGAGCCGTATAAGGATGTGAGTATGTCTTTTTAACTGCCAAATTAGGGGCAATGTCTTGCGCCATTTTCTTCAACAGACAACGAGTATCATTTCTGTCCTCTCTACATTTTGTAGTGCCGTCTATCAGTAGGATTTTTACCGCAAATTGTTTTACGGAACCCTCGAATCGATACTCGGATCGAGTCGTCGGAAGTTATTATTAGTATCGCATTGAAAAACAACCGGATTAGAGTCGTTCCGTACACTCCTCGTTTGCGTATTTCCGTAATTTCTTATGCAATGTGCGGTGACACTTTTTTCTCAAATGAGATTTCGTATTTCCAATTTATATTATTTTCGGTTGAAGATTATTTATTTTTATTTATAATCAAACCTCGTTGATGAAAATTTGTAGCCTTCTAGCTCACAAAATATTTTCACTACTGGTAAGTACTTAGGGGATTTTGATAAAAGAAGAAAGTTTAATTTCTTGTAACCATAAGGTATTCAAATTTCGACTAATTAGAAAAGGGGTACGTTTATTTTTATTTAAAAATATAGATGGATCTTCAAAGAATTCGATAAAAATATTAAACATAAAAGATTTTAGTAAATTAACCATTTACTAAAATCTGAACTCATTCACAGTTCAGATTTTAGTAAATGGTTAATTTTTATCAAAATTCATCAAAGTGATAGACCCACCCACGATATGTTTTTGACAGTTACTTTTAAAAATAGGCGTGATGACAGTTTATGGGTACATATTTACTATTCCTTAAAACAAATACTTAGGTATGTTTGGTAATAAAATATGGTTTAACGCAAACTATTATGTTCTTTCTATCATCATTTAATTGTGCGCGAAAAAGCTCGAACAAAGGGGTTTAGTGTTAAAATAATATGTCAAAAGTATCTAATACAGTAAATATTACAAACGAACTCGTACGTAACTAGTTGCTCTCAGGCACGCTACCGGCACCACGCAATAATTAGACTGTAAGAAGTAATTCGCGACAAAATTCAAGTGTCTTAGACGCCAAGGTACGATTGCCCCAGAAAAGGATTTTTCTTATATTTCACGATGCGCTCATAAAAGAGTTCGTACAGCAAAGTCAAATTGCTCTCAGGCTACTGGTAGCACGCAATAATTAAAATACAAGATGTCAGTCGCAACATAATTCAAGTATCTTATACACGAAGTTATGATCGCCCCAGAAGAGTATTTTTCTTATATCTTATGTTGTGCTCGTTAACGAGTTCGTACAGCGAAGTCGAGTTGCTCTCCTCGACTACTGGCAGCACGCAATAATTGAATGCTAGATGTCACTCGCGACATAATTCAATTATCTTATACACCAAGTTATGATTGCCTCAAAAGAGGATTTTTCTTATATCTTACGATGCGCTCATAAACGAGTTCATACAGCGAAGTCGAATTGCTCTCAAGCTTTATTAGAACGTAAGAAGTCACTTGCGACATAATTCAAGTATCTTATACACCAAGTTCAGATTGCTTCAGAAGAGGATTTTTCTTATTTAAAGTGCGTCCAAAAACGATTTCGTACAACAAAGTCGGGTTGCTCTCAGGTACTGGCAGCACGCAATAATTAGAATGTAAGAAGTCACTCGCGACATAATTCTCCTCGCGGGATCCTGTTATTTTCTCACTTAATTCCGAAGTAAAGGGCTGTATTGTGGCGGCTGGTGGGGAGTGATCAGAATGCTAAGTGCGCTGAAAGGATTCCCGTAATTGTGCGGTGTGTCTTGCGGACCGCAGGCAAACGATCGCGGAAGCATAGCAGGTGCCTTTGACAGCAAAAATTTATATTTTACTTAGAAAGGTTATAACGACGTACTGAGAATGTTTGTTAAGAATTGTAACTTCATTATAATTAGTACAGCTTTTATCTATTATTTTTCTTTAATCTGAATCAGCTTTATGGATGTAATGTGGAATGACAAACAAAAATATTTGTTTTTTTTTTATTTAAGAGAATATTTTTTTTATGAACTATAAATGTTTATGAAATTACTTACGATCCCCGTGGCTCAGTGGTAGCCCTAGACCCTACCGCAAGTCCCTTTGAATCGCAGGGGTTCGGTGCCCGGTCAGGTTGATAAGGACAACGATCTTTTTCAGATCAGCCTGGGTCTTAGATCTAAATCTTTATATGTATCTATTGTAAAATATAGAATCGTTGAGTTAGTATCTCTCGACACAAGTGTACAACTTACTGTGAGGCAAGCTCATGCTATATTAACTTGTCCCTATAAATTTATCTATTTATAAAGTTAAAAATATATATTCTCCTTTGAACAAATTAAATTTTAAACAAAATGCGCCTTTCCGTCTAATAAAACTGATCAACAGCCAACGTTAATTGCATTAATAATAAAAATAATTGCAAATGGCGCGTCGCCGTGATTTAGATTTGCGAAATGCGGTCGTTAGTGCGAATTGAACGAAAGGGTGGCCCCTCGTAATAGCACTACGAATTTTATTTAGAAATTATTTTTTTATAACATTTAGTAATAATGTAAGTAGCGCCGTTTAATGTTTTATTTATTAAAAACATTAGATAGAAGCAGAGAAAGAAAACTTTAGTGGGAAAATGAGCCAATGTGTGAAAATTGCACACCATAAAATGGTAGCAAGTATGTGAAAAGTCTTCTTAGAGATTAGATAGCAGCCTTACCTAAGGAAGGTTAACTATTGCTTAAACATATCAAAGCATAACGGTGAACCCCGGAATCAGACGCAATGCAGTTCAGTTGCAACCAGGTAAATGCTCAAATGAAAAAGAGGAGATTAGATGATAGCCTAAAGGAATGCTCAGCTGAAGTGGTTACAATGAGGGTATTCTGAAATTTAATTAAATTCAATTCAATTCAATTCAATTCAATTCAATTCAATTCAATTCAATTCAATTCAATTCAATTCAATTCAATTCAATTCAATTCAATTCAATTCAATTCAATTCAATTCAATTCAATTCAATTCAATTCAATTTAATTCAATTCAATGTATTTATTGCATTTCATTATGTACATCAGTTCTAACTATTAAAAGTCACTGTCTTACATATAAATAGGTACACTATGAACCCTGTCGGGTATCGCAAAACAAAAGAAATGGAACGGCAAGCGAGTTTTATGACATGCAGCTAATTAAAAATGGATAGCAAATTATAAATAAATAAGTTTCGTATTTAGTATTTGCGATTGTTAATTATTAGTAATGTCAAAGTCAATAATATAGTATAAAATAAAGAAATGAAAATGTCAATAATATAATACTAAAGTTTACATGTCAAATTAAATTAAATTAAATTATTATGCTGCCGCCATTAAATAAATGGCGGCAGCACTGTGGCGTTCCGTAAGCAGTTATTGGCCAACATGTGTCACTTGTCTCTCAAGAAGATTATCCAATTGCAGCAGCTTATCGCACTCCATAGTACAGTGCTGCGGTGGTAAGAATTTCTGAAGCCCCTCATTATTGAAGAAGTAATATTCACCACAGCATTATGTTAGCAGCGTTGTCCCATACTAGAATCGGTACAACAATCATACTCGTATAGCTACAACCACGGGCCCGCGTTACAGAGATTTATTTGTCCAATTTCTGAAACAACAGATGAAAAGCTTTTCATAACGTTTACACGGAAAAATGTGTTTCCAACCAAAATGCGCTATCTCGAAAATACCACACAATTCACAAATTAACGCGCGTCAGCTCTTTTGTTTTGTGAGCATAACGCAAAATAGAGGCGTATTAATTATTTAGAGCCACACTCGACGCAATCAGAATAAGTGCTGATGTTTCTGTCACCCGGTGCGGTGCGGTGCGGTGAAGTGCGGCGCGGCTGTGGCGTGCATGATTAGAATTCTTAAGCCGCGCCGAAGGCTTGATTAGAGGAAATTAAAATCATTATACTCTACCGCGCACCGCATCCACCACAATGCCGCCATTTTACCCGGCTGACGGAAAAATGAACGGGAAACGCACATAAAGAAGGAGGCCCGGATACGGAAGCGGCACCATCTTGGAGCCGCCGGGCGGGAAACAATGGATTCGTTAATTAACATTTTCTTACGCCTCGCGGCTGTCGAACCAACGGTTTATCGGACAAAATATTTATGACGCAGACGCGATGGAAATTCCACCATGAAATTGCACAAGTGAAATTCGGATCGTTAAGATTATGAAAATGAAGCGATGTTAGCGACTTTCTCCTGCTATTGAAATCTATAAAATTATACATATATTAAGTATTACACTTAGTACAGTTTATGCCAAATATGTATTATTCATATTTTCTTTATTTCTGTCTTGTAGGACAGAAATAACAGTTTATGAAGGCGTTGCGGAAGTTGATGATGCGCAATCAACTCACAACTTCTGATTTGTCGAACGCACTAATCTAGCAAAAACTTTGATATGTGCTATTTCCCTGGTTTTATCAACCAAAAAGTCTATACCAATCAAAAGAGAGACAAATCATAAAACAAACAAGCAACACATGCGACTGGAATCTAGCAATAAAAATACACACGAAAGAGGCCGTAGCTCGTATGATTTATCTGTTGCTTTTACCGCAGCACCGCACTATCTGATTGATCGGAACTCGATTTGAAATCGGAACGTATTCGAAACAATGGTCAGCGAAATGTGCGAGATAGCCGGCGCCTGCGGCCGGTGGTCACTGTGAAAAATACTGGCCATCAATAACGCGATATCGGCGGGGACGAGCGATATCGATGACTGATTTATTGTTCTTATTCGGATCCCTGTTAGACCTAGTTCTGACTACTATGACTTTATTTCATTTCTTTTGCAGACTCTAATACTGTTGGTAAACCGGCCACAGAGAATAACTGATACTTAATCATTCTGGAATTAAATTCTATCCGAGTTTGTGGTAAGTATTCCTTACTAATATTATAAAGGCGAAAGTTTGTGTGTATGGATTTTGTCTTTTAGGCTAAAACGGCGAAACGGATGTTGAGGAAATTTTGCAGATAGGTAGGTTATTACCTGGATTAACACGTAGGCTACCTTTCATGCCGGAAAAACGTATAGGTACAGTTTCTGTGGTTGACATTAACGTGCGCGGAGCCGCGGGCGAGTATTTTTTATCAATGACTCATATATGTGACACATGCTTTTGGAAACATCGAAAGGAAACCTGCACAGTATTGGAGTATTTACTTGTACCTGAATTGTAGAAGGTAACACAATCACTGCGATCACGTTATGTCAATTATTATGTGTGTTTTAAACTCAATCAGAAGATGGCATAAATCTATCGTGAAATGCCAGCATAGTCCATCACTACTATGGACATTCATTGCACCTCTATTGACCTTTTGACGAAGTGGAGTTATTTGTTAAACCCAGCGCACTCCTCTGCACTCGCATTCATATTTGAAACATGATTCATGATGCTATTGACTCGTTACTTTTGTTACTAGCGTTTTGAATGACTCCCTTGTATTCAAGAGTACGCGTTCCCTATATTTTTTTCTATAAATTGGTCTTTAGATGTCTAGAGTTTCACAAATTTATGAACAAGTAATGTACAATTTGAGTGGATGATAACTGCCTCCATGGTCCAGTGGTTAAGAGGCATTTGCCTGTAGACCCCCGACGCTCGGGTCGTGGGTTCGATTCCCACAGGAAGCATACTTTGTTTAGTTGTTTCTATTTTGGTGTGGACATTAGATTTTTCATATTCCTTTAGAAATTAGTATACTAATTTAAATACGAATTTGCGTAATGTAAAGGGATGCTGAAGGAAACGTTGTGGAGTGGTTAGTCAGTCGTAACTGCGCAGTAAACCGCTCTTAGTGCGGATTACCGCGTCCGCTGTAAGGCGAGTGATCGATGCACCCGATGTTTATTGTCTTGGACCGCACTAGCTAGAGACGCAACTTCAGTAGGTCTTATATAGATATAAAGCAACATGAGCCAATTAAAATACTACTTAGTATAATATACAGGGACGCTGTGGAGTGGTTAGTCAGTCGTAACTGCGCAGTAAACCACTTTACCGCCATTACGTCCATTGTAAAGCGAGTGATCGATGTACCCAATGTTTATCGTCTTGAACCGCACTAGCTAGAGATTTGTCTTCATTTAGCTTTTAGCTCTTAATTATAGAAATATCTCGAGCTTTACCTTTCGCAGGATACATCAAACCTTTGGTCCCGACTGTCATCAGCTTTGATCCTCTAAAGTTCTTGAATCATGTAAACATTGTTAGATAATAATTTTATAGCCTTTCATGTCCCACTGGCCACAATTTTGTGACCTTTGATATTCTTAATAATATTCTTGTAGAATAATAAAAGTAATGACATTAAGATATTTACGTCCCATTAAGTAACATACCACATAACCATGCTGCATTGGTGGCGGCTTCGCCACAGCAGCAATTGTCTCAATTATTAATTGTAATTTTTGACAGGCACCTGTCAATTCGCAGCGCACAACCCTTCCCTAATCCACCCCAAGACGCGGTTGCTGTCTCCTTGGCCGCTCCCTTGGAATAAATTAGCTCTCTCCCGGCCACATCGGGATATAAAATTTTGAATATGAATGGAAAATTTTGCATTCGTAATAAACCGCTTTCCCGTACACTCTGTGTTGGATTAGGCAAGCGTGGAGCCCTTAGCAAATCTTAGCGAGTGGCCCTTCATCTACTTATACTCGCTCGCTTCAGGCTTTTTATAGAACCAATTATCAGCATGATATAAATTCTATGTACGTTGCTTTTTATGTAATTTTTATACATTCCCATGTAACTTTAAACATTTATTTGAAATTGGAATGGCGAAAAAATCTTAATATATTGCTGGCCGAGTGTTTTTTGTTTTTCGCCAATTTAATAATAGATTGCCAATTGTCTGTTATGGGTTGTCTTATCAAAATAGCTCTGAAATTCAACTTTTTCTTGACATGAAGTAAATTTATTGATTATGTCTTATATGCTTCAATAAAAAATATCTCAAGCGTAGTTGCATGTGTTGGAAAACACGGGCCCCCTGTTGCTCTGAGCCCATAGCAATTGCTACTCATGCAACGTGGTTAATCCAGCACTGCGTACACTGCAGATGCGTACTGCTGGATAAAAATCTGGAAATCCGTAGTGTCACTCCGCAGGTGCCCGCCATAAATATTTATCAATTATTTTTTCAATAATCTTCCTCGAGGGGTATCTCCTCCGTTAATTGCTTTTTGTTTCATTTGAATAAGTATTGTTTTTGACTGCTCGAGCGTTACGCCGAGTTTTATAAAATCTCGTCGATGAATAATTCTGTTGAAACAAAGTTAATTGAATCCCTATTATTGTCTAAGTTATTTTCCATCAGGAATGCTCTAATAACAATCCGTATTATTGGTAACTACTGAAACGTAATGGTTCTGAATAAATATTGGAAACCCATTTTGCACAAAGAACACACGTTTCAAAGTTCTGTTGTTATAACTAAATAAATATTTTTACATCTCTCATACATAAATTAATGAAAACTAACTAGGCATTTATGTATGTTATTAGGTATATTGTTATTAGGTATTGTATGAATGCATATACATAATAGGCAAAAAATAATACTTTAAAATTAGCTAAATAGGTTAAAATAATGATTAATGTTAAGGGGAAAACCTGATATTTTCGTGGTACAGTCCACATTTAAAATAAATTATGTAAAACAAACGGAGATGTTATTTAAAGGTTATATTGTGAAACCCTAGATATCTCTTCTAACTATTTATTGACTTATTTTTGTCAGTTTATAGCGAGAACGTTAATCTTAGCGTTTTTGCCAAAACTACATATAACTTTGAATTATATTTTATAAAATAATTTAATGATTTAGCTTAAGCACAATAAAAAAAAATATAACATCTCCATTTTTCTTCACAAAATATTTTAAATAGGGAATACTGGACTTTGACTTCGTATGCTTCGTTAGAGATTGGGTACTGTTTCCTTGTTGAGAGACGGGTACCTCTTGTCTAATTCCCCTGATAAATTGTATCCAAAACTTCATGATGATACGTGGTGTGAAAGCTTAACACTTTCGCTGACACTGACCGCCTGTAGACGTAATTCTTTTGTTATTTATTTTATGTCTGGTTCAGTGTCAGCGAAAGTGTTAACAAATATAATCACATTCGCATACTGTAACATTTACTAGGATTATTTACGTTTAGAAAAACAATTCATACAGATTATTTAATAAACCCTTATAAAATCATCTTATTTACGATTGTTCAAATCACATTGCACCAGCAGAAGTATTCTGTAATATCATTTGTTTGATTAGCTCCGGATAACCGACGATAAAAAAGCCATAATGGCGACGACGTCGTCTAATTGATTTTATAATTCGAGGCAAATACAAAAAGATATCATTCCTATTCTTAGTATTCGACTACACCATAGATTTCAATTGGAAATAAACCTTATTCTTTATAGAATACAGATTAAAATTGAGACGTGAAAGAGGGACGATTAATTTGATATTTCAATACAGTGAGCCGTGTCATTTTTATTTTCATAGATTCGTATAATTTCATGGAAATAGATGGATCGGTATGGCGAGATCGTCATAAATTATCCTCAGAAAAGATGGATCAGAGAATAAAATACATAACATTAAATGATATTGTGTTTGATTACGAAAATAATTAGTTTAATTTAATTTATCTTATATTAATATTGGTTAGATCCGTGGCGCAGTGGTTAATAAGCCAGCCTGCGACACGAGGATTTCCAGGTTCGATCTCCGGTCAGGTCATGATGGAAAACGATATCTTTCAGATTGACCTAGGTCTTCGATGTTTATCTATTATTTAGTATCGCACAAGTTCACACTTATAGCGGGGCTAGGCCAATTGTGTGATATGTCCCCATATAGTTATTTCTATTTGCAAATATCTTTAATATTAATGGGTTTAATATTAATCTATAGCTTGTCATGTAGGTATCTATTCACAGACATAAATTATCGTTTAAATTAAATCAGCTAATACGATTTTATAACGTTTATTCCATTATTATAACACTTAACTGTAATACTACACATATTAGCGAAACAAAGTTCGCTGGGACAGCTAGTACCTATCTAATGTTATTACGATTAACCGATTTGGATACGGATTTTTTATTCGAAAGCAGGTTTTCTAGCAATGGTTCTTAGACATGTTTTATGAAAATCGGTCCAGCCGTTAACAAGATAGAAGGATTTCGTTTCAGAGGATGCTTATTTTATGTTACTTGTTTCCTAATTAACCAAAAAAGCATTTAACTTTCTGTGTATTATATTTATGGTAACTAATATCTAAAATACAACACGGTATGAGTAATTCGCAAAATTGGATACCTATTACGTTAATGATGACAAAGCTTTCTAAAATTACCGTATCCATTTCGTGGAAACGGAGTATTTATCACGCAGATAAAAACAGTACACTCGTATTAATGGCTCGAATAGGGATGTACAACGTATGATTTTAAGGGGAGGTTGACCGATCGGCTCAATTTGTCCGCGTTACATGTCGCTCCCTCATGTTGTAAATTAATGGGAGGGACAGAAGGATATTTCATTCACTACTTTATTTTTGACGTGAAAACGTCTTATAAATTGCACGCCGGCTGCACGCACTAAAAAGTGTAACGTTCCGTGTGCAAGCGAGAGCGCGGAACAAGCGATAGAGAGGCACGGTCGGCCTGAGTATACGGCTTGTGATGCATCAATCTCCCTTCCACTGTTATGACGTAAAATTATCGTCCATAAACCGACTTTACAGACAACAAATTTATTTGAATTGAAAACATCTTTAGTCGCGACACTGTTACCGTTATCGTGACCGTCACCTCTGTATATAAGAGGCCGAATTTTCACCTTTAGGATATACATAAGTCTAAACGCATATGCCCGGGTGCACCTAGTTGTACCCGGCTAAAACTAGGTGTATCCGCACTTCCCGTTTTAGCCGTAACATATATACAAGAATCGTTTGTTTAAGTATTAAGTTAATATAGTTTATGTAAGCGTATGTAAGGCAATAAATATGACTGAAATGTAAACTATGTTTCCACGCATATAACAAAAAGCTTTTGGTTCCTAACTCAACTGTAGCGCCAACTAGTGAGCATAAGCGGTAACCCTCATTAATCAAGCATTAGTCATAAATACAGACAAGACTCATATACTGTATGGGTGCAATGTAGATAAAAAAATATGTCCCTTGTAAGACATACAATAGCAACCCGTAAAATCTTCTTCATACCCATATGTCTTTATTTTTTTTTTTAATTTAATTGCATGCCTTCTCAACCTATATGAATTTGTACACCAGTAATGTAATTTACACATGCTTATGCAAATAAATACTCTTTATCTTTACCCGGAACACAGTACATATTCCTAGAGTGAGGAAAAAAATGTAGATGTCATATATAACTTAGTCAGATTTATAAGGTAATAAAGTGGTTGAAGAAATAAGAGCAGATATTTTCGAAGTGCAAATTCTGTGCTTTCACTATTCAGGGTTCATGTTAATTTTTTATTTGATCAAGATAGTTACCGGCAAATAGTTTCGTAATAAAGCCAATTTTTTGATAATACCATGCTTTTTGAACAGTGGGCTCTATTACCCGGCTAAATTACATGGTGAGCCGTGTCATTTCAGACGATTTGTTAGTCGTTTGATTCCAATTTATCTCGTTTTCCTGTTGAGCATGTTATTTATTTAAGTAACAAGCGACGTTTACCTTTTTGCAACAAAATTGATAGTCGTTAAGTTAATTGTCATGTGGTTTTTACGAACTTAGGTTATATTACTCAAGTCGACTTCTTTTTTATTTAAAAATCGATTATGTTTCTAGAGGTATATTTTTCTCTTAATATATAAAAAATAATGAGAAGGATCTCTAACAGAGTTCTACGGCTCATAGATGAGAGGATGAATGTAGACGTATGTAGGATGGATGTAGACGATGGATTTTAACCAATTATTTATTTGGTAATAAATATATCTGTTAAAATGTTTTGTCACTTACAACTTGACTAGTCTGATAAAAGTTTATTTAATTTTATTTATTTAATACAAGTACTAATGACCTCGGACATTTAAATTCCTCTTCTCCCTCCATGAGAACGTTAATCATATTTTCCACATCAGTACACCATTTTTTAGTCCAGCAGCGTTTGATCACGACAGCCCTTTTTACGTGTCTGTTAGAATAGTGATAATATACCACCATTCACTTTTTGTTTCAAATTATTGTGTATAAATTTGTGAAACTATTGATTAGTTAGAAAACTTGTCAACAAATTTTCAATATTAATTATAAAACGATAATTACACTGTCATCGTTTCGGTTCTGCGGTGTATTGTAATCTCAAATTGATAATCGATGGTGATACGGGCGTATTTATAGCTTTCAAAAGGGTGTGCTCGCCGGTGTAAAATATCTTACGCACAGCGCGAAAGATGGTCTGAGTATTTTTACATTTACTTCGCACATAACAATATGTGACGTTCCACGTGTAAAGGTACCTTATGGAGGTTGGCGCTTAAGACGTTGAGAAAAAACAATTCATACAGTTTTACTTAGCTTAAATAAACACATTGTCATAAGCGCCAACCTCCATAAGGTACCTTTACCCGTCACATATAAGTTTTAAGTTTAAGTAATTTCTCCCTCCTCCTCTATGTTTCGTAATCTAAATTGTGATCTAAAAGACACCTTCCTGTGTCTTAAAGGTCACAATCCATCGCTTACTCGGGTATCGAGCGAATCTGGTCGGATCAATGCATCATCATCATCATCATCATCAGGTCTTTTTTAGTCTCTACTACAGGAGCACGATCTTCTCTGCACTACTAGGGCCATACTTGCGACAAGTAATTTCTTACTAGTACAAGTAGTTTTCAAAATGAAATAAATCATTCAATAGAGTATTTTAATGATTTATTTTAATCTGAATAATAAATACTTACTAAGAAGTTAATACTTAGTGGATGTATGTGTGTAAGTACATCCTAGGTTAAAAATTACCCAGTTAAACTTCAACATTTTTTTTATATTTTTTTATATTCAAGCGTGCGCTCTCTCTATATATGTAACACGATAATACACCACACGATAAAGACGTTATAGTATTAATGTACTTTTGGTGTATGCTAAAGGTGTGTTGTACACCCTTAACCAAGCCGTATATACGCCTAAGAATGGTGGTACAATGGAACCTTAACGAGCACATTATCAATCTTCGCGTCAGACGTCAAGGTCACGTTAATGGGGATGATGGGGCTAATGTCTCTGGTGGAGCTGTCAAGTCAAGAAATATAGGGTGGTGTGACTGTACAAATTATACTACTAAGGTAATTTGGCAAAAACAGGACTAAATACGTACACCCCGACAAATGTTTGCAGAAGTCAAGAAGTATTTGTTAGCAACAAACATTTCAAAACAAAAAAAACTGCATTTCCGTAAATTATAGCTTATTTTACCCGCTAATAATGTAGCTTTTTATACTATAAAACTAAAAAATAAAATATTTTCTCCAAAAATCTTATAACAAAGACATGATCAGTGCATAACTTATTTATTACAATATATTATTAGAACTAATTAAAACTAGAAATAATTTTTAAATAACATTTTTACCAGCTTCATTTTAGATTTTATTTTATTACGATTTTGTGCGCAAGGTCTTACTTTATTTTTTTTCTTCAAAGCGACAGTGCATGGCTGCATCGACTGGCAGGGTCGCCATATTGCTTTGCTTTTCGTCTGTATAATTGGCCAACGACACCACTCTCAGATTTTCAAACTGCTTAAAAGTATCTGACATAGCCCACTATTTAATTTCGGCTAGCTCCGTGGTGCAGCGTCATTATGCCAGCAGGTCAAGATGGAAAATGATCTTTTTAAAATTGGCCTGGGTCTTGGATGTATGTATATGTATTTGTTATAATATATAGTATCGTTGAGTTAGTATCCCATAACACAAATCTCGAACTTACTTTAGGGCTAGCTCAATCTGTGTGATTTTTCCGTATATATATATATATATATATTTATTTATTTATAGCTTGACGCCATTTAGTGATGGCAGCCGGGATCAAAGCGTGCCAATGTGCAATAGCGTGCCTTCCGAAGCACGGAGATTGAATAATTTTTATGCCACTTGTGGTCATTCATCCCAGTGTCCACGCACGGGGTTGTTTTACATGCGTAATACATGGCTATGTATTAATAGAAGTGAAAATATGCATAAAAGTTCTTTCGGGGATTTTTTTTTTCAATATTTATTCTGCCTTCATTTATTTACTGAGTTAATAAAGTTATCCAGGTAAGTTGATCGACATTGACAAAACGAAACCCGTTATTAGCGTATCAAGCAATCATGTTACAAATGTGCCGGGGTCGATGCGACTGATAAACATCGAGTAACAAATTAACCCTGCAGCGGCCTATCGCGACATCTACGCACCATAACGACATTGATTAAACCGATACTGAAGCTACAGTTTACGTGGAAAGGGTTAATTTCAGAAAGTTCCTTATATTGCTATAGAAAAGCTACAAAATCAAGCCGTTGCCCTCAGGTTCAATCGAGTCGTGGAACCCAAGAGCATTTTTTAGCAATATTTTATTACTTTTTTTATGACTTCTACGGTAAGTTGAGAGAAAGAATTTAGATTTTTTTTACGATGAGTGGAAACCGTAAACTCATATATTTGTGTAGCAACATTGAAACTTAGAAGAATAAAAGCTCTTATCCTATGAATTAACATGAAAATAAACTTAATTTTTTATTGACTCAACTTATCGTATTTTACATGTTTTCGTGAAATTTCCTTTTTAATAAAGAGAAGTTTCATTCGCCATGATTTAAAATACAAAATTTTATGTGCTTTCTAAACTTACTTGACAGCTGATATTTTTTACCATTTTCTACTATTATTCTCAAAACTTCTTTAATGTTCAAATGGAACGAATGCCTGTTGATATCATTACCTACAGCAGAAAGGAATGACAACAGATAGTTATTTTAGAAATTAAACTTTATTTTTTGAAGAAAGAACTTGAATTTTATAAAGAAAAAAATTGTTACTTTATTGACCGAGCGAGCAAAGCGTCTCAGTTTCCACTGGCCCAAAATTCTTTTGTCCGTCTGTCTGTCTGTCTGTCTGTTCTCGCCTACAGGTCGCATTTCTCAACCGATTCTCATGAAATTTTGTGAGCAGGTTCGGTAATTATATAAAATTTTTTAGTCGTGCCAGATTTTCGAAATTTTAAAAAATGGCGCATATATGGGTGTCCGAAACTAAAAAAAACTCATAGCACAGCTAGTTGGAAAAAAATCAAAAATCTAATGACACTTTTTTGTTATTCTCATTAAGACGCAACTTTTTTGTCTGAACAACTTTTTATACGATAAACTTGAACGTGTTTATAGTCGGCAATTTGCCCAAAAGTTGTCTGAAATCGATTTTCTGTATATTTATGAAAGAAGTTGAAGTACGTGAAGTAGGAGAGGGAGTGAAATTGAACAACTTTCCCTTAGGAACAAAAATCAAAATATGAAAAATATTTTTTGGCTTAAAGCATGATACTGCGTATTACTTTTATAATTGAAAACACTGAATAAACTTAGAATCCTGAAATAAAAATAAAATATAAATAAAAAAGATTCACATGCTATCCTGTGACTTGAACCCAGGGCTTATAGATGCCGGCCACTTCTTAACGTAAAGTTCGCATGTTTATCTGCCATAATAGTTGAAAATTAGCGTCCTATTAACATTTTTACCAATTGGTAACATAACAACTATGAAACCGGGTACTTAAACTTTGCCTCCCATTCAGCCATGCCAAGTTCGCTATTCCGATATTTCCGATCTTGAAGAGGATCACTCCAACTTAGTTAATGTGTACAAAAGCATACTAAACATGGTGCTCAAGGGCCGTGTTTCCATACAAGAGTAGTCCCCTTATTCCTCGCCGGATAGTACCAATAGAGTAATGATTTTTTACTAAAAAAATCCTTGTTAAAAATTTTTCTTAGTTGAATTATTTAAAGAGATGTCTTCCTTCTTACCTTCAAAAACATAAAAAATATTTTTTTGTGTTCAAACATCAAGAAAACAAATTTGGGCAATTAAGTTTATAAGAAAAAGAAACGCAGAAACACAGCCATAGCTTATTTTAATATTTTTAATGTAAAAAGAAATTAAATCGGTTAAGTTTTGGAAAAGAAATCAGAGGACTACGAAGCGTTAATTTTGTGTACTTTTTATAGGTATTTTCCGGTCGAGCTGCAGTTATCTGTATCGGGGTTTGTTTGGGCACGCGGCGCAACAGCAATAGATATTATAAATATCTATTTTTCAATTCTCTCGAACTTAGTGTTTCCTCTTAAAAAAAGGGACTGGTCGGGTCTTCTGGTAAGGGAATGTAGGTTTAAATTTCCGTTTCCTCTGGTACCTAATTAAGAGCAGCGGGGATTGGGAAATAGTAACTGAAGGAAATCATCCTTTAGTCAATTAGCATATCAGTAACAGATATATTTTAGAGCACTGAAGGGCAAATGTGGATATTGATTGTAAGGGCTCGCGAGGTCTACTGTTTTCGCAGAACCACTAGTCCATAAATGGATATATTATACACTAGCGGCCCGTCCCGGCTTCGCACGGAAAGATATAGGTGATATTTATATAGCCTATGTTCATCAGGGATAATGTAGGATTGTAATGAAGAAAGAATTTTTAGAATCGGTCTAGTAGTTTCAGAGCCTTTTCGATGCAAACTTGACAATGAAATCTTTCCTCTTTATAAATATTAATAAAGATAGATTTATGTCAACCTATGTCTTATGCTCCAAAACTGCTAGTTATTCAGTCAAAAAAGAAAAAGAAAACACTAACTGCAATCTATTTTGACACATTCGTGTTTTGGGTGAGAAAGACACAAACCAAATCATTAGTGTATATAACAAATGTGAAAGGGTATCGTCTTTCAGGCGGTAATGCTCAGATCGCGTGAAATTGAACAATATCTAGCGCCGATTGACTGCGCTCCACGGAAATGAATAGATTTCATTTTAGTGTCATTTGTAGAGCTAATGGCGCCAGCGAGTAATGTGCGCGCGAGGGTTAAACTGGTTTACTGATTTGTTGACAGCTTGCTTAACAGGAATAAGCGTGTATAATTCATTGTTTTGTTTGTAAGATTTCGGATGATGGAACAAAATCTACCGTTTCGTTCTTTCATTTAAGTGTCATTTGTAGAGCAATGGCGTCAATGTGTGATACACCCGTAAGGTGTTTTTTTTATTAACCTATATCGTCCCACTGCTGGGCAAAGGTATCTCCCATCTTTTTCCACTTATTCTGTCTATACATTAGATGAGAGTTGTGGACCATAACCCACCGCGCTGGTCCAGTGCGGGCTGGTGGGTGTTTACGCCATAACCTCGTTTGTTAGTTAGCAGGGTGTACCACGTGCAGGTGACAACCCCTTACGGGGAGTAAGGGTTTTGCCTACTGCCATCTTGCCATCCTACCATCCTGCCAGTAAGGCCGTAAGGGTTATACAGGTTTACTTGTTGACAGCTTGTTTTACAGGCTAAGTATTATCATTAGTAATAAATTAATAACAGCCTTCTTCTTAGGTAAAGAAATGCTCTTTAACCCTAACTTATTACAAACAAAACAAACATTTTAAATTATAAGTCGGAGGAAAAACGATATTTTTTTCGGAAATCTCATACTTTTGTTTGCATTTTCAGTATTGGTAAAGTTTTTCAGCAAATAGTTGTTCATATTTAAGGGCTGAGTGGCCGCATTGTGGAACGACCAGGATTTACTTAACATATTGTTAAGAAAATAAGTCAAATTGGATATCGTACAATCTATGATAACAACCACTATGTATTGTATTTTATTAAATAAAATATAACTGTGCAGTACACACGTATTCATCATAAATTCACCGAGAATATTTATTCCACCGACGGTACTTCAAACTCTTTGAAACAAAAATAGAGAATTTATAATAAACGCTTCGAATAAAAACTTATTTTCCTTTAAACCCCACAAATTATTTCTCTTACATTTATATTTCACCTTCATAACTTGCAGTAGGGAAATAAAACGCCGTAGTGAATTAGTATTGGTACCACCATGCCCCAATAAAACGTAGCTCAATTACGTCACAATGTCTTTCCCCAAAAAACAGCGGTAATAAATAATACCGTATGTCGTTTCTCAGCACGTATGAAATTTATATCACGAGACCGTGGGGCGATTTATTTGTAATAGACCAGCGGGTGAAATCCTTGGCTTTTCGATATTTCCACGATTTAAGATTTATTTAGTTTCTTAGATAATACTTGCTATATCAGAAGATTTTTTTTTTATCTCTTTCTTCCCCTTCAGTGTGTTAGTCGATCTATATATATTAAAAGACAATTCCATCTCTATCATCGGGTCTTTTTTAGTCTCCACTACAGGTGCGCGACTCTCTCTGTACTACTAGAGCCATACGTGGCCAGAGCAGTTACAGGATTTGGCCTATACTGTCCACAGAAAGACTTGGAGTGGTCCTATTCTACTCTTCCGGATACCACACGGCTGTCCATCTCTATGCTTTGATCTAAATATCATTATAAAAGAGACATGAAAAATAGACAGCAAAATTTGAAATGGCGCATTATTATTAAACCGCATAGTCTGGCACCGAAACAGGTGATTATAGGAACTAGATTATCGGAATCTGGTACACAAAAGCAGAGAATATTATGACAGAAAAAAGAATACAACTTAATTACTTCAAGTTGAGGGTATATGAGATTTACGAGAAAAATTTGGAATTCCAAGCGTCTATTCATTTAAACGAGTCATTTTAAATTCAAACCAATTTGCTATCGATCCCAATAATTCAACAACAGATTTCCAGCCAGCCAGTGCTAAAAGCAATAACTGAAGCAAATAAAAAGTTAAAACAAGAAAATATAAATTAGCCGGGCCCCAGTCCGTATTTCACATGACGAAGGCGCCATGCGCACACGATTTGTGACTTAATCACTTTATTGGCAGCGGGGGAGGCTTATCGGAAAGAAATGGCGACCTCTGATCTAGGAAGTTACAACCAAGTGGAGGTAACATCCATATAGTTTTTTGTGCTTTGCTGATCTGCTTACACTCAAAATCTTTTAATTTCTTTTCATACATAGATGATAGTAACAAACAAAATTGAAATAGTAATGGTCAAAAAATTTGGACAACAAAAGTCATTCAACACATGTGTTGAATGACTGACTGTGCGTCAAAAATGAGATATGTATTGGTATAAAATTGCAAGTAAACTATAATTTTATTATGGTAATATTCTATTTTTTCCATAGATTATTGTGCTTATTTAAATTAATAGAAGTTACTAACTATCCCGGCGAACTTCATATCGCTATTTTTTTTGTCATAAATACTTCTTGTTTTAATATCTAACAAATCAAAGATTGTTATAAAATCGGTTCAACCATTCTTAAGCTATATGTGTTTGAACAAACCTGACTTTGTTTTATACACGGTGAAATTTTGATCGTTCTGGACCCTTATAGGGATGATTCAGCCCATTGATATGAACAATTTTTCCTATGGGACCAAAGCTAGGAACTCAACAATTTTTTTGACGTTCCCATACAAATTGACCAGGCTGCCGAATTTTTTTGTATGGAACTGCCCATTTTTTTTTTTAAGTTCCCAGCATTGGTCTCATAGGAAAGGTTGTTCATATCGACGGGCTGAATCACCGCTTTAAGGGTCCAGAACGATCAAAAATTTCACCGTGTATATTAAGACTAATAAAATTGTCTTTGTGCAAAAAAGTAATTTCACATTTTATTCTTCTTTATTTTTGTCCTCATTATTAATTATTTAAGCTAAATTTTAAGGGAAGAGAAAAATGGTCTCAACAGTATTTTTCAAGTGGTTAACTCCACTTGGCCCTAAGCTCCTTACCCCTGATATACGAGTAAACAAGCTTGCACTTTTCCAAGCTACTTTTGGCGGTCACACAAGCCATAAAGTCGTCGCCCAAGTTTGGATTGCGCTTGTGGGGACGCCAAGCTAGTTGTTTTCCAGTTTTTACTGGATTCAACCGGTAATGTCCCTATTTACCTTGTCAGAGTCCTCTTCGCCGTCGCGTGCATCTGAAAAAGGAAGAGTAGCGTTAGTTTTGTTTGTGGTATGTTACGGAAATAACAAGTACTGCTTGGATTTAGGAGAACGCGTCTATAATTTTGTTTGATTTAAAATTCCGGCTGATTGTACTATAATAAGTGTAATAAGTATCTAATTAAATGATTTAGAAGAGGTGTAAACCTCATGATGTTCGTGTTTAAAATACTGTCGACAAGGTTAACATACTTGAAACGTTATCTAACTAGTTAATAACTACTAGCGGCCCGCTCGGCTTCGCACGGGTAGAAATAGGCATTTAATTCTATAGCCTATGTTCATCAATGATTATTCGTAGGATAGTAGCATTCTAATAGTAGAAGAATTGTTCAAATCGGTCCAGTAGTTTCGAAGCCTATTCAAACAAACAAATAATCAAATCTTTCCTTTGTATTAATTATTAGTGTAGATGTACATAGATACCTAAACACATAATACTAAAAAGCCGGAACTTTTTCCAGATATCAACAAACCGAGATTCGTGAAAACGACGCATTTCAAGACTCGTACAAGACCCCGGTTTCGCACGGGTGCAATGTACATGTATACCTTAAATTAAATTAAATCACACTTATCTATTAAAAAAACCGCATTACAATGCATTGCGTAGTTTTAAAGATCTAAACACACGGACAGACAGCGGGAAGCGCCTTATTTTATACTATGTAGTGAGTCGCTTCAATTTTTAAGAGGTCTATCGCTACATTTATGGGAAGTAATGTAGTATTTTAAAGCAAATGGAAAACTTAATCCAGCCCTTCGAGAAATAAATTTCAACGTAGACGTTCCCTCATTAATAATTATTACGTCGAAGTCCAACTGGCAAATATTTATTTTTCCACCGCTTAAATATTAATAATAACAAGAAAGGGGTACATAAGGCGTTGAATATACAAGCCTCGCCGGGCAGTGATTAGCCACAGTGCACACTAGCGAGCGTACTCACTGACCAACTAGCCAAATAGACATGCAAAAAAATGAAAAAAAATAACTTGGTACATACATACATACTTTGGTGTCCAGAGTCTACGGGTTACTACTTTATATCAATCCCTCCAATAGGCTAGTTTCCTAAAAAAATATAATTAGTCCGTCAGTTAGATATTCAAAAAATATTGGACACTTATTTTTTCTTTTGTCGATTAAACAAAAATGATTAAGATGATGAAGCCCTTTCAAGTTCCGTGTGACGTTATAGTTTGCTACAATTTTTAGCAAACTTTGACGTCACGAGCCCCCACTCCTGAACAATTACGCGCTTTATCTTTATTATTTATTGTTTATTTGACAAAAGAAAAATACGTGTCCAATATTTTTTGATTTTCTAACTGACGGACTAATTGTTATATTATTATTACGACCCAGGAAACTAGCCTATTGAAATGATGGTTAAATTATTTCACTAATCTAAAACCAATGTTCGTCACAGCCACGCGCGAGAAGAAGAATTAAGTAATTGTTAATAAAATATAATTTTTAAAATTTACAATAATTTAATTTAATAAGAGGTAGAATATTCTACAGAACAAACACAATACCTTTTTTGTATTTGTTCTGTTGCATACTGTAAGAGGGACGGTAAATACTTATACTTATTATTACGCGTATATTTATATATAGTTATCCTAGGCGTTATATAAACAGTTATAAAAGAATAGGCTAGTTTTCTTAAAAAAAATAGAATGACTCCGTCAGTATCAGTAAGAATTATGGCCAGAAAATTAGCCTATTTTTAGCCGACTTCAAAAAAAGAAGGACGTTATCAATTCGGTAGTATGTATTTTTAATGTTTGTTACCTCAGAACTCCGTCATTTATGAACCGATTTAAAAAAATATTTTTTTGTTTAAATGTATATGCTTTCACGTTGGTTTCATTTAAATTTTATTACAATCGATTTAGTATTTTGATTAGAGTAATGTGAAAGATTATATAATAAACATTAGTGTGCCTCTAATCAATCAATTGATTATCAAAATTTTCCATAGTCAGATCTTATCCAAAGATCGTATATGACGATGATCGAAAGTCAGTTGTCTAATTTGTCTAATGGTTGTTTTGCACAATTCGTGCGACGTTCTTCATGCCTGTGCGTACCGTACATGCGTTATCTATTCCAGTCTACGCCTGTGCACCCACCGGACCTAAATATGTTTGTATTTCGGCTTCGCCGGTACACACCAATATCGGATCCCTCCTGAGGATCAGCCATTACGCAGCCTCTTACGGCGGACGGTTTAATTAAAAACTTCTTGCATTAGCATGTGTCCGTCCAATCATGATACTAATCCCCTCAAAATATTATTTAATTTCGAACCGGATTTAGAATTTCCATGGAAATGCTAATTATTTGTATACCTATTATGATAGAATTTATTTTGCAACCTTCACAGAAATGGGGAATTAGATATTCCCTTTTCCTTTAGGTAGAAAATGCCTCACATCAACACATTTTTCGATTGTATCCAAAGTTGTTAATACTTTGGGACCCGACGTATGCATTCCGTCTTTTTTGGCACTGATTTATTTATTTATCGTAATATTATATTAAAATCGCTGAAAAAACTTAATATTATTGTGCTTTAAATAGTCCACAGCTGTTTCTCTCAGCTCTTTGAGGTTCTGTAGTGTGCCACTGAATTTGGTATTGGGGCACTCCATAACCACATGATGGACGGTTTTTTCTGGGCACCCACATGTGCAAGCCACTGAACGCACCAGCCCCATTCATGCCTGTGATATGCCGTAAAATAAACTAAATAAATATGTAATAAATGTAAAAAAAAACTATGAATCATATAATTCAATTGTGACTTACAAAGACATTTGTTGCAGCTTGGACAGTCAGCAATTTGATTTATAAAGGTATTATAGTACAATTATATTATAGTGTTAGCACAGTAACATTTGTAAAGTAGATACAGGAAGCTATTGGCACATCTTCTTCTTTACTTCATTTCCCACTATTACCTGGAACTGGCACAGGAGCCCAGTTTCTTTTATTTCAGTCTTTCGTTGGTCATATTCTCTGTAACAAACTTCCTATCCATGGCCTCTCTTACGCATTCATCCACCTTTTCACATAAGACATTTTTTCTTTGCTCCAATACAAACTTAATAAGCTATTGCACGCTGAACTGCCTAAAGACAGTGGCTCAGAGATCCGTATCTCTAATACTGGAAAAGTCTTGTACTACACATAATGTCTGCAACGATTATGTATGCAAGCCAATATGATTATTATTATCGACTGTTATTAATGCATCGCAAGTAGGTCAGGGCGGGTGCTCCTAAACAAACAGTAGATCAAGTGGAGTCTTGTAATAAACAAGCACAGGTGGAGGGTACCCGCCTCAACCGCTGTCCGGAGCAACTTGGAAAGTATTCGTAAGCGTTCAAACATACCCGCTCGTTATGCATGCCTGGCTGGGTTTAATCACGGCACGGAACCCCGCCCCGGGCCCAGTAATGTTTTCACTATGTATTTTTTAAGTACCGGTAACTTGCGCCGGCATTCGGAGCCCGCGACGCGCTCTCGCTGTTCTTATTACCGTACCCTCGTTGTATACTAAAATACTTCATTTGTACAACGTTAATTGGAAATTTCATGCCTCCTTGTTTTTTATTTGCTTTATTTTAATGTTGATAAGCAACATTGGCCGCTGAGACTTCCTTGCTGGTTTGAATATTCTCCCCCGCAAAGTGTATACGATGGGTGTTCTCTAGGAATAGGCTAGCAAGTTCTCATTATTTATATTCCTTGTATCCAATAGTATTCTATGTCAGCCGTTTCACAAAAGAGAGTTTCTGATTCTTGGCTCTTACTACCTTGCAAAACGCCTAGATAAGACATTGTATCAAAATATACAAGGCAATTGTTCACCGTGTGCTCTCTCGATCGGCACACATGTCAAAGTTGGTGTATCGAGTCGAAGGTCCTCAGACATCTATTAGCAGTGTTGTATCCATCGGGCGCCCACATCCGAATCTTGGTGCCTATTATGTGACGTGTCCAATATTGACACAGTGTCCCGCCAATTGTCTGCAGTTGACAAAGATCCCTCGTCAGTTGAATTTGGGTTTCTGTACATTGCTTTGATATGGCATAATAACGTCTATCGAACAATAATGCGTTGTACTCAAGTCGACCTATTTTACGGTCATATTTCGCGTCGGATCGAGCGAGATAAGTCTCAAAAAGGTTATTAATCACGGCGCGAGCTAACGCCCGATTTTGTTTGACTTGGTGAAAGTTGTGCAGAGTCTTATTTATTTTTTATCAATTTCACCCGAGCGAGCCTTAAAAGCGTCGCCCCGTTTTATTATAGGGACGTGAATTAGCAAAAAGAGAATGGATTTTGGCTGTGATTATGTCAAAAATAATTAATTATTATCGATTCAGTGCGGGAAGGGGACCGGATTGATGGGAGGCACAGAGCGTGGATCCGCTCTTTAAAATTGGAAAGCTAATTACTCGGTCGCGAAGGAGCGCCCGCGGCGGGGACAGCCAAAGATTAGACGAATTCGATTTGTGTTCACAACGCGCGGATTAAGAAATAGAATTTGGTTATAAGTGCATTATTTTCGCTGCTTTATATTGGCGAGGGTTAGCTCGTTAAATCCGGCGACTACACTTCTCGAGCAAGTTTACAATGTATGCGGGCTAGAGGCGGGCACGTGTGAGGGGCTCACCGCTCCACGGAATTTCTTCATTCATTAAGCCGCGCGCTCCGTGATCGGCCTGCCGAAGCAGTCGCCACAATGTAGCGATGAGCCAAACTTTAATTTAGGCCAGTACCTGCGACCACTCGGCCCATTCATAATGAATCGCTCCCTCTGTTTAGTTTCGCAGGAATTTAGTGTGTGACTGACATTTTCTATTCGTGAAACGTCCGACGCGACCGAAGATGGACCGTTAGCGATGAGAGTGGCTTTTGTACCGTCAATAAATCACTTGAAAGTTAAAGCGTTGAAGAAAAATCACAGTCATCGGCCTCTTTTTAAATTAACGCCATTAGCTTCAAGATTTCCTCTTCGGAATAGAGTGCAAAAATTACCTCTCTTCGTTTGAGCGGACCGAGTAATTAGTAACGCTCGAGTTTTATTTGTTGACGTTCATTATTCGTTGATTTTGGCTTGGTGGGGGAGTGGGACGGATGATGTCTTAGTATGGGGTGTGAAAGGGAGGTGAATGTTCAATCGTGAATCTGCACCTGCCGCACGAATTTGCAATTTAAATTCTGAACGAATATTTTGAGAGGAGCTCCTTAACACGACATCTGCTTAAATTGTCGACGATAGAGTGACTGCTGCGGTGGAACTCTTTGTGATTGCGACTTAATTGAAATAAAACAAAACCCTTTTATGATTCGAGAGCCATTCGGAAACGGGACTGATCTGCTGGTATTTTCGGCTGACATTGTTTTAATTTCATTGGAATAAGGAAAATACATTGAAGTCACAATATTGGTCTTAATTACTTATTTTACTTTAGTTACTCTTAAGGCAAATATATTTAGTTTTTTCTAATTATAGACATCACATTCGTACAAGACATCAAGTTACTTTAAATATGTTAGGTTTCTTTAATAACCAATCCCAATTATTACCTTAAGTGTTTCGCAATTAGTATAAAAAACTGTATACTACATTAAATTCTATCTAATTATAATAAATATTTATTAAACATAAACATAATACAATTTATCAAAGATCAGCCGTGAAAATTACGACATTTTCAGAAAATGAACAAAAGTTTATAAATGAAATGTAGTAAAAACTATAAAACCTTTAAAAAAATAGCTTTCTCAATTGAAAGTCTAATACTATTTTATCGTATATTTGTCTTTCATGTACTGATAACATAACAACGCTAGCAAATTAGGGTTTCCCCAAAAATATCACCAAAAACAAAAAGGGTTGCCATTTGCCACTTATTAAGTAAATTGATTGATACGTCCGTTATAGGATGACGTATTGGTTGTTTCGGACACCACGAGTACAAAATAGGAAGGAAAAGATCTACAACAGGTAAATATAAAGTAGCACCAAGATAAGTTGGTTTATACAAAAGGCGACCGGCCGTAAAAATGAATAAAATAAAAAAATATATATATGGACAATTCACTCAGATTGAGCTAGCTCCAAAGTAAGTTATAGATTATATATAGGCATATGATTTGTACAATAAAAATACTGGAGAAAAATCAAGTATTTTAAATTACTATACAAAGCCCTTCAATATAAAATATCATACAATGCCCTTCAGGCAAGTAGGCGACCAATACTGTTGAAAAGGGTTTCTTTCGGCGTCTTCTTCTCTGCAGAAGACGGTTCCGAAACGCTAGTAGTATGTAGCTTTTGAACAATCCTTATCCTTACTAATATTATAAATGCGAAAGTGAGTTTGTTTGTTACGCTTTCACACCGTAACTACTGAACCGATCATGATGAAATTTTGCATACAAGTTCTCTGGAGTAGGGAGAAGGACATAGGCTACCTTTTATCCCGGGAAAAAGTACTATTCCCGAGGGATCGACATTAACGCGGGCGGAGCCGCGGGCGAAAGCTAGTAATTAATAATTTGAATATAATATACCTAATAAGTATTATTTAAAATGTGAATTGACGTGAAAAAGTTCCTGAAAAGGCATATTTTCTGAATAAATCTTTGAATCTTTGAATTACTAAAATAACAATAATACAGGTACACAGCATCAATGGCGCACCAAATCGATTGTAGATAGCAAAAGTATATTTCTAAGATAACCCGAATACTATCTTAGTTACTTATCTCGGTCTCCGTATTTTGTACTCCAGACTAATAGGTGTTAGTGGGTGAATAAAAACGCGGGCGGAGCCGCGGGTCATTAATAACTATCCCTACTTCATTAACAATCAATCATATGTGGCCCTTGGCCCCGACAGGCGTTGAGGTTTTTTCATAGTGATTAATATTTTCGGGATGGGATTAAGAAAATATTAATCAAAAGATACGATAGTGAAGTTTTCAGGGATGTAATATTATGGTCAAAAAGAGACCTCTATATTTAAAATTGTACAAATAAGTCAAAACATATCATCATCATCATCAGGTCTTTTTAGTCTCCACTACAGGAGCACGACCCTCTCTGTACTGCTAGAGCATTACTTGTCAAAACATATACCGGATATAAATTGCTCTTTAAGGGGTGTTTCTTTAAAAGAGTGACTTATCAATCAATATGCACAACCTTTTCATCATCATCATCATCGCAGCCACGAGAAGTCCACTGCTGGTAAATTATTTCTATAGAACTAATTTTAGAAACAGAAAATATATTTAACCTTTCTATACAATTTTCCAAGCTGGGTGATTACTTATTTATGGGTATATCGACATTTGCCCTTAACTTTCAGTATGTTTAAGAAAAACAGTAATGTATCTCCATAGACGATGACTTTCTGAACTAAAAACCAGTTCAGTAAAGTCCTCGTCTACTTTCTAAAATTCTACGAATTATTATATAGATCAAAATGATGTAATAAAAAGTCAACTAAAATATAAAATAAATAAAATACATTTATTTCAGATAAACATCCATATCTTTGTTAGTACAAAAAAAACTTATAAACTATGTTAGTATCATTATGTAGGTATATGGCATTAAACATTTTTTTTAATTTAGATAATAGCCACCCTGCCCACTGGGGCCTCCTGACACCGCCACATGGGTTAGCACCCAGTGCCTCCATATGCAGCAGTCTGGCTTCTCCCTTATGACCATCAGGATACTGTTGGTGCTCTCCCGGACTCTGCGTATAAACCGCCCACGCAATACAGCAAAGAAATCGGTTGTATGTGCGTCCGCGAACATGGCAGACGCACTGCAAAATCGAGGAAGTCCCAACAATACCCTGAAAGCATTATTATTTATATTGTACTCGGAGTATATCCTACACAATAAAAATTGTAACGTTAAATATCGGAACATTCGTAGCAAATACGCTACGAGAATGTTGTAGAGCTTGCGCTACGAAATGTAGCAAGCTACGCTTCGTCATAGAGTCATGTAGATGTTATGCCACACGATTAGATCGTATAAAGTTTGTATACATTATTGATGTCACAATATACCTAAAATTTTTATTTGAAAAATTTAATTATCCTAACTAATATTATAAATGCGAAAGTGAGTTTGTTTGTTTGTTTGTTACGCTTTCACGCCGTAACTACTGAACAGATCATCATGAAATTTTGCATACAAGTTCTCTGGAGTACGGAGAAGGACATAGGCTACCTTTTATTTCGGAAAAAAGTACTATTCCCGGGGGATCGACATTGACGCGGGCGGAGCCGCGGGCGAAAGCTAGTCTCATATATTTAATGGCGTAAAAAATACGAAGCAAAAGGCAATTCCTAAAACGAAACCCAAGGATATAAATAACACCTACCACGGTGCTGATATAAAAACACTTTCGCTTTAGTTCACGTCATATTTATACCATAAGCAATCACTTATAAGAAAGAAACTGCGACGCAAGGAGTTAATAATCTCATTAATTTGTTCTTGTTACCCGCGGCGAGTGGTCCCGACGTTCTTTGTAATTAATGGGAACACCTCATCTATTAAATTAGTCGAACGCCCGTATACACACGTGTGAAACAAACCCCCAGTATATCTTGAACTCGCACCGCGCATAAAAGAACAATAAGTTTCTTCGTTAATTTCTTTTTAGTGATAAAATTTTATTATAAATATTGAAGTCATTCTGTTCAGTGTTTTCTTAGACAAATGTAATGGACTTATTAGATTTATCTCGTTTAATTTAGAAGTAACTATGGCCACGTCCAGACTTCATCATCAGAATATCATTAACTCTATTATATTTTATTGTCATCTGATGTACATAATGCAATATTTTGGGTCAATCGAACATCACAGAGTGCAGTAAGTCCTAAACCAGCCTCTAATATTTGAAGCACTTAGACAAACTAAGACAGTCTTATTATAAAACGCGGACTAACTTTAGTACCTGGTTTAAACCTTTATTCATCCAAAACAAATTGACAGTGACAGTTGACCAAAAGTCAAATTGATAAGTGTCGTCTTATTTTGGACGGATAATGATTTAAACCAGGTACTAAAGTTAGTCCGCGTTTTACAATAAGACGGAATGGGTTTTAATTAACCACTTTCATTGAAAAACGGTCGCGTTACTGAGACGCCATTGACAACTAAAGTTATTACAATTTGTACTAGCCTGGCGTCGGGGGTCGTAGGAAGTCCAATGCTGGACAAGAGCCTCTCTCACGGTTTGTTCCATGGGAGGATATTGACATACTCACCACCCTTGGCAGGTGGGTTGGTGAACGCAATTTCTTTAGCTTTTTGTGCTTTCGACTCTGCTGCCCATCGAAATCATTTTAAAGTTGGGGAACGATAGAAATTGGTATGATTTGGGAAGGAAATGAAGGTAATAGGATTGCTTTTCCCGAGCAAGTAGCAGCTCGGAAGGCTGGGCGCGCGTGCCTGATGCCATACCTGGAACCACGGTAGTAGCAGTTGAGAATGACGCCCCTGACCCTTTTATCTGGCGAAATAAAACAAATCAATATGTCAACATATTTAATCAAAATCTCAAATATGTTATCATTTCTTGTCAAAATAAATTCAGGTTTACAGGAATTTAAACTAAAATTCCATATGGCGAAACGTCACACCTCAGGCAGAGGTCAACTAATATTGGATGCGTGTCATATAGACTTAACACAATAAATAAATTGCCCATGAAGAAAATGTTATAAGAAAATTAATTTATCAAAAGCGGGACGTGAGTTTCGACGTGTTGTGTGATTGATTTGGAAGAAAATAGGGGTAAATGGGGTTAATTAGTTTGAGAACAAAGGCCGCGGGTAAATGAAAAAAGTTTTAGTGTTTCGGGGCTCATGTATTGTGATGTAATAATGTATAAAATATTATACCTATTCGTAGCTGAGAAGCAGGTCGTACGAAATGTAATTTTTACACACATACATACATAGTATCACGTCTTTATCCCTTACGGGATAGACCTAAAGCCATAAGACCGAAAGGCCATGTTTAGTATGTCGATGGGCTTAAATATAAAATACGGAATCAAGATAGTGGTGAGTAGCTAGCCGCACCACCTATTTTCATGATTCCTTAGATTTGCGCCCATTGCATGCGAAGAGAAGCAGCTGGTACATTCTACGTTTTTTCTTTTCTCCCAGACCAGCATGGAAGAGTAATGTAATTTTTGACTATAATAAAGAGCATAGAATTTTTACAAAACAAAAACAGTGGGGCATTTTAATTGCAATTCTACTTAACAATGTAGGCGGTTTGAACACATTACACACATAAAGTTGTGTAATTGAATACTAAATAGAAATAATATTTTTATTGTTGTTCACCAAGGCCAACATTTTATATCGGCCTTTTACACATTTTTATTGGTAAGTACTTTATAAGGCTCGTTAAAAGAGTACCAACAATAACAGACTATGGATCACTTTTTTAATCCAAGAGAATTTTAAAGTCTTTAATTTATTATCAATCAATTTGCTATCAATCAATTTTTACTCTCAGAAACATTAAAGCTCATAAGCACCTATATCCATTGTCCAAATCATGGGAGTCTGCAAACTACGCTTTGATCAATTAAATTTTACTACGGGTTTAATTAAAGGGCCTAAGTGAAAGATTTATTGAGGTTTATCCTCATAACCGGGCTTAAGGCATTCCTCAATAGAGCTCGGATAACGTCTATGGTACAAGATACTATGCGTTCAAGATCCGCTCAAGTGGGGTCGCCTTGTTGTTATTGCCTCTATACGCCTGATAAATGCACAGCTTTGTAACTTATACATGCATATTTACCTATTATGTTATACGTCCTTTTTGATATTGCGTTGGTTTCTTGAAAATGATTTATGATACTTAATATTTTATGGTGTTAAACTATGTGTGTACTTGTGGTTTTTAATACATGACAAAAAAAGAAACTTGAAATAATTGCGTTTTGTCTGTCAATTCAAGTTGGGAGTTCCGTAAGCCGTTAAGAAGTACTATTTTTGAAAGTGTAACACTCGTCTTGGAGCGATTATTGTATAGAAAAATTGCTCGTTTACGAACGGCGTCATTTCAAAAATAGCACTGCAGCACTCAATATGCAATTTTTTTTATGATTAGCTATTTAGGTCTCCCTGCTGGGTAAAAGCCTTTCCTTCTGTTTTCCACTTAGTTCTATCAATCGTTATGCTAATAACGATGACAATATAAATATGAATTAGTTAACAACATTATTTTTAATATACAGCTTGTAAATATACCCTCGACGTTCCCTCAAAGTGGTGACTCAGATCATCATTATGAACAACTTTTCCTATGGGACCAATGCTGGGAACTCAAAAAAAAATCGGCATTTCCAGACAAAATAGTTCTGCCGCCCGACCGGTTTGTAGGGACTGTCGATTTTTTTTGAGGTCCCAGCATTGTTGCCATAGGAAAAGTTGTTCATATTGATGGGCTGAGTCACCCCATATAGGGAACGTCGAGGGTCAATTTACACACTGTATGCTGTAAATAGTAAATTGACTGTTAACACATGTATGATCGTGTAATAAGAATACAGTTTTCGCAAACGGCCGACCCAACCCTTCTAAAGTAGTTTATTGCCATTGAAATTAATCTCTGAGTAAGCACCAGTGCAAATGTTACGGGTCCACTAAACACGGACTAATCTCACGCGTTATGAGCAAGGTTCGGACATCGTGTCTTATTATGAGCAAGGTTTGGACCTTGATTCGTTATAAACAGTCGCTATCACTTTCATTAATTTTGGGATGTCTGCTTATGACCTGCGATTCTTCATATTAATTTGGATTCAAAATTTTGGATATATCGAGTGATTTTGTGTATTTTTTATGTTAGTATTATTTGATATTGTAATGAATCCCGGGTTAAAAACCTTAACGAATGGTCTACCAAACATGGGCTGATTTCTCCCGTATGAGTGAGCATCGGCCGTTCTGTTGGAGCAACCATAGTGGTAGAGCCACGCTAACGGAAAAATACATTTCTGTTCGTCCGAAGAAGTACCACACTCTCACAGAAAATCAACGTTTGAGTAGAAGTTTTACCACTACTATGCTTCGTTTGGCGAGTGAGAGAGCCGTAAACTTACCTTCCTCCCCCCCCTTTTCCTCCCCCAACTTTATTAAACGCCGGCAATGCTCCTGTCACACTCTGGTGTTGCAGTGGTGATCACTTTCCGTCAGGTGACAGTTTGCTCATTTGCCGTCCCTTGTCATAATAAAAGCAAGGTTGGGACTTGTTTTGAGCGAGGTTTATGCGAGGTACATGGTGTTCATAACTTCTGATTATTTTTTTTAATGTTTACCCATGAGCGGGCTACTCGCTCTTGTAGCATCTAGGACACTGTTGGACGATAAAACTTCAACAGAAACATGGTCTGAAAGATGGATCAGCTCTGAATAGGTAACAAAAACCTGATCCCAATCTGTCAGTGTCACGTTTTCACCTTCTGCGAAAATATTGGACTCAGATAAATAGTGCCGGGTTCTGCAAGGAGGATGTGCTAAAGTAATTTTTAGGTGAAAATTTGCAACAGACCCCAGTTACTTCTGTGGTGAGGTCCAGAGTATGGTCCGTGTTACTGACCACTGTCGCCTTTTATCTATTAAGGGAGTTGTCGGTATAACACAAGAATGATGGCGAGGTTGTCAAGTGGACAGCCTTCCTTTCCATTTGTAACTTTGCTGCAATAAAAACTAAACTATTCGCAAATATTAATAATAATGTAATACTTTTGATTCAAGCTAGGACTATTTAAGTGATGATTGAAATAATGAAGCAAGACAATTTAAAATATACTTTTGTTTGTTTTTACAGGACGTATTGAAGAGAAGCGCGCAAACGGCTGATGGAGAAATAGGAAACAGCTCATCGGAGAGCAGCGCAACTCCAGGAAACTAGTACAAAGCTAATTACCGCGCGTTCACTCCGCAGACAATGTAACTGCCCTGGTGATATATGCGCACTAAATTCTAATGCGGCATCCCCGCGAGCGGCGCTGTAAAGCCAAACGCGAATAACCATAATAAAGTATGATTTCTTGGTCGGGGACGCGGCCTTAACTCGGATAATCACTCCTCAGGCGTACCCATATAATTCCTTAGTGCATAATGAAAGTTGATTAACATTATACCAGCGCGCGTGTGTGTGTCCGACGCAGAATCCGAGTCCTAATTAAGAGCGAGGGAGGGTCGCGGCCGGCGGGGAGGGTATCGATCATCGCCAAGGAATCGACGCAGGGACCCGCAAAAAGGGGAAGCCCTCATCCGAAAATCAGCCGAAGCCTCTCAGCACATGTGTTTTGATTTAAATGCGCGCTAAGGGTCAGTTTAATGCGTGCAGAAACGGAGCGCTTCGGGCGCTTGCAAATCCGATGTGAATAATTACACGGCTTACGACCGCTTACCTACTGCCTTATAGTGATTTGCATATTTTCTTGTGGCTTTGTGCCGTCCATCGCACCCGAATATGTCCGTGGAATTATGGACACATCATTTAAAACATTTTTGGGGAACGAGTTCACAAAAACATCCATTCGACAGATTTTAACACTTTTAAGGGTACCGTACCCAAAAGGTGCCAATATGAACCCTGTTACCTACTAAGACTCCGATGCTCATGCATCTGTCTGTCACACGACTGTATCTATTGAACCTAATAGATACTTGAAATTTTCACAAAATGTGTATATGTATTGCCAACAAATTATACTAAAAACAAAATACCATACATGAAACCTGTTCTATTGGCGTTTTGTCTCGATTCTATCAAAGTTGCCGCTTTTACCCTTTGGGTGCGAAACCCTAAAAATACATTTATGTAAAATTTATAATATTATGGATTTAGTATCCTTATATTGGTTTTCATCATTAAATCCTACCTGTCCAAACGTATTGCTAAGCTACTGTTAGACAAACTCCGGCAGTAACGGGCTAAATATGCTGAGTACAGGAGAAACCACTCATCTTTGTAGGGACTGTCAGTTTCGACAGGCTAATACGATTTCGCAACGCGGAAATTAACCCCTTGTGCCGCGTGCAAGCTTGCATAGTCATTTTTCAAACGGCTTCGAGGCAAAAACCTTATTTTGTAGGTATCCATATTAATATATTTCGTAAATAGTACCTGCTTACTTATGCAAGTTCTGATAAGTTTCGGGCGATACTCTGAGAAATCATATTAGTAGGTGATGCAGATAGCAACTAATCACTATTTTGATTCATTTTCACCAGTGCCCAACAATTTGCTAAACGTGGCTTTTAGGACTTAAAGACCTGGGCTCTGTGTATCTCGCACGGGAAAAAGACGTGATGTGATAAAATTTACTGGTAAATTAACTTGGTCAAAATATTTCTGTATTCTGGCTGGTTTGAAAAAAAAAACACAGCTGACATACAATAATTTTAATTGTATAATTTATTTTATATACATTCAACATTCACATTGAAGTACCGAAACACAACGAATAAGTAACCGGAACGAACTACCCTTTATTTCTAAATGATTACAGATTCTATGGGTCTAAACCCAAGCATGAAAGCAAAGTCGCATGTCTATAAGAATTGTATTTCTATGTATAAAATTGTTCGAAGATTTTCTTAAAATATATTTTCTCTGGAGGGACATTTCAAAACAAGTAATTGATGTCCATCGAATCGTCCAAAACGTCGAAGAAACAGGAAACACTAACAAAGCTGCTTATAAAAAACGTCGGAAAACACTTATCGCGCTCGAGTGCAAATCGTTGGATGTCACTCGAAATCCCGGCGCGGACAGAGCAACAAAAATAACAATCAGACACCATCCGAGGAAATGAGATCTGAAGGCACGATCACCGGCGGCCCTGGGGACCCGTTGCCTCTTCAAAACGACTTAATCTCTCAATTCACTAAGGAGTTAAGCCTTAAAAAATATTTCGATAGGCAACAAAGGGCCCCTCCGTCGTCGCGGTGTCTTTGACACGTCGCCGGCGGATTTTTTCGCGAGATCTCTTTTGGCGGGATGTCACTCACTTTGTATCGGCTTTGTCGCGAGGTTAAGCGTCGGTTTATTAGGCTCCACTTCCGATTCGCAAACAGAGGGGCGCTTAGCAGATCCATTTTCGATGTTCATTCTGAGTGTTGACAAAAAATTTGAATCGATTGTCGACGCATGGAAGCACTCGCGGTCGATATGAAAATGCGACAAGAGGGGTCGCAGCGGCCCTTAATTAAGAATACGTGACAAAAGACGAGACATGCACACAAATACGGTATAGAAAAAGGTCCGAGTTTAATCCAGTATTAACTCTTGCTTTTGATTTTAAACGTCCGTGAAGTGAGAGCGGACGGTTACTAATTTGAAAGACTTGACAAATCTGGCTTCGGGCACCCCTCGTTTAATCGGGCCTACACGTGCTGTCGATATGAATGTTGATACAATGAAATAATAGACCGTAGGCGGTCACTATGGTTACGGGTGGGAGGTTTGTTTGAATGGAGCCGTCAAAGGCTTTTAGCCCCGTTTGACCATTGACCGTCAGCGTTTTGGGCGCTGAGTCTGCAGCGAGATAATTAGGAGGCAAACAAGGCACTAACTTCGCGGCCGCTCAGGTGCTCGGCAAACAGCTGCAAGAAGTTTAACAGCAGTTTAATTGCGGAACGAAAACAGAAGCGCACCGAACACAGTTTAGTTCTAGTGAAAAGAACGGTTGGCTATTGAGGTGAACAAGCATAATCAAAGCGGAGTTTGCGTTTGATGTTTATTCATGAAAATATAGAGTTTTTGCTTGAAAGGAAAACGTTGAAGTTACCTCGTTATCACCAATTGAGAGTTGCAAATTAATTTTTATTTGCTTACTAACTCTATAGTGTCCAGCGGTTTTAAGCGATTTTACGTGGTATACCACTATTTTCATGTATGACTTGAAGTTAGTTCACTAACTTTACGTGTGGTTTTGACGAAAATGTTGGGTACCCACAAAAACCTCCAAACTCCTCGGACGTGAAAACCTTTTCTAGTATTTCGTAAGAGATACCCAAATTCAAAGGTGTAAAACATACTCTTATCAAATTACGAAATGTATTATGGTAAAAATCCAACGCTGGCAGTGTTTATTTTTTTCACCTTATATTATTTCTGAATTTAATAATATGTCAGAATAGCATTGTGAATGTAAAGAAAACCCTTAAAAATACTACACGCATAAATTTCCGTCCAGGCGAGCTCCGTGGCGCAGTGGTTAACACGCCAGCCTGCAACATGAGGGTGCCTGGGTTCGAGCCCCAGTCAGGTCAAAATGGAATATGATCTTTTTCAGATTGGCCTGGATCTTGGAATTTTATCTATATATGTATTTGTTATAAAATATAGGATTGTTGAGTTAGTATCCCATAACAAAAGTCTCGAATTTACTTTGGGGCTAGCTCAATCTGTGTGATTTGTCCGTGTATATTTATTTATTTGTTTTAAGATAATTGAGTAACAACTATCCAAAACCGCAAAAGTTCAAAATTTTTAAATTTTTATTCGTGTAGTATTTTACTCATAAATATAGAAATAGATATTTCATGTATTAAAAAGAGAAGCAAACAACATTTTACAAATAAAATGATTCGCTTAAATTTTGTCTCACCTAAAATGTAATTTTGTCTGTACAGTAATTCGATGAAAGCCTAAGATAAACCCCAAGAAAAGTATTTTGGGATTATTTTTTAAGGGTTAATCGCTATAAGCGGAGTGCACACGGCTATAAATCGGTCGCGTCAACAGCAGGGCGAGGGTTAAGGTGCTGACACACGGCGCCCGTAAATTAGTGCGTGAGAGACCATCGGACTTGGCCATAATTTTAAAGCCCGAGGTGAAAGAGACGATTGTGCCTATAGGTATTTATATTAACTGCTATATATATACTGATAAGCAACACCGATTTATCAGATTGAGCTATAGGTAAAAATGGAGGTCTACTTCTTACACATTAAACAAGGAATGTTCTTAAAATTTATGTAGAAAAGGGAGAAAGTTTTAATCAAAGAGAGATACTCTTTGGTTTTATTTTATTTTTGCAACAGAGTATAATGGAAGAATAGGCTAGTTTCCTGGGTCAAAATAATAACATTACAATTAGTCTGTCAGTTAGATAATCAAAAAATATTGGACACGTATTTTTTCTTTTGTCAATTAAACAATAAATGGAAAAGATAAAGCGCGTCAAAGTTCAGGAGTGGGGGCTAGTGACGTTAAAGTTTGCTAAAAAGTGTAGCAAACTATAACGTCACACGGAATTTCAAAGGGCTATATCTTTATCATTTTTTATTCAATCGACAAAAGAAAAAATACGTACCCAATATTTTTTTAATTACTAACTGACGGACTAATTATATTTTTTTAACTGTCCAAAAATTTAAAGAAATTGTATTATCTTGTTACAGGTAATCATATCATACCTGTTGTTTAAGTTGAACTTTTAGTGTTATTTTATACTTAAACTTCTACTTAATACTAACTGAAACTTATTGCACTGTCATCCCATTCACAGGAATATACAGTTTCAGCTGAATTGGTGAACAGAAAGGGGGGCACAAGATACAGACAAGCTAATAAAAGCTTGTAAATAATGTTTAATTATATAAATACATAGGTACCAGATGCAGCCAACTTTTTTTTGTCTTGTATTTGGCGATCAAATTTTCATTCTGAAGCTTATTTGAGCCAGTGTGAAGTTAGCCAATGGCGCCATTTATTCATAATTTTTTTCTTAGTCTTGTAAATCAATGAAATTATGGTGTAGTTCATTTCGTTGATTGTATGGAGCCCCTGGCTTCCACGAATCCACTGGCTTGATCACAGACGATGCAGCAAGGAGGACAACACCAGCCCGCAAAGTAAATCTCACCACAGCCGCATTATGACAGTTTATTTTTGTTATTCCACTTATTGTTCATGAACAAGGGTATCTATAATACCAAATGACACCGATTTCACATTATAAAGTCCACTAGAAACAATTTTCCAACATATCCAAATAAAGCCGTGCAGTCCGCCGAAATTTCCGCCAAGAACTCCCAGAGCCATTTTTGAAGTTATTAAACTTAATGTTTTTTTAAACTTTCGCGCTTAAAACATATAACATAGGTGTCGTGTTATTTAAAATGGAACAACCGGTTTGATCCAAACTACCGCTAAGAAGGTACATTTTCAAAGGATTTATTTAAAATTCGAACTGGGTTACAAATAAAAAGAGAAAAAAAATTACATTGGTGCTTGAGGAATGTGTTTTGTGAGTAAATTTTATATTACTTTGTTTAAATTTAGGCGCATTATTTGATAAAAATACTATAAAAGCCTTGGCCGCAATAAAGCATCTGAGTGATGGTGCCTCGGCTTCGCTTCGGTCGTCATTCTCTCTGACATCCGTCAATGGCTCTTTTGCCGGTCGCTGCAGTAATGTACTTTATATAACTCTGAATTAAAGAAATATGTAACTTAACACAAACTTTACTTATGTAATGTTAGTAAATACTGATTTATTTTGCACTAGTTTCCTTTCGTACAAGCTACTCTAATCCCGACCGTCTTACGTCTCACGCGACTCAACACCAGTCACAAAATAAATATGTATAAAAATATAAACCATATAGGTATAACAGAGGTGAGGTTTTTCGGGTATAGAATAGTGAATAACAATAAATTTTCTATTTTATGTCAGAAATATAGATGCGATATGATTATTATAAAAAATATCATGTCAAGGTCTGGCCTTTTTAAATTTTATGTAGAGTTTGCTCTTCCCGTCGTTCTACTCCTAATCTTTCTTTTCTTGCTTATACTAGCTTCTCTGTTTACCTACTTGTGATAAAACGACAATACTTATGTTACTCCTCCTACTCATCTAAGCGTTTTCAAATTCACAACTGTGGTACTTTGGAGCTCGGAGACCGTATAAAGAATCCGGGTTATTCGGAGTCCCGTGGTCCACCATCATGGCAGCATTCAATGCTGTAACATGATTTGACTAAGTTTTTTATGCCTGGTAAAGGCAGACGGCCTTTCGAAAGTCATCCATGGGTAGACGTTTTCAACACCAGTTTAGGTCTACGAAAAAATATCTAGAAATTATTAATTGAAGTAGGTTGGTAAATATATGATGGCTACTACATACTGATAACTTGCTTTATTCATACAAACTTCAGCAAACCTTCTGTACCTACTTATATTGTGGCCAAGTTTTGGTTAATACATAATTGGGACCAAATCCCTATTGGAATCCCGTATAGAGGGTAGGTTCAGTGCGTGTTCGGAGAAAATTAATGAAATTAACCGGTACGTGAGCGAAGAAATAACGAAGGAACGAATACTAGGTAATACAATATGTTTGGCGAGGTAATGCGCCCATTGTGTTGACATTGTGCAGGATTTGATTATTGTTAGAAGCTCGCGGGAAAAGTAAATATAAATAATCTTTCATATACAAAAAACTACTTCAATCAAACTACTGAAGCGATTCTGGTGAAATTTAAATGAGACTAATTTGAAAGAATATCGTTTAAGAAAAAGGATTTTGTAAAGTCGGTTTATAAATGACGGCGTTATGCGGTAACAAACATTAAATAAAAAAAACAGATTCGATAACCTCCTCCTTTTTTGAAGCCGGTTAATACTAAGTTTTTAGTATTAAGTAAGTACCTATATTTTATTATACCTACAGTCCGATACGAGTACAGTATGCCTGCTCTTGTTTGTGTCACTTACACATGACCACTGACACGCAAGAAAAATAAAAAAAAGGGGACACAACACACACAATGACTATTTTAGCAGAAGTAATAGTAACGTTTGGAATAGGTATCTCAATTTCATAAGTTTAACTTTTTAGTTTGACTAGCTCCGTGGCGCAGCGGTCAACACGCCAGCCTGCGACACGGAGTGACCGGGTTCGATCCCCGGCCAGGTCAAGATGGAAAATGATCTTTTTCAGATTGGCCTGGGTCTTGGATGTGTATCTATATATGTATTTGTTATAAATATAGTATCGTTGAGTTAGTATCCCATAACACAAGTCTCGAACTTACTTTGGGGCTAGCTCAATCTGTGTGATTTGTCCGTATATATATATTTATTTATTTTAAAATTTATTAATCCAATTAATTAATTTACAAGTATTGTCCATATTTTGCTTCTCAGCGAAAAACAATAAACAACTTAGTTAAAACAACAAGTATTAACTATCTCACTATGCAAGATTTCATGGGATACAAGTGATATTTTATGAAACTGACCTCAAATCGTCCTACAAACTTAGATAATTTGAATGTTCACCTTTCAGTTACAAATCCTACTCATAAACCACAATAGCGTACATTATTTGGTAATGTTTGTGAAAATTCTCGATTAAAATTCTAAAATTTGAATAAAACTAAACCTTAAAGTGGCAAAAAGGCGCAGAATGTCTAACCGCAGAGAGTGGCGTCGGGCGCGACCACACTGTGGGAGCTCAAGTGAACAAAAATTTTTGTCATGATTCTCACGGAAAAACGTATCTCTTTCGTAATGGAGAGGGCAACTTTAATTTATTTTACATTTTAAATCTAAAATAGTAAATGACTAAATCGTGTGACATAATAAAAGTAAAATTAAATATTTACTAACAAAAAACTAAAAAATTATTAAATCTAAAATAAAACCTAACTATAAATAAAAACCTACCTATAAATAAAAAATGTCACGCAGGTCATTGCCCTGCGGTAATGTGCCCAGAAGACTGGCAGCATTGCCACGTTGAATGGCAATGCTTATTCGTTGAGCAAGATAGTTAGAGGGCTGTAAATGACTTAAAATTACAATCATACGAGTATTATTACAATAAGCCTCCGTGGTCGAGTGGTTAAGGAGTTTGCCTGTAGACCCGGGGGTCGTGGGTTCGATTCTCACGGGAAGCAGGTTGGAATCACCTGATTGTCTGATAATAAAAAGATGATTTGGTGCTTTGGAAGGCACGACCGTTGGTCCCGGCTGCCATCTGTAGTAGTCGTTAAAGAAACCACATTAGAGGCCGAGATGTGGTTCTGAAGAACTTTGACACCAGGGTAGTTTGACCATGTCACTTACACATAATGATGATGATAAGTAACTCTCAATAATAATAATAATAATAATAAATTCATTTAATCACTGCATTTTATAATTTTCTTAACAATTCGCGCGTTGTTAGAACTTCATTCCTATTAAATGCAAAATCAAGCTGTAAATAATACAATTATTAAACTATACCGCGTTATTAAACTATACCAACATTATTTTAACATCGTGAATAAATAAGTGTTTTTTTGCTTATCAAAATTAGTGATGTACGAGTCCTCGAGTTCTAATTTTGGAGACTTCAGTCGAATTTGCAGGGCTGTATGAGCTCGATAAGCTTGGAGTCCCGAGCCTGATCGAGCTCTCTGAGCAACGACTTGAGCTTGTTTTTATGTTATATGGCGGCAAACAAGTAAGCGAGTCACCTGATGGTAAGTGATCAGCTGAAAAGAGCTCAAGTCTTAAAATGAACGTGAGCCTTCAATAAAAGCACGAGTCAATCTTGCTACTAACGCAGCAACTCCTTAATAACTCGTACCAATTCAAAACTTTTAAGGGACTCGAGAGCAGAAAAAGACTCAAGCTCTAGTGTAACGTTTTGAAGCTCACTTAAGCTCGCAGTCGTCGAGTAATCTGTTAAGAAGAGTCGATCTGTAAACGACTGCAAGCCCATAAAAACATGACTCGAAGGACTCGAGTCTTGCACATCACTGAAAAGACATGTTATTTTTAAACGTTAATTTTAAAAGCAGTGGACAGTGACCGATCTTAATGAGCATTGAATGCACTGCATCCACATTTACAATTTCAAACACGGCTAAAATTCAAATACACTCGTCATCGTATGTCGCTGCTAATTATTCGAGGAAATTCTGTGAAATTGTCATTATGTGAGCCAGGACGACTTTTAGGATGCATTTTAATTCAAAAAAAATTTAATGTCTGCCTGAGAAAGGAGTATTATGTTTTCATTTCATTTCCCTGATTAATGTATGTAACTTCAGTTTACACATCTAGATGAGTAAACGGATGGATGTGTAAGGTACCGTTAGAAAACTTTATCCCGAGTGACATGGCAGGAAAGTCGCATATTTTTTTTCTTTCTACAATGTTATGGCAGAAAGTTTTAATTCATTTTTTTTAACTGGCTCGGTCATTTTGTATTTTATAAATTTTTGCTGGTTATGAAGTTACGTGGGTCAACGATATAAAGATTTCTCGTAAGAACTGGATTGCGTAGGCTAGGGATAGAGAACGATGGTGCAGACAATAGGAGGTTTATACCCAGCAGTGGGTCGTAGAAAGCTGACGATGATGATAATAATGATGATGATGATGTGAACCTGATCGATTTTCTCACATTCTAACAAAATTTAAACCGATACTTAAACAGTAGTAATAAAAAACACTATTTACAATCTCTATGTATGTCTAAGTCTCAAACCTTCAAGTAACAAACATACTAACATCCTACGCTAGAAACAAGTCAGATATTTTATCATCCTTAAACATTTAAGTATGTATAAGATTTCATAATCACGCTACACCTAAACGTTCGTTTTAGCGTGCAATTATTCCCGAGACGTCAAATGACATAATAACCCAAATGAACAGTGAAACTAGCTGTTACGTTCATTACCCGTTGCGCTCCGTACCTCAGTATCGATCGGGCCGCGACAGAAAACTTTCTAGACAGCTTTTATATGCACCGACTCTTAGCTGGTATACTCGTAGCGGTGGCGAGTGCCTTCTGATGCTATTATGAATTTTAATACAGATGTTGGGGTTAAAATTATGATTGGTTAATGTTTGATTACTTGTATATTACGAAATTGCGCGATGTTATATGGGAATAATGCTTTCTAGACAGATTTTATACGCACTGACTCCTAGCTGCTATAGCGGTGGCGAGTGCCTTCTGATACTATTATGAATTTTAATACAGATGTTGGGGTTAAAATTATTATTGGTTAATGTTTGATTACTTGTATATCACGAAATTGCGCGAGTTATATGGGATTAATGCTTTCTAGAGAGATTTTATATGCACCTACTTCTAGCTTCTATAGCGATGGCATGTGCTTACTGCGTTTATGCTATTATGAATTTTAATACAGATGTCGTGGTTAAAATTGTGATTGGTTAATGTTTAATTAGTTATATATTACAATATTGGGCTATGTTATATGTAAATAAATGCTTTATAGACAGATATCTTACGCACCGACTCCTAGTTACTTTAGGTGGCGAGTGCCTTCTGATGCTATTAAGAAATTTAATTCAGATGTTAGGGTTAATATTGCGATTGGTTAGTATTTGATTACTTGTATATTACAAGATTGTGAGATTTTATATAAAAATAAATAATTTCTAGAAAGATTTTATATGCACTGACGCCTAGCTGCTATAGCGGTGGCGAGTGCCTTCTGATGCTATTATGAATTTTAATACAGATGTTAGGGTTAAAATTGCAATTATTTAATGTTAGTTGTATACTTGGACGAATTAAAGGTTGTATATTACAAGATGGTGCGACATTATATGTAACGAAATACTTTCTACGCAGCTTTATATGCATTGACTCTTAGCTGGTATAGACTATATTTTTAGACAGTATATGCGTATACTCTTAACTTTCTATTGCGGTGCCCATAATATTGTCAGGAAAGCAATTTATACTCAAAGGCAACCCTTCTTTTTTATAATTCTTACATTTGGAATATATTTCATCTAAACCGTGATAAGGCTGAAGGGAACAACAATCTTCATTGATTAAAAATGTTTATATTAATCCATAAATTAAACTTTCTCTACTGAAATAAGTAGACAGTTTAATTGTGCGTGTTTGTTTTTCATCGGTACCCGTCAAATATAACGTCAGCGGTGACGTGGTATGCATCCGACGTTTGATGGGGGTAGACCCGCAGTCGGAATCGCTATTCTGGTTTGGAATATTGTGAGACTGAATGTAGTTGCTTTATTAACCTGCGTAAGTCATCAAGAAGTATGTATTGTATATCTCATCAAAACTATAATATTGACTACCAATACTGGACTGAGTTTCTTTCGGCGTATTCTTCTCACCAGTGGTCGTTTTGAAAACGCTAGTAGCTTATCGATTTTGCAAATATTAAAAATAATAATATGACGTTCAGAAAAAGATACATGATATCCAAATTTGTATAAAAAAAAAAACTATTTACTTCATTTTCTGCTCCTTTATTCGAAAAACAAAGAACGATTGCCCGAAAACAGAGTTTAAAATATATTTTATTGCTAAGGGACTCAAACATTTTGAATTGTGAACACAAATATATGTTATATTGTTTCGAAAATTATCGTGATTAAAAAGATCGAAGTACATTTAAATAGAGTTTTACTTGCCTGTTACGTTTCTAAAAATGAAAAACTTACCGGAATTATTCAATGATGGGCATTTTTATATTGGCGCGCAAAAGGACAGGTGCTATTATTTTTTATGAAGGAGAAAAATATAAAAATCTAATATATATTTCTACATTGTCATCCTTATCTTACCTTCAATTTAAATTTCAACCTAATAATGTTTTAAAATTGGTACAGGTGACAAGAAATATTGTACCATATTCTGGTTATTACAAGTAACTTTAATAGCAATTTTGTTTATTTTACCATTAATTTTAATTTTATAAGTCTCTGAAAACATACACACAATATGATAGGTACCTTAATCATTTTTATAGAGATAAATTAAAAGGAGAATGTGTGTTAATGGGAGTAAATATAATCACTTGTTTATATTTCGGGCAACATACTGTGAATTCCGTCAATCAAGTCAAATCAAAACTACTTTAGAACCTAGCTATGCTCGGAATCTATGTTAGAATCCTTCGTTCCACTCGGTTCAAAGAATGCCCTCACATAAAAAGTTTTTATTTTGTCCTTTGTGTCACAATCTACTATTTTCTGAGGCATTAAAAATATTATAAAGTGACTACGTAAACAATAGGTAAATCAACGTATACATATACGAAAGTCTTTTATCCTTTCCCTTCAAAATGAACAATTTGATATCATTCCGTGATGTAACCGTGATCCCATGTGGGGCACGTCTAATCAGCTATGAAAATTAGGTTCCGCCCCGCATCTTCTGCTTTGTGCCTCTAATGTAGAATTTAATTACTATTTCCAAATATTATTGCCTCCGTCGGCTCTTGATGTTTAATATGAGTGTAATCATGACGAACTTTGTACTTGAGATAAGGGAATGTCTCGCTGAAATTGTTATTTGGAGAACACATACATGTCTTGCGTAAAGATTCTTTTTTGAATAAACCATTTCTCTAAAGGTTTAAAGTTTGTGTGAGGAGAATTAACAGAAGAACTAGAAATGTTTTATGAGAATCTTTTTGAAAGTAATAAAAAAAATGCGTACTATGTAGGTATAAATGAGAAGTAATTATTTATTTTAACATTCGTATAAAAAATAAGTGACCAAGTGCGACTCGTACTCGCCCATGAAGGACATACATTTTACCACATTGAGGTGTTAAGTGTCTATCTCTCAAACCATTAACTTTAAAAGGAAATGGTTTGAGAAACCTTAATGTCATTTATAGAGACCTATCTATAGAGCTAGATACACAGTTATAGGTAAGGTTTGATGATTTTTTTAGTTTCAGTTCCATGTTTTCCTTCTTTTCTTCTTGTATCGTTACCTTTCTGTAGAAAATTCATATACATCTACCTACCAAGTTTCAATTACACACATACGGATGGACAGACAGACCGACATGACGAATCTATGAGGGTTCCGTTTTTTTCCATTTGGCTACGGAACCCTAAGAACCATATGATAAAATTTAATTTTCTAGGCAGACTGAACATTTCATACGAGTACTAACTATAACTTTTCCTATGTGGTAGGTACTGAATTTGTTTATCTACACTTATATTATAAAGACGAAAGATTTGATTGATTGTTTGTATTGAATAGACTCTGAAACTACTAGACCGATTTGAAAAATTCTTTCACCATTAGCTACATATCCTTGACGAACATAGGCTATGGCATTTATTACCTACTAGCTTTCGCCCGCGGCTCCGCCCGCGTCAATGTCGATCCCTCGGGAATAGTACTTTTTCCTGGGATAAAAGGCCTATGTCCTTCTCCACACTCCAGAGAACTTGTATGCAAAATTTCATGATGATCGGTTCAGTAGTTACGATGTGAAAGCGTAACAAACAAACAAACAAACAAATAAACAAACAAACTCACTTTCGCATTTATAATATTAGTAAGGATGTCTACCCGTGCGATGCCAGGCTAGGCCGCTAGTAATAAATAAAATTAAGCATTACCAACGAATCAATTATTATTTCATAGCTTGCATGCTTTTTACCGCATTACATTATAAGCACATACCGAATCAAAAGAAAAAAATAAACTATATGAAAAACATGAAACAGTCCGCAAAATAATCGTTATTCACCCAAATCCATTTCTCAAAAGCACTCCAAAATAAAACAAAATATCTATATTTCACGTATCTTCGTGAGTGATTAACAAGTCCCCGGTGGCTCGGGAGCGAAAAAATCATGGTCTGTGGCCCAGGGAGTGATCGGGCCGATGATTGATGCTACGGCTAATTGGAAGATGGATGGTGTGCGCCGCTCTATAAACATCGCTTGGCTAGCACGGCAGGGCACTCGTGTAACGTGTACGAATACACACCCTCCTCTAGAATAGACACTCGAATTGAGCATGGCCATCTACGTTGGCTGAAAATTGTTAGCGATACCACAGTAAGTGGCGATCATAGAGATAAGATAAGGTAAGTATATGGTGGCGATACTGACTTCTTTTGTTTTAATAGTAATTATGTCTCGCCTAAGAGAGAGGGTCGTGCTCCTGTAGTGGAGACTAAAAAGGACCTGATGATGATGATGATGATGTCTCGCCTAACTTTTAATTATAGTGCAAAAGTATTTATATCAACTGAAATGGTAGACATTCAAATACATTTAATACAACTAAGGCAAATCTAACACACATAAAAATACTACGTAATACATACATTGATAAAATAAATAACAATTTTCTTTTTCAAAACAAATAAAATGCATGGTTGCTTTGGTAAAACAATTTAACCTATGTCACTTGGGTGTAAGGATTTTAATTATACATAATTATAAGAAAATCCGTTGAGGCAAGTAAAGGATATAATGAAATAAAGAAGAAGAAGCTGCCTTCAATTTTAAAATTTCCTAAGTATTTGGAAAAGAGTGGTCAGAGGTGTTTTCCAAGTGATTTAAATGCATGGAAAAGTGTATACATGCTCAGGGTGAATACTTAGAAAAGATAGAGAATAGTGAAAAATATTACAATTTTAAGTAGAAAAACTAAATAGTTTTTCTGGCTTACATAAACTCTAAAAAATAATTCACTCGATTTTTGGCAGTCTTGGTAAAATGGAGTAGTTATCTGAGACAACATCATGACTTAGGCGGTTTGTAACTTAAATAGATCAGACTCATACGCCAAGTGAAACTGTGGTAATTTCAAGATAATATTTATAGTACGAGTATTAGGTTCTTATTTCTGGTGATTTATGAATATATAATAATATAATTATCATCATCATCTCAGCTCATCTTTCACCCACTGCTGAGCATAGGCTTTTCTTCGTTACCGCCATCCATCTCAGTCCTATCCTGATCTCATCTAGGTGCGACTAGGGCTCCTCCATGCTTCGGAAGACACGTTAAGCCATTGGTCCCGGCTGTCATCATTGATGGCAGTCGTTGAGCCATATCAGAGGCAGCTTGAAAAATCTGTCACCAGTGTTGGCCACCTACGCCCTACGCACACAAAAACAAACAAACAAACAATAATAAAAATGACTGATCTACAAATACCGAATATTGAGGTAATTTGAGGTATACAATTGCATTTGAAAGGATAAGGTTGGTCTGACCTTCTTCATTCGTATTATCTAGCAGTGGAAAACGAGACTTAGATATTTAAAAAAAATCACTGTTCATTAATCGTTTAAAAATCAACGTCCCTTCAATCACTGCAATATAAAACCAACAAAACGGCGTGCTATAAAAAGATGAACAATAATTCTTTTTTATTACGCGCCAAAGTGGGAATCTCATTGTCGGCGAGGAAATAAATAATATCAGGAAGGAAAAGAAAAGGGAAATAACACAACATAAAATATTAAGATTCACCCTGGATTGGCATCATTCTGCGGTCGCCGCGATTTCTTTAAGGGGGCGAATATACCTACATCTTTGAATCTTAATGTTATTTGCATATCCGAAAAGTCATGAAATAAATCAGCCGAGACGGACAGTGGGGACGGCTATTCATTATGCTTTCTTTGTCTACCAAAGTAGCAATTAATGTACAAAATATTCCTTGTTATTGTTCCATTCTTTTGATTTCTTTCGGCAATAAAATCATCCAATTCGCCCAAATTACAATGTCAGAAGAACACTCAAACAAAATATTCAGCGCGTTTCGTCTTGATCCTGGAAATAAAGTGTAAATCACACTCTCCATTTGGAGATCCATACGACGTGAGCCCTCGTGCGGATAATGTCGGCATCCAACATCAAATTGCTCTGTATTGTGCTCCAAATGCGAGAAAAACGTAGAAAGTGTTAGGGCATCATTTACATAAGTTGAGACAGAGGGGCCTTGCAATACATACAAAAATATACAGGGCCGAGGTGATGAGAGCCCTCCGGCCGACTTTCATGCATAGCCTTATGGGGAAAATATTTACAGGCGGCGCGAAAACGCTATATTTATGAAGCGAGTGAAAATAGCGCAGCTATTCATGCGAGGGCGTCAGATCATGCGGTTTATTGTTTTACATACGGCCATAATAAATTGTGGCTTACTGCGGGAATTCATAACACAGCATTTTATTACTATAACCCTGACTTTTATTTATGACGATAACGATGTGCGAGAATAAAAGATTGTGGCCAGAAAAGACATTAGTCCGAGACGAAACGTGGTTTTGTTTACAAACTGAGACAGTACGATCGTTATCGATTGCAGTCGGGAAAGTTTTTATGAATTAACCGTCAAACAAGTAAAGAAGAACAATGAAAAAACAAACTCTTCAAACAAAAATCGATGACAATCTGGGCCAAAAACTTGGTGGAAGTTTGCCGGCAAAAAGATTTATATACTTATAAAAAACTGAGCGGGAAAAGAAGTTTTGGAAAAACTTTAAATTGCGACCTTGAACCAGCGAACTTTGTTTTAGATTACTATAAGTGAAGTTGAAGGTTGGAGTTTTTAATGGGAAGGGGTTGATATGCGCGACCGGCGTGTCATTAGCGGGGGTGATATGACGACCATTCGCTTTCGATTGGGGGTGTCCCCCGTTTTTAGTTAAGACTGGTGCACATTTTATATCCGCTGCGAGTACGATGAACCAGCATCGATCGCGGATGGGAGAGCCACAAAACTTTTGGGTTCGCTTTAATGAAACAATTCCGCCGGCAACTTGGCGAATTTGGGTCATTGTGTACAACACTTGTGTTTAACTCTCGTGTATGCACATGGCTGCGATGTTTGGATACAGTAATCTAGAGATGGGTGCTTGTGAGAAAATAGAAAGGCGAATTAATCTCATAGTCCCAGTGAACAAATTTTATACACATAATATAGTTTTGTGCGCTGTGTACATAGCGCGTAGAACCGATGGCCGATGGGGCAGAAAGGTTCTCGAATGGCGACCACATACCGGCAAGCGTAACGTCGGACACCCACTGACTAGATGGTCGGACGACCTGACTAAGGTCGCAGGAAGACGCTGGATGCAGGCCGCTTCCAACCGGTCGTATTGGAAATCCTTGGGGGAGGCCTATGTCCAGCAGTGGACTTCTTGCGGCTGATAGAATGATAAGGTTTGTACTGATACAATGAGAATTAAATATGGGCTACCGTTTTTGTGTTCTTTAATTGGCGCCACTGTTGAGTGAGGCCCGAAAAAGCTTTTTGTTATACTCGTAGAAACAAAGTTCACATTTCAATCATATTTAATATCTTTGTCTACATAATACTGAAGGAATGGCTTCAACGGTTTTGTTAAAATCTTAATCCGATTAGGATTAAGGAATCATAACTATTAACTATAATATTATAAATGCGAAAGTGAATTTGTTTGTTACACTTTCACGTTGTAACTACTGAACCGATCATCATGAAATTTTGTATACATATTATTTGGGGTACGGAGAAGGACATAGGGTACATTTTATCCCGGGAAAAAGTTCCCGAGGGATCGAAATTGACGCGGGCGGAGCCGCAGGTGAAAGCTAGTTCAGTATAAAGAAGGTTTCTTAGGTGAAAAATCGATGTAGCTAGGTCTCATGTCTGGGGAAACACGTTTGTTAAATGTCATTTTGGAGGCCTCACGCTACACTGGCGCCTCTAGCGGAAAATTCACACGCGATAGCCCTCGTTGTCACCTGGAAAGACTGTTTAGAAACTATTATATTATAGTATTCGGTGAAAAACGGAATCAAAATAGTGATGGGTTGCTAGCCGCTATAACATGATTGGAAAGAGAAGCAGCTGGTACATTCTACGTTTTTTTATTTCTCCTAGACCAGCATGAAAGAATGGAGTGTAATAAATCCAGGCAATAAAAATCTTTTTTTGTAATGTAATGCCTTTAAATACACTTTTCTTATTTTATCTACTCAGATGTTAAAAAATGATCTTTTCGCTATAATAGTTAACTAATCAATAATAGAAATAGTACATTATTTCTACGAAAAGTTTAAGTTTTTTCCGTGGGATATGTTTCATTGAGACGCAATTTTTTTTTTAATCTATGGTTTCATTGTAATAATACTCTTTACTAAGTAATCATCAGATATTTTGATAATAATCTTTTATATAAAGAAACCGACTTCAATCAAACTACTAAATCGATTGTGATAAAATTTAAATGAGACCAATTGTTAAGGAAGTCCTATAAACAAAAAAAAAATTAAATAGGTTCATTAATGATTGAGATTTAAGGTAACAAACATTTAAATTACGACCGGCTTGATAACATCAAAAAAAAAAGATTTTTTTTGAAGGCAGTAGAAAATATAATAAGGCTGCGTATTTAAGCTTGGTTTTAAAATAAATATGATTCCTTCCTCATAAAAAAAAATGTCCAAACATTGCAAATTGTGTTTTGCTACAAAAATAATTACCTGTTGTGCCTCCCTACAAATTATAATTTAAAACATGGGCAGGTATAATGGCACAGGACAGCTCTCTTCTTAAGGCGGTCGATGTCTTAATAAGTAGGTATCGCTGGGAGCAGCTGTTATGATACGGCCGAGTGTCGCCGCACTCACCCTTAAAGATTTTTCTTTTGGCTTACGAGTGTGGAGAGCGATTTTTTATTCATGTGTCAATTCAAATTATAAGAACTTTGAATAGACTCTAAAAGACGTACGAATAGCAAAAAGTAGACATATTAGGCATGTTTTGTAAGCAGACAACAAATCGAAGTTTATAAATTATATAAAAAATAATCCTCAACTCCTTTTATAATTTGCGCGAAAGGAGAAGCAGTCGTAAGTTCTTCACAGTAAATATCAAAATGTTTTGGCTTGTAACTAAACCCTTCGAAATTGATTTGCAATATTAATCTGTATATGATTTGTACTGCAATTCCTTAACTCTGATCTGATAAAACTGCAATAATAATATTAAAACTTACGCGAGATAAATTCATTATGGAATCACGGTTTTACTCACGTTTTGTTCGTCGGATTCGCCGACAAATTTTGGTCCGTTACCAAGAACTTCATTGGGGCGAGTGTTAGGGGTGGAGAAACGATGGACCGAAACTAGTAAGCAAATCTGACGAATAAAACATGAGTAAAACCATGATTCCATAATGATAAAACTGCAATTTCAATAAGGTTGAACTCCATACTTTTCCAGCCACTGATACCGACGCTAAGGCGATCGCCTTTTTTTCTCGCCCCAGCCTTTGGAAAAAATAGGGGAGATTCCTATCTTGTCGCTTCTAATTTACTTATTCCTCTTTTAAAGACTTACCTTCAAATCCCATTGTGTCCCGCGCGGGGCAACGATTTCCCGTAATAACGAACCCGGCTCGTGTCAAACGAGGATTTTCTTAAAAAAGCAATAACAATTTACATAAACACCCGCTCCTAGTTAACAGTTAATAAAGGAAACGATGTCGCAATCGACGGACTTTTTTTAAACGCCCTTAGGATGGAAATGTTGACGGCACATTGTTTTACAAGCGAGAGCTAACTCCATTCCGAATGGACAAATCAAATTGGCTCCGTTTTGTTTTTTGCTAACATTTCCCGCTAAAATTGGACGGATAAAGCGATGTAAACTGAAATAGGACAAAGCTCTATCAGCTAAATTTATGATTGTGATGATGAAATTTATTTTTAAATTTAAAATATTAGATTCAGATAAATGCACGACAGATGTTTCGCTTAGCCTTATCCTATTTACTTGGGGGCGGCTCTCCTAATATGGCATCGCAAGGATTTTTTTATCGTGGATAGAATTTGGGCATCTTTTATATCCCTTTTAACAATCCCCACCCAAATAAGTGTGGGTCTTCCAGGGCCTCTGGGTTGCTCACTCATCTTCAGCACGTTTCTAGTTATGTGCTCAGGTGGTCGTCGCATTTCATGGCCGTACCATCTGAGTCGGCTTTCGGTCAGTTTGTCCTTTATAGGTCTGAAGCTGCCACGAATGTGTACATTTTTGACGTAAATAAAAAAGTGTTTGTGACAATTTTAATGTCACTTAAATTGTCACAAACGCATGTCATTGGTATAGCTGAATCCACTCAGTGCTTATTTATCTTTTAGAGCGCACTTCATGATCAGTGATTTAAAGTTTTGACAAATTAAATGAGGAAACTTTTGGAGTGAAACTGAGATTTTCACTGGCAATGGCCTCATCTGTTTTATATCACTTTTATTTACATCTGTAAAGTTAAATAGTTAACAAAATTTAAAAAAATAATTAAAAAAAGCAAGGACAGAAAGATAAGTAATTAATTAATTTTAAAACAACTGCCGTGGTGTATACTATTCACAGATTAGACCTATTTTATAGATATATGAGTAGTTTAATTATCTCTGTCTATTAATCGAGGCCATTTTCCCTATAAAAGAAAACGATGGAAGAGAATCATTTAAAATAAGAGGAAGTTGCGAAAATCCTGTAATTCCCTAACAAGGTCCTCATTAAGTTTAGACGTCAGATTGGCTTCATTTGCCGAAGGGCTCGCTGTGTGTGACAGCTGTCAAAATATCTCCACAGACAACAAATTAATTTTAAATCGCTTCGGGATGTTAAAATTCCGATACTACCTTGTGATGTAAAATTTTAAATTCTGAAAAAAAAATATTACGTCCGGGGAAATATTTAAAAAGTTTTCAAAATAGGTTCAAAAGTTTAAGACTGTTCTGGATTTATAAATTTTAGGTAGTTCTTATTTAATATACAAACAAACATTTGAAGAGTTTTTTTTATAAAACACATAATGTACAAATGAATTATGTTATAGGTGAAAAAGATATAGAAAGTCTACTTGTTCATGCGTTTTTGTGACGAATAAAATGTTTAGCGTGGTTCACTGATATCTCGATATCTCGATAGGAAGACTTCACCTCGGTAACAAAAATATGAAAGTGAGTGATTTTATTGGCAAACAAATTCTAAACAAATTTTATCAGTATACGCGCTATCAGAAGCAGTTCACAAATCACTCTTTTACCGTTCCCTGCAGAGTCACAGTCTCAGAAACGATCTTACAAAGTATAGGCCGGCATTGTTCCCCGAAGCCGCCGCGAGGCTCTAGCGTCGATACCGAGTTTGGAACTATGCAAATGTTATGGACAACAAAAAAGTTAATGTCAATGATAAGTGCGCCCCCTGGGGGCCGATTGCGCGCACTCTGCGCTTTTTCTTCACGTCTCTCATTGCGGACTCTTATTTGCGTAGCCATTGTGAAGCCCCCTTAATTTATTTTGGAAGTTGTTTATTGTGTGCAATTGATGTTAATCTACTGCTTGGGACTTCTTTTCTCGTCTATTAGCCTGTGAATTTAACGATGTGTTTTGAATAATAACAGGAAAAATATTTTTTCTTTAATAAGCTTCCGCTATATCTGTATACAGATCGTCTCCATTCACCTTGTAATACGTTGAAATCTGTAAATAGATTTTGGTATATTAAATGGCCACATATATCTTTGACCATACCTTAGAATCAACATGCTTTTTTTTATGTATGTTTGACGGAAAACGAGCTGACGAGCTACCTGATGGAAAGTGGTCACCGTCGCCCATGGACATCTGCAACACCAGAGGAGGTGCTGGTGCGTTGCCGACTCTTAAGATTTTTGTATTGCCTTGAAAATCTTGCGGACCCATTCTACAATCCTGCTTTTTACCTAGAACATTGCTTGTCTATTGTTTTGTGCGGCGTGTCCAAACTGTTTAAACCATCAGCACCATTGATAATGCTTAGTCAGTGGAAGCATCTGGTCCAATCTTCTTCAATTTCTTCTTGATTTCTGCGATGCCACAACCATTGCACTAGAGGAACCTGTTATGAGATTATACAATGAGCAAGATTTGGGGGCATTCGAACAAGTGGTCTGTGACGTGTACGGACACGCAATGGGTAGATATAATTTATAAAACCTCATTTTACCATATCACTTTTGCATCGTCCAAACTTGTGTCCTTAACCTGGTATGGATGAACTGGTCCAATGATCTAAGCAATCGATGCGTCACCTGGGTACTTACCCGACTACTATATAATATATGTATTGTATGTATACATTCCACCTTCGATAAAAAATATAATAGTTATAGACCATTATAATGGATCGAAGCTCCCAATCACTATTTTGATTTCTTTTTCCACCTTCACTGCTCACCAACACGCTAAGTGTGGCCTTTAGGTCTTATGGCCTTGGGCTCCGCTACTCCGTAAGGGAAAAAGGCTTGATAATATGTTTATTTGTTTGTTCCTCGTATCTCCTAAAGTAGGTACTTATTGTACCTTGACTAATTATTAGATAGGCTATGTGACGTTATGCCATATTCAAAATGGTGCCCTTAAGAATACAATACCATATTAAAAAGAAAACAGTTTTTTTTAATGTAGATAACAAAAATATATTAAATAGTCTGAAGGAAATAGTAGTCAGTATTTCGTTCTATAACTTTAACTGCTTTAGATAAAGAAAACTCTACGCCCAATGTTACGAATTTAAAATGTCTTCCTCATTGTTAATATATAGAATAAATAAATAAATATAAATATATACGGACAAATCACACAGATTGAGCTAGCCCCAAAGTAAGTTCGAGACTTGTGTTATGGGATACTAACTCAACGATACTATATTTTATAACAAATACATATATAGATACACATCCAAGACCCAGGCCAATCTGGAAAAGATCATTTTCCATCTAGACCTGGCCGGGGATCGAACCCGGTCACTCCGTGTCGCAGGCTGGCGTGTTGACTAGTCTAGCTAGTCAAAGAATCCGGAAATATAAACACAATATTGTCATATTAAACTTCCTAACTTTTAAATTACGATAAAATATCCTTCAGAAAGGACTTTAAAAATAATTTGTAATGCAAGTTGTAAAGTTCGTCGACTCGCTGTGAGACACCTGCATCGCTAATAGGATGGGGCCCCTATCCTGACCCGCTACTTGAGGAGCTTTTACAGCATCCCGCGCCTCTCGAGGACAATCCTATGCAAAATGGCGTTCAAGGATGTTGATTGAACGGCATAATGGCTTTAACCTCATACCTTGGATATACATCAATTTTGGATTTACGTACTCGTAAAAACTTAAAAATCAGGATTATTCTCATCACTGTCTATTTGCTTTCTTTAAAAAACTGAAACTGCTAGTCTAAAAGTTTAGAAATATAAACAGCGAAGACGTCATATGGCCATTATTAAAATAAAAAAGTGAAAGTTTGTTTGTTTTTTGATTGTGTAAGTGACCAACAAGGATGTCCGATTTTTCGATTATCGAGAAATTTTCATGCCACTAGTGGTCTGATTTTTTAAGCTTCCTAAAAGAATTTCACATAGTTTCACGACTGCTATCAGTGATGACCACGAGTGATGACAGCCGGGACCAACGGCTTTATGTACATATGAGAGATTTTTTTCATTTTTTTTTACTTATTTATTTGGGACACAAACAATTTATAATGCTACAATACAATAAATTAATAATACAAAAATCAGCTAAGTTTCCACTACTTACTACAACATAGGTATTTTGAGCAGATTATAATTGTGAGCAAAATTTAATGACAAGAAACATAAGACATTTTTATGCCACTTGTGGCCACCCATCTTAGTAGGGACCGTGCCTGGGGTTGCATTCTATTCGTAAGCGGTAATAATGCTTGCGTCCTTTGTGCCTTGGAGTTCCTCAGTATAAAAGTAACCCTGCCTGTCTGTCTGTCGGTCTGTCTGCCTGTCCTTCTATCTATCTGTTCCTCTTAACGCTTTAAGCACTGAACTAACTTAAATGAAATTTGGAGATAGTTCACGACCCAGAAAAAGGGAGTAGGTAACTTCCATCCGCCACAGTGGTTCTTCCCCGGTGACGGGATGGTTGGGAAAACTGATTCATCGGCCCCGTTTTTCGACGGGGCCAATGGCACAGATCAAGTGTTGACTGCCCCGGTGAGTGTTTTTTAACGGGGCGAATAGCACAGAATGAGTAGCATCCGCCCCGGTAGTGTAAAGCCTGAAGAATAGAGTATTAATTACGCTATTATGAAACGTTCTACCGGGGCCGATGAATAATTTTGTGCCAACCGTCCTGTCACCGGGGCAGAACCACCGGGGCGGATGGGAGTTACTCGAAAAATGTACCGTAACCGTGAGATCTCAAATAACACGAGTGAAGCCACCTAGTAAAATATTTATCGTGCAGTCTGCATAATACGTCCTAAGATTCTGTAGAAACTCATTTCAGAGAATCTTCAATATGAATTTCACATTTGAAAACCCAGAAGCACTCAATTAAGCCCAGCGATAGATACCAATTTAATATCCCAGGCATAATTGAAGCGCGCGTTCTTCCGAACCCATTACACGGCCTCGCCTAGGTAATGAACTCACATTATAAATGCAACGATGCATCGACTGATGCAGCCACCGCTCTCGACGAAGAATTAATTCATTTGCATGTAAAACTTCACCTACCGCCTTGAGATTAGGTGAGATAGGGTGTCTGGAGCTCACTCGTTTATATCGAGCTCTCGGTATTCGGAGTGTTATACTTATACAAATGTAAAGGCAACGAGACGCGATCAGTGTGCTAGCGTTCTAGATGGAAATTAATGAGTGAATTAGACGGTGCAGATATGTAACGAGGTTAGAAGAGTACCCGTTCTAAAAACACATACTTTAATTACATGTTTTGTTATGTTTTTAGTTTTTCATGTGTGTGAGTGGTCAACACTGGTGTCAGATTTTTCAAGCTGCCTAAAGACATATGTATGTCAGATGCCTTTAGGCAGTTTGAAAATCTGACTTAACGACTGCCATCAATGATGACAGCCGGGATCAATGGCTTAACGTGCCTTCTGAAGCACGGAGGAGCTCGAGATATTTTTATGCCACTTGCGGTGCACCCATCCCATTAGGGACCGCGCACGGGGTTGCTTACCATACGTAAACGCTTATTATGCTCACACCCACTGGACCATCGGGCTCCTCCTCCTTCTTCTCCATGGTTTGTTATAAAGACTTGATCTGTAATGGTTATTTATTCAAGTTTGACAAACATTACTCTCGATATCTTGTATAATTTTCCCGGTTGGCTAAACAGTTTTGTAGAACAACAAATTATTTTTTAATACAACAACGCTTTAAATGATATAAAAATACCTACTATTGCATATTTATAAATATATTTACTAGGTTTTTGTCTTTTATAATGAAACATAATATTATAGTGGAAGAACAAAACGGGTTTCAAAAAATCCCTGTAACTGCATTTAAATTAATAAACAGTATATTGGAAAAATCATTCATTCATTCATTAGGATATAAACACTTTCGTAACATGAATGAACCACAAGCTCAAGATTAAAAAGCAAAAATATAACGATCGAAAGATCCGTAGTTATCCTTAAAATTTCAGGAGCATTCGCCTGACTAAGCATATTTTCCTTGAGGCTGGTGGCTGTGTGTGCATTTTTAATTTTTATATCCACTCAGTGCTGGATGACGCGTTGAATTTTTACTGAAGCCTCTTTGTATCTTATTAAGGGGGCGGGTTAACTAGCCGCGCTGAAGAATCGCTTCTAGTGATGAAATTAACCATGTATTATGCAGAGAAGCTGCGGTTGATGGAGGGATGTTTAGTTCAGTACAAAATTATGCCACGAAATGTACACAATAGTTTTGTTAAAGTCAAACAATCAATATTCTATTGTTATTAAAATACATATTTTGAACTTCAAAATAAAAATTTGACATGAGACAACCTTAAAGTTGAGCCGTTTTATAACTGAAACCCAGGTCTCAAGGATGACGTCGTAGAGAAATATCATCGCCTCATCCTTTCCTCTAGGTATTATGTGAAAAACCTCCATGATTTGAGCAAAAATTTCCCCAAAACAACAGCGATAACCTTAATCGCAGCTAATCCTTATCCTTTCTTAATATTATAAATGCAAAAGTGAGTTTGTTTATTTGCTTGTTTGTCGCCCTTACTACTGAACCGATCATCATGAAATTTAGCATACAAGTTCTCTGGAATACGGAGAAGGACATAGGCTACCTTTTATCCCGGGAAAAAGTACTATTCCCGAGGGATCGACATTAATGCGGGTGGAGCCGCGGGCGAAAGCTAGTAAAACATAAACCCTTTTGATATGTTTATCATGGGCCATGATTTAGCATGCGACAGCTCTGAGGCATTTGGTAGTATTTGAATATTAGTTCTGCTTATTGTGACCATGTTAGCTGAAATAATATCTCATGAGAAGTAATCTTCATGATTCGACCAAAAAATTTTCTAAGAACCAGAATTTTTCTCAAGACGTTGGCGAAAACTTCTATCGCAGCTAATAAAACATAAACCCTTCCGATATCTTTATCGCGGGGTCATGATTTAGCGTGCGACAGCCCTGAGTTCTTTAGTAGATGATATCAGACAAATCATTACATCATACTTTATTAGTATTAATATTATTCCTGCTTGCATTCTTGTGATAATGTAACAGGAATAATATCTCAGGAGAAGTAATCTTCATGATTCAACCAAAAAATCTTCTAAGAACCAGAATTTTCCTCAAGACGCTGGCGATAACTTCTATCGCAGCTAATAAAACATAAACCCTTCCGATATGTTTATCGCGGGGCCATGATTTAGCGTGCGACAGCCCTATTTCACATCCGCGTGCGTTCTCAAATTGAATTGATATGTTCCGCTAACGTGGGCCGGCATTTTTCAGAGCATCGCGTATGACGCACCAAAGCGGGCGGAAAACTCGTACAGATAGCACCGGCGGTGGGTGAAACAAAAAGAAGAGTTATCATTCATTTATATTGTTAAATGTTTTTTTAACCTGTATTGTCTGGTCTTCTTCTTTTCGAGTCAAAATGGTTATAAATGAAACTTTTTCTTATACAGTCTTTGACCAGTAGGTGGCCACAGCCACCTGTATTGTCTGGTAAGTAAAGAAAATGGCCTCTCCCATCTTTTTGTTGCACTTGTCCCTGTCAGGTCTTACTCCCGACCAATTTCTCAGAAAAGAATCTAGATCGTCTTTCCAGCGCTTTCTCGGCCTACCGCGGCGGCAATGACCATCTACAGGCGACCACTCTGTTGCTTTCTAAGCCCATCTATCGTGATGCATTCTGCCGACATTGTTAAATGATAAATACATAAAATTTATATGTTCCGAGAATGTGAAACGGCATTTTTCACAGCATCGCGTCACCAAATCGGACAGAAAACTTCCATCCGGCAACGTGAATTGGTAAGTATTATTGCCAAATTAAAAAAAAAATTGTAGACCTACAGCCCAGCGCGGCATTTGAAAGATACAAATAGAAGGAATAGATTTCTGGAATTAATAAATAAAATGTGCCGACGAGGTCGCCTAATTTTGGTCTAACTTGACGTAACATTTATAATGTATACCTAGCTTTTTTGACTCATATAGAAGCAGAAGAAAAAAATAAATTAAAAATAAAACTCTGGGAAGAAATACTCCGGGAGTGCCGGCAGAAGTGAAAACTCCGCGCGGTAGAAAGAGAGGAAGATATTACTTTCTCTACTACGCCGCGCCGGTGGACTCAGGTCAAGTCGTGCGAATTTGCGATCAGGTCACGTGTCCTGACTCGAGTTTAACATTTTTTACCCATACCAAAAAGTGCACAATGCCGCTAATCAAGTTTTCACTTTAATAATTTGTGTTTGTATCTTCTTTTATAAAGTAATCTATATTATTTTGCTAACTGTACTCGTAAGGTGATGTGTGAGATAGGGGTGTTGTAAAGAGTGCAAACGAGCGGGTCGCACTGTCAAACCTACTTTGCTAAGCACATTGGCAATTTTGTTTTATTAATATAAAAAACTAAAATTATATCTAATCTTAAGCCCTTCCTGTAGATAGAAGACTTAGAATATGTAAAGGTTGATAACTTTCCCAATAAAGTATTTTTAAGCTATTGTATGCATGATGAAGTACGAGGGTAAAAATATTTGGTAAACTCTTAATAAATTAAGAAATAAAATATGGTGAAAAAAATACATGCGGGCGGGACTTGAACCGGCGACTTAGGTCTATGCACGACCACCATAATTGATTTCTTAATTTATTAAAAGTATATCAAAATAGCATTGTTAATGCAAAATAAATACTTATAAAAATATATTCGGTAAACTTTTGGACAACTTGTCACTGATATAGTCTGTAGCTTTTTCAAGTCATATGCTTGTTGGAGAAAATGGGATTGCTAATAAATAGAGCACTGATCTGAGATACGACATCGGTATCATAACTCAATGAGATACAACGAAGAATAAGTAGCTGTAGTTTATTTCATAATTTGGTACTGATATGAAGTTTAGCCGTAAAATAATTTTAGAAATTTAACGTTACCATTATTGACTCCCGATGCAAAAAGAGTGGTGTTATTAGTTTGGCGGCTATGTCTGACTGTGTATATGGATGAATCGTCGTGGATGCGGTTTTTTATTTGAAAGTAGATTTTCTAGCGATGGTTCTTAGACATGTTTTATCGAATGCAGTCCAGCCGTTTACAAGATAGAGGGATTTTCGAGAAGGAAGTTGAAGCTTTTTATAATTTTACGTAACTTTTTTCATTTATTTAATTAAATGTACATCAGATGCGCGATGAAATTTTCAAAGTTGATGTTATTAGAAAATATATTTACAAAATAAACATTCAAACATTCAAATTATACCTAAATTTTTTATCATTGTTTACTTTACAGTTTAAAAATAACATCGAAATACGTCATCTATCGTATGATAAAAACTGTCAAAGAAAACTAAAAGTAAACTATGTCCCCCACAGCGGGACTAGGCTCACCTTGCCTTGCGACTGTATCAAAATGATAAAAATGTAAAGATCCAATAACCATTCATCCATCAAGTGTCAAGATATAATCTGGGGATGGTGGTGCGACTTGCTTAGCCCTTGGGATGAGGTCTTGTAGATCGCGCTTAGTGTTCTTTTATATACGTTGTTTCGATGCGTCAAGTACAATGTGAAAAGCAAGTATTACTGCTTTACTTAACATAGAATGTAAAGCTGACAGAATAAGAAAGGCTAACTCTAGGAAGCGTGTGTATTACTAGCAACATTCCCTTGACGGAGTGGCTGAGCCCGTAAAAATGAACAGCTTTTCATATGGGAATACTGCGAACTATCAATAGTCGAAAAATTTTTGAGTTCCCAGATTTGGTCCCATAGGAATCGTTGTTAATTTTGACGGGCTCTGTCACCCCATTAAGGAAATGTCGGTGTACTCAGTTTTTTATCCATATTTCCATTTTTGTAGTCTAATGTTAAATTAATGTATTTCTGTAAATGTTAATTTAAAATCAAGTCGTGTACCTACTAAAAATCATACCGATTGGCAAGATTTTAAAAACTTACATATTTAGTAGGTCCAAACGAATATGTTTATAATTAAGATTTTTTTACTTTTGTTTCAATTTCAATCATTTGAATTCTATGTGTAATCAACAAAATGCAGATATATGTAGGCATTCAAGATCCGCTGTCTACAAAGCCACAGCCTTAGCAACTTAGGGAGAAAGCCAGCGAATATAAAAATGCCTGAAGATTTACAGGTTACGAGGAGAGATAGCGTCTACAGATTTTGGCTGCATTGTGGGCGTCGCTTAAACGTAGGTTCATAAAATATAACCTCTCACCTTTACGGAAAATAAAAGTGAAAGAATTAGAATTGTAAAAACGTTTATGATTTTGGAGGTATATATTTTTTCTTGACTTCTACTTAAGAAGGATGTGTGCATTTTACTCTGGCCAAGTAGCGGATCCCTCATCTGTCTTGTTGTAGGTTGTTAATAAATCCAAAACACGCTAAGATAAAAGGAACTACCCAGAGGAGACACCGATCAGGTTTAACAACAGGTGGTGTTTTTGAGAAATATTCTAATGTATTGTATGTGTGTTTTGAAGTAAAATAAAAACAAATCTAGCGCATGTTTTGAATTATGCCAAAGCAAAAGCTGAGCTATATTCCTTTATAGCAACAAAAAAAGTTATTCATTCTGTAAATTTAAATAAAAAGTAATACTATTTTTCTTTCTCCATGGCAAGGCAAGATAACCGTAGGTGTGGTAAGAAATCCGTATCTCACATTCTGGTCCAGCGAACGATTTAAATCTCTCAGGCTTGGCGCCACTGCAACTCACAAATCTTTCATAATCTCGTGCGATCCCGCGAGGGGCGTTTTTCACAGTGTGCCCGCGGTCTTAGCTTAGACAAGGAAGAAACTATTTTAAAAATGGAATGCATTTTCTCTTTTTCTTTGTATCGTAGCTTTTAGGTTTATTTTTGCTTTGAGTATTAGATACCGCGGACTGCAAGACCCAAGAGATATGAAAAATTTATGAAAAAAATTGTAAAAATGTTGTAGGGTTTATTTATTGATTTCAGATTGGTCTTGGATGGTGTAGCCTTAAATCAACTGGGCAGGCACAACAGACTGAGACTAGTTTGGGTACCGAGTCACGTCGCAGTTGAGGGCAATGAGAGTGCCGATTAGCTGGCAAGAAAAGGATCGAGTATGCCATTGGTAGGACCCGAACCCTTCTTAGACCCATCTTGTAGCGTGGTAGTTACTGCAATAAATGCGTATGTCAACAGTAGATACTAAGCTGAATGGAGAAATCTGAGTAGACATATACATGCACTCTAAGGAAACACTTGGCATAAATAGCGCTACGTGGCATAAAGTGATCTGTAAAACAACAGAAAACAGACAAGAACTCTAGTGGGAGCTCTGACTGGACATTTTGAAAATTGTCATGTCTTTAAACTGAAAATTGTCGAAAGAATGTAGGGCATGTGAGAAATCGGAGGAGACAATGAGACACATTTTGTGTTTATGTGACTCGTTGGCTCGTAAGCGTTTGGACCTCGTAGGATCTGCTTATCCTGAGGACTACAGGCACTACGTACTGGGCGATGTTCTAAAGCTCATGCAGTCCTTCATTGGAATATACCATGTGGGTGAATAAGGCATGGGGTAAGTACAAAATAACTCGAAGGTTAGCTTCTGATTCTGAATCGGTCCCATTGAAGATAAGATAGGGTTTATTCCTTCCGACTTTCATAGGGCTGTTTCTTGAGGTGGTGATTTGAATTTTTCACAGAATGTATAAATATTGTCGCTACAAAACAAGTATCAATTAAAAATTCAAGTTTATTTTAATTATTGATAAAATTCCCATACAAGAAAAGTTTACTACGGAACCGTCGTCGGCGCGTGAGGTCGACTTAATCGCCCAGGTTTTTTTTTATAAAAGCAATTTGAGATTTTATTTGTAGTATTGTACTACTCTAGACGACGGATCTAGGAAAGCAAACAGTCAGATCAAGATGCAAAATGAGTTTTTTTCCGATTGTTCTGGGTCTTGGAGGTTTATCTATGTATGTCTATAGTTTCGTTGAGTTAGTATCTCATAACACAAGTCTCGAACTTGTTTTGGGACTAGTTCAATCCGTGTGATTTGTCCGAATATATTTATATATAACGAGTATTATTAACATAATTCTCCTAAGCTTACATGCTTAAGTGAGATAAGGTGATGAAAAATCAGATGCTTAAGGGTAATGGAAAATACGTATGTATTAGTTATGACTAAATTAATATTGTACACAAATAATAAATTTTCTAAACCCAAACGCCATCAGCGACTTTAAATTTATTTTCGGGTATCCTATCATATATTTATACAGACAACAAGGCGAGCTCAGATAGGTCCGTATTCATAAGCAAATACAAGCAGGGGACCCCATAATTTTCGGTTTGCATTTTTCCATCGCAACCGCGAACTCGATTTCGGCTCCCATGGGCTAGCGGCCTCAAAAATATTAATGAAAATTTTTACATAAATTTATTCGACAGAGGGGCCCACGCGTCGCTCGAGAGTCGATGGGCCCTCGTTCCTGTTTTTTATTTATTAATTTAATGGTATTTTCGGTCTAATTACCTGGCTGAGGTATAATTCATTGGCTTTGTGTAACGAGTATTTGTGGGCAGCCGTGTGTGGATAATATTGCCCGGTGTTGATTTCAGGCACGGTTTAATAATAAATATTTGGGATATATTTTTGTTTATTAGAATATACGGTAGGTGTGGTGCAGACTTAAGGGAAATCATGGTAGGGTTTAATAACATATTCTAGAGCGCAATCTCATTGTAAATTGTGGAGTTATGACCAGTCTTATCAATAGTTCATATTTTTGTTACATTGGTACATTAAAACGTTTCAGATCTCGTTTTTTATTTATTTAGATCTTTTTTTCTAACCTTATTTGTACCACTGCTGGGTAAAGATATCCCTTATTATATTTATTTAGATAACAACAAAAATAAAAACTAAAATTAAATACAAAGCTAACCACAAACATAAAATATTCAAAACCGGATAATACTCGTAAATATCAATATTTGCAAACTTTGGCTCTAGTATATAGATTTATTATGAAACAAAATATTACGTAAGTTCCGCGGAAAATCAAAAACATTAAGAAAACTTAAAGGTATAGTTGCGTAACACGCCAGCCTGCTTACACTAGGGGCACTGGGTTTGATTCCACGCGCGGGCCAATGCTTCCACTTTTCACAGGTATTTGCCCGAAGCTCTGGCTACACAAGTTTTGGAGGGGTGGCGTCAGGCAGGCGGCTGGCCGTAAAAACTTAGCCAAATCGTATTACAGTATAAATGCTGTCATAATAGCAAACCCCGGGCTCCAAAACACTACAACTGAGAAAATAACTGGGAAAGCGCTGATATCAGGAGGGGAGGACCAGACCACTATATATTTGTATATATTACTAACCCAAAAATCTTCAAAGATCAATATGAGTACACATCGGTACATTAATTTACTCGCCAAACCCCCCATTCCACATCGGCGTGCAATCCCCGAAACCCTATATTGGACTTACTATAAAAAGCAAAGCATTCTTGGCTTAACCCTTCACCGGCGGCTTCAAAAGAACAAACGCAATATATCGGGGTTCGGCTTAATTTGCCGCCGCTGAACTTTAATGCGGACCCTAGCGGATGCTCAAAATTACTCCGCTATATTTTTAACGCGCGGAATGCAACCGTTTTGGGTTACGCGAACAATATTAACCGAATTGTTGGCCGTTTACGGGTTAAGAAGCCCAATACGGTGAATTAAATTTGATCGTGTTTTTCCAAGTTTGTTCTGTTAGATATATTATGCCGTTTATCTATTTTTTTGTGGACAATAAAATGCATATAGCCAATTTTATGGTCATATTACTATAGTAGACAATTATTTAGTTAGCTTATTAATTTATTTAAATATACATGAAGGTATTATTTTTCACAGCTCCGTGGCGCAGTGTTTAACACGCCAGCCTGCGACTCGGAGTCAAGATGGAAAATTATCTTTTTCAGATTGGCCTGGGTCTTGGATGTTTATCTATATATGTTTTTGTTATAAAAATATAGTATTGTTGAGTTAGTATCCCATAACACAAGTCTCGAACTTACCTGGGGGCTAGCTCAATCTGTGTGATTTGTCCGTATATATTTATTTATTTATTTATTAACTCTGTCTGTGTTTTGTCTAGCTTCGTGGCGCGGCGGTCAACACGCCAGCCTGCGACACGGAGTGACCGGGTTCGATCCCCGGCCAGGTCAAGATGGAAAATTATCTTTTTCAGATTGGGAGTTACATTCGCATTTATAATATTAGTACGGAAATATGGATATGGATTCTTGTCGTCAGTGAAATATATTTTTTGACGATATAGTACAAAATAGTAGTGTTGAACTACGGAAAGTTTGTCAAGTTCATCGTAAGTAAAGATAATGAAATTATTAAAAAACGCAACATTATCACCGCTAAAATTATTTATTTGAATTGTTCAACAACATGTACTTTGTTTACCATATTTTTCATCACAATTCTTCCTTTAATCTAGCTCAAAACATTTTTAACATACAAATGAAAATCAAACGCTGAGGGAGCCCGCTAATTCGTACCGCTCGAGATTTTTTCACCAAACGAATTCCATCTTAGGGGACATCGGCTTCTTGGCTTGTTTGCTTCCCGTCCCACTTTGTTGTTTAATGAAATTATCGGTTTACCGAGCAAATGAACAAAGCCAGATTTCGCTTTCGGTCAAAAAAGGGGGTGTTTTTGTTTTCGGTGAAGGTGGTCTGCTTGTGGGTGCTCGGGAGTGCTACTTAATCAATTATGATCGATTCGCTAATTCATGCAAAGGGGATTTCGGGATTATTATGTCTTAGAATGTAATGAACATTTGAATGAGAGGAAATTAATGAATTATTTCAGTGCATTTGTTTGTTTTTGTTTTATTTCGAAGTAAGTAGAGCCACAATTTATATAACGTTTAGATTTTTTTTATATTGACATTATTTTAGAAAAACAGTTTCTTTACTTCTTATAATGAAAGAGGGGATGGAAAAGCTCCACCGACAAGTGCCCATGTCTTAAATTTAATGATGATGATGATTGAAAAAAAAGGAATGTCAATTATATTTAATGATTTAAGCTTTCGCTGTCACAATCACTATTTTGCCACTACAAGACTTTACCGAAATATCAGACAAATCTCAAAAAAATAATCACTGTATGTCCAGTAGTGACAATAATAGTAATTATTTATATTAAACTAGTTTTCGCCCGCGGCTCCGCCTGCGTCAATGTCGATCCCTCGGGAATAGTACTTTTTGCTGGGATAATACTTATTAGTAAAGATATCTTACAATAGCTGAATCAATTTTGAATATTTATATGTTTTCAATTTATTTTTTTAATAATAAATTTACACAGTTTATTCCTTAATATAATTACAGGTATTCAACCACCAAAAGCTTTGTCAATAATGTCACAACGAAATATCCGCAAGATACTGCGACAAAAGGTACAATATTAAGTAATCAGTAACATGCATTGTCAAAATTTCCCACATATTATTATTCACAAAATGCTATGTCAAAACCATCTAAGATATTATTATGACTATAATGATAATACTAAAAACTGAGTTGATTGTAACTAGGTATGTACAGTATATTTTTGAACTAAACAGATATGTTTGCCACTTATTAGACTTAATTGTCAAACAACATATTACTTTGGAGTAATTATTTTTACAGCCAAAGTGTTGGGTGTATAAACCTGTGACCCACCATACAAAGCATTTAGTCAAGAGTCTAATAAGCGTATGAGGAAAGGAAAAGAAAGGACAATGAAGATAAACAACTCTAAACAGTGTCACACACGAGGGAGCACACCGCTTCAGAGTCGCAATTAGAAACACCCATGAAAAGAACGACGACCCTCGCGACACTAATGGCCATTCCACTTAATTATATAAAGTGCTTAAGTAAATGATACCTAATTCTCGGGCTCGCTGTCCCGTAAACAAGAGGTGTGACTTTTCACCATTGTCGGAGTCTGTCACTGCCATTTCCGCACTCGGCAATTCTTTCTTTGTTGCCTTTGCCTCAAAAGAAGTCTTTCTTTTTCTTTTTTCATCCGGCGCGTGCAATTGTCACCCCCAGCCAGTGTTTGTTGATTAAATACCGCTGTCAAAATTAGTTAATTTTTCCTTCCTGAAGTGAATCTTTTAAGTTCACGTTTGAATAATTTATTTTAAAAATAGGTAAAACAAAAATTGTAGTATCGCGAAATAATATCTAAACGGTATGTATCTCCATATTATATTTTTGTTAAAAGCTTTTATCATAAACGAATCCCACTCTAAAGTGCTTTCCAAGACAAATCAAATGAGTCCAAAAACCGATTGGTTGTTAGTTTAAGAGTCGAGGGACGACTCTATCATCAGACCAGCGCAACGACTCCATTATATTGTATTGTCCTCCGATTTGGACATGCATGCAAAATTTCAGCTTAACCCGCGAAGTGGATGAAACTTAACTTCCAAGATTTGATTACAGTCAATTACCGGGACAAATGAAACTAAATAAAAGCTTGTAATATACTTTTCAATCTAGAGCTGATTACTATAATTACCATGGGAGTTATAATCTAGAGAACATATAATCTGGTACTTCAAAAATTTGACCAGTGAATATACATAATTTGGCTGTAATAAGCTGCGTTCATTATTAATATTATATTTCAATCTATATTCTAACCTAGTTTTCCATTTTCCAATAAGGCTCCCCAATAATTATAATTTTGCATTATTTTGATGTGCCTGTCAAATATTTTGATTCTAAATTATTTTTTTTATCCGTGTCGTCGGCGTGTCGGGGCGAATTTACATTTAAATAGAACATCTGCGGGCAGGTCGACCCTCTTAAGGTTCCATAGAGTTTTTCTTACCCGCTAATTTGTAAATCGTTCCGTAATATCGAAAAATTAAAATGCTGATGTCATATTTTACTCGCCATTTATATGCTAATGCTAACGTGAATCGAAGGGATGGTCTTGATTAAAATATCAATGGGTAATTTGCTAGGTGCCAATTTAAGATGTTCGTGCTATTGAAGAGTTGGCAAAGCAAAGTCTACATGTTTTATTCACATTTTCTTGAAAATTACTATGAAAAGCTTGTAAGAGGTCAAAGTGATGGCTTTGACAAGAAGAAATGGAAGATACTAACATGTTGGCTGGCATATTATACGGCTGTCAATAAGTGGTATCTCAAAAATGGGATACGCAGTGTTGGACGTCCAGTAGCGAGATAGGTTGATGACATTGACATTGACAGTATTAAGGCCACAATTCCTCAAAATTCCTATTACTTACAGCCGTGGTGGACCCCATAACCATTATTTTTTCTTTAATAGCCAGTATTTTCGCGGAGCCTTACAGAAGCTTTACGGAATCCTGGGGCACGGCAGAGTATACTTTGAGTATAGTTGCTATAAACAATATACTCAGATTTTCTCAAAAGACGTGTAAATCATCAAAATTTTACAGAAATATGATACAAATACTAATTCATTTACACAGCGCTCATAGACTTTTAATGCTGGCTATTACAATGCTAAATTTTGTTCAGCTACATCTCTGATGAGGTTTAATCTTGCCGCTTATCCCATTCCTCTTGGCGTAACACCACTGCAATTATTTGTAAGACGGAAGGGTTGAAGGCAGTAAAGCTAATGCGGCAATATTCGTAAATTAAGAGCGAGGCGGTGGGCCCAGTAAATATTATTTTTTTATGTTAATAACCTCCCGATTGCGTTAATAAAGCCTTACATCTCGTAATTAGTCGAGCCATTGTCTGCGAGGCGGTGGAGCGGAATGCAACGAATTGAAATCATTTTAGAAAACGGCTTGTCTGTCCGTGGATTTAAATTGGATTCTGATTTTTTTTATTTTATCACAGATTTTAGTTACTAATTAATACTTTTTGTCATTATTTTCCGTGTATCAAATTGAGGTTTGTGTGTGACTAGCTCCGTGGCGCAGCGGTCAACACGCCAGCCTGCGACACGGTGTGACCGGGTTCGATCCCCGGCCAGGTCAAGATGGAAAATGATCTTTTTCAGATTGGCCTGGGTCTTAGATGTTTATCTATATATGTATTTGTTATAAAATATAGTATCGTTGAGTTAGTATCCCATAACACAAGTCTCGAACTTACTTTGGGGCTAGCTCAATCTGTGTGATTTGTCCGTATATATTTATTTATTTATAACTGCTACAAAAATGTGGCAAGCATGCTCATATTAAGAAGCTACGATGATGCTACGAGTGTGCTACGAAGATGTTTCGAGGTTACTTTAGCGATTCTACGAGGTAGTTCCAGTTCGTAAAATCTCCATACGTTGACGCGTAAGTGCTACAAAAATTTACGTACATTTGATATAATGTATTATTCATTATAAGTATTGAAGGATAGTTAAGCCATCTTCAACATTATTTAGGTTTGATTAGTTAGGTTTTAAAGGCCGGCAACGTTTTTGTCACATCCCGGGTGTTGCAGTTGTCCATGGGCAGCGGTGATCACTAACCATCAGGTGGTTCACTTGCTCGTTTGCGAGCTCCGTGGTGCAGTGGTTAACACGCCAGCGACTAGAGGGCCCCGGGTTCGACCCCTGGTCAGGTTAAGGTGGAAAATGATCGTTTTCAGATTGGCCTGGGTCTTGGATGAATTTCTATATACGTATCCCAATCAAGTATCCCATAACACAAGTCTCGAACTTACTTTGGGGCTAGCTGAATCTGTGTCATTTGTCCGTATATATTATTTTTTATTATTTATCCTATATCATAATAAAAGTACAACTTTACATACTTTACATTGTTTTAAAATTGATTTATATGTTAAAGCATTTATATATTTAGCCTTATTTATGTTCAATAAGGGTAAATTTATGAATATTAAGATGTTTCTATTTTTTTAAATCCTCATGCCGTTAATGGCATTCAAATACGAAGAGCCAACAAACCTTGCCTACCCCAAAGTCATTGTGTCTGTATTAACATATACGTAGCTAATCTCTACCGCAGCATCATCGTCTCGGTACACTGGGTCCATTAATTAATAAATTAAACAATACTCTTAATTCCAGCACGGCTTGGAAATAAGGAACTCAGAAATAAATAGACTTTGCAGTATAAAGAAGGAATGAAAACTGTAAATCATATGAGTAGAGTGTCGTTCGAGATCAATGACATTTCACACAGGACGCCTTTGGAGTATTATTAGCTTTCCTCTCTCAATAGTCGTGTCATAAATAGCTAATCAAAAATGATTTTCATTGCTCATTAAAAACTATATGTGCCTATAAGGATGAATGACAGCAGCAATGTATTAAAGTCAAATTTAAACTGTACTATGTTACAGCACTTTTATTGTATTCCGTGATATGTCCTTATAGAGTTATAAGTCATTAAAACTTTGTTACATTGCTATCTACACTTGTGTTTATCTTAAGTAAGTTTGTTGGGATGTATTCATATATTGACTCCGGGCAGAAAATTAAAATTGATCTATTCAATATTTATTTGTTATCTCTCCTTACCTTAGAATATAGTAAGACCTCGATGACCTAATAAACCAACAACCGTGGTCCCTACTGGATAGGACCATATGTGATATCAAATTATCTCCAGCTCCTCCGTGCTCCAGAAAGTACGTTAAGCCGTTGGTACCGGCAATGTTACAGACTTGAAAAATCTGACAAGTCTTGGACATTTATTTACACATGTGAAAAACAAACACACTTCAGTATGAAGGCGATCAAAATTAGAAGACTGTCACACAATTACTGTTAAAAACATTTTTTTTTTTTATGTATATCCCACGGCAAACGAGCAAACGAGCCACCTGATGGAAAGTGGTCACCGTCGCCCATGGACATCTGCAACACCAGAGGAGCTGCTGATGCGTTGCCGACTCTTAAGATACCTGTAAACACGCCTTTTGAAGGACCTCAAGTCATAGCACACAGGGAAAACCTCGGGAGTCCATTCCACAATTTTGCTGTACGAGGAAAAAAACCACGTGACGCTCTGACATTTTTGGAGACCCAAGTGTCAAGGATGTGGGGATGGACTTTACTCCTGTGGCGAGCGGTGCGGTGGTAGAAAGGTGACGGTGGCACCAATTCAAAAAGTTCTTCAGAACACTCCTCATAGTATAGACGGTAAAATACACACAGAGAGCCAACGTCTCTCCGTAGACCGAGGGTGTCTAAATCGTCTGTGAGTGTGGGATCGTCGATAATACGAATTGCCCGGCGTTGGATGGAATCAAGAGGAAGGAGTTGGTATTGAGGTGCACCAGACCAGTTATGAGAGCAGTACTCCATGTGGGATATTTAGGACATAGTTTTTTTTTATTAAGTTTTTGAGATTTTACTTACTATCCGGGATTCTTATTTATATAACGATCTCTCTTCGCCTACAGTTTTCAATAGGCTAGTTTCTTAGGTCAAAATAATATTATCAAAATTAGTTCATCAGTTAGATAATAAAAATATATTAGACACGTATTTTCAATAAACAATAAATTTAAAAAACGCGTCAAAGTTCATGAGTGGGTGCTCGTTACGTCAAAGTTTGCTAAAAAGGGTAGCAAACTATGACATCTTACAGAATTTTAAAGGGCTATATCTTTATCATTTTTGTTTAATAAACTATAGAAAAAATACGTATTCATTTTTGTTTGTTATCTAACTGACTAATTATATTTTTTATAACTAGCATGTTGTATCTCAAATCAACTCTATTATGCTCCAAGCTCCCTGTTTAAGCCGAGGCAAAAATATTTGCCGTGTATAAATTCACGCGGCGTGATGAAGAAAACCCTTCAACGCCGGCCCGTCTTTATAGCTCTATTTGTGTATTTTAATTACTGTCATTATATGCTAATGACTACCATCCCTTTTTCTTATCCTCCAAATGGGTTATATCTATGTTGCGCAGTTTTGTCGACTCATTTTGAAGATTTAAATAATAATAACCGAGTTGGAAGGATTGCTCCTTAATTTTTTTCGAGCGTCTTGATTAATTGTTTCATGCTGTTGGAGATTTGGCCGGCAATTTGTTTTGTCTTATTAACTTGATGGCAGTTGGCGGGGCAGAAAATTTGATTCGTTTTATTATTTGTTATTGCATAGATCATTTTTAATATTCTGAAGTAATTAAAGTTAGTGATCATTATGTTTGCCTTGAGATATATTATTCTTTACGATGTGCATTAGAGTGATAATAAAAAAGCTAAAAAAAATAAAATGAATAATATTTAATTATAATATCTACGGTAGCACGTAGGTATTTGTAGTTGTTACTATTAAAAATATAATATAACATGATCCACGATAAAAGCTTTTTATGATTAAGATAATTAACCGTTTGTACGTACTTGAGTAACGAATGAAAGTTGAAGAATTGTGTGTCTGAATTTTTCATAATTTTTTTTTTATGAGTTAGGACGGCAAGCAAACAGTTGATCTGATGGTATGTTATCACCGCTTTCCATGGACAACTTCAACATCCGAGGCGAGACAAGAGTGTGGCCGGTCTTTTAAGAAAACATAGTTTTAGTAGAAGTTGGATTTGTATTTACGTAGTAGGTAGGTAGTTTCCTCTGATGAGGAATATAACATAATATATTTCGAAAAGACAAAACTAAAAAAAAAACTTTTTAAGTTGTAATAAATAAGTATTATTCTAATGGTCAAGTTGTGTAATAATAAAGCCTGTATAGTAAATAACTAATTAAATAATTAATATATTTCGTAAATAAAATGCATTTCCTATCCAAAAACCAAACCAAAATAAACCTCAGACAAAAAGCAACGAAAGAAAATACCCGAAGGCAGAAAACAAACGGGGAATTGAAACAATGTAATTCGAGACAAATATACTCGTAGCTACATCGTGAGAAAACATACCCCGAAAGAGTGCAAAGATGCAAATCGCGTCTTAACGACACACATTCTCATTCCCTCGAGAATCTGGAATTCTTTTACATAATCATGTGTTGAAAATATAGCAGCTTCGGAGGGGACTGAAAGCGGAAATAATGCAGTATTTAGCATAATCTACGGCTGATTTGTGAGCATTGTCTGTGCTGGAGTATTATTATGAAGAAGGTTCTGAGTTTAGGTAGTTTTTAAGATTAGTTAAGTGGTTATGCTTAGGTAGATTTTATATAACTTTTTGGTGTGTTCTAGTGACGATTGCTCTTACGTTTTATCATATGTAATGGTTAATGTATCCATAAGTGCTAATTATTTTTCTTATTTTCGTATCAGTGACAGAATCTATACTAATAATGCAAGTAACTCTGTCTCTTTGTCTGTCTGGTTACCTCTCATGTTTCCACCACAGAACCGATTTAGATGAAATTTGGTACTGAGATAGTTTGAGGCGCGAGGAAGGATATAGGGTGTATATCATACCAAAAAAAAGAAATTACATTCACGCGGGTGGAGCTGCTGGCGAAAGTTAGTGCTATATAAATTTTACTACGAACATACAGCTACTTATGCATATTCATGAAATAAATGTTGATTGATATTAACTCTGATATTTAACAGCAATAGAAAGATTCGCACACAATTGAACTTTTTGATATTTTGCTGTGTTTCATGTGTAAGTGGTCTACATGGTGACATATTTTTTCAAACTGCCTTAAGGCATCTGATATAGTTTAACGACTGCCATCAATGGCGACAGCCAGTACCAACGGCTTAACGTAGGTACCTTACGAAGCTAAGAGTTATTTTTATGCCACTTGCGGTCACCCATCCCAGTGGAGACCGCGCCCGAGGTTGCTTAACATGCGTAATCGCTAATAATGGTTACGCCTACTAGGCCATGTTGCTCTTTAATTGATTGATATGGCATCTATAAAGATATATAATTAATGTACTTCTTTTAGTGTATTTTAAAATTTATCAAATTACATTTTTTTTTTAAATCCATATACACTATTTTATTCTTAAAATAATCTGTATGTAACGAGAATGACATTTATCAAGCAAAATACATTTGTTTTTGCGCCAAATGCATGTATGAAGATTTAAATATATTAACGCTCCGTACACTCAATCCTATTTTGCTTAACACGTACTTTACAAAATCCAAAAAGGCTTCGCATAACGTAGTGTATAATCACACAGATTTTTATTTATATAGATAGACAGATATTTGTGGTAGAGCCATGCTTCCGGCAGAATTTTTGTTAGTAGCTCGTCCGGGGAAGTACCACGCTCGCAAATTTTCTGTGGGAACAGAAAATTTGAGTAGAAGCTTTTATGCTTCGTTCGGTGAGTGAGAGAGCTGGAAGCCCATCCTTCCCCCGATTTCCTCCCCCCAACTCCTTGAAAGCCCGGCAACGCTTCTGTTACACCCTCTTGTTATAGTTGTCCATGGGCAGCGTTGATCGCTTATACCATCAGGTGACCCGTTCGCTCGTTTACCATCCTATCCTTATCCTTACTAATATTATAAATGCGAAAGTGAGTTTGTTTATTTGTTTGTTTGTTTGTTTGTTACGCTTTCACGCCGTAGCTACTGAACCGATCATCATGATAATTTGCATACAAGTTCTCTGGAGTACGGAGAAGGACATAGGCTACCTTTTATCCCGGGAAAAAGTACTATTCTCGAGGGATCGACATTCACTCGGGCGGAGCCGCGGGCGAAAGCTAGTGTAATATAAAAAAGAAGATAAAAAAAACACGGTCTCTGTAATTTTAAAAGTCTCTATAACATCAAAGAGCTCTTGTCTGTGTCTTTGTGTGGAAAGAAACGCCCACAATGTGTATTTTTGGCAGGAAGTAATGGAATGGTTTGCAATGGCAAACCACTCCATTATTAATGCAATCGCCTTCTCCATTTCACACACTTGTGAACAATTCACTAGCGTGAAGGTGCCTCACGGTGTTTTTCTTCACCGGAAGCCGGTAGTGTTAGATAGAAATGACCGCTTGAGTCAGATTGGTTTACGAACTCTAGAGGTACAGGTCGGGCCGGGCGGGGTTTGAACTCAGAACTTTTCCGTCATAGGTCGCGCTCTTAGATCACTGAGCCACTACCGTTTCAAAAGTCATGGTTGCTAAATATTCCTTCAGATTGTGGTCTAGTGGATAGTGTAAGTGACTGCCATTAACTATACCTCTCAGAATCAACGGCCTATTATGACTTCAACATCACACCCAATACCTATAAATATTTATTATCCTATAAATATATATATTAATAAATATTATATCCTATATATATATAGACCTAAATATCTACATTCATTATTTTATTATTGAACGTTAAAATCTTTAATGTTTTACAAAAAATATGGATCCTTTTTTGTAATTGACATTTTGTTAATTTTAATATTTATTATTTTGATATAATTTTAATTTTCGAGCGAATATCATTCAATATGTTACTTTGGATCATTACTGCCACCTGAAATAAATTAATTTTATTTTTTTATTTATTTTCGGTTCTAGTATTTTAAGGTACATCTGTGTTTACGATGCCGTAGCTCATAACATCAATAAAAAATTAGGCCGATCCCCTAGCTGTTAGTGATTCGAAGACGTCGTCTGTCCATGTTTAGAGAGCTCGTTGCTTTTTACGCAGCGACATTTTGTCGTGTTTACGACCGTCAGCTTTACTGTTATGTCTAGAGATCTTAGGAACATGCTGAAAAGGGGTTGATGCTGCATTTTTGTGTGGCTGCAGGTGATACTTTAAACTGTTTATCATCTTAAAACTCGTAATGGTATTTTTAATGCTAAAATTTTATAGGAAACTTACGTTTTTGTCTTTGAAACTTGTTTATAAAAAAGTTTTTATCTGTATTTCAACAATTTACAAAGATCATCATATTAATGTACAACTTATATAAAGAACTAATCTTCCAACTCGTCACATTGAGGCAACGTGCCCAGAATACTGGCAGCATTACTTTTGCATTTATATTATGGTATGGATACGGCAGGCTGCCGCAGGCTCCTAATGATGATGATGATGAATATGAATAGCTTAGCCATCAGTGGCATGGCTTGATAGTAGTACAAGGTGATGAGGATACTCGAGCGGTTTTGCTTGACATATGGAATTTTATACAAGTTATTAATGTCTTTTATGCAAGTGGCCTTATAGAAGTTGAATGTTAGTGTTTTCATTGATTCTCAATAAAAGGGTCTCATTAAATGTATTTTGATTATATCTTATTTATTAAATTAAATAAAATTTTGACTTCCTAAAAGTTACATCTGAATCATATTTCATGATTCATTAGCCCTCATTAAAATTTTATCCATTATTGAAACGTAATTTTTTTTCTTACATAAAAAGAGATTACTGTTACTAAATTGCAGGCATTATACTAAAAATATCATAAACTAGTTGATAAAAAAGAAGTATCTACAAAATTAAGTAAATCTACAGCTCATCCCTCATGCCTACGGCCCATTTGGGACGACTTAAAGAAAATCAAAACTAATTAATTGAATTCTGCAATTCTTCCCATGTTTACACATGGTACAATCAGTAGAATAAATGTTAGTGTAGAAATATGTAATCACAAATGTTACCTGAAATTTTTCATCAGCTAGATACCTATCAATATCATAGAACTTACTAGATCAATCTCAACAAAAACAACATAAAGCACTCATAAAACCCTCCTTAGGAATCAATGACAAATGAATTATGGATTTGCCTCGGCTTTGCATCATATTTTCCCCGAATAGGTGCGTTTTTGGCTCGCACACATATTTATTGGCATCGGGAACGCGCTTGAAAATGTATGAGTATTCGAGCGCGGGAGTTCCATGTCGCATTAGGCATAAGTAGTGCTCTCTCCTCACCCTATTAACCGTGATATATGCGACGATTCTTTTCCCAAAGCCGCGAAACAGAAGGGAAGTGTTGTCATATCGCACGCTCCGCCGACATGCTAATTCTGACTTGATAAATGATTTGGATGTGAGGCGATGCTGATACGTGTTATCAGGTGTAAGGTTTGATGGGTGAGACCTATGTTTAGATTATTACTGTTTGTTTGTTCATTTATTTGACGTTATAAAATGAAGCATAAGACAGACAACTCTCCTTTTACAAGGCGTAAGCGTCATAAAGCTACTGCATAGCGGTGTACACTGTGCTCCAATAAACATCTACAACTTTTAGAACCTGTTTTCAGCAAATAATTTGACAATCAACAATTCTTAGACACTCTTGTTATATTTTATTTATTAACATGATTTCTATTTATTTCACTGAATTTTACCTGTGAAATTTATGAGAAGGGTTAAGATTTTTTTTTTTATTGTTGGAACAAAATGAAGGCTCGACGGCAATACGCCTTCAGTGCCGCAGTATATACTGCTTAGCGATGAGTATTTGAAATGTGATGATAATGAAATTCAGCATACGTAGTGCTCTCCTCACCCTATTAACTGTGATATATGCGACGATTCTTTTCACGAAGCCGCGAAACAGAAGCGAAGTGTTTTCATGTCGCACACTCCGTTGACATGCTAATTCTGATTGATAAATTATTTGGATGTAAGAAGTCGGCGATGGATGTTATCAGTCCTTGAGCTTGTAGGCTTTGAAGAGTTTGCTAATGCCGAGACGTTGGTTGAATATGCAATAAATTTATTAAATTAATAAAAAATGAATTTGCTATTTATAAATATCAAGCTTAGCGGAAGACTGAAAAACAAATATCGTGAGCTAATATTGATTACATACGGAACGTTATCTAGAAATATTATAGGTGGTTGTATTATATAGCACTTATAACATACAAATGTAAGCTTAGTAGGTATACCTCCTAACATGAAAACTGCAAAGTTTTTGAAAATGTTAGGTGAATATATTGTAATAAAGGCGATAAAACCGTATTAAGGGAATTTAGTTTAAGTTAGATATTTATTTGTGTTTTAAATATATTTTATTTTTAATATTTGTTTTTTACATCCAATTCGCAACCTATGACAGCAGACAAGGAAGAGACACCAGCAAACAGGAGACAAGGAAAAACCCAGAAATAGCGGCAACAGATTATATTCTGTCAAAACTATAAGTCTCTACCTATTATGATTCAATAGATACAGTCTTGTGACAGACGGATGGACAGTGGAGGCTTAGTAATAGGATCCCGCTTTTACCTTATTGGTATGGAACCCTAAAAAGAAAGTTACTTGTTTTTGTCTGCAAAGTCTTGTTGCTTGACGGAAAAAAGATATGCATTTTTATATGGGCCTTGTTAAAAATACTAATAAAAAATTATTCTTAACAAGATTTTCGTCAAATACATATAATAGGAACCACAAGAGTTGAACTCGCAGTGACGATTTTTTTTTGACGCCTTCGATTATTCGTCTTTTTATTAGAAATATATCGATACATCGTTACAGACTCGAGCAGAATACAAATTAAGGTCTGAACCGTCAACCACAGCCGTTAAGGCTCCGACGTGTGCACATTAGAGCGCCAACATCCCACAAATTGACATTCAATCAGTGCGCGACATTGTTTCCCTATCAATCCTTATTGGGATTTGGCACACGCTCCGATATGCCGCCATCAAATTGCGATTTGTTTATGAAAATTTATTGTATTCGCCATTACCGGATTCTTTTCCTACGGGAGCGACCCCGCGGAACGAAATCACCTTATTCAATTCCCTTTTTGCATACATCACACACGGTGTCTTGGGGGGAGTTTTTGTCTGAACACGTGAATTGCGTTTGGGACGCGTGTTCGCTTCTTATTAGTCTGGATTGCGTAAAGGTTTTTCGGTGATCGCCCTCTGGCTGTATTTGCGCTACACATTCGAGTCTTGTTTGCGTCTGTAAGACTAAAGGTATTCTACATTTTCTAAAACATTTGTATTCGAAAAAAGGTTTTTTACTGCAATCTGATGTATTAGTTCTTCCCAGCGCCCCAGAAGGCATTTTTTTTTTCAAAAAATTTCTTAAAGACAATCATTTTTTCATTCAACTACGCTGCAATTCTATCATAACTAGTACAACATATCCAGCACAAAGCGGAACTTTGCAGCTCTTGAGCAGAAAAAATGTATAGAAATCCTTTACTGCACTGTTTCATTTTCTTTTTTAACTCGCGGGACCATAGGTGTCACATGTCGCAAAAAAAGATTGGCCAACCTGACGGCCGTATGCAGTTATACAGTTATACAGTTAGTGTCAAGTGACATGTGTATGGCCTAAGAAAATACTGGCCATAAAAAAAAAGGCGGGAATGTAAACAAATAATTTTCACTGATTGTAATTACTTTTTAACATACTTTTCTTGTGGTACTTAGTTGAAAGAAAAGCATATTATGCACCTCGCATTAAGCAATTTATATTGCACTCGTGCTTTTTAATATAATAAATAAGCACTCAATGCAATAATAAATTACTTTCTGCTCAGTGCAACAATCTACTATTGTTTAAATTATTTCTCACAATAACGTCTCTTTACTTATAATACAACAATCGGTGGCAGTAATACAGATCAATAAATCGAGGATTATGACATTTATTAGGTTATTTATTTATTATTTTACTTTTTTATATTAAATTATTTTTTTGTGAATTTATTTTCTATTTTAAGTTATATTGATATTTTTTTAATAATAAATTACATTTTAAAAACAACCGCAAATACAAAAGAGCAATCTACAAGTTAATTAATATTTGGCGTTTAAAAACAAGCACCCATATAGAGCCAGTTCACTACATATACCACAGACCGAAATGGTGTAGTGTTTTGACATGTTTATGAAATAAAACTATAATCCTTTTTAATTTTCTTTACTTTTACTTTTCTCATTCATGAAGTAATTATCATTCGAGAACAAGCCACATTGTATGCATTGTACGCACACATGGCCTGTGCCACGTGATCGAAAGACTCTCTAACTTCTACTCATGTTAACTTGACGTTATGCATGGCTCGTGTGTAAGAAAATTGCGATCAATGTCTGGGGGATAGATGCCTCGTGTTCTGGGCGAGGCATTTATCCCCAATTAAACTTATATGGATTAGGTAACTATTACCTATGTGGGATAGATGCCACATAAAAGAGAGGTCCGCAGAAATTGCTCATGCTGTAGCAATATTCAAGCTAATGTTTCTTACTTAATTGTTATATATTTGTAGATAAAGAACCAAAATATTAGCCAGTTCTAAAAATAAAGTATTTTGATTTATGGACTAAAAGGTATAAAAGTTATAAAAGTTATTTATAAAGTACGGCAACTATCAATATTTTACCCTACCTTCATAAAAAAAAATTAAAATTAGGTTTTGTAATTTTATTAATATTATCAATAATTATAAATTATTTATTAGTACTTTTTCTGATAAATAAACGCCATCAGGTACAATTCGGGGTAACGTCGTGTACCACCAGATACCACCAAGCACGACAATGTACCACCAAGTAACTTCAAGTAAGTACCACCAACTACCACCAAAAAACGTCAACTACGACCAACTCCTCCAAATGTAAACAAATACGAGTATGCGGGAGGTAAAATATATGAACGATATTAATACATATGGCTTGTTTTAAAATTCCGAGGGAATGAATGATTTTCGACTTGCCAGAATTGATTTATTTACTAATTTTAAAGACATTTTAGTTCAAGTCACCAATACGCATTTCTATCAAGCACACAAGGCCTGGGAGGTACTCGTATGTAGGGGTACCACTCGGATTTTTTTCACTCATTTTTTAAGTAATCCGAGTTTGAAAACAAGCCACCTGTACGCATTTAGAGTAAGCACACATGGCCCGGGTCGGTGTGAAGGAGTTTTGACTTGCAAAGCAGCCCCGAGATTTTTCTCGAGGGCGGTAATGATGGCTTGATGTGTTCCGCGCTGCCATGGAATGGAGAAAGTTTTTATATTTTTATTATAATTCAGAGCAAAATTATTAGTATGTGGTTGATTTAAGCGTCAGGCATTTTGGATGAAGTAATTTTGATTATAATAAATATCTTTTAACTTTTTGAGCAGTATACTAATTTAGTACTAGACATTATAGTGAGTGTAAATTTACCCTATTCGTTCCCTTACCGGGGCGACTCAGCCCGTTAATATGAACAACTTCTCTTACAGACCAACGATGGGAACTTGAAAAAAATAATGTCGTTCAGAAAGTGTTCAGCCGACTAGCCAAAATGTATGAAAATTAATTAACGAAAAAATATCGATTTTTCGGAATTGGTCGAATAGGAAAAGTTGTTCGTATTGACGGGCTGAGACGCCCCTTTAAGGGAATGTAGAGGGTAAATCTACATCTCTTTATAAAGTTGATACAGAAAAATAAAGCAAGAGTATTAAATTGGATGAGAGGTACCAATATAGAAAGACAAAGTTGTAAAGAACTGAGGTGCAAAAAAACGCAGGCGCAAAAAGCTGAGGACGCGAAGAATGTATTTGCGGTATTTATATAATATTTAATTACTACTGTTGCAGTACAATAAATAAATACAGAAGTTTCCAAGGTGTGGGCAAAAACTCGTTGGTAACAATAAGTTTCATGAAATAGTTACTATTTATTTAGTCTTTATTTTAGATACCTCAAATACTATAATATCAATCATAATTTCGTGTAGGTGACACGGTCAATCGACCATGCACGCTCACTCTGGTGTCAGAGTTTTTCGGAACCACCTCTCGGCCTCTAACGTGGTTCTTTTAACGACTACCAGATGGCAGCCGGGACCAACGGGTTAACGTGCCCTCCAAAGCACGGAATCATCTTTATTATCAGACAATCAAGTGATTCAAGCCTACAATGTCCTAACCAAACTGGAAACAACTATACAATGTACGCTTCCCGTGGGAATCGAACCCACTACCCCCAGGTTTACAGGCAAACGCCTTAACCACTGGACCACGAAGGTAGTTAACTAATAATAGAAATAAAACAACCAGCAAATATTGGCATTTTGATTAATTCGTTTAATTCTATCTACCATTTTTCACTATTTTCAATTACCACTTTTCATAATAGACATATAGTTACTTATCTTCATTATTTTATACGAGTACTACCATCATTTATTGCAATCAACCTACTGAACTGGAAACAGGAAACCTATTTGCGTGCGTTCATAACATCGTGCGCATTCATATCTGTAATACACAAACGGGACTTCTCATTAGGCATTCAAATACCATTTCCTCATATGCGAAGGAAACAGGATTGTCACAATCCTCATTGTTCTAGATCTCATAACGCTTGTGGCCTTTTGACTCGGCATTTCCATACAGCGTAATACAAAACGGCGGAACGTAAGGCTGCGTCTTAGTAAAAGCGGAGCGGAGCGGCGTGCGAGGAAATATAATAACAATCGTAGTCTACAGCGCAGCCGCGATACGGAGCTACTTATGACGTTTTTAATTACCTTTGCGGTAATTCTCGTAAACGGTGATTTGACGCAAAATTAATTTTATTAATCTTTTTTTGTAACAATGTATCTGTAAATATTTTTTGAACATCTAACTGCCGCTTCCATACTTAAAGCTACTGTCAAAAGTGTTTTTATATTGCGTAGCACAGCTTCAAAGAGAACATAATGCTTATGTGACAGTTAAACAATGTTATATTGAAACCACTACGCATCATTAAATGCCCTCATAGCTTCGCCATTAATTTTGCACTGCACATCTCTAGAGCATTCGCCATCCCGCAACGCATCTTAGCGTTGCTTCGCTATCTATTAAATCTTTGGTGGAACCCAGCCTTATACAAAAGGCGCAGCATAAAGCACTCTCCACACTTGGCTAGCTCGCAGGCGCGTCACCTTTGATGCGCGTATGATTGCCCGCGCCGCGACACATTGGATCTATATTGTTGTCTTTTTCAAGTTTCGTAATAAGGGATGAGGGTGTATTAAAGCCTTTTATTCGGCTCGTCACGCCAGGACGTGGGGTCGGGAAGGGGTTTAAGGTGAGCAAACATTAGCTCTTTTACATTTTTGCAATTTCATCTACGGAGCTTGACTGTTTACAGTAGCGAGTTCGCGGCTCGAAGGAGGTCGACGTTGTTACAACTTTAACTCTTTTTTAAAGGGTTTGGGGAAGTAAACGAGTTTTTAATGTTTCAGTTTTGGTATTCAAAAGATACAGAGCTACCAAGTTTCTTATACCGACGGTCTGCAATGGTGCTAGGTACATAATGTATTGTATTGTATTCCTATTAAGTATCAGATTGACAGAACAAGACGTCTTACTACTTCTTCTTCTTATCGTGTCAATGATTCACATTAAATTAACTTTGAAGTAGTGTTTTGCCACGCTTGAGCTGTAGACGTCCTTCTAATTATGATAAATTATATGTTTTTAGCGAGAAATTGAGTTTTTTCATCATTTGAATTGATGTTTGTGTGGAAGAGTGTATATGTATGTAATTGATGTTTGTATAGTATAATGTTTCAATTAAACCTGTGAATTGGCATGAATGAATCTGTAAGTTGCAGTGTTGAGACAAGTTAAGTCGGCTATTAAGGCTGCTCCAGGCCCGGGGCCAAGTCGCGCTACCGCCGACTGCCGTAGCCTGCAGCAAATCTTGGCTGCCTCTCGACATTCCTGGAGGTGTAGTGGGGATTAAACGACGCAGTATATTCGCCAATTACAGTATATTCGGCGTCGCAGGTAAGACTGCATATTTCAAGCTTGGTAATGTTAACCGTGCTCGACTGGGAAATTATACTGTTTTCGGTTTTAAGAGTAGTTTTTTATTGTTTGATAAAACTGCAAGTAAGGTCACTTGAAATAAGTTACTTGCCAAATTTTATTGCCTGAACGAGAATTTATTATTATATAGTATATTAATATATATTAACGAGTTTATGCGAACGAGCTTGAACGAGAATTTTGTGCCCTTATTATTTAAGGTTTGTTTAACACATGGCACATGACAGTACCTACTTCATGAAATAGTTTACAAAATGAGCCACACAATCGATTTCCTTGTTGTTTTATGCTTTTTCGATATTTTTTGTGCTTCCAAAGCAAACAGCTGGGCAAAACTAGAGCAATATAATAATATAATTAATATGTAGACTCTATAGATATAATAAGGTTATACTTATAATGTCAATCAAGAAATAAACATTTCTCAATTATTTAAGAAATACTTAAAAGACCAGAAACATTACCAGACACCCTCCCAAGGAGTCATAAACAAGATAACAGTTCGATATAGCAAAGTGCAGCGTTAATTGTACTAGTGTTAAAGAAAGACGGTGTGCCCCGTGCGCCGCAGGCGTCCGCGATTCAGGAATAGCTCATAATTCACGCGTAATCTGAATCTGCATCCTGCGCTTGATACCACTGCCGCGCAACACTAGATTAAAGTAAATAGAACCCAGATGGATCACTTCATATAATGGCTGTTATATCAGCGCATATATTGTTCATGTACATCACGCGATGGCACTGTTTTATTGTCGACTAGCTGTTGCCCGCGGCTCCGCCCGCGTTAATGTCGTTCCCTTGGGAACAGTAGAAATGATAAAAATTCCATACAAACCCCTCCCCCTCTGCTTTTTCCCCTTAAGGGGGAATTTATTACATTTCACCTGCATAGATCTTCAGCCCTTAAGGAGGGGATTTTGCCCATTTCACCTACACAGATATGTTTTTATTATAATGGAAAACTTCTTATTTTCATATTTCTAAGTAAATAAAAAAATCCATACAAACTTTACCCCACCTATTTTACCCCTTCAAGGGGAAATTTCGTCCATTTTAACTACACAGATCTCTTTTAATTGTAATGTAAACATATATACTTATTTTTATACTTCTATGTCCAGAAATGAGAAAATTTCCATACAATCCCTCCCCCCCCCCCCCCCGCCCTTTTCACCTACACAGATCATTTTAATTGTTATCTAGAACGTATATACTTATTTTCATATTTCTAAGTCTAGAAATGAAAAAAATCCATACTAACTTTACTCCCCTATTTTATCCCTTCAGGCGAAAATTTCGTCGGTTTTACCTACATACATATTTTTAATTGTAATCCAGAAATGAGCAAATGTCCATACAAACTTAACGCCTCATCCATCCTTTCTTAGTGTTCTTCTACGTTATAGAAGGAACCCCTGTGCAAAATTTCAAGTTCCTAACCCTAATAGTTTAGGCCCTGCGTTGATATGTCAGTTAGTCAGCTTCTCCTTTTTTTTAGTATTTGGTATTTGTTACTGTTGATTACTATGGATAGTATGGATAGGTATAAATGCTGTCGTATAATGATGATGAATTGACTTTGGATTTTAATTTTCTTATGTCACTTATTATTTTATTTTATTTTTGCTATATGTTTGCAGCCAAACTCATGCCTTGAGTTCATTCAAATGACGATAACTTTTTTTTTAATGAACCGATTTTGATGAAACAAATTTTAAATGTTTTGCTGAGTTAAAACAAAGCAATTGGTGAAAGTTTGAAGTAAATCGGTTCAGTATTTTCGGAGATAATCGTGATCATACATACAGACAGACAGACAGACAGACAGACAGACAGACAGACAGACAGACAGACAGACAGACAGACAAGAAATTCGAAAAAAATTTTTTTGCTTTCTATAATTCTTTTTAAGTGTCCCTCTATCCATTTCAGTCAAAAATTCTAAATGTACAGACAAAATATTTTTACTGTTTTATTATATGTATAGATTACAAGTTTTTTGTGTTTTGGCTAAAAATAAGCTGAGATGAAACAGATTTATACGTAATACGATTTGGTAGAAAAACATATTTGATATAGTAGTTTGAAGTGGTTTTAGTTTAGTTACCCACTAAAAAGATTTTTATAAAGGATTTTAGTCCTTTCGCAAACTCGTAACCTATCAAAGGTTAATTTCATAAAAAATAAAAAAAATAGCATTGTGAATGCAAAATATAACAAAAAAATAAAGGATAATTTGTTGGTAGTAAATATGTTGGTAAAATATATTGTTGAAGGGCAAAACTTTAAAATCAGATCACAAACTTGATTAATGCAAAAATATGTTTCCTAATAGAAAACAAAAAGAGACGTACATATAGAAGTTATACTTCTACACTGCCTTTAGTTTGTTGCCCGATCGCGCGACAGGAGCGCGGTTAATAATTAACTGCCGTCTGGAACTACCTTTATCTGTATCTTGCACTGGAGTAATTTAGAATTGTATAGTTTTATGATGTTCTTGGAAATGTATGTTGCAATGTAGTTACTAGAATAAATAGCCATGTTATGGCCATGACTGTACGGAGAAGGAAATATATGAAGTTATCTCATACATACTGACATGCCCTTAGTTGTAATAAAGAATATTTTTATCGCTGAGCCTTTACTGATGGATGAAAGAATCAAATAACGAGGTATTGGGAAATCGTGAATGGATTTTGATAAGCCTGGGAAGGTATATATTTTACACAGTAGTTATTATCATTAATCAACTACAGCATGTGTTTCCTCACGATATTCCTATTATCACTAAGCTTGGCAGGCGGGTTGGCGAGCGCAGTTTCTTTGGCTTCTTGTGTTTTCGACGTTGCTTTGGTGAACGATAGGAATTGGTCGGGTTTGGGAAGGAAATAAAGGTATTGCGATACTACTCACTCGCATGAATGGGGAAGAGCAAGTAGCAGCTCGGGAGGTCAGGCGCGCGTACCCGATATCATACCTGCAACCATCGGACAAATAATAAATAAATAAATATGTACGGACAAATCACACAGATTGAGCTAGCCCCAAAGTAAGTTCGAAACTTGTGTTATGGGATACTAACTCAACGATACTATATTTTATAACAAACACATATATACATACACATCCAAGACCCAGGCCAATCTGAAAAAGATCATTTTCCATCTTGACCTGGCCGGGGATCGAACCCGGTCACTCCGTGTCGCAGGCTGGCGTGTTGACCGCTGCGCCACGGAGCTAGTCAAACAGTCAAGCAGTTGAGGATGACACCCCTGACCTGATAATGAGTATAACTTGGTGTATCTCCAAATTGCTCATGTAAGAAAATTGATCTTAATCTACATAGCGCTGATAAGTTGCGAGCGAATTTGCCAGTCCTGGAAAATCTTAATATATTACAATTTACACGTAAATCCTAATTAGATTTTATTAATGTACGATAATATTACACTCTTTATCGACGTAGATCATTATGAGTATAACTCGACCTGTATTTCTAAATTGCTCATGTAAGAAAATTAACCCTAACCCACATAACGCAGATGAGTCGCGAGTTCATTTGCTAGTCCCCCCCGCAACCCCTTGATATTTTGCAATTTACACAGTAATTTCCAGATTTAAGATCATCCTATAAAATTATAATAATATACAATAAAATATACACTCAGTATTGACACAGACTATTATGAGTATACCTTTGGATGTATCTCCAAATTGCTCATGCAAGGAAATGAATCCTAAGTCACATAACATACAAAAGTCGCGAGCTTGTTGCTAGGCCCGGGACATCTGGATATTAGTAATCTCTTTGAAAAATGAACTTTTACCGTTTTATAATAATTTCAGCCGCAAGTAGTTGTGGTGGGTCATAGATACTCTTCAAGATTGTTTAAATGACCAAGGCGAAAATCTAAATCATATTAAGAGGCGATGCAATTGGCAACCCATCACTATTTTGATTCCGTTTTCCACCTAATACCCACCAACACGCTAAACTTGGCGTTGATCTTAAATACCTAGGGTCTGTCTACTCCGCAAGGGAAAACGTTATATTATATATGTGTACTAGCTTTTTCCTGCGGCTTCACTCGCGTTAAGAAGTTTCATACAAACTTTCATCCTCTATTTTATCCCCTTGGGGGTAGAATTGATCAAAATCCTTTTTTAGCGGATGCCTACGCCATAACATCTACCTGCACGCCAAATTTCAGCCCGATCCGTCCCGTGGTTTGGGCTGTGCGTTGATAAATCACTATGTCAGCCAGTCATCTTTGAGTTACATATATTTAGAGACAGAAGATTGATGTACCAGTTGACAATAGGTTTTATATAGCGCTGTTCTTACACATTGTGTCTCCTACTAGGCAATCGGGTAACAAAAAAAAAACAGATAAAAAAATACAGCGATGATATAATTGCACGATATAATATTTGTAGTTGAGGGCGTCGAATGAAACCGTTATTATTATAACTTCGGCTGTATCTCCAAATTGCTCATGTAAGAAAATTAACCCTAACCCACATAACGCAGATAAGTCGCGAGCTCATTTGCTAGCCCCGGTACATCTTGATATTCTTTGCCCCTTCCGATATCCGCACCACACGAACAATAAATGGCGCGGAAGAAATAGGGCTGCCTGTACTGGATTTAAATTCGACTTTAGAGTTTGAATGTGCGAGGAGATGGATCGGTGTATTTGTTTTATGGAGAATTGTTTTGTCCTATTGTGGACTTTTCTTTATTACTAGCAGTGTGCTTGATAGGATTTTCTTTCAACTATCGAACAATATAGCCCTCAAAATGAATTGATTTTCTCAAATTTAATTTAAGAAAATCAAAAGAAGGGTGTTATATATAGAGGTGTTCCATAATTTATTTATTGTATAAGCACAGATGTAGTCTGTATGTATGTGTGACATGACAGCTCCGTGGCGCAGTGGTTTACACGCCAGCCTGCGACACGAGGGTGCCCGGGTTCGATCCCCGGCCTGGTTAAGATGGAAAATGATCTTTTTCAGATTGGCCTGGGTCTTGGATGTTTATCTATATATGTATTTGTTATAAAATATAGTATCGTTGAGTTAGTATCCCATAACACAAGTCTCGAACTTACTTTGGGGCTAGCTCAATCTGTGTGATTTGTCCGTATATATTTATATTTATTTATTTATTTATTTATTTATTTGTACTTAAATATTTCGATGGCCATGTTGTTATTCATTCCTGTATATTTTCAATGAAGTACAGCACAAAAAATCATACGAACCTATTGTTACTTTGTAAACTGATGGGTTTATCGATGGTTGACAGAAACATACTTATATATTTATTAACATTTTATAATAATCATAGTTTAGCGCTGAGTAGCTAAAAACGAATTTCTGTCTTTGTATCTCAAGTCAAATTCCGTCCTCGCATCGTCAATGCTCTGTTCCGAGATAACGACCCAGCCCTAGCTATCTCGCAGCCCGATATCTTCCATCCGAATTAATTTGAGAACGCTCGCAGAAACGAACTAAGTTCGCGGACTTGTTATTTCTACGTGCAGCCGAGCGCGGTTGTAATCGCGACTCCAGATAAAATGGCGACCCGTAATTACCATATAACGCCTTTCGAAGATATGTGGAGAATCTTAATGGTACGGTGGCTTCGTAAATAATGGGCTCTTATGGGAAAGTTGGTAAAGAGCACTGTTTCGTGTGTAATTTTAAGGGTTTCGTGCCTCACGTGCTTTTTGAATAATGTGCTAAATGCCGAGCGGGTGCGTTAATGGCGGTTGTTTTGATAGAAACTTTCGCTTTTGCGTTTCAAGGCGCTATCTAATGTGTTTTTGTGAAGGTCAATTTAACTGTGGCCTGTTTATATGAGGCTTAACTATGCCTCATTTATGTAGATGTATTTAATGGCCGACATCATATCTGTGATAATATGAAATGTTTTTATCGAAACGGTTCCGAAAAACTCTGACACCACTATGCATGGTCGATTGACGGGAAGCATACTTTGTTTAGTTGTTTCCAGTTTGGTTAGGGTTAGGACATTGCAGGCTTGAATCACCTGATTGACTGATAATAAAGATGATTCCGTATTTTGGAAGGCACGTTAACCCATTGGTCCCGGCTGCCATCTGGTACTCGTTTAAGGGACCACGTTAGAGGCCGAGAGGCGGTTCCGAAGAACTTTGACAGCAGGGTGTGCATGGTCGATTGACCGTGACACCTACACGAAATGATGATGATGAACAGCTAACTATGCTTTATTTATACTCGGGCAAATGAACCAAAGTTGTAGTTAAATTTAGTTACTCCTTTTAGTTTAAAGATATTAATGCACCTAGATAAAAATAGCCAAGTATCAAATCTTGGATGGAACGGGTTCGATGCAGTGACTGGCGATAATTTGCCTTAGACCCGAATTTATTAATTGGACGGTCTTAACAGATAGCATGTTAAGTAAGTAAAAGCAAAAAGCTCTAGTGACTATAAAATGTATGTAAAAATAAAATAGTACGGGAGCTGGAAGCAAGAGACGCCTTTTCTTCATCAAAATTTCGCACTACTAATGCAAACGTGCAAAGATACACTCATAACTATCTCAAAACATGAGATACTTAAATATTCGTTAAGATTTCGTCTAGACAAAAGGAAAATATGGTAACGTCTGCTCAGAATGAATGCGGTGGCGTGCAAACATGGATGGATGGCAAACACCGGGCGTATTAGGGAATGAAATTAAGTCTCAAGTGCAATCTAGTCATTGCATTTCGGCATTGTGCTCGGGGGTGTACCGAACTTGTAAGTAGGTACAATAGTATGTAGAGATGGGTTCAAGATGTCAATAAAATAAAAGAGAAGTCGAGGAAAACATGTTGATATGTGTATACTGTATGATGTCTGTACTCGACCTAGTTTTGACTCGGTGTTGTCAGTTCGTCAAGTGCTTTACGCTTCACCATGCCTTAGTCCAGAAAAATCTGATCCCCTTTAATTTAAAATCTGTTTCTAGAGGGGTCAGTTGTATCTGCCCCAACTGTACAAGACGTGTTAATCTCAAATTTTAGCATTGTAGCTTTTTTCTACGGTGTCGCTCCAAATGTCTCCAGTAGAAAAAGCAAACTCTTTTGAAATGCTTTGTAATCTAAACTAGAGCATAGTATAGCTATACAGAGCTCACATTGTGCTATGTCAATTGACGGCGTATAATTAAGTGACGAAGAATCGAATATGTGAGTAGGCATGTTAATTTTTTGGAATACCTAATTTAAATCATTTTTGGCATGGTAAAGTGCGGGATACGTTATAGAATACATGAATCCAGCTTCTGTTAGCTTAAGATAAAGAGAAATGAAACGTTATTGTTTTTGTTTTACTTTTTGTAGGTATAATATGTCCGCATGCTCCTGCAGTGGTGTCTAAAAAGACCTAATGATGATGATATTTATTTATGTATATCAAATAATAGTACTTCTAATATAATGTCACTTTATTTGAGTCTCAATTAAAATAGTTCAGTATTAAACAATGTTAAAAGCGTCACCATCACTACATAGTATAAAACAAAATAGCAACCCTTTGTCTATCTGTCCCTATGTATCGTTAGATCTTTAAAACCACGCAACGGAATTTGATGTTTTTTTTTTTAATAGATAGAGTGATTCAAGAGGAAGGTTTATATGTACATTGCACCCGTCCAAAGCCGGGTCCGGTTCGCTAGTTTATTTTATAAATGACGATCTAGAATATTAAAGAGATCGACACAAGTTTGTCTCATGTAATATTCAGGAGCGGAAGTCAAAAACCACGTGAACTCTGAGATAGGAGTGTTTCGTGAGCATAGACCAAACGGGCTGACTTCTAAAACCACGCTTCTATACTTAAGTATATACTTTGTACAAAGAAGGTTAGCAGAAAGAAAGAAGAAGGGGAATCACGTTTTCGATATCCAATTTTTTTGGAATGGACATTTGCAAATAAAAAAGGTTTATTAGGCCCGGTCAATTTGTATGGGACCCTTAAAAACAATTTTCAGTTACTAGCTTTGATTCATATGGCCGCGCTGAATAACCTCTTCAAGGATCGGACAGGGTTATCTTTACATATTGTATAACTAAATATTCTGTGAATATTTCAAGCGTCTACCTGTTGCCGTTATTAATATTCAGCTAAAACGGCAAAGAAATTACATTTGCTGTATGAAAGCCCCTCTAAATATTTATTTTATTCTGTTTATAATATTTTTGTACTGTAAACATTTCAACTATTATAAATAGTGTCCCGTTTTGCCCTTTGGGTGCGAAACCCTAAATAAAATCAAACAAACCAAGAAACTTACTTTCAGATTTAAAATACCTACTGGTACGCGTAAATATAAAAGCCATAGACACTGAGGTCTTTATGTCAAGTTTCAAAGTAAGGAACAAATGAAACCATACATATAGATTGTTAACTATCTAATAGTTCAACCAGCCGGCCTCTTTTCTAACTTATGTAGAACGTTTTGATAGTCACCTTCTAAATACATTACGTATTATATACCTTAAATAAAAATAGTTAATCATAGTAACCCGCAATGTATTTGAAGTGACTATCAAAACGTAGTACACTAAGTTAGCAAATAGGCCGGCAGGAAATATTAATTTGATATCCCTGTACAGAGGCAACTTCCATACATCCTGCACAAATCTCTAGTCCTATTTAGTCCGAAGTTCATCTTCCATAAAGCTGTGTACACAAACGTTTGCGGTGCACGAGTAGGTGCGATATCAAAGGGCTAGTTCACACAGGTTGCGGGCGTCAAAAGGTTTGACCGAGAGGCGTCTGGGTCGCACCCAACCCGCAATGCAGGCCCAAACGACCACGTTGGGTGTTTTGGTGAATGCCGGTTTTACCTTTGAGGTTCGATCATGATATTGTCGGTGCCTTGTTAGGATTTTGTGAATGGCCGAAAGTTTTGTATACGTTCTATTGAAGGGTTCAAATATTTGGTGGTCGTTATGATTGCTGTTTCGATTGCATGTAATTTATTATAATATTTTTTTACATGTATTTATTAAATATTATTCAATGTTTACGTAACATTGTATGAATGTTACTTTATTAATTAAAGTACTAGAATCTTCTTCAGTTTGTTTTTTTAGCAAGTTATCTGATGATATGTGATCACTGTTAGCCATAGACAACTGCAACACCAGGGTATGACAGGAGCATTGCCAGCCTTACAAAGAGTTGGGGATGATATAGGGAGGAGGAAATGGACCTCCGGCTCTCTCACTCACCAAAAGAAACGGTAAAGCTTCTACTTAAATGTCGATTTTCTGTGAGAGTGTGATACTTCCCCGGACGAGACGACCCATTCATGCTACTAGCCAAAATGAATTTTACCATAGCGTGGCTATAAAAAAAAATATATATATACAATTCACTTAAAAGATCTGTTTACCATGCTAGAGGTTTTTGTAGGGAGAAGCAGTGCTATCGCCCAGCGCCGGTTAGCCGGATAAAGCGTTAATTATTAAATGATACTGACATATCAAATTAAGTTTAAATATACACTACAAACACCAAAATTTATTTAAAAAAACACACAATAAAAGCCTTTTATTCCGGCTGGTTTCTCTCTGAAACTCAAGAAAAATAGCAACTGTCTGGTTATCAGACAAGTCATCATAACAATAGGTAGGTACTGTGTTAATATATTATTCTTAAGTGTGTAGCCAGCCACAACAATGATAATATGTGAAAATGTTCTCGCAATTACCAACCAGAACACGCCATTAGTTCCCACTACAAAGCAAGAAACGTCGACGGACCCACAGACCAGCAGCTGCAAAGGAACTGCAAACTAGCTGTTTACGTGAGGACCAGCAAACACCGTAAACGCCTTTGCCTCGCCTCCCGTGTTTGGACTGGACCGTCACGAATGCCGTGTACAATTAGCCTTAGATGTCTCACCTGGCTGCCAACGTTTCTAAACTAACAGAATACGGAATGCCGACTGATTTTCAACTCTACTGCTCAGTTACTAAGAAACTTTGCAAGTTTTTGAATTGTAATGCTAACGTTGTTTGGTTTGCATCTGAACGCCTGATGTCGCCTTTTGAGTACTGTTGAGTGTTAGCTAGCTAGTGGTTAATTTGAAGGCTATTTGATTTGCTATTCCTTCCGAATATAAAATGAACGAGCAAATTTGAAATTGCAGACTTAAGTGACTCCTAAAAATGTACGGTTAAATAAAACAAAATTCTAAACCGGATTCATATTTCCATGCTGCCCTCTCAAAAACTCTCAATCACTTTCGCAATGTTGACTTCTTGAAACGGTACTCTCGTCCCGACATGATCATAATACGTGCAACCCTTCTATCCATAAACCGGCAACAAATCTTGGCGTTCGGCATCTTTATAACTCGAGTAGGAAGATCCTTTAACCCGACATAATGGGTAGGTTTACTGGGAGACCCGTCGTAAAGTGTCCCGTGTAGTGGGGCCAAGCCCCTCGGAAATTTCACGAACTATTTGCCCCGCACTAGCCCTCGGTGCTTTTTTGTCCGGATTTTGTGCTCACCTTTATCGTTATTGTGTCCGCTCGGTTTCATAAAGGACCGTGGTTCACTATTAAGACCTCATAACCGTGGGAAAATTTCTTCGGACAAATATTTGAGGGACGTTTAGGAAAACTGATGTGGAAATGTCCGGTCTTTTGTAGAATTTGTTAGCTTCTGATTTGATAGTGTTATCTGAGGTGGAATAATTTGTATTGAACACATAATTTATTAAATAAGTAAAGTACAGCAACTATTTGATAAATTGTCCTGAATAGGGCTGATTGAAATATTTGGTTTTAGCAATGACAGCTTGACTGATAAGCTACAAGATGAACACTTTCATGTGGAAATCAGAACTCAAATTAAAAATATATGTACTTATGTACATACTTAATCCAGTATATGCTGAATTCGACCCGTTTTGAGAGCACCAAATTAGCCCTTTGTTTTGTATTTGTTATTCTTTTTTGTTTCCATTTTTCATTGCTTAATAGCCTTGTGTGTGTACTTTTTATAATTTTCTCTTTTGTGTTTAATGTTATTTTTATTTTGATGTGTTCTCAAATAAAATACTTTCTTACCTACTATATTTTAAAGTATTGACACATTTTCATCTTCATTTACATTAATATTCACATTTTTTGCATGCACTTCACAGCATTTTATGAGGTTTTGTTAAACTTAACAGGCACGTCATTATTTCGCTTCATTCGTAAATAAAGGTATCAAAGACTTCTTAACTTGACAACTTTATTACCATTAAAAATATCCTCGCGAGGTTCCCACAATTCGAATCAATTTAATTCCATTTTCCCACGATTCGTGCGAAAGCCAAAAAGAAAAATGAGCTCTCTCCGCCCAAATCGTTCAGGTGTCAATAAATTGTCCAGTCAGAGGGATGCAATGGGCGTGATAATTACCTTGGCCAATGTACTGCTTGGGAGTATCCCATTCATTTAATTATCAATTATATTGTACGGTTAGTACTTCTACACTTATTGTTTGGTGCTACAATCCCTAGAGTATTAACAAAAAATGTTGTAGATTAATAAATATTCGAAGTATTGGAAGACGAAGTGATTAGTCTAGAAGTCTCGATCCTTTGGCTCTGCGTAGGGATGTCGTATCCTTGTGTATTCTTTATCAAATATACTATGGGGAATGCCCTGAGGAATTGATCGACCTAAATACCTGCTGCAAAAAATTTCATCCCTACCACCTGGATAACTGGCAGTCAACCACCGTACGTTTTAACAAAAACTTCTTGCCCCGTACGACCGAACTGTGGAATAAACTGCCTGCGGCGGTATTCCCGAATCGGTACGACATTGGGACCTTCAAGAAACAAGTCTGAATGTTTTCTTAAAAGCCCGGCAACGTTCTTGTCACACCCTAGGTGTTGCAGTTGTCTATGGGCAGCGGTGATCGCTTACCATCAGGTGACACGCTTGCTCGTTTGCCGAACTATGTCATAAAAAAAGTTATTAATTTGGCCACATACTATTAGTTGGCCACACTATAGTTTGTTACTTATATAGATTTAATTGGCAGATTGCATTTCATACACAATTTTGACCATTATACCACTTTTAAACTATTCGTATGTCATATACCTAGAGCGTTGCATGCCTTCATTTGTACGTAGTATTTTCTTTTTCTCTGTGCCTGTATGTTACATCCTGGTAGGTTTTTCGCCTAACACATTCATGCGAGGGGGGACTAGGGAAACGATTTGAACATGAAACGTTAATTAACTTGCAATGAAATGTAAAAACCCAAAAGAACTCATCAGTGTAAAAATGTAAAAACCAAAAGTGACCAGATATGGCGCTGAATGATAACAGTGGTTGAAAAAAAGACAAAAATGTCAAATAATAAAACTGATATATTCAATATAAAGTCCAAAAAGAACTCAACCGTCTATAAATCGTCCGGTCAATCGAACCCAATGGGCGTGATAATTGGTGTATCGGTCGGGTACGGGACACCAGTGGTCAGTCATTGCGCTGAATGATGCCAATCGTTGAGAAAAAGACAAAAATGTCAAATGATAAAACTGATATATTCAATGTGAGGTCCAAAAAGAACTCAACCATCTATAAATCGCCCGGTCAATCGGACCCAATGGGCGTGATAATTGGTGTATCGGTCGGGTACGGGACACCAGTGGTCAGTCATTGCGCTGAATGATGCCAATCGTTGAGAAAAAGACAAAAATGTCAAATGATAAAACTGATATATTCAATATAAACTCCAAAAAGAACTCAACCATCTATAAATCGTCCGGTCAATCGGGCCCAATGGGCGTGATAATTGGTGTATCGGTCGGGTACGGGACACCAGTGGCCAGTTATTGCGCTGAATTATGCCAATCGTTGAGAAAAAGACAAAAATTTCAAAAGATAAAACTGATATATTGTTGCGACTTCCTGAAAGAGTCACTGCATTCTCCGATCAACCCCAGAATCACAGCAAGGGAAAATTCAGTAAACACTCACCTGGATTCAATCTTGAACAGGAGTCTGGATAAGGATTCGCCTTCGACGGGACCTCGTGTCGACCGGCCGACGATCTTTGTGCTTGAACTTTATTATTTCCTTACTGCCTACACTGGTGGTACACCATCACACACGCGCGATGAGATTTAAGGTTGTTTTCGGCCAGCGAAGCTCTTAGGAATCGTTATTTTTGGAAATTATATCAGCGCAAGCGGCGCGCTAACATGACTCGAACGCCATATTTTTATCGACTGTCGTTTCGGCCAATCACAGGCCGTCTCGGCGAAATAGGAGGGATGTATGGGAGAAAGGGAAGCAAGAACATAGATAGGGAATTTTATTAGGGTTTTAAAGTTAATGCTTACACATTTTCCCCCACCTGAAATCCACAAGGGTTTCACAGAGAATGCAAATTGAAAGATAAAAAACAAAAGCAATAGCTACGCACTATTGCAAGAATATCTAGAAATATTATTTTTGAACGATAAAGTAATAAATAAGTTTTAACTAGCCTAAGGATAGTGTGTATTTATGTTTTAGTAATTTATGAAAAAATATCTTAATTAATTGGTAAGGGACAAACCTTTACTACCGGCCTACGAAAAGTCTTTCCGTTAGCAGTTCGGAAAGTAACTACTCTGATTACTTGATCCGAACCAGTATGCACTTGCACAATACGTGCCAACTTCCAGAACATCGGCGGAAGATTAGGTTCGTTAACTATGACTAAGTTATCTATTTTAATATTTGGTTCATGTACGAACCTTTTGTTCTTTTGTTGTAATGTATGAAGATAATCACGCTGCCATACGCGCCAAAATCTCTGGGTAATTTTCTTAAGCATGACCCAACGAGAGCGCGGACACGAAATAAAACATCTAACACACTTCGACAGCACGGTACGTATCAGAAGTCTCAATCCAATTATCCAAAACTGGCGTTGAATAAGAGATTGTAAGGTTCGAGGTCCACAATGCAAATATTTTTTATGAAAATGTTTTATTATAATTTTAGATATTGGACATTGTTTATGTAACAAAAAAGGGTGCAATGCAGATGGTGACAGATTAGCCTCATCGATGCGTTCCCCCACCCGCACGATCCCATCATCGTCCAGGAAAGGTGAAAGTCTTTGAATTGATTTTACACATGGTTCATTATCTCGCACTCGACTGACTTCGGAAGACATATAATGATACGGACTCAATTTAAATAAAACTTTGGTTAACTTCTCGAGTTCAGGACTACTGAGAAATGAAAGAATTCGATTTTGCCTTGCAACCCTCGAATTTGAAATAAATCGAATACACCATGCTACAATTCTTAGAATTTTTGTAAAAGAGGAATGTCTGGCAATTAAGTCCAGAAGTGGGTTTCTCACCTCAATCACGTGAAGACTTTTGGTTTCTAGTGGTTTGAGCTCGGGTAAGTCTTCTTTTGGAAGTAGAACCCGTTTGTTAGGCCATTGACTAGGCAAATCCTGTAGCCAAGAAGGACCTTTCCACCACAGAGGGTGGTCTATAAGCTCTGGACAGGACACTCCGCGACTACAACAGTCGGCCGGGTTATCCTTAGAAGAAACATGATACCAATGATCGGTACTAATCAAATCAGTTGCTTGAATGACACGATTGGCTACATACATTTTTAACAAATGAGGGGCTGTATTAAGCCATGACAAGGTAGTGCTGCTGTCTGAATAAGCTCGAATAGAATTAATAGTTATATGGTCTTTAAGCAAATTATACATGTGTGATAGAACTTTTGCCAGAAGGACCGCCGCGCTTAGCTCGAGTCTATTTACCGTGGTAGGTTTTAGAGGAGCTACTCTAGATTTTCCAATCAGTAAACTAGTCGCAGTAGAAATTCTGGGCTCATTAGTAACCACACAAATATACACACAACAACCATAGCCTTTCAGAGAACCATCACAGAAACCTACTAAGTGTACTTCCATCGGATTGGAAGGTATAACAAACCGCGGAAGAGAAATTTTTTGTAAATCAGACAAATTGGCCGCTATTAAATGCCATTGTTTGGTTAAATGTTTTGGAATAGTCTCGTCCCACGATAAATTTAACCGCCATATTTCTTGCAACAGCGATTTTGCTGCAAAGACTACTGGGCATATCCAACCGAGTGGATCGAAAATGCGAGCTACTAAAGAGAGTATGGATCTTTTAGTAAATTTGACTTCGAACGAGTCTGAAAAGGCATATGAAAAAGAATCATTAATGGGATTCCATCGTATCCCTAATATTTTGACAAACTCATTTCCCGATTCATCGAAGGATTTGGAACTTTGACAAAATTCAGGAGGAACATCCTTAAGAAGACGAGGAGCGTTAGTAGTCCATTTCTCGGGTCTTATCAATATTTGCCGATACATACGACGGATGTCGGCAGTAAAAACTATTTTGTGAAGTCTAAATTTTGTCACTAAATCGACAATATCCATTTGCAGCTTAGGACCCACATGAACAATATTATTGAGTAACAGATTATTCGAGGTCCGACTACTGGCATCGAAGACTACTCGTAAACGTGTCGTTGTACTATCGGGTCGTATTACACAATGGTGAGGAATAATATAACGGTCAGTAGACAAAGATTCAGCAGGCTGCATATGTCCCAGCTCTTCGTACTGCTGCATAAATTCCTTATATTCCGTTTTCAACTCAGTCTGGCTGGCAAGACGCTTTTCCAAGTTGAGAAAACGGTTAAGAGCCCGATGATATGATTCTCCTAAGGCTGGAGTATCATCTTTAAGCATAATTGGTACAACATAACGACCTTCGGAGGTACGATATGTGCCATTTTTATATTTTTGTTTACATATTTCATTCTCAGGACCGGAAATTTTACATTTCGACGGTTCTTCGGATTCCCAAAACCGTTGAACGATCTCATCGAGCGCACAAGAAGACGCGATGAGTGACGTAACGGGTGTGGCTGAAGTTTGAGCCACTTCACATATTTCATCCTTAGGACCGGAAATTTTACATTTCGGCGGTTCTTCGGATTCCCTAAAACGTTGAACGATCTCATCGAGCGCACCAGATGACGCGATGAGTGACGTAACGGGTGTGACTGGATTTTGAGCCACCACGTTTTGAAGAAACTGACCACTTATCACCCAGCCGAATACACTAGACAGTGCACATGGAAAACCAGGACCTGGGCAATAACGTGAACCAGTATATATCTGGTCAAAACAGTCTACTCCTAACAACAGATCGATCGGACCCGATTTATCAAAATCTTGGTCGGCGAGATCCAGATGTTTAAACTTTTCCTTGACAACAGACGGTAACGAAGTTGAAGGAATCATTGAAGTGATTTTAGGCAAAACCACTAATGGTATATCAAATTGGGGCGAGTCATTTGACCTAGGCACAATAGAGCCAAAAGTATAACCTTTAATATTACATACATAATTTTGACCGAGACCAGTTACATTTAAATTACATTTTTTTATATGTAAACCTAACTGTCGCGCACAGCTACTTGTAATGAAAGAGTCCATCGAGCCACTATCTATGATTATACGAGCATACTGCCATGAACCATCCACTCTTCTCAACCGAACCACTGCTGAACCAATAATTTTGGTACTCATAGGTGACTTTGACATGTTTGGCTGAGTTGTAAAAGTTAGGGAAGTGCTCATATTGGAATTCTCAGAAACCTTTAGGTCAATGGTATTAGCTAATAAACTTTTATGTTCTTCATGTAATAATGTGTTATGTTTTGAGTTACAAATGAAACACATGGACTTAGACTTGCAGTCTGCACTAGTGTGACCGGGCCTTAAGCAGTTTTGACATAATTGTAACTCTTTAACTAATTGTTGTCGCTGTCCTATATTCATAGAATGTACTTTACCACAGCGATACATTGAATGATTTTCATGACAATACGCACAGACAGCCTGATTAGGTTTATTATTATTTGAGTTCGAAGAAGTAATTAGGAAAGAATTTGATTGCCGAGAAAAATTATCTTTCTTTGTATTATTGTGGTTTTGTTTATTTGTAGAATTGAATGACTGTAAATTACTAGGTTGACTAACCTCTAATACCTTTATATAATTCTGTAAATAAACAATCAAATTATTAAATTTAGGAATTTCTTCGGTATTTTGTAATTCAAACCTTTTCCTAGTTTCTGTATCAAGCGGCCGAGATGCTATGTAAAATAAAAGAAATTCACTTAAATCATCAATATTTAACCCGCGCAAGGCACTAACACATTCATAAAGTGTGTTGGTTAATTGTGATAAGTTTAATAATGATGGCCGTTGGATCGGATTTAATTTTATTATTTTTTCTAAATAAGCGGTAGCTAAAATACGTTTATTATCATATCTGTCTAGCAACGCTGCATAAACAACAGAATAATTAGCTGATGTTATAGGAACACCCTTAGCTAGTGTCAGGGCATATCCAGACAGACATGACAACAAATAGTAAAATTTCTCTGTGTCCGACAACGAAACATTATTATGCACAAGCGACGTATAACTGTCTTTAAACATCTGCCAGTTCTCTATATTACCATCAAACTTAGCTATTTGCAATTTAGGTAGTTTCACTTGCGAATGCGCATGACCTTGACACAGTTCCGAGCGCGAATTTACGTCGAGAGAGTCGGCATACTCAATGACAAAATAATATAACTCGTCAAATGACAACAAATCATTATTATCGATAACAAATTGAGGATTTAGTTTAAGTTGCAACCGGTTTACACGATCGTTGCATTCCAAGAAATTATCACGAATTATATCAATTCTTTTATACCTAGCTCGAAAGGATGCCAATTTAGTTTTATTTTCTTTCGTAATTTTTGCTAAGTCATAAAGTATTTGCATATTTTTAAACTCATATTCACGTTTTTTAATGGTTGACATTAATTCTCCTTCTGCCATGTTTTCGCTAAGCACTAATTGTGAAAGTACGAGTAAGGTAGGTAGGTAGCAAAAGTTTAAATGGAAACTGAGTAATGGAACAGATATTCACAAAACACGTAGGTTTTAAAACTACGGACTATTACTTATAATCATAAATACACACCTCGCTGCTATTAATTAACCTTAGGTAGGTATCTAGGCTATCCAAAATAGTTCGAAAGCCTGAGTAACAAGATAGTACCTTATGGCATACAAATCGAACGATTAAGGGATTATTACAAGGGAATTAACGAGATAAGAAGTATGTACTCGTAAGCAATAGGTATTTACTATGGTATGGCACAGGTATGGAATTTCCTGTTTGATCCGAGATTGTTAGACAAATAGACAAATGCTAGGTGGGTAAGTACCTAGTTAATTTGAATCTATAATAAGTCTATTTATGAATAAATTAGTTATCCATATTTGGAAATAACTTTAATTGAAAATATTGAAATTAAGTGGGTAAATTTGAAATAAGTACGTGAGGAATGTCCTCACAGGAGGCACCATAAATTAATGTTGCGACTTCCTGAAAGAGTCACTGCATTCTCCGATCAACCCCAGAATCACAGCAAGGGAAAATTCAGTAAACACTCACCTGGATTCAATCTTGAACAGGAGTCTGGATAAGGATTCGCCTTCGACGGGACCTCGTGTCGACCGGCCGACGATCTTTGTGCTTGAACTTTATTATTTCCTTACTGCCTACACTGGTGGTACACCATCACACACGCGCGATGAGATTTAAGGTTGTTTTCGGCCAGCGAAGCTCTTAGGAGTCGTTATTTTTGGAAATTATATCAGCGCAAGCGGCGCGCTAACATGACTCGAACGCCATATTTTTATCGACTGTCGTTTCGGCCAATCACAGGCCGTCTCGGCGAAATAGGAGGGATGTATGGGAGAAAGGGAAGCAAGAACATAGATAGGGAATTTTATTAGGGTTTTAAAGTTAATGCTTACACATATATTCAATATAAAGTCCAAAAAGAACTCAACCGCTTATAAATCGTCCGGTCAATCGGGCCCAATGGGCGTGATAATTGGTGTATCGGTCAGGTACGGGACACCAGTGGTCAATCATTGCACTGAATGATGCCAAACGTTAAGAAAAAGACAAAAATGTCAAATGATAAAACTGATATATTCAATATAAACTCCAAAAAGAACTCAACCATCTATAAATCGTCCGGTCAATCGGGCCCAATGGGCGTGATAATTGGTGTATCGGTCGGGTACGGGACACCAGTGGCCAGTTATTGCGCTGAATTATGCTTATCGTTGAGAAAAAGACAAAAATGTCAAATGATAAAACTGATATATTCAATATAAAGTCCAAAAAGAACTCAACCGTCTATAAATCGTCCGGTCAATCGAACCCAATGGGCGTGATAATTGGTGTATCGGTCGGGTACGGGACACCAGTGGTCAGTCATTGCGCTGAATGATAATTGCCGGCCGCACTCGCTCTATCGGAATAAACGGATGCACGGCCCGGACGTGATGCTGCTCGTGAACCCGATCTATTGGTTCTAGATATGCCAACAAAAAAGTTTTGAGCATGGTCTGGGAACGGACTGCAAGATGTTTACTTTCCATAATAAATTACAAAAAAAATACATACAGCTTTATTGTGAGCCAAATAAGAGTACTGCAAATTTTGTAACATAGCTTTTTAGCGTTGAGGGGTTCTCTAGACTAACTGAATGACGTCATAATATTGTATTGTTATTATACTCATACAACAACAACAACAAACATGAATGTATGAGATTAGTGATGAGTCAAAAAAAAATGGCAGAATGAATAACGGATAAAAGACCGAGAATTTTTAAAAATGTAGCCTAATCAATAATATATCCATAGCATGGTGGAATTAAGTTCTGTGCATCCTTGTGGATCATTGAATTCCATACCGTAAAGCATAAAAGCGCAACTTTTTTATGTTATAGGACGGCAAACGAACAAGCAAGTCATTTGACAACTGCAACACCAGGATGTAAAAGCAGCATTGCCGGCCTTTCAAGGAGTTAGAGGAACGACATGAGGGAAGGATGGGACTGCGGCTCTCTTACTCACCAAACGAAGCATAGTAGCGGTAAATTGTACTCAAACGTCGATTTTATGTAAGAGTGTGGTACTTCCCCGGACGAGCCGGCCTATTCATGCTATTAGCAAAAATTAAATTACCTGTAGCGTGACTCTAACACAACTGTATCTGTATAAAGCAGTCACTTTTAGATTTTCCACATCCGTGTAGCAATCGAGGCATGGACGCGAGCCCAGTGCATACGGTAGATAAACGCATACGATTACGCGCCACAGGTGGCGAATAACATTTTTCAGGCCGCCTGATGGCACGGCTTAATTCGAGGACCTCGGTGGTCCGCTTTTATTGAAAACCGTGGGAACGCTTTTTGTATCGGCCGGTGAAGGGTTTATTTTATTTACTCGATAAATTGAGGTTAATTGATTTGGTTGTAATTAAGTAGGAGTATTTAAAAATAAAATCATTGATTTAGGTATTCAATCTTTCTTTAATAGTATCATGGTGTAACGTAAATATTACAAGCGTTGACGAGCGTTGGCGTTGGCGATTGGCATGCTCCGTGGCGCAGTGGTTAATACGCCAGACTGCGACACGTTTCCCGGGTTCGATTCCCGGCCAGAATCAAGATGGAAAATAATCTTTTTCTGATTGACCTGGGTCTTGGATATTTATCTATATAAGTATCTATTATACAACGTGGTTTTGAACCCCCTAGCTATATTGAAATCTGGGAATCAGAATCCCTAATGGAACACAGAATTGCAAGAAAAAAAGGTAAAAAACGAAAAAGAAAATTAGGTTCCCCATACAAAGTCGTCGATCAGCTGGACGTATTTCTATGAAAGGTTAAATTTATTTTTTCGTGTTTTACCTTTTTTTCATATAATTCTGTATTCCATTAGGGATTCTGATTCCCAGATTTCAATATAGCTAGGGGGTTCAAAATCACGCTGTATAATATACTATCATTGCGTTAGTATACCTACGACACAAGTTACTGTGGGGCGAGCTCAACTTGTGTGATATGTACTCTATATATGTATTATATTTTCCATAGAAGTATGAAGACGCAATTTTTTTTAAATCTATAATATTTTCTATGAGTTTTGTCCATGTTTAGTATGTACACAATTCTTGATTGCTCCTTTGTATCATAGTTTGTGAATGTTAGGATAGTTATAGGAAGTTGAGATTGAATGGTCGCAAACGTTAGTGGTATACAATAGCAACTCAATTATGTCACTCATGATATAAAATCGAAAAGCCAAAGTCGTATTTAATCTATATTAGCAGCTCATCTAAAGAGCTTATGTTCTAAATGAATATGTCGTGTCTCGAATAAAAAGTCTTTTAACACGATATTTCTATCTAAAGCTCCTTTCGTAGTTGGCTACGACGTCGTAGGCAGATGCTACAACGTCGTAGCGCATGCTACGAAACGATAGTACGCTACGATACCTCGGGGCATGCAAAACGTTTTATGTTGTTTGAATAAATTTTTCTAAAGAATAGTTAAAATTGTAGCCTAAATAATATTATAGCAAAAGTAGTTTGTTTATTACACTTTCACACCTTAACTTCTGAAAATTTCACGAATTTTACTTATACTTGTCTGGGTTAGGGATAAAAAGAAAGAGATGGAATCATCCCAGAAATAGTTATTCTTTCTGAGGCATCGCTAAGTTATTGGACCGGAAATCTAGTAAAATGAATATTTTAAAAGCTCTGTGCAAGGTATTCTTCAATCCATGGTTATATGTGCGATATATTTTTAAATTAAAAATTACAATAAAGTCTTAAGAACCATTTAAAAAAATCAAAATGGGCTCGCCTGCACCCTATAATACTATCACTATATCTTTGTTGTCTTCTCAGACTCTAAATTATAAGAAGCTACAAACCAAATCCACTATCTATCCCTTACCATTCCGCAACAAATATCAAAACCGGGAAAAACCAATAGCAAAAATCTGCATATCACGTTACGACGACATTTACCCCAGCAATTATCCGGGACAATGCTTAACACATTACAAAGGTAAGCAAATTAGTTCCGCACTTAATGATCCGACAAAAGCGTAAATCTTTTTAAAACGCGCACCCAAAGTGTTTCCTTTTCCGTAGGGTAAACGGTAAAAAAATATTTGCATAGCGCCCCGCATATGCAAATCCGTGAAAGCGTCGAAAATTGTATCAAATTGTACCACACGTAGGCTTTTAGACAATTTGTCAAGCGAGCAATAATTATACGTGCCCCCTGTTGAGATGAATAGCTAATATGTGGGAGCGAATGACAGGTGTGGCGAACGCGCTTTTGAACAAAATGAGTTGACGTGCGGTCTCATATTGGAGTTATTTTGGAAATTAATTAAAGGAGGTTGTATGGCCGTGAGGTTGCTGGATTTTATTTAATACGTTTAATTCTGACGTAAGATTTAGACATTTTTAAAACTTATTGCTGACGCCTCTTATTTTATTTTTTTATCTTATTTTTTTTTAGGATTTAATTTTGATGAAATTCATTCATCATCAGCCTTAAATAATCTACTACTGGAACAAAGCTTCTTCGAAGGAATGTAACTTTTACTTTCTGTGTTCCATTTCACCTTTAGAGTTTCAAACTAGCACAAAAATACGTAATTACAATTATTTTTTCGCCATAATATTTTTCGCTGCGTGGTCATTCGATTTGATGGGTTTCGTTTTAATAATAGTTCGCCCCAGTATACCACGCTGTAATATTTTTGCCACAACGTGCGTCGCTTCGGTGTTATTCGCCACTACGTAGTGGCGAATAACCCGTAGGACCCGATTTTTCACCAGCAAAAAATACTTTATTTTTTATAATGTTTATATAAATTACTAAGTTATATTTGCGGCTTTCAAAAATGTGCTAGATTTTTTAAACTGCTGTGTGGGTTTCAAACGATATACTTTGAGAAAAAATGAATCTAAGAACCTCAATGTCATGTAGTCCTATCTATATACACCTTGTACGTATAGGTTTGATGTTTTTTTTTATTTTAAGTACCATGTATATCTTAATATTTATCCTTACTAATATTATAATCCTTACTTCCTTACTAATATTATAAATGCGAAAGTGAGTTTGTTTGTTTGTTACGCTTTCACGCCGTGACTACTGATCCGATCATCATGAAACTTTGCATACAAGTTCTCTGGAGTACGGAGAATGACATAGACTACCTTTTATCCCGGGAAAAATACTATTCCCGAGGGATCGACATTAACGCGGGCGAAGCCGCGGGCGAAAGCTAGTTTTTTATAAAAAGAAGCGGTTCACAGAATATATCTACCTGCCAAGTTTCAACTGTATATTCCTAATAGTTTCTATAAAAAGTGGGTGTGACATACGGACAAACAGACAGTCAGAAATGACGAATCTGTAAGATTCGTTTTTTTCGGCAACGGAACCCTAAAAAAGGTTATAAACTTAATCAGCCTAAGAAAATAATAATAATAATGCAAGATTCAGTAATAAAATGCGGTACAGTGTTGTGGCGTAAATCTCTATGCTCACGGAACGTTTTTAATTTTCACCGTCTACTTACAAGGGCGCAACTTCTCAGCGATATCGAGCATGTGGGAATCGTTGAAATTAAATTTTCTTTGTTTTTCTCCGAGCCTCTTGGCGTTATTAAATTTCCTTGTGTTTTTTAACACAGCCGTATCATTAGATTGAGGGTTTCCGTCAAGAGGAAATTGTGGCGAGGGGAGGGCTGAGCACCTAAACATATTGAAAAAATAAAAATCCTGGCTACTTATTGTTAGCGGACGTGCAAGATACTCTACTACTAACTAGTTACTTTAGTAGTTTAGTAGATTAAATTATTTAGTCATTTTTTACTTGTAACTTCATTAACCCAATTTTTTGTTTCATTTTAAATATACACTTTTCACTTTACTTTTTTTCACACACAATTAAATTATTTACACTTTTCACACACAATTAAAATATAAATTAATTATAATATGAATAACAAAATATTCATATAAAAGTAAGAAGGAGGCTTTTTTATTATTTAGAATATACTTATATTTTTAATCAGTTTTGAGAACTTTGTGTGTGTCGTATTTGACATTTTTATAGTGTTTGACTAATCATCATCATCATTTCAGTCGCAAGGAGTCAACTGCTGGACAATATCTCAAGGATTCTTCGTTTCATGTCAGGATATTGCCTTACTCAACACGTTTGGCAGGTAAGTTGGCAAGCGCAGTTTCTTTGGTTTCTTGTGCTTTCGACGATATATGTATAAGTAATTTAAACTCATTATTTTTTCCTTCCTTACATTACAAAGCTTTTAAGTAGCCCTGACTGAAAATTCAAAATAATTAAGAATTTTCCAACCTGCTTTCGCCAAACCACAAAGTCGTGCCAAAAAGCGAAAAAAAGAATTTAATCAGTTTAACTCAACCGCAAAGTAGAGCAACTTCCAGCTCAAAACCGCACAGAAAGACGTTTGAAGTGGCTTCGTAATAAGTATGGCCGCGACATTCCGCCGGTTCGGGAAACTCACCTTAAATATACATATTACATTACGTGAAATTGCCCATTTTTTCCACTCTCCACCCCAGCAATTAGGGCCTGTGTATAAATATTGCATGGCGCTCATTAATGTGTGCCTTTACTACATATTTTTACGGCACACTTTTTGGAAGGAATTGAGTCGTGGGAGGCGATGAATAATTAATCCGAGGGACTTTTTCTTAGGGTTTGTGAATGTTGCTAAATTAAAGTCGCTGGTGTATTTGGAAACAGTCAACATGATTACCAATCGTGTTTTTAATATAACGTCGTATAAATAGATGAACGCCGGCTGTACGAACGAAAGAGTGTCACGTTCCGTGTGCAAGCGAGAGCGGAACAAGTGATAAAGAGGCACGATCGGCCTTAGTGTTCGGTTTGTGACGCATCTATCTCTCTTCTACTGTTATCACGTAAAATTATCTTTCATAAAGCGACTTTACAGAGAACATTTTTTTTAATTTAGTGTACAAATTTCTGTACAATAAATACTGGACGTAAGACTTAATTGCAAAATCAGAATATAAAAAATGCGATATAATATGAATTACTCAATTATTCATATTTAATTTCATCTTACTGAGTGACTGGCAAAAAAAATAACCACAGTATAGACATAGGAAAAACTCCTATAAGGGTTTCGTAGTAAACAAGGAACCCGTATAGTATCGCCATGTCCGTTATTAGTAAAAAATTTAGGGCAGTTAAAAGTAGTATATTAGGAAGTTAAAAGGAAAACTATTAATTAAAAGGTTCACAAGTCAAAGAGGTATAGTTGACTAAATAATAAAATGACCTACAAATACGGAATCCTACACTGCACGTGGCCCGATACGCCCTTAGCCGGTTTTTTGTAAAATCTAATTGAAATGTGTTTTATTCGAACGACTACAGACACAAAACTGTACTTTCATAAGTTACTTACCTTGATCTCCAGGCGAGGGCATACGATGTCGTAAAGATGCCTGCAACAAAAAAATTGTCATAAATATTTTTTAAAAACTCAAAACCATCCTAAATTTTACGCTAATCAATCAAAAACGACATAAATCGCCCTTTATTAAATTTCATTTATCAAAAATATTTTCAACATGAAAACAAAATTAAAATATGGCGCATTTGACTGATTAGAAAGCCCTCCAAGATTGCATTTCGACAATTAACGCATTACGAAATTCGGCAATAAAGAGCTACTCTTAATTAAGGGTGCCTTAAAAATTGAGTACAAAATCAAGTAGCGGATACGGGCAGGGCCGGATCTAGTGAATGGCCTGTAATATTTTAGTTTGCTTGAAACAAAAACGTCTCTCGAGGGGTTGAAGTGAAGAGCTGTCACGTAGACACAATAAGCCTTTTAATTCGATTCGTCAGGACGGACCCGGGACAAAGGGCCGGAGTTATCATTCAATGGGGCACTTCTACCTTTTCTTATTACTTCGCTTCGGTTTTCTGAGGTGGACCTGGGGAGTTCACACAAGGTGATTTAGAGATGACGGTGCTTGCACTTAAACAATGCAAAATGCGAAGTTATAAAGTGACTTCTAAAATAAAAAATGGATGTCTTTTGATTAATCTATTTTGGGAATAATTTAGACAACTTTTAATTACTATTGAGTTTTATTTTAAAAAGGTATTTCTAAATTATCGAGAAGGATATATCAACATGTCACTAAACAATAAAAAAAGCTAACTTCTCATATAAGGATGTGAGGAATAAAATAGAACTTATTTTTAGAAGTGCTTATTTATCATCACTGAATACTTCTTGTCTCTCTTTTATACTTGGAAGAGGGACCTACATCAACTACTTGCTTATTTTTATTAAAGTCAAAGTCAAAGATTTTTATTCATAATCGCCATATTTTTCTTTCTTATAATTTTTAATATCTGCAAAATCGAAATACTACTAGCGTTTCGGAACGACCAACGGTGAGAAGTGATCATTACTGAAACTATAACTGGCTAGTACTCGGTTAAAGTTTCACCTCGTGTGTTCCAAGCTGTGCACTTGATCTCGCAGCGTGACCCGACTACTGAACGTCGGCTAACGGCTTTATTTGTTGCCACCACTCTTTTAAAACAAGCAAGAGTGCGTCATATTAACCTTGTACAGATAAGGACGTTAATTTTATTGTTTGTTCTTTTACAAAAATTAAGATTTAAAATGAATGCTCTGGATTGTTAACGGTAAACATAAATGGTTTAAAAACTTATAGAATTTTATTTATTGCAACATTTTCGCGCAACACAAAAGCGTAGTAACCCACCGTGGTAATGTTTTTGTTTATTACTTCTTATTTTTAGGTAGCATATATATTTATTTTGTTCCAGAAAACAATAAATAAACAGCGTGATTTTGAACCCCGCTTTAGCTATATTAAAATCTGTGTTCCATAAGGGATTCTGATTCCCAGATTTTAGTATAGCTAGGGGGTTTAAAATTACGTTGTATACCAATTTATTCAACGAAAATAAAACATTACTTCATTATCAAAAAGTACCATGGAAATATTCCAATGATACCTTATACAATTGCATTTAGCAGTTATACTTCATCCAGTCACCCTAAGAAAAATAACACTATTTTTCGTGCATTCATCTTAAGGAATAAAATTATATATTATGTATAAATATTTTTTTATGATTATACATTATATATTGTCAGGATAAAACATCAGGTAGTACTAAACATACAAAACTCTCAGACAAGATACAAGTCATAAAACATTATAACCCTAAAACATTGTTTTAACTTGAAAACAATATTAAAATTCCTAGACATTCCACATTGAAGCGTGTAATGAAAATAAGGTATGAGTGTTGAACATAAGCACTAACCGACATAGGTTAAGGGGAATGTCTGGGGTATAATTACCCACCGTTAAAGATAAAACCGGGCGGGTAAATTGAAATGTGCTGATGGATATCAAGTTGCACGTCTCGAGTATAGATAGTGATCAAATATTCAGAAGACACGGTTTAATAGCTGTTTGAAGGGTTGTATTTGTAAGTGACTCAGGCAAAACAAATATTGGTAAGTGATGTATTCATTTGTTTATTTGAATGTTATTGTGAGATTGATATTTTGTAAGTTATTGTTATTTGTATAAAAAAGTTATTGTAAGTATACAATATAGTTTTACAAATGAAAATATTGATATATTTGTATTTAAGCGGATCAAGGGATTTCTGGATAATTTATACAAATTGAATATTGTTATAATAAATTCAGGGTGACTTTGAACTACTAGGAATATTTTAATCATAATCAAAATGAAATCGCGATACCTAATAGAATATGACCTGCTAGAAAAAAAGGTAAAAAATTAAAAAAATCATTTTGGGCCTTCCATACAAATAATTAGCTGGTAAAATTTCTATGGCAAGTCTATTAATTTCATTAATTACCTTTTTTCTTGCGGTGCTAATATTCTATAAGGGATTGTTATTCCTTTACTAAAAGATTGCGAGGGAGTTCACAGAATATTAAAATCACCGGTATATAAAAAAAAAACATTGATATGTGAAAAAATAAAAATGACACAAAACCATCTAGCAACGGCTAAATGTTTCCAATCATAAATTCTGTTTACTTGAAAAAAAAAAACAATATATAAGAGCATGATTCCCACTTTCCACAAAACTCTGTCGCAAAATGTACATTGTCGCACACATTTCATCACTTAAAATGAACAAACAGCCAACTTATTCTGCAAGATAAACAATAAATCCTCGAGATGATCATAATGCGAGCGTCGAAAGTGAATATTTTAATTACACTAATGGACGAATGTTAATTACGATGGATTGCGCGCGAAATTAACGCGTAATGTATATCGCTCTTAATATCGAGGTAAGTTTCGCGAATTTTCTCTGATTACTTTTTGGCGTCAAATAACTATGAGTGTAATGAGAAAATATCATTATTATAATTTGATTCTAATAGTCAATAGGAACTGGATTCTAATTTGCTAAAAATTCGATATGAATTTCTTCATAACATGTAGTTTATAAGATTTACTCGACTTTTGTCTGTAATTTCAAAATGAACTGTTATAATAATGCCCAATTCTAGAAATGACCAGTAAGAAAAACGGACAATAAATAAAATAACCAGTCTCAGTCAGTCCAGACCAGTAATGTTTTGTCATTTTATTGATTATACTGCTTGATCCAGAATTTCAAAATGACCAACTATAGTTAGAATCTAATACCTTTAAATGAGCAATTCTTGTATATTTATTTATATATTTATATGTATATAAATTTATTCCTATGATCTCGGAAACGGCTCTAACGATTTCGCTGAAATTTGGTATATGGGGGTTTTCGGGGTAAACAATCGAATTAGATTAGTCTTATGTTTGGTATAACGCGTGTTTTCGAGTCGCCCAGGTACTTATATCTGATACGAGAAATGTGCAGTCAGAAAAATATCCAGAAAATAACCACAACATATAGACAACACTCAACGGGCCAGACTGACCTTGTGTCATGGAACTCGTGGGTCCATACCAAAACAGAAAGATTATTAAAACAATTATGAAACAGAATCAATATTTTATAAAAAGGCTTTGTTATTTGGTAATATTACATTTACTATGACTTTTTACTAATTGGCTAAAATGTCAGAGTGACTCTTTGTTGAATACTGTTTAAGCTGATACGTTCAAAATCCTTGCACAATAATATGGAGAGCCATTAAGAAAATATAATTACATCCCTTTTTTCATTATCACCAAATTGTGACCTACTAAAATCTAAACAAAAATTTGAATCCTTTAAAAAGAGCACCGTTTAAACCATAATTAAATGACCATTAAATCATACTAATTGCGGCTTGCTTTGTTTTTTTAGCCGCATTTTCCTCTCGATTTTTTGTGAGCAATGGAATTCCTTTATTTGAAGGCTGTTTACCAACAGCCGGTTGACGACAAAGGATATTTTAAATTATGCCCGCGATAAATTTCATGAGAAAATGGAAAATGGCGGCTAAAAGAAAGAAGCGGTGAAGCGATTAATTAATTTGTATACAGTAGAACTAACAGTATAATGTTTTATATTTGTTAGTTTTTGGTTGTTGATTTAAAAAGTTTTCGGGGCGGATGGACAGATTTAAATTAATGCTACTGGTTCTATGGAAATATTGAATAAATAAAACAAAGTCGCGTTTCTTAGAACACTTATAAAATTACTAGCTTTCGCCCGCGGCTCCGCCCGCGTCAATGTCGATCCCTCGGGAATAGTACTTTTTCCCGGAATAAAAGGTAGCCTAAGTCTCCGCACTGCAGAGAACTTGTATGCAAAATTTCATGATGATCGGTTCAGTAGTTACGGCGTGAAAGCGTAACAAACAAACAAGCAAACAAACAAACAAAAAATAAATAAACAAACAAACTCACTCTCGCATTTATAATATTAGTAAGGATAACTTATGAACCTTATCTTTATAATCTTTGATTCGTTGGTGTTTTTATAAGCCTTAAAAGCAGAATAATTATTAAAATATAAGAAATCTTTACTACAAAAAATGCGAAACAAAGTACGCCGCCACAGCTAGTGAAAGTATAAAAAAATGTATTTGGCAACCGGCACATACCAAAATGCAGATTTGTAAACTGTAAAATTGTTATAAGTGAAACAGAATTCGCTAATAATTGCTACAACAATTATACTGTATTTTTGTAATGTAATTAAATTTGAAACAAAATAAGTACGTACATACGAATATCAATATCAGAACACCTATCGTACGAACTTACGAATAGGTAATAACAAAACTTTTATTTTGAAAACTATACAAATCAAACATATTTTTCGTTAGCGGATGTTGTGTGAGCTAGAAACTGTCAGGTCCTCATTGTTTCTTTATTTTATACAATGCTTCATTCATTGTTGATTTGAAAAATGTATAGCAAAATGTCCTAATCAAAGTATCAAAGGCTTTGTGCCGGCAGGAAGTGCTTGTCTCCGGACAGTAGTCAGTCGTCACAGCGCGTGGTCTCCCCGACTCATCTTGTGATTGTTTTCTTTGTGTCACAATGCGTAATGGCTGCTTTGATCTGTGCGTGTAAAGTGACTGGATAGAAGTGGATGGACAGGATTACATTGTAGATATTGTAGAGTCCAAGCTACTTTATCCAAATGTCATTCTTATACAACGTGGAAGGGATATACTCGTAATAAATCGAACCATAGTCTATACTAGATGATAATACTATAACGAAATTAAAATAACAGTCATAAAACCAAAATAAAATTCGACATTCCCATACACATTGCCCGGGCGGCTGCACACTTTTGTATGTAAATGCCGAATTACTTTTTTTGTTCTTCGGCTGTTATTTTAATTTCGTTATACTGTACTGATCTAGTATAGACCATAGTTCGATTTATTACGGGTATGTCCCATCCACGTTGTATATTGTGCCAATGTCCAAGAAACTCCCACCAGGACATGAGTTGCCATGGCAGACCTGGAAGTCTTTAAACAGATTTCGGACTCAGGTCGACCGATGTAAGGAAAATCTTTCCAGGTGGGGATTCGCATCTAACTCCGACCAATTGTGTGAATGTGGACTTCCACTAACAATGTCCCACTTGTTGTCCTGTTCCTTGTGCACCTGGTCCTGTACATTGGATGACCCGATGACAGCCAACACTAACGCCATTCAAGTGGCTGAATACTGGAAACAAAAAAATATAAAAAAGGTTTGGCATCAGCGTCGGAAGCACAAGAACCAAAGAAACTGCGCTCGCCAACCCGCTTGTCAAGCGTGGTGAGTATGGCAATATCTTCTTAGGAAAGGCATTTGTGCAGCAGTGAATTTCTCATAGCTGAAATAATGATCCCACCTCAACAACCTATATTTTATAATATATGAATACTTATATAATCACCCAAGAGCCAGCTACAGAGGACGTCTTAGCTGGAATTCGACAAAGAACTGCCTCCGGGGTCCAGTGGTTAAGGCGTTTGCCTGTAGACCTGGCAGTCGCGGGTTCGATTCCCACGAAAAGCATACTTTGTTAAGTTGATTCCAGTTTGGTTAGGACATTGCAGGCTTGAATCACCTGGTTATCTGATAATAAAAATGTTTTCGTGCTTCGGAAGGCACGTTAAGCTGTTGGTCCCGGCTGTCATCTGGTAGTCGTTAAAGGAACCCCGTCAGAGAAAAGAACTCTGACACCAGGATGTGCAGGGCATGGTCAATTGACCGAGTCACCTGTGTGATTTGTCCCAATATAAAATTTAAAAAAAACATTCATAGGCCTTAGTCGCAGATTCAAACTAGCATAGTATTTTTTCTCAAAATCTTATTTCTTATCTACCTAATACCTAGGTACGTGTGTACTCACAAAATAAAGAATAATCTTGAACGTGAAAAACATAAGAAGTAATACTTGTAGCAATATACTCAAGTAATAAAATACATTACACTTTATAATAAATAGTAAAAGTAAGTAGAATAAAAGCCAAGTTAATACCAAAAGCCTGAATTACCAGACGACATAGACTGATTGAAGTTTCCGTGTGAATGAAAAGGAACTGTTCTCATTGTTCCCGGGACTTCAAAGTTGGGCAGTCTTAATATATTAAAAGGAAAGTATCGAGTACGTGCGTTTGGCTAGAGTTAGTATAAATAAAACCTTTCCAGGTTGTTCTCCTTGATGGAAGCAAACTCTTCATGCAGAGCTTGCTTTAGGTAGATTTTAAATTAAAAAATCTTCCATGCTGGTCTGGGAGAAAAGAAAAAACGTGGAATGGACCAGCTGCTTCTCTTCCCGCGTAGATCGTAAAAGCCGATCGAGGGAATGGGAACAATCTGAGGAATCATGTTAATAGGCGATGCGGCTAGCAACTCATCACTATTTTGGTTTCGTTTTCCACCTAATGCTAAATGTGTCGTTCAGGTCTTATAGACCAGGGCTCTGTCTACCCCGCAAGGAAAAAGACGTGATTCTATGTATGTATGTATTATACAAATCCGTCAAACAAATTCCAAATCCCAGAAAATAGTTGAAAACGTGTGTGTTTTATGTTTTCGTTATTGTTACACATTGAAATTGAATTACTTATACGGTTTTGTCGCATTTATTACGTTTAAGTTAGGTCTAAAAATTTTGTTATAAAACAAAGACAGTGTTTCCCAAAGTCGCTATACATTTTCAGCTCAATATATACGACGTCGTAATGCACACAAATGGTTGTTAAACTTTGCCATCGCAAATTTCTGAGATCTGACACGTATCTGTTACACTTTAAAACCCGTAGCAGATTTACCAGTCACGTAGGTCGAAGACACGTGACATTTCGGGAACATCGGGCGCAAAACAAAACACAAATTACGCGGCGAGAAGCGTCTGTGTGCCGTCGAGTTCGCTGTGTGCGTGAGCCTGAATTAGACGAGAAACTTTCAAAGTTTTCCCAAATTTCTGCCCCCGCGCCCCTCCCGGCCCGGATCGATAGCGGCGCGAGCGAGCTCCCATCTCGTGAACACCGGACAACACTACGCTCAGTATTTACCATGACGTGTTTTGCCGGCGAATTTCTCTTTGTAGCGATTTAGTGAGTGCATACGTGATTCGAGCGCGAGTAAATCTGTAATCCCTGTATTGTTCACGCTTGCTTAATTTGTGTAAAATGTTCTCTGTTAGTTTTGGTTACTTTCTAATTAGATACTATTGTTATGCTTTTAGGGTAATATGTGTACTGCCGATGTTTTGAACAGTTTGTAAAACTAGTAAATAAAATATATCATAATTATTATGTTTATTTTCAGTATTATTATAAATATATGGATATTATTACTATATTATGAATAGAAAGGGTATATATAGGCAATATGTATAAACGGGTCACTCACGTACTATTTCGGCGGGAATGCCAACTATAGATTCGGACTCTTCAGGAGTCATCAACTCCGACGAAAGAACACGAGATTTACCTGTTTTTATACATAATTTATTTATCGTTGTTTCAATGATATAAGTTATAGACAATGTCAATTTTGTTGCAGTTAGATAAGTCATCGGGGAGCAAACACCGACGTCTTCACATTACCTTCGTTAGAAAACTAACAAGTCTACAGCATTGGGAACATAGAAGTATGAAGTCTCTAGAAGAGGCGTATTACTTGATACGTCATGTTACTGATACCCTTAAAAGTAGCGTATACTATACACTAGGCCTCAGTCCTCTGACGCCTGTCGAGGGGTATGTAACAGAGTGAAATTTAATTTTTAAAATTATAAACAGGCCAATTTCTAAAGTTCTGTCCTTCTAAAATACTAAAATGAATATTATAGTAAACTATCGCGCTGGACTTTTCTCATTTAAGTAATGCAAGTTCATGTTATTTACAATATTATAAACATATTTATCCTCCATTAAAAACGTCAAATTCCATTGTCAGTGAAAGGCGGAAAGACGCATAGTGATGCACTTTGTTATTTTTTTTGCCAAACATCGATAATTTACATGAATACAGATGAGTGTAATAATATAAGTAATAAAGTTAATGCCAAGAAATAAATAATAATAAATTCACTCTCCACGACTTTCCCGAAAATTTATTATTTTTAGTGTTCCGTTCCCTAAGAGTAAAAACGGAAAGGTAATACTAAGCCTTCGACGTCCATCCGTCCATCCATCTGCCACATGACTGTATCTATTGAACCGAAATAGATAATATTTCAAAAGAACAATGCCGGTTATTGGCGTCTTTTTGTTTTCGCGCGGCCACTAACCGTACCTTGTTTTCCCGATAGTCAATAACAAAATAAAGTTTTATGGGCATATATACCTCTAAACTCAGTCCGAACTGAGTTATAAGGATTAGATATTATATTCATAGGTTTTTGCACTATTTTTTCACTAAGTTCATTGAAGCCTTTTTTATCAACGATACAGCAGCAGGCTCTCCTCCGCTACCTCCTTGAGGTTAAGAGTATATAGAATCTGTTTATTGGGGCAGTCTGAAGTAGCTTTGATAGATACTTGATACATTAGGTAGGTCTTTTTGTTCTTTGCTTGGCCGTCGTCTTCACTGTTTCGCTTCACTCTTGAAGTATTGGTGCAGCCGATAGCATAGTGACGTCAGCTTTGACGTTCCCAGGCGAGGGCTTGGTGCGTCACGAGGCAACACAACAAGTACCGAAAACTGTACTTGTTGTTGCTGTCCATGTTCACTTCCATATACTAACAGCGCAACTGCCACTTCATCAGTTGCCATCATTAGTAGTTGATCTGCTTCATGAACACCTGTGAGAGTTTCGTGGCACCCCGCTCAGCGCTTGGGCAGCATGATGACCCAACAGTGACCCACGGGGTCACTTCAGCAGATGGCGAACCACCTTATTCAGCAGGCAGATCATACGTTGCACTTGGAACATAATGGCTTTCGACAATCATCTTGGATTTGGTTATGACAAAAGTGTTTAACTTAGATGGTGCCGTCTCTTGCGGTCTGCGCAACACCATAAGAGCTGTACCTGAATACATACAGGACTTAAGAGAGCCCAACCCGTCTTACTTTTTATACAAAGGCTCGTACGTCTCTAGAAGCAGCGCATGTCTTGTTACTCATACTCTTAAAACAGCGTATGCTTTTCGCGGCCTCAGTCCTCTGACGTCTGTCGTATTATTTATAGCGGAACCTTATGAGCCGAACGAAAATTTATTATTATAATTATAAACATGCCTAGTTATGTAGTGAAATCCTGAAAAAATACTGTAAAAAATGCTAAAGGGAAACCACAACCTGTGACTTTTCACATGTAAGTGTTAGTCTTTGACTAGCTCCTTGGCGCAGCGGTCAACACGCCAGCTTGCGACACGAAGTGACCTGGTTCGATCCCCGGCCAGGTCAAGATGGAAAATGATCTTTTTCAGATTAGCTTGGGTCTTGGATGTGTATCTAGATATGTATTTGTTATAAAATATAGTATCATTGAGTTAGTATCCCATAACACAAGTCTCGAACTTACTTTGGGGCTAGCTCAATCTGTGTGATTTGTCCGTATATATTTATTTATTTACGTAATGCAAAGGACATTTAATTACAATTTCATAAACGATAATGACAATCTTCATGGTACAGTGGTTAACGAGCCAGGTACTGGGTTAAATTTCCGGCGCAGGCAAAAACTTGTACTTCAGTTTCATATTTATGTATGTCCGCGTTACTGGAGTTACATAAGGAGAATTGGCGTTGGGCCGTAAAACATACATACATTCATATTATCACGATCTTCACCCTTACGGTATAGGCCTCTGCCTGAAACCAAAAGCCACGTTCAGCGTGTTTGTGGGCGTATGTAGGTGGAAATCTGAATCAAAGGTGTAATAGGTTGCTAGTCGCATTCCCTATCAGAGAAGCAACTGGTACATTCTCAATTTTTCCTTTTCATCTACACCAGCATGGAATATATACTTCTTATTACAGTATGAATGCTGTCATGATAGCGGACCCCGGGCTTGGACGCAGCACAACTGAAGATGCCAGGAGTATAAGGAACCAGGGAATCTCTTAGATGATTATGACTATATAATTATTACTACTTCATATGTTGTTTACTTAAATGAAGTCATACTGAAACAAAATCTTGTTGTGGTTTTTTCTCGATATCGATATTACACGGTGTTGTTACATCTCTTATGACAGCGGCGTCAAACGTCATGAGTGCTATTTTCGAATCGACGTGTTTACTAAACGACCGATGATGTATGGAAAATTTGTACTTCTTCATTGAGTCACTCATTTACAAATAGCACCCCTGACACCACGACTCCCTTTCGTCTGCCTCACACCCCCGCTAATGACACACTAGGTTCCCATACAAAAATGGCTAAATGTGACATCTATTCAGAGACACAAAAATTTTTTTTTTAAATCTATGATTGGGAATAACGTTGCGTGAGGCGACCCGTGCCAACTGTCACCCGGCAAAACAAGAGCGACAACTGAAAATTGGGTGCGTGAGGGGCCGCCATTGTTTGTCATTAATTGAGGGCTTTGCGATGATCTTGTGCCGAAGTCCGAGCCAGAGGCCCGAGGGCGACACTCCTGGGAGATATCGGCTCGCCAATCGCGTTGACAGCGACCCTCAGCCACGCTCGAGGTGGGAAAAACTACCGGCTGACACTACTTAACGAACGGACCGCGCCCCGGCATTTTCTTGAGTGCTTGTTAATGTTTTATGGGCGGAACTTTTTCAAAGTAGTGCGTAGATTGACGCGCTAAGTGTACCTACATAATTTAACACGTTTCCACTCGGACGTACCGTGTTCGAGTCCACCATTTATACTGTACTTATCCGTTCCTAATGATAGATATGGCTAATTTTATCGTAATAAAAATCCAATTCCGAGAGCGGCTATAAAAAGCGGAACGATAAAGTTTTCTGATTTATAACAATTAATATTTGAAATATTGACAATATTAAGGGAAATGGTCGACAGCCGACAAATCATACGACCGCCCCGGAAGGAGGACGCTGGCCCGCCGCTCAGGGACTTTATTTGGAAATGGAAAGTCTAAAAAATAAACGACAGCGAGTGCGGGGCCGTGATTTATGCGAGTGGCTAGTGCTGTTCGATTACCGAGATGATATTTCTGGATATCGAAGTGTTGGAGAGCGGACAATATGACCCGCGGAAGATTTATCGGCAGCCAGGAGTGACGTCGACGGCCGTTACGATTATTTCATTATATTGTCGGCGCCGTAAAAATGGTTAGCGTTTTATTTTACTGCTGGTTCGCGAGCGGATTTTTATTTCGATATTTTATTGCGTTGTAAAAGTCGCTGCAGTGGGTTTGCTTTGACAGAGTTTAGCGCATCGCCGCCTCGGGAGTCTGTGCGTCATAGACTCAGTCACGGTTTATGACGAGGAATAATTATGACACTAATGTATTTTAATTCCATTTTATATGCTTTATGATAGAGAAAAACGGGTTAATGTTCAAGCACTATAAGATAAGATAAGATAAGAAGATAAGATAAGATAAGAGAGTGTGGTACTTCCCTGGACGAGATGGTCCATTCATGCTACTAGCAAAAATTTTCAAAAAACTGATGCATTAAAAATATTTATGTTATTTTCAAAGCTGACCTGTAAATTTGACGAGAATGGGTTGAGAAATGCGACCTGTAGAGAACAGTTGGACAAACGTACGATTGAATTTTTGCCCAAGCTGAAGCAAAGACGCTTCGCTCACGCTTTGCGCTAACTCGGTTATTTTTATAACTGAGATTGTAATAAGAATGATACTGACTACAAAATAACTAAGCGTAGAGCCTCTTAGATGCAAGAGAATTTTACCCCTAAAATACTAGACTGTAACTTTTAAAAATTGTTATCCGTATCAAGGTGGTAATGGTAATAACCATTAGCACAAATGTTTAGGGTTACGAGTGTTGTTAATTCGGGAATCGAATACACGTGCTCATCTTTGTGCCATGATTTTTTGTCATGTAAACAAGGCGCTTTTATTATCGTACGCCATTAAAAAGAAATACAAAATTATGTGGTTACGCCACAATATTTTTTTTATTTGACCTGTCAAAGTGATAATGGAACCGATACGAGGAAATTTAACAGCAATGATGTTAACGATTAACAATTGAGCATTCGGTATTTATCATCATATTAAAAATATGAAATGGCCAAATCTTTTTAATGCTTTTAGCGACATCTCGTAAAAGTACATTCTTAATACAAAGGTCGGAGGTCGTGTCAGCATGTCGCATGATTTGTGCCCTGCCGGTATCGGGGGTCGAACCCGCGTCGATCGCACGTGCTGTGCAGACATGGGCTTAGCAACCGTTGCAAGTTAAGTAAACGATAACGAAAGAAACTATGAACTGTATTACTTATTTTCGTATTAAAGAAAACAAAATACTTAAAAAAAAACTTTATTAATTTGCAATAAACAGAAAAGAAAATGGCGGAAGTTCTAACACAGCATTAGCTTAAGATGTAAGATAAAAGTTAGAAACTATACGGTTTGACGCTTTGATATTTAGTTGTCAATTATTGAATGATCGATTTTATGATATCCGATTCGGTTTAGGGAGTCCTGTCATACATCCTTCTCATCTGCCGGCAATAAACACAATAAAGTTTAAAAAATATATATATAAAAAAATATAAATCCAGCGGTTCCAGCGGCTTATTTATATTATACCGATGCGATACTATCGTCGGATACCGGATACAGCCATACAACCAGATTTCAGTCTTTCACTCGTAAGCCGGCCGGCCGGAGCCCATTCCACCGGATCGGGTCTTTCACGGCGCCGTAAGCCCGAACAAGAAGGCTTATTGAATAACTGCATGAATCACGGTTGCACGCTCTGCTGCGTGAAACCTTGTTTTTACTTCTATCCTTTATTTTTCCGCATTTATTGTACTTAAGCTAAAGCTACCTCAAGCTTGGTAAACCTATAAAAAGATGGTAGGATGACCTTGATTCTTTTGTTTTGCTGCCCTATGATGTTTAGTTTTCATCTACCCTAAGATTGACTGGAAGAGATCGCTTAGGTAGCGATAAGTCCGCCTTTGTACCAAATGTGTGATTTTTTCGATTGTGTTAATTTAGTGCATTAAGGAATTGTTCATTCATTCATTTTTTTCGAAAAGATTAGATTTTAGAAGCCCTCGATTGCCAGGGTTGGAAGAAAAGAAGGGAGACCTTTGCCCTGCGGTGGGATAGTACAGAATGAAAATAAGAAAAAAATTGGTACTTTACGAGTACCTAATTGTATAAACTACAAAATTTAACTTTGCTTGGTACTATGGACCGCCTTTCAGTCGCCTAACAGCTCTTTTGTGGCAATCGGCCCATCTGGCTGGTGATTTTCCTCTGGCGTTTACCTTCTATTTGGGTCACTATGATATACTTTTCCAAACAATTTTCTTTTTGCTTTTTATATTGGTAATTATAGGTACGTGTTAAAAAAACAATCCCATTAATATATTTGTGAAAAACTATAGATTTTTTTTTTAATCCGTTATGGCTGTAAGGGATGAACTTTTTTCAGTTTATATGAAAATAAATATTTATATTAGGTCTGTTTAAAAACCAAAAAATGAGGGTGTAAAAATTCTAACCCATACGTCCAAATTTATTGAGGTGTTTAGAAGTTATGGTGAAATAAAAGAAATCACATTATATACATGAACTCGAAAAACAAAATACTCCTTTTCCGGCAGTCGTGTAAAAATATTCCGTTGCATCCTCTCCTAATGTCATGGCGACAGTCCGCTCCACTTTTGTTATGGTTATGTCTGGAGGATGTGGCTCTGTCATTGCTTCATGGTCCAGTAGTCGCGCATTAAAGTTTCGATGCCATTAAAGCCGCAACGGTTGTGAAGAAACATAAAAGAAATATTACAATAAAATTGAGATATGCCATTCCATTGGACTAAATGGACAACGAATAAATATCCGGCATAAAATACGTATAAATAAAATATATGGGGAAAATGGCCCAGGCATTACATTTGAAAACATATTTTAACGCAAATGGGGTAAAGATTTAGATGATACTTATTTACTGCACCATCAAAAGGATCTAAAACCATAGTCATGAATTCATGAAAAGTAATTTACTATGACAACAATCGGTTTTTACTTATCATCATTATCATTAACAGCTTTAGAAGGATTTTTAAGGCAAGAATGAATAGGGCATTATTGAGTTTTAACGCCACCCTAGACCTCATCATAGCTTCCCATATCAGACAAGACAGAGGTCAAATGCACTCAAATTATTCATAAAAAAAGCCCGCGGCACTCCACTGTCCGCGTCCCGCGTCCACTGCTGGACACAGGCCTCACCCGGTTTAACTCACGGAAATATTTTTGGTATCATCGACAAGTTTCAGCTAATTCAAATGGTTATGACAAAGCTGACTTCACGTTAAAAAAATATCTAATATCTAAGGTAATCAAATAAGAACAAAGTTATGTGTACGTTGACCCAGTTTTATATTCTTGTAAAACGTATTTTTAATAAGTATTTTACACATATTTATCTAGCATAGATGACAGGGGAGCCCGATGGTCCAGTGGGTTAGAGCATTATAAGCGCGCAAATTCGAGCGCGGTGCCAACCGCAAGTGGCGAAAAAATTTCTCGAGTTCCTCCGTGCTTCGGATGGAACGTTTAGCCATTGGTCCTGGCTATCAACATTGATGGCTGTCGTAAAGTTAGGTCAGATGCCTTTAAGCAGCTTAAAACAATCTGACACTAGTGTTAGGCACTTACACACGCGCAAAACAAAACAAACGACAAAAATAATTTATTGAATATACTTGACTAATCTAATGTATATAAAGTAATTTTCAAAATAAGCCCCTGTTTTCTAACTTATATGCGGACTTCAGCCAGTAATCTCTGCTCTACCCGCGTTCAAATTAAATTGTCATCAACTTCACCTTGCCAGATTTCGTCAAATTGTAAACCAACTCACGAGTGTCATTGTAAAGTCGCGGACTTATCTTGGCATTCAGGCGGTTCCACACGACCAACTTATCCGGTGAATGCCGACATCAGAGAATTTGTAAAGAGCGACGTGTGTCGCATGCATGCGGCCGGCTTTATCTCACTCTTAACATAAATTATGAAGATTAACAGATATGACACTTCATATTGTGTGCCCTGTTCAGTACACTTGAGCATATTGCAAAATTTAATCGTCAATAAGGAGGCCAATTAGCAAGGATATCATGGCGGTGATGCGAATCGTATGTTTTTGTAATAACAATTATAAGTAGGTAAATAAGTACTACATGAGGCTCAATAGTGCATATGGGATGGGTACATATGGAATTGGTCACGTAGGTACGTAATTTAAAATTTCCACTTAATGCCCACCAACATGTTAAACGTGGTTTTAAGGTTCTAAAGACCTGGGATCTGTATACTGCGCAAGGGAAAAAGACGTGATAGTTTGTAGTTCAAAACCGTACCACCTCATCTAGAGACTTCCCATTTGCAGTAAACCTTATAAAGTCTCAAAGCCCATTCTACTGAAGATCGTACGAAGTGACGAACAAAACCTTCCTCTGTTTGAAACCTAATAATTAACCCTAGACTTTAAAACATCACAGTTGCGGACGCAGGCATGAAAAAGGTTCAGTTATGGAGTATACTTAAAGATTAAATTTTTTACTTCCATGCTGGTCTGAGAGAAAAGAAAAAACGTTGAATGTGCGAGATGCTTCTCTTCCCGCGCAGTCCGTAGAAACCGGTCAAGGGAATGGGCCAAAATCTAAAGGATCATGACAATAGGCGATGCGGCTAGCAACCCATCACTATTTTGATTCAGTTTTGCACCTTTACGCCCACCAAAATGTGGCCTTTCGGTCTTATGCTTTGGGCCCTGTCTATTCCGTAAGGGATGAAGACGTGATAATATGTAGTATTATATAATAATCTACCAGACTTTAGTCCTGAGTCATGTACTTTAGTAATATAAATCTATATATGAAGACATCCACATATTTTTAGTCGGAAATGCCGACAGTTGCAGCTTAGTGAGTAGGTCATCTTCAGGGCGAGTATCAAGGACGTCTCGGCGAGGCCGTCCGATGATCACTGAGGCCTGATGGCCTTACGTAGTATTTGTATTCTCTTTGAGGATAGCCGCCGCCCGCGTCGCCCGCCTCTCCGCGATGGATTGACACTCGTCTTGAACATAGCCTATTGACTAGGCTGAAATTGACGGCAATTTCCGTCCAGTAAAACCGTTTTGTTTAATATAAAAATGATATCTCGCGTAAGGTTTAGTAATATTATGTAGAAACCTTTCTGTATTTTAGGTATTCCGTGCTCTTACTGAGTTTTGAATGGGTGGAGTAAATGAGCTGCAATGGTTGACCAACTTATGTCATATTCGTATTCCAAAGTGGCTGCTAGATATTACGGGCCTTGGAGTCTATGATTGAGGAAAACTACGACAGTGCCGACATAGCCGTGTGGTATCCGGCAGAGTAGAATAGGACCACTCCAAGTCTTCCCATGGATGTCGTAGAAGGCGACTTAGGAAATACAAGCTAAACAAAGCTTATAAACATCTAAGAGACCTCTCCAACCCGTCTGGCCAGCGTGGAGAGTGTAGGCCAAGTCCTCTGGCTGCTCTGGCCAAGTATGGCCCTAGTAGTACAGAGAGGGTCGTGCTCCTGTAGTGGAGACTAAAAAGGACCTGATGATGATGATGACGACAGTGCCACTATCATCAAATGTAAGATGTCAAATTTAGCAGAAGACTAAATTGTTGTTTAATAAAAGAACTCCAGCAAAAACTTGGAAGGTAGAATTATACACATCATTTAATTTATTAAATTTTTATCCTATGGATTTTTATTGCTTTTATGTAAATATAAATAAAACTTATTTATATTGGAACGAGTGGTTTTAGGATAAATAGTCTTTAACGTAATAGTATGTATATATGCTAGATATATTATGCCAGAAACATAGATATTAAAAAAAATATGGCTTGATGCAGGCACAACATAAACATTTATTTTCATATAAACTGAAAATAGTTTAACTTTTATAATGACAATGTAATTTTTTTGTTATGTTGCATAACGCAAACCCGCCGGTTCTCAATATACGAAAAGGAATATCATTTTATCGATAAGTAAAATATGATAGGGAAAAAAGCTAGATTTTGGGATCGTGTTACAAATAGTATTTTATTCTTTAATTGTATTTTAACATGTATCTATCAATAATATTAGTGACAAAGTCTATGATAAGTGACAGAAAAAAATTTAGCTTGAAAAAATGTACAAAAATCTTTGAAATGTTTGTTTAAATAAGATTCTAGTGTGACACGCCATTAATCTCAGAATCTTGTCTTAAATCTTTGGGCGAAAAAAAAAACAGTTTTGAATATTTTACAATCGAAAAATACATTTGTTTTTAGTAAAGAAATAAGAGCATTCTGGTACTGCGTATTCATACCTGACACTAATCTCTCCAAGCCGCATAAATAGACAAAGCTATGCATCTAATAAATAAAGACATCGATAGCGTCAGTGATCGACGTGGTAAAGGCTCCGGAACCTTCAGCGCACGTCGCATGGGATTTAACACAATAGGCTATGAGGCATTCAGCGTGGCTGGATAACACATCACACGTTGTCATTTCATGTGATATCCATAGGATATGAACGTTTATCGTCGTAGGTCGTTTGTTTTTTAAAGGGTGCCATACAAAAAAAGGTACAACCGTATTTTTGTATGGCACCCTTTAACAATTTATATCGTTTTGTTTCTATTATTTGTTGTTATAGCGGCAACAGATACGCACATTCTGTGTAAATATCAGGAGTTATCATTTTCACTGATGTGCTTATTTTTTGGAAGTTATTTCCATAGGTAATCTAAAAATATAATTTTTAAGTAAAATTAAAAAGTAATGTATTATAATATCGAAATAATTTATAAGAAAGTCGGTTTATGGACCTTAATTTTGCTTAATACCGGTGGAAGAGAGATAGATGCGTCACAAGCCTAACGCTTAGGCCGATCGTGCCTCTCTATCGCTTGTGCCGCGCTCTCGCGTGCACACGACGTGACACTTTTTCATGCGTTCAGCCGGCGTTTATCGATTTTTAAGACGTTATCACTTCAAAAAACATTTCACTTACCTATTCCAAATTTAATGAAAACAATCTTTGACATAAATAGTATCGTGACTTCCAGGTAACTATCAAATGTTCCACCCTACATACCTACAAGATATAGTATCCGCCAGGTCCGTGTAAGCGCCTTCACAGAGGCCAGGTCTATGCCTAATTAATTGGCCCGTCACCCAGAAGGCCGTCGGGCTTCAGACAGCTCGCCGCAGACTTATCGTGGGTTCCCGCGGGATAATTAAATAATAAGCAGGTTTAAATCCGTCCTTTCGCTGCTGGAGTTGAGACGGCACTGGCTGTTGCTTTGTTAACAGTACCTGATTGTAATAAAGCATTTACGGGATGCAGAAATAGATTTTGGTTTCTTTTTTATGGGGATTTGGCATTTAATGATGTCTTATTGTAAGTACTAAATATCTTGTTTCTTACTTTGTTTTAAACTAAACACACAGAACCACAAGTGTAAAATGCTTTATCCCAAGAACCTAAGTAGGTACCTATACTAACTGCAATAAAAGAACTGAATAATTTATTGTTTTATATCCTCCTTCATTTTGTGTTTAAAACTTGCTTATTTGTATTATATTTTCGTAAACAACTTCTTCTACTCAAAACAAAACATCACATTAATTAATCAAAATCAATAGGGAACGGAATTCGTAGGTACACATAGCTACACAAACGGACGCAAAAACAGGATGGCGAAATAATTTGAATACGTAACGAATCGGAGGGTTACGTACGGGCGTGCCATTCTTTAACTTGCCTCTCCGGATAAAGAGCTAAACTTGTTTTTAAGGGATGACCGATCGTGGAAATTTATGTATCGCTAACACTGCCGCCGGCCGGGGGTCCGGCAAAAAGAGGTAGCTAGGGTAGATACAGGAAGACGCCAGATGGAAGGAAGAATTATGCTCCCCGCAGGCTGATGAACAGAATGTGATTGTGAACTTTCGACGCTATGCAAATCCGACGATATACGCCGGATTTGTCGCGCCGATATACGCTCTTTTATTCCAGATTTGAATTGGACTGCAGGGGCGGTATTGTAACCGAAACGGTCTGCTTTTTTGTTTGACTGTACCTAACTTTATGTAAACTTCGGATGTTGCTCGAGTCAATGTATTCAAATTGATTCATCGAGAACCAATTGATGGATGGCTGCGAAAGTACTTGGACTGAAAACGTTGTAATAACACGGTTTTACTTTTAGTCGATATTACAATCATGGTTGTTTAGATAGGGCTAGTGGTATTTTATTGAAATACAAATGAGTGAGTCCGGCGACCCATGCGTGGAGTGTGCCTCGAATAAAGGGGCCGCATTAGAATAATTTGCGTACCGAACGAGCACAATTCTTCACATGGAAAGACCTTAAATTTCACTATTTTACATACTTGGGATTATCATATCGGGCCCGGGGCAGTGCGGCCCTCTTTTTGTGATCCGCACCCGACCTCTATCGGGCGTCTCCGAAATATTTAGTTGTTACTTTTTGTTGCGCTGTACGTGAGCAAACTCTTAATCATTGTCAGCCCACTATTTCTTTTGGACTCTAGTAAAAAATATCTCAATTGAAATAAAACTTATTTTACATATAATAGAAGTATATTTATGTACACGTGTTTTTCACTAACACCATATTAAGTTTAATTTTGTAGTTACTTCTACGATTTCTAAAATATTGTTTGCCAAAATTAAAGTAATAAATATAGTCAAAAGACGCTATAATATCCATACTACTATTAAACTAATGGCAGCGTAAGGTGATTGTTACATTAAATGAACAAGTCTAAAAATCCATCATTTGCACCTGTTCTTTTAAATGGAAATAAAGCATGGGCTGTACTTGAGTGGTATAAGAGGGAGCTCGAGATGAATATTCCGCGCTGTATGAGCGGAGTTTTGTGGGAAGACCGCATGAGAAACTCTCGCACTCCTGGCAGCTTTTATGCCTGTTACTGAGACGAGAACTACCAACCCTAGTCCAACTAGGTTTAGCAAAAACCGTTAAATTATATAGGGAACAAATTCTGGAAAAGCAAGGAGTTGCCGGCTTGATGTTGTTAAGGATGATAGGGCGAAGACTTTTTAGTATGTCTCACTGTGTGTTATCTTTTCACACCAGTCAACAAACTGTCATGAAACGTTACTTTATGTCTCGTCGGGATTACGGAGAAAGATTTAGAGTAGGTACTTTAGTATTTCGAAGAATATAACTGTTCCCAAGGGATTTATATAAACGCTAGTGGAGCCGTGGGCTTGGACTCATTGAGAAAGATAATTCTTCTTTAAAACAATATTTTTCAGTGGTTTAGTCGATTACTATATAAACAATGTATTTACTCTCCAATATTCATATTCGTCTAAACGTTAACATCAAATTTTAAATGAAATATCGAGTACAAACACCAGGCGTCGAACACAACGTAGCATTTCCATTCTGACTCGGTTCGGAATCTAAACAAAGCCCGCGATAATTGGATGTGGCCGTTCTGAATGCGCGAGACGAGACTTAATTGAGGTTTTAGAGTTGGGCTAATTCGCCCACCTTCGATCAGGAGCGGGGTTCATGTCTGCGGCTCGCTAGACCCCGACAAAAGCAAAGGTTCGTGGTGTTTTGTCGTTTCGAAATACGTGGTTATGGTGAATATTTTGAGGGAATTCAGCTTTGCGGGTATCGCAATGCGTTGTTTGTATATTAGATTTATCTTTACAATTTAAGAGGGCCTTTAGGACAATCTTTTGAAGGAGTCAATACTTAAAAAGCTATTTGATGGTGACAATAAAACAGTTAACCTTTAAGTATGGACATGTAGTCTCACAGGCTCCGCGGCAATATTGGTTTCGTTGCTTCATCCACTTCCCCCCACTCCCCGCGACTGAGCCGCCCAGTAGCTTCAGATTTAGTGCAAAAACGACTACTGAAGAAGGAGGTAATGTCGTTCGGTGCATAGAACGTGGGTAATACCTTTTGAAAAATTGGCTGGAGCCTGTGAGACTACTTGTCCATAGTTGCCGTATAAAAATATTTACAAAGTTTTTTGTTTGTTTTAGTTTTATGTGTGAAAATGGCAGATAATAGTAAAGCTGGTTGTTCTAATTCAAAGGCTAAACGACAATGATCACTTCAGAGGCCGGCAAAAAAAAATATTACGAGTTACCGACCGATCAGTGTGCCTACATTGTTCCCGTCCTTTATGTAACGACTGTCAATAATTGGTCTTATAAAGACAGTTGTCATTTTTTTTTCTAATATGCTAAGTTCATTTAATGTTTTTTTGATTCTCCATACATTAGATTCTAAGTATAAGATGTTGTTATTGCCAAATATTTTAGTAACGTAATATTTTACCTTTAAAAACTAACCTATAGTAAAAAATACCAAAAATTGTGCCTACGTGGATTGTTTTAATATTGTCATAGATTTTTAATAAAGAAGTTGATTATGCATTCACGTCAGTTTGTTTTTAGTATCCTTCAATTTCATCTAGTTATAATGTTTCATCAATTTGGAATCATTTTCGTAAAAAAAATCGCATTGTTATATCTTATCTAAGTAAATTACTTCTTATCAGTTATATATTAATATATTTCATTTTAATATCAGACGAAACTTACGTTTCTGACGAAACGATAACTTAAAACAGCAATATTTTAAAACAAAAATCGAGTAGAAACGATAAGCACAATGTAGCATTTGCATTCTCGGTTCGGAATCGAAACAAAACCCGCGATAATTAAATGTGGTCGTTCTGAATGTATGATACGAAACTTAACTGAGGTTTTAGAGTTGGGCTAATTTGCCCACCTTCGATCAGGCGGGGGCTCGCTAGACCTCGACAATAGCTGGTAGGTTAAGCGAGGGCTGCTAATGTTTTGTTTCTGGTAAAGTATATTTTGTGGGAAAGTTCGCTTTGGTTCTTCTTACACATACTATGCATATGTATCCCCAAAGCTAAAAGTTATGCAATTTATAATTTTACGTAAGAATGTCTCGAGGAAAATCTTATTGAGACATTAAAAATACGACAACTACACATTTGATGCGAACTAAGAAATACTTTTCATGGGAGAGTGAAAATAAAAAATAAAAAAAACTAAGTTTTACATATGTATCCCGTTTTGATAGCTACTATTTTTCAGTGAAATATTAGATGAAATTAAAGTGTGCAACATAATGAAGCATGTCAATTTTGACTCGGTTTCAAATCCAAAGAGAGCCCGTAATAATTTACCTGTTCAGAATGTGCGAGACGAGACTTAATTGAGGTTTTAGAGTTAGGGTAATTTGCTCACCTTCGATCAACTGCGGCTTCATGTCCCGACAATAACCTGTAGGTTAAGAAGATATTTTTGATAGGCTAACAGTATCGAAAGTACCCAAGATTATAAAACTATTCCCAAGAGTCTAACTTCATTTGTAGAGATATCTATTTCTTATTAGTAAATTGTAAATTCCTAGTTTCTTAACAAACTCGAGATATATGTATGAACTGAATGCTGGACTAGGATGGCAATATATATTTTTTATTTTTTTTATTTTATTTATAAAGAAGACCAACAGCAATCTATTTAACAATAGGCAATAATCTTAGAATCTAGGAAGCCAATTACAGGTCCTCACATATAGAAACTGAGTAAGTTAAAAATAAGGTTGAACATAACATACACGCTACTTTCGGATGGAATGAAATGATAACAAGAATAGAACATATAATAACTTCGAATATAAATAAGATACTAAATATAAATAGCAAGTGTCGAACATAATGTAGCATTTCCATTCTAACTCGGTTCGAAATCGAAACAAAGCCCGCGATAATTGGATGTGGCCGTTCTGAATGCGCGAGACGAGACTTAATTGAGGTTTTAGAGTTGGGCTAATTCGCCCACCTTCGATCAAGCAGGGTCTCGGCTCGGGTGCGGCACCGACAATGACCTAAGGTTAAGCGGATTCTCGTGCACCGTGTTTTGTTACTTGGGCAATAGGGGTTTATGAGGAAGGTTATTGGCAAAGTATTATTATGTCAAATATGTAAAAAAGTTATGTCAAAGTAATAAGGTATCCTGATTTTTTTTGTGTGGAGTGAGCTTTTAACGATCTTGGTATGGGTGATATCTGAATCTTTATTATGATAAATTAACACTTCTGAAGAATGCGTCAAGAACCGAGAATAACTAAATGATCAATACATATTTAGCGACTTACTCTGCGAACATTAATGTTTTAACAGACTTGAAAAAATAAGGCAGTTATCAACTGGGTTGTATTTTTTTAATGCATGTTTTCGCATAACTTTTACAAGCCGTTTATAACATTAAAAAACCGTTTTAAAAAAATAGTTTTTGTATGAAAAAAGTATTTAAATTGGTTCCATTAAAATTCAATCATCAAACTCATCAAAATAGATTCATTAGTTGGATTAAATTATTTTTTTTTTATATGAAACCAATACAGAGATCTCAAAAAAAAAAAAAACTAAATTGCTTTATAAATTATGTGATTGGTTAAATACATTTGTATGAGAACACTAAAAGCGTTCTAAATCCAAAACTGCTCAGAAAATGCCTAATCATGTTAATTAAATAAAATTGACTCTACTTCAAAAGAAACAAAGGGGTAACTGTCTTACACATTTCCGCACTTAGCCGCACTAATCCGCCGCCATCCGTCATCGCCGCAGGCTGTCGTCTTTATGACGCTAATTGTAGCATCATCGTATGGAGCAGGGTGACTGAATATACATACATGATTACGCATTTTTACATGACTGCCTGGCATGACTAGGAAGAGACTTGTAACTTTCACAAAAAAAATGAGACAGAATGTTTCACAGAATCTATTCTACTATTGCTACTATTACAACAAATAATAAAAACAACATAAAATAAAAAATAAAGGGCCTATATACTATATTCTCTAAAATGTTCTGTCGGCCTATTTGCTAACTCAATGTACAACGTTTTCATAGTCACTTCAAAATACATTACATTTTATATATCTTGAATAAAAATAGTTAATCATACAAAGGCCGCAATGTATTTTGCAATGACTATCAAAACGTTGTACACTGAGTTAGCAAATAGGCCGGCTGTTCGTTTATTATTAAGACGTCAAATCACAGATAATATTATTTTGAATGGATGACATTTCGTCAGAAAAAAGGAGTTAGTCCACCAGGATCCCCTAAGCACGAAAATTTTATACACAGTGCCACAGGCATGGTTTGTATTAGCCAAACAAAGACGATGACAAAATAAAATTGAGAATTTTCTTTTTTTGATGTTCTGATAAATAAAATATTGTTTTGCTATCCCTTAATTTAACACTTTGAAGATTTTTTTATTTATGTAGACACAATAGTTTTTCATTTGTTTGTCGAACAACGTTGTCCGACACGGTGTCTAAGGTGTTAGCTACTAGCGACGGTTCGAACTCCCCTATTATTGGCTTCAGTGTCAATACTTGTCACCCTAAACTTTTCCTGTCATACAGAGATAGACAGTGTGCACTGCCGCGTCCAAGCCGCGTTGGTCGTCGCTTTTTATTTTAATCACTCAATCAATGACGTTTGTCACATAACCAAACGTCATATCTCAAACAGACACTCGAAATAACGCTTCGAAAATCCTTCACCATATTTATGAGATTTTGACAGCACGCGCCGCCCGACGCCCCGCCTCTACGTAAACGAGGTCTTAGTTTATTTCTGTTAATCCGACTCGCTCTTGGCTAGTTTTGTTTATCAGTATTATACGAGCATGTTGAGTAAATATTTTATTTACTTCTTCACCTCAGTACTCCACACACGAGCGTGATGAAAGGAACATGTCCGCGGCGTAACGTCTAACAAATTCAGGAGAGCAGCACTAATGCATCTGTGCGCCGGATATGAGATAGTTTGTCTGTGCCGCCGTGCCGCCTTTATAATGTACGCCGTACCACACATGATGGATGTAGACATAATCTAGTTGTGACTAGATTTTGATGATAGCACATAGCTTGTTTTTGATGAAGTTGAAATTTAAAATCCGTACTATATTATACACGGTGAATTTTGATCATTCTGGACCCTTAAACGGATGATTCAGCTCGTCGATATGAACAACTTTTGACCAATGCTTGGAACTCAAAATTTTTTTTGACATTCCGATACAAATTGACCGGGCGGCCGAAATTTTTTGTATAGAATTGCCCATTATTTTTGTGTTCCCAGCATTGGTCCCATAGGAAAAGTTGTTCATATCGACGGGCTGAATCACCCCTATAAGGGTCCAGAACGATCAAAATTTTTATATTTTTTAATAGCAGACATGCTGCAAGATAAAGATTTATTAATCCTATCTAAAACAAAAGCCTACCTATAAATAAAAAAATGTCTCGCAGGTCATTGCCCCGCGTTTATGTGCCCAGAAGACTGGCAGCATTGCCACTATATATTATAATACTATATCTACATCTACACTTCTACACTACCTATTAATATTATAAAGAGGAAAGATGTGATTGTTTGTTTGCATTGAATAGGCTCCGAAACTACTGAACCGATAATAACCAAGACACTTGTCACCCAGTTTTCGATAAAAAACATGCATTTTCAACGTTCTAACTAAGTATGCAAAAAATGCATGTATTTTATCGAAAACTGGTTAGTTGGGATATAGTAAGTATAGGATTACGAAATCCTATCCTAACTACATCCCAACTAATATTATAAATGAGAAAATGAGTTTGTTAGTTACGTTTTCTCGCCGTAACTATTGAACCTATCATCATTAAATTTAGAATACAAGTTCTGTGGAGTACGGAGAAGGATATAGGCTACCTTTCACCCCACGAACATTGTTCCCGAAGGAACGACGTTGACGCGAGCGAAGCTGCGGGCGGAAGCTAGTTATGAATATTGCAACAAATTTCGACGAACTTTCTACCCCTAGCGAAATACCTACCTAATACTCGTTTGTCTAAGAAATGCAACACGAGAACACTAATAGACCTTTAGTAATCCATCGATAAAATGAAACATGAAGCGAGCACAATACACTATAACGAGCCGGCATGTGAAGACCCCAAACATCCCACACTACCCAAAATACGGTACCTAATTGTGGCGTAAGTCGCTGCCTTCAGACGGTGGCTGTCTGGCAGAATTATCTTGGATATTATGTTGCATATTTATCGTAAACTGCCCGAAGAAATCAAGGTAGAACGGTAATGAAATTTGTTGAGCGCCATTGCGTTGCATCTGAATTTGAATTTGGATTTCGGGTGTCTTATTTGAGTCAGGGGTATTTGTACTAATTTGAATTTAATTTGGTTCAGTTTTATTTGAATAAATAGACAAGATAGGAATCACTTTTTGAATGTACGAGTACCTATATTTGCAATTTAATTGGTTATGTCTGTTAATCTTTTGTTTTATAAAATCTGGTGTTTTTCTGAACTAGATTTTACGAGTTTATACGATACTAGCTGTGTCCGCGACTTCGTTCGTGTACATTACCAATCTAAACGTAACAAATACAACTATATGTTTTAGATTGGGTTTGGTATGTTGTTGTCTAATAATTGTGAGTTTTGTCAATTCTGGTATCGATTTTGCAGGATTAGGTTTCATCATCATCGTCATCATCAGGTCTTTTACTCAAAAGACCTACTCCACTGCAGGAGCATGACCCTAGGAGGATTAGGTTTAAAATGATAAAAAGATTAATGGCCATCGTTAATGTTTTTGTCACTTTGAAATCATATTTTTATTATTACTTAGAAAAATTTAAGTACATTTCAGGTAAATAGGCCAAATATGCGCCACTTGTTTATCCCTTTTGCGGTAGAGGTAAGCGGGGTATGGTGTTCTGAGGCCCAGGGGTTTTGTGCGAGAGCTAGGAAGACGTCTTTGGACAAATAGTGCTGGCCCTCGCGCCGAATCGTACCTGATACAACGCATTTCCCTTGCAATACCAATTTACGCAAATAAAATATTCTGATTCTGATACAGCAAGGGAACGCCCCGCAAGCGTTATGGGCACATTTGCGCCATGTGCGATGCGGGGCGGTCTTTTTGACTAATAATTGTTTTAATTATTTTTACTCTCGACATTATTGTATATTTTTATTCAATGGTAAACAGGTATATTTATCGTATCTAAACAGAGAAGCAATAAAATATCCGAGAACAAGATTTCAGCTGCACCTCATTATCTATAGTGCTAAGATGTTGCCAACAATTAATTTTATTTTAAGCGCACCCCAGTGTTGCCATCGCGGAATTCTCCCAGTAATTGGGAAATTTATTGCAAGGTGTGCACGCCGCCGTGATGTTTCACTTTCCCGCCAATGATTTATAGTCTTCCGAAACAATTTTAATTGCTCTCAGTGACACAATGTAAACAACTATTCGATTAAGTTAATTCCATTATTCTGGGGAGTCAGCAATTAATTTAAAAGCTGCGTTAACGGTGCAAAAGGCGTGTCATTTGCTAATTTCTTAGGTAATTGTGTCACTGAATTTATAAATTTATCCCTCCCTCCACTAAGCGTTTTATTGTTTGCATCCTCAGAGTGCGGGGTCCACTATTATGACAGCATTTATGCTGTTATGTGTTTTGGATATTTACAGCCGGTTGCCTGCCTGACGCCTTTGATAGTTTCAAAACACCGACAAAAACCAGTGATAAGGAAGTATGCGTGCGTTTTCCGGCGATACTCTCTGTCTATACTGTAAGGGCCTATGACGGTTTGATAAGATGTACCTACATACACAGAGGTATACATACCGGAAGGTGTTTGGCGTCAGAAAGGCTGTTGGGCGTTAAAACTTTGCCAAATTTTGCTCTTAAATTACTAAATTGTATCAAAGTATAAATGCTGTCAAAATAGCGAGCGGAGTCCGTTACATCAAACCTGAGGATGCAATACGAAAATACATTTAGACGAAATAAATAAACAACAGAAAAAACATAAAATGTGCTAGCTGCTTCTCTTCCCGCGCAAATCGTAAAAGCCGATCGAGGGATTAGGCTTAAATCTGCGAAATCATGTCAATAGGCGATGCGGCTAGCAACCCATCATTATTTGATTGCGTTTTCCATCTACACGCCTTCCAACTTACAAAATGTGGCCATAAGGTCTTTTAGACCTAGACTCTGTTCCCCACAAGGGAACAGACGAGATACTACTATGTATATACATACATAAATCGATTAACGCTGGCTGCACGCACAAAAAGGTAACACGTTCCGTGAGCAAGCGAGAGCGCGGAACAAGCGATAGAGAGGCACGATCGGCCTAAGCGTTCGGCTTGTGACGCATCTATCTCTCTGCCACGTAAAATTATCGTCCGTAAACCAACTTTATAGACAACAATTTCTTTTGTGTCTCTTATAAATATTCATCATCATTTCGAGTAGGTATCACGGTCAATCGACCATGCACACCCTGGTGTCAGAGTTCTTCGGAACCGCCTCTCGACCTCTGACGTGGTTCCTTTAACGACTAGGTACTAGATGGCAGCCGGGACATCCGGCTTAACGTGCCTTCCGAAGCACGGAATCATCTTTATTATCAGACAATCAGGTGATTCAAGCCTGCAATGTCCTAACCAAACTGGAAACAACTTAACAAAGTATGCTTCCGGTGGGAATCGAACCCACGACCCCCGGGTCAACAGGCAAACGCCTTAACCACTGGACCACAGAGGCCGTTTAGTTATAAATATTAAACACAAATCTCCGCAATCAAAAACCGGGCAAACGAACCGACGTACATTAAAATTCACATAGTAATTATACTTTAGCCAGAGGCGATAAGAAGTGCCATCGAGCATCAAATAAGGCCCGCGCACGAAGCAGTCATGCGACACGTATGCTTTTGCTGTAAATTTCCCGATTGGCTCTTTAGCTTAACTGCTTAGGATTATTATGAATGAAATACCACATAATGTATAATCATTTTTCATATAAGAAAACCGTCTTTAATTAAACTACTAGTTTAATTCTCTAGTAAAAATCACATAACAGATTAAACTACTAGTTTAATTAAAGTAGTAACTTCTAGTTGAAAATGAAAATGAATAATTTTTATTCAAAGTAGGATACATGTATCGCTTTTTGAACGTCATATGTTTCTGTTGTTTATTTTTCTTTCTTTTATGTTTGTAAAATCGAAAAACTACTAGCGTTTCGGAATGACCACTGCTGAGAAGAATACGCCGAAAGAAACTCAGTCCAGTCTTGGTCTCTATGTGCCTGAAGGGCTCGGACATAGCAATATATTTTACAATAATTAAATTAAAGTACTTACATTAAAATATACATTTAAAAATATTTCCAAGCATTTTTATCGAATAAATAATCTTTTATACAATAATAAGCCCTTTTAAGTAAATGATTTTTTGAATAATGAAATAAAAAAAAAAATTAAACTACTGAACCGATTATGTCTTATTAACAGGTATTTATCTACGGTTCTAGAGCTACCCAATGATGGTGTGAGGTAGGCGGTTGGTTATAAAAACATGGAGCTCTGACACCCCACAGGTCGGTAAATGAAAATGAATAATTTTTTTTCGAAATAGGATTCAAAACAGGCTTTTGGAACGTCATCTTTTTCTGTTAATTATTTTTCTTTTATTATGTTTGCAAAATCGATGAGAAGAATACACCGATAGAAACTCTTACATATGTGCCTGATGGGCTCGGATATACGAGAAACAATGTATTTTACAATTATTAGATTAAATTAAATTGTTCACATTAACATATACATTTTCAAGAATTCATATAAAATATTTATATCGTAGTTTAAGTAATAAGGATGCAACCAGGACAACACTCAGACGAAGAAAAAGAGGACGATTATCTGATAGCAAACATTAATCCAACGCATGAATAATATATAGCAAAAATGGTAGGTAGTCGCTATAACTATTATTTTAATGGAAATGGAACCTTTCGATTTATACGTGTATTAATTTCAACACGAATACAGCCTTTAAGGTCGAGGGCCGCGTCTCATTACACGCTGTGGCACAGAATGGAATTAATTTCGGTTTCCCGCCAGACGACCGAATCTGACTATCTTACAATGTTTGCTCTGGGAATAGTAGATCGATTTATTAACCGATTCTTGGTTATTGCATGAAATAGGTTGGTTAGCGTATGTTATAATTGTTTTTTTCAAATACGAATACAGATGTATAGGTTGAGGGTCTCGTCTCATTATACGCTGTGGCACATAATGGAATTAATTTCGGTTTCCCGCCAGACGTCAGAATCTGACTATCGGACTAGCTCCGTGGCGCAGCGGTCAACACGCTAGCCTGTGACACGGAGTGACCGGGTTCGATCCCCGGCCAGGTCAAGATGGAAAATGATCTTTTTCAGATTGGCCTGGGTCTTGGATGTCTATCTATATATGTATTTGTTATAAAATATAGTATCGTTGAGTTAGTATCCCATAACACAAGTCTTGAACTTACTTTGGGGCTAGCTCAATCTGTGTGATTTGTCCGTATATATTTATATTTATCTTACAATGTTTCTCCTATGTATAGTAGATCGATTTATCATACGATTCTTGGCTACCTATTGCATAAAATAGGTAGGTCAGCGTATACAATATTGGAGTTAGTATATAATATTGTTAATTTCAACACGAATACAGCTGTAAAGGTCGAGAGCCGCGTCTCATTACACGCTGTGGCACAGAATGGAATTAATTTCGGTTTCCCGCCTGACGACCGAAACTGACTATCTTACAATGTTTGCTCTGAAATAGTAGATCGATTTAGTAACCACTTCTTGGCGATTAGGATGAAATATGAAGGTTAAAATATGTACAGTCAGGGACAGAGATACCTGACCAGGCCCTGTACCTGTATCACGCCTAACTATCCTGTATTTAACCTTTCTTTAAAAAATAATAACATGAAAATGTATACTTCTTGTCACCCATCACAGTGGGGTCTGCATTATTTGTATTATATTAGGAATATTGGATATAAAATATTCTGGTAGTTGGATGCTATTTCATTAGGTAAAGTAACCAATCAATGACATTAATGTAGTTGTAAAAGTAATATCATTATTATCATTTCAGCCACAAGAAATCGACTACTGCACAAAGACTTCCCTAGGTCAATGCGTCCAGTGAACAAAAAAAAATAGCTTAAAACAGTTTTAAAAAAATTGGTCCTTGAAGTCGGATTACGGACGATAATTTTACGTGATAACGGTGAGAGATAGATGTGTGATAGATACTACTACGACTGCTATTGCTGATTCAGAACGTGACATATTTCGTGCGGTGTTCATCGATTTATAAGACGTTATCATATCAAAAAAATAAGACAAAACCCCAGAAATATGGTGAAAAAATACAATTTTAACAATTCAAATAGAATATAAACTTTCTCTATTCCTATAGATCGGAAGGGATCAATAAGACGGAAAAATTCTAGCAATCTTGTCGCACCGTATTAGATTCTGATTTATTCGCGGGCGACTCCGTAGGGTGGACGAGGCTTCCGATTGACGACCACTCAGCCTAGACCTTCCCTGCCCCGATGTATTTTATGTTTCACCGGTAATTGAGGGAGATTTTAATAGTGATTCATGTGTCTAGTGAGATTGGCTGTCTTACTTCTTAGGAAATAGAGATTGCGCTATACGGCCGATTGAGCGCACCTCCCCGCACTAACTTCCCAGTCATTTAACGCGAATCCAAACAACAAAGGCTCAGCGGCAAATAACGAAACTAGCAAGCCTTTCGTGTGTGCCGGATGTAGATTTGACTATGGGATTTTATGTCGCTAGAGAAAGGTACCTATTTGGTTCAAGTACTGTGTGATGGAGTGGAAAATTTGTGAAACTACTGGAAAATAAATGTTTTAAGAAGGTAAGTAAACAAAAAATAATTGTGTATACAACTTGTTTATTACAATTTATTTTTCTTGGTAAAAAAATAATAAATATGCAAACTTAGTGGTAGACTCCAATAGACCAGGTGGACCAAATCTGGATAAAAGGGAAAATCTGGATGAAGATCGTTTATCACCGAGCATGATAAAAATTCTTGGGGCAGGCATGCTAATGTTGGTAACAAATCTCATATTTCTACAAACTTTAAAATATTTATATCACTATCAGTATAAGGGTGTTCTATCAGTATAATATTGTCCACGACGTTCTTTTGTTCATTTGTACGAAAAAAACAACGTCGTCTAACATAAATAAAAAGATTTTTAAATTAAACAACGTGCAGCAAAATGCGGGCAATAATGCTTAAGGGATATTATCAGCTCATGATGAACAACTTTCTCCAAGGAACATCGATATAGAAAAAAAAACAACGGGCACTCCAGGAGCGCCGTCAGAAGTTGAAAACTCGCCTTTGCGGAGGTCTTAGGTCACGTGTCCGTCTTACTAATTTTCGATCAGGTCACGTGTCCTGACGTGAGTTTAACATTTTTTACCTACCCCAAAAAGTGCACAAAGCCGCTAAAGAAGTTTTCGTTTCAAAAATTTTATACTCCCATACAAAATGAGCAATCAGCTGATCGAATATCTATGGCAAGTATTATTTTTTGTTTTTCGTTTATACCCTGGTTTACCCGTTTATTAGTGTTGTTCAATATCATAGGTTGATCGTGCCCTTAAATATTGTTAGCCCCATTATGTTACACGTTGCATAATCACATGTCATACAATCACTAAAAACAATCTTCATATCACTACCAGGTTAAAGGGCACGTCATGACGTCATTGTTCCCGACGTGCCCCCGTACTGCTGAAGGGCCGTATTTGCAGTATTCTTCATAATTACTTCTTCCGATTTGTTTGCTGGGGGCGAGTGAAAAGTGAATCCGGTAGAGTCAATAAATAATAATACTAAATGCCCATCGGGCGACCGGGGGTCGGGCGGGCTGCTGCCGTTTTGGACAATTCATTTTAGATTTTATTGGGATATTTTGACTTGATTAATCAGTCAGATGAATATTAAAATGTTATGAATTATAAATTGCAAACGTAGAGAAAAATGCTTTGGATTGTCGATTTTATTTGGACTTTTACTGAGTCTTACTTATTATTTGTTAGGATTTTATGAAAAAAAGAAGTGTTAAATTTTGTATATAATACAAGCAGGAGTGTTGATAGACTTCCAGAATATCTACGTTGCGTTTTGTATGGTGTCATCACGGAGGGCCTCACTTACTTTTTGGATTTTGGTAGTAATTTAATATAAGTTAACGTCATTGGGACTATGTTGAAGAGATATTTTTTCAGTGTAATCAAATAATTTTGAATTTTCTAGCTACTTCAACGTACCAGACAAACTGAATGACTGGCAACCAGGACAAACAACTGGACGAATTTTCCGAAGCTTGAATCTTCAAGATGCATCAAAATTAATTCGATTGATTTACCCAATAGGTAGCAACCTTCGGCCGCTAATTATTTAGGATCTATTTTGTTAGGACACAGCCGGACCCCAGTTTGCATGTTTGGACCAACTGGCTTCCACTCGATCGCCTGACGTTTTGGCTTTTAATAACGAACGCTGAGGAATGCTGGGGGAATTCCTGTTGGATTCAAACGGAGAACTTTCTAATCGTTAGTTGACCTTTTTGTGATTTATTTCACAATGACTTTGGAAAGATTTTAAAGCTTTAACTTAAATGGAATAGCCTGACTTAAATAGTGCAAATGGCACCAAGAGCAGGCCTCATCGTCATCATCATCATTACAGCCGTAAGAAGTCCACTGCTGGACAAAGGACAGTCGCGAGGATTCTTCGTTCGGAAGGATATTGTCACACTCACCTCGCTTAGCAGGCGGGATAGCGAGCGCAGTTTCTTTGGCTTCTTTTGCGTCAGATGCTGCCCAACGAAAGCTTTTTTAAGCTAGAGAAAGATAGGAGTTTGTTGAATTTAGGAACGCAATGAAGGTATTGGGTTACTACTTACTCGGATGAATGGGGAAAAGTAAGTAGCAGCTAGGGAAGGCTGGGCGCGCGATTCAGATGCCATACTCACAGCCCGATGGCTGTGAGTATGGCATCTGAATCGGTAAAGCAGTTGAGGATGACACCCCTGAATCCACTGACAGCAGGCCTACTTGCAAAATTTTGGCAGCTACGATGTACGACGTTTTAATCGTAACTTCAAAATACATTGCGGGTTTCGTATGGTTGACTTTTTTATTTAAGAAACTATCGGTATCTATATCTTAAAGTAGCTGTTGCCCGCGACTTCGTCCGCGGCATTTTCTGTTATTATGATTAATTAATATAGATTAATAAATTTTTTCCCCATTTTAAAACATTTTTTAATGATGCTTCGCTCCTATTGGTCGCAGCGTAATGTTTTATAGACAAAAGCCTTCCTCAATAATTGGACTGTCCAACACAAAAATAATTTTCCAATAAGAACCAGTAGTTCCTGAGATTAGCGCGTTCAAACAAACAAACTCTTCAGCTTTATAATATTAGTATAGATAAAAAAGTCAATCATACGAAAAGAAAAAAAGTAGAATGTACCAGCTGCTTCTCTTCCCGTGCAGATCATAAAAGCCGATCAAGGGAATGGGCGAAAATATGAGGAATCATATTACTAGGCGATGCGGCTAGCAACCCATCACTATTTTGATTCCGTTTTCTACCCAATGCTCACAAACATGCCAAACGTAGCATATAGGTCTTAAAGACTTGGGCTCTGCCTACCCCGAAAGGGAAAAAGATGTGATAGTATGAATGTATGTAATGAAGTGGTTTGCCATTGACTTGTCCATTGCAGGTTGCCTCACGATGTATTTTTTTTGCTGGAAACAGGTAGTGAGTAATGAAAATGTCCCTACTTGAGTCAAGTTGGGCTTAAAATTCAGAGAAATAAGTCGGGTTTTGCGGGATTATAATCCGGGACCTTAGCTTATGGGATACGCTCTTAGACCACTGAGCCACAAGTCGTACCACTTCTCTTGTTCTTCCGATGCCCTAAGCAGATATATTTTACCTATTGTAATAATATCACTAGGCGTTAGTCAGTAACACACAACGTAAATGACATAGATTTAAACAGTATGAACAATCTTAAAATATAAATATATAGAGACATAACACAAATTGAGTTAGCCCCACAGTAAGTTGTGAACTTGTGTCATAGGATACTAACTCAACGATACTATATTTTATTATATAAACTTATATAGATAAACATCTAAGACAAGACACAGGTCAATCAGAAAAATATCGTTTTCCATCATGACCTGACCGGGGATCGAACCCGGGGACTCTCGTGTCGCAGGATGGCGTGTTAACCACTGCGCCACGGAGCTCACCTAATCTTAAACACGTATTAGCCTAGACATACAATAGACTAGTCTTCAAACCTTATAGGTAGGTATATATGTTTTGAAGACGTAAGCATCTAGTACCTATAAATGTATCGAGACGCAAATGACTCCCGAAACGAGACGCCTGGGGCCTTATCCTACCGGCGCTATCTTTTAAATAGCTCCTTTGTGGAAATCTATCGGCGTTGGATTCGAAGCCATGGAGCTTATTAAGGAGTCTGTTTCTTGCTTTTGACATTTGTAGACGAAAAGTAGCTTTATTTATAGCGTAATGGTTTTGGAGGCGTGGTTTTCTATTCGATTTATCTAATTGCAGAACTCTCGGTATTTTCAATCTGAAATAAGTTTTGCATACATGAAACACACACATTAAGCAAGTTAGTTACAATTATCATATTTGTTTATTTAGGTATTTTTTTTCATAGTGTCTCTGTTGAGAGCAACTTTACACCTTACTTTTCCCATACGGGGTAGACGGATCCTAAGGATATAAGACCTTTAGGGTACGTTTAGCGTGTTGGTGGGTGTCTAGGTGATAAATGGAATCGAAGTAGTGATGGATTGCTTGCCCTGTTGCTTATTGACATGATTCCTAAGAATTTCACCCACTTGTAAAGAATGAGCGAAAAAATAAAGTAGTTGGGACATTTTTCGTTTTTTTCTTTTCTCCCAGACAAGCAGAGAACATGTGTTAAATTACTCGCCATTCATCGCTTTTAGCGATAAGACCCATTGTGCATTTAAACTTGAATTTTTAAATTATTTTATAACTTCGTTATGTTAATTCAATTATTCATTAATTCATGGAAGATTGACAACTACAAGTAACATCAGTGCAAATTAAGGAGATACGGATTTCAAATAAAATTCAACAAGGTATACACTTAAAAATACAGTATCTTCTCCATTCGTTTGCTATTCGCGTCCGGCGCCGTTTGTCTCCGGCGCACCTCCGCGCGTCCGATTTATGGCACAGTTTTGTGAACTCTTAACCGTTACGTGATCTGCTTCCGAATCCAATTTATGCCCTCCATGGGAAAAGTTCTGTGCGCCGCCTATTCTTTACGACTCATCTCCGTGTCTTATGCCAGCCTTCATTGCTAGATAGAGGAATTGTTTTATTCTATCGCCCGTTCGGGTACGGTTTTTATCGATTGTATTTGTTGTTAGAAAATATTTGAATAGTAACTGGATTCTACATTAGTATATTATGATTATGTTTATTTGAAATGCTCAGGCAAAATAAAAGAACATAGGTAATCTTTAAAATGAGAAAAACAGACTTAGATCAAAATCGTGAATCGATTTTGATAAAATTTGATTTACATCAAAAAGACAGCTTACATTTTCAAACAATAATATTATATTATTTAAAAGTATCGTAAGATGACGAAAAACAAAACAAAAACAACAGTTTGTGATCGAAGGTCAGCCGGGCCGTGTCGACCATTCTGTACAGGCTGAAATATGTCGGCAATTCCGACTAAATAGCATTTTAAAATTAACAAAGTTATGAGACGTAAAAAATAAAATCAATTTGAGAACTTCTTCCTTTTTACAAATAGGTTAAAAATAACAAAAAAGCACCATATCGCTGAAATTTATTGTTATAATATCTTTTCATGCTTTTCATATAATAATACTCCAGCATACGGCTGGCTCGCAGTCCGCGGAGCGAATAACGAGCTATTTATCTATTTCAACTAGGCTAACCTACTCGATGAAAAAAGAAAGTAGTACATGAGTAGTACCATACATATGAGTACATAGTGTTTGACAGTACTAGGACAATATAAACAAGAAGAGTCTTCTATGAAAACAAAATACACGTCCAATAAATACCTGAAAGATACCGCAGGCCCGCAGGAGATGGAGCTGGTAACGAGCTTACGAGTATTATTACTTATCCAATTTTTCTACTTGCAGAAAATAATAAGGTAGTACCATCTATGTAGGTATAACAATATACTCTATGACAGTACTAGGATAACATAAATAAGAAGAGTCCTCTATAAAATCAAAAGACACGTCCAATAAATACCTGAAAGATACCGCAGGCCCGCAGGCGACGGAGCGCGTAACGAGCGTATAATTCTCCGCCACCAGGTGGCGCTGTGGTTTGTCTCGCCGAGCATAAATGTCGGCTAATTCATGTAAATAGCTTCTTTACGTCGCCCTGCCATTTTTGATGGCTTGTCTAGCGTTTTATAAGAAGTTAGGGCAGTTTCGAAGTGGCCAGTTTGGGAATTGGCGTAGTTGATTTATTGATGTACATTTTTTGTACTTTATGGCCAAATTGTTTATTATTTTTTAGTTATAGGTATTTCATTTTAATAACCTTCATTTCAATTCATCTTAGCTCAAAACATTGAATCTTAATAATGGTGTCATAATTTAACTAGTGTTTTTAAAGAAAAATAACAATGTGACTAAGGCAGTCACCATAAAAGTTTATATATAGCCTATGTCACTCGGAAATTGTGAGGATTCTAACGATACCCAACACGTCACATACATAATAATATACATAAATACATGAACTGAAACTAAAAACGAGAAAATCATTTTTGGCAGTCATGTAACCAAAGAACTAATACATAATCATTGTAGAATATTTTATATACAGGGTATATTAAGTCGGGTGTGTCATTCTCAATGGTGGATTGCAGGTATGGCATCGGGTATCCCTATACCTTCATTCCATCTCCAAATGTACCAAACTCCTATCCTTCCCTAGCTTAAAAATGCTTTCGATGGTCAGCAGCGTCGGAAGCATAAGGAGCAAAGAATCTGCGCTCGCCAACCAGCCTGCCAAGCGTGGTGAGTATGGTAATATCCTCCCATGGAAACAAGATTCCTTGGGAGAGGCCTTTGTCCAGCAGTGGACAGCTTACGACTGGAATGATGAAAATGATAAGTTATTTATACTACCAAGTAGGCCAACAGCATACTGTCCACCTGAGGAAAGCAGCAACTCGCGCGTTGCCGACCCTAAGGATTTTTACTCCGTTTTGAAGAACTTGAAGAACCTAATGTCCCGTCAGACTACATCTGTCGGGAAAACCATGGTAGGCGTTCGTTACACAACTTGAGCATGCGTCGAAGAAAGTTTCTCTCATAACGTACTCATACTGTACATAACCATTTATGACTAAGATGAGTGGATGATAGAATTGGTCGTAGGCATCATGAAAAACAATTCCTTGGAGCATAAGCCATTGTACAAACAGTAAAATACACTCAATGGTTGGGTACCACCTGCAATACTAATATATATCATTGATATGCAGAAGAAACAACGTCGGGGCAACAAAGAGTCCTGTGAGATACCACCGTTAATATCTAAGCTACCAGAACAGCTTCCATCAACTACTGCTTTAATGTTTTTCTCAGACAAAAAGCTAGAAATCCATTTGCAGAGTGTTTCGAGCAGCCTGTAAGATGTCAACTGATCCTATGGAAGGACTTCACTATATCTAAGCTGTATAACTATTTCAATCATCTCGACTTTCAAAGTAATTAATGTGCAAAATTTCGTGATAATCGGTTTAGTAGTTACGGCGTGTAAGCGTAACAAACAAACAAACAAACAAACAAACAAACAAACAAACAAACAAACAAAAAAACTAACTCACTTTCGCATTTATAATATTAGTAAGGATTAGAGAATTGACAAATATACAAACCACGCGGACCGAATGTGCTGTTTCTTCGTACACCTTTTAAATGTTCAGGAACGCGGAAAATATACTTTGTTACGTTACACTGAGAGGAAATCACGCCTGTCATAATGAAAAATGATTTTTTTTTATTGTAGAAACACAATTATAAAAAAATACAACTAATAAAAGTGTACTACAATATGTGATGGCTCAGTGTTACGCTGAAAACATTTGTGACCAGCACTGATTTTCAGCCGTTACCTTTTGTGACATCAAGGACGCTCCAATGTGCCTAATAATGATAATAATTAATAATAATAAGTTTAATAATGGTAATATTAATCAACTTCGTTCCCTCGGGAACAGTACTTTTTTCCGGGATGAAAGAAAAGGATCCTTCTCCATATTCCAGAAAACTTGTATACAAAATTGCATGGTCAAACAAACAAACTCACTTTCGGATTTATAATATTAGTAACGATTAAAATCATTTTGGTCATAAAACAAAATGTATAAATGTAGACTTCGAACTCTTTGTATAAAATGTTGAGATACGTATCATCGTATACGTCTAGCAAATAAAGTTTAAGTCTATTTATAATCCAATAACATCCGATAGATCTAAAGTCCGATTTGCCTCACGCAGCATTTCCGTAACCTAATCAGACGTCGGTCCTCTCCCTCCCTATTCCCTGTATACATATCACCGCAAGAAGTCTTAGTAAGTCCTGTTTCGCGCGTCTAATAGGAGCCCTTGTTTAGTCTGGCTATATTTAGGTCGGGGCAATCTGAGAGGCATTCAGCTGAGCCGCCGACAAGTCGCCTGCAAGCCTGGGCTTGTTCCCTGAGGACTTGGAGCTCTATTATTGGATATGGTACTTACATACTTTCTATCTCGTGTCTATCTTGAAGAGAGGGTGTTTAAATTGAAACTAATAATAGTAAATAGGAGGGAAATAAGAAAGGACCGCGTGTGAGGTTGTCTTTCTTTAAAATTCAAGTATAATATCAAAGATATGAAGGATGATCTATGGAATAGGCAATGCTGTGCACATCTGTAAAAGATGTAAACATTAGAATAAGTTTTTGGTATGTAAATGTAATGTCTATGTTTATATTGTTGATGTGCCTAATAAATAAAATAAATTCCTTACTAGGACATTCAAACTTTCTATGTAAGGAATGATTACACCAACCACGGTCACTGGATCACTACATCTAATACACTGGACCACGGTCAATGGATACAGCAGCTAATTCCCTACGGAAAACAGAATCAAAACAGTGATATGCTTCTTTAGATTTTCGCCCAATCTATCAGCAAACTCCTTCAGTCTGCGAAGGAAGAGAAGCCGTTGGTACATTCTACTCCATTCTTCTTTTTGTCGCAGAGCAGCATTGAAGAAATTGTATTTAATTAACACGCACCTCGAATATCTAGAAGTTGTCAAAGATCTACGAATTTGCCTATCTAAATATTGCCTTAAAACGTAGCCTGAAACCCACCCTTTATCTGTTAAAGATACACAGGCAAAAAGACGAAAGGAATCGAATATTGTGCTTATGAATGTCGCACTCGTTACGTTACCTCCTCCACCAAGAAATCAGTGACGGTCCTCCGCAAGGGCTGCCCTTTCTCATTATTTACGAAGGGCATGGTGAAGTGTGTGACACGGCACGTACGGTCACTAACGAGACGCTTTGTGGCCGTAGAGTGGTCACTGTTGATTTTTTTAATGGACAAATTATATTTGCTCGTAGCTCCCGAGGGATTCGCGTGCCGCTGTCTTTTTAAAGTTGGAGCGAGAAGTGCCCAGGTTTCAAGGGTGAAGTGGACAGATTGGATAATAGTTTTCTCAGAATAGAGCACGATTTATTATAGAGTTTTCTTTTCGTTATTTTCTTTTCATGATTAAATGATTTCTGTTACAAATAGAAATAGACAAGGACCAACTGATGGACAGATTATTCTATGGTTTACGGACGCCTAAAATTTTTGATCCTTCTGCCAAGAAGAGTTATTTGTTTCGCGTGTATCTTATATATGTTTGTAAATTTCTTTAATACCTTGTTTCATCTAAACGATTGTATGGATTTCAACAATCGTTTGTATTGTTTGGATAGATCGTTGGGTTTTCGCAAAAACCCAAGAGTCCTTGAATGGGTTTTTTCGGAGATACAGAATGGATATACGCTCCTGGCTTCCTTCTAAAAACCACAGGTCTAACCTCTTAACGCTTCAGGTGAGCAAGCTGTAGCTTACTTCTTACTCGCGGCGGCGCTACAACCCTATATGGGTCTTGGCCTCTTCCATAAGTATTTTCCATCAGTCTCGTTCCTTCGCCTATTTTCTCCAGTTTTTATATTTGCCCATCTTCTATCAAAATGATATCCATCTCTTCCTTGGTATGCGTTCATTTAAACATAACTGTAGGTGTAGGAGCCCTGTTATCCGGTAAACGCTCTAAGTAACCTATCCAGTTCAACCGTTGTGACTTACAGAACCTGACTTTAAGGTGAAGCTACTATGAGTTTTTCGCCATCACTCCAATAGGCCAGGTATATGCAAAAATATCAGGAAGTACCTGGCTGTTCTCTTATCACTAGTTAAATGATTGAGTAATACGAGCAAAAAATCATTTTACATATCTATGTAACTAATTCTTCAAAGCACCGATCACAACTATAAAATATTACAGAGAATTCCAATATCATCATTCAGTTTAATTTTCCAAGCCAATTCAAAAGCGACTCTATTTCAAATAGCAATAATAACTCAGAAACCCGTCGCAATTAATACTTCACACAAACAAACTCAGCCGACCTTCCGAACTATAAAATCGAGCAGACATGGCAAAACCGTTTTCCTCCGATTTGCTCACAATAGCTCATTTGTTATAACCTGATAGCGTAGCGTTATTACCGCCAAACAAATTGAGTCGAGCCTTCGCCACCTCAGACTAATGTAATTCCGGATTGCGCGCCCAAGAATAGATATTTAGAGTGGATTGTTTTCGACAGACCGTAATGAAAGTCTGATGCCGGGCCGAAATCAGTTTCGGAGGTGAGCGCGCCGCAGGGGAGGCCGCGTACATTGTAATAAGACGAGGAATAACCTAAAATAAACCGCTTCGCACAAAGATGGACACGGGCGGGGTCGCAACGACCCTTACTGCTTAATTTGCCTACCGTAATTACTGTCCTCGGGTAGGGAAGGACCCCGAGGCTCGGCCTTCGTCTTCCAGGTTATTGCGAGCGTGCGGGCGCCGCATGTATGCTCAGCAAATACTATACCCTTGTCGTTAAGTATGAATACGGGTGTGGACAAAATGTATTAGCTTAGGCTGAGATTCGGACCGTGTTTGCGTTGCGATGATAGATTTATAGTAATTGTGTTATTAACGTTATGGGATAAGGGTTTTACGGACTTAAGTAATGAAGGCCTTTCGCCTAATGCCGGGATTTATAGTGAATTTGCACACGTGGTGCACTGAGTAATCAACTTAGTTGGAGCTTGGTTTATTGCAGGTGCTTAAACTTTGACCGTCAGAGTGGCTATTGAAAATATATCGAGATACTCGGGGCTTTGCAGCTATTTAGAGTTTGTGTTCGTGTATACGAAAGCTTAATATTAAAGTGTGGTTATTAATACTTAGGTAATCGACTGTTGTTAAAAACGGCTGTTGTTGAACAATCTTACTATTGTTGTTGAAAACAGTGATGAAGTGGCCAAGAGCAGGGAGAAGACCAGTCGGTAAACCACCAGCCCGCTGGACAGATGACATTGTTCGGCTGAGTAGAAAACAATGGATGAGACTAGCACAGGACTATAGAAAAGGGCTAAAAAAACAGAGGTCTTTGCCCAGCAATGGGCTGAAAATGATGATGATGATGACGACTGTTGTTTTTCATATGCGTGGCGAACACTGTGACATATTTTTCATACCACCTGCATCTGACATATCTTCTGTTGCCATCAATCATGACTGCCGTGACCAACGGCTTAGTATGAATGTATATTTTGCAGTTTTACGGGGTGTAATGTATGGCACTGACGCTGGGAACTAACGCAACTTCCATACAAGTGTTCAGCCACCCAGGCAATCATTATGGTAATGTCGAATTTTTTTTTTAGTTCCTGTAAGTGGTCCCATATAAAAAGTTGCTCATATTATCAGGGTGATTCACCCCTTTAAGGGAATGTTGTGGGTTTATTTACACACTGTATAAGTTTATATGTATAATAGTAGAATTTCCCGGAATTAATGGTACCCATATCCTTCTCCAGGCGTCTACCTCCATACCAAATTTCATCCAAATTGGTTCAATGGTTGAAGCGTGAAAAAAAGACAAACAGCATTCGCATTTATAATATTAGTATGGAGTATGGATTATTTTACTTATTATTATAACCCATAAAAGTATGAAGATTTTTTTTTATATCTATGTTATAACCTAACGGTTAGGCGAGCTCCGTGGCGCAGTGGTTAACACGCCAGCCTGCGACAAGAGGGTGTCCGGGTTCGATCCCCTATCAGGTCGAGATAGAAAATTATTTTTTTCAGATTTGCCTGTGTCTTGGATGTTTATCTATATATGTATTTGTTATAAAATATTGTATCGTTGGGTTAGTATCCCATAACACAAGTCCTCAAACTTACTTTGGGGCTATCTGTGTGATTTGTCCTTATATATTTATTTATTATTTATACCAGTACCTTGTTTCACGAACAGTATTTAGTAAAACATAAAAACAAATATGTATCGCTTTCACTAAAAAGGTAAAGCATTTCCCGACAAGCACATGGTAATCATCCACAAATACATAATACTGGACATTGGCTCAATGGTAACCTTTTTTTCTATTGTATACTATAACAATTTTCAAGTTGGGTTCTATATCCAAAGTATGCCAATTACTGACAAAATATGAGTTAACAAAGCCTTTGCTCTCTGTCCGTCAGTCACAGCACTCTTTTTTTTTTCGGTAGAGAGATACAAGAGTGTTTTTATTTCAGTGTTTGTGTACTTAAATATCGTACTGTTGTACGGGGCCTTTCATGGGCATTTGAGCGTTAATTTGTAAAAAATATATCACACTCATTCTGATGTTGTTCATGATACAGTCTTTGTCCTTTCTACAGACGGATCAATTAAGTACTTCGTTCGAGTAAATATTTAGGAACGTCGATTCCCAAAAGGTTTATTTTGAACATTTAACGAACGTCATTAAAGCGAAGTCCGTACTTATTTATTTTAAGTTACTCTCCTCGCGGCACCAGTAACGAGTAAAAATGCAAAAACTTCCCCAACTCATAATGATGAGGACATACTTTCTTTTGTTTTGGCGCGAGCGCCAATTGAATAAAACATTTATGTCGATGGAGTCCATTAGGATTCGAAGAAGTTCTAAGAGTTTTTTTAATGTGTCTGTGTATTGGCCGATGTTTTTTATTGTGCAGTAAAGATAATTAGACGCTTGGTTCAGATGTTTCGGAATAATAATGATTTTGGTCATTAATTTCCTTCTTTATACATCATGATCAATCGTTCATACACCGTGTAAATTGACCCTCGATGTCTCTTAACGGGGTGACTCAGCCCATCAATATGAACAACTTTTCCTGTCGGAACAAAACTGGGAACTCAAAAAAAAACTTCCCACATAAATTGGCAGGGTGGCATAACTTATTTGTATGGAAATGCCGAAATTTGTTTAATTCAATATATATTTTATTTTTGTTTTGTGGTGCAATAAAGCATTCATTAAGTCATATAAATGTACTATATTTACATAGTCGCGAAACGGCACGTTGAGCCAGGGACGTAATGTGCTAAAATAAATACCGATGACTAGCTCTCTCCCGCGGCTCCGCTCACGTTAATGTCAATCTCGCGGGAACAGTATTTTTTCCCGGATAAAGCCTATGTGTTAATCCAGGTAACCTATCTTTGTGCAAAATTTCGTCAGTATCCCACCAACAAACATATATCTAAACACACTCACAAATTTTCGCATTTATAATATTAGTAAATACGTAGAGAACATAAATATCTTGTAAAGTTGGTTAGGAAACGCAAAAAGAATTGTCCTTTAAAACCTTAAAACTGTTATCATATCGCTTAAGAACTTTTTTTATGTATACCTATCATATTAATTACGGGTTTAAAAAAAAGAATAATTAACAAGCTTCGCCATAAATTTTTCTTAGCGCGTCAAGCAAAATAAAGTGTATTTTGTGAAACATAATTAACACTTTTACGGCGGCGGTTACTTGGGATGATCCCGTAATAACCTTGTTAACCCTGGGCGCACCGAGCGAGTTGGCTAGCCTTTTAACGGCCATGTACATGGGCATTAATCCGAAAGCTATCGGCATCCGTCCTTTTCTCTCGTGCGGATTAGCGTATATTTTGTTTCACGCGTCTCTGCGGGTCCAGTCCGGGGACCGTGGCTTTTAGTGTGAGGTTTTCGCTCGCCTTAACGAAGGGAAGCAGTGCAAAGGTCGTCATTAGGGCAAGCGCGGTGTAAACAAGGTCCGAAGCGCCGCTAATGGCCAATTCGTGCGTCCTCGAGGTGACCCCAGGTCCGTCTCAGGCCACCGTCGTAAATGGCTATTTAATTGCAATTTTGATAGAATGGCTCGGATTAGTTTCGCTATGTTCTCATTTGTGAGCCAAGTGTGCGCTTTGTTGGAGTAATGGTTTATTATTGTTTGGACACACGTCACGTCATATTTACTAACGTTTATTAAGTTTGAATTTCAGTTTGCAAGACTTAATTTTAAGCCACAATAAACTGTGTTGAATTGTTAGAATTGTCTTGGTGAATAACAGAATATGAGTAGGTACCTCTTGCACACACGTCTTTAGAAAATATTTTCTTCTTACGAAGGTGTCTTCAATGTACTTTTTTAAACATTTTGATAAGCTTATTTTCATAAGTGTTTTATTTTTACATTTACATTGCTAGTTTGATATAATCTTATTAAATTAAGAAAAAAAAGGTCGCCGGTTCAAACCCCGCCCGCGTGAATTTTTTGCACCATGTTTTATTTCTTAATTTAATAAGAGTATTTTTAAAAGCTTATGTGCAGTAAGATTTAAAACGAGTCATTTGAAATTTTTCTTGTAACGTGGGAAATAAGAAAGTTAACATATCAAGCCAAATGGGCTAGATAGTATACTTAAACTTACAAGAAATAATTTCGGATTGTGTTTGAATCTTGTGGCTTTAGCTATAACCATAAGATATGATCAATCATAATGCTGATCTCAAGACGTTATTAACCACTAATTCGAACCCTCCCAGCTGTCGCATTACACTCGCGACAATGTCGCGCGACTGCCGCGACAGAGACACGTGTTTGTCGCGGCGAGTGTTCCCGTTCGGATGTGAAATTTAATTTCCGTTGCGGGATCTGTCAGCGGGGGGCGGAGGGGGCGAAGTACCGCGAAGAAATATGCCCGCTGTAAACTTTGTCAATTTGTTTGTGGAGCGAAATTAACTCGATCGAATCTGCGGCGACCTGCGTGGTTATAGCGTAACGTTTCCTCCGGTAGGTGCCTGCGTGTTGTTGGGTTACAGAGTAATAAGCCTGTTTTACGCTTAACACGACTGCCAAAAAAGAGTGTAATGTTTAAGAGTTCATGTAGGTTGCAATTTCAAATGAGGCAGAAGAGAATCGGTTGCATGTTGCGGATGTAAAAATGTTGAGATGGAAGTGTGGTAACTCGAAAGGAAAAATAATAAATGAGTACGTAACAGGAAGTATGCAAGTAGAACCTGTGACTGAGGGATTAAAAAGTAATAGGTTAGGTCGGTATGGCCATATTAATGAGGAGGGGCGAAAATCATGTAACGTAGAGTTTTGGGAATGGAAGTTAGAAGTCGTAGAAAAGGGAGAAGATCTAAGAAAGGGTTAATGGAATACGTAAGAGAAGACATGCGTAAGAAGAGTGTAACAGGAAATATGATCAGCGGTAGAAACTGACATGTTGTCCTGACTCCACATTATATTGGGAAAGAAGAAGAATCATGTATGTGAGTGTATTAGATTTGGATGTTTGGAATATCGTTGAAATTCTTACATCACCTATAGTAACATTGCCTTTTATTTTATTGGTACGATAGAGAAATTTATTTTTTTATTTGTTGCACAATAGTCTCTTTTGGAGACATTATTTATTGATGACTGTTCGGTTCTTAATAAGTCAGTAATTACTATAACTTTTGTATGATATGGTAAAGATTTAAAAGTCTGTGGCTAGCTGTACACCAAGTTGCGTTGTGTAACTTGCTTAGGATAATCCGGGAAGTCCTAGGTACATTTTGACCGCAAAGCACAATTTTCCCATCTTCAAATAATTTTCCGTAGATTAAGAAAATAATCAAAGTTGTTATTATTTGTTAATATAACAGTTTAATGAAGTATAAAGATAAATGGATAATAAATAAGCACTTTCTGTTATATTTAGTAATGGTTTGAAAAATAAAGATTTTTTTCTTAACCTTTTCTTGCTCTTTCCAAACAGAATAATCAAAAGCAAGCTATCAGCAAATAAACAATTTATGAATAAATGTTCATTACAAAAAAATAATATTTTAACTCTAAACAAAAATGTAAAAAGTTACACGTCCTAATGATGTAGCAGACGCCATAACAAAAATTTATATCGTCCAAATGTACCCTCTTAAATTACAGAGCTCGCGAGAAGTAAAAATACATATTTTCGCTTCGTTATCATATCACCGTCCCACGAGTGCGTTATTAAAATATATTGTGAACCTACCCGCGCCGACTAAGAGCAAATAAATTAGTTATGGCGATATTTTCGTTTGGTCGCAATCGCGATTCGTCTGAATCGCGTTTCGTACAAATTGCAGTAAGCCTAATATATTTTAAAAACAAAGAGAAGATGAAGTGTGAAATAACATCATTTGTACGCTTAATTTGACTTTCTTAGACAACTATGTTTAATATTGCGTTCATGGGAATGGTCTCTTAACAAAAGTTGCTACAAATTATGTAGGTAATTTTTTGGCGATACTATCCAAAATCTTTTAAAATGAAGTTTACTCACCAATTTTACCCAAACTTAATGTATAGATATGAAATTAAAAGTGTCGTTAACAATGTTTTTTAGATAGATACTATTAATCAGAAAAACTTATCGAAATCTTCTCGTCATGCATTGTAATAAAATATAATAATAATAAAGCATATCTAAAATGATAAACTCAAGTGTGAATTAGTGAACAAGATAGAAACCTAATGAAAAAGACCAGACTAGATCGTATAAACAGGAAACTGAAATAGCATCTGGTGAAGTCAAAGATTACGTATACATTTTTATAAAAGCGTACTCTTATTTATACAAGTATACTCTCATTGTGTCTTGAGAATTTTATGCATTTTTCCGTACAATAGAAAAACTCAGCATCTTGCTATTTAAGCAATTTGCGCCTGAACCAATATTTTCACCCCTAAACGCTATCCGAACGAATGTATGGGCGCGCGGAAATTGGAAGGCATATTATCAGATGAAATGTTATCTGAGAATCGCCCCCCTTATTATAAAGTGCAGAAAATTTCCGATCCGAACAGTATTTGCATACAGACGCCTTCACAGGTGACGCCCGCGTAATTACATGCCGAAACTTTACAAAGTTTATGGAAATTCTGTAGTCGGTTTCTTTGGCTACTTACCATATAACAAAATAAGTGAAACTTTATGTTTTGTTTCTGCTACAGTCTATTTTTATCTGGCCATAAACAATAAAAGTTGCGGTTTATGAATAAGTAAAAATAAAAACCGGAAAGAGACGTCCTTTCAATATATCCGACGTTGCGTTGTTATTGTTAAATAGCAGAAAGACTTTGGCAAGGTTTCTTCATCTGTGATTTACTTATACAAAGGAGTTTGTGATACACCAAATGTAAGAGGCAGCTCATGGGCATCATCAAAAGCATCTTGCAAAACTAGACTGTGACTAAGTGAAACAAGAAAGAGAGCATAACATCATTATTCGACCACAATATAAATATAAATTGATAACTGGCGGTCAAATACAGCCCTTATGACAAAAAGTATATTTGGCATTTCTACAGTTTTATTATATGTAAGTATAAGCTAAAATTAAACTACTTATTAATAAACCTAACTATATTAATACTAAAAACTAAAATTTTAAAATAAAAACTTAAATATAAAAGAATGTATTTGGCATGGCATCTGTTATTTATAATGATTTACCTGACAGTTATAAGGATTTAAATGTAACGACAATTGACCTTATTTTTGAAGTGAAAACTTCTTTAGCGGCATTGTGCACTTTTTGGGATAGGTAAAAAATGATAAACTCGCGTGAGGACACGTGACCTGATCGAAAATTCGTAAGACGGAGACGTGACCTGAAATCGCTGCAAAGGCGAGTTTTCACCTCTGCCGGCAGTCCCGGAGTATAATCCGTTTTTTTTATTTATTAAGAAATGTTATAACAGTATTAATGATTATTTAAATGACAATATAAAATGTTAATATCTTAATTTTAAATAGATTCATGATTTATTGTATGTATGTCCTAATTTGGGCAGAACACGGCTGCACTAACCCTATTATAAGACCTATTACTTGTGATCCACAATAAAGATTATTTGTGTTTGTATTTTTTAGACTAAAGTCTTTTAGGGCCAATCAAATTACTAACTTGGTTGTAAAAATAACTAAGAACGATATACGCCGACCTGCCATGTATCTATAAATTAAGAAAAAAGAGTCAACTCTTTATCGGTTTACTAACAAAAATTAATAACACCAGCCAAAATAGTACACACAATTAATTATAATAATAGCATTACAATGCTCAGTTTAATATAAAAATCGAAAATATGTGATGAAAAAATTTTGCCACAGCACAGAATAATTAACAGTACTACCGTAGCCATAGGTAGGATTTGAACCCACAAACCTTCGACATCTGGCTCGTCGATGCTCTCAACCGCTAAAATTTTATTAGTACGCACAAGTCGAATATTCTAAAATTAGTAATAACTTCCGAAATTCCTAAAGACTACATACACACAAATATTTACCCGCAAATTCTTCAGACTCAAAGCGCTCATTACGCCTAAACATCGGTTATTAAGAGCAAATATTTAAACAAATTAATAGAGTTTCTTTTGCCTAACATCGCATCTTTAATTACGAGCAGAGTAAATACGAACTGGGGGTGCCTTTGCATACGCCTGTCTAAATGAAGACGTAAGAAACTATATGAGATGCGTGTTTGTGTCTGGGATAAATAAATGTGGGGTTTGAAAGATTTTAATTTCAATGGAGCAGGGTTTGATGGAAGCGATAAGATTTATTTACGGAAGCGTTTTTGACTTCCTTATCTAAAGGGTTAAAACTATTGATAATCTCCGATGTCCATCCGTACGTCCGTCACTCCTTCCGTCTAGCCGTCTGTCACGGGACTGAATCTACTGAATTGTAACAGGAAGAGACTTAAAATCTTGTAAAAGACTTAAAAATTTACAAAATGTGTAATTTAATGCCTCTATGACTTTTTTTTTCTATTTAATGGGTCCCATACAAGAAACGTTTTTGAATTTAAATATTGTATGGTATAGTACGGAACCCTTTGTGAGTGATTCAGACTAACGTTTGGCCGGTTTTATTTTTATGTGTTTATGACATCAAAAAATTTAACATGAGGATAAATATCTTTCTACTAAAATCAATGATCTGCTCAAAGCTAACATTATCTCTCTAATAATTATTAAAAGCCACCCGTTTGGCACCTACTATGCCTCAATAAGACACGAGGATATATGTGAAAAAAGCCCCTTTTTGGCGGAGATTATAAAGTAATATGTAGGTAGGTATACGTGGGTGAGAAAAGATTTATAAACTATAAATATAGATAGGTAGTAAAATGTACGGTATCTTCACTGTCACTTCTAGCAATGTAGTGAAAAGTCACAAAGTTGTCGACAAAGGCCTCGAGAGGAAACCATTATGGCACTCGACGTCGTCGCCGCGGCCGCTTCATTAGAGCCGCGAAAGAGTATACCAACCCCTCCCCTCCTCAGCCCGCTTCCGCCCCCGCGGAACACGTGGGAGGACTCAAGATTATGAACTTAAGATGCGATTGTTTTGATAAACGTTCTAGATTTTGCAAAATCGAAGGGTTAAAAGCCATGTGTACAATATTTAATTGTCAGGTCAGGATTAATACGTTTTTCAGTGACGAATTTACTTTGTAACCAATTTACAACAACCCGGAAAATTATCTTTTTCAGATTGGCCTGGGTCTTGGATGTTTATCTATACTAATAAAGTCTTCCATGCTGGTCTGAGAAAAAATAAAAAACGTAGAATGTACCAGCTACTTCCCTGTCGGCGCAGATCGTAAAAGCCGATAGAGGGAATGGGCGAAAATCTGACGAATCATGTAAGTAGGCGATGCGGCTAGCAACCCATCACTATTTTGATTCCGTTTTCCACCGACCATCTTGTTAAACATTGTTTAGGTCTTAAATACTATTCTGTCTACCCATCTGTCTGTAAAGACACGATACTATGTATGTAGTTATAAAATATAAAATTGCTGAGTTAGTATCCTACGACACAACTTTACGACTTCCAGTGGGGCTAAGTCAATCTGTGTGATTTGTCCGTATTATATTTATTTATTTAGATTAGATAGTGATTGCTGATGACTGAAGTAAGCGAGACAAATATGATCGATATGGTATTACGATAAGTCATTAAGTTTGTAAAGAAATCCACTGAATTGCCGCAACTCTTGTATTTTTTTCGAAAGTACCGACAGTGTCTTTTCCGAGACATTCCGAACTGTAGAAAACGAAATGTTCATTATTTTACTAAAAATATTACAAAGGCTTTGGATTGGTTATAATCCACCGAGTAATTAAACTCAAACTTACCGCAATGCGATAAGTCGACCTTCTTGCATAATATGTAGGTTTTAAATAAGTAATGTATTATAACATCGACATATGTTTCATAAATTAAGGATTTCCAAGATAAACGAATTCAAATGCGGCTGGCTACACCGTTCATCATCAGGTACTTTTAAGTCTCCACTGCAGGAGCATGACCCTTTCTGTACTACCGGAGCCATACTTGGCCAGAGCAGACAGAGGATTTGGACACTCTCCTCGCTGGCCAGACGGGTTGGAGAGGTCTCATTGATGTTTATGAGCTAAAATATCAATTAATGAAAAAAATACACATGGGAAAAACATTTAGTTTTTTATAAAGGCGATTAACGACCATCATTTTACGTGATAACGATGAGAGATAGATGGGTAATAGATACTACTACTACTGCTGCTGCTTTTTCATGCGTGTTGCTGGTGTTTATCGATTTAAAAGACGTCATCTCGTCAAAAGTTAGGCAACGCTATAAAATAGAAGCCCACTCCCATTTTTTTTCTTACAATAACTTAGTCTAGGATGTTCAGTAATTGAGTTAAAAGTTATTTTGCTACGTAAATGAGAATTTATATTCATTGCTCAAGACATGCATGATGTAAAGCCCCTTCTACACGCCCTGCGAGACGTTAATTGTGCGGCGTTGAAGCAATGAGCGGCCACAGAGCGTCTTATTAGACACGTAGCGAGGCGTGCCTCCGGTGGATAGCTCATGATGAGCATATAAAGTAAGCAGTTTTTAAAATAATAAGATATAAATAATAAAATAAAGAGATTCTACTTTAAGTAGACAAAACTAAAGGTCGTAAGACCAAAGATCACAATAACACGGCTTAAAGAGACTACCGCGTATTTTCATATTACCTAAGACGTCCATACTCTTGATCGATTTTTACGCTCTGCGCAGGAGGAGAAGCAACATCTATGTTCTTTTTGCGCCCAGGCCAGTGAAGATATATCTTTAAGGTTTTAATTCTCTTTTGATCGCGTTAGCTTAGAAGTTTGATTTTTTCACAGCTCCAAGGGAGAGTAGACCTGAGTATTTAATATGAATTTCAGCTTGATAACTTCACACGTTCCTGAGAAAAAGGGTCTTGACGGACAGGCAGACGGACAACAAAGTGATCCTATTAGGGTTCCGTTTGTGCTTTTTGAGGTACGGAACCCTAAAGATTGTCTCGTTGCGTGATATTAAATGCAATTACCCAAAAAATACAAGCTCCCAAAGGCAAGGACAAAATCGACTCGCTTGGTTTCCATACAAATCGTCATATTGCGTCATTTATGTATATCTGAATGATCAAATTCATAAAAAAATAATATTGCAACATCGAAAAGATGGACATCTTAAATTCTAAAGGGCCATCAGAAGATCTCAGACACGATGAGTTTTCACGTCAGTCACGTAGGGTTGGCGGATGGGAAATCGATGTCATTATGATAGATTATCCGCTTGCAGACGTGTGCCTCTGATTGGCTTTGTTAGCGATGTCTTCGCACCTGAGAGCGCTCCAGCCGGAGTGACTAATTTGACAGATCGATGGTTGCGCTGCAGTGTGAGGTAGCTTTAATGACAGGTCATGATGGGCATAGATATACATTACATTGCTTATCTTACCTCAAATTTTATAGGCTGTCCATAGGCTACAAAAACGCTTTAGAAGCAAAATAAAAAAAACACCATCACGCTAGTTTTCGGACCTGAACATTTGGAAAAACAGACGAAAAAAAACGCCCTGTGTACAAATAAACGCTTTCTTGTCCAACAACTTTTTACTATTATCTACTATAGATACTAAGACATCGACCTCGACAGTCAAAACTGCTGGTTTATCGATTTTAATAAAATAAATAATTATTTTGTATGAAAACCTGATAAAAAAATCAGCGTGTTGATTTCTTAAAATTTGCTACTAAAGCATTTCTTTGACCTATGAGACCCAGCCCTTAAAATTTTGCGCTTAATTTAAATGGACCTTGTATAAAGTTAATAAGCTTTAATTCGCGTGTCCGCTCGCGTTATATAGATATTTCAGAAGCAGTAAATTTTTTTTCGGGATAAATATTTTAGGTAATTTTTCGTCATTCTGACAAGTATGCAAAATGTTATTACGATAAAATATTAAACAAATAAATCAATTACAAATCATACAGATTGAGCACTTGTTTTATGGGATAATAAATTTAACGGTACTTTATTGTATAGCAAATACATTAATAGATAAACATCCAAGACTCAGGTTATTTTAAAAAAACATCAATTTCCATCTTGACTTGACCGAGTATTGAAATTGGAACTTGTACACTCCTCCGGTGTGATAGCCTTACATGAAGACCATTAGGCCACAAAGTAACAGAGATCATCTTATTAGGGAAGATCTATTCAAGATGTAAAAAAGACATAGTTATTTTTGCATCTATAATCATAAAGTATATATGTATAAGATGTAGGTGAAGCTATTTGCACGTTAGATAGAGTATACATATAAAACAACATAACTAATGTCTGGCGCGTGTATGTGAAACTATTAGTTATTAAATTTTATATCTAGTATCAGCCAGTTATCATCAGGTCTTTTAAATCTCCACTGCAGGAGCATGACCCTCTCTATACTAGCGGAGCCATACTTGGCTAAAGCAGACAGAGGATTTGGCCTACACTCTCCTCGCTGGCCAGACGGGTTGGAGAGGTCTCATTGATGTTTATGAGCTTTGTTTAGCTTGCTCTTGCAGCTCAACTTCACACACCTGTGCCCACCAAAGCACAATATTCAGCGACCTATTAATAAATTCACGTACTCTTGCCCTTCGTGCCCACGTAACTCGACATACGAGTATGCAAATTAAACGTGTTTCATCTTGGCATTTTCACGGAGCGTGTCACTGTCACGCCGTACGTCTGTTTATTAACTTTTTGCTAATTAGACAGCCCGGGGCCGTCTGCGAGTGCTCGTATGTTGGCATTTTTAATTATACGATAATTTTGTCTGGTATGGACAAAGATTAGAGAAAGGTGTAGATATGAAAAACGATTGTGTTATGATTTGAATTCGCTCTACCCTACTTTTAATCGAATTTATCGATGAGCAGAAGTTGTCACAGTGTGATTTTTTATAGAAGTCCATTCAGTTTTTGGTTTGCTTTTTATAGAGTCAAAAGCTTACTTAAACGCTAATTCATACTTATTTGTTCTACCAGTACTGCATAACTAAACAAAAAATCGTTTGGTTTTGTCTCAGCTGTAATGAATCCAACCGACCCGACTGGAAAGTTTATAAAATTATTTGGGATTTTGATATTTGTTATACAATATGGAACCGAAATATTGTGACGAAAATGCAATATCATGATTATGTGTTTGGTTATTTTATCGAAAGTAAGGTTGCAATTAAGAGAGACAAAGGAAGGCCAAGGAAGAGAAGACTTTCATAGACAAAATAATAGAGAAGGTCAAAGTCGTGTCAAATAGAGAGGTCAACGAGATGAGGATAAAGTTGTAAAAAACTCCACCGATAAGAACATAGTTCTCAAAATAAAGATGAAGGTGTCGTGTTATATTTTCTCTTTTCCCTTATCCGCAGATGTAGAGCCGCGTTGTGCCACTGGGCCGCTTACGTTACATAATAACGTTAACATTGTTGTTGTCTAATTCCCGTTTGCTTAAGTGTTTTATTGAGAATGATAAGTGACATTATGAGAAAAGAAAAAGGAGTATGTACTTGAAGCCAGTATTAACGCTGAAACAGAAAAGTCTGTTAAAATTTACGGTTTCACCTTTTATAACACGTCTGCCCGAAAAAAATTCCTTCTGTCTCACGAGTTATTTGGAGTTCTCTTGTGTACCTATAAACCTGAGTTTTTTTTTTGTTTCATGATAAATCCCATATGCTGGAAATTACTGTATTGTTATAATACTCGAACTTTGACATAGGCTCAATTTGAGATGGTGGGTTCAATTCAAGGAAAATTATATTTACGATGAATAATGTAATAAAAGCATAACAAATATTTACCTATATACTTTTATTACATCCAGTCAAACTGGCCACAAATCATGACTTAATGTCTTCAGTGACAATTACTCAGTCAATAATTTAAACAAATGAATATTAATACTTAATTGTATCGTAAATATGTCAAGAGAACCGGTTAGCGAATCAAAACAAACAAAAGGGTAGCGCCAAAGTCTAAAAAGTTACAGTTGGCTAAAAACTTGGAGTAACTGTGTTCCTTTACGAGTATTTAGTTTTTGTTTAGCAAGTTTGGCACCTGATTAGTACTAACAAGTTGATGAACTTTTTGAATTAGGGCTGATTACTTATTGTTTTAGATTTTATTCCAAAATTTAAATTACATCCGTATTCATATTGATGTCTTGTACAATATATAAACAAAACCCTATCCGATCCTCGAAGTAGTGATTCAGCCCGTCGATAGAAACAACTTTTTTCTTTACATATTGTATAGAGCTTTTTAACATTGAAGGGTTTTTTTATTAACTTGTGTCTTTGATTCTAGAATATATTGTTCGGTCACAGAAACTTTAAAAAAGATATGCTACCAGAAAATAGATAATGTAACATCTAAATTAATCAAAACTTACTTTGATATGTATTTCATACTATAAGACTTTGATAAACAACTAGGACACGAGACCTTGGCATCTATTTAGACTGTGGCCTCGCAATACGATGTAATCACTTGGATCTGTCAGACACAGCGCAGGTACTGGCGGGAGCGTTTAAGTTAAAATGTTCACTCCCTTTGCTTTTTACTAATTCGCCAAGTGAAAAGGGTTCGCGGAAGTAATACAGTTTACTGCTTATTCAGTATTTATACGTTAGGGGCCGCCACTCTCGAGACGTCATGGAAGGATTCGGGAATTTGCTTCAATTAGTAACGTTTGTTAATACAAATAAAAATATATAGATGTTGGGTTAAGATTGATTACCGTAGGGCTAAGATTAAAGGCAATATACATCCATAAATCAGTCCAGTTGAAAATACTTGTCTTAATTATTTAAAAAGCTGTAAATGTAATTCATTTATTTATTCAACTAGCGTTTGCCCGCGGCTTCGCTCGCGTTAAGAAGTATAGTTTCATACAAACTTTCATCCCCTATTTTATCCCCTTGGGGGTAAAATTGAGCAAAATCCTTTCTTCGGATGCCTACGGTCATAGCATCTACCTGCATGCCAAATTTCAGCCCGATCCGTCCAGTGGTTTGGGCTGTGCGTTGATAGATCACTATATCAGTCAGTCAGTCACCTTTGAGTTATATATATTTAAAAGATTGGTACCTATAAAGTTTTCGGAGTATAATGTACCAACAGTGCATTTTCTTTAAATGATAGCGTTCATTAAAAAAAAATGTTTCAACCCAAGTAGCTTCATTATACAGCTTTGTCTTATACCGAAAGTAAGCGTAAATTAAAACGATTTCATTTATCATTATTTCAGACGCAATAAGTTCACAATATTATTACTAATAATACTTAGACAGGTACTTTAATAAAAAAGAAGAAGAAAACAAATGTTTTACATAATACAATCATAATACGTTCGTAAAACACATTTTACGCGAGTGTACCAAAACGTAACAGCCCTTTGAGAACATATTAAACCACAAATCTTTTAAACATCTTTATAAATAGGCATCGAGATAATCGAATTTTGCGCTCCACGTATATTAAAATCCAACTAACTTAGATGGGCCATAAAGAGTAACGTGTTCGTACCTACGTAAAGTATACATAGATTAGTTTATAAGGCTAAATATCGCTTGAAGTTTGATTAGCCGATTGGAAATCGAACGAGTCACATGCTACATAAAATTTAATAATGAACCTAAATGAACGGAACCTAATAACTTAGTATCTTATTATAGACTAGCTGTTGCCCGCGACTTCACTATCTGTTATTATGATTAATTAGTTTTTCACCGTTTTCAAAACATTTTTTATTGATGCTTCGCTCCTATTGGTTGCAGCGTGATGTTTTATAGCCTATAAAACTTTCTCAATAAATAGACTATCCAACACAAAAATAATTTTCTAAAATGAACCAGTAGTTTCTGAGATTAGCGCGTTCAAACAAACAAATAAACATACAAACTCTTCAGCTTTATAATTATATTAATTATAGATTTTACAATGAATATAGACCGTCGTCCCACGCGATTTTCTGATGTATAAGCTAGTGTTTGGAGACAATAATATGGATGAGCACCTCATTCGTGAACATAAATATCTAATTTCTTACATCCAGTTAAGAAGCGTATAAAAAATATGAAATTCTTAAAATTTCATAATTCGTAGAAAAGATATCATGAAGTGGTATATGTATAGGTATGTAGGGGTAATTGTGTTAAAATTCTTGAGAACGATTGGAAGTACATAATGTTCTAAACCAGTCAAGCCCAAGTTTGATTTGGGACGACAATAAAATAAATAAATATAAATAAATATATACGGACAAATCACACAAATTGAGCTAGCCCCAAAGTAAGTTCGAGACTTGTGTTATGGGATACTAACTCATCGATACTATATTTTATGTAAAATAATAGTGCATTTAAGAATTTCTCACATCACGATCGGGAACCGAACCCGGGCGTGTCGCCAGGCAAGCGTGTTGACCACTGCACCACGGAGCTCGCCCAATGCTCGCCAATATGTTATTTTTCGCAAAAATTTGCAACAATATGAACTAAAGTCGGAGCACTCAAAGTAGGAGAAACACTCAAATTCGATGCGTGCTTAATGCCCGAAGTGTTATCTAGCCTTTATATAAATCTGTGGGTATACAGTATGTCGTGTTTTTTAGTAGGCAAACAGGCATACGTGTGCGAGGCGCCTCACTTTCCTGTTTACTGCGAGGCAATTGGGTGTAATGTATTTATGATGATGTCTCACTCACGTAAGAAGAAATTGAAAATAACTGATAGAAGTTACCAACAGTTTGTGAAAAATATAAATTTACATTTGTAGTCAATGAATATGCTACATATGAAAATCCATACTAATATTAAAAATGTGAAAGTAACTCTGTCTGTCCTTTTCACGCTTCACACACTGAACCAATTTGGATGAAATTTGGTATGGAGGTAGTTTGATACTTGGGGAAGGACATAGGGTACCTTTCGTTACAAATTCTACTGTTTCCGACGGATCAACGTTAAACGCAGGCAGAGCCGTGGGTAATAGCTAGTATACAATAAAACAGATCTTGTCATGCCAACCATTTAGGTCTTGTATTTTTTTACAACCTATTTTGTCCCACTGCTGGGCACAGGTCTCTTCCTTTTCCGTCCACTTGACTCTGTCTATTACAATTTCGGACAAACTATTGGCAAACGTCCAGGTCATTCCATCATCGCTTCCTAGGCCTTCCCTTTCTACCTCAACCATCCTCAGGTATCCATTTTGTTACTTTGTTACCCCATTATTCAGATGGCATTTTACAGATGTGGCCCGCCCAATTTCACTTCTGTGCTGTTTTGAGTTCCACATCGGCAATGCCCGTTTTAGAATGAAGTGTGACGTTTGGGACTTTATCTTGTCATATTCTTCAAACGTTATTTCTGTCGGTCTACCAATGTCGAATAGTTATTATATTGATTTAAAAGGGGTTTTATTATAAGACCAACTAAACTTGTAAACATTTCTGTTTTCTTTTTATAAGGATAAATCACACAGATTGAGCTAGCCTTGCAGTAAGTTGAGAACTTGTGTTGTGGGATACTAACACATTGATACTATAATTTTAAATTAGACACACATCCAAGACTCAGGTCAATCTAAAGACACCGTTTTCTATCTTGACCTGACCGGGGATCGAACTCAGGACCCTGCGATTCTAAAGTGCTTACGGTAGGTACCACTGCGCCACAAAGATCGTCAGTAAAAAAAAACATTGTTAAATTTAAAATATTTTATTCGTAGGTATGGACAAAACGGTACCTTCAAATATTTATGGTGTAAACAGACAAACATAGAGAGCCCCTACAACCCCTGCCTCTCTCTCCCGTACACTTGCATTACTCTTAAGTCTATCACCGAGCAAACAGTGTATATTAGCAGTCGATGCCCTAAATATTGGAGCCTTAATCCGTCGGTGGCGAACGCAAGCCTCTTCTTAATCCATCACGTAACCGAAGCCGGCGAGAAATCGTGTTACATCAACGAAAAATGTATTATGGAGGGGGTAAACCCCCCTATCGGACAAACTTTGCTAATACCACCCTCTAACATAATCGCAGAGCCTTTTACGAGAGGAATTTATGGGGATGGTCCCGATTTCTTGCTGTATTTATGGCAAAGCGTGGTTACGTGTCGGCATGGCTCGGTAGTTAATTAGGAAAGTAAAAACTCCGATCTCGACGGAGTTCAATGTTTGTACGAACTTTTAAAGTTGTACAACATATTTTGTCACGCTTTGAAATTCGAATTTTCTTTTAAATGTCTTGTAAAGGGAAATTGCTGTTAGTGGTGACAAATATTTGTTGTGCAACGGAAATATTTATTTAATTCATCGTCCTTTAACTTGTCTAACACTAATGAATAAGTACGAGTTCCGTTGTACTATCTATTGACCTAGAAGCAGAAATGCTGACAGCACACCGATTGTTCAATTATATAAATACATAAAATAGTCCTCATCTTATCATTATTGTTCGGATCCTGATCATACAGCATGTACAAATTTCTGCTGCACAAAGTTTCTCACAGTCGAATTAGTTTGACGGCCTACGTAGTGTAGAAGTTAACATGCCAGCTTGCTACGCGAGTGGTACTGGGTTCTATGCCTGGCGCAGGATAATATCTGTTCTTTATTTTATTAGGTCCACGGTTCTGCAGATTCCCAAAATGGCTGGCTGTGGGTAAAATAGAGCCGAGCGTTTTTATTACTTGCTTAGACCGCTCGATCATAACCGCTACTCTTAATTAGCGTGACATTAATTAGTTGCTTTTCCCACATTCAATTGAGTAGTATTCAATTCCTATCCTCTGATTGGCAATAGCGTCGGAAGCACAAGAAGCCAAAAAACTGCGCTCTACAACCCGCTTGCCAAGCGTGGTGAGTATGGCAATATCCTCTCATGGAACGAAGAATCCTTGGGCCTCTCCCAGCAGTGGTGGTTTTGAGGCTGTAATGATTATGACGATAAAAAGTATACGAGTTTGTGTTGAGTATTAAAATATAAATAATATAAATAATAGATAGATAGAGCCTTTGTCCTGCAGTGGACTTTTTACGGTTGAAATGATCATGATGACAGTAACAAGTAATTTATTACATTATATCGTCATAGAATTAATTTTAACTGTAACTAAAACAACTATCGGTTTGCGGAAATTTCTAACTAAATAGAATTCCCGAATAAATTTTCAAACTTTCAGTGCATCCCACGGAACATGCATCAATTAAAGGTTTCATATCCGACGCGCAAAATAAGTCTATTGACAGGTATTGCTGTATGCATGTGTGGTCGTGGCTCAGTAACTCAAGCCGCATTGAGCCACCGTCAAAGTTGCGAAGTCTTAGCACGACGGCCTCAGGTGAGAATGTGCTAGACTGGCGAGCCAATAATACTGCATGCTAACCAAACTATCTGACATAGACAAGTGGCGAACGGACAGCGATATTTTACTCGAGAGTTTTGTTTTGTTTGGTTTATTTAGAAAACCAACAGCGTTACGTATTCCTTCATCATCATCATCATCATCAACAACCTATATTAGTCCACTGCTGGACATAGGTCTCTCCCATGGCACGCCACTGAGCTCGATCACGTATTCCTTAACAATTAATATTAACAATTATAAAGCCAATAATAGGTTTCCCTAACTGTAACAATTGTTAAGTGCTATCGTAGTTGGTAAAAAGAACGCTAAAAGTAATATATAACAATATTGTGAGTGTAAATTAACTCTATACTATACTATTTACTAAATAAACTAATGTGAGAGTGTTCCTGGTTGTATCCCTGGCTGTGGTGATATACGATATTTACCTATTGACGATCTTAGGTCCCTAATTCATGTGGTTATCATGGCAGGCTGCCACACCGGAGGGTCCGGGGTCGATCCCCGGTTAGGTCCAAATGGAAAATAATCTTTTTCGGATTGGCCTGGGTCTTGGATGCATGTATTTGAAATAAAATACAGTATCTTTTAGTTAGTATCCCAGAACACAAGTCTCGGACTTACCTTGGGGCTAGTTTAATCTGTGTGATTTGTCTATACGTACATATTTATTATTATATTTATATCTCCTTTAGAGTTCATGGGTATTACCCCGATCCTTAGTGAGGCTTGCCTGGGGATGTATGTTGATCCAACACATGAATGGATAACCTCTTTTATTAAGTCGGTTAAAAAGTATACAATAACGTGGTCCTCCATCCACGCAACCAATGATGCATCATGAAACACTCTGACTAAGGGAGAGTCTGTATGTAGCCAAAATATAAGTGAATTCAACGATACAGAAATAGGTGTACTTATAGGAGGACGCGCTGCGGCTTTGTTCCCAACTTCGCCTTGTTGTGATGTGTCTTACACATAGATCAGTATATTAGATTAGATGCAGCAGCTGCATCGACCTCAAGCTACTTGAGGGCTGACGAAGGCCTTCGTGGCTGAGGGGCTCTCCTTGGGTTTGATTCCCAGTGTAATATTTGTACTTAATTTTATAGGTATAGGGTTCTGTAATAGTATCTGCCTACCCGCATAAGAAAGAGGCGTGAAAATTTATATGTTCGCATGTATGTATCGTTTTGCAGCTACCAAAAGGCAGGTACTAGGCAGGCCGCCGGCCGTAAAATCTTTGCCAAGTCATATTACAGCAGTAATGTTGTGATAATAGTGGACCCGGCTCCAACGTATCAGAGCTGAGCATGCAACCGATAAAAGGTTCAGATGAGGAACAAGGGCGGTTTGTTTTTGCAATGGAAATAAGTATTTTTCACGTTTCTACTAGGATCCTGATGGCCCAATGAGCATGAGCATTATTAGCACTTACGCAGGTTAAGCAAACCCGGGCGCTGTCTCCACTTCGATGGGTGACCGCAAGAGGCATAAAAATATCCCAAGCCCCTCCGTGCTTCGGAAAGCACATAAGTCGTTCCGGCTGTCTTCATTGATGGCAGTCGTTGAGCTTTGTCAGATGCCTTTAAGTAGCTCAAAAAATCTAACACTAGTGGTCACTTGCACATAAGAAAAACAAACAAAACTTATTAATCTGCGCGTTTTGTTTCCAAAGATGTCAATTTAGGTCTCAAAGTAGGAGCGAATTTTAAACTGAGCGCGCCTGACAAGCAACTAGCTTTATCTAGCCCATAAACAAATCTTTGATCTTAATATGGCTAGGTAAGATTGCTGGTGGCATTTTCATGAGCTTAGAATAGTGCTGCCTTACGTTATAACATTTCTATTCTCTTTGAAGAAATGGCCAATGACTGCGTTGCTACAAAATGTAAATTTGCTTTATCTTTTATGTTTGTTACGAATGACCACTAGTTTTTTAGTGTTTGATAGATGTGACTGGAAATGGTCAAGAGGCAAACCAAAAACAAGATGGACAGACGACTGGACTGCTTTTAATAAAACTTGAAGAGAGATGGAAAGAGATAGAGCAAATTGGAAAAGTAAAGGGGAGGCTTTTGCCCAGCAGTGGGACTTATACAGTTAATAATAAAAAAAATGTGACTGGAAGAGTTAGTGACCAAATTGCGGGCTTTCTTGCCATGTATAACGTAAAGTAATGAACAGTAACGAACAGTGAATTTTTTACCTCATGCCCATGTGAATGTAGCAAAATGGCCAAGTCACATATTTTTTCTATGGTGTAGAGTTTGTGAAGTTAAGCCTTGTAGAGTTAGGGCGTGTAGGATCAAAAGCTTGGGTCTATATGAGATGTGACTTTCTCGCCGTAAGTACTAAACCGATTATCATAAAATTTTGCATACCCGTTGTCTGTGGTACGCAGAAGGATATAGGGAATACTTTATCTCGGGAAAAAGAAACGTTCCTGAGGGATCGATATTGACGCGAGCGGAGTCGCGGGTGGAAGCTCGTTTTTTCATAAATGTCTTTGGCACATGGTCTAATATAATTTATTCACTATATTATTTCTGTTTTCTCTTAAAAGTTCAAAGTTCAAGTTCTTATTTACGACACACAGATATCTCTTATGTAATATTTACTCATGTTCATATTATTAAACGACATTTTTATAATTGTAACCCTTGACTGATAGTGCTACATTTTATCGAATTTACACTTTTAAAATTTGTCGATTTCGATATATTTCTCAATTATTAAAAATAGAGTTGAAAATTAATTCCCAAGGCGACCTACACGAAATCTTCACGCTTCAAATGAGCCAGTTTATAGCAAAATTAATTACTGGCGAGAGAGGATCGAGTATAATAGTTTTGAAATTATTATTGTGAGGATCCACGGCCGGCGAAATTGTGTCCGAACAAGAAAATTAGTGAGCGTAAAACGGGGTGTGAATTTTGGAATCAAAGAGCCTGTGGGACTTGTCTGGTCTATTGTTATGGTCTATCACATCGGTTGAGGCGCAGATTGTACGATTTGCAAATTTTCATAAGACAAAAATATGATTCACAAATACTGTGGTTTTTGTAATGGGTGATTCGTAAAATGACAACGCGGTTATCTTGGTTTGGTGTACAGATATAAATATACAGTTTGGTGCATAGAAAGTATACATTCTTACTACAGTTGTTCACAGAACAATCGTTGACTGATGAATAGACAAAAGTAACATTACGGGTTAACCCGTATGTGCTCACCGCCCCATTTTTAAAACAGTATGCAAATATAGATAAGATACTTTTATAAAGATGATTCCGTGCTTCGGAAGGCAAGGTTAGGCAATTGGTTACGGCTGCCATCTGGTACTCGTTAAAGGAACCACGTCAGAGGCCGAGAAGTGGTTCCGAAGAACTCTGACACCAGGGTGTGCATGGTCGATTGACCGTGTCACCTTCACAAAATGATGATGATGAGTATGCAAATGTACTTAAAAGGTTAAAATTCAATTCATCATTAGGATATTGCTCTGGCAAAAAAGAAACAGTATTCTTTACACGTTCATTTTGTATATAGAATGATTGTAGCAAAATTGACTTTTCGTAAATCGCCTTTTTGCGCATTGGACATTCTGCATCTAAACCCTTAGTCCATTGTGATGTTCCATCATTTACATGGGACGCTACCTACATACAATTCGGGCAAATTGGTTATTCCGCGTATTGGGCTGTGGCTGAAGTGAGCACTTGACTTTACAAAGCGTTGGATGAAACAATAAGTAGGAATGTGTATTGGTGTCAATAATTGGAACGAAGAGCTTGATAGCCCAGTTGGCGTACGCATTATTAGCGCTTACGCATGTAAAGCAACCTTGGGCGTAGTCCCCACTGAGATGGGTGACTACAAGTGGCATAAAAATTTACGAGCTCCTCTGTACTTTGGAAAGCTCGTTAAGCCGTTAGTCCTGCCGTCATCAATAGATAGCGGTCGTTAAGCTACCTATGTCAGATGCCTTAAGGCAGCTTGGAAAATCTGACACTGGTGTTGACTACATGCACACACGAAAAGAAAGTGATTGGAGAGTTTTACCTACTGGTGTAACATTACCTACATCATAACCTTGAAGGGATGAAGAAGCTTCCCATAGGAAAACTTTTCCTATGGGACTGCCTCTAGGGTCTCGAAAAGAAAATTACATTACCCTACTAAAGTTTTTAGTCGGCAGGTCAATTGTATGAGAATGTCGATTATTTTCTAGTTTTTTAGCATTGGTCCTGTAGGATAATTTCATATTTTCCGGCTTATTCGTCCCTTCAAAGTCAAATTCCTTTGCCTATTGCCTTTTCTAAACTAGTGGCTCTGTGAGATGTAGACCTCGTGAGTCTTATCACCTAAGTCAAGCGTTATAGACCCCACTGGTGTTTAGTTCCGTTATGCTAATTGCTATCATTTTAAATATATTCCCAAAATCAATAAATCTAGGTACCTACACCGATTTTCATTTATTATTTTTCTTGAAATATATATGTTTTTACAAGCTTTTATTTAATTTACAATGTATGTATGTAACTATGTTCGGGTGAAACCTTGCAACTCAATTTTAAAGCAAATATCTTTTTTATACTTGTTTAGTTTGGATGACAATGCATGGCTACTGCCGTGTGACGTCATTCTAAATTAAATATAGCGGAACACCCAAGATGGCAGACTAGTTATTTTTGTTGCGCTTCGACAATATCTTAAAGCTCGCTAAAAACTCTAAACATAAAGTGATGTACATAAAAGCTTGGTTTTATAAGTTTTTTACTTATAATTAAGATGATTTGCTCTCTAAAACATGTTTCTAATACTATCAAAAGATAAATAAGTAAAGTACAGTATAATTTAAGTTACATTTGCCTTTGTAGTTTCATTGAACTAAAAATATAATCATGCAGCTGCAGCATCCTTGGTGGATGTAAAATACATGCGGTATACAAGCTGTTAGGAAGTGCGAGTACGTCTGGCTATTTAATTACAAAAAACAGACTAAGTGCGAGTCGGACTCGCGCACTAAGGGTTCCATACATTATCTATACATATAATAAAACAGTAAAAATATTTTGTCTGTACATTTAGAATTTTTGACTGAAATGGATAGAGGGACACTTAAAAAGAATAATAGAAAGCAAAAAAAATTTTTTGGAATTTTTTGTCTGTCTGTCTGTCTGTATGTATGATCACGATTATCTCCGAAAATACTGAACCGATTTACTTCAAACATTCACCAATTGCTTTGTTTTAACTCAGCAAAACATCTAAAGTTTGTTTTATCAAAATCGGTTCATTAAAAAAAAAGTTATCGTCATTTGAATGAACTCAAAGCATTAGTTTGCCTGCAAATATACAAGGTGAATTTTTTATCGTTTTGGACCCTTAAAGGGGTGACTCAGACCATCAAAATGAACAACTTTTCCTACGGGAACAAAGCTAAGAACTCAAAAAAAAAAATTCGCCATGCCTGCATGCCATGACTCTTTTTTATGAAAATGACGAATTTTTTTTTTTAGTTCCCAGCATTCGTCCAATAGCAATGTTGTTCATATGGATGACCTGAGTCACCCCTTTAAGGGTTCAAACTGTTCCTGAGGGATGGACAAGAACGGCGGCGTCGTAGCCGCGGGCAAACGGCAAACCAACCGAAACTGCTGCGCCTAGATACTTGAAATTTGGTACAGGGGTTCTTTTAGAACCCCCGTACCTTAAGAAAGGATTTTTAAGAAATTTAACTTCTAAAGGGGTAAAATTTATATGGAATTTTCTCATTTTTGGACTTAGAAGTATGAAAGTAGGTATATAAGTTCTCGATTAAAATTAAAAAAGATGTGTGTGGGTAGATGAAATTTGCAAAATCCCCCCCGTAAGGGGTAAAGTGGTTCATAAACTTTGTATCGAAATTTTCTCATTTCTGGACTTAGACGTATGAATTTAAGTATATAAGTTCTAGGTTACTATTAAAAATATCTGTGTAGGTAAAATGGACGATATTTTCCCCTGAAGGGGTAAAATAGCGGGGTAAAGATTGTATAGGAATTTACTTATTTCTGGACTTAGTAGTCTGAAAATAGGTAAATAAATTATAACAATTGAAAAAGATCTGTGTAGGTCAACTGGAAAAAAATCCCCCAGAAGGGGGGTAAATTTTGTTTGGAAATTTTCTCATTTCTGGACTATGAAGTATGAAAATAAATAGGTATGTTCTCGATTACAATTAAAAAAGATATATGTGGGTGAAATGGACAAAATTCACCCCTAAAGGGGTAAAATGGGAGGGTAAAGGTTTTATGGAAATTTTCTCATTTCTGGACTTAGAAGTATAAATAATATCCATACTTCCATACTAATACTAATATTATAAATGCGAAAGAAACTCTGTCTGTCGTTTTTTTACGCTTCAACCATTGAACTGATTTGGATGAAATTTGGTATGGAGGTGTGAGGCCCGAGGAAGGACATAGGGTATGTTTGATTCCGGGAAATTCTACTTCCCGAGGGATTAATTTTTCCCGAGGGATCGACACTAACGCGGGCGGAGCCGCGGGCAACAGCTAGTACATAATAAGTTTGAAATTATTAAAAATATTTTTATTATATGATGTAACTCAAACTAAATACTTTCGCATTTTTTCCTTTAAGAGCGCACCAATGCGACCCGGCTGAAGCCATTTCGCACCCCGCGCCCCGCGCGAAAGCAGGATAGATCTAATGACCGTAACGCGTAAAAAATGAGAAGAAGATAGTGGGTAGGCACAAGCGGGTGTCCTAGAATTAACGGGCGTAAGCGCCAAATCACTTAATTGTTATTTAAAATAAAAGTACGAGGTTAATGAGTAAAAAAACTTTGGCCAGATTTTAGAACTAGTTATTGCTAAGCTAGGAAACTAAAAATCATTTCTAAAGACCTTAGGGTTTCGCCGTTCTGATCACAAACATCAAAGAAAGGGGCTTTGTTTGCAAAATAAAAGTATCGAGGCTTTTGTTATTAATCGTGTTTTCAGGTTGAACAGTTTTAAGAAAATATGTTGAAGTTTTATATATAATAAATAACAGGCATGTAGTCGTTATAGATATAGACATCTAGACGAATGTTCATTGACAAGTTTCGCATTCGTGCCCTCTTAAGGACGTTGCTTCGTACCATATTTCAATATTCTGAGTTCACGGAAAGTACCCTGTACGTATTTTAATTTTACCTATGCCTTTTAAAGGAATTTTCATGTACACATAACAGTTCTATTTATATCCTCCTCAAGTAAGTTAGCATAATAGTTGTTTCTTGCGAGGTCTGGAATCAAAGCGCGGTCTCGGCGGCGGCGATATTGCAATATATGGCTGCCAGGGGAACACAGCTGAGATTCAGCAGATTTATGACCCACCTTCAAGAATATTAATCAATTCCCACAGCTACGTCTTTGAAATCTGCAGATGTAGGTCTTGTTTGAAAATATTGTAATATAAATAATAATTTAGAAAAGCTTTTTTTAAAAAAATATTATATTTAAGGTGTGTTTTTTGGTTGAAAACTAAGCATATTCCATTCTATCTATTAATTTTCTCAGGACAACATAAACTTGTATAAAAAAGCATAGGGTTATTTTTCATCATCATAATCATTACAGTAGCAAAAAGTCAACTGCTAAACGAGGGCCTCTCCCAAGGATTCTTCATTCCATGGAAGGATATTGCCATACTCACCACGCATAGCAGGCGGGTTGGCGAGCGCAGATTCTTTGGTTCCTCGTGCTTTCGGCGCTGCTGCCCATCGCTAGCATTTTTAAGCTGGCAAAGGATAGGAATTTGTTAGATTTGGTAAGGAAATGACAGGTATTGGGATACTACTACTATTATCTAAACAAATATTGAACCGCTTTTGAAACTGAATAATTTTTAAAATTGTGCTAGTATTTTATACTTACATACTGTTTACATATGGTTACAAATGTTTTAAAAGGATATCCTATCCCACTAATATTTTAAATGCTAACGTTTATTTGTTTGGATCTTAAGATGTTTGTTTCACGGATTTAAACGAAACTTTGCACACAGATACTTCATTATCTGGAACACATAGGTTTTTGATTTACATTAACATCAAGATCGAGAGAGATATTAAAGTGAGCTTAGCCGTGGGCGATAGCTGGTATAGCTCTACAAAAACTGTATTCTCCAAAAAGTTAACTGAATTAGCTCGCTTCGCTTGCTTAAAAAACAACTCCAGCAGCTTTCTTACTGATAGTCTAAAATCTTTTGTACTAAAGTATTGCACAAATATTTAAAAAAATCAAATAACCAACAAAAATGTCCAAGAAATATATCAAAAGCATTTCCGCTAATAGCGGATGCATTACTGCTAAACAGCTATAGACTGACGGCCATAAACCAAAGAGGAAGCAATGTAATGCGAAAGAATTAAGTATGAAATATGCACAACATGGGTAAGCACTGATTTATGGGACAGCTATCTGCTTTAAATATTGTGCGCGTCTTGGAGGGGACACCGTGTTAACGTACTGCTTGGATTGTGTATTTATAATTTTTGTCAATCAAAACAAACAAATAAATTCGGCATTTCGGGAACACTTTTTCGTTATTAGGAATTACTAAAATACTGAAAAATACCATTTATTTAAAGTGAAATCTTCTTTAGCGTTATTGTGCACTTTTTTGAATGGGTAAGGACACGTGACCTGATCTAAAATGCGTAAGACGGACACCTGAGGCCGCCGGCGCGCCGTAGGAGAGGAAATTATCCCCTCTCTTTCTACCGCGCGGAGTTTTCACTTCTGCCAGCACTCCCGGAGTGTAACCCGTTGTTTTTAATTTTTGTACTAGAAATTAAATATAATATGTCTTTGATTTCTGTAGCACTAACTAACTAATATATATTTTTTTTTAAATATATAGAGAATAATAATATGCGACAGTTAATAAAACATCTGGGCAATCATAACTGCACTGTAGCTACGTGGCGCACATTTGGCTAGCTCCGTGGCGCAGCGGTCAACACGCCAGCCTGCGACACGAGAGTGCCCGGGTTCGATCCCCGGCCAGGTCAAGATGGAAAATGATCTTTTTCTGGGTCTTGGATGTTTATCTAAAATATAGTATCGTGGAGTTAGTATTCCATAACACAAGTCTTGAACTTACTTTGGGGCTAGCTCAATCAGTGTGATTTGTCCGTATATTATATTATAACTTATACTGTTTTCTTTGCGTGATACAATAATTAAGTAACTATATCGGCATGTACATATCTATACCATATGATCTTATATAATTTGATGTTTAATGAATAAGATTATGAACCTAGAGAAATGCAAGATACTTATAGGTTAAGTTAGGTTTCTCATAATGCAAAGATGTAGGGTTTGCATAGTGATCAAAAATAATTATATTATCTTTAATATCTCCACAATTCATAAATTTTATTAAACATCTGCAATTTACATTTACAAAGTAAAATATTAATAATGAAATTACTCAAATACTTAAGTTCTGAAGTGCGTCCACAAATAGCTCTAAAATCTTGAAGTCTACGTGCAAACTAGTAACTAATTTAAGCAAAGTTAATTTCTGTCTTGCGCGAAAGCGGGCATAAATCCCAGCAGACAAAACTGCCTCACCTGCATTCATTATATTTACCGCAATAATAAAACTTCACAACTCCGAATATTGAATCCGCCGCGGCGACTCGCTGTTTTGCCACACGAGGCCTTTAAATCATACTAGTACAGCATTGAATGATGATCTTAGACGAACTCGGTTGATAGATGTTGGTAAATATACCTATGTTATCTTCGCTGGGTCAAAATTATAAAGTTTTTTTTTTTTACTTTCTTATATCACAAAACATAGCCTTAAGGCATTCATTAGATTTACCGCAATAATAAAATTTCATATTCCTTAACATTAAATCATCTACGTCAAATCGCTGTTTTGCCACTCGACGCTAGAAAACTTATGCTAGTAAAGAATTACCGTGTCACTGGTTCAAATTATTTTATTTGATAAACCGCGGTGTATCGTTTACCCTGACATTGCGTTAATGGTTAGATAATTCTGTGAACAAAATTGCTTCATCGGTTTTCATTATATGTTTTTAGTGTATTCATAAAACTACGTTCCTTCACTAAACAAGTATTATATACACTGCAGCGTGACACAATTTAGACTGCATAGCACCTCTGTCCTAAGCAATTCATGCAAAATTTATATGCATAAGTTATAAATGAGTACCTTTTATAAATATAATCTAGAAATTTACCCTACGCTTCTTAATGGGTAAATATTTACCATATTCAATATTTGGTTGCTATGGTAGTTAAATCTATTTTTTATGAAAGTGGGAAGCTATGTTATGATATAAATTTTAATTTGCATCTAATGGAGTATTCTCATAAAAGTTGGTGGCCTATATTCGACAATTATAAAGTAAAGCCAGTTTGATCACTCGCCTCGTGTGGCTCAACCATTACATATTGCCGCCAGTGCAATATGCTCCGTAGGTTTTAATAAAGGCTGGTCGACGGGCATTCGAAAAGTTTTCGTTTCGTAAGGCGGGTATAGCCGACAATGAGGCAGGGCTGAGAGTTAGAGCTTTTCGTTTAACCCGTGGTTAGATTAAAAGCATGCGACGATTAAGCTTGCAGTTTTTGCAAATTTAATGCGATATAAGAGGCGTTAACCATTTAGTGAGCAATCGTAAAGTAGCATAGTAAAGAGGATAGAGGAAGGTCAGGGGTAACATCCTGAACTGCTTGATAATTACAGGTATGGCATCGGGTACGCGCGCCTGGTCTCCCGACCTGCTACTTGCTTTTCCCCCATTTATCTGAGTGAGCAGCATCCCAATACCTTCATTCTCTGCCAAAATCCAACAAATTTTTATCCTACCCCAGCTTAAAAATGCAAGCATGACAGCAGCATCGGTAGCACAAGAAGCTAAAAAAACTAGGTTTGCCAGCCCGCCTGCCAAGTGTGGTGAGTATCGCAATAACCTCCCATGGAACGAAGAACCCTTAGGAGAGGCCTTTGTCCAGGATTGGTTTTCTTACGGCCGAAATTATGATGATAAGAATAAAAAGAGGATAGATATAAAAACTATTGTGCTTTCGCATTTTTAGGGTGATTTAAGAGCTGTTTTAATAGACGGTTGTGCTTTATTGTTATCTTCTTTTTAGCGTGTCATTGTTCACAAAATTATATATTATTTTGGGCCCAGTACTGGGCCACATCTACTGCATAAGGTAAAGTATAATTCAGGCCCTCCAGCGTGCGGATCGCACACTGGGCTGGGCATTCCAGTTAGTGTGCCATTGTCTGTGGAGACGCACCACAGTCGCATACATTATTGCTACTATCTGTATACGACCGTTTGACTAAAATATCTTTGATTCGGCCTACTTGGGTTCTCAAGTGGTTAAGACACTTTCAGATTGGCCAGGGCAAATCGTGGCCAGGAGGTAACTTTTCTGCTGGAGGCACAAATTCAGCGGTGCATCTACCCAGCCATCTCTCCATTCTTGTTGTGGCAGTTGTGTAAACATTTGAGGAGATCGGGTTTATTGTAGGAAGCTTTCCCTGCTCTTCAGTCCCGCTAGACTCTTTAGTCTGCTCTTTAGCAGGAAAACCTTCCTACACTTCACACACCCGGCAACAACACCGTTGTACATGAAGTGTCTAAGATCGGTAAGCACCTTTGACCGTTTGGTAGAACTTGCTACCTCTCTGCGGATATCCGGTGAAGCAATGCCAGCCAGTGGGTACAATATTTTAACTGATTTTGATTTTAGACAGCCGGTAATGGTATTCTTTGTCATTACATGTTTCTTAAAAAAAAAAATGATTACTTTTTATTAAAATATACAAATCTTTGGTTATTATTTAGAAACGAGTTTTAATTAAATAGTGTTACTAGAAAAACATCATCGTAGCTTATTTTATTTTTCATATTGCTTTTAATTTTTCACACACGATAATTAAAACATTTTGCTTTGACTTGCGTTTTAACGCAGATGCATTATACCGTACACCTGCAGGAAATTGCTTTAGATACGTCCGCGGCTTCAAAACTCATAGTTATTCCCTCTCAATAACTGCACTTCATAGACGAGCGACTTTGGTTGTTTACAAATATTAAAAAACAATAACGCGGACTTATTACCCCGTACACCTGCAGGAAATTGCATTAGATGCATCCGCGGCTTCAAAGCTCATAGTTATCTGCATACAATGACTACACTATACAGACGAGCTTCTTTGACTACAAATATTTAAAAACATCGATGCGTCTTTGCTACTTTAAAAATGCGTTATGTTTACTTTGGCTCTTTTGAATATGATACGCAGTGACTGTATTAGCGAGAGTTTTTTTACATAGGTATGTAATATTTTTTTTTGTCATTTTAACAAGTTACCTTCATAGTTAAGAAAGTCTGTTATTTGTATGAATGCGTACGTTTTTTAATAAGATTACGTAGCCAAGACATCAAATAACGTAAGTTGAGAAATGAAATAAAATTTATTTAAATTAAGATATCATGTATCTCTTTTTGAACGCATTTTTTTTTTATATTTGTAAAATCAATACACACTAGCGTTTTGGAACGACCACTGTTAAGAAGAATACGCCGAAAGAAACTCTGTCCAGTAGAGATTATTTGAATATACTTACCTAATATGATTGTTATAACTAACATTAGAAAAATAAATGTTGTCTGAGTATTTATCCTAACCAAACATCCATTATACTTCCTAATCTAAAAAATTACATTACTTTTAAAAGCGGATTTACGGATGATAATTTTACGTGCTAACGGTAAAAGAGAGATAGATGCCCGTAAGCCGAACGCTTGTTTCAATTCACGCTCTCACTTACACACGGAACGTGACACATTTTCGTGCGTGCAGCGGGCGTTCATCAATTTATAAGACTTTATCACGTCAAAAAAACTAGTTCAGTTTACGAACTACAACAAAACCGTTCGTCTGCAACTGCAAAAAGCGATAGCCTATTTGCTAACGGGGCATGGCTGCATCGGATTCCACCGCAGCAGCCTTCAAAAGTTGCAGCAGCAGGAAATTGAAGTCACCTCCGAACAATGCTTTGAGAAAGAACCTTTCATTTATCTCTTGGGAATAGTTAAATTGGGTATTGATTCTGTCTATGTGTTCTGTTGTTTTGTATTCTCTGTTTAATATAATTCCAGGATTGTTCAATTCATAATTTTATAATCATTTGTTTGTAAATTAGGGTCTTATTATAGGTTAAGTACATGTATAAAAACCTACAGGCAGGTATGCAATTATTATATTTATTATATATTATACTAGCTTTCGCCCGCGGCTACGCCCGCGTCAATGTCGATCCCTCGGGAATAGTACTTTTTCCCGGGATAAAAGGCAGCTAATATCCTTTTCCGTACTTCAGAGAACTTGTATGCAAAATTTCATTATGATCGGTTCAGTAGTTCCGGCGTGAAAGTGTAACAAACAAACTCACTTTCGCATTTATAATATTAGTAAGGAAGTAAGGATAGTCTATACCTCTGTATGTCAAATATTAATAATAAATCAGTACAATTCAATTGAAAATTACCTATTAAATTAATATGCTATCACTCTAACTGAAAATTATGTCTAAATTATTATTATGTAATTTGCATTACTTTCGTTATGTGAGTAAATACAATTTTCAAGTAACCGCATTGCCAATTATGTTTTCGAAGATTTGCCTCTTAATAATTTAAATTTACTAAGAATGACATTATATATATAAGCACATGTAATAGACATTACTTTTAAAAAACCTAGGCTAGGATATGTGCAGAATTAAAGAATATTAGAAATTTAACAAGTTAAACTTCCCTAAAAGTTATAAAGCCATTGCTGAAACTCATATTTGTAAATTTCGACCTATACCTTGCTATTCTGAAACTATTCTGTGTCATAATATCAAGGACATAAAATGATATAAAAGTAGCTTAAAATATAATAATTTACAAGATTGTCCAGAAAATATAAGCTGTACTTGTTTATACCATAATACACAAAACTAAATTGCAATGCCCTTGCAGGGCTCATTTGTGCACTTCAAAATGTATTATCATCATCATAATTTCGAGTCGGTGTCACGGTCAATAGACCAAGCATGCACACCCTGGTGTCAGAGTTCTTCGGAACCGCCTCTTGGTCTGAAAAATATTAAGACCTAATCTACCTAATGAAGCAAATAAAGATTATGATTCTTTGGACATTCATAATTTGCAGGAACATCCTATAAACATATGTCTATGTCTAAGGAACTAAGATCATGTGAAGATGACCTATATATGGCTAGCCATATATATGACACCGAGATTCATGAGTTGCAGTCACAGGTCTCGGAATTGCAACAGTCGTTAAATAATTTATCAAAAATGTATGAATTGTCCCAAAAAGATATAAGTAAATATATTTTAGAGGCCAAAGAATTTGTGGCTGAAGCTCACTATAATAAAGAGCGGTATGATGCTCTCTTACAAAAGCAGCAGTGCTATAGTACTCCTGAAACGGCAATTACAATGTCACCTGTAATAGCCATTGTTCCTGAGTCTAGAGAATGTGATACTGGTAAATGTAACTTAGAAACAAGGATAGGTACGATAGATAATAGTTTTAATAAAAAAAGGTTTTGTAACAAATTATTAATATACTCTGATAAATTAGGTCAAGGTCTTAGTAGCATAATTTTGAGTCACCTCAACCATAACTGTTCTGTCTACAACACATGTACACCCGGCGCTTCTTATTTAGACCTGGTAAACAGTATTACTTGTGACAGTCTTGATGAAAACTGTACAATATTAATATTATGTGGTGACAGTTCCTCTGTATCAAAAAGGAATATTAAACAAAGTATGGACAAATTAATTAATATAAATGAAAGAACACAATGTAAATTTACGATATGTGCCTTTCCGTATTCGGAATCTTTAGATAGGAAAAGAAACGAGCACATACACAATTTAAATGTACATATGTACAACATGACGTATCGTCATGGCGATTTTATTTTTTATTTAGATATAAATAAGTTTATAAGTAGATTTAAGTTCACTAACGATACTATGTATCTTCCTTTTAATTTTAAAAGACAAATAGCTACAGTAGTAGCTTTTAATTTACAAACTTCTGTTGTATGCAGTACAACTGCAAATAATTTTAAATTTGACACAGGTATTGCAACTAATGATATACTTAAAATACAAAATCCTCAGTCTGATTTAAACTAATTAATAAGACAACAGTCGAGGCTAAAGAATTAAATATTTTTCATCAGAATGTCCAAGGCCTGACTAGCAAATTGTTAGAATTAGAGTTGTTTATAAACAGTAAAGATTTGCATGTAGTTTGTGTGACTGAACATTTTATGCAGTCGCACCAGCAACAGTTCCATGTAGAAAATTATTTATTGACAAGCTCTTACACCCGAGAGACTAAAGAGAAAGGCGGTAGCTTAATTCTAACTCGAAGTGACGTAAAATGTAAAGAACGTAAGGATATTGTTAGTCTTTCGGTAGATTGTAATGTTGAGCTGTCATGTATCGAACTAGGGAATTATATTATAGTATGTGTATACAGACCCCCAAGATCAGATTATAATACTTTAGAATCAGTTATTGAAGATGTCTTGAGAAAATTATGTCGTTGTCGCAAAAATATTATAGTGTGCGGTGACTTTAATGTTGATTTGTTAGTTACAACAACTGAAAGTGTTCGATTTTTAAATGTCTTTAAATCATTTGATTTGGTTAATTTGTTTTTAGAACCAACTAGAGTTACTGAAGATTCTGCAACGTGCATAGATAATGTTTTCTGCAATTGCACTGCTGTTGACAAATATATAACTAAAAATCTAACCTCGGATCACTACGGTCAGTTTGTAAAACTTATAAATGATGTAGAAGTAGACTTACCAAAAGTAACCTTTAGATCTATAACCAAAGCTAAAATAAATGTATTTAAGAAAAAAATATCTGAAAAAATGCCCCTAATTGAAGAAACTAGAGATGATCCGGATGCTCTATATAATAAAATGTTTGGTGTTATTGAATCGGAATTCAACAATACATTCCAAATTAAAAAATGTACTAAACGTATCGGTAAAAAATTTAGTGAATGGGCTACAACTGGTATTTACGTTAGTAGAAACAGGTTATACGAATTATTAGCTATGAAAGCTTACAATAAAAATACTGAATTTATTAATTATGTTAGAACTTACTCTAAGGTTTTTAAAAAGGCGTGCCTGTGCGCAAAATCTTTATATACAAGAAAAGCTATTCTAGATTCTCATGATAAGATAAAGACCACTTGGAAAATTATTAACATGGAAACCGGGAAAACTAAAAATCGTGACAACAAAATAGAATTAAAAGTAGATAATAAGATCCTCAGTACTAATGAAGACGTCGCAAAATATTTCGAAGATTTCTTTACTAACATTCCCGTAAATACTACTGCCTCCTTACGTTCATCATCTGAGGAATCTAAAAAACTATTAACAAGCTGTATACCAGAATGTAACAATCATTTAATATTTCAACATGTAACACCTCAAATAATCATTGATACATTTAAGAGTTTGAACAATAAGAAAACTGGAGATTTGTGGGATATCTCTGTAGCTGTCATTAGTAACATCATTGAAGCAATTGCACCATATTTAGCTTCTGTATTTAATAAGTGTGTAGATACTGGGACATTTCCTGACTTGATGAAGTTAAGTAAACTCATTCCTTTGTACAAATCTGGCGATAAAAACTGATCCCACTAATTACCGTCCCATTTCTATTCTGCCAGCTTTTAGTAAAATATTTGAAAAAATTATTTTTAATCAGTTATTAGCTTTTTTTAACATAAATAGCCTTTTCCATCGTGAACAGTATGGATTTACAAAGGGTCTGTCAACTACAGACGCGGGTGTAGCTCTGTTGAAATACATATATGATGCTTGGGAGGGAAAACAAAATGCTATTGGTGTTTTTTGTGATCTTTCCAAAGCCTTTGATTGCGTAGACCACAATACCCTTCTCTCCAAGCTGGAGCACTATGGAATAAAAGGTAAATCTCGCGATTTACTTGAATCTTATTTAAGTGGCCGAACTCAAAAAGTTAGTTTAGATAGGGTACAATCCTCCGGATCATCGGTTAAGATGGGCGTACCCCAGGGCTCTATCCTAGGGCCTCTGTTATTCCTCATTTACATCAATGACCTACCTTACTGTGTCAATACATGTAAGGCTGTACTATTTGCCGATGACACTTCTCTTGTCTTCAAAATTGATAGACAAACTAATTCTTTTGACGTGGTTAATAGTACTTTAGCTCAAGTGTTGAATTGGTTCACAGCGAACAATCTATTGTTGAACGCTAAGAAAACGAAATGTATTAAATTTTGCTTACCAAATGTTACAAAAATTCCAACACAAATAGTAATGGATAATGAACCACTTGATTTAACTGATAAAACAACATTTCTTGGAATAACTCTTGATGAAATACGCCGGGCTTCAATGGGGTGCCCATATTACTACGTTAGCGGGTAAACTTAGTTCTGCAGCTTATGCTGTCAGGAGAATTAGACAACTGACTGATGTTGATACTGCGCGTTTGGTATATTTCAGTTACTTTCATAGTGTTATGTCTTATGCGATTTTACTATGGGGTAACGCTGCAGAAGTAAACACCATATTTGTCCTGCAGAAACGCGCTTTTAGATCTATATATAAACTTGGTGCTAGAGAATCTCTTAGAGAATTGTTTAAAGATATAAATATTTTAACTTTACCTTCTCAGTACATATTTGCGAATATTATGTTTGTGCGCTATAATCTTGATTTATATAAGAAAAATAGTGATATCCATGACCGAAACACGAGAAATAAAAATAAATAAGCTACACCAGTATTGCGATTGCAGAAAACTATGAATTCATTTTTGGGTTTAGGAGTACGCTTCTATAATAAAATTCCTGCAGAAATATTAGGTCTGCCTTTACTTAAGTTCAAAACGATTGTAAAAAACCAGTTAATAAAAAAGGCTTATTACTGCATTGATGATTATATTACTGATAAAAATGCGTGGAAATTTATATAAATTTATTTAATGTTAACAATTATTAAATGTTAAAATTAATCTATAGTATAAAAAATTGTATTAAATGTTAACAATGTATTCAGAGCCCTTCAGGCACGTAGGGACCAAGGCTGGATTGAGTTTCTTTCGGCGTATTCTTCTCACCAGTGGTCGTTCCGAAACGCTAGTAGTATTTCAATTTTGCATATATAAAAAAATATATAAGAAATAAAAATATGACGTTCAAAAAGAGATACATGTATCCAATTTTGAATAAAAATCTTTGACTTTGACTTTGACTTTGACATGATAATTGTATCAACACGAGGTCAGCGCAACATCCTATCAGTGTTTCAGAAAATAGCAGACGTTCTATACCGTAGTAATCAGAGTAAGATTCTATATGTGAGTATTTTTTATAATTTGTATTATTTCACCCAAAACAATAAATATTTTTTTATTTATTTAACTTTATACACAATTACAAGTGTAAAGGCGGACTTAAAGCCAATGGCTTTTTCTACCAGTCAACCAACCGAGTGATGTAGAGAATGGAAAGGTAGTGCAAAAACAAGATATGTATTATAAAATAAACAATGTATGAGTAAATACCAAAATAGTAAATAAACTACACACCAAAGATATTATAAAAAAAAACAATACATATACTACATAGATCTAGGAGCTATCTGACAGACCTTGAAGAAACAGCGCTTTCAATTTCTTTTTGAATGACAAACGTGTTTGAGCCTTCCGGATGTCCACTGGAAGAGTGTTCCATAGCTGTACCGCTTGGACAATGAGGGAGTGTTCAAAAAACCCACTCCGATGTAGAGGCGTATGAAGAAGAAGGTTGTTTGAGAGAATATTGACAAAGGCTTTAATTTAATTTGTTCTATACAACGTGCGTGTTTCATCCAATTTACAAATAAGCCTTCCTACATTAATTTTATCACACGAACCTCCTCTGCAAATCCAATCAGGGCTTATCCCACACAAGAATGTCAACTACCGCCGAAGAAACACAAACACCTCAAGCTAATCGCTTAATCAAAATTTATTCCGCACTTTGATTTTAAATTTGGAACGCAACATTTATTACCGTCCCCTCGAAGCAAAAGCAACCCTTCTTCATTATCGCGGATTAACGCTGTGGAATATTTTATCGATCCCTGTATTCATTTTCAATTAAGCGCCAAGTATTTTATTAAGTTGGAGCGGAATTGATGAGTTTCTAACTAATATTTACAATAGCGTGTGGAGCACCTTGCGGTGAGCGCGAAGGTTATCTTAGATCAAACGTAAGGTTTAATGAGATTGCTTCTGTGCTCTAGCGCCTTTGACACGTCTCAGAATTCAGAATATTACAAGAAAACTTTGGCGGATTAAATTTACAACTATATTGAGACTAATGTTTAAATCTTGTAGGATATCAATAAAAAACTGAGAATTTTCTTGTGGTATTTTGAACATTTTTACAATATTTGCTTGGCTTAAGGTGTCTTGAAAAACATTTTAATAGTACCTAGCGATGGCGGGTTAGTCGGTAATAGGGGAGGGGGTGAAAGGTCCAAGTCTTAAAAACCTTTAATAATCAATATAATAACTTGGAAAAACATTACTACGATATTTTTTTTGCGCTATTTTACGCAACATCAAAAAGCATTTATTTATTTTTCAAAATCATTTTTAAACATTACATAATGTTTAATAATATACGTTGTTATTTAAAATAATGTTAGGTTATATTATATTATTATACAACGTGATTTTGAACCCCCTAGCTTTATTGAAATCTGGTAATCAGAATCCCTAATGGAAAACAGAATTGAAAGAAAAAAAGGTAAAAAACAAACAAAAAAATTAGGTTTCCCATACAAAGTCGCCGATCAGCTGGACGAATTTCTATGAAAGGTTAAATTAATTTTTCGTTTTTTACCTTTTTTTCTTACAACTCTGTATTCTATTAGGGATTCTGATTCCCAGATTTCAATATAGCTAGGGGGTTCAAAATCACGCTGTATAAGCTACAAGAAATACTTTGTCAACTTTTTGTAATAAAAAGTTAATCATCATCATCATCTCAGCCGCAAGAAGTCCACTGCTGGACGGAGGCCATACTCATGCATAACGATTTTGCCATACAACAGATGGGTATTTTTGTTTCGGTTGCTGCGCATTGAAATTGAGATAAGTAAATAGCAGCTCGGGAGGCCGGCGTACGTACCTACCTGATGCCATACCTGCAACCACCGGCCAAGCCGTTGAGTATGACACCCCTGATCATTTTTTGTGTTAATATTATCCGCAAACTTTGTTGCCATCCTTCATTATCATCATCATCATCATCAGATCTTTTAAGTCTCCACTGCAGGAGCATGACCTTCTCTGTACTACCGGAGCCATACTTGGCCAGAGCAGACAGAGGATTTGGCCTACACTCTTCTCGCTGGAGACGGGTTGGAGAGGTCTCATTGATGTTTATGAGCTTTCTTTAGCTATTTCCTAAGTCGCCTCTTACGACCTCTGTGGGAAGACTAGGAGTGGTCCTATTCTACTCTGCCGGAAACTACACGGCTAGTCATCCTTAAGCTAAGGATTGCCATCCTTATTTTCATCTATTTAAAGTTACAGCTCATATAGGTGAATGTTATTCAGTATTCATAAACTTATATCTTCCTTCGTCTAACTAATGCATATGCAAACAGCATTTGATAAATCCGACGATAATGCACTGTCGCCAATTAATATTATATATATTCATGAAGTGCATTCCCATTTAGGACTAGACATACTCGTAATGTGTATGCAAACAACCAAACGTTTAGATTTCTGGAATAGTCGAAAAATAAAAATACGTCTGCCCCTCCTAATATACTACAGCCTATGTAATTCGGGTAGGAACATAACAGTACCTCATATATGCAAATTCAATAATAAATTTTGAAGTTGTGGTTAAATAAACTCACATGAATACATCCTTAGTAAAACAATACACTCCTTGTTTGGTAGTCATGTAAAAAGAGTTCCTAAACTTCAGAAGGGTTTATGTTGTTGTTTTTCGTGTGTGTAAGTGGCCAACACTGGTGTCAGATTTTTCAAGCTGCCTAAAGGCATCTGACATAGCTTAAGGACTGCCATCAATGATGCCGAGACCTATTGGTCCCGGCATTAGCAAGGCAATAGCTTAACGTGCCTTCCGAAGCACGGAGGAGCCCAAATTATTTTTTATGTAACTTGCGGTCACCCATCTTAGTAGGGTAGTGACTGCGCCCGGGGTTGCTAGCTCATAATGCTCAAAAACAGAAGGGTTTATGTCTAAGGTCGTTAAACAGCGCAGTGCAGATTTTCAGCCCAAAGCGAATGGCTAGCGCTGAAATGGCTCTCATGTAAGATTTAACACCGCATATCATCGAAGCAACAGAACAACGCTCGTTGCTTTCTTCAGACGTCGTAAATCAGAACATTCGCTCTTAATTAACTATATGATGAACGAGTTTACCTGCGGCGAAGTAGCGTCTGTCTGGATTTTAATGTTTATTTACATATACTTAAACCACGTTTTGCTCGCAACTTCCTCCGCATATAGGTTGAAAATGATTCTAACAGGAGTAGATGGGACCAAGAAATCACGTTGTCCTTTACAGACTTTGCCCCCCTTTTTAACCCTCTTAGAGATAGGATTTCGGAAAATGCTTACTTTTTGGATACCAAGGTCATACAAAGAACACACCCTCCAAGTTTCAGGTCTCTATGATCAGCGGTTTACGCTATGCGTTGATATTTAGGACAAATAATTAAATATGTATAGATATCAAGCATAAACACTTGTTATATAGGTACAGTCATAAGCATTTAGAAGTATTCCATCGTATTCCATTTTAGACTTTATCGAATTAACTTATTTTTATTTGCTGTTTATTTATTACTGAGACGACAAACCACAGATGAATTAAGAAGTATTAGTATGCTTGCTTGAAAGAGTTTCGTTAACCTTAGAGAATTCAAAGAGGTTTCCTAAAGGAGGTTTTCATACCTATACATTAGGATCCTCATACATGGATATATATTAGGCGGTGGTACGAAATTCTTAGTGTGTTATGCGACCTATACTTGGCCAGTTTCGTTTTTATATCACCACTAGCTTTCGTCCGCGGTTCCGCTCGCTATATTCATAATATTAGTAGGGATGATATTGGATTTGATATTTATCTGGATGCTTACAAAATATTAAGTGATTTACAGGAACAACCACTTGATTTTACATTCTTTTCCAATCCATGAATATTTTGTTTGACTAAAAAGAACTAAAGACCAAAATATTCCTTTCATTCCTATATTATGCAAGTTTCTTGCTTTAGTGTTGTAGTTAACTTCGGGTTAACATGTCAGTGAGACTAGTTCAACACGGCATGTGAGAAACGTATATGTACAACGACAATGAGACACACTGCTACAGCATTCATATAAGCTAACGATACAGACAAAAAAAAAATTAATCTACTTTTTACTTCCTGAATTTTACGAGGTCCAATGCTTCCACTTGAAAGAAATTATTTTTTATTTATTTTATAGATTTATTTTAAAAAATAATAGATGTTTATTGTTTTAATTTTTGGATGTCTGTTTAGCTTAATATAGTTTTCTTGCACTGAATTATAAAATATCTTCATTATATGTCACTTTTGTTCTAATTTTTTTATCCTTTCTACTAATATTTTTAGCGTGAATGTTTACTTTCAAGGTCGTGAAAATATTTGTTGCTCTTTCACGCAATAACTACTGGACTGATTTTGGTAAAATTTTACAATTTAATTAAAGTAATTATATGTTTCTTTTAATCAATAATATTAATGAATCCATGCAACCCTACAGGTGGGTGTCGAAGCTATAAGCTATTCGAGAAGATTGAAACCTGCAGGCTTCTGAATAGAACTGAAGAGCCAGTAGAGATAGAGATCACTAATGGACATAGAACTTTATAAACAACAACAGAATTATCTTCCCTTTGCTCGGTTCATATTGAGTGACTCGCCTTCTAATAAGTTAGAAGCAAGTATGGCTCCGGTACCACAGAAAAGGTCATGCTTCTGGAGTGGAGACTAAGAAGACCTGATGATAATGATGATGATGAAGTAGGGCGCTGTATTGACATAGTAGCCAGGTGTGGAATGGTCGATAGACTACAGAACCAGTGCGAGTAGGGCATCTTCCCGCAGATTATAGCGTATCTTATTTCATGTCCTGGGTGCCTTTGCCCTGGACGTCATATACTCTACCTTAGACAAAGGTGCACAAGTAGCTCATTACTAGGCTGATATAATTGAGAATATAAGTCCACTGATACGATAAGAAGAACAAGTTAGTACAATGCCGGGAATATTTTAAGTTTTATGTACGCAAACACATTTTCCGGAAGAAAAACTCAAAGTTTGTCTACCATATAGTCTGTGTGTGTTTGGTGACTCGCCTTCTAATAAGCTGGTGCACTCAGGGTAATGAGTTTACTGCGTCCTCCGTCGAAGAGGTTTTAAAAGTGTGCACAAGTTACTCCTTTGCAATTAAACTTGTGAGTAAATACGACGTAATGGGAAAATGAGTTGAAATTTTTGGGCTGGTGTTTTTATTTTTAAATATTTCGTTTATGAACTACCCACTTATAGTATTACTTTTTATTACTTTCAATGATAAAATAAACCATCTAATAATGTACATAAAAAGTTATTTGAAAAGTAGATACGTATAGAATAAATCGAACAAGTGTTTTAAAAGCCTTAGCTTTGCCTTTTGAAACCCTTGTAAATCCTTTATTACAGAAAGCAATGAATTTCGATGGAAAACATATTTGGCAACATTTTATAGGAATTTCAAAATACCTACCTAATTTGATATTTTATTTTTAAACATAATTTTCATAAATAACCGTTGTAGATAGTACAACGTTGGTGGAAGAAACACGCATCATATTATTCGTAATAATTGATTAATGTTTCAGATGAAAATTAATTTCAACCAAAATTATTGAATTGATTTTGATAAAAGTTGAAATGAAACCAACTGGGAAGTAATACGTATAGTCTATGGGCCTGTAATATTTTATAAGTATTCTGTTGCCTGATGCAAATAAATAAATAAAAAAAAACTCTACCAAATAATAAGTTTATTTGCAAAAGTTACATTTTTGTAAAGTGTTTTCCTATGGCCACCTTCCGACTTCATCTTCAGACAAGCGCAACGATTCTATAATATTGTATTGTCATCCGATTTACACATACATTCAAAATTTCAGCTCAATCGGTAAGCGGGAAGTGGATAAAATTTAACTTGCAAGATTTCATTACAGACAAACATAGGGACAGGTGAAACTAAATAAAAGCTTGTGTAAAGGAGTAATAAAGTATCTTGCAAATATGTAAATTCATTAATGAAGAAGTTAACATACCTACATAAAAAGAACCATAAAATATTCCGTAAATAGTGATAGACTTGCACATATATATCATATTATTGTTCATGATATTGTCTAATAATAACATATGATAATTTGTCAATAGTAATCTAAAAATAATACCTTTATAGTGCATGGCACCATTTTTGAAATGTAAAACGTCAATGTCAATAGAATATCTGTGCTGTTGACATTTGACGTTTCTTAGGCGGGATGTCAGAGAGATCTGCCAATATGTTTGTATTATTTTTCTGCGCGAGAATGTGAGTTGAAAATCTTATTTAATAAACAGAAAAGTGAACGTTACGAATTCTAATTGTTTTATTAAGTATAATAATAGTAATCCCTTCAATAGAGAACCAACTCCTTTTATAAAGTTGGTTAAAAATAATCAGTTTTTTTTTATAAACCCCAAAAAGAAAAGTACAAATATCTATCCCAGGAAATAAATAAAAGCAAAGTTCACTACACCTCCACTACAAATCGCAATAAATTCCACGATAGTTCAGTCGCAAAAACAAAACATTTTTCATTCCTCCTTAATCCGTTACCCGAAGAGCATAACAACGTTAGCCGGTCCATTTCTCAATTCGGCGGTGTATTCTGCCCTTATTTCTAACCCCGATGTGGAGTACCCTTCTAAGATACCAGCACCCTTCGACTGCCCATGGCTATCTAGCTAACGGGTTTAAAAGCGTAAACGATACGGTGAATGAAGGAATGTTTTTATCGTATCTTACAGTATTGTATCTATTCTATACTATATACGTTTATGTTTTAAATTGTTCATAACCAATCTTTATTGATGAGAAACATCTTTAAAATCGGTACAATACACGGGTACAATGACAGAAAACCGGACCGTAACGAATTAAATCTATATCGTCTGACTACAAAACTCTATCGTAGAAACTTGATTTTAATGACGTTATTAAGCGTATATCTACGAATAAGTAATAAGGCGTATATAGTCAGGTCACTGCTAAGATCTTGAATCTGTATCGCGGCATCTGGTTTTCTTTCAATCTAAATACTAAAAGCAACTGGCTGAAAGACACGATTTTAAAAGAAATCTCTCATCGGCTTTCTCAAGTTGCATCCTCAGCTGTCGCCCATCCGACTGATAATAGGATAGGAGACACTAAATTAAAACTTCTTTTAATAGCCAAAAATTTCACTTTTCTGACAAACTGTTATATTTTACATACTGCTGACAAACTGTTACAGTTACATAGCGCGTAGAACCGATGGCCGATGGGGCAGAAGGGTTCTTGAATGGCGACCACGTATCGGCAAGCGCAGCGTCGGACATCCACCAATCAGATGGTCGGATGACCTGACTAAGGTCGCAGGAAGACGCTGGATGCAGGTCTTCCAACCGGTCGTGTTGGAAATCCTTGGGGAAGGCCTGTGTTGAGCAGTGGACTTCTTGCGGCTGATATGATGATGATGACTTAAACTTCAAAACACAGTCAAATTTGGAATCATGCTTCTTCATTTTCTTCCATTATCTTTTATTAAAATTGCATGGAGTCGGCAGATCATGTCAGTTTTAACTACTCCAATATTTTAGTAGTCATATTTTTCTTAACTTTAGGTATTTTATTCATGTCCTCTCTTACGTACTCCATCCGCCTTTTTCTAGGTCTCCTCCTATTTCTTCGACCTCTTACTTCCGTCGTTTTCTTTTCTTCACTTTTCATAATGTGGCCAAACCAAAGTTACCTATTACTTCTTAATTGTTTAGTCGCTAATGTAATTTGATGAAAAGAGAACTAGACGAATAGTGAAATTGACTCATGTAAGAAGACTCTGTCATACTTCTTCTTACATAGTATTACCCCCTTATTATGTACTTTTCAAATTTAAATCTTGCTGTACGAAACTAAATTAAAGCTTAAAAAAATACGATGGCATTAAGTTTCAATAATTATGTTATGGGCAAAGTTGGATCCCCCCAAACAGCTAATATGTTTGTTTCCAGTCCCAATCACATCTTTAGACGCTTTTACCGGTTTTTATAGTCTTTCTTCAGCGTGTTTCCATTCGTATTTCGAAATATGGATCAGTTTCTTTCGATAATGTTTCCAACTATCGTTTTATGGGACAATTTATCTTGGAAATGTTAATTTTACCTATTCTTATCTGCAGACTTTATATTTTACTGAATATTATCTACTGTACAAAAGAATATATTTTTACCGATCTTTCTTAGAAACTTAGGTATGTTTTTCGGTACTTAAAATTAATACTACTTGCTAATTTTATTTTATAAGATTAATATTTATAAGATTTAGTAAAACTAACATTGTGGTGAATATGGGATGAATAGGGATTAATATCATAAGAAGAGGGTGAACGGAATCCTATCAATTCATTTAGTAACGCCGCTTCGTTTTTTTTTTAATACTTCCCTTAATAATAGCAACATACCAATTAGGTAACACATACTAAAATAACAATTCATTACTAAGCACTTCTGTATACGAAATGCACACCACAGTTAGAAATTAACCGTGGGTCATTTGCCCTTGGTGGTGACTTTATTGACTCAAAGCAAAGCGACATTAATAACTATCATCATCATCATCATCAGGTCTTTTTAGTCTTCACTGCAGGAGCTGACCATCTCTGTACTATCGGAGCCATACTAAGCCAGAGCAGACAGAGGATTTGGCCTACACTCTCCTCGCTGGCCAGACGGGTTGGAGAGGTCTCATTGATGTTTATGAGCTTTGTTTAGCTTGTATTTCCTAAGTCGCCTCTTACGACATCCGTGGTAAGACTTGGAGTGGTCCTATTCTACTCTGCCGGAAACCACACGGCGTATTAATAACTATATTTTGTTTTATCTGTCGCAGTACTTAAAAGTGAAACATCATCTTCCAGATTCCCAGGCTTAGAATTCAGTTGCGTTTAGATTCCAGCTTAGCCTTATTCGCAAACACATTCAGCATTCCATAAATCCGTAGTCACGACTGCCATCTCACTACAAAGTAATGTAATCCTCATAAAGTCGCCATTAATCCTTCCGCTGCTGTTCTGTAGCGTCATCAACGGCACTCGACATTTTAAATTGTGGTTTACACTTGCCTAATTGTATAAGGCGAGTCGAGTAAAGCAAAGAGTAGATTAAACAACTAGAAAATTTATTTTGAATCGTTATCAATAACAATCGATATTCTAAACTCGTATTTACATTCGACGTCTTGATTGAACAACTTGAGTGCCGATTCAAACAATATTTTTGTAGCACCATTGAAGACGTTTTTGTAGCAACATAAATTACACTTAGCATTTTAAAACTTTTAGATATTACTAGCTTTTGCCCACGGCTCCGCCCGCGTTAGTGTCAATTTCTCGGGAACAGTAGAATATCCCAGAATTAAAGTTACCTTATTTCCTTTCCCGGGCCTCTAACTACCTCCATACCAAATTCCATCCAAATTAGTTCAATCGTTGCATCGTAAAAAGAACAGACAGACAGATAGAGTTACTTTCACATTTATAATATTATTGATTAATATTTTTATACTGGCACATGGTTTGAATTCTGTGCAAATCACATTTATTTAATCCAATGTAAACATATACGGTATATTCATTTCTTTTTTTAAATAAAACCAGATATCAATTCGCTGACAAGAGCCAGGCTCGTAAATAGAGGAGAAGAAGCAGAATCAAAAACAACCTGTTAATAGTTTTACTGTTATTTGGTTTAATGTTGTTGCTTTTACTCACCCATTTTTCTAAACCAATGTGAACAAGGCATCAACACAGTCGAAATTTTAATCACCGACCCGCGCGACCGCCTTACACGATATTCGCATTACTTGGTCCGGCGTAATAAAATTTAATATAATGCTAGAGGCGGATACGCCCCTATCTAAGTGGGATTGCAAGTGTAGCCAACTCACCGTACCATTGTTTGAAACATGTGACATGCCAAATACTGTTGAGCTTTAAATACGTGATACTTCGTTATCCTAACCATTTTTGCGAAAATGAGTTTGTACATTTGTTTAACTCTATTTTTTTTTGGTTAAATGGTAACCTCTTATTAATTTTCTATTGCATCATTTACTTTTAAATAAAACATATATAGTGTTAAATCATACAGATTGCGCTAGTCTCAAAGTAAGTTGTGAACTTGTGTCGTGGAATACTAACTCAACTATATTATATATTGTAATAGATACTTATTTATTTCTCTCTCATCCGAGGGTTGCATCCTCAGCTGGAGTGCTTTGGAGCCCAGGGTCCGCTTTCCTGCTCTTTCTTCTCCACTTTGCACGGTCTTCGGCATCCTTGTTTGTGTGAACAATGGCACGCATATCCTCCCCAACGACATCAAGATAGCTCTTCTTGGTTGTCCCCCTTCTGCCGAGGCCCGGCCGAGGCGGCATAGACAGACATTTGTTCCCTATATAATTTGCCGGTTTTCGCAAAACGTGACCGTACCAGCGTAGGCGGCTCTCTTGTAGCTTGTCCGCTATGTCTCGTACATTGAGACTGCCGCGAATACGGGAGTTTCTCACGCGGTCTTGCTACGAAACTCCACACATCCAGCGTAGCATTTTCATCTCCGTGACACGCAGCTCCCTCTTATGCTGCTTAAGCACAGGCCACGCTTCACTTCCATATAAAATCCAAATCCATATAATAGATACTTATGTATACGAGTATACATAATATAATTACTACGTGTAACAAAATGTGCGTAAAAAAGCTCAAGGGACATACACATATTTTTTCGTATTTTGTATACCACTGAGCAACAGAGCTCGTCGGACTTTTACTTAATAGCAGTTGTAATACAAACAGACAATACTTTAGTAAATGCTGCCATGTTTTTATTCAAAAATTCTCCTATTAAAATAAACTTCCAAAAATGAACTCTCTATATTAAAGATATTTTCTTAATTCAGTTTAATTACTTTCTTAAAGGAGCCGGGCGCCAGTCTTTAATTATTTCCCAATAAATCTACAACGCCGGTTGCGTTGATCCTTCAAGTGTGAAGGTTTATTTAAGGGTGGCAATATTTTTTCCCTCCCGCAGCTCACTTCGTTATATTTATTAAAACATCCACCGAGATTACAAAGAACACGATATTTTTTACACTGGAAGATGTGAAAACCAATTAAGGAGATAAAAAGAGAATCCAGCGAGGTGCCTGCATTAATTTCTTTTTTGCGGGGATTATTTTAAAATTGCATTATATTCTTGTTAAGACGGCGGCCTCTGGTTAATGATAGCACTACCCCCTTCCTTTTAATTGCCTGAGGCTATTGCGAAATGAGTAATCTGGAGGTGCTCGCCCGCGCCGTGAGATAAGACGCCGGTAAAAATATTTACTAGAATTTTATCGTCGTAAAATTAAGACTTTCAATTTTAAACCCTTTGGCTGTTGCTATTTTGCTGCCCTGAAAAATGGGTAAGAAAAAAGACTTATTTAGCTAGTTTTCAGAAGCAAAAAAAAAAAGAATAACTGTTTATTAAACCATTAAGTATAGCATTGGCTTTGATGAAAGTTGAGAGAATCTGGAGTAGAGAAAAACCTAAGAAGAGATGGATGATGGAGATGGAAATACAGACGCATTCCAGTCCCTAGTTGTGCGCATAATAAAAGATGAGGAAAAGCGATTGGTACGAATGTTAGGAATTTAACCAGGTAAAGATGGTATCCAGCGGTGCGCCTGAACGTCCGATAGAAGAAAGGAGAACGTGGTATGAGTTCGTGCAGCTCTTAAACACTTCTATAACTTACTTAAGTCGTACCTATCTATCCTATTTTATTACTCAATCGACCATGAAAATGTTCATGCAATATGATTTATCGTTTAATAAATAAGTTAGCATTAAAAGATAGAGTGGCTTCGTGTTTCGTGTCTCACATTACAAATAGACACGAAATCGAAATGAAGAAATAATTCTACGAATAAATTGTGTGTCGATACGACCGAGTATTCCAACACGGACCGCTCAATTCGGGGGCGAACTCCTAAAGTGTTCACCAGAAGTGGTCACGATTATAACTGAAAGTATATTTTCGTATTAACATCAACCAATCGAATATAACCTCTATTCTTAATGTTAAAAAGTATAAGACAAACGCAGGGATGATTTGGTTTTACGCGCGCGATTACACAGGTACAAATTTTTAGTTTCGGTTATGTTCGACTTTGTTGCGTTAGTGATAAAGATTAAATTGATAATTTTGGGTGTGGTAATAGGTTTGTTGAGGTTTATTAGTCATCGATGGTGGCGCGATAGTCGGTGCCAGGCGCGGGCGGCGCGCACGCATCTGTCAACACGGCCTAATGAACGACGGTCCCATAGCACGTGATACTAAACGTCGTGTGCTTCCTGCGTAATTTCGCTGTAATTTGTGCGTATTTGTTATGTTACGAGAATTATTGCTCTATTATGGATTTGGGAAAGTAATATTTTATCGTTGGGTGACTTTATTTTGTGAACTGATCTGATTACGACCTTTTTGTAATATTTTCTCGCAATGAATTGCATTTTCTGCCCAGAATATCTTTTCATAGTATAAAATGAATATGTCTGCTCACTTATGTCTTTTAAACTACTCAACAGATTTTAGTACATACATATTATCTCGTCTTTATCCTTTACGGGTTAGATAGAGCCAAAAGTCATAAGACCGAAAGGCCACGTTTAGCGTGTTGGTGGGCGTAAATTTGGAAAACGGAATCAAAATAGTGATGGATTGCTAGCCGCATCGCCTATTGTCATGATTCTTTACATTTTGGCCCGTTCCCTTGACAGGCTTCTACGGTCTGCGCGGGAAAAGAAGCAGCTGGCGCATTCTACGTTTTTTTTTCTCCCATACCAGCATGGAAGATTTTAATGCAGTTTTCAGCAATAGATAAAGTAATTTATGGCGAGTGTGTAAATCAAACCACTGTGACCGGTACAAGGAATCGAATGGCTAGTTTATTTATCATAATACTAGCTTATATACTAAGGTAAATGTATATACAGTAGTGGGGTAGTTTGCTGATTTAGAAATACGTTTTCTGGTGTACGTGCAATAATTAATAATATTATTTACTTCCTTCAGGCACGTCACGTTCGTATTCCTAAAGTCGCAATATAATTCAAGAGGGAGGTTCTACGTATTATTTACTGCCCCATATTAGTATCTACATTGCACCCGTGCGAAGCAGGGGCGGGATGCTAGTCTCAGATAAAACTCAAAGCATAAATTAGCCAACAGCAGGCCCAAATCATCATTTCAATATACTACTCGTAATATCAAAAGTGCCGTGTGGTATCCGGCAGAGTAGAATAGGACCACTCCAATTCTTCCCGTGGATGTCGTAGAAGGCGACTAAGGAAATACAAGCTAAACAAAGCTTATAAACATCTAAGAGATCTCTCCAACCCGTCTGGCCAGCGTGGAGAGTGTAGGCCAAGTCCTCTGGCTGCTCTGGCCAAGTATGGCCCTAGTAGTACAGAGAGGGTCGTGCTCCTGTAGTGGAGACTAAAAAGGACCTGATGATGATGATGATGATGAATATCAAAAGATAAAAATACATTTCCCACGAACGCATTTTAATGCGTTCGTTGTGAAATGTATTTTTTGTGTATTTTTTATGAAATGTATTATAATATTTTCGGCCGTAAGAAGTCTCCTGCTGGACGTACGTCTCTTCTAAGAATTTCCAGCTATTGAATCTGCGCGCTATGTACCCTGCCCACTACCACTTCAATATTATAAAAGATATAATAATACTTACAATTCTATAAGCCAAAGAAACCTTTCCTTTCAAAAATATACTTTTGAAAGGAAACTCTTGAGTGAGGAAATGCATTACGGGAAATGAGGATCAGTAAAGTTGTAACAAATTCAATAGGAATAATATCCACATTATTCTTCATGACATTACAATGATATATCTTTTTGAATTATCCAAATCGGACCATTACTTACGAAGATATTAATAATAAACATTATGCCGTTCCTGCCGCGAAAAGGCATTGCACGCCGGTGCGTGTGACGTCACTGTGACGGACCGAGCGCGGTCGGCAGTCGGCACTCATGGAGCGATCATTCGACTGAGCGACGGAGCGACGCGGTTCGTCGCTATATTTAATAATTTATTGAAATAATGTGTTGTTACTTATTATGGGAACTAATAAAGAAAAACAAAGCAAAAAAAAGAATTTTTATTTTTACTCTTGGTTGCTATATAGACAATCTTGTAAATTAAGTAAACCACATGCTATTGTTACAATATTATCAAAAAAAAAAGCATGAGATATGGACATATGCATCCTATCATTTTATAGTCTTTCAACTTCCATATGCTTCTTTCAACGTGAACTCTTATCGCTTATATCAGCGATCGTTTTTGTTTGCAAAACTTCTTCTGCTGTAGGTTTTGGGTTGGAACTGTCCGTACATAAAAATCAACTAATCTATTTCCCATCTTTTTCCTAAATCAGGTCTATAATTTTTAGGGTTCCGTACCTCAAAAGGAAAAAACGGAACCCTATAAGGGTTCCGTTTCATCACTTGGTTATCCGTCTGTCTGTCAAGACTCTTTTTCTCAGGAACTTAGGAGCGTAGAGGTATCAAGCTGAAATTCATATCAAATATTCAGGTCTACTGTCCCTTGGAGCTATGAAATAATCAAACCGTTTATGCCACAAATTTTCGAAGCCAACGCAATTTAAAGATACAGTTGGTTGTGCCGCAAATTTTCGTGTTTTTTCGATATTCGCAGGGAATCAATAGGTACCTAGCAGGGAACTTCCCATGAACTCAGAATCTTAAAATTTGGTACGAAGCAACGTCTTATAGCACAGATAATGGAAAAATAGCGAAAAACATACATTTAAGCTACATCATATCATATAAGAAAAATATTTTTAACTAGCTTTCGCCCGCGGTTACGGCGTGAAAGCGTAACAAACAAACAAACAAACTCACTTTCGCATATATAATATTAGTAAGGATAATCTTTCGATATTTGCAAGGGAATCAAAACTTCAGGCTACTTCCCGTGAAATCAGAATCTTATATTTTGGTACGAAGCAACGTCTTATAACACAGATAATGAATATGAAGATCATATGAAGTAACTAAAAATGTATGCATTTATAATATCTTTATTATATAATAAAGATATTTATAATAACTTCAAACTTATACGTGCGCAAGGCCAACTCGCACTTCGCCGGTTTTTTTGAAAGCTTTTGACATTCAAACTAATGAGGCAAAACTCCCTGCTTCAGTTAAAGCTTTCCTCCAACCAACATAACGTAATTTTCCATGTCTTCTCAACCTGAAATATATAAATATAAAATAATACCATATTTTAATCGGCCTCACATTTTTGTATGAAAATGTCGATATTGTTTTCTAGTTCAATCCTGGGTCCTATACGTTGTTCATTTAGATGGGCTAATTTAATGGTTTTAGATACAAGGTGTTCACCCTTACATCCTGTATTAACTTATTTGCTTACAACAATCAGGCATAGCTGGGGCAGATACATATTTGTTGGGAAACCAACATGTCTTTATTTAAAGTTGGTTAAAAAATGTAAACTGGCAAAATGCCTAGAATCCTAAAATTGTATAGCGTTTTAATTTTAGCCTTATTTATGGCAATACTGTTTTTTGTACTTGCTCTTCTTACGTGTACTTGATTGGGAATAGACGTGTTACAAGTTGTTCGCTGTTTTAATTGGATCAGCCCCTACATCATACATACATACAGTCCTCTTCAGCTCTGGGCATATCGAGTAGACTACAATATTCTACATGGTCCTACGTATGGTGCAGCGTGACAACTCTTCAGAATCGCGCGCCGAAATTCCCTACCGAAGTGGAGCCAACAAATTGTCGTGATCTGGTGAAGTATCGTCATTTCGTCATCAAGAAAGTGATAAAAAGCCTTGCAAGAAGTGAAAAAGTGTTATTTCAACCATTACGTTTCTCATCGTTTCCCGCCGGAGTCCCCAAGGCGCCAAGCAGTCTGATTCGCGCATTCGTGTCAGCCGCGGAAATCTCCACAGCCGCCAAACAGTCTGATTTGCAAGTTCAAATTAGCGCGCCTACAGGAGCTTCAAGCCGAGAGCCAATACGAAGACAGGGATTCTGAAGCCGCGAAGATTGCTTGCTCGCTATTGGACAGATTGTTTCGAAAAGTTACTATCGCCGCGCTGCTCGTTGCGGCCTCCGAGAACTTAGCGTTTCGCGGTTCAAGTCGGCGCTTCTGATTGGACGATCAAGATTTTTTCGCAGAGCTGCCACTACGCCGCGGCGCAAAAACCACGCCGGTCATCGTTCGCAAGTCTCCATCTTGTTTGCGCTTTCGTATACGCTGTGAATACCGGTTGCAGAAATTGTGATTTTTGGACTTCTTGGATTGTTTTCTAAAGTAAAGTTGTCAGTGAATAATCAGTCAATATGTCTGAAGTGGAAAAGGCGATGCAAAGGAAAAGGGCTGCGCTGAAAGGCGCTCTAACTAAATATTTCAATTATTTCGGCGATATTGAAAATGTGGACAGTAGTCGTGAATCGCTCCTCGTGAAAGAAGAACGCCTACGGGCCACATTCGAGAAATTCGAGGCGATAAACCTCGAAATTTGCGCGTCCGACCCAGGTGCCACCGACACCGAAGTGGAATCGAAGTACATGGACGTACTTGTCATCATTAAAAAGTTGCTGTCTAAACAAGAACAAGGCCAATCATCGCAGTCCCAGACCTCTGCTAAACAATGTAAATTGCCACAAATTTCTGTTCCAGTATTTCAAGGTACTTACTCACAATACAGAACATTCATTAACCTTTTTGATGCTCTCATAGATAAAAATCCTTCTTTAGAGAATGTGCAAAAGCTATTCTATTTACGTAGTTTCTTGCAAGGAGAGCCTTTAGAGTTGATAAAAAATTTACCTCTCGTATCAGAGAGTTATGTTGAGGCCAAAATAATAATTGATGAAAGATACAATAATTCTTATAAGATCACGAACGATCATGTGTCTATTTTGCTAGATATGCCTCCCATGCACAAGTCCACTGCTGTCAATATTCGTCAGTTTCTTTCTACTGTGAAACAGCAGTTGGCTGCCCTCAAAAATTTAGGGCACAATATTGATTCATGGGATCCTCTTGTTGTCTGCATTTTGACACGAAAACTTGATGTCATATGTAATAGGGAGTTCCAATTGTCTAGAGATCAAACTCCAACTATCAATTGTTTATTGGAATTTTTAGACAAAAGAGCACTTGCGCTTGAGAATGCGGAGCGACAACAGCCTTCAACTACCGCCAAGGCTGCAAACGTGGTAAATATGAAGACGCCGCCGTCGCCTGCTGCCTGCATCTTATGTAAGTTGCCCCATAAATTATTTAACTGTTCACAATTCAAATCTAAGTCACCCAGTGAGCGTTTAAAATATGTCACTGACAATAAAATTTGCCAAATATGCCTCAACAGTCACAGCAAAAAATGCAGATATTTCTTTAAATGTGACACTTGTAAACAAAGGCATAACACATTGCTGCATCAGGACAACAATCAATCTCCAATTACATTGTTCTTAAAGTCCAACTCTGAGCAGGTACTTTTGCCCACCGCCAGGGTAAAGATTGTGGCAAGTGATGGCACTATATACCATGTCAAGGCGCTCCTTGACAGCGGGTCGCAGATTTCCTTTGCTACTAGTCAACTTGTGAACCTTTTAAAAGTTAAAACCAAGCAAATACAAGCTCCAATTGTAGGTATTGGCAATACCACGAGCCATATTAGGGAAAGTGTCAATTTACAGTTACATTCTCTCATTAATGACTTTCACATCAATGTAACATGTTACAAATTAGACAACATCACTTCTAAATTACCGCAAACTCCAATTAACTTAAGTAATCTCCATTTACCACCAAACATCCCACTCGCAGACGAAGACTTTAACGTGCCAAGTATTATCCATGTCTTACTGGGTGCTGACGTGTTCTTCCAGGTCTTGCTGCCGCCTGAGCATGCTGACATCAGCGGCCCTGTGCAGCATCATGCCAACACCAACACGCCTACCTCACTACCAGTACTTCACACACAGTTTGGTTATGTTATAGCGGGATCTGTGCCTACAGCTGTGCATGCCTATCCGGTAACATCTTTATATTGCAATAAAGGTGACAATTCTTTGAATGACACTCTCACTCAGTTTTGGAAAACAGAAAGCATTCCAGATTTTTTCCCGGAAAGTTTTCCAGAACATGAAGCTTGTGAAAAATTGTTTTGCGACACTGTCAGTCTTGATACAAAAATAAATAAATTTCAAGTTGCCTTACCTCTTAAGTTGCCTTTGGAGTCAATCAATCAAACTCTTGGTCATTCATATCATTTAGCTCTAAAAAGGTTTTATAATTTAGAGATTAGATTTCAAAAAGATTCACTTCTTCATAAACTTTATAGTGAATTTATTCATGACTACATACAACAAGGCCATGGCAAGGTCATCGATATCAGCCAATATAATCTTTATGCTGATCCTGTATATTTTCTAGCTCACCATCCCGTCCTTCGGCTTGACAAAAAGACAACGAAGTGTCGGGTGGTCTTTGATGGGTCTATGAAAACTAACTTAAAGGTTTCTTTAAATGACTTGCAATTAAATGGCAATGTAGTCCAAAAGGAATTAGTTGATATCTTGTTGTTATTTAGAGTTCAGAAATTTATTTTCATAACCGATATAAAAGGTATGTTTAGAGAAGTTTCATTGGATCCAAAATATAGATCTTTACAAAATATCCTTTGGAGGGACAGCCCCAAGGACAATATCCAATGTATACAGTTAAACACAGTAACATATGGCCTAAAAAGTTCCTCATATTTAGCCACACGTTGCTTAAAAGAGTTAGCAGACAGATATAAAGAGGAATTTCCCTTAGCTGCTTTTATTATAGAAAATTCAATGTATGTTGACGATGCCCTTGTTTCACAAAATAGTTTAGAGCTTTTAATGGAATCAAAAAGACAACTATGCAAGCTCCTTGAAATAGGCGGCTTTCATCTTCATAAATGGTACTCAAATTGCCCTGAGTTGTTAGCAGAAATTCCAAGATCACTCCAACACTTTGACAATATAGAATTAGAAAAAGATAATGCTAGTTTAAAAACTCTAGGGATTCATTTTAATATTCAAACCGATTCATTCATGCTTTCATCTCCCAACACAAATGCTATCATGCCTGCTTCCAAGCGTGAAATATTAAGCTTCATAGGAAAATTTTATGATCCATTAGGATTAGCAGGGCCTGTCATTGTAAAGGCTAAGGTCATTATGCAGAGGCTTTGGCAAGCGCAAATTGATTGGGATGAAAAGCCTGATGACGATTTATTAAATGCATGGAGTGAGTTTTATAACAGCTTAAATGCTATGTCACCAATAGCCATACCGCGTTATGTGAATTTAAGCACTGCAAGCGCTATCCAAATTATAGGGTATGCAGATGCGGCTAGCTGTGCTGCCTACGGTTGCTGTATTTATCTCAGAGTCGTCGATCAGTCAGGTAATGTGAAAGTATCTTTGCTTGGTTCACGCTCACGGGTAAATCCGTCAAAACAGCGACTCACAGTACCTAGACTCGAGCTTAATTCAGCACTGCTGCTTGCCAGGCTAGTCACACGAATATATAACATCTTGCAACTCAAGCTAAAAGTTGATGAAGTAATTTTATACTCTGATTCACAAATTGTTCTTGCCTGGATTCAGACCAACATAGCTAAGCTTAATACATATGTGGCGAACCGAGTAAGGGTAATTTCACAATTAACGCATTCCTTTACATGGCTATATGTAAGCTCAAATGAAAACCCTGCAGATTGTTTGAGCAGAGGCATCTTGCCCGAGGAACTACATACACACCCTTTGTGGTGGCGAGGTCCAGGCGTTATTAACACCTGTGAGTATAGTCCAGGTAATGTCTCGCAGCTTCCTATTCCTTGTAACCTACCTGAGGTTAAAGTTGACTCTGCATTCTCAAGTGCAATGCTCTGTACGGTATCCACTGAACAATTGTTGTGTTAAGAATTTCTTAATAAATACTCTAGTGTTACAAAAATGCAGAGAGTCTTAGCATATATACAGCGTTTTGTTTATAATGTAAGAAACAAGAGTGATAAAAATAAGTTAAACTATTTAACAAGCGAGGAATTAAATAATGCCTTGTTATTGATTGTTAAATATGAGCAACAAATTCACTTTAAAGATGAAATTAAGGATATTAAATGTAAAGAAAAGATTTTTAAGGGTAACTTAAAGCCATTATGCCCATTTATTGATGACAGAGGGTTGATTAGGGTAGGTGGTAGATTGGAGAATTCTTCTGTGCCGTATTCCCAGAAACACCCTGTTATCCTGCCTCGAGATTCTCGCGTAACTAAGCTAATTATTGAATACGAGCATGTAAGAAATCTCCATGCAGGCCCACGATTATTATTGTCATCAATTAATCAAAAGTTTTGGATCGTTCATGGCATGAGAGAAATTAAAAAGGTAGTGCACAAATGTATAACATGTTTTAAGTTAAAAGGTACTGTGTCTAAACAGCTGATGGGTTCACTACCTCATGATAGGATAAATATTTGCCGTCCTTACGAAAAAATAGGAATAGATTTTGCTGGCCCAATATTAATTAAGCAAAGTAGAATTAGAAAGGCTTTAGAATCAAAAGCATATGTTTGTGTTATTGTGTGTTTTGTTACCAAAGCAATACATTTGGAATTAACGTCGGATTTGAAGACTGACACATTTATTGCTTGTTTAAAAAGGTTTTTTTCTCGCAGGGGCTTGCCCACTGATATTTATTGTGATAACGCTTCAACTTTTAAATGTGCAAGCAGTCAGTTACATGATTTGTATAAATTGCAAAATTCAAAAGAACATCAAAGGGAAATTCATGCTTTTGCGGCTCAGAACAACCTTCGATACCATTTTCTTCCGTGCTATTCGCCTACGTTCGCAGGATTGGCCGAAAGCGGCGTAAAAAGCATGAAGTTTCATTTAAAAAGAGTAGTTCAAAAAGCTTTGTTAACTTATGAAGAACTAAATACTGTACTTTGTCAGATAGAGGCTGTTTTAAATAGCAGACCGCTCATGGCCTTATCTTCAGATGTTAATGATTTTTCTTGTTTGACACCAGGTCATTTTATCATAGGCTCTGCCTTGAACAGTTACCCAGAACCTCATGAACCTGTTACACACACAAATTATTTAAAATTTTGGAAATTATGTAATAGTATTAAGAGTTCTTTCTGGAAAGTTTGGAGCAAAAATTATTTGAATAGTTTACAGTCTCGTCCTAAATGGACAGATCCTCAACCTAATGTAAAAGTAGGCTCATTAGTTATATTGAAAGATGATAATACTGCACCTATGTATTGGCCTATGGCCAGAGTCGTTGAGTTACACCCTGGCTCCGACAACAAGGTCAGAGTAATTACAGTAAAAACTGTTAATGGTCATACTCATAAGCGTTCAGTCCTAAAAATATGTGTTTTACCTTTTGAGACTGATAGTGAGGTATAATGTGAAAACATGATTTATCTTAAGTGTTTTAAATTTATTTTCTAACAGAAATAATATTTGTTAGCTAACCATGTAATGTATGTGTACTCATAGTAAGTAAATTAATGATTACTTAAGCTTTACTGCGCATTTGAAATTTATTTTATTTTGCATATGTGACACAATAGTCCTTTGAATAAGTTGCAAGTGTATAGTTAGTTAGATACCATTGTTTATGTACTTGTGTCACAACTGTAACTTAGTAGATATTTATTAACCTCATGTAAAATGTTTTTTTTTGCTTTCTAAATTAGTTCATTGCAACTCAACAATTTTTATTGTGTACATTTTACTTAATAAGTTGTAAAACTTCAATTGAATTCTTTTCTCGCGGGCAGTATGTTGGGAAACCAACATGTCTTTATTTAAAGTTGGTTAAAAAATGTAAACTGGCAAAATGCCTAGAATCCTAAAATTGTATAGCGTTTTAATTTTAGCCTTATTTATGGCAATACTGTTTTTTGTACTTGCTCTTCTTACGTGTACTTGATTGGGAATAGACGTGTTACAAGTTGTTCGCTGTTTTAATTGGATCAGCCCCTACATCATACATACATACAGTCCTCTTCAGCTCTGGGCATATCGAGTAGACTACAATATTCTACAATATTATATCATTCACTATTTTACTTTTTACACTCCAGTACGTCCCTGAGTCATTGTATTGACCTTGGAACATTACATAGAAATGGAAACGGAAGTATTGGAAGGTAAGTAGGTTTGTCAACCAAACTAGAAAGAAATAAGTAGGTATGTTTTTATTAATACATCAGGCTTATAAAAAAAGAATACATAGGTACTAACTTATTTCCATATCAACTTAATAAAAGGTAAGAATAGTTATGTAGGTACTTACATCGAAATGATATTCACAACAATGTCTACTAGCCTGGGTAGAGGGTGGGGCGGGTGGAGTCTTATAATCATCCCTTTTTACAACGAAATATAATTTTAAATGGTTTTCCGTTGTAAAAAGAGATGATATAAAATTCACACAAAACTTCGTGAAAAATTATTAATTTTTCCAGAAGTTTTGTGTCTTTCGGCACGTTAAAAGATAGTTTTTCTGGCGTTTTAAAAGAAGTGTTTGTATAGTTCAGCACTATACAATATTTGTACATAGTTAAAAAGATAAATTAGACATAAATAATTTGTTTTAAAGTCGCAATTACCACACAAAACACTGCGCGCCTTGTCACTGCCAACGGGCAACTAGCGGCTTCCGTCACAGTGACGTCACAGCCACCGCGCCGGCCGACCAGTGAATTTTGCTAGTAATTTGGTCATAACTTCGTCAATTTTTATCGTAGAACAATAATTTTTGCACTGTATGTTATGGATTGCTTAGCTCTACAATCCTGCATTCTCAACTAAAAACTTTACGGATCCTCATTGAGTAACAAATTATTTGGGGATACTAGTTTTTTTTTCCTGGCCTTGCCTGTGACTATATTTATGTGTAAAAAGATCTTTATCAATATACCATGTTTTTGGTACCTATTATTTTTAAAGATACGTTCAATATAATGAACTAAATGTCTTCCCTAACTCTTTATGAACACCGTCGCATTACTTTAAGCGCAGTGTACACGAGAGGCGAAAATTAAGCATGGAACGGAACGCGACGCTAATTACAGACGTATTTATGCAATCCCATGTTCGTGACGTCGTAAAGTTTAGCTCGCACGAATGTAGGATATATACTTTAAAGAACGTATGTTTTTAAAGTGAAAACGTATTTAGCGGCGTTGTGCACTTTTTGGGATGGGTAAATAATGTTAAACTCGCGTCAGGACACGTGACCTGATCAAAAATTCGTTAGACGGACACGTGACCTGCGACAGCCGTAAAGGCGAGTTTTCACTTCTACCGGCACTCCCGGGGTGCAACCCGTTGTTTTTTTTTCTTCAGTCGATAGTCTATCAATCGAAGAAGTTAGATCTATTTAAGATTAGCTTTCATTCTTGTGGGTATAGATCTCTCGTTCAAAGTCAAAGTCAAAATATTTTATTAATCGTAAGATATTTTAAATATCATTTGGTGAACGTTAAATTACACATTATTATTTACAACAATAATATTGTTGACGTATTAATCCTATCCCAGGCCTCAAACGAGACCTAATTTTTATATAAATTGGTTCAGTGGTAAAAGCTTAAAAAGATAACACATATACCGACAGACAGCGGTATATACAGACATTCGCAATTATAATATTAGTTTGAATATGATACATTTAAAAATACCTAGTATAATTTGCAACACGGGACCAGACCGTTGTGTGTGACCGCGAAAGCTTAAACTCATAACTGAAAATTGTAGTTTGAATTGATTTTACCGCCGCATCTACTTGAACATTATTATTTAAAACGAAAATATTACCCTTGCACAGCCAGTTATCCCACTGCTAAAATAAAAGTCAATGCTAATTACCACTGTTTATACCACTGCAGCGGGTCGCGTTTCGTGACGCTTTGGCGACGCTAAATAAATCAGGTTAACTTTAAATTCTCGGTATTGTAGGTAGATTCAAACCTTTGCACTTAAGTTATTGTTAATACTCGTAGAGACACCCACATCAAAGCTGTGGAATAACATAGTGTTCTTCTAGAAAGTCAATGTATTTATTAAATGAAAGTTAATGCTAATTACTACTGTTTATACCACTTCACTGAGCTAGGTTTCGTGATGCTTTGGCTAAATAAATAGGGTTAGCCTTACATTGTCGTACTGTACGCAGATTCGAACCTTCGCTTAACTCTAGCTATTGCTTTGGCAAATACAACCTTGTTCTTCTTGAAAGTCAAGGTATTGCTAAATTAAAAGTCAATGCTAATTACCATGGCTTATACCACTGCAGCGGGTAGCGCTTTGTGACGTTTTAGCGACTCTAAATAAATCGAGTTAGCAATACGTTCTCGATACTGTAGTTAGATTCAAACCTTCGCTCAATTTAAGCCATTGCTAATAAAGACACCCACGCCAAAGTAGGGGAATACAATCGTGTTCTTCTAGAAAGTCCAGGTTTTGTTTAAATGAAAGTCAGTGTTATTTACTACCGTTTATATAACTTCACCGGGCCGGGTATCATGATGCTTCATCGAGTATTATATTATCGGTACTATAAGCAGATTCAAACCTCAGCTACCCTAGCTATTGCTTATATAGAAATTCACGTTAAATCAGAGGAATACAATCGTGTTCTTCTTGAAAGTAAAGGCATTGCCTTAATGGCAGTCAATGCTTATTACCACTGTTTATACCACTGAAGCAGGTCGCGTCACGTGATGCTTTGGGTGGCGCTTAATAAATCGGGTTAGTGCGATCGATGCTTTACTAATTATCTACCATTGTACCGTGTACGATCGAAGCGCGGTAGTTTAATTGGTAAAACACAAAGACCGTCGCTGTTGTACAAAGACCAAATCGCTGGTTCAAATCCTGCCTGCGTGGAACTTTTTCACAATATCTTATTTATTAATTTAAAAAGAGTATATTTTTATTTATTCTGTCTTTGTGCACGTGACATAATTTCTTGTCTGTTTTTATCCCAACAAGAGGGTGTCAAATACATCGTCCTTAGCTAAAGTGTCGCAATGCACTACGAGCGTGACAATACCGCGGCGTTACGGATTTCGCTGATACCCCGTGATTAACTTTATACACGACTGGTGCAGCAGTGCATTTTACAGTCTCAAATAATGCCGGTTGAATTATTAGTGCAATACAAGGTTTGTAGGAAACTCCTTGAATTATTTCTTTGTCAATGTTGCCCTCATTCAATGTATTTGCTAACTTTATTTTGTTCTTAGGTATGTAGTTTTATAAATTGTTAAAGACATATGTGATAACCATGAGAATCTTTAGGATAGTTACGGCGAGTAAGAAAAGTACAGCATATGTACAAACATATATACATACATTAATTCTTTCATCCTTGCGGGGTAGAGTCTGGGTCTAAAATACTTAAAGGCTATGTTTAGCATGTTGGTGGGTGTTAGGTGGAAAACGGAATCAAAAAGTATTTGGTTGCTAGCCGCATCACCTATTATCATGATTCCTCAGATTTTTGCCCATTTCCTCGATCGGCTTTTACAATCTGCGCGAAAAGAGAAGCAGTATATCTGCGTTTTTTCTTTTCTCCCAGACTAGCGTAAAAGAGCACAGAGCTTACATTAATGTCATGTCAGCTATAGTATTTGATACGTTGGGGTACCTCGATTAGTCTGAAAGGCGAAACCTAGTGATCCAATAAGATTCTTTCCTGTGGGATGTTAGTGTATTTAGAATTTGTCTTAGTCGTAGAGGGGTTACTATGGTCATAAAATGAAAATAACGCTATCAAACCTTTCATAAAAACCACCATTTAAGTCCTGCATACGAACCTGAAACAAAAAATAATTAATTAAATCCCTTAGTTTTATGTTTACGCGAACAAGCACTGCAAAATATTCCATTACGAAGTTAAAGCAACGGCGGTAATTTTATAATCAAAGCGTGCAAACCAACATCGTAAAGCTTTCAGCGCTCGGAAAATCCGTCAAATAGCCATTGAGTTAGATAACAGTACGGAGACGACATTTATGTTAATGAAGGATATCTCGTGCAGCTTTCCGCTAGAGGCGTGCAGCGTGAGGTTCACGAAATTACATTTAATAGGGCAAATACCCGAACAACAGAGATTAAGTCGGAAAAACCAGATATGAGACCTAGCTATATCGATTTTCGCCCTTGAAACCCCCTATATACAATCAATTTAATTAATTAAATAAAATAAAATTTATCGAAATCGTTGGAGGCCATTAATAAAATATTTTTTAAATGTATACAAAAATCACTCGTTGTAATGAGGTTATACGGTTTATGTTAATAAAGGCATACATATATTAATGATTAAAATATATGATATATTTTTATCATTAATCAAAGCATGAAAAAGACATGTGTTATGGTATAGTAACTTCGATGTCCCTCCCTCCCAGTATCCCAGGTTAATCTGAAAAAGATAATTTTCCATCTTGATCTGACCGGGTAACATGATGTATAACAAAGCGTTGAATGTTAATTCGTTTCGTTTATCTCCACGTTAATAATAAAATAGAATTTCCTCGTGGTCCTGGCGCGGAAGCTGCGACCGCCGGATGGGAGCCTATGGCCACATCCGCCGGCGCATGGCACGCCCAGTGTTCAAAATCATTTTATCACATAATTGGCAGACACTTTATTCTAATAAATATTACAGTGGCTATTTATCAAGTTACAATATTTTCGACATCACCAAAGAGATTAAATAAACGTTTAATCTCTTTGGATATAACGTATTAAAAAAACGATGAATTGTTGAAATACTTGGAAAATTTACAATATGTAAAGAAACCCTATCCAATCCTTTAAGGGGTGATTCCACCCATCGATAAGAACAACTTTGCCCATGGGATCAAAGCTGGAAACTAAAAAAAAATACATTTTTAAACAATAATAATGTTCTGCCGGCTGATTAATTTGTATGGAAATGTCATTAAAAAAATTGAGTTTCATTGGTCCCATAGGGAAAGTTGTTCATAATGACGGGCTGAATCACCCCTATAAGGATCGGACAAGGTTTTCTTCACATATTGTATATAATACATATTTTTTTTAGAGTGCCTAAAATGTTACTATTGCTCGGACCATTGTGACTTCTCTGTAAACCGCGACGTGAGTTATTTCAGATTGTAGATCCATTATTTTGCTCGGCATATATCATAACGCTACATGGTTCACGGTACGGACATGTTAAAAAAAGAAATAAAGACCATGTGGTACAGATTGCACTAGATCTGCCTGAGAAGAAGAAAGGTAGAGGCCGCCCGCCATTAACCTGGTGGTCTACAATAAAAAGAGACCTCAAAGAAGCCCATTTGCCTGAAAAGACAATCCAAGATAAATTAACCTGGCGCAGAAGAGTAAGGAGACCCGACCCCAAATAATGGGACAAGGGCAAAGGAGAAGAATATATCATAACGCTACATACATACATAGTATCACGTCTATTTCCCTTGCGGGATAGACAGAGCCTACGTCTTTAAGTCCTTATGGCCACATTTAGCATGTTAGAGGGCGTACGTGTATCACCTGAATCATTTTTTTATATGATATAGGTCGCCTGATGGTAAGTGATCACTGCAGCCCATGGACAACTGTAACACCAGGGTGTGACAGGTGCGTTGTCGACCTTTTAAGGAGTTGGGGAAAGGAAATGGGGAGGGGAGGGGAAGGATGGACTTCCGGCTCTCTCACTCACCGAACGAAGCATAGAAGCGGTAAAACTTCTACTCAGACGTCGATTTTCTGTGAGAGTGTGGTACTTCCCCTTCTGTGGTACTTCTAGTGGTAGCGTAGCTCTACCACGATTTAAAATCAAACTAAAATGGAATATAATGACTATATCAAGATAACAAGTCAAGAGCTCGTGATTTTTGACATCATACCGAGCCAGCGTGTTACCGTACCAGGCACGCTCGCCCCTCACGCATTAATTGATTCGCAAGATAAAGCAAAACTGTCTATGGTTGGAATGTCGTTGTAACGAACGTGACTCGTGTATTTTGACTGCGAATTTGGTTATTTAACGCTTCGCTGATCTGATTTTATTGTGACAGCGTGACACGCAGTTGTCACGTCGAAGAATAAATAAAAGCACGTTGGCTGAAACTATATAACTTTATCAACCATAAGACATTATTTTATACCATTTTGACGTAATAACTTCTTATAAATCGAAGAACGCCGGCTGCATGCACGAAACCGTGTCACGTTCCGTGTGCAAGCGGGAGCGCGGAACAAGCAATAGAGAGGCACGATCGGCCTAAGCATTAGGCTTGTGATGCATCTATCTCTCTTCTACCATTATAACGTTAAATTATCGTCCGAAAACAGACTTTACAGACAACCAATATTTTATATCATAAAGTATTAAGTTCAGTATTTTAAAATACTAGTACTTCGACGCTAATTTGTAACATTTATTTAAATATCTCATGAACTAATAAACCGTTTGATTGCCAACAAACTTGGATTGTACTTGATTGTACTAAATATTACCTACCCTACATACGTTACAAATTTCATCTTAATTGGAGCACAATACATATACATACACACAAAAAGTATTCACCTCAACTCGACTTGAAGACCTTGACTACCGAAACCGATTTATGATCAATGAATAGACAAATTAAAACTACTCAAATTAAAAAAAAAACTCATAAATCCTTAAAACAATCAAAATGCAGCGCATTAATCATAAAATGTGATTCTTACGGGGCAGCCTTTGGAAATCCATAACAACGTTAATATCCACCCTCTAGAACAATCTATGTAATGAGAGGGCATAAAACAATACCCTTGTAATTTACGAGTTACTCTGGCGTTCGGACTCGGAATAGAGGCAAAGTGGCAAAAGGTACGATTAGTAAAACGTTTAATGCAAAATATTCAATATGTGAAGTGAAAGGTCTTATTCGATAAATCCAATACACATAAGGTCTTCATGTAAGAGCAAATAAGGTTTAGCATAGATTGAGTTGAATAAGTTTTAAGCTTGTATAAAGGTCAGTAAGGTATGTACATAAACTCACCTAACACAAATATGTTCTCGTTTCCACTTAGTCATTAATGTACTTCATGGACTGTGTAGTAGACACACAGTGTATAATTAAATGGTGAAATAATATTTAAAGTATGGTCAGTCAATGATTTCATACAACTTTCTCAGATACATTCTTCCATAAATGGAAAAAAATGGCATACAAAATGTGCGATCATCTGATCAAGTTTCTATAGGACGTAATTTTTTTTCGCAATTCCAAACTATGTTAGTCGCCTGGGTAAGTAGTTATGGAAAATCATTTCTAAATACCTATATAAATAAACATTAACCACTAAGGATAATTTCAAAAACATAAGTTCAATCGTTCATGACAGTTTTAAAAATCAGGTCATGATTTTAACAAATTTAAAATTACTTTGTAAATTAAATGTTGTACAAACTTACAATATGTTTGGATTTTTTGAGAATCGAGCATTTTGCGCATAAAACCAGTACGATATTACTTCGACTTCTATAGATAATGCACAGGCTTTTAAAACCGGCGTAAAGATTAAGAGGAAAATGTATAAAATAAAATAGAACGCTTTATTATTCAACGCCTCAAAGGGATAAAAATCAGATATTCTAGTCGCCTGAAGCGGATGCATTTTTTCCTGGAATATTCTTGTTTGAAATTGTAATTTTGAATTACCATATTATTTAAAATGGAATACGTAACTGATTTAAATTGTTTTTGGTGTATAAACGATTTAAATAACATCATAAATATATTACAGGTAAAATAACGTACAAGATAAAAAAAAATTTGGTTGTTTTTTCAGTCATTACTTTTATTTTGATTCATTCAGGCTTACTACTAATCCATACATCCATACTAATATTATAAATGCGAAAGTAACCCTGTCTGTCTGTCTTCTTTTCGCGCTGGATGAAATTTGGTACTAAGGTCCGGAGAAGGACATATTGTACCTTTCATCCCGGGAAATTCTACTGTTTACCCAACCCGGTGCCTCAATGCCCCACTTATTTTAGAAAACTCCACTTAAACTGCTGGTTTTTGACTCAATAATCAAAATAATGATTTGAATTATGGTTAACTAGCTTTTGCCTGCGGTTCTGCCCGCGTCAATGTCGATCCCTCGGGAACAGTACTTTTTCCCGGGATAAAATGTACCCTTTGTCCTTTTCCGTACCCCAAATAACGTGTATGAAATTTTTTATGATGATCGGTTCAGTAGTTACAACGTGAAAGCATAACAAACAAATAAACTTACTTTTGCATTTATAATATTAGTTAGGATTAGTTAAAGTAATCAATCACTTCTCTACCCTTCCATGCTAGTTTGGGAGAAAAGAAACAACATAGAATGTATCAGCTGCTTCTTTTCCCAGGTAGATCGTAAAAGCCGATCGAGGGAATGGGCCAAAATCAGAAGAATCATGTTAGAGGCGATACTGCTAGCAACCCATCACTATTTTGATTCCGTTCCCTCCTTATGCCCACCAATGAGCTTAACGTGGCCTTCAGGTCTTATAGACTTAGGACTTTTTGTCTACCACGCAAGGAGGAAAGACGTGATAGTATCTATACATACATACATCATAGTATCATGTCTTTTCACTTGCGGGGTAGACAGAACCTATGTCTGTAAAACCTAAAGGCCACGTTTAGTATGTATGTATATATAGTAAAAGTAATCTCAATTCAATTGCCAGAAGTCCAATTGCATGATACATGGCTCAGGAAATAAATTAAAATTTGAATGGGCGCTGGTAATTCTACATAAAACGCAGCTGGGCCGCCCCCAATCAGACGGGATCTTGATAAACGAGCACCGTGAGACTGCACTCTTACCACCAACGTAAAAATCTTAAAAAAAGAAATAAATTCTAAGAGTAAAGACGGAAATCGAATACTGACTTTAGTAATTTAAAACTAGACATAACGAATAAAAACTGTCCAATTGTGATTCGCGTAAACACATATACGGGTTCCGTACCACCGTATAAAATTAAACTACAAAAAGCACGTTTCTTATTTGGGGACTCTGATGTATATGTACGCTTAAAATCTGTTTCAAGCGACCTCTCGTATGAGGTTAACTGAACTCTTTCGAACACGAACAGTATTGTTCTGTATCAAGCCATAGAACAATAGTGTTTGTGTTCGAAAGAGTTCGGTTAACCTTATACGAGAGGTCGCTTCTCAGTAATAAATAAGCAACAACTTTGACGGAATCGAAAACAAAGCCAAATTAACACGATTCTTGTTTAGGAACCCCTTTCATGATTAATTTTATTTTATTTTTATTATTTGTTGTTAAAGCCGCAATAGATACACACATTTGTGAAAATTATGAAAATTTGTATGCCTATTACGTTCAATACTTACAGCCCTGTGACAGGCGGACGGACGGACATCGGAGACATAATAAAAGGAATCCTATTTGGCACCCTTTGAATACGGAACCCAACAAAATACCCATGCTAACTAACATTATAAAGGTAGAAACTGTATGTTTAGTTTAAGGAGAACGTCTTGCCCATTCCTTAAAAATATAAGTAAAAAAACTTTTTAAAAACATGCTTTTATGTATATCACCATATTTTTCGAGTTATTTTCAGCGAGCCCTTTAATTTAATATTCATATTGTTGGTATGCATTAAAAATAACTAATCCGCCATCTTGGGTGTTTCACCAAGTTATATTATGAATGACGCCACACAGCTAACCATGCATTGTCATCTAAACTAAACTAAACAGTGAAAAAAAAAAAAAAAAAATAAACAGCTCAATCGGTGGAAGATATCTGCTTCAAAATGCAAGATTCTACCCGAACAATAATAGTTACATAAGTACGTACATTGCAAGTAAAAAGCTTGTAAAATATATTTATGCCCTCGCTACCTACAACCAATTTGTATGAAAAGGTCGGATTTTTTTTACAGTTCCCAGCTTGATCGTTCATATATCTGAGTCGCCCCTGAGAGGGTCGAGCACTTACATCCTATAGATAATGCCTTTAGAACGTTTTTATAGTAAGCTTTTACACTCGTATTTTCTTCGAGCAATTAAGTAGCAGCATTGCGTTGCATAAACCAATGAACAATGCAAATGTTAATGGTAGTGTCATGCACATTCTAATAATAGTATTCCAATCGTGCGCAATCAAGTAGTGTGACTTGCACAATTTGAAGATTTTCAGCTATGTGTGGAGTGCGGATTGCCGCGCTGCACTTGTGATAGTATTTTCGAAAGATGTTTTTTGTTCTTACGAGTAAGTACTTGCTGAATAATCTCTTAATTTAATTATATTAATAGCATTACAATGCTCGGTTTAATATTAAAAACGAAAATATATGATGAAAAAATTTCGCCACAGGTAGGATTTGAACCCACACAAAACCTTCGACATTTGGCCCGTCGATGCTCTCAACCACTGAGCTGCCGTAGCTTCAAATCGCGGTGAATTTTTTCATCACATATTTTCGATTTTAATCTCTTAATTTATTTTCAAAATAGGTAAACTTACAAAGGATGGTAAGGTGAAAGATTTTTTTAGGTAGATATCGTGATATTAATAAAAAAGGCTTTTAGTGTCAGTAAACTTTTTTTACACCTTCAATTTGCATAAGTTGTTTTTTTTAATACAGATACAAGCTCCATAGTCATAGACTGAGTTGGTATGGGCATGTGATGAGGAGAGAAGAAGGTCATATCGCAAGGAAGGCTTTGGAATTGAAGGTGAATGGAACCCGAAACAGAGGACGACCTAAGAAAAGATGGATGGATTGTGTCAAGGAGAGTATGAACAAGAAAGGAGCGACAAAGGATATGGTAGGTGACAGATCAAAATGGAGGGAACTGACATACTGTGCCGACCCCACATAAAGAGCGGGATAAGGTAAAGGAAGAAGAAGAAGATACAAACTCGACATCGTAGCGTATGCTTGTAATTTATGTGATCGCTACCAATGTGTATACATTGGTAGCGATCACATAAATTACAAGCATTATTATTTTTATTCAAAAAATAAAATGCCAACAGGCTTCGCTTAAAAATATAGCCTATGTCACTCGGGTTGTGTAAGGATTCTAACGATCATACGTCTTAATCAGTTAAGGCATTTAGAAGTTGTGGTGGAATAAAGAAACTTACATACATACATATAAATTCTTTCAGTCGTGTAAAAATGGCACTAAACCTCTAGAATTATGTACCTTAAGTTTAAAAAATCCACGTTGCTTACAAAATGTTACTTTTTGCCAACGTCATCATCATCATTATCAGGTACCTTTTAGTCTCCACTACAGAAGCACGACCCTCTCTGTACTACTAGGGCCATACTTAGCCAGAGCAGCCAGAGGACACGGCCCACATTCTCCACGCTGGCCAGACGGGTTGGAAGGTTCTCTTAGATGTTTATAAGCTTTGTTTAGCTTGTATTTCCTAAGTCGCCTTCTACGACATCCACGGGAAGACTTGGAGTGGTCCTATTCTACTCTGCCGGATACCACACGGCTATTTGCCAACGTAAATGACAGGTATTCAACCATGTTCAAGTATTTCACCATGTCAGATGCTTTAAGACAGCTTCAGAAATATAGCACCAATGTTAGCTGTTTATACTTTAAAAATAATAGGCACAATATAAAATTTTGATTCCATTTTCTACCTTAACGCCCACCAACACGCTAAATGTGGCCTTTCGTTATAATGACCTTAGGCTCTGTCTACCCCATAAGGGATAAAGACGTGATAATATATATGTATGTACAATATTAAATGTAAGTAACAACTATCACTTATAGCCTGATGCAATCCGAATAATCCTTGTTAATGAAAGTGTTTTTTGTTAAAATAAACAAAAAATACTTTGCGTTGATTTCCGTGGACTACACGACTAAACTAAGAGCTGAACCTTCCAAAATGACGGCACCACATAAAAATACACGGCAATGACAGAATAGAAATAATTACTTCGTATCCCGGGCAAGGCAACCTTAGCGCACTACCAAAACGAAACGAAGCTGATACGCCTATCCCTTTCAGTTCACTGAAATATCACGTAGAGTAGAAAGGGACGGATAACGTTGCCTAAATAAAACATAACGGCTGAGAACACGAGCCATATTGCCTCGCTGGAAAAGTTTTAAAAAGTTTTCTTTGCGGGCCCATTACAAGTACTGTGGTTCGCGTGTGTGCGTGCGCTCGATACACGCGGTCGATGAGCTTGATGTGTCAGGGTCTGGTGGAAATTGAGCAAAATAAAAAGTTATGATCCAACTAATAAGCGTGGGATCCTAAATTCATTTTTGTTTTAGTCGGTTGCTCATACGTGAAAATAAACGACGTAACAAGTCGTTCGAAAGAATCAATTGTGATTACTTTTGTGTGATCTGCACGAAATACCTTGTATCATTGACCCAATAATGTGCTCTATCTTGATACTTTATGTTAAGTATCAAGACTTTTTTAGCTAAGCTAAGGTTAGGTTATTTTATTTTTAGTTAGTTTTATTTATAAGTAGTGTCATAGTAAATATGTAACGGTCCAAACAGCGCACAATATATAATAGTATATGTTAAATAAAATGGTTTCTTCCTCAAATGGTTACAGAGAGTCATCAGCAACATGCTTCGTCAAGTGTTCACAGTGAATCATCAGCAATATGCTTTGTCAAAAACATAGAGAACGTATCCACGTTTAAATAAATATACTTTATGTTAAAAAATAGTTTAAATTAAGCTGATACATTGTTTGTTGGTTTTTCAAGCTGCTTAAAGGCATCTAACATAGTGTTACGACTGCCATCAATAAGGACAGCCGAGACCAACAGCTTAACGTGCCTTTCAAAGCACGGAGGTATTTTTATGCCACCTGCGCTCACCCATCCTAGAGGCGACCGCGCCTGGGGTTGCTGGGTGCCATTTACGGGTCATGATTAAAATATACTTATTAATAAATACTACGATGGCTGAAAAGGAAACCTTGGGATCTGCACCAACTCAAGTGAGGGAATAGCCAGATACACGCTAAGATAAGATTTTGTTGTCTTTAAAATAGGTTGATAAACTTACTTAAATTGTTTTTTTTAATATCATTACAATGCTCGGTATATTATTAAAATTGATAATATGTGATGAAAAAGAACCCGGCCACAGGAAAAATGTGAAAATGCGAACCCACGTCTTTTGGGTTTACGCCCTAAGTGTAATACCGTTACACCACCGTGACTTCGAATCACCGATAATATACCGAAGTTGATAAACATTTATAATATAGTTTTAATTAATATTTTATACTGTATTTCGTCAATACTGTGACCTCTACGTCACTGTGTGGGTGATCAGCTCACGCACACTCAACCGCGCGCCTACACAACGAAAGTAGGTTTATTTCCATGAAAAAGTTTTGAAAATCGATGGCTTTGCTCCTAGCTGGCAAACTTTTGCGCCATATAGCCATAAATACACGCGGCGTGTTTTGCCCGCTGCGCCAGTCAGCCGTTGGTATTTTCTTGTAATATTCTGTAATACTGGCTTGTTATGAACGGTTTTCATGTCATAAATAAGCTTTTTTTATGAGATGTAAGCTTGTGTGCATCTTATTAGAAATGTAGATTGTTCCTATTACTTCTCTTGTATTTTTTATGTTAGTTTCTAAGTTCTAGCTACTTGGAAACTGATATACAAATCTATTAGATTATTTTATGCTGATCTGGGAGAAAAGTAAACGTTGAATGTGCCAACTGCTTCGCTTCTCGCGCAGACCGTAGAAGCCGGTCAAGGGAATAGGCAAAAATCTAAAGAATAACGATAGGCTAGCGTCACTATTTCGATTCAGCTTTCAACCTTTACACCCACTAACACGCTTAACGTGGCCTTTTGGTCTTCTGACCTTAGACTCTGTCTGTCTCGTAAGGGGTACAGATGTGATACTATGTATGTATGTATAAAAATAAAAATAATATTAAATGATAGGAAATCCGTAAAATGACTAGCGGAAGTTAAATATTTTTTCTTTATATCGACTATACCACCTGTGATGAAGCTTTTGCCATTTTTGTGAACATCCTTCAGAGTTTTGTTGAAATGAAGATTACTTTATCACAACAATACAAAAACATGGTTAATGTAGTTGTGAAGACAGTGCAAGCGTACTTACAAGTACAATTTTTAGTGACTCTTTTTAAAAAATTTTTTGGGATATAGAGTATCCTATACATCAAGTCAAGAAAAAATATCCCACATGTCAAGTTTCATCCTAATTCGTTCAGCATTTGAGTGAAATAAAAACATACAAACGCAAAAAATTGGTTGTCTGTAAAGTCAGCTTACGGACGATAATTTTACATGATAACCATAAGAGATAAATGCGTCACAAGCCGAACGTTTAGGCCGATCATGACTCCCTAACGCTTGTTTCTCGCTCTCGCTTGCACACGGAACGTGACACATTTTTATGCGTGCAGCCGGCGTTCATCGATTTATAAAACGTAATCGCGTCATAAAACAAATTTTAGTATTAGTAATATTATAATACAGTTTTGCGAGCTACAATAAACATCAAAAATAGTAACCCTTTCACAAACTAACCTAATATCCGATTTGCATGCCTAAGATTAAAATAATGAAAATATATCGTCGTCATCCAAGCGCCGCGCTGTTTTGCGGCGAGCGCCATCTTGAAAATATCGCTTTGATATATTATTGTTTATAAATAATGACTCCAAGACCCTCCCAATTTAATTGTGGCGTATCCTCGAGAATGGCTTATTAAGCGGCCAGTTAATATTTCCTTATTGAGCCGTAATTAATTGGTTAGTCAGGTGCGACGCCTCCGGTTATTCGGGCCCAGAAAACGGTTATTATCCACCGCATTATTTTGTCCTGGTCAATTTGTATGATGCCTTTGACGGCCGAGATAGAGTTAATTAAGCCCGATCAAAGTACGCTGATGCTGTTTCCTCAAATATTTTGGAAGGTCTGTATTAAAGTTTTACACAAAATCGTTCAAATACAGAGGTACTAAGACCTCATCGTTGTTTCCCAAGAAAGGGGTCAAACGCACACAAATCTACAAAAGAAAATGTTTTTTCGAACATTTTGACGTAAAAACTTAAATGAGAAATCGGTCAATCAATCTTCAAATGCAGCTACCTTTTCAAAAATGTAAATTAAATCCTGGGTTTACTTTGAGCAAAGAGAGAGAGATCTTATTGACCATTGCTTTACAATTTCATTCAAAAAACACTGTTATATTTTTGAAGTAATAAACGCTGAACTCCTAATCAAGATGAATGAGGAATACTATACTTATACTTGTAAGTTTATGGAAACAAGATCAGAAAAAAACTACTACTTACTTTTCTTCAATTGAACTCGTATAATTAAACCATAAATTTAGGTTTTCAACGTAACTCCATAAATTTGTTAGTTAAAAACTTACTTATACTATTTTGGATTTTCTTATCAAAATTTTAGTTTCAGTAGTTTCGGAGATAAGGAATGGAATGGTCAATTTTGTCTATTTTGTTGAATAACTTTTGTTTCCTTTCGTTGGACAAGTTTATAGTATGTTTTTTTTTTCTGAATCGCTACCTTTAAATCGTATTTGAGTCACGTAAAATAATAAGTGCCCCAAATTTCATTTTGAGTCACGTAATATTCTCCAATTTCCATTTATTTTCTACATCGGTCAAGTATATTAAAAGCGAATCGGCTGTGACTGAAGTATAAACAGACACAGAAGTGATCCTATAAGGATTCCGGTTTATCAGTCAGTCGTATAGAATCCTAACAACACTTTTATTATTTTTATAATTGTTTTATTTTGCATTCACAATGCAATCTTGATATACTCTTAATAAATTAAGAGATAAAAAAAATTTCATGCGGGCGCGACTTGAACCGGCGGCTTAGGTCTATGCACGACCTACGCTCTGCGATCTGAGCTACCGCACGATTCAATTTCGGCGCCGAAATTCTCCACCATATTCCATTCCCCTTATCGTATTTCTTAATTTATTAAGAGTAACACTTAAATTAAGTTGAAAATCATAGTCTATTATTACAGGAGTATACTTGTTTAGAATATAGATCTTTGAAAGGCAATTTTCTTAATTAAAACATATGAAAATACATGCGAATCCCGACTGAAATCCGCACGTGAATTTCACTCCAAATGCGCACAATACGGTCCAATTAGAAACTGCGTGCTCGGCGAAGTTATAGGCAAGGTCAAATTAGCGCCATGACCTTCTTGCATCGGAGGTCCGAGTAGTTCCAAACTGCCATAACTCGGTACCTACTCCGAAACTGGGTGACGCCGGCCGTTGACTCGAGAAAAAGTTCTCTTTAAATATCCGCAACTTTAGTTTAGCAACTCAAATTTAGTTTGGCAACAAACAGAGCAGCAACAAATCCTGTTGGAAGTTGCGCGAGAGTCGTTTCAAGTTCAGTCTGAGTTGGTAGTTCAGAACTGAGGGTCGCGGTGAAGGTCATTGGTGTGATGACGTATTGATTGTCTTGATGCATAGTCTTGACTTGACTTTCTTTCTCATCTAGGCGTGCATTCTCAGCTAGGGTAATTTGGAATCTAGAGTCTACATAAAGCAGCATGTACTCTACAAAGTTTTACAATTAATTAAAATTACTATTTTATTCAATACTAGCGACTTGCCCTGGCTTCGCACGGGTGCGATAAACTATACATATAAACCTTCTTTTTGAATTACTCTATCTAAGCATGTTTTTAATATCATTTAATTATCTAAATACAAAAAACAAAAATATGTCATTCATAATAAGTAGGTATATATTTCTTTAAAAAAAAAGATGAATTTTATTTTATATAGTACTGAATTTAATCGCCTTTGTCTAAAACGATAGATATTCCGAAGTCTAATTAGATTAAAATAAAAACCCTATCTTCTTTTAAACAATCCCATTTTTACAAAAATAAACCTACGCTAACTTTTCTGACGCCACCGCTACGACGTAGCACCGCTACGCTGCTACGGCTACGACGTAGGCGGTGTCAAAACTGGCCGCACTCGGGGTGTGGGGCAGATCGTATCGATTGCCCCCCCTTTGCCTTCAGCGTGACCCAACTAGTTTTAATACGTCCTCGTAATATGTATATTTATACATACATACCATCAGAAAAAGCTTTAATTTTGTTTTCCCAAGAATAATTACGTAAAATATTAATCTACGTTAAACCTTTATTAATACATTACTTTTATGTTATCATTAATCTCATTGAAATATCAAAAAATTGAATAACTAAACCAAGACATATATTATCAAGGATTAAATCTGCAATTCGCATATCTGTAGTTACGTAACCACAGCATTTTTAACGAACAAAAACGCAAAGTCCCGGCGTTTGAGGCAAAGTCCTGTGTAGGACTGTCACGTCAGCTCTGCGGCTAGCTCGGCGCGCATGCGTCCACCCTCCCCCCACCACCCTCTACCCGCAACACGGAAAACTTTTCCCCGACATAGCTATAAGCAGCGCTCACCCGTCGGCAACACTTTTTGCCCCCCCGTGGGTAGGGGAGGCAAAAGTTTTGCAGCCCGGCTCGGTACCGTACACATCGCTCTTCCACTTTTTCCTGTATATTGAAATGGAGGTGCGGAGAAAAGAGTAGAATTTAGAAGCTGTCGTACAAATTTTAATGAGGAGTGAGAAGGTGAACGTTTCGTGTAACGAGCGCGATGCCTTTGTATGGACATTTTAATATTCCAAGTTGGAATTGGGAACGTTTAATGTAGAATACACATTTCGATAATGAAGATGTTCGTTGTCAATGTCGACAGGTCCTCTAAGTTTTGGGATCTTGATTTCAATTAGTTCATGAGGTTGATAACCCGAGAAGTGGCCTTGTGCTGCATTATAGATGGCCACTGGTCAGCAGGGGTCAACATCTAGTTAGCGCTAATCATAATTAACCCAACCGCTACTTCATCACGCCGCCACTATTCGATAACGATGGTGAATGATTAATCGAGATCTCGGTTTGTTTGTTCTCGGGTCCGAGCAAACTTATGAATATATCGATTTTCTTGAGCGTTCTTCCTGTTAATTGCATGGGTTATTTAAACAGTCGGGCGCTGTCACCGGGACATGCCTGAGGTTTGCTATACATTCATCACGGTTAGTTAGTGCAGCGTGACCCTACGTTATCTTGCAGGAGCAGACACGACCCAACTGTGACTGATGACCCGCCTTAATTAAATTTTATGATGGCCTCAACTATTTGGTGAACTAAAAATTAGTAAACTACTGTTGTAGTAGAGGAAACAAATTACGTGAGAAATGCAGAGAGGTCTTGGTGCGGTCACGTAAGTAGATATATGTGATGAGTGCCTTAAAGTCTGCTAAATGAATGTTTATGAAAGTTTTATTCCGTTTTTATTTAAGTATGCCAAAAAATTGTGTTAAAATAGACCATGAGGCAAACTTAATGTCTTGGTAGTGCCGGATCTAGGGGTTCTCTTCCGCCCTGGGCCCAACCTGTGAGCTCCTGCCCACAGGCGTGACTTTCTATACTTCTTACAAACAAGAAACTTCGTCATAGTGCCCAGCAGGCTAGCACCGTTTTCTCTCTCAATTATAAAGCTAATTCTTTGAGCCAAGAAGCTGCCAGCTCTGCGGTCACCAGTTGTCTGGATGAGACGCGCCGATAAGTCTCCTACAAAACCAATTAAGCATTTTTTCTTTAATAATCTAATATAATAATAGACAAATGTCAACTAAGTTTACCTTGACCTGCGAACATGAAAACTGTATAGTTTTTAAAACGTTCGGTGTAAAAATAATTTAATAAATACAATAAAACATTAGAATTTTTTTTTAATGTGCAAAAATCTCGAAAATATAAGAAAACATTATATTTAATTTTTTTTATAGTAATTTAACGTTAAAAAATCGCCTGTATGGCTTCTTTATCCACATATCCCAATATTTAAAACTGTATAGTTTTTGAAACGTTCGGTGTAAAAATAATTTAATAAACGCGATAGAACCATAAAAATGATTTTATTTAAATATGTAACAATCGCGAAAATATAAGAAAACATTATATCAGTAATCGTACCCTAAAACATCTCCTGTAAGAGTCTCCTTTAAAATCCGCATATCCTGATATAGGGGGCTATTCTGCACAGGGCAAACTCACTGCATACAAAATTTAAGGCATAAAGACAAGCAACATCGGGTTCAGTTTGAATTAAAGCTGTCCGCAATTAGAGCCTTAAATAAACTACCGCGATGGGGATTTCAAATAGCGCAGTACATCTATCTACACAACAAAGTTTTTTTTACACTACTGCCAAAAAAGGAGTGTATTGTTTAAGTTCATGTATTGTAAGTATGTTTGTTTCTTTAGTCTACCGAAACTTTTAAATGCCTTAATGGATTTGAACGTGTGGGAAATCTTTACATCAGTAATTCTTATTAACATAGGCTATATTTTTTTGACAGTGCAGTCGTATTTTTCTTTGAAAGACTGCGATTCAATTATCTTAACTCTTAGTAAAAACTTGATTCAGTGTTTAAGTTCTGAAACTGCAATAATTTAAACTTAAATGCCCATATAAAAAGTAAAAAAGCATAACATTATTTGCTACGCTATATGGCAATTTAATGTTGTTACTCATATCGGCTTCAAATCTATTCAGCAATAGTGGAATTACAGCTTACAGTTAGTTATACGCTTAAATTTCTGGTATTTGGTTTTGTACTTTTATATACTATTTTGTACAAAAAAAGATGGTCACTCTGGCTTGTATTTCAGTTGCCATTTTTAAATCCATTCGAAAACAGATAATTTTAACTATTCCACTAACGTATCCTGTTCTATAGAATCGTTTAAAAGTTACTACATTGAAATTCAAAAATAGAATACCATATTCGAACTTTGCTTTCAGCCAGTTCGAGAGAAGCCATTTGTTACTGATAGAATGGGACGTCCGAATAAAATTATTTCAATCGATGTTTTCGATTCAATTTTGTATAATTAAAATTTATCAAACTCAAACTTTTGGAGCGGTGTCAATACTTTAATGAACGAAAATAGATTCTAAACGAATAGTCTAGACTAGACAATGTCGTTTTTGTTTTATTGACGTAGTTTTGAATTTGTTTAGTACCTATGACTTATGTAAATATTACTTATTCGTAGCCTATGTCGTAATTGTTATCATTTATCTGATACGAGGTGTTATATAAACATTATATTAATATTATCATATTAGCTGCGATTTCAACCTGAGTAAATTAATAAATCAAGTTGTACTCGAAGAAAAACGAGAAAGCAAGAAAAGTATTTTTCACTTGAAAATTATAATAACAACTCGCGGTACAAACTGACAAATAAATAAATGTCAAACGTCACCGCTGCTATCGGAGTTCACGGTAAAACAAAAGAATGTCGCGACATTCATCCAAAGACGGGGTAATAACTCAGTCTCGCTGGAGCTACCCGCTCAGATTTATTGGAGCAATTGACAAAGTGGCAAATGGCCCATTAGAAATTAGGAGTTTCGCGAGAAACGAGCGCCCGCCACCGAAAAATGTACCGCAATATTTTCCACTGTAAGCAAAATTGTTAGCAATAAATAATATCCAAATGTTCTTAACTTCGTTTCGAAAAAAGGAACGCATTATTTTTCGTTGAATGAAAAAATTAATGTAAAACTAAAGAGTTTGTTTATTAAAATTGTTGAAATGAAATCAACGCATTTTCACTGCTCAAAAAATATTTCTGCAAGATTTTTTTCTCAAAATACATACCTAAATGTTTAGTCCGTGTTACTCAAAGTGATATATAAACTCAAACGATACCCCATACATACTTTTTTTTATTTATTTATTTAAACTTTATTGCACAAAATACGTACAAATAGGTGGACTTAATGCCTTAAGGCATTCTCTGCCAGTCAAAACTTTAGACCAATCCGAGATATATATAAGGTGGTGCCATAATGTGTCATGAGAAATTAATTAAACAATTGAATAATACATACATAAATGCACATATATATACACAAATATATAAATGTAAATAAATATATAATACATATATAAAATACATATATGTTTATATATAAATAAGTTGATATAGAATACTAGTAAGAGGGATGATTTCTAAAACTGTATAATTTAGGTAAAAGATTTTTCAAGATAAAGTTTGTGGACTGCCTCCTTAAACGCGAATCGGTTGGGGGCCCTTCTAATCAATTCGGGAAGAGCGTTCCACAGCCGTATAGCCTGCAGCTGAAAAGAGTTGGACAGAAAGCTAGAATAGTGAGAAGGAGTAGCAAGAATAAGGCTATTAGAAGAGCGAAGAGATCGAGAGTGTATAGAACTAAGAAGAATGAATTTTGACTTAAGATAATGTGGTGAGAAAGGGTCGTGAAGTATAGTGTAGAGCATAGATAAAATTCTAGTTTGACGACGAAAAGGGATAGGTAGCCAACCAAGTTGAGAACGAAAAGAGGAGATGTGATCATATTTACGAAGACCGAAAATGAAACGTATGCAATTATTAGCAAGCCTGTCAAGTTTAAGAACAAGCGTTTTGTTAAGATCACAGTAACAGACATCTGCATAATCAATTATGGGAAAAATAAGAGATTGAACCAGTAAAATTTTAGTATTCATAGGGAGAAAGTTTTTAAATCGGTAAAGGGTACGCAACGAGCCATTTATTTTGCGACTAATTTCAGTGACATGAGTAGTCCAGCTAAGGGAGGAGTCAACATACATATCTGTCCAGAGATTTTATTGTATATACATGCAAAACCTCTTAAAAACATTCCTTTTTCATCGTGTCAAAACCAAATACAATTTTATTTTTAAATTTTTTTAAGTAGAATTACGACAATTTTTTCATTACCTACCGGCCAAATTTCGAAATTCGAATTTTCTTCGTAAATAGTATATTAACTTTTTGTGGCTATAAATTCGAATAATCGACTCGTAACAAATAAACATAGATCCTAATCGAATACAATAATCGTAATAATGGGTTCGCATCAGTTGAGACGGGAAACTAATTCTATGAATGTTTTCAGTCGATAGCTTACGACATGTTTATTGTCATTGAGCAATAAAAATGCGTCTAATGACTCGGGAAACTCGGGGACGGGATTGTCTCACTATTTCATATATGGGTCAATAAAATTTTATGTACAGTTAAACTCAGTTAAACGCTCCGGATTTCAGAAGGAAATTAGGCCCTATTACGGGATTATTTTTAGATCCTGTCGTACTTTTTGTTGATACTTTTTGTAAATTAAATTTATTCCACTAAGAATACAAAAATGTTCATGAGTTATGACTGTGTACAAAAGTTTAATTCAGTACAGATTTCTTTGCAAGCTAATATTAATCGGAAAATATTTTTATATGGTTTTATTTAATCATTCACGATGTATTCTGATATATTTTTATTAAATTAAGTATCAGGGTTTGAACCAGTGACCTTTAGTTCTATGTACGACCTACACTCTGCCAATTGAACTTCGTGCTTCAATCCTAGACGTCGAAAATTTCCACCATATCCCATTAAGGGGATACCACTGTAAATAAGGTCGTTCTGATTCTTATTTATCTCGCAAAATACTTAAATTAGGAGTTTCAAATCTAAGTAATATGATTTTTGACTATTTCATCTCCAAAAATTGAAGATGAAAACACGTTTTGATAAAATTTTCTCGATAGAAATATTTTTTGAAAAATGGTCTTTGTTCGCAGAGTTTTTGTTATTGTAGCTCAAATGCGACGAATGAAATAATGATTTTTAGACTAGAAGATAGGTTATTAGTAATTCATCAAAATGTAAATATGAAAATGCAATTAACCGGTCTGATTTTATATAAAATAGAAATAACGAATTTGGCGATTATGTTTTTTTCTTTGAGCGACTCGAGACTATCTCCTATCTCATCATTCACGGGCTAAACCGCCAAGCGCTATCCCTTGCGCGCACTTGATCAGTCCTTTGCCGAGCGAAGGTACCAAACATTTGAGTCCTCGTCTTAAGGCTTTAGGAGTTGCGTCACGTTATACAACTTTTTTAATGAGAATTAATCTGAGAATTTAAATTAGACTACAGTTACAAATTTAAATTCTAGATATGGCTCATTGATTGCTAAATTATTGTATGTTTGAGTTCCTTAGACCAGCTTACGTTTTTACCTATACGGATTACCCACAATGTTGGATAGTTGGATAGGGAATCCAAAAAAAACCGTCACTACGCCAACAAAAATCTCAAGATTGGTAATTTCCTACAAATCGAAGAAATTTTGGCCGTTTGTATTGTAATGCCGTGCCACGGGAAGCAATTATTTTTTACCAACACGCACGAGCGGTGGGGACGCGCGGGGGACGGGGTAGCAACGGGACATCGACGCATTGTACCCGCGGGAACACTAAAAACAGGTTCAAAGGGGAAATCTGTTTGTTTGCGATAGTTGCACTGAAGATTAAGTTCGCGTTCTCTTTTTCAGATAAAAATACTTGTTTTAAAATAAAACATGACTCTCTAACGGGGCATGTTTTCTAAAAAAAAATACTTTTTAAAATAATTATTCTGCTAGAATATTGAAAAATATTGGACACGTATTTTTCTTTTGTCAATCAATCAAAAATTGATAGTAAAGATAAAACACGTTAAAATTCCGCGTGACGTTACTGGCCGGTACACTTTTTACCGGCCTGTTGCGTCATGTGAGCCCCCACTCCTAAACTTTGATGAGCTTTATCTTCATCATCTTTTGTTTGATTGAAAAAAGAAAAAAATACGAATATCAAATATTTTGGATAATCTGTAAGACAGACTTATTTATTTTAAATGATCCTAGACCATATCTTTGCCTTTGGCCTAGATTATGGTCAAGAGTAAACCCATTTAATAAAAAATAATGGTATTTTTTTTAAACAAGCCTCTCTCGGTGTACATTTTATAAGTTTTAATTTTTTTGTTGTAATTGATATGATAGAATTGGTAGGCGCCTTTATCTATCTTGAATAATTTTCATTAATAATTGAAATGACGTTCAACCAACTTCCGTGCTTCGGATGGCATGCTAAGCCAGCCGTAGGTCCCGGCTGTCATCATAGAGGACAGTCGTTACGCTATGTCACATGCCTAAAGTTGCCGAAAGCTCGAAAAATCTGACATCAGTGTTGGCCACTTACACACACGCAAAAACAAATATATTCAACCAGCGCGTGTATTTTTTTTAATACAGATACGATATCACGTCTTTATCGGATACACGGTAGACAAAGACAAAGGGTATAAGACAAAATTCACGTTTAACAATACTGCATTTTATTTTTAAATTAATTATACCCAAAATCTAATAAAAGTGCCTGTACTAAGTAACTTTGCAGTAACAAAAAAAAAAAACACGAACATCATTTCGCTAAGCGAAAAACAGCGCTTGGTAATTTAGAATCCCATCCCGGAGACAATTCGTTGCAATTCCGTATCCCTATGAATACAAGGCCGTAGCCTGAGGGATCGCGACGTCTTTTTTATAATCTGTTTACTCGCTCCGTCCTTACCAGATAATCTTTTTATACGAAACACCCGCTGATGTGTTTGCGAACGGTTTTAAAAATAAAGTGTCGGCGGAGTTCCTTTTTTCTGCTTCATTCGGGTTGTTCTAAATTTAATTGACATTATTTTTGTATAACTAAATTAAGATTTATGAAATTTTGATCATTCTTTAATTAGATAGATGAAGTAAACTGTCACTTTTGTTTTTATTAAAACTAGCTTTCACCCGTGGCTCCGCCCACGTTAATGTTGATCCCTCGGGAACAGTTCTTTTTCCCGGGCTAAAATGTATACTATGTCCTTCTCCGTACCACAGACTACGGGTATGTAAAATTTCATGACGGTCGGTTCAGTAGATACGGCGTGAAGGCGTAACAAATAAACTCACTTTTGCATTTATAATAATTACTAGCTTTCGCGCGCGGCTCCGCCCGCGTCAATGTCGATCCCTCGGGAATAGTGCTTTTTCCCGGGATAAAAGGTAGCCTATGTCCTTCTCCGCACTCCAGAGAACTTGTATGCAAAATTTCATGATGATCGGTTTAGTAGTTATGGCGTGAAAGCGTAACAAACAAACAAATAAACAAACAAACAAACTCACTTTCGCATTTAAAATATTAGTTAGGATTATACCTACACTAAGGATCGTTATCCTCTTAACTTTCTTTTGGCCTAAGTAGGTACCTACTTAGAATTTTCCTAAAATGGGGACCTTATGGACAATAGTTAGTTTGACAATAAAAAACTGTATCTGTTGCAATAAAATATACCTTATATTATACCTTGTACTTCTGAACTTGCTGTAATGTGTTGAGTAAATAAAAGTTTTTTAGTACAACAAAGCAAGTTTATATGCAGAAATATATTAATAATAATAATCTTCCAAATAGAAAAAAGACGATTTAAAACTACTGAACCGAAATTAATGAAATTTAAATAGGACCAATTCGAAATTATGAATCATTCAAAAAAAATTACAAATCGGTTAATAAAAGTTATTAGGTAACAGATAAAAAATAATACAATCGAATTGAATACCTACTCGTCCTTTTTTGCAGTCGACTGAGAATGGCGCTACTAGTATATTGAAATTTGAAAACCTAAGAATAAATTTCAACACTTGAAATACCGAATTAATAACCAACACAGATCCGAAGATTCATCACTCTTCAGATCTGTGTTGGTTAATAATTCGGTATTTCACTTAAAATTAACAGTGTGCATTTTTAAGTTTAATGTAGTAACAGGAGCAATATAGTAGTCTTACCAACTTCTCAATAGTTTATCTCGTTCATTCTCGATTTGGTGCAAACGGAGACCATCGAACAATGGATGCACTCGACTGACTACGCTTATATCAGTGTATTGTCTGCTTTGGAATAGAAACTGACTTCAATGCGTCTAAAATTTGAATTAAGTAAATATATTGTGTAGTGACTCATTTATGAGTGTATGGTTCTTACACTCCAACGAAGTGAACTCTTCTTTAGCGGCATTGTGCACTGGGTAAAAAATGTTAAACTTGCGTCAGGTCACGTGTCCTAATCAAAAATTGACGCTAGACGGACACGTGACCTGAGACCGCAGCAAAGGCGCTCCCAGAGTGCAACCCGTTGCTTTCTTAAACTATATGTATTATTGTTGTGAGATATTGCTTATGCCCAAATATTTGAATAAAACAACGAAATTTCCACTTTAAATTGTCATCAGCCATTTCAGTCAGCTAATGATGCAGGTTAGTGAGCAGAAAGTACCATGTGCACTCAGTTCAAAATGGCTGAACCAAAAAGTTTTCAATTAACCTGATTGAACCATAATCGACTTATGAGTTTGCGACAAATAAGCCGAGTGCTCACGTGAGTCCCATTCAACAAGTCAACCACATTGTGCGAGTCCCAATCAATCATAATCACGGCCTCTTTCACGTCGACTAATGGCGCGCAAAATGGCGGAATGCGTTTAAAATTCGAACACTCGGGGTACATTTGGAGGTAACCGTTCGGAAACGGGCACAAAGAGAGCGTCTGCCGCCTGATCCATCATGTGTCGAGGTAACGGCGCGGTTTTGAACGGTTCCGCTTTCACTAAATGAAAATGGGCGAAAATAGTGTCATATTTTTCAGTGTCAAAACATGCGATTGTTTTTTTTTTGATAAATCTTGTTTAATAGTTAATATGTGTTTCACCGAGCTGGGTCAGTGCGGAGTTGTTTTATCTATAGAAGATAGAGAAGAATGCTCAAGGGATTCTTTTCCAAATTGACAAGGTCAAATTACTGGTTCCCATAACACAGTTTTGAAAATTTATAAATACAGTTTTTATTTTCTTAAAAATGAGTGTCATGGTCCCTAACAATTTATCTCTATCTTCAATAGATAAAATAATCTTCCCATTGACTCATCTCAATGAAACATCCTGTTTATGTTTTTATTATAAACATAACCTCCTTACATTAAATACACTAAAAACAGACTACATATGACATAAAAATCCACTCATGCCATCAAACTCAAAATTGTACCTGCCCCTCTATTACCAAACTAAATCATACGAAATACCTAGGTGTTATTGGGGATCAAAACCTCTCATGGTATCCCCAAATCGAACAACTGTCGGGAAGACTATGAAAATTTATATGGATGTTCAAGACCCTTAGACACATTGTTACACCAACACTTCTCAATAAAATCTATGTCTCTCTTGTACAATCAATAATCGTTTATTGTATATCGATCTGGGGTGGTGCCTACAAAACTAGATTCTTGGAGGCTGAAAGATCTCAACGCACTCTTTTGAGAGTAATGTACTTTAAAGACAGAACCTTTTCCACTACATCCTTGTATAATACCTGTGATTTATTAACAATTAGAAAATTATATTTACTCCAAATGACATTAAAAAAACACAAAAGTATACCCTATAACCCCCAAATAGCTAGTAGAAGAAGAAAAAACGTAGCAAGTGTTCCGTTTGCTAAGACTGAATTCGCAAGAATTCAGTATTATACCCGCTCTGCTGAAATATATAATAAAATAAATAAAGAATTAAAGATATATAATAAACCATCCCATGAGTGTAAACTTACAATAACCTCTTGGCTTAAAAAACTTACCTATGAAGAATTAGAGAGTTTTATCACTTCATAGTATTTGTAGAAACTTTACTTATAATACACACTTAAACAAACACACACACACACACGCACACATACGCGCGCGCGTACACACACACACCCACACACACAAACACACACACACACACACACACACACACACACACACACACACACACACACACACACACACACACACACATATACATACACACACACACACCCTCATACACTCACACTAATACACACATAATATGTGAGTACATACAAAAATTATTCCAAATCATTTAAATTTTTCTAGTTTGTAATTTTAGTTTATAGTTTTATGTTCTTAATATGCTATAGGTAGATTAATTATAAGAATTGGTATGGAAGAACGGAGCCTGCTGGTACAAGTATTCTATTACTTAAAAGTAGGCTCCAACATCTGTCTATGAATTGTATACAATTTACCTAAATAAATTATTTTATTTTATTTTATTATATTTAACATATATGCAGGTGTGTTAAATATAACACATTCATTTCGAGTAGGTGACACGGTCAATCAACCACGCACACCCTGGTATCAGAGTTCTTCGGGACCGCCTCTCGGCCTCAGACGTGGTTCCTTTAACGACTATCAGATAGCAGCCGAGACCAACGGCTTAACGTGCCTTCCGAAGCACGGAATCATCTTTATTATCAGACAATCAGGTGATTCAAGCCTGCAATGTTCTCACCAAACAGAAAACAACTAAGCACATAAGTATCTGTAATAAAACTTTTATAAAATAAAAAAAAAGCAATCGCAAGCTTCGACACCAAAAAATTAACACTGTTTTTCCCCATTTTCATTAAATGAAAGCCGAACCGTATATACAGGTATAATAATTCATCGTATATTTATGTCCTTTTATTTCGATGTACTCTTTGGATTATGAGAAGACAAGCTTTTGGTACATACATTATGATACGTACATTTTCCTTCTAAAAATTAAAAACAGTAAACCGAAAGCATTGCATATATACCGCGTGCTTAGTTCTGTTAATGAAAAAATAATAACGTAAACAAAATTAATCAACTTTAACATAGATGCAACGAAAAAAGGTATATGTATATCAAAATGTTTCATACATCGGCATATTTCATGAAGAATTTTTAATCTAATCAGGATAGTACATCCGCAATCAGCCGGTTCGCTCTGTTATTTTAATTTTCGTTTTTCCCCACTGAGAATGTCTTTGAAAGTACTCAAATGATGCGTGTAATATCAAGGTTTGTTCACTTTGATGTGAAGAGAGGGATCAACCAGCGGTTGCGGCTGATATAGGTGAAAAATAATGTATAGATAACTTACTTTTAAAGGAATAAATGACTTTTAACATCATCCTAACCTAATAACAATATAAATGCGAAAGTCTGTAAGTTTAGATGTTTGTTACCATAACGGATTCTGACAAAATTTTGCACATAGATAGGTTTTTACCTAGATCAACTCATTGCCTACCTTTTGTCTTGGAAAAAAAAGTACTGTTCTCGCGGAATCGACACTAACGCGGGCGGAGCCGCGGGCGAAAGCTGCTGCAAAGGGTTGTTGGGGTGAAAATTCAGTCTAGCTAGGTCCCATCCCTACGTCAGTCACCCAGGTACTATCTAATTAATTTCACTACTAACTATATAAATGAAAAGTGTGAAAGTTTATGAATATGTATGAACGGGTTGTTTGTAATTTTAACTACTTTATGCATTTTGATGGAACGTCACGTTTTTTTAACTGAATAAATAAATAACTAAAATAAATAAAAGCATTTTTATTTTTATCCACAACAATAGTTTTATAACTAAAATAAAATTAAGTAGTGCACAGTATTACACACATTACAATATAATCTGTTGTGTAGAACTGGAGCCTGAACTAGGTATCCAGAGGAACCTATCATCTTACAGTACTGCAGGCCTCTCCTCAGAAGGAATAATACAGATAGTATGGAGTAGCGAAAAAATGACATGAGAACGACATGAGATACACTCCTACATTAGAATAGCAATATACGAATATTTAATATAGAAATACAAAAACACTTTTATTTATAAATGCTATTGATGAATTTACAGAGTCGTTACTTGTCGGAGTTTCGAACTAAGATGTTGGCAACAAGACTTAGCGTCACCTACACAGGAATAAGTTGAAGAATTTAAACAACAGACAACTCCCGACACCGTTATCAATGTAGACACAATAGAGAAAATGTTTCACCGGCCCCATACAATGTTATTTGAAATTTATTTTATAAGAATAGCGATTTGTTTGAAAAAGAATGCCTCAACAATTTATACATCGCAAGAAAGTCCCGATATCTTAGTACATTTAAGAGTATTGGTAATAGATGTTGCAAACAGAGGTAGTTTCGTTGTTGATAAGTAAGAAGTGTACATACCGCTATAGCCTTCGATCAATTATAATGGTGGATACACAGTCTCATACAAAATTAAGCCTTAATAAGGTCTCCGAGTCAAAACATCATGCATTCTTACAAACAACGACAAAAACGGTATTGAAAGTATAGCTTCATTTTTTTTTCACTTTTGATACGTTGTTTCTGCATCTTTTTACTGTACTTACCTTCGTCATCGAGAGACATACGAGTGCTAGCGCGGTTTATTGAAACTGTGGAAAAAACAGCTCCGAAACTCGATTAGTGCGCTGTTTTGCCGGTGCCACTTTTCGAGTGCGAATCGTGTATCTACCATTATATTTGATCGAAGGCTATAGCGCGCCTTGAGCAATTCATATGGTAGTACCATCTAGTACATCATAAATCTATCTCAATTCAAACATGACCTAGGATCCTGATTAATGCGATGATGGTGGTTTTTTGCTCACTAGTTAGCGCCACTGTTGAGTAAGGTTTTTATAAAACGCGTAACAAAGTTTACATTTCAATCATATTTAATGCCTATATTAATAAATTGTATACTTTAAACGAAAGCGATTCCTGTATCCATATACAAGCATCGCTTTCGTTTAAAGCGGGAAAATAAAAAAAATCTAAGAAATGGCTTCAACAATTTAGATGAATATTTGTATTATACGGCGAAAAATCGATGGGTCTCATATCAGAGAAAATCAATTTTTTCGTCTAAGTCTCGGTGTTAAATTCAGTTTCCCAGATATAAGTCCTATTATGAGCTAGTGTTGTATGAGGTTCCGATCAGAAAGGACAATTAGTTCTTTCTGATCGGATATCTCACACAACATTGGCTCTTAACGCGTCACGGTAAATATCTTAATATATAAAACAAAGTCGGGTTTATTATAAAAACACGGCTTCACTCACATTTATTCAGATGGAATCGCCAACTAGTTTCAGTCTGTCACGAAGACCATCATCAGGGCGAGTGTAAGAGGTGGAGACACGGCGGTTTCGTTTCCCTCAAAGCACGAATAAACGTAAGTGAAACCGTGTTTTTAAAATGAATTTATCTTGCTTTAAGTACAGGTTAAGTGTAAGTTTTAATACCATTCATTATTAAAGTTGAGTTTGTTTGCAAACTTATAACTTAGGAACGGGTGAACCGATCTTTGATTTGTTGGTTTTATTATCACACCGAATAGCACAATAACTGTTATAATATAAGAAATAATTACGTCAAAACAAAATGATAGTGAAACGAAATTCAACGACACAGCTAGTTTTTCATAAAAAAAATTGGTTTAACAACGCGTCAATAAATATTTTTTAAAGATGTAACAGCTGCTTCTAAACTAATAACAACTGTCAAATATGGCATCTTATCGTGCGTACAGTAACGCTCCCCAGAAATATCTTCCTATCTCAAAAACCCTCTGTAAATACACATCGCATATCTGTGGCCAACAAAATACTTTAAAAACCTCGCATATTTGTAAATTCAAGCAACAATGCATGCTGTATCCAATCTCGAGAAATAATAGCAAGACGGCCCCGATCCGTCCAGAGCAATCGCTGGACGCTAAGCAGAAAATTCCATCCTGCAAAGTTTTGATTGTCCGAGGCAGCTGGCATTCCCTCCGACACATTCCTCGAATCACTGAGGAGGTTTTATTGTGTTCATATCGCAAGTTTATATTTGTAAACTCATCGGAAAGTGTCATTTGGACACGCGTCGTCCGTAATAATGGTTCGTCGCGAATTTTCTTGGTTACGCAGAAGTTTACGAAACGAAGCCTTTGGAAGGACTGCAAGTTTGGGTTTTGCAATCACAGTGTAGAAATTTTTATTCGTTATCGTGTTATTAAACTGTTTTGTAACAGTTTCGAAGGTACTTTTAATTTTATAAGGCTTCATTATGTTACGTTTCAAGTTTCTTTTTCAGTTTTCGTAACAGCAGAAGGTTTGTGATTCACAGGGTTTTACATTGATTATTATGTTTCACCAGTTACATACACATACAAATTATTTCTATCTCATACGGGTTACACAGAGAAAAGGCCATAAAACCCAAAGGCCAGGTTTACATGTACCCCGTAAGGGATAAGGAAATGATAATATTGATTTATCCCTTTTTTATAAGTAAAGTTATATATTCAATATTAGATTTCGCCCGCGGCTCCACCCGCGTGAATGTCCCTGGGGAAATTTTCTTTTTCAGGGATGAAATACACCCTTTGTCAGTCTTTGGGCCTCAAACTATCTCCATACCAAATTTCATCTAAATTGGTTCAGTGGTTGAGTCGTGAAGAGGTAACAGATAAACCGTCTGACAGAGTTACTTTCGCATTTATAATATTAGTATGGAAGTATTGATGTAAGTATGACGTATGTAAGAAATAAGACTAATAAATATTTTATATTCATTTTATTATTAATATCTTATAATAGATACTTATATAGATAAATATCCAAGACCCCGGTCAATCTGAAAATATCATCTTGACTTGGCAGGGGACCGAACCTGGGAACCTTCGTGTCGCAGGCTAGCGTGTTGACCACTGCGCCACGGAGCTCGCCTATTCGCTGAAGACTCTTTACCGATTGGACAATACTCGAGACACATCAACAAAAATTAAATTAAACCCATACTACAATCCTGACATCTCACTACAATACCCCAAAAATTAAATTGAAACTGCCCATACACAATTATCGTGCATGATAAACAAAGCGTCCGACCCTCGTCCATTTTTATCCCCTACTAATTGTAATTTCATTGATAACAGAGTTTACAGTTTGACCGGTCCATTAGGCGAAACAAGGTGGCGTCCGGCCTTTTGGGGGTATTTATAACCTTAGTATAGTTGCGGCAATAATTTCATTAGTAAGGCACAACTACTGCCGGACAAGACAAATGGTAGCCATTAGCAGACCTAACGGCCCCTCGTCAGCCCCAAACTTTTAACGACGAGAATCAAAGTAAATACGAGCGTTATCTTGCCGATTTCGCGTTATCATAACTCTAGGTGAGCAAGGGTTCGTAATAGGATAGTCAGCAGGTACTAATTAATACATCGGCCAGTGGCCCTTTGTAGGGAACTAATCGACTCAGGGATTATCCATTAGCAAATATGTACTTTCATTTTCAAAGAGCGTAATCAAAGAGCGAACAGTGCATTATTGGGTTAACATTTGTCTTGTCAAATAATGAGGAGTTTTCAAAATGACATTCAGAGAAAAAATATGAATACTATTTTTCGGACTAGATGGCGTTGATGAAGTCAAGTGTCAATTATAGCATAGCCCTAGTGAAAAAAATAAAGTCAGAATCTCAGAAGAATCTGAGGATTATATTGCTCTTTTGGAAAAGTTCTCATCATCTCATCCGATGCATTCATTTTCCATTTTTTTTTTACTTTATACAACGTGATTTTGAACCTCCTAGCTTTATTGAAATCTCAGAATCAGAATTCCTAATGAAATATAGAACTGCAAGAAAAAAAGCTGAAAATCGAAAAAAAAATGAGCGTTTCCCATACAAAGCCGCTATGGAAATTCTATGGAAAGTCAATTTTTTTTCTTCGGTTTTTACCTTTTTTTCTTGCAATTCTGTATTCCATTAGGGATTCTGATTCCCAGATTTCAATATAGCTAGGGGGTTCAAAATCACGCTGTACTTGCCACTTAAGGGGCTTACATTAGCAAAACTACCGCCACTCATCATTTTATTCTCTTACTTTTTAACCCGATGAAAAAAAAATCGACTCGTTGCACTCCGGAAGTGCCGGCAAAGTGAAAACACACCTTTGCGGCGATCTCAGGTCACGTATCCGTCTTACGAATTTTCAATCAGGTCACGTGTCCTGATGCGAGTTTAATATTTTTTACCAGTCCCATAGTAGGTAGGTAATATTAAAATTGCTACAAGTGATTTACTACCGAAAGTACGGAATTAGATTTTTGAAGTGAAAACTTCTTTAGCGGCGTTGTGCACTTTTTAATATGGATAAAAAATCGTCACGTGAACGAAAATCACGTGACCTGATCGAAAATTCGTAAGACGGACACGTGACCTGAGACCGCCGCGCCGGCGCAGCTAAGGAGAAGCAGTAATATCCACCTCTCTTTCTACCGCGCGAAGTTTTCACTTCTGTCGGCACTCCAGAAGTGCAATCCGTTGTTTTTTTTTATTTGATCGACTTTAGTAATAAAATAATAAAATGTTGGGTGGTGTTAGTTTCACTGATTTTAGCCTCATAATGCTATGCACATCAATTTCTGTCTACGCATAGATAATGGATTTGTTACTAAAGTAGCAAAACGTTAGATAACCTCACACTATGCTATATATTTTCTCAGCAAAAAGCGAAATACTCATCATAACTCCTTATAACGTTCCCTACTTAGGGCGCGCTCCCGTGGGACTGTGAGAAATCAGTCTCGATTCGAGGCAACCTCGCGTTATTGTGTCCGACCGCGGTCATTACGGGCCATTCGTGGCCTGTAACTTCTTCTGGCACACCCAAATGTATCCGCAATATGTAGGCCTAAATAAGAAGAGGCTGAATTTGTATTGTTAAGTTTTCACAGTAACAAGCCTGTAGAAATTATAGCATAAATAAAGAATAAATAGACATGAAAATTATTATTTTTTAAGAAAAATCCATTAATGAAATATTAAATATGTAATTTTAAAATGAATTATTTTTATCAGTATTAATTCTTAGTAAGTTTGAAATAGGGTATTCTTTTTAATAAGAGTAGGTAATTTAAGAAATATTAAGAAGTGCTTCAGTTTTTAAATTATTACAAAAGAAACAATGAAATATTGTTGCTTGACTCAATGCCTTAAATACTCGTATCAACACTACTCATGCAATAAATTTTCCTAACAAAAAGCATATACTCATCATTATTCCTTATAACGTATCCCTCCTTACGGCTCGCTCTCGCGGGATGGCAAAAAATCAGTCTCGATTTGAGGCGACCACACTTTATTGTGTCCTTCCACGGTCATTAAGGTCCATTCGTGGCCGGTAACTACTTCTAGCACATCCTCATAGCACTATATGCGGATAGCTAAATAAAAAGAGATTTAACTTATTTTGTTGTTTGCTGGTAAGAAAATTCGGAAGCAAAGACAATAGTGGATGTTGTGTGACTGAAAAAAAAACGTATTATAGATTTTATAACCTAGTTGACCCTACAGAAGCTGTTATATCTTTTTTTTAAATTTTCGCGCAACTTTATTAATATTTGTTTTCATAAAAACCTTCTCCTGAGAGAAACGAACGAACACGACAAAAAAAGAATTATTCAAATTTGCCCATCCATTCACACGTGATGCTGTAACCAAGGCAAATAGGGATTCATTTTTAATATATATTATATAGATTTTTTACTATATCTGCTCGGTAATTTGCTTAATTCCTCATTAAAAATCTTAATGAGATTAGGCTTTGATGATAAATCTACAATTATTTTGTTGAAATTTGCATATAAAGTCATTGTCAATGCTTTGTATGCAAATTGTAATTTAATGTTAAATTAAACATCACTATATTAATATTAGCAGATTTATTTTGTTACTACGGAATTTTATTGTTATCTCAGTTTTTTACAAACCATTCATCAATGCAATTTTCGTCCGTTTTGTTATAAGTTTAAGTATCATAATTTTGAAATCATTCAATCCAAAATTTAGTCGTTATTATAATTGATTAGTCAATAGTAGCTACACGAGCCAAGTAACAGAATGATTTATTAAAAATAACTACAAAGTGATTGACGATATAAGATACCATGTCTAGAGAATCCAATATGTACATATTTGCCGACTAGTAAGTCAACAAATCCTGCGATCCAAATGATTAGGCCCCCATCACACTCACGAGGTAATGAGCGTAATGAGAGGCATCGGACACGACAGCCCTACAGTCACGGATTACGCATGTTCCTGCCTTTAGTAGCTGCTCAGTTCGATAAGCTTTATGTTGGATGAATATAGCGCTGTGATCCACACGCATTTGAGATACGAGACACCATACACCCGTCAGGTAGAGTCATTACGTTCAAATGCGCTCCAAAAATCTTACAAAATTAATACTTAGCATCACGTTGAAGAGCGAATCGTGGCACGTTGGTGTGTGAGACCTTTAGCTAAAATACTCTTCGTGCCCGCACAAACGGCAAAGTCAAAAAAGTGAGTTTTAAATGTAAATGTGAAAAAGGAAAAGCTACAATTAGCGAATTAGTCGTTAGTTTTAATATGAATAGGCCTATAATATTTCTGTCAAATTTATAATTTAAAAGAAATAAAACTTAATCTAGATCAGAAATACAAACCAACATACATGATACTTAGAATTAAAACTTTTCATCAGGTTTAAATTAAATCCCTTACCTAATACGGTTTTATAGCGTTAATTAAATTAAGTGATTTATTTTAAAATGTGTAACAATCGCGAAAACATAAGAAAGCTTTTATCAGGTTTTACATTAAAATATGGTAGGTTATATAACGAAAATAATCCTGGAATTTTCACAGATTACTAATAAACATCATGTTAGAGAAGCTAAAGTAATGTCAGCTCATCTGTACAGTGCAATAAGTTTGATGAGCACCTACGCTCTTAACGTACAGGCTGATTTATCTTTACACAATGATTCATATTTGCACGATTGTTTCATTTTTTTTTTGGTAATTTTAATTTCGATAGTAGTGCTTCAAACTATTTTTTACATTAGTCCAGTTTTGGTTTATATAAGAGGTTAAACATAGACTAGAAAACTTTGTTTATTATTTACACTCTAATAAATACGTGGAAAACAAAACCACCCCTATCTAGCTGATATGGGTGATTTTGTTTTTATTATTTCATTTGCGACATATTGCTGAAGTACAGTCCATGACATTTTAAGTAAACGAGAGACGTCACATCGGGCATAAGTGATACGTAGAGTAGTGTATTTATTACGCAAGCGCTTTTAAGTTTTAAGCCTTCTAAATATTTGTCTTCTCTATATCCTAACTAATATTATAAATGTGAAAGTGAGTTTGTTTGTTTGTTACGCTTTCACGTTGTAACTATTGAACCGATCATCATGAAATTTTGCATACACGTTATCTGGGGTACGGAGAAGGACATAGGGACATACACATTTTATCCCGGGAAAAAGTACTGTTCCCGAGTGATCGACATTGACGCGGGCGGAGCCGCGGGCGAAAGCTAGTACTGAATATATTTTCATTTATGATTTCAAAGTTTAACAAATGTAAATTTTCTATGGTATTATTAAAAAAATATATAGTATCAGTAGAAAAAAAAATCGTAAAAAGAATACAGAGCAGTAAAAAGAACATCACCCCTTATTAGTCAGTATTTCATTTGCAATATATTGCTGAAGTACAGTCCGTGACGTATTAAGTTAACGGGAGACATCACTTCGGGCATATTGTGGACGAGTGTAGTACAGTCGCGCGCAGAATACGAATTTATTGTTTCATTAACTCGGGATTATGCGATGTGTCATACATCGGATGCCATTTACGGAATGCGTTTGGCCACTTTTGTGTCCACAATTTTCTTTTGTATATTTGTGCTAAACTTTATTAAGGCACTTTATAGAAATGCCCACTGCATTCATTATAGAACTTACGTGTCAAATAATTACATGAAAAATGTACAAAGTACATAAAGCGTAAAGGGGTTTTAAAATAACTCTACTTATTTTATTATTATCATATACTCTTACCTCAATACTGATGAATATTATCTCAAACCTTCAATATGAACGTCTAATCTGAATACGCGTACTTTCTGATATTGCAAAATTACTGTGCAGATTTCGATATTATCCGTTCAGCCATTTTGGCATGATTGAGTAAACATCTAAACAAACAAACTATTAGGATAAAGTAGAATAGGATTAAAATTACAATTTGGAGTCATTATCATTACTTCGTGTAGGTGACACGGTCAATAAACCATGCACACTCTGGTATCAGAGTTCTTCGGGACCGCCTTTCGGCCACTGATGTGGTTCCTTTAACGAGTACCAGGTGTCAGCCGGGATCAACGGCTTAACGTGCCTTCCGAAGCACAGAATCATCTTTATAATCAAACAATCAGATGATTCAAGCCTATAATGTCCTAACCAAACTGGAAACAATTAAACAAAGTATGCTTCCCGCGGTAATGAACCCACGATCCCCGGGTCTACAGGCAAACAAACTAAATTTCGGAGTTTCTTTATATTAGATGTCTCATTAAAGGGAAATGCTTATAAATAATCATTTGGACATCCATTTGCTGATAAAAATGTTCATCATTTATTAATTTTTACCTGCTACATATTTATAAATATGAAAGTTCGCTCCATATCTCACCTTTGTCACAGACAGACTTAAAACTTTCCCTCTTACCTGTAACAATACAAAACAGAAATAAAAATGATATTTACAACAAAACGTCACATTGCAAATTAATACTGAACACTGAACAACACCCGGCTCGCTACTTTTTATTAATTTACCGAAAGTTATAATCTTGTTAGCGGCCCGACGACTCCATTGTGACTACCTGCCTTAAACTATAGAGGGGACAGATGATACCAAAACGAATACACAGCACAGATATGTAGGTGTAGATATAGTGCTTCTACCTGTTTTAGATAGACGTGATGTTAGTCTGATATAAAAGAAAACTACACGCTCGTTCTCTAATTTTATTTTGGGAACTTTGATTCCGAAAAATAGCGCTTAAATAATTTAATTACAAATACAAAACTGTACAACCTGTATCATATACAAATTGTAAAAACTAGTAGTTTTAGTATTTAACTGTTATATGCACTTTGAGTTAAATTACTTCGACATCCGCAAAGTACCTCCTGCATCAATTCATTATAAAAATAAAACAAATCCTGAACCTCATAAACACTTAATACTTGTATATGAATTGTTAACAAATGGTTTTTTATTACTACAAATAAAACCTAGTAATACTTAAGTATTTTCTAATCTCATTAAATATAATGATTTAGAAGATCTTTTACGTGACTGATAGTTTATATTATGGGCCATTCTGTATAAAGGTCGCAACCTGAAGTGTTCGTCGTTGAAGTGGTTTACTTGTACATGAGTTATTATTCTGTTTCCTTTTTTAATTTTGTTCTACCTGGACATTAATAGGATCAACTTATTAAACACTAAGTCCTACATCAAAGCATTGCTACGAAAGAATGGCGTTTTGTTAAGAGGCTTTATTTTTACATTCTGATATTGAATACTTTGTTGTAAATATATCATTACTTTCATTCAATAAACCTGCGCAGACTCTTTATTATTCACGTGGAAATGTTTTTAGAGTCTTATTTTTACATTTGACATGGCCGAATTTAATAGTACTTTCTTTTAACATTTTCATTGACTTTAAAAAACTATTGGAAACAAAACAGTTTACTCATAGATTAAAAAAAAAAAAGTTTACTGCTTAAATGTACCAAAAACGATAAATAATAACAAAACATTTAGATAATCCAAAAAAGGATTGTAATATTTAAAGAATATAATTATGGGTGTTCTTTTAGCCTTATCTATTATCCATATCCATTACACTACATTACCATATCTAATAAACATATTCACACTACATTATCCATATCCATTATACATATCTACATAATTATTTATGTTAGAAAAAGAAAATTTTTGTTTGCTTAAATGTAAATAAAAATCTGTAAAATATAAGAAAAATCTGTAAACTTTCAATCGTTGTACCGAGGATTTTTTGGGCAAAGAAAGGTGCTTAGACGCAAAGGAGCAAGCAGGTCACCTGATAGTAAGTTATCGCTACTACCCATCGACAACTGCTAAAAAGATATCATAAGTCTAGGTATAGAACTTATCCGTAAGATATATCAAATTAAATATCTCACCAGCCATCCAGTATTTACCTCTCAAACAAACAATATCGATTAAGGGCACGCGATAAAGGATATAAGGGATTTTAATATGTCAGTGGTGTGCCGCCGCGCCGCGTGCAGCGACCCAAGCATGGCTAAACTTAATCTATAAATCAAGAAGCGAAACTATTCCGTAATTAGATCGTATTTAGGTTGGGGCAACACCTTCTCGTATCCTTGAGAAAGCACCCCTGAGGGTCCGAAGGTAGTAGCCTTTCAAGCACCTCTTTAACGATAATATCCTTGGTAAATGGATCACAAATATTTTGTCTCATAACTGTTTGGTGAAATGATGTTATAATGACTTCGAAAACTAATTTTGATTTATTTTTCATCTGAAAAGATATTTTAAATACCAGTATATATCTAAAACTAGCTGTTGCCCGCGACTTCGTCTGCAGCAATTTCTGTTATTTTGATTAATTCGTTTTTAATTAGTATAGATGAATAATTTTCCTCCGTCTTCTATATATTTTTTATTGATGCTTCGCTCCTATTGGTCACAGCGTGATGTTTTATAGCATAAAGCCTTCCTCAATAAATGGACTATCCACCACAAAAAGATTTTTTCAATTTGAACCTGTAGTTCCTGAGATTAGCGCGTTCAAACAAACAAACAAACTCTTCAGCTTTATATATTAGTATTGATTTAGTTGACTATCTAGAATCATAAATAGATATCTGAATAATAATTTTGCATCCACGTAACTAATCAATACATTATCAATTCAAGATAAACACCGGTTCATATAAGGGGCAAGAGGTGTTAAGGGAAAGACGGGACAATCTCGAAGGCATTATCGGATTGCCCGGGAGCCGGGCCACAATGGATGTCCCACAGAAGCCCAGCTTACTTCGCGGGCACAGTGCTTTGTACCAAATCACTTCGCTAGATTTATTGCCAAACGTCCCCATTACCCCACTCTCCCCACATAAATTGTGGAATAAGTGTTGCCATATTTACCGGTGACGTATTGCTAATCGGGGCCTGGAGTTGCCAGTTGTCGTGAGTAGTAATAATTAATCTGGCCATCCGATGACGAATCTGAATAATTTATATAACAAATTTATGGCGGGAGGTCCGAAGATCGAGGCACATGTGGCTGACTTCCCTAAGTGAGATTGCGGCGTGAAATGTGAACTTAATTGCTTTAGTTTTGAAAGCTAATGCTCATTTGAACGTTGTTTTTAGATTTTAAATGTTAAAGATATTTATGTTATAGCAATTTAAAAGGTAATTATCCAAAACGAGCACAAAACCAACTGATTATAATGTATGCTACGATTACTTAACTCCAACAAAGACGCTATATAAGGACACAAAACTGTTTAGCATAGATCAACTTTATATCTATCATACATGTGTACTGATATGGAAAATTCACTCAAATCTATACGTAGTAATTTAACTATTGACAGCTCCGTGGCGCAGTGGTTAACACGCCAGCCTGTGACACGGAGTGCCCGGGTTCGATCCCCGGCCAGGTCAAGATGGAAAATTATCTTTTTCAGATTGGCCTGGGTCTTGGATGTTTATTTATATATGTATTTGTTATAAAATAATAGTATCGTTGAGTTAGTATCCCATAACACAAGTCTCGAACTTACCTTGGGGCTAGCTCAATCTGTGTGATTTGTCCGTATATATTTATTTATTATTTATTTATAACTTACACTAAACGATCACACAAACACAACTGAAGATGAAAAGATTGGTTTTAAATACACTTAGGATCAAGTATGGCAAAAATAGTATTCTATACGGAGAAGCAAATTTGTATAACCGATAACCCAAACAAGGAAAAGGTCAACCTTGTATAATCTATACTAATATTATAAAGCTGAAGAGTTTGTTTCCTTGTTTGTTTGTTTGAACGCGCTAATCTTAGGAGCTACTGGTTCAAATTGGAAAATTATTTTTGTGTTGGATAGTCCATTTATTGAGGAAGGCTTAAGGCTATAAAAATCAGGCAACCAATAGGAGCGAAGCATCAATAAAAAATGTTGTAAAAACGGGGAAAATTATTCATCTATACTAATAAAAAAAAACTAATTATTCATAACAACAGAAATTGCCGCGAAAGAAGTCGCGAGCAACAGCTAGTGTAATATATTATTACACATATATCTTTCTTTATTTATAACATATTTCTTGTCACGTAACAGATATATTTTCACACATCCCCTGAACATTAGACATGCCACCCTTGATCAAAATGTTCACAAGGTACATCGCACCGTCCAATCAATTGGCCGAAACCGAATGACCGATGTCGGGCAAACGAACCACGAAAACCTAATTACTTTGACAAATTCGGACTTTCGGTGACCGATGACAGGTGCTTACCATCCAAATGTAATTAGTGCTGGAACCTTCGCTAATGGTCGGATTATAGACGCGACCGAACCAAAGTGAATTTGTAATGAAACCTTAAGATTTGGTTGCTAAAATATTTATTTGCGATAATATTTCGGCTTCTTTGAACATAATTTTCTGTATTCACGAAGTTCAAGTTTACTTATTCACTTAGAAAACTATTTTTTTTTTTTCACTCACTCACTTAGAACTAATTTTTTACGAATTTCGTTGATTTACTAGGTACTAATAAATTTCAAAAGAAATTTTAAAATAAACAGATTTCTAACTGTAAACCTCGAGATAATCAGCACGGATGCGTGTGGCTGCTCAGCCCACTCCATATACTTAATTAATTAGGAGTACTCGCGAGTACTCGCAACTCGTCACATCCCTGTTTACCCGAGCTAACGATTGCGAGACTAATGAACTTACCGTACTCATATTATTTTTATGATTTCTCAAGTAATAAAAATAATGTTTCAAATAAAAAAATATAAAACATTGTATAATTTTAAAACATTGTATAATATAAAGTTTATAACAATGTTATAAATTTTGACGTGATAACGTCTTATAAATTGATGAACGCTGTCTTCGGCTACACGATAAAGTGTCACGTTCCTTGTGCATGCAAGAATGCGGAACAAGCGATAGAGAAGCACGACTGGCCGAAGCGTTTGGCTTGTGACGCATCTATCTCTCTTGTACTGTTTTCGCGTAAAATTAACGTCTGTCAATCGACTTTACAGACAACCAATTCTTTTATTTGAAAAAAATATATATATGTAGTTACACAAATCACATTTAGTTAGTATCAAAAGATAAAGGAACAAGCTTTTTATATTTAAAAAAAATTATATGAATAAACACGACTGCCTTGCCAAAATTATACCTAATCTTACCCTCTGGGTAATGTAAAGGTACCAACGATACCCTAAACATCTAAATTTGTTTTGGTATTAAGTAGTTATATCTCCGGTATACGCGTAGACAACAAGGTAGAGTAGATGGATAGAGTTACTAACTATACCGATGTAAACAGCATCGTTAGAGTACTAGAAATTTGTAGAGTGAGTGACTAGCACCATGGGCAAGCTACCGCTACCACATGCCTTACCCCACACACTGCTTCCACTCTACTTTTCCATGCACTTTATCAATTGGTTACTCTACCAATGTCACCGCTTAGTAGAGTATTAGTGACAGCCGCAGTGTTTCAAAATTCAAATATAGGTGTAGACATCAACATCACTGAAACTGATAGAATTATCCAAATTGGTATTTAGCCTTTTTTGTGCAATAAATACTTAAATATTTGCATGAACTCTAACTTATCATTATGTTTGCTTGTAAACATTCGTCGTTATTACAATACGAGTACAGGCAGATAAAAATACCCCCTCTAACAACTGATTTTAAATTGTAGAGGGGGGGGGGGGGGGGTCACGTTTATCTGCCCCCGACTGTACATCGATGGCGAGGATTCGTCTCATTTTCAGCGACTTACCGTTATACTCATTTTCTACCTTATCCGCGTAGCCATTTTCTAGGTCTAGTCTTGCGTCTTCAATATAATGATTCATCTTTTGACAGCTCCGTGGCGCAGCGGTCAACACGCCAGCCTGCGACACGGAGTGCCCGGGTTCGATCCCCGGCCAGGTCAAGATGGAAAACGATCTTTTTCAGATTGGCCTGGGTCTTGGATGTTTATCTATATATGTATTTGTTATAAAACATACCTAGTATCGTTGAGTTAGTCTCGAACTTACCTTGGGGCTAGCTCAATCTGTGTGATTTGTCCGTATATATTTATTTATTTATTATCTAATATTCAGTCAAACAAAATATATTTCTATTTTGTTTGACGAACTCTGTGGCCTAGCGGTCATGCCAGGCTGCCACACCGGAGGTCTCGGGTTCGATTCGGTCAGGTCAAGGTGGAATATTATCTTTATAAGATTGACCTGTGTCTTGGATGTTTATCTATATATATGAATCACATGCTGGTCAGGGAGGAGGAAGGAAAGGAGGAAAAGAAAAAAACGTAGAATGCGCTAGCTGCTTCTCTTCCCGCGCAGATCGTAAATCGATCGAGTGATTGGGCGAAAATCTGAGGAATATATAATTAGGCGATACGGCTAGCAACCCATCACTATTATGATTCCGTTTTTCACCTAATCTCCACCAATATGCTAAATGTGGCCATAAGGTCTTTTATAGACGTGGGATCTGTCTACCCCGCAAGGGAAAAAGACGTGATACTACGTATGTATGTGTGCATGTATCTATATATGTATTTGTTATAAAATATATTATCGTTGAGTTATCAATACAAGTCTCGAGCATACTTTGGGGCTAGCTCAAATTGTGTGATTTGTCCACAAAATTATATTTATTTGTATCATGGGCACAATATTCGAAATCCCTTAATTCACTAGCAATATTATCATAATTACTCGTACCATATATATACTTATATATTAATATGAAGCAGAAATCCCTAACATCTGCCCAATCAACGTAATGCATAAAATTAATCATAATAAAATCTAAAATTCAATTAGAATGGGTCGTCGGAAATCGCATTAAGGACCTTATTAACAGGTTTAATGTGTGGGTGTTAAGTAAATTTGGGTGTAATCGTGCTAAGCCTTTTTCCGGGTGCTCCCAGAGAAAAATGCGACGGGATTTATTGGCTTGTTACCGGGATTTAAAAAAGGAGACGGGACGGGCAGGAATGCGACCCGAGTCGGCGCGTTTGATGGTTGAAAGGGGCACTCGCCCTGATGTTCATTTTTGTAATCGTTCTGATTTTTTTAGATTAATTTCTCCTTTTGCATCGTGGATTGAGGCATTTCTAATTTTAATTTGTGTGGGTTTGAAGTTTATTTGGTATTCAAAGAATTCTTATTTATAACCTTAAAAGATTTCTTGCACTATGTATTTTTATTTGGAGAAATATGGCTACCTAGAGTTAGACTATAAAAATTAATTTGTTTCGTACAACATTACATACATACATATCATCACGTTTGTTTATTCCTTACGGGGCAGACAGAGCCTTAGGCGATGGGACCCAAAAGCCACGTTTAGCGTGTGAGTGGCAAATAGATGGAACGGAATCAAAATAGGGATGGGTTGACATGATTTCTTAATATTAGTCTATTCCCTCGGCCAGCTTTGGTCTGGGCGGAAAGAGAAACATAAATCCTTACTAATATTATAAATGCGAAAGTGAGTTTGTTTGTTTGTTACGCTTTCACGCCGTAACTACTGAACCGATCCTCATGAAATTTTGTATACACGTTCTCTGGAATACGGAGAAGGACATAGGCTACCTTTTATCACGGGAAAAAGTACTATTCCCGAGGGATCGGCATTGACGCGGGCGGAGCCGCGAGCGAAAGCTAGTATAAATATATACGGACAAATCACACAGATTGAGCTAGCCCCAAGGTAAGTTCGAGACTTGTGTTCGAACTAACTCAACTATACTATACTTTATAACAAATACATATATAGATATACATCCAAGACCCAGGCCAATCTGAAAAAAATGATTTTCCATCTTGACCTGGCCGGAGATCGAACCCGGGCACTCCGTGTCGCAGGCTGGCGTGTTAACCACTGCGCCACGGAGCTGTCAACAACTGGTACATTCCATGTTTTTTCTTTTCTCCCAGACTAGCATGGAACAGAAGTTTGATAATTACCTACTTAGTGCATTGCTCTCTCTACTCGTTCCCCATTGCATGTGCTGTGAGACTTTAGAGTCTAATATCCACTGATTCCTGCAATTATGCTATTAAATTGTTTCCTACATAGCAAAGCAACTGAAAATCTTCAAATCCTATTGGATATGCTACCAAAAACGTCAATAGTAATTAAATCTCCCACCAAAAAGTCTTAGAATGTATCCAAAGTCGGCGATCCTTTGATACACTGCTTACCTAACTCGATTGCTCATCAAGCATTTTAAGTGACTCCGGCTCTCGAGACTCCCTGAGAGCTTCTTAAATATTCAGAGGGAGTCGATCGTATCTTTCAGTTATAGAAACTTTTCTAAATGCCGACCCTCAATATTATTAGTTAATTTGAATGTTAGTGCTTTGGGACGAATTTTCATTTAATGAAGCGCACTTGTAAGAAATTGAAGCATATTGGAAGTTGCTCTAATTAAATTGAACGAACTTTGGATTGCTGTGGATTGGACAGTCTATGTGCCAATTTCTGCGCTTTGGTCTAAAAACTCATGTTGGCGATGGGAGCTTAGTTGTAGAATGCAGTACATACAGTAATTGCATTTACGTTTATCATTTTTTAAATTTAACCTATATGCTCGCACTTCTAGGCAAAGGTATTATCAATACAAAGTATAAAACAAATTCTCTTGCCGTTGTTTGTCTGTCCCTATGTATGCTTAGATCTTTTAAACTACGCAAAGGATTTTGATGCGGTTTTTTTTTAACCCGTCAATCAAGGAAATGCACACACAATGGAGTTTTAATTGTTATATGGCCAGATCTGGCCTCTCGGTGGCTGAGGAATTAGAAAGAGTGATTCAAGAGAAACGTTACGTATAATTTATCGAAACCGTGTGAAGCGGGGCTGAATTCGGGAACCCGGGTGAAACTAATTTCTCACAAAATTATTACACAAATCCACAGATATAAGAACATTACATGTATGTGCACAAATCTTATAAAAAGCTTAAACTAAGGTACATCTAACTTCCAAAACCAACAAGGCCGCAATTCAAAAAAAGAAACGGCAAAAGTCGCTGCCATGAATATTTTAAGAAAAAAAAAATAACCGGCGACCTTACCGGAGACGTGACGACTCAGGGGATCCAGGATAAATGAGGTAAATTAATAAAGGGGGTGGTTAGTTACAATTACGTTTTTAAATGTAAGCGAGCCTGTTACTTTGATTTTTCTTGCTTTGCACGCCATTTGTCGGTATGTCGGTGGGATTCCAGAGGGTGTAATCTGAAAATGTTAACGTGCGAATTTAGAATTTTTATTGTTAATTCATTAAATTTTCTTCAAATTACGAATAAAATATACATTTTGGTCATTATAAGTATACATCGGATTGTCTTGATATATGAAATATTTTAAAATCCTAGGTGCTTATAATAAAACAATTTATATAAAATCAGTTGATATTTTTTGATCACTGTTTCTTTTTTTTCTGATAAAGTTTAATCATTTTCATTATATATTCATAATAAAATGCGCGCTTAGATACTGACTTGAAACTTTTAATGTAAAACACATAAATAATATACTGAATATCTAGAAGTTTGACGATCTAGTAACACTTTTGTGGACATATCTAAATAATAAAAAAAAGAATCAAAATCGCAAATAAAATACAGTTGCAACCTTTTCCAATCCTTCCGTCATTAAGCTTTGATTTTGTCGCGAAGAAAAGGGGTTAAAAAATAAAAATCGCGTCCCCGAAGAAAAATCCAAGGGTGCGTCGTAGCCGTTGTTTTCAGGGGGTAGCCAGGTAGCCAAATGAATTGCAAACAGCATTATTATTTCCTCAAGGAAGTCGTATATATTGCGGGGCGGCTTTCTTTTAACGTTCTTGCCTTATTCATTTTTTACCCCTTTTTATTGCCGACAAGCTCGTAATATATTGTAAACGCACAGCAAGTGCCGGTTGTAAACAACTATTACGAGTTAATAGGGGGACGGGGTTGAGGAAAATCAAGGTTTTTTTATTAGATGGATTGTTTTTGGAAAATTATATTTGAGGAACGAGATCCGTAGCTTCTTTTTAATTTGTACTTAATATGTGTTCTTTTTTGGTACAGTGGTAAAAAAGGAATAAATTCTAAATTCGCGTTATAAAATGTGAACATTTAAGTATTTATTATTTATTTAGGAAAACCAATAGGTTTTACATGGAAAATTGTACAATAATCACTGTCAGTTTACGCCATTAAACAACAAATAACAGGTTTTCACTGTTTTACTGAGAGTTAAAAGTGCATACATATTTTGTGATAATTATACAATATACAACCATCAAAAACAATTAAAGAGACTAAGACATTCAAATCATTGTTAAATTGATAAAATGGATGTACATTGTTAACTAGTATCTTCTATACCTGTAAAAAAAAATCATAGTTTTGCTAAGAAACAGTAACCCAGTCTCAACATACACTTAAGTATAAAATTAATATGATTAGTTATACGAAGAGTTATAAAGTTATATAAAAAAAAAGTGTATCATAAAGTTGTAGGTGTAAAAACAACAAGTGAGGCCGCGTGATAACTACACTTTTCAAATTTCTTCGTACTGCAGCATTATTTTACAGCTTACACAGCTGCCGTAATTAGCTAGAACAAGATAAGATGGGGTATTTCTTGGCTGAATAGTTTCGCTCATAAAATACGCTATAAAAGGGCGATATCAGCTATTATGGCCTGTGTAACGGCTCTCTAATAATGAATCGTCTTTAGTATAATGCCGTGGTTGTTCAAAGCGCTTTATCCCAGCGTAATCGCTAGAAAATCATAATTGCCACTCGAATATAGCCGCTTGGGTGAATTATGGTTCGATTTATTAGTTATTTGATTTTGGAATATTGTACTTCTAATTAGGTTCGTCCCGTTATCTTGATCTCAAAACTCTTATAAATGTCTTTTTTTTAAGAGAAACCTTCTTGAGCGGCGTTGTATACTTTTTGGGTTGATTAAAAATGTTAAACACACGGGATATGTAGCAAATGGGTGTTTTTTAACTTCTGCCGGCACTTTTGGAGAGTAACCTTTTGTTTTTTTTATTCACAGGTTATACTTGCTTTATCTAAAGATGTAGTTATTATCCAATTAATTTTATATAAAAATACACACTCTCAACACATCCTTTAATTTTTGTTTTTATTATGAGTCAATTAAGTGTACTTGATTTTATAAAACCAATGAAATCAGGCATTAAGAGACAGGACTAATCTACTATATTGGAGTCTGCACTATGAATAGAACATTAAATTAGTATCTGCTATCAAACGTAATAATATATTTATCTTAGTAATTACTAACATCTCCCTAAATCTATACTGCCTACTAGAGGCAATTTGAAGAGTGTAATAAAGCAGCAGCGAACGGAGCCAATAAACGTAGATTATCGGGAGTTATGATGCGATTCCCGGTAATGCGACACGACAATAGGCCCCGGGCTGGGAATCAGCAAGCTGCAGAGTATAGAGAGAGAACTCATATAAGTCTTTTAGCAGGGAGGATGTGTCTAGTAAGATAATTAAATTGTAACAAATACAGGTCTTTTAGTAGTATTATAAACTTAGCTTGTATGAAGTATAATGATGTGTTTCCAGGGATACACGACAATAGGTCCCGGGCTGAGACTCAGCGAATTGTAGAGTATAGAGTGAGAAATCATATAATTCTCTTAGGAGGGAGAATGAGTCTAGTAACATAGTTTATGTTGGTCTAAAACTGGTTAAATAATAACACAGATTACTGATGCGATTCCCGGTATTGTGACATAATAAATAGGCTCCGGGTTGCGCCTCAGAGAGTTACTAAATAAATATATTCGGACAAATCTCACACATTGAGCTAGCCCCAAAGTAAGTTCGAGACTTGTGTTATGAGATACTAACTCAACAATACTATTATTTTATAACAAATATATATATATATAGATAATCATCCAAGACCCAGGATAAACTGAAAAAGATCATTTTCCATCTTGACCTGACCGAAGATCGAACCCGGGCACTCTCGTGTCGTCGCAGGCTGGCAATATATATATTGTTCGGTCGATATAGATTCCGTGTAGTTAGCAGTATAGAATAGTACCAGTCCATCCCATGGATATCGTACAACATGACTAAAAGACAAAATCAGTAAAGTGGGTTTTGTGCAAAAACCTTCCCAAGGAGGCCTTTGCCTCTAGCGTAACAAAGCATGAATAGGATACACCAACATCCTAGTACTCAGAACTTTCAACGTATCAAAGCTGAGGATGCGCAAAAACCCGGATGAAAAGGAGTTTATTTGCAGACCGATCCTATAACAATGTGCTATATACATGGTTAAATTTTGAACGTTTTGGACCCTTAAAGGGGTGACTCAGACCATCAATATGAACAACTTTCCTATGGGACCAATGCTGGGAACTCAAAAAAAAATTCGTCATTTCCATACAAAAGAGTTCCGCCGTTTTCACAGTTTGATTGTAAGAATGCCAGTCTGTATGGGAACGTCGAATTTTTTTTTTAGTTCCCAACATTGTTTCCATAGGAAAAGTTGTTAATTTTGATGGTCTGAGTCACCCCTTTAAGGGTCCTAAACGATAAAAAATTCACCATGTACCTATATATCGATCCTATAGCAATAACAAGCACCTACTTATAGGAAGGTAACATAGCTTGTTCAGACTGGCAATAATAATAATAATAATAATAATAAGCCTTTTTATTTCCAATAACCTTGCAAAATAGTTTCATACATATTTTATGCTACGATTCGTCTATTATTGGAACCCCACTCTGGGTATAGGCCTCCTCTAGCTGATTCCATTCTTTTCTATTCTGTGCTATACTTTGCCAAACTTCTCCTGCTATTGTTTTTATGTCGTCGATCCATCTGTTCTTTGGACGTCCAATTTTTCTTTTTCCTATAGGTCCTTTCCATTTTGTTGTTTCTGCTGTCCATCTTTTATCTGTAAATCTTGCTATATGGCCTGCCCAGCGCCATTTTCGTGTTAGAGCATATTTGAGAGCATCTATTAACTTTGTCTTTTTACGTATATGTTCGCTTCTTATCTTTTGAATTTTCCTTACTCTTAATAAACTCCTTTCCATCGCTTTTTGGCAGTTAGCTAATTTTGTTTTTATTTTAGTGGTGTATGTCCATGTTTGGCAGCCATATGTGAGAGTTGGCAGGATGCTGGTGTCCATAACCATCTTTTTTAGGTGAAGAGGAAAAGATCCTTTTAGTATTTCTTTTAAGCTCCAGAATTTGTTCCAGCTCATGTTTACTCGGCGTTCGAGTTCCTCTTCGTCGTTGTTGTCTCCAAATGTTATTAACTTTCCAAGATATATATAACTGCTCACATATTCCAGCGTTTTACCAAACAGGGTAATCTTATTAGTATTGCTGTTTGTCATGACTTTGGTTTTATCGTAGTTCATCCTAAGTCCGATCTTCTCACTTTCCACGCCTAAAGAGTTAATCATTTTTTCCAGGCTTTGGCTTGTTTCGGCAAAGAGGACGATGTCATCGGCAAATCTTAAGTGTGTTAGCCGCTTCCCATTTACATTGATTCCATACACATCCCATTGCAGATTATCAAAGATTAGCTGTAGTACTGCTATAAAAAGTTTAGGTGATAGGGGATCGCCCTGTCTAACTCCTCTGCGGATTGGTATGTTTGCTCCTCGTTGTTCCAATTTAACTCTGCTGGTACTTTCGTCGTAGATGTTTTTTAATACGTTTATGTAATTTTGAATTTGGCATTTGTGCAAGGCCTCCCATATAGAATCATGCGAAATGGTGTCGAAGGCTTTAGCATAATCGATGAAAGCTATGTATAATGGTCTATTGAACTCTTTATATTTCTCTTTGACTTGTTGCATGACATGTATATGGTCCATTGTGGAAAAACCAGAACGGAAGCCCGCTTGTTCAATTGGCTGGTGTTTGTTTATTTCCAATGTCATTCTGCTTTGTAGAATTGATGTGAAAATCTTATACACAATCGAAAGTAGGCTTATAGGTCTGTAATTACCTATGTCTTTTGGATCTCCTTTCTTGTATAGCAAGATTATGTCAGACTTTTTCCATTGTTCTGGCACCTGACCAGTATCTAAGATTTTGTTAAATAGGTAGGCGAGAGGATGTACAAGAAGAATAGAACCAATTTTTATAGACTCATTCTGTAGCCCGTCCGGTCCAGGGCTTTTGTCAAGTTTCAGCTTTTGAATATGTAGTGTGATTTCCTTAGCGTCTACTGGTGCTATGTCAATTTTACTCTGGTGGAGTTTGTATTCTTTAGAGCTGGTTGAGTTTGGAGAGATGTCAGTTTCCTTATCATATAATAGTTTATAGAATTCTGTGGCACAACTTATTACATCATCTCTGTTATTGGTTTCTGTTTCATTTGTGTTTCTTTTTAGGTTTTGAATCCAGTTTTTATGTACTGTCAGTTGTTTATAAGCTCTTTTGGAACTTCTATGTTTTTGTAGGTTGTCCTTTATTATTTTGTTTCTATAATTTTGATAATCGTTTTTGATGGCTTTGTTTGTTGTTTTGAATAAAGCGCTAAGTTTGCGTCTCATCTCAGGTGTTTTATGTTTTGTCTTTACTAGTTCTTTTCGTTTCGTGAGCATATCCAGGGTCTGTCTGCTGAGAATTTTTCCAACAGTATCTATTTTTAATTCTTTCTGTTTTGATGGTATACTTTTTTTAATGATGTTTTCTAGATTGTTATAGAATGTCTGGACGTCGGACTCATTATTAACTGTATTTAAATCTTGTAAATTTTGTTTTAAGTTCTTTAGGTAACAATTAATAGCTTCTGATGTTTTAAGTGAGTTGGGATGTGATTTAAATGTCGTTCTGCTTTTCTTTTCTTTTTCTATTATGTATGAAGCTCTGACTAGACGATGGTCTGATCTGAAGCCTAGGCCATGGAGAACTTCTATTTTTCGTATCCTTTTAGGTTCGTTCGACAGGATAAAATCTACCTCATTTTTTATATTTCCATCTGGATGTAGCCAAGTCCATTTTCGATTTTTTCTTGCCTTAAAAAAGGTGTTCATAATCGATAATTTATTTTCCAAGGCGTACATGATAAGTCTATCTCCTCTAGGGGATCGCTTTCCATATCCAAATTCTCCCATGACTAAGCTTTCGTTTGTACTTGTTTGGCCAACTTGAGCGTTAAAGTCACCAATAAGAAGGACATGTTTGCTTGCTTGACTTAGCGCTTTGTCTAAAATTTCGTAAAATGAAATGATGTCTTCTTCTGGTGCTCTTTCTGTGGGAGCATATGCCTGTATTATTGTCAATGTCTCGTTGTTGTATTTTATTTGTAGGATAGCAACTCGTTCGGATAGGCCTGAGAAGTTAATTATTTTGTTTTTGTGCTCTTTTCTGACTAGAAAGCCCACTCCGTACAAGCCTGGCGTTTCTCCTTTATAGCAGAAGATGTAGTTTTCGCGCTCTTCGATGTTGCAGCCCATTCTCCTGACTTCTGCTAAACCTAGTATGTCTATTTCTATTTTTTGTAGTAAATAAATCAGTTCTATAAATTTTTCTTCTGTTCCTACGGTTCTAACATTGAATGTTCCAATTTTGAATGACTTATTCTTCTTTCCATTTACTTCAGCTAGAGGGTTTTGGTCTTTTCCACCCACGGGGACCAGCCGGCTTGGGGGAGGTTTTATTGAGTTTAAGTTTTTAGCGTTGCTTTTATTATCGTTGTTGGTTTTCCGGTCCCTGGTTTTCATTGATTGCTATATTTTAGTCTTTTCATTAAGTGAGTTGTTTCTGGGACGAGACATGATATCGAATGCATTTTTTGTGGCGATTTTCTTTTTTGCACCCTCAGTATATATTTGGCTTGCTGGGTTTTTCTGCCCATTGATCTCCAGATTAGGGGAAAAGGAAGACTCTCTTTTCCTCTTTTCTCGGCCTGAATCTGTTGGCTTCTTGACTATAACTTTTTCACCTTTAATGTAAGCAATGTTGCCCTTGTTTCTTTCCTCTTCTAGTTTTGGCTGCAATGATTTTCGTGTTTCCAACATTTCTTTAGTAAAGTCTTCTTTTATGTACCTTGAGGAAGCTTGTTTTTGTTCTTTAAAATCAAATTTCGCCTCCAATTACATGTAAAGGCGACCAGTATAGGTCTACATCCATTGCTCTTCTTACTCCCTATTCTATGTGCTTTGTCGATTTCGTGTTCTTGGATATTAATTGAGAGGTGTGTGTTGATCTTATTCTGAATAAATTTGACTGCATCTGATTCATCATCGTCCCGTTCTTTAATTCCAAAGAATAATAAGTTGTTCCTCTTCTTTTGCATATTCAAGAATTTAACTTTTTCTTTCAATTCTGAGACTTCTACACGTAATTGTTGGTTTTCCTCCTCTAACTTGTTGAACTTCTCGCTTATTTGTTGCCCAATATTGTTAGTAACAGACTCTGTGATCGAAATAGTTTGCCGTTCCATTTTTTCTTGAATTTTTTCAAGTAATGTTTGCATTTGGTGATCCATTTGTCGATGTGTAATTCAAACTACGCGCCAAAAAAGGTATTTAAGTTTGACGCGCTACTGATGTGAGTGGAAGGATTTAAATTCTTTATATGGCAACACTTTATCTGTCACACTTGATTTGGTAGTGCTGTCAAGTGTCAATAATGACAAGTATTTTGCACTTGCGTTTAACTTCACTCCAGTCACTATGTTTTTAGGTTATTTTGGTGGATCTTTGCACTCAACTTTTCACTTCACGGTAAATAATTGTCTATATTTTTTTATTTACGTGCACTTCCTGCAGTATAATCTTCGTTGGTAATACAAATTAGGGTTGTTTTGTATGGGTTTTCACTAAGTTTCGGAATACTTTTCGCGAGTGACTTTTAATACGTGTGTTGACAAATACGCCGGAACCGGAAGTTTTCAAGTTTTCAGACTGGCAATACGCCATAAAAATACATTAAAACCAGTAACGGACAAGGTGCCACGGGTAACTTTTACGAATATTCTCATTCCATATAATTCATACAGCCCACAGCGCGCATCACTCGGTGGATATAGACAAAGAAGGCTTCTCCATGTTATGAAGTCAATTTATTATCGTCAAACCGAATAATTGATCCGCCGATCAGTTTGATCGTACGCAATTTTATATTAAACACGTTATTTCGTTTTAAAATTGGGAAATTAAATAAGCCGAGAATGCAGCCGGATGCCTGGTTGAAAAGTTCTTCAGCAGATCAATCCTATAGGTATAAGTATGTAACGTTGCAGCATGCCACCTGCATGCTGCATCTCATCCAACCTCATTTCTCTCATCCTGTCCATTTTTTCATTCCTTATTTTAATTCAAATTTCAATTTTAATTCAAATTTCATTCCATTCCATTCCATTTTTAGATTACTTTCTCTCTCTCTAATCACTCATTCTTCAGTCTGCTTCCACCTTTCAGTTTGATAACATCTTTCAGTCTACTAACATCTTTGAGTCTACTACCATATCTTGGAGCATAAGTCTGTTATTAATTTATTCAAGTTGTAAAGCAAAGTTATAATAAAGTTATCCTCTGTGTTCTGTGTGTCGTCTTGTGCTCTCCCTAACATCCTTATATGTGGGAACTCGGCTAGAGCGTCGGGACGGTCGAGCCTCACAAGTAGCTTGTTCAAATCTGAAACTACGCCAAAAATACCTTATTATCTGTAATTCGAAGGGTTCAGGGGTGTCATCCTCAACTGCCTGTCCGGTATTGCAGGTATGGCATCGGGTACGCGCGCCCGGCCTCTCGAGCTGCCACTTGCTTTCCCCCATTCAATCGAATGAGTACTATCCCGATACCTTCATTCCCTTTCCAAATCCAACAAATTCCTATCTTTCCCCAGCTTTAAAATGCTTCCGATGGGCAGCAGCGTCGGAAGCACAAGAAGCCAAAGAAGCCGCTCACCAACCCGCCTGCAAAGCGTGGTGAGTATGGCAATATCCTCCCATGGAACAATGTAGAGAGGAGAGGCTTTTGTCCTGTAGTGAACTTTTTATGGCTGTAATGATTATCAGTAGCAGGTTGTTCATAAGGAATCACGAGTAACAATTCTGAATATTGTCATTCTATATAATTAATAAAACCACAAATATAACAATTCACTTCTCCATATTATGAAGTCAATTTATCGTCGTAAAACCGATAATTGTAGGAATTGCTTTGAAAAAGAAAATGTTTGTACTTGGTTATCGCCACAAGATTGTTCGAAATAAGTTTTTCTAAGTAACATCACATAGTAGTTCCAAAAATTCGACAAAACAAGCCTTCGCAGTATGTTATATTCGCAGTAAAATCGTTCATATTACAGTTTTTCGATGTAACGAAATATCGCAATAAGAAAGTGTCGTTTAACAAGACTTCGCAGTATAGAGGCATCGTAGTAAGGTTTTCGAAGAAAGAAAACTCGATATTTAAAATATAGAATAAAATAGGATAATGTACGAGTAAGTTTAAGCATCCTTAACCCAAAAGATTTAACCAAATAATTATATTAGTTATGATTAGATTAAAAGATGGAGATTATTTTCTGTTTGTAACTTATTTACATACAATTTCTTCATCGGTAGACATTGTTTTCTCCGACTTATATAATTTAGCCATCTTCCAAAATCTTCCAAAAATAATTACCTATAAATATCTATTAAAAATTAGATCGATTTTAACACGGTTGACATAAGTTTACAATGATAATAAAAAAAACCCTTTTTATATAAAAAATATGCTGAGCAACAGTGAAAAGGCAAGTGTTTTTTAAACTTCAATGTGTTGCAACAAACCCCAGCCCAGTCCAGAGGCCTTGTTCAAACACTTCGACAAAGAGTCAATGTTGACATTTCCCCGAACTCCCCTGCTCCTATGGCTGCAATAAATCGTATAAATAAATTACCCTTTGTCAATCAACCATGATCTTATTTGTTATTTCCTGTACACCGTACATATTTAGGACAATATTTATTTATTATATGTGTGTGTGCGTACCTCATGTTTTGTTTTTATTTTCATAATACTCATCTACATTAATATTATAAAGAGAAGAGTTTTGATTGTTTGTTTGTTTGAATTGAATATGCTCCGAAAGTACTGGGCCGATTTGAATAATTCTTTCACCATTAGACTCCCAAATTATCCTTGATGAACATAGGCTATAGAATATTTTCAAAAAAGTTAGAGATCCGTATGCAAACTTCGATAATGTAACCCAAGGTGTGAAAAAAATAGCAAGAAAAATCCTTCTATCGCGTACGCTGCGGAATCTATTGATAATAGAGCAAAGTGATGTACTACAGTTTTATAGAGGACATCAATGTCTACAAAAAAGTCCGCGGCAGCATATGGTGAAATATTCCAGTTACGTCACAATAACTACTTTTTCATATTAAAATATACAATAGCAACGCCGATACAAACCAGGCCACATTATTCGTACCTTGGTATGAATCCTTATCAAAATAAATCATTTTGAATTCAAGGCTATATCAGTAACAGTAAATTACTTTTTGAATTATTCAAATCGGACATACCATTCAAAAGTTATCATGAGTGTAATAATTATTAAAATTGAAATTTAAGAAAACTGCGGCATCATAGTTCCCAAACAGATGATTTTGATTGTTTATTTAGTCAAACCATGGGTCTGGGAGAAAAGAAAATACCGGCCAAGTGCGAGTCGGACTCGCGCATGAAGGGTTCCGTACTATAAAAAATCATATCTGTTCTATGGGAGCCCCCTTAAATATTAATTTTATTCTATAATTTAGTTGTTGTTATAGCGGCAACAGAAATACATCATCTGTAAAAAAATCAACTGTCTAACTATCACGGTTTATGGGATACAGCCTGGTGAGAGACAGACAGTCAGACGACAGCGGAGCGATATTAAATTAGGGTTCCGTTTTTACCCTTTGAGTACAGAACCCTAAAAATCAATTGCAATCCCGGATTCAATGATTCTTTTCTATGATTTTCTTCTAATAACAAGGGATAAGTAGCAATTGCTATCTTGGAGAATCAACACCGCAATTGAGTTTATGACTCAAAACTCTCAATTGCGGTGTTGATGATGGACAAATGGTTTTATCGGCAACAGAGATTTTTTTTCTAACGTATTCTGTCTTTATATCATCACACAAACGTTTTCTAAGCCTACCACGTTTCCTGTAATCATCATGAGGAGTCTACTTCCTGATTAAAGTGGCCCATTGGTCCGGAAAAATTGGGCAAAAGACCAGCCCAATCACATTTCAACTTTACGGCTTTATGTCCCACATCAACGATGCCAGTTTTAGAATGATCTACTGGTGTTTGGAACTCTATCCAGCCTGGTGACACCTAGGCTTGCTTGCTTCTCTCTCTCTGGTAAGTCTTGACTTGGGAATTCTGTTCCTCAATCGATGGCCAATTTTGCCGTAAGTTAGGATGGGCAATATACACATGGTGATGAGTTTACGATCTGGTGACAATGGAAAGTTTCCCTTCATAAGCTCTTTCATGGACCAGTAGCTCCTCCAGGCCTTATATACCTCTATAAGGCGATTTATTTCTTTTTCCTGCCTATTACTGGGAAACTAGCTGGCCCAAAAAGAAATACTCATGGACATAGTTCATTTCTTACTTTTCTTGCAGTTGGTCTTAACTTGGGCCTCGAGTCCAATCCCAAGAGTTGCCTTGCTCAGATCCTCGATAGTTCAGTTTGTTCACACAGCATTTCCTGTAGTTCTGCTGATGTGGAAGCAAAAAAGCCAGATTTTTAAGTCTTTTCATGCCTATGAGTTTTTTTGCAACAGATAATAGACGCGGAAAATTTGGCTAATGGTATCTGTGTAAATGAGCATATCCATCCACCACACATATATCCCTCACAGGGTAGGCAGAGGGTAGACACATCAACGAGAGAAGTGATTATGAGAAATTTAGCTTCTCCTATTACTTAAGTAGGTACCTAAACATTTAATTGAAATTAACCGAAAACATTCATAATTATTACCAATTACATTAACTATTATTATAGGGTGTTATAAATTTTACGTGTTTTATGTGTCTGTATGTGTATCTATTTGTAGGTTGTTGTTATAACTTTGTTTATTTATCAAAAGCAAACTTGATCGAGTGCGCTAAGCACGGAAAGTTTGCCAAGCGTGTATTAAAATTATTATTTTTATCTTTTCGTTAAATCACTATATCTACCCGATCGAAGCCGGGGCGGGCTGCTAGTACTGCAAATAAAGGTATATTTTTTACTTGTATAATTGTGGACGGTATGTCTGAGATTGCATTACAAGTAACTCGTGTGCAGGTTTTCAATGACCACAATTAATATTATTGCTGTACTTGCTGTTAATATTATATGTATCTCCGTTTCACGGTTCACGAATGCTACACCAGTCCTTTGAGAGGCCTTCGTGGGAATCTACATAGATCTATTACGTAGAGGCGCTTTGGAGAAGTTGAAGTAATGATGTAGTATTATTATTATCAAGACAAGTATTATTATTATCAACGTTCCAAGAACAAGATGTAGTATTATTATTATCAACGTTACAATGTGGGCAAAGACCTCTTTCCTTCGTTTCCAGGTCTAATTGTCTGTTGCTTTTGTTGGCAATTCTTTCTCATTGCTGTTAAGTTCGTCGAACCGCCTAGTTCCGGGTCTTGCCTTTGGTGAAGAAAAAATTTACAATATTTGATGTGTGTAAAAGATTTGATGAAATGATAAAGTTTCAGCCCAGCTCTCGCTAACATAAAGTAGAAGATATTTCAAATTTTATAATAATATAATTCATAAAAATATATAATAACCGGATATTTGAATATTCGGTGACTTTAGTTTTCCAGTGACTTTTCTCAATTTGTTTGATCCAAGAACTAAAAAATTGTCATCATATTTTCTACCAATACTTCCAGATTAAATTCACAAATATAACAGCGAAAAATTATTAGAGTCGTAAGTATTCGAGAACAAAACACCATCGCGAGAAAAATAGGTCAAAGGGGTCCCTCGCCGGGGGATGCCGAGATAAAACTTTGTGAAACTTTTGTTTTGAGTACCTCGGGTGGTAACAAAGCAACGGAGAATTCTGTGTGCTGCCATCTTTAATGAGAAATCTCTAGATGTAGCATCCGTGAACCGTCTGTATTGTGACCTCTATAATGTTGAGGTCTCAGATCACGTTAATTTTCGATCAGGTAACGTGTCCTAATGCGAATTTAACATTTTTTACCTATGAAAACCAAAAAATTTACAGCGCCGCTATAGAAGATTTCACTTCAAAAATTAATCTCTCATACAAATTCATCGATCAGCTGTTCAAATTTCTGCACACGCTAGTTTCGGTACCACCTCCTTTACATGCTGGGGCATTAATTCATTCAATAAGGTTATCATCATCATTTCGAGTAGGTGTCACGGTGAATCGACCATGTACAGCCTGGTGTCAGAGTTCTTCGGAACCGCCTCTCGGCGTCTGATATGGTTCCTGTAACGACTACCAGATGGCAGCTGGGACCACCGGCTTAACGTGCCTTCCGAAGCACGGAATCATCTTTATTATCAGACAATCAGGTGATTCAAGCCTGCAATGTCCTAACCAAACTGGAAACAACTAAACAAAGTATGCTTCCGGTGGGAATCGAACCCACGAGCCCCGGGTCAACAGGCAAACGCCTTAACCACTGGACCACGGAGGCTGTTAAGGTTATAGTAGGTAGTGAAAAGTTGTACGCTATTCAATTGTATATTTGTGTACAGGGTGTCTTGCTCTGTTTTTTTTTATACGAATGTCAAGATATCTCGAAAACTAGCAAGTAGATTTTTTTACACGACTGCCATATAAAGAGTATATTGTTTTTCGAATTCATGTATTTATTTATATAGATATGTATGTATGAGTTTTTTTTTATTCTACCATAACTTGTGAATGCCTCAACGGATTCAGACGTATGAAACATTGTTAGAATCTTAACACACTCACGAGTGACTTAGGTTATATTTACTGGCCATTTGGCCAAGGCAGTGATATACTTTTTAAATCTTGTTTAAATTTGCAACTATGGCAATTTTCCTACTTATGGGCGTTGGCAATTAAAATATTTGGTCCTTATACAACATGTAAAAAAAACCCTGTCCGATCCTTGAAGGGGTGATTCAGCCCGACAATATGAACAACTTTTCCTATGGGATCTAAGCTGGGAACGGCCACTAATTGTGAAAGTATGACACTCGTTTCCGAGCGATTTTTGTATGAAAAAATCATTCGTTTACGAACGGCGCCATTTCACACCAGTTCTGTGTGTCGTCTTGTGCTCTCCCTAACATCCTTATATGTGGGAACTCGGCTAGAGCGTCGGGACGGTCGAGCCTCACAAGTAGCTTGTTCAAATCTGAAACTACGCCAAAAATACCTTATTATCTGTAATTCGAAGGGTTCAGGGGTGTCATCCTCAACTGCCTGTCCGGTATTGCAGGTATGGCATCGGGTACGCGCGCCCGGCCTCTCGAGCTGCCACTTGCTTTCCCCCATTCAATCGAATGAGTACTATCCCGATACCTTCATTCCCTTTCCAAATCCAACAAATTCCTATCTTTCCCCAGCTTTAAAATGCTTCCGATGGGCAGCAGCGTCGGAAGCACAAGAAGCCAAAGAAGCCGCTCACCAACCCGCCTGCAAAGCGTGGTGAGTATGGCAATATCCTCCCATGGAACAATGTAGAGAGGAGAGGCTTTTGTCCTGTAGTGAACTTTTTATGGCTGTAATGATTATCAGTAGCAGGTTGTTCATAAGGAATCACGAGTAACAATTCTGAATATTGTCATTCTATATAATTAATAAAACCACAAATATAACAATTCACTTCTCCATATTATGAAGTCAATTTATCGTCGTAAAACCGATAATTGTAGGAATTGCTTTGAAAAAGAAAATGTTTGTACTTGGTTATCGCCACAAGATTGTTCGAAATAAGTTTTTCTAAGTAACATCACATAGTAGTTCCAAAAATTCGACAAAACAAGCCTTCGCAGTATGTTATATTCGCAGTAAAATCGTTCATATTACAGTTTTTCGATGTAACGAAATATCGCAATAAGAAAGTGTCGTTTAACAAGACTTCGCAGTATAGAGGCATCGTAGTAAGGTTTTCGAAGAAAGAAAACTCGATATTTAAAATATAGAATAAAATAGGATAATGTACGAGTAAGTTTAAGCATCCTTAACCCAAAAGATTTAACCAAATAATTATATTAGTTATGATTAGATTAAAAGATGGAGATTATTTTCTGTTTGTAACTTATTTACATACAATTTCTTCATCGGTAGACATTGTTTTCTCCGACTTATATAATTTAGCCATCTTCCAAAATCTTCCAAAAATAATTACCTATAAATATCTATTAAAAATTAGATCGATTTTAACACGGTTGACATAAGTTTACAATGATAATAAAAAAAACCCTTTTTATATAAAAAATATGCTGAGCAACAGTGAAAAGGCAAGTGTTTTTTAAACTTCAATGTGTTGCAACAAAACCCAGCCCAGTCCAGAGGCCTTGTTCAAACACTTCGACAAAGAGTCAATGTTGACATTTCCCCGAACTCCCCTGCTCCTATGGCTGCAATAAATCGTATAAATAAATTACCCTTTGTCAATCAACCATGATCTTATTTGTTATTTCCTGTACACCGTACATATTTAGGACAATATTTATTTATTATATGTGTGTGTGCGTACCTCATGTTTTGTTTTTATTTTCATAATACTCATCTACATTAATATTATAAAGAGAAGAGTTTTGATTGTTTGTTTGTTTGAATTGAATATGCTCCGAAAGTACTGGGCCAATTTGAATAATTCTTTCACCATTAGACTCCCAAATTATCCTTGATGAACATAGGCTATAGAATATTTTCAAAAAAGTTAGAGATCCGTATGCAAACTTCGATAATGTAACCCAAGGTGTGAAAAAAATAGCAAGAAAAATCCTTCTATCGCGTACGCTGCGGAATCTATTGATAATAGAGCAAAGTGATGTACTACAGTTTTATAGAGGACATCAATGTCTACAAAAAAGTCCGCGGCAGCATATGGTGAAATATTCCAGTTACGTCACAATAACTACTTTTTCATATTAAAATATACAATAGCAACGCCGATACAAACCAGGCCACATTATTCGTACCTTGGTATGAATCCTTATCAAAATAAATCATTTTGAATTCAAGGCTATATCAGTAACAGTAAATTACTTTTTGAATTATTCAAATCGGACATACCATTCAAAAGTTATCATGAGTGTAATAATTATTAAAATTGAAATTTAAGAAAACTGCGGCATCATAGTTCCCAAACAGATGATTTTGATTGTTTATTTAGTCAAACCATGGGTCTGGGAGAAAAGAAAATACCGGCCAAGTGCGAGTCGGACTCGCGCATGAAGGGTTCCGTACTATAAAAAATCATATCTGTTCTATGGGAGCCCCCTTAAATATTAATTTTATTCTATAATTTAGTTGTTGTTATAGCGGCAACAGAAATACATCATCTGTAAAAAAATCAACTGTCTAACTATCACGGTTTATGGGATACAGCCTGGTGAGAGACAGACAGTCAGACGACAGCGGAGCGATATTAAATTAGGGTTCCGTTTTTACCCTTTGAGTACAGAACCCTAAAAATCAATTGCAATCCCGGATTCAATGATTCTTTTCTATGATTTTCTTCTAATAACAAGGGATAAGTAGCAATTGCTATCTTGGAGAATCAACACCGCAATTGAGTTTATGACTCAAAACTCTCAATTGCGGTGTTGATGATGGACAAATGGTTTTATCGGCAACAGAGATTTTTTTTCTAACGTATTCTGTCTTTATATCATCACACAAACGTTTTCTAAGCCTACCACGTTTCCTGTAATCATCATGAGGAGTCTACTTCCTGATTAAAGTGGCCCATTGGTCCGGAAAAATTGGGCAAAAGACCAGCCCAATCACATTTCAACTTTACGGCTTTATGTCCCACATCAACGATGCCAGTTTTAGAATGATCTACTGGTGTTTGGAACTCTATCCAGCCTGGTGACACCTAGGCTTGCTTGCTTCTCTCTCTCTGGTAAGTCTTGACTTGGGAATTCTGTTCCTCAATCGATGGCCAATTTTGCCGTAAGTTAGGATGGGCAATATACACATGGTGATGAGTTTACGATCTGGTGACAATGGAAAGTTTCCCTTCATAAGCTCTTTCATGGACCAGTAGCTCCTCCAGGCCTTATATACCTCTATAAGGCGATTTATTTCTTTTTCCTGCCTATTACTGGGAAACTAGCTGGCCCAAAAAGAAATACTCATGGACATAGTTCATTTCTTACTTTTCTTGCAGTTGGTCTTAACTTGGGCCTCGAGTCCAATCCCAAGAGTTGCCTTGCTCAGATCCTCGATAGTTCAGTTTGTTCACACAGCATTTCCTGTAGTTCTGCTGATGTGGAAGCAAAAAAGCCAGATTTTTAAGTCTTTTCATGCCTATGAGTTTTTTTGCAACAGATAATAGACGCGGAAAATTTGGCTAATGGTATCTGTGTAAATGAGCATATCCATCCACCACACATATATCCCTCACAGGGTAGGCAGAGGGTAGACACATCAACGAGAGAAGTGATTATGAGAAATTTAGCTTCTCCTATTACTTAAGTAGGTACCTAAACATTTAATTGAAATTAACCGAAAACATTCATAATTATTACCAATTACATTAACTATTAATATAGGGTGTTATAAATTTTACGTGTTTTATGTGTCTGTATGTGTATCTATTTGTAGGTTGTTGTTATAACTTTGTTTATTTATCAAAAGCAAACTTGATCGAGTGCGCTAAGCACGGAAAGTTTGCCAAGCGTGTATTAAAATTATTATTTTTATCTTTTCGTTAAATCACTATATCTACCCGATCGAAGCCGGGGCGGGCTGCTAGTACTGCAAATAAAGGTATATTTTTTACTTGTATAATTGTGGACGGTATGTCTGAGATTGCATTACAAGTAACTCGTGTGCAGGTTTTCAATGACCACAATTAATATTATTGCTGTACTTGCTGTTAATATTATATGTATCTCCGTTTCACGGTTCACGAATGCTACACCAGTCCTTTGAGAGGCCTTCGTGGGAATCTACATAGATCTATTACGTAGAGGCGCTTTGGAGAAGTTGAAGTAATGATGTAGTATTATTATTATCAAGACAAGTATTATTATTATCAACGTTCCAAGAACAAGATGTAGTATTATTATTATCAACGTTACAATGTGGGCAAAGACCTCTTTCCTTCGTTTCCAGGTCTAATTGTCTGTTGCTTTTGTTGGCAATTCTTTCTCATTGCTGTTAAGTTCGTCGAACCGCCTAGTTCCGGGTCTTGCCTTTGGTGAAGAAAAAATTTACAATATTTGATGTGTGTAAAAGATTTGATGAAATGATAAAGTTTCAGCCCAGCTCTCGCTAACATAAAGTAGAAGATATTTCAAATTTTATAATAATATAATTCATAAAAATATATAATAACCGGATATTTGAATATTCGGTGACTTTAGTTTTCCAGTGACTTTTCTCAATTTGTTTGATCCAAGAACTAAAAAATTGTCATCATATTTTCTACCAATACTTCCAGATTAAATTCACAAATATAACAGCGAAAAATTATTAGAGTCGTAAGTATTCGAGAACAAAACACCATCGCGAGAAAAATAGGTCAAAGGGGTCCCTCGCCGGGGGATGCCGAGATAAAACTTTGTGAAACTTTTGTTTTGAGTACCTCGGGTGGTAACAAAGCAACGGAGAATTCTGTGTGCTGCCATCTTTAATGAGAAATCTCTAGATGTAGCATCCGTGAACCGTCTGTATTGTGACCTCTATAATGTTGAGGTCTCAGATCACGTTAATTTTCGATCAGGTAACGTGTCCTAATGCGAATTTAACATTTTTTACCTATGAAAACCAAAAAATTTACAGCGCCGCTATAGAAGATTTCACTTCAAAAATTAATCTCTCATACAAATTCATCGATCAGCTGTTCAAATTTCTGCACACGCTAGTTTCGGTACCACCTCCTTTACATGCTGGGGCATTAATTCATTCAATAAGGTTATCATCATCATTTCGAGTAGGTGTCACGGTGAATCGACCATGTACAGCCTGGTGTCAGAGTTCTTCGGAACCGCCTCTCGGCGTCTGATATGGTTCCTGTAACGACTACCAGATGGCAGCTGGGACCACCGGCTTAACGTGCCTTCCGAAGCACGGAATCATCTTTATTATCAGACAATCAGGTGATTCAAGCCTGCAATGTCCTAACCAAACTGGAAACAACTAAACAAAGTATGCTTCCGGTGGGAATCGAACCCACGAGCCCCGGGTCAACAGGCAAACGCCTTAACCACTGGACCACGGAGGCTGTTAAGGTTATAGTAGGTAGTGAAAAGTTGTACGCTATTCAATTGTATATTTGTGTACAGGGTGTCTTGCTCTGTTTTTTTTTATACGAATGTCAAGATATCTCGAAAACTAGCAAGTAGATTTTTTTACACGACTGCCATATAAAGAGTATATTGTTTTTCGAATTCATGTATTTATTTATATAGATATGTATGTATGAGTTTTTTTTTATTCTACCATAACTTGTGAATGCCTCAACGGATTCAGACGTATGAAACATTGTTAGAATCTTAACACACTCACGAGTGACTTAGGTTATATTTACTGGCCATTTGGCCAAGGCAGTGATATACTTTTTAAATCTTGTTTAAATTTGCAACTATGGCAATTTTCCTACTTATGGGCGTTGGCAATTAAAATATTTGGTCCTTATACAACATGTAAAAAAAACCCTGTCCGATCCTTGAAGGGGTGATTCAGCCCGACAATATGAACAACTTTTCCTATGGGATCTAAGCTGGGAACGGCCACTAATTGTGAAAGTATGACACTCGTTTCCGAGCGATTTTTGTATGAAAAAATCATTCGTTTACGAACGGCGCCATTTCACAAATAGCACTCCAGCATGGAAAAGAAGTATGGTCAAGTATGGCTCCGGTAGTACAGAGAGGTTCATGCTCCTGCAGTGGAGACTAAAAAGACCTGATGATGATGATGATGGAAGAGAAGGATCACTGTTATCCTAATCCTAATCCTAACTAATATTATAAAAGCGAAAGTGAGTTTGTTTGTTTATTTGTTTGTTTTTTTGTTACGCTTTCACGCCGTAACTACTGAACCGATCATCATGAAATTTTGCATACAAGTTCTCTGAAGTGCGGAGAAGGACATAGGCTACCTTTTATCCCGGGAAAAGTACTATTCCCGAGGGATCGACATTGACGCGGGCGGAGCCGCGGGCGAAAGCTAGTAATCTATATTTTGACAGTAAATAAATGAATTGTCTTTATTGCAGACTTCGCATTTATAATATTAGTAAGGATTAGTAAGGATGTTTGCCACTATAAAAGCCGCATCTTTTTTGAAACCCGCCAAAAAGCCAACGCACTTTGTTGCAGGCAATCAGTTACTTTGTCCTGCCCAGTGGTCCGGTCGCAAATAGGGGACATAAATGTGAATGGATGTTAACGTGTTTTTTACGAGCCTCGGTCAACATACCGTTTTGTTTGCGGCCACCGATATCTTTATTCCCCGGTTCACCCCAAATTTCAAATAGATTTTTATTTTCTTTGTGATTGCGGTCGTGATTGTAGATGAACAAATGAATAACCGTATTATTTGATATAATAAAAAATACACACACTATTAGGTATATAGCTCGATCTGTGTAGTCTGTGCTCGATTCGTTTGTTAGTATTAATCAAATTTCCACCTACTTTGCATGACGCAGTTAAGCAAATTATAAGCAGGAGTGTCTGATACTTTAAATATCTTTGAGGATGGCAAACGAGCAAGCGGCCACTTGATGGTAAGTGATCACCGATGCCAATAGAAAACTGAAACACCAGGGGTCTAACAGGAGGTTGCCAGCCTTTCAATGTAATATACTGTGGCAATGTATAATTCCTTGAAAGGCCTAATTAATAATTTGACGAAATAAAAGCGATGCCATAAAAAAAAATATGAACAATTTCCATCCATACATATATAAGTATAGAATATCTTTCTCATTTATTACGCTACTAGCTTTCGCTAGTCCGCAGCACTGCTCGCGTCATTGTCAATCTCTCGGGAATAGTACTTTTTCCCGGGATAAACGATAGCTTAAATCCTTTTCCGTACTCAAGAAAACTTGTATGCAAAATTTCATGATGATCGGTTCAGTAGTTACGGCGTGAAAGCGTAACAAACAAACAAACTCACTTTAGCATTTATACGAGTAATATTAGTAAGGATAGTTAGGATAAAATTAAAATTAATCGTTTCTAAAATCCTTTTGTACCTACAAAATTTTGGGTATTATTTATTTTTAAATCATTTTATACTTACTGAAACGTTATAATAGTTAAACATAGAAGGGTAAGTCTCAATAGAGAAATTCAAGATGGCAGACAGTCATAAATACACGTCCACAGGCAGACGCGGATTATTGAGTTATCACAGTACTTCCCAACTATCGATTGCATGTGAGAAGAAACAGTTCACATCTGTTTGTTTTGGTGTATTTGCAATGATTGGAGGAAAGTGTTAAATACTGGCTGTGGTCTGTTTTTGATGATATAGTAGTCGCTAAACTTTTCATGGTTTTATGTTGATGTTCTCAGTTTTTTTTAATTTAATCTTTGATACAGTATCTTACATGGCTTTTGGTCTAGGGATTGCTGCTTTGTCCGTGTAAAGAATCGAAATGTGACATTGTATTGGTATCATGATAAAAGCTCATTGAAACGTACATAGTAGGAATACAATTTATTAATGTTCGGTTTTGTAAAATCATTTTTTATATTAATAATATAAATCATTCATAAAAACATATAATTAAAATATAAACCTAAGTTAAAGCAAAAATATAAATTAAATGGAAATGTATTTGTTCTTAATAAATAAAAAATAGACAGGTTTTTCCCTCTTTGAAGAACTGAACTTCAGCAATATTTGAACATTTTCAAGATTTAATCCACATCTTTCCCAAATTTCCTAAACATATTACTTCCTATAAAGTGTGTAAATTTACACTCAGCATTTCCTTACTGGGGTGACTCAAACTGTCAAGATGTGAGTCTCCCCATAGAACCAATGCTTGAAACTAAAAAAAAATCCATACAAAAGTGTTTAGCCATCCGACCAATTAGTATGGGAATGACAATTTATCATAACTTTACAGCATTGTTCCCATAGAAAAAGTTGTTCAAATTGACGGGCTGAGACGCACCTTTACGATAATATCAAGACCCTGTACATCAAAATTCCTATTTATAATATTTTCTTGAACTCCATTTCATCTGCGATTCCGAAAACCATTTAAACTACAAACAAATTAAATATCAAAGGGCAGGTGAACGAGATAATTTAACTTATGACGTCGAATCGAGACGCAAATAAGTTCCTTTCGATCTTATTTATTCTCCTCAATAATTCGCTCCGACCCCTAATGCTGATTACGTTCCGTTCAACTTTGATGCGAATAACCCGTTATTTCTATTAAGTAATTAGCCGAATAAAACGATGTTAAGTAATGGGCGTAATTATAAGACAGGACATGTCTTAGAGAGTAATTAAATCAATCAGCCCGGGTACATAATCTGTTTGGCAGAATTCAATTTGAATTTTCTCTTAAACTAGGTAACCCTCTACTTTGACTTGAGATTATAAGAGTTTTATTTGTTTAATATTTACTTGCATGCTTTTACATATAAATCTTTTTTGGGTTTCGTACACATGGAGTAAAAAGAGAACGCCATTATTAAACCTCCGTCCGTCCGTTCGTCTGTCTATCTTACGCAGAGACTTGAACATTTTACAAAATGCGTGTATTTATTAAAGCTATACAAAATAATAACAAGAAAATAAAAAATTAAAGGGAAGCCCATGCAAGATAACGGTTTATGATCCTAAAAGTTGCTGCTAATTTATAAGGGAGCCGTCAAAACACAGACAATTAAAAAAAATAGATATAAGGAAAAATCTAAAATCACACAAAAATAGTGTAAGTGCAAGAAAGAGTTTGATTAACCTCACAACAGAGATCGTATGGAATAAGTATAGATTAAAAAAAATGGCGACTGTGGAAATAAGTTTCAAGCGTGCTTATACAAAGGAGGACTATGCATAAGGTACGCACGAAACTCCTTTCATGCCAGAAACGTGTGTAAATAGGATGACAATACAATATTAAAGAATAATTGCGCTAGTCTGATGACGGAGACGGAAGGTGGCCATAGGAACTCTTACACTAAATCATCATCAGGTCCTTTTTAATCTCCACTATAGGAGCACGACCCTCTCTGTACTACTAGGGCCAAAGCTTGGCCAGAGCAGCCAGAGGACTTGGCCTACACTCTCCACGCTGGCCAGACGGGTTGGAGAGGTCTCTTAGATGTTTATAAGCTTTGTTTAGCTTGTATTTCCTAAGTCGCCTTCTACGACATCCACGGGAAGACTTGGAGTGGTCCTATTTTACTCTGCCGGATACCACACGGCTAAACACATTCTTACACTAAATAAAGTACACCAATCGTGTTTAGGCATATTTGATTTGTCTTAAAAACACTTTACAGTGTGGATTCGTTTATAATAATAGCTTGTCACAAAAATGTATTTTTTTTCCAAAGAAAAAAACTTGTTTATTTACGAAAACAACAACAAAACAGAAAAATTGCTATACAAACTCTACTAAATACGTCATATTGACAGAATTTTTGGTAAAATTTTACACTGATAACATTTGATTGGTAGAATAATTTAAGGAGATCGCTGGCCCCTAGGGGACGCAGTCTGCAGAACTTTTAAAGATATTACGCTAGAAGGGTTGAGCCCATGTCCTACGTGATCGGAGGCCCCATCTGTCTTCGCTGGGTGAAATTTGTTTAAATCTGCTTAGTATTGTGGACATGGACAGTGTATTGAAAGACCCTATCAAAATATTTTGCTGAAAGTTTTTCTTGCAAGATTGAATTGCTTAAAATGTTAGACTGATAAAACATTTTTAGCTATGTATATGATATATCAAACATTATTTGTTTGTGTTTAAGAAAGATATTTGGATTTCCAATATGGGATTATATAGAGGGACTTAAACAATATGCCATCGTGAAAATTATTAATTTACTTGGCTGTAGTTAGATAAAATGGTACAGTATGTAAAGTATTAACTAACAAGTTTTTTTTTTTTTTTTGAAATGACTATGTAGCTAGCTCCAAGTGAGCTTTCGCTACTTCACCGGGCGTTTGAGGTGAGGGCAGAGTGCCCTCAACCTTTATAGGCAACATCACCAAAGGGCCCCCAGGAGGGACGGACCTCGGCTTTGGGCGTTGCCTGTGTGCGCAAGGCTTGGAGAGACAGCAAACTCTCATAGTGCCTGATGGGCCGCGTATGCGTGCATGCAAGCCTGAAGGGCCAATCTGAGAATCAATGGCAAAAGCCTTTGGAGAGCAGCAACTCTCATCTTATGCCTTATGGGCCGAAAGCTACGTTGCCAGAAGGGCCTATCCTGGGTGCAAGTCACCCGGGACCGCCGGGCGGTCACCAGTAATCGGAGCTAATCCTACTCTACGCACTCTGTTCCGGTGTCGAGTGCGACGGGGTCGGATAGTGGGATTCCTCCGGCTATTCGGAGCCGGAGAGGCGTCGGGGCGGGCTTGTGCGATGTCAATAGGATCATCGGGATCGTCAAGTACGTTCCTAGGACGTCTACGACGTAAGGTCGTATCGTGTAAGTTGGGGGAGTAGTTAGCGGCTTGCACCACTAACGGATTGGAATGGCGTGCAGCATTCTCAAAGAAACGCTTGGAGGCGTTTTTGAGAAAGCCGCGGATGGACGGGAGATCTAAGTCACGGTGTAAGTCTGTCATGCGCAAGTACCGGTGATTGCCAGTGGCACGTCGAACGAACCGATTCTGCAAACGTTGCAGCCGTAGGATGTGGGAGGGCGCGATATGGGAAAAAACTAACAAGTTATTGATTACCAATAATTTTATATCTTTACCACCCGTGAAACACATGTTTTTATCACACCTACGAGTACGCAGATTCTAAGACAGTGAAAATGTTTATTCCCAAAAGTGAAATTTGAGACCGATGAATACAAATACAAGACAAGAGCTATTTTAAACGTCTACCCACGACCATTAATAATAATTCCAAATTTGAATTAAGAGAAAAATCTCGCATTATATAATATCAAATTATTTTCTTATCGAGCTTATTAGCTACCAAATTTTAATACCTATATCCATTAATTAGAAATCTTTTTAGATTAAGTAGATTCGAGCCTCGTGCATGGTATTGTATGTAGATCATTAAATTTAAAAAATAACTTAACGCTCTCGCAGGCTTTGTGGATTTTTAATGGAATCATAAGTCCGAGGCCATAATAAGCTGTCCAATTTTTTTAATTTGCCTGCATTTATTGACCTCTAGATGCAAATGTCAACACAAATGTGTTTCATGATGCTACAATCGGTAAATGTTATTACTACAATTATTAACCATAACTTTAACCTGCAAACGATCTCAATAACACTAATCTTACAAACTGCTGAATTGGCAATATAAATCAAGAGTAATAACGTTTCTTATTAACCATTGTCTGCGCTGGTAATTAAAGGGCCGATAACCATTACGGGTAGTTAGGCCTTACCGGCGATATTGATATAATAAATTGTCTGCGGTGAGCATCGGACGCAAATACTTGAGGTTCTTAGGATAATGGCTAATTGTGTTTTGGGTCTTGGGTGGCTTGATTTGGTTTACACTGTTAGGTTCGTATATCGCTATCGCTATACTTACTTGTCGTATGGGTGAGCGTACAGCGCTTCACAGCGGAGAACATTAATACAGTACATAGAAATACATGTATGAATGAATGAATAACATTGGAAACAGACACACTGAAGTTAACAAATACAAATAAATGGAAAAAGAAAATGTTATCAGCGATGTTTCCATTTTTTAAATAGGTTCCAATTCAGCATGTCAAGCCTAGCCTTCTACAGGCTCTAGTCGCCACCACTCTGAGATTATACCAGAGTTAAGTAACCGTATAGGTACAGTATATTTAGATTGTTGGAGAAACGAATATAAAAAATATAGTTTTATCTTTTATATCTTTATGTGTGGCTATCAAGCCAACGCTGGTCCTTCGTTGGGACTAGATTGACGTAATAAATTATATTGTGATGTTAACATATTACAGAAAAAATATTTTCTGTAAAATCAAATTCAATTAATGACTGGAAAACTGATAGGTACTCTGAATTTAAGTAGGTTAGTCAGGTAGTGTAAAAAAATGTATAATTATTCTCGAAGACACCTAAATGCCTTAGTTTTCACCTAGCCACAAAGATGACGGTTATTAACGACATCTTTACTTTATATCCATTACATAAGATATAACATTATTAATAAAACTAGGTCTTAACTGTAAGATTAGATTATATAGACAAGAAAAATTGTAAAAGTTGTCACGCTGCCTGAAGAACCTACCCAAAATATCTATCTGACCTTTGACTAACTTTGCCTTTCCGAAATATATGGAATGAGCCTTTCCGAACCCAGGCTCCTCATAGCACAGGATTTTAGTCGGCCAAAATTTACTTAATAAAAAAGTGGTTGTTAAGTCAGTAACGCCGACAAGTTTCAACATTTTTAGCAAACTATTTCAGGAGAAATGTCAGGAATGTCATGGCAGGGCAAAGTCACATGCACTAGTCGTATTGAACGATACTTGTTCTAGTAGTAAATCATGTCATCTCGCTTAGTTTTCATCTTATGACATTTACTTAATACTTTAAGAAAAACCACTTTAATTAGGTACAAATATTCACTTTATAGTGATACAAGAACCGTTCCGAGTTCAGACGTGCATTAAGTTTGCACACCCGCATGGCATGTTAGGTTTCAAATACAAATATACCAAAGCCGTGGGTGTGTGACGTCTTCGTTAGAAAACTTGCTTGCCAAGAGTGGGCAAACTAACTCGTTTCATTCATCGTCTTATACCGCGCCCGCCTGGTTTGATACTTTGGAGTTGCATATTAAAAGCAAGGTGTTTTTTTAGTTCTTTATTTACATGCAAACTTATCGTTTCTTTATCTTACGAGCAGACAAAGGAAACCAAAAGGTACCTGCTCTTGATAATTTTCACCCCCGACATGTTTCGACAATTTGCGTACAGAAACTTTTCAACGTTTACTTTTCTCTCAGACCATTGTGGGAGCATTTGCTTGGAGCAAATTAAAAAAATCATCATCATCATCATGTCAGCCGCAAGAAGTTCACTGCTAGACATAGGCCCTTTTCCAAAGATTTCCAAAATGACCGGTTAGAAGCGGTTTGGATGCAAGCCACTTGGTAGGTGGGTGTCCGGCACTGCGCTTGCCAGTACGTGGTCGCTATTTGAGAACATTTTTGCCCCATCAGCCATCGGTTCTACGCGCTATGTACCTCGGCCACTGCCACTTCAAAGAGCTAATCCGCTGAGAGATGTTACTGACTTTCGTTCTTCTACGGATCTCCTCATTTCTCTTTATTACTTTTTGAGCAACCTAGGGCTTTTTTATGAGGCCCATAGTAAGGGACCGCAGTTTTCAATTATTAAGTGTAAATAATGTATAGCCTTTAGGAAATCAAAACTAATTGAAACATTGCAGCGGTGTAGCAGCGTAGTATTCTCGTAGCGCAGACGTCTACAGCGCTACGAAGTTAGCTTAAGCTAACCTATAATGATCATACTCGCTAGTAATAATGTGCCACCATCATATTTGTAGAGACTACGACGGACGAGAGAAATAATTTTTTTATTCATATAATTTCATTACTAATTTTTGTAACTAAAAACCCGTATGTTAAGTGAGATCAAGTAATATTTAAGGCACCTAAAACTTTGGATTCAGATTACTCCCATATCACCGATTTCAAGTGTTCCAGTGTATTGTTGAAGTCACGGATCTAGGTTACGTAACGAAATGTGCACCTTTTCATTTAGGAGATTTTTTTTTGTATTTTTATTCTATTCATCTGTATTTATCTGACTGGTTTTGATATCATTAAAAAATACATTTTAAAGTAGAATATAAAATGGTTAGAAAATATTTTTCTGCTATACTAGAGGAGACCAAATACCAAAACTGTATAGCCACCGTACATCCACAATCAGTCGGCGCATTACACGAGATGTCCGTCGCGGGGGGCGGGTGGGGGTTCAAATATGACATATCTGGGAGCCGTCAGCGCCGCAACAGAACAGAACTTGCTCTGCGGCCAGCGCAGATGTGTACAGACTGTACTAAAGTTTTCAGAGCGCCCGCGGCGAGACGCGCCTATGAGACTCTACAATTAATAGCGGACATTGAGACACGACTATTTACTTACGGCTGGTACCTCTGGCGCTTCAGACTTATTTTTGGGACTGTTATTACTGTTTGAACCTATTTGAACTATTTTGAATCAGATAATTAGCGGCCGGATATATTCATACAACGGCTATAACGGTGCAGAAAATCCGGTGTTAGGCTTCGGTTCTTAAAACTTAAGCTGTTAAAGCAGCAGCTGAAAAATCATCAACAAATCATATTATAGTAGGAATGATATTATAAATAAATAAATAAATATTTATATATGAATATGTTATAAAAGTGTAGTAGTAAGTAGTTTTTTTTTTATAAAATGACAGGTCGTGATGCGACTAGTGTCGGTAAATTTCAAAGTCAACCTTTAGAGCCATACCTCCAAAAAATTATCAGCAACTGATCTTTCTATTTTCGACTGCATGTGTATTAAATTTTGTAATCCTTTTACTTTATACATTTTACTTCATCCAGAATACGATACTAAAACAAAAAAACTTTACTTCAACTCCTACATTATGCAAAGAAACAAAACCTATTCAATAAGTCGGGTCTGTCTTTTATTATGCACCGTTTCAAACGCAACGGATTTCTGTCACGTCACCGTATTTCAATAGCAAATATTTGTGCGGAGTTGAAATCAAATTTAAAATATGGATATTTTTATGTAGATTCGACCCTCGGACCGTGTGGGTGACAAGTGGGCATACGTCGAAGGAAAGGACTCCATTGTGCGAAGGTGGAGTTATTTTTTGAATTTCGAATGGTGCGTTCCATTTTACAAATTTGATTCTGGCTGGATATTGAAAAGAGAGATTGAAAAGACCTCCTTTTATTTTCATATGACTACCTAAAAAGGGCTGTTTTGTTTTTTACAGTTCATGTAGGTACGTATGTATGTCAGTTTCTTATTCCACCATATCTTTGCCTCAGTGGATTTGGATATATGCAGTATTGTTATAATCTTACACCTTCCTGAGATTTTGGCATATATTTTTTTGGCTGGGCTGTCACGTATGAGTGATTATTTTTTTAATTGTACCTGTAACTGTTTACGTATTACAAAGAAGAATACTATATTTTTTCTTTTATTTTAAATCTTCTCTACAATGATCAAAATCTTATGAAATGTGACAATGTATAGTTATTTTTTATTTGTTTCTGTATATTTTGACCTCTATTTCACATACAAAAGCTTACTCCACCTCAATAAAAGTTTCAATAAGTCACGTCGCCCTCCTAGAGGAAGCACCAATGATTCGAATTTATGCTTTATGCAGTGGAAAATGATAAATTTACGAGCGTCCAGTGTTCCGATACATCGGCCGTCGAGAGGAACTCTTGATTTTTACGGTTACTGCCGTACTTTTGCATAATTTTTCTTGTATATTTGTAAGAAAATGTCCATACCGGAATAAAATCTTCTTGATTTGAGACGGTTCCGTTGGTGTTTTTCTCCGTTAAATATTTTTTTCTTGATTGGTAAAGAAAATCAATAAGTATATCAAAATTTTATGTACCATAGATATCTCAATTATTTATAGAGATAAAATTATTTGTTGATATAAAAAAATATGGAAATATTTACATAAGTACCTTATTTTTGAACAATTTATTGTCTTGTCTTGTCAGAGCTTATTTGTTGGATTAAAAATTTTTAGGTTTCCGTACCCAAAAGGGTGACTGAAGGGAACCTATTAATGAGCCTTCGCTCTCCGCCCGTCCATCTGTCACAGGGCTGTATCTATTGAACCGTAAAAGATAGAGACTTACATTTTTTACATAATGTGTATTCCCGTTATAACAACAAATCATAAAAATAAAATATTAAGGCAAACCCATAAAAAATTGGATTTGAGCGTTTTCTGTAGTCAATTATTGTATGGTGTAACGAAACCCTTAGTATCAATAGATTCACTTTTTTACTGCCGGCTTTTTACTTTAACTTATATATATACAGTGAAAACTTTAGAACAGTTTGTAAATTTTGCTATCCGCTAAACTATTTTTCCTGTGTATTCTTAATTCAATTTTTTTATTTTATTTTATAACCAAATCTCTCGCCTGCATTTCATTGCCTTTAATCAAAACAAAACTTCTCGGCACTCCGAACCTGCAATAAAATCCCAAAGACATTACAACTTGGTATTCCTGCCGCCACGAGCGGTCGGAGGAATGCATCTTACCCGTGTCCTTTAGAGCCGCGTCTTGGCTCCTGGAAGCCGGGGCTCAAACCACATTAGAGGCGCTAATTGCTTTACGCAAATGCCTGTAGAGGACATTGCTGGACGGTGGCTGACCCTTTCTTGTGTTACAGGGTTGGCAACGATAGATAATATACCATTTAATTAATTAAACCTTTTGCATGAGATGTTGGTGCCATATTATTTAGTATAAGTAGCATTATTGACTCAAAAAATTGACATTTTTAAAACAAAAAGTTTGTATGGGCCCGTTAAAAAAAATTGTGATCCCAACATTGGTCCCATAAGAAATGTTGTTCATACCGACGGGCTGAATCACTCCTACAAGGATCGGACAGAGTTTTCGTTATATATTGTATATAATTTATACATACTCACGAAAACACATTTCTTTTCTTCTGGGTCAGTCGGTTAATAATCCATGTTCATTCTAATATTATAAATGCGAAAGTAACTCTGTTTGTCTATCACCTTTTCACACTTCAACCGTTTAACTTATTTGGATGAAATTAGGTAGTTTGAGGCCCGGAGAAGGACATAAGGTACCTTTAATTCCGGAAAATTGTAGTGTTCCCGAGAGATTGACATTAACGCGGGCGGAGCCGCTTGCAATAGCTAGTTTAGTATACATTTCACAATTTCAAAGAAACACTACGCCAGCAAACCAGAAGCACCGAATAAGTTTACCCACAAAGCATTTCGAAGTCCGAGCTGACCACGCGTACTTTAAAGCGAACAAATTCCTGGAAATCCTTTAAAATCAGCGGCCAGCTCGGCGTGACCGCTTCTGATTCCATTAATACCTTACTGAACCTCGCCCTGGCTGCAAAACGGTGTAGTTTACTTTTCACTGAATTTTTCTTGATTTCAAACACCTTTGAAATCAAAAAAATAAATATTACAATGTAATGGTTTGAAGAAAATAACTATCAAATACTATGGCACGATGTTAACTGTTTCTGATCATGTGTATCATGATCAGAAACAGTTAATGAGACAAAACTATTTTTCTTTATTGAGACAAAACTTAAGAAATAAAATATAACGGCGGGACTTGAACCGGCGACCTAGGTCTATGTACGACCTATGCTCTGCCATCTGAGCTACCGCACGATTCAATCTCGGCGCCGAAATTTATTAAGAGTATGAGAATGTCCTCATAGTTTCCCTCTATTTCTTTCATATTTTGATAAGGTTCTTGTGAATACATTTATTATTATTGTATCAATAGTAATAAATGCAATGCGAAATGTATATGACCAGGGGTGTCTTACTGTCATACTTAACTGTACAACCTGTCTGGGGTTGCTCGTATGGCATCCGGTACGCAAGGTCTTTCGAGCTGCTACTTACTTATCCCCAATTCATCTGAGTAAGTAGCATCTCAAATACCGTTCCTCCAACCAAACTAACTCCTATCCTTCCTGCACTTAAAAAACAGTTTCGATGGGCAGCGTTTCAAATGAGATTAGCCAAACAAATTGCGCTTACCAACTCGTCACCAAGCGTGATGAGTATATCAAAACCCCCCATCTAAATGGAGATCTTTAGGGGGGCCTGTGGCCACCAGTGGACTTCTTACGGCTAAGCTGATGCATTGCAAAACTTTATAATAAATTTACTAACGACTTTTCCCGTTCAAGTCTCGTATCACGTTTGGCGCAATGTCTTGAAAATATCTACTCTAAAAATTAATCATGGGACTTTACTATAACAATATTTTGTTTAAGTTAATCAAAAAGTTGTTTTTTTTTTAGGTGTAAAATGCAGGTTACAGCAAGAACATACTTTTTCGATGTCCAAGGAAAGTATCTCCTAATCTGAAGTGGACATCACGATAACGACATTATAAACCATTGCCGCCGACTACAATTCGCTTTTAGAGGGGCGTTACGAGTTCATGCTTTTAATCTGGACCCTATTAGGGTTGCTTCTGCTAAGTTAAACTTATCTTTAACAAGGAATCGTCTGATTAAAATATATTAATTTATAAGTGAAACTGTGAGAAAGAAATAAACTTTCTTATTAATTAACACTAATCTTATGCTACCTACTTACATTAGTCAAATATACCACCCCGGATCGTACCCGGATCAAACGTCCCTATGACACTGGCGGCATTGCCTAAGTGAGATTATTACTTATCATTTCATAGTGTAAAAAAATATTGTTTATAGATAAGTAGTTCTTGAACTGAGTGAGGTCTTCTAAGGAAATAACGATCCAACTACAAAAGATCGCAGCAGAGTTTTTTGCAACCCTACGTCTAGGGTTGTGATTGAGCACTATCTGAGGTCATTGATCAACTTGTAATAATGAAGACCTGACATGAAATAAAAGTGCTATTATTTTGTTCGTATGATGTTTGATGAGATTGCTCAAAAATTTATTGTCATTCGTATGTCATAAAATAAAATAAAAATGCATTCTTCTTCGTTTCTATTTTTTTTAGAGCCGTTAAAGCTTTCTCAGGCAGTCTGATCTTGAACTACGTGGGCACTATATTAGGCAAAAATACTATAAGTAGTAAAAAGACATTACGACTCGAAAAGAAGAATAAAAATTATAAAATTCAGTCATAGAATTAACATCGATTCCCCAACTAGGGAGACCCTATATCTTGGAAACCATAAGCACCGTTTATGTATGAGTTATTACACCTATTAGTCCATCGCTTAGAATATGCTTTCGACATAAAGTGTTAAAATTGCTGATTACTTAAAATTTTATCATTGATACCTTTAGAGTTTCGACCCTGATGTCTTTTTAAAAGCCTCGGTACGCTTAAAAAATATTTTCCCATGCAGATACACACATATTATCACGAGTTTATACCTTACAGGGTTAGACAGAGCCTAAGACTAAATGTAAGACCAAAAGGGCGCGTTTAGAGTGTTGGCGCGTTTAGAGTGTTGGTACGTGTATAGGTGAAAAACAGAATCTAAATAGTGATGGGTTGCTAGCCACATCGCCTATTGACATGAGATCCGCAGATTATCACCGATTCCCTCGATCGGTTTTTACGATCTGCACGGGAAGAGAAGCAAGGCACATTCAACATTTTTTCTTTTCTCTTAGACTAGCAAGAAAGGGATTGTCCCTATAGATGTAAGAGATCATTATTTCCATTTTAAACTCGTCCTCTTTTGAAATGTGACCTTTGACTCTACCTACCCCGTAAAGGCTAAATACGTGATAAAATTGATGAAATAGTACTAGCTTCAGAAACAAATTAGCATTTAACTACCAGGCGTACATGGCTTACAAGGAGATATAATTTGAAGGAACTACATCAAAGATGGCGGTGAATATTCAGAGGGTTCGGACGGCATTATATTGTGAACTATCGGGCACCTCTAATTGATTGAAATATATTCAAAGTAACTGTTTCAGCTGTGGTGGATTTGTAAACGGACATCTGTCTTACGAGCGCAGGGATGTATTTAGTAAATATCCTAACTAATATTACAAATGCGAAAGTGAGTTTGTTTGTTTGTTACGATTTCACGCCGTAGCTACTGAACCGATCATCATGAAATTTTGCACTCAAGTTCTCTGGAGTACGGAAAAGGATATAGGCAACCTTTTATCCCGGGAAAAAGTACTATTCCCGAAGGATCGACATTGACGCGGGCGGAGCCGCGGGCGAAAGCTAGTAATGTAATAATTATAATAATAAATATTGTTTATTTTCTCTTTAACAAAGGTAAGTCTTAAAAGTATAGGTTCTAAGAACTATGGTTCTACATAGTTGTGAAATTAAAATTATTATGATTTAAAAAGATAAAACAACATTTTTATTACTATTATCATATTATCTGTTCCAACAACTAAAGTCTCAAGTACGGTAACCTATCATAAACACGATTTTTTTCTTTTCGAATTTCATTTGTTCGAAAACGGTACGACGAAGTTTTAAATGCCAAATGGCTTCTTTACCATATTTTCTGCTTCGATAAACTTAATAAACATATTTTTCTTCTTCTAGAACAACTGTCGACGGAAAATCAAAACATGTAATTTTATTTTGATAGATGATTTGGTAAGAATAATTTCATTTTCTAGAAGTATTAGCGATAGAAGTAACTTTTTCCATATTATTATTTACACAGATTTTCAATAACTTTAATACTGACGACAAATTGGAAAAGTTTAGAAGAAAATAAAAAGAATTGGTACCAAATCCAAGATGGGTAGGTTAGGTTCGTTAGGTTATCTTGTGACCAAAACATCACTCAAGCTTGGAGCGAAAATAATAAAGACCCAAAAACAACTTTGTCGTGGAAAATAACTTAGGTTTGTTAGGTTTCCTTTTAAAAATAAAACACCTACCTTTTTATCTAATTATTGAAATATAAATAACATTTAATTTAATATTTTACATACAACTGCCTTATCAAATTATGAATAAAAAAAATCGAAAAAAAAAAAATTAATTAATAATCATTTTGAACATGCAAAATTAAAATATAACAATATTAAAATTAATTCACATAAGTTAATAAGGATAACTAGCTGGTATGCAGAATAAATTTAATTTAATGTTATTAAATTAATTTAGAAATTTCTTTACATTTTTTCATCATTTGAAATGCTGTCTTTTAATAATATGGAAATCATTTTTTTGTTAAATAAAACATATAGCAGTAGTATCTGCGGATTCCCGTTGGGTTGCAATACAAAACATATAGCTTTTAAAAATATAACAATAAAAAATCGGAATTTCAACAATATGGCAAATGAATTTTCGGTCAAATGAAACTATAGAAAATAATAAAATTACAAAACGTTTTTGGTGTTTTAAAATTCGTACATAACCTATTCTTGTTTATGATAGGTAACCCTCAAGTATATTTTCTGTGTACATGAATTTCAACTTACTTAGATTTGCTAATATCACATCTGAAATTTTAATTAAAACGCGTTAGACTCTTAACTGTCTCGCAGTACAGTTACAGTGTACAGTAATGTAAAAACCGAGTTGAATTATTTTAATGTATATTGTTTTGAGAATCATGAACCAAACTTGACATAAATTAATCACTAGCAGAGCAAAACCATCCTTTATTTCTTAAAATATTTCCAAGACGAACTCAGACACTCCAATGAAACCGAATACGCCCCTGTATTACCAATGTAGATGAAAGGCTTCTAAATAATTGATTAGCTTTTATAAGACGGCCAAGAACACCCTGAATCCGTGTTATTCAAATGGGACAGCCTGTAGATTTGTCGTACAAGGGACTGAGGGCACGGACGGCGTTATGATTATGTTTCTTAATTGGTGTCATTAAGTTGATTAGTTTCACTATTTGGAGAAAATAATGTTGATAATACTATTAAATATTTAACCTATAATGGTTCCGTTTTTTTGCCATTTGGCTACGGAACCCTAAAAATGGCACAACAGCTCTATTCTCAAAAACTTACTTAGTGTTAACACATCGTTATATTTTGTTACTTTATTTTACCGCGGCCCACACAGAAACATTATTTTGGTGACATAAGAACATCACGGTACAATCTGTGATCTAATAAAACCACACAGTCAGCTGCCGCACCGCACCGCACCGCTCAACTTTTCTTATCTACCCAACACTTTTCATAAGAACTGCACCACTTGACTCAACATGGGGAGAGAGATCGAAGCGCGAATTGTGGATGTGGTAATATTTTCAGATCAGAGTATTTATTTTCTATCAACGAATCAATCAAAATACGTTTATTTTTCTCCACAAACAAGTTTAAATTTATAAGGAATTGTTACTAAAATGCATTTTGAAAATATCTATTGTGACAAGGCTGTAATGAAAACCTGTATAAATAAACAAAAGCGAGGTGGAGTAGGAACTGGTGCCTGTGCTAGGTTTCCAAGGAACCTGTATTACAGGTCACCAGGACACTCCATTAGCTAAGTTTATGATATAATAAAAAAGGAAATTAGCATTAAAAGAATAATAGATTTATTTATTATGTGTACAAGTATTGTGTTTGACTAAGTTGGTATGGGTATGTGACGAGGAGAGCAATACATCGCAAAAAGGCATTGGATTTGAAAGTGAACGGAACCCGGAATAGAGGACGACCTAAGAGAAGATGGATGAATTCTGTCAAGGAGAGTATGAACAAGAAATGAGCGACAAAGGATATTGTAGGTATGGTAGCTGACATACTGTTCCAACCTCACATGAAAAAGTAGGCTAAGTAAAGGAAGTAGAAGTGTTTGAGACTTTGATAACAAAAGAAACAGAGTAACCAGTAGAAATCACATTTTTACACGACAACTATTTCCCTTATATAAAATTTGTCTGATAATGATTTATTATGGTCAAGTAGAGGTAACTTACTAAAACGTATTTCATCAAACCAAGCCATAATCAATTAACAATAAAAGCAGTCTTCAACATATTGGTCTAGCAATTGGTCGGCTGCCTGACGTCACCGCGCGTCACACGTCGCCGGCACTACGTATAGAGAATAGGATATTGAATATGTATGCTAGATATGAGGTATTTATTTAAATGATATTTATGTTAGTCTGTAAGGTATTTATAATATGGGCCTCTGGTATTGTACATAATTGTAAGTACAATACTATTGTCTGAAATAAATGAATTATTATTAATAATTGTAATGGAAGATGAGAAATACATAGAAAAGAGATGCGAAGATTACCTATTTAAAGAAATCATTTTTCACTAAAGTAAAGGTCACTCTATCTAAAATAAAAAAATAAAATCGGCTATTTGCAATTCGAAATCTCACAGTAGGTTCCGCATCAGAACACAATACCTTAATCAACAAATAAAACCAGCTAAGCATGAGTGGGAATCACAAACGAAGGGTTTCTTACCACCATACAATATCCAACTACAAAAAACACTCGTAGGTATATACTTTTTTTTTTGACGGCACCACTCCATTTTTTTTATTGTTTATTATAATGACAAAATATACACACATCCAAATAAAATTTCAAGATACAGCCAGTAGATACAGCCCCGTGACAGATGGACGGACGGACGGACAGCGAAGGCTTTGTTATAAGATTCTGTTTTTCCCTTTGGGTACGGAACCCTACAAAGAGGTTGAATTGCGACGATTATCTTTATAATTGAATGATTTAGATAACAATTAACTTTCTTTTGTTTTTTCACTAAAAAACTGGTTGTAAATCTCCTTCAAAAATACAAAAAAACAACACGTCAACAATATGACGCATATTACATAAATACATAAAAATATTAAATTAAATAAACGCATCCACATTTTTGTTATTCTTGTGCAGCATCTTCCATACGTGTGTTTACCGCGATCGCTCGTTAGCGATAATGTCGGCGACATCTTGCGGCGATACCAGAGATATCGCCCGATACGCCACTTGCATTTGTTTTGGTTTTTCAGACTGTCATGCGTTGGTCATGCGTGTGTATACTTTGAGTGTAGATTGTACCAAATGTTTTTAGTTTATTTGACAAATTACGTTTTATAGAAAGGCCGGCTTTGCTGCGTGGTTTTTAACCGCTGACGCAAAAGAGGGGTGTTATAAGTTTGATAGCTATGTAGGGATGCGTTTGTGTATGTCTGTATGTCTGTCTGTGTATATTTTTGAGGCACCGTAGTTTCTCAAACGGGCAGATCAGGTAAACATTATAAAAGCACGCTTACTGGCTGTGTTTTTTAGACGTTTTTATCAATGTTGGTCCTGCCGTTTACAAGATAGAGGATTTTCGCGGCTGGGGTTAATAAACATTTATAATTTTATATAACTCGTGTTATGTTTCTCTTATACAAACTTGCAATGATTGTGGAATTTAAAGGTCGAATCTTTTAAGTTAAAATAAGCACTGCCTGTCTACGGGTTCTTGTTACGGAGTTGAAATATTACATTGTTTAGACATCCCTATGCCATGAATAATCTGCTTCTGCAGTTTACTGCAAGATTAATTTTCGGATTAGAGATTTCCTTTACAATCAACTCTATGTTATGAAATTTGGCATGCTTGTATTTTAACAATGTCACTTTTCTACTAAGCCCATATATGTACATCTATGTAAACACATCCGTTCTTAAGACAATGTGATAAGGTCTAAAATGGAATACAATTTTTTATTTTGTTCTAAATCCAGTTGGTGCAATAAAGAATTTTTATTATTATATTATTATTCTTTTTATTTATTTTGTTTCTTAGAATTAGGTGTTTATAAAACTTAATAGAAAAAGGAGATTTAACAAAATATCATACAAAAAAATACAACTTTGTTAATACTTTTTACTTACATACTACATACTTTCATTAATATTATTATTATTATTACAATAGATAGAAAATGAAATACTTATTTATGCTCGTGACTGTACTTATGCAGAGATCTCCTCAAAGGTGATAACTCGGAATGAAACAATTAAAAACAAATGTTGCATTACATTGATTTTGATATTTTTTTATTTGTTTTCATTTTTTTTTTGCTTAGGTAGCTTATGCATGAAGCAGAGTAATACCAGTACGTAGTATTTTTCTTCTCTCTTGTAATACATAGCTTAATATTTTTATTTAAATAATATGTACACATTTGCATTCATTAAAATAATTACTGAACGTATCTTAACAATAATCCCTGTGCTTAGCGATATTAAAGGAGTCATTAAATATTCCCAGACACAGGCAGGTCCCTGAAGCTGCAGCAGCGGCATTAAATTCGGTTATTAGCCCGCAAACTTTGATCAAGTTGACCCGGCCGGGTCATCGATCCGCCGCGACTTTCACCCGGATCATAAACTGAGCCACCCACTTTCAAAACTGAAAAAACAGTTCCCAACTCACTTCAAAACTAAGTCTTCCTAATCACGCGGCGCGAAACTTCCACCAAGTTTTTTCCAAGTTCAGTTAAACTTCATCGATGTGGGGATCGTTCACCCTGTAGGACACTTGCATACGGCCCGGCCATTGAAACAAAATGTGGAGCAAGGTTGGCCGAGATTACTTTCGTCCGGAACTTTTTGCGGATCGATATACCAAGTTAAAAGTTTATTACTGACGTGACGGCGACAATGGTCGTAAAGCGTGCTATGGTATGCTCGTACGTATTCATATCAAAGGTTTACGACGCCTACGTGGCACCTCTTATATCTCGTAAAGAACCTTTATTTACTTTACATATCAGCGGGGTAACTAACGAGCGTAATACCTGCTCAGCATTCGTATTCACAAAAGGTTTTTCTACCTACGCCGGGCGTAAAATAGGAGGCGAGTGGGAAGGAGGCAAAAAGGAGAAAATAAAATAAAGACGGAGCAAACGGATGCGAGGTCCGCGAAAAAAGTACGAGGAAAGCGTGTTTAATGGTGTGCGCAGGTGAGGTAGGCGGGGTCGAGTGGGTGGGGGCCGTTGATTGGTCGACGCCGCCCAGCCGCGAGCACGCCCCTCGTCCCGGCCCCCGCTCCCATCCCCGCGGCCACCGGCTATCGCCTGGCGACCACCTACCACCCGCGCCAAGCTATGCCTGTGTCGGGAATTAGTTTGCCAACTCTCTGTCTATGGCGGAGCTCAGAGCTGTAAGTATGGACGGCGGGCTGAATAATCGATAAAGGTGTTTATTGAAAACGGGTAAGGACGAAGCTCTTTATTGCTTCTTTATTATTAAAGCCGCTGGAATAACCAACTCAGCTGAAAGGACAGGGCGTAGGTAGAGACGCAAATAACCGCTCTTGAGGGATTGAATAGAGTTTCATTTTTGGTTTCTCAAAATTACGTTTAAACGTGAGACCTGAATTATGAATTTATTCATCATTTTTTAAAGGCTCACTTTTATTTTTCGTTCATGTGTCGTTATTTAATACAATTTGAGTTTACTTGGCGAACAATCCTCGATTGACCTTGACCTCGCGTAAAGTTAACGCACGAGTTTTAGTTGGTCTTTCTTTTCATGCGTTTGCAACTTGAATAACCGCGACTTTGTTTTACTACAAAAGGAAAAATTAGGCAAATGACGGAAGTATATGACGAGATGGATTATACTCGTAGACAATTTTAAAGAGTTTTTTTTTTTACTCACAATGCTATTCGTAGCGCGGACGGGGTTTGAACCAGTGACCTTACATCGTACAGAGATTCTAGTTCGTACAGAGACCTAAGGTCGCTGGTTCAAATCCAGCCTGTAAAGAATTTTTTCATCAAATTTTATATCTTAATTTATTAAGAGATACTCGTAGATGATGATTGAGTTATGGTAGAGCCACGCTACCGACAAAAGTAAATTTTGCTTATAGCATGAATGGGCCGGCTCGTCCGGGGAAGTACCATGCTCTCACAGAAAAACAACGTTTGAGTAGAAGCTTTACCGCTTCTATGCTTCGTTTGTGAGTGAGAGAGCCGGAGTCCTGTTCTTCCCCCATTTCCTCCCCTTATGTCCAAATCTTTCAAAGGCTGGCAACGCTCCTTTACACCTTGGTGTTGCAGTTGTCTATGGGCAGCGTTGATCGCTTACCATCAGGTGACTCGCTTGCTCGTTTGCCGTCCTACATCACAAAAAAGGATGAGTTTACTTAAATATATAGGGACGAATTACACAGATTAAGCTAGCCCCACTGTTAGTTGTGAACTTGTATCATTGGGTACTACATAACATACGCACATTCATATTATCATGCCTTTATCCCTTTCGGGGTAGACAGAGGCTAAGGCCATAAGAATTACAGACCACGTTTAACGCGTTGGTGGGAATTAAAATAGTGATGGGTTGCTAGCCGCACCGCCTATTAACATGATTTCTTATATTTTACCCATTCCTTTGGCCGGCTTCTACAGTCTACGCGAGGAGACAAGTAGCTAGTGCATCCAATATTTTTTTCTTTTCATGGAAGAAATCGTGGGTTACTAAGTCGTCGATACTGTACACATATTAGTAAAGTAAACATTCTATACTAAGGCAAATCTGAAAAAGTTTTCCATCTTAACTAAGCCGGCGGTCGAACCAGGGACCCTGCTATTCAAAAGCACTTGTGGAAAACAAAATACACCGGCTACCATTCATTTTTAAATTCCGCTTTTCACCTACACGCTACGCTTAACGTGGCTTTTAGGTCTTATGGCCCAACTGTCTACCTCGTAGGGGAACAAATCGTGATAATATGTATATATAAGTTCACATAGTAATTAAGAGAAACTCGTAGACTATACGTGCATAGTTAATCAGAATAACAATCACCTTGTATGTTAATAAAAAAAATATATAATATGTCAACAGAAGTATTTACGCGTTAACTCTCCCTGCGAGAGCACTAAGACAATTAGGATAACAGTTACCTTGTATCAAAATCAACAAAAAAAATAGAACGTGTCAGCAGAAGTGTTAACGCGTTGGCTCTCCCTGCGAGTGCACAAGGGCGGTAAATATTTCGTTAAATAATGAGTGATTTGTACCACGAGCTTAACCTACTACTTACTACTACTACACTACTACTACAGGCATATTCAAAGAAATTCGTAGACGATACGTACTTAGACAATCATAATTACTGTCACCTTGTATGATTATAAATAATAAAAAAACAAACTCTGCTTCTGAGAGCACAACGGCGGTAAATGTTTCGTGAAATAATTAATAATTTGTACTAAACTACTATATACAAACATAGTAATTTAGAGAAACTCATAGACAAAACGTACTTAGATATAATCGGTATAACACTTACCGTGTATGCCAAATTAACAAAAAACAATAAAACGTGTCAGCAAAAATGTTAACGCGTTGGTTCTCCCTGCGCGAGCACAAGGGCGGTAAATGTTCCGTGAAATAATGATTGATTTGTATTTCGAGTACTAAATTACTATAAACAGACTACAGACATAGAAATTTAGAGAAACTTATAGACAAAACGTGCTTAGACAATCAGAATAACAGTTACCTTGTATGAAAATCAACAAAAAACAATAGAACGTGTCAGCAGAAGTGTTTACGCGTTGGCTCTCCCTGCGAGAGCACAAGAGCGGTAAATGTTCCGTGAAATAATGAGTGATTGCCTGACGGTATGTTCGTGTAGTATGTTGTTTCTCAAAGGAGTGACTTAACGAAAACGAGGACGAAATCAATTACTGTATTAAGTATTGTACAGTGTTTCTTATGGTTTGAAGTTAAGTCTGAAGGGGTTTTTTTCTACTTGTCAATGCAAATTACATTCGCAGGGTAACTAATTTATAATTTGCGAACATGTAGGTATTGCCAAATAAAATTAAATCACAAAATAAATGACATGGAGAAAAATTGAGCAAATTATCGACAAGTATTGGAAGCAGTTTTTCATTAAAATAATGATCTCTCTAGTTTTAGAAACATGTATCATGCCATTCATTTCATATTCTAAAGAATTACTTACTTTAAAATGTGAAATTACATGCTCATATATATAATTTAGAAATAAAAGCTAGTTTAGTCAAGTTATATTAAAAAATTGTTGGATATTAATCATAATTACTAGATGTGATTAACTAAATACACCTACCTACACATAAACAAGACAGGGTGACAACCGCAAAGCAGTTACGTGTTTATGTAAATTTACCCATGCTAAGCTCGACTCCTAAGAAGGGCGCACATGTTTGCATAGATTACTAAGAAATGAAAAACTATCGCCCGGGTATAGAGTAATGAGTAAGAAGATTTACTTACTGACCTATCTTTACGGCTTCTTTAATGTTGACATAGTCAATTCGTTAATTCAGAATTTATTGGTCAAAGTGTGCAAAAAAACAGTTTCATTCTACCTACACTGATCTGTATACAACCTAAATAAAGAACACATCCATAAAAAGCACAAAACACACAAAACTCATACTCAACTTGACATATCAGTTTAAAAATCGAATGAATAAGCAAACGCGGGAATTCTAAAACGAAAATACGAAAATATCCCCTACCATTGTCCGCGCGGCACAATGCCTTTACGACACCAGGTAAATAAGGTTCGGAAAAATGTAAAAAGCATACAGTTTGCGGGTTTCGAGTAAACACGTCCGCGTACCCCTTATTGAGTTGATCTGGCCATTTGAACGGTCCCCCCGCCCTTTGCGCTTAAAAAAAAGAAATTCGGCTTGCGAATTCAATTTTCGATATCCATTTTTGACGTATCGTGATTAGAACTGTTTGGTCGTTAGGGTGTGTCGGCAACGGGTTCGTTTTGGTTTGATCCGTTCAAAGTGTGATTTTGTATGCTTTTGTTACTTTTTAACTAACAAAAACATAAAGTTTAAATTCAGAACATATTTTAGGTTTAAATGATACATTCGTAGGATTTTATTTAAGAACAGTTTAATTATGCTAAGAGCTGCTCAATGTTCCAGATTTCAATGTCCCAGAGAGCTCCTCAATGTTCTGGTTTACACTCAAGTTATTTACCTGTTCAGTGATTTTATAATTTAGTTTTGATGATTTATGTTTTTATTTTTGTACAAACTTTTTGAGCCTGTGAAATTTTATAAATGAAAAAAAATTAAAAAGTAAAAATCTTCGATGCGTCTAAAAATCTGCAATAAAATATAAAGAAATAGTAAAACATTTAATTTGAATAATAATCGACCAAACACTTTTAAACTTAAAAGATTAAACGATCTGTTCCTATGCCAAACAAAAATTAGTACAAAAGTATATTTATTATGTGAAGAAATGTAATATAGCTTGCTATATTCAAACATAATTTATTTCAATAGCCACTATTATGATCGAACACCCATAGACAATAATACAATAACGACCGTACCAACAATAAAAACAAATATAATTTCCAATAAATGAAAGAAAGTGCCTCCTAATACATCTCGCGAGTGTTCGAATAGTCTTGTAATAATAAATATATCATAGTAATACCCGAGGGGCGAATAAAAGGGAAAATAGAGCAAATCCCTCGGAAGGGAAAGAAAACCGATTAATATTAACTGAAACGGTTATTGCCTCTTTACAGCGCCGATTTAATATTTTTAGTGCCCGAAAGAGTTGAGTCGATGATTCGATTCTCGTTAAAGTGGCAAGTTGGTCGTAAATATAATTTTTATTGGTAGGAACTTCTGGAAAGTCAACATCGTATCATTATAATGCTTCTGATGGCTGTGACTTGTAAAAGTTTTGTTGTATTATCATCTTTGGGTCATATTATTTGTAAGTGGTATCTCTTGGCGTTTGGATTGAATGAACGAAGATGTGATATACATTTAAAGAATCTTGAAAAAGAAAATAGATACGTCACAAAAATTCTTGACTTCAACTTAAATACTAAATGGATGCAGATGAAATTTAAACAAGACCTATTAGAAAGTTTGGGTATACTTTTTAAAAGTTCCATTAAGATTTAAAAAAAAATTACTGAGTTGAGGATATGAAACTTACAGTAATAGAACCGGCCAAATGCGAGTCGGAATTGCAATGTTTTGGTTCACCAAATACAATTTTATGCACATTATTTTTTTGTATTGGCCCTAAATGGCCCTAAATATTTTATTTTTATTATTTCTTATTATACCTTAGGTGTCAAGCGAATTGATCGCGTGAGAAACACCACCCTGCGCTCCATCACAAAATTTCGATATTGGAAAGAAGGCAGCCAAACAAAAGTGGGATTGGGCGGGTCACATTTGTCGAATGCATCCTGAAAAATGGGCTTACATCACCACCCAATGGACACCAGGTGAACGTAGAAGACGAGGAAGACCGAGGAAGAGATGGATAGATGACATTGACAAGTTTGAGAAGGATTGGAAGAGTTTATCGAGGGAAAGGAATTTGTGGAAACAACGAGGGGAGGCCTTTGCCCAGCAGTGGGACACAAACGGCTAAAGAAAAAAAAAAACCGGCAATATGATGTTAAAATTTTAAGATCCCATTTTTACCCTTTAAGTACGGAACCCTAAAAATGAGATTCTGACGAATTGAGAACCTCCTCCTTTATGACCAACTTAAAAAAAGGAGGAGGTTTTCAATTAGGTTGTCCTTTTTTAATGTTTGTTACCTCAGAACTCAGCCATTTATAAAACGAATTAAAAAAAAACTTTTTTAATTTGAAAGGGTATGCTTCAAGTTGGTCCTATTGAAATTTCATCGCAATCGGTGTAGTAGTTTGATTGAAGTCACCGCTTGACGAATAAACCATTTTAGGAGCGGTTAAAAAACACTTGAACTGTAGACAAAATTTTCCCGCTTCACCATTTATATAGTTTTTTTATATGGAAGATCATTTGAAGTCAGAGTCTAGGACCATTAATAATAATGACTACATACGCAACATCAACCATGTCTTTGGCCGTCTTGACCAAATTGACATTTGACTATGTCATTTACACATACGAAAAGAACACAAACGGTTCACAGAACTTACTTAAATTATAAAAAGAGTAATTAAATTACATGAATGTGAATATAAATTTGCGAAATTTAGTAAAGAAACAGGCAAATGGATTCTTTAAATAAAATATGAAGACTTTAATTAAACCTCAGTTCATAAATACCAGAGCAAAAAGTGTCATTAGGCCCGTGGACGGAAAATTATCCCCTTAACGACCGCACAGCAGCATTGGATTCTTGCATTAAAATGTAAACATTACCCCTTTCTGGGCAAGTCGGCGGAGGGCCGGGTTGTCATTTTGTCTGCGACATTCATTTGGCGCACACTAGCGGGTTAAACGCTTTCGTATGCTTCGTAATATGGATCTAACTATTTTTATGATTAGAAATTCTTTTGTAACGTACTCTCTTAGACGTTAGGAAGGAATCAGTCATTTATTATAAATCCATATGAAATTAGTACACGAGAATGTCATGAATAGTTATAAATTAAAAATTTATAATTATTTGTAAATGTAACCATTTTTTTTTATTTACAATACTAAAATAGGAGACTACTGACTTACTTCTACCTATTTCATGTGCGATATTTTTTTAATCTGTTTTGTTTTGATTAATAAGCGGTGATTAATGAGAGTAATAGACTTCTATTATTCTATTATATCTTCTGAACACTTCATACACTTGATATTTTGATAAGATTGCAATGCGTTAACTCAAAATCTCAGTAAGTCAAAAATAGTTCATCCAGATTTTTTACATCGCAACGGGCGTTCCTACTGCCGCGTTCTAACCGTCAGTGTGTGGGTTCTTCGCAATAAGAGGGTCTCATCTAAGTGTCGAGTACTTGCAGAGCGGTCATCTCTGCCGGGACGACTCCCCCGGGCCCCGTAGACCCTGGAACTCGGGATTTATTCCTCTGGAATAACGTCGCCAACGACACCTCTGCGACGTGAATGTTTTATAGCAGTGTGAAGATTTCTCTGATTAGATTAAAACTACAAAGGTAATTTGCTTTCCCTCTTCTAGTCGTAAAACAAGTTCAACGTAAAGGTAAAATTAAAAATACTAGTAGTTCGCTGCGAACGTGGACCTCGCGATTATTTAATTTTCCTGATAATTTCGTGAGATAGCCACTATTTTACTGATTTTGATAAGCATGTTGTCATAGTGCTATTGTTTAGATGACTTCAAAAGCACTCTTTTTATTTTACTCACCACGACTTATTTTAAATTAACATACAATGAACACGATGTTTCTTGTACTAATAGTTAACATTCATTTCTATCCAAACAAATAAACTACGAGCAATGTTAAACCCCTTTTTTATTACTGTTGCAAGAATAGTTAAAATAGATTTTCCCTTGCAATCCCTAAATGTACGAGTAGAATTTCATCTAATTAAATATGACCAAATCAAAACCGGGTTTTAATACAACATCTGTGAGGCGTTTAGCTCTCGATAGTGCAACGTGTAGATGAAGAGCTGCGTTGCACTATCGAGCAAAATTTTTAAATTCACTAAGTGACAAATAAATGTAACAGTTTCGTCATATCTGAAAGACTATGGTTATTAACGGAATCACAACATTGGAATTTTATAAAAATAATTTTCATACCCAATATTCCACAGGCGTTTTTGAGTGTTTGAAAATGTCAATAGGCCTGCGACTTCAAGGAATAGAAATATAAAACGCCAGATATCCGGGTGACTGAACTTCGGTCGGCATGATAATGAAGACATATGTGTTTTGCTTTCTAAACCTATATGGTTTTGATGTGTACCCGTCAATGTTTAATTGTTTTTAGCCCCGATAGACATATTACCCCCGTTTCTTCGCTTGAGCTTTATACTTATAAATTTTTGGTTTTCATATGTGTCAATTTTCTGGTTTGTTTTGTCCGGACAAGCCCCCAGCTCATTTTTCATTTGGCTTTTGTTTTTGTTTCTCTCGCAGAGTGCTGCACTCCCATACTCCTCTTTCTATTCTTCGGCTTTACCTTCCAAATATGGTTTTCGTACGTTTGGATTCTACATCTGTACTTATATTTCGCCCACCGAAACCCATTTCTTTGTCTTTATTGTGTCTGTTTTGCGGAATTATTTGTTTCTTCTTACACTACTTTTTTCATTCATTTTTATTGTTTCGTATAGGGTAAAAACGGGACCCTATTAATCGCTCCACTGTCCGTCCGTCTATTTGTTTGTCTCTCCGTCCGTATCTCACCACTATATGTATCTCATTAACCGTGATAGTTAGACAGCTGAAATTTTCACAGATGATGTATTTCTGTTACCGCTATAACCGGAAATACTAAAAAATAGAATAACATAAATGTTTAAGGAGGCTCCTATACAAAAAACGTGATGTTTTTGCATTATATTATATATTGATAACGGCAACAGGTAGACGATTGAAATATTCATAGAATATGTAGTTATATATATATATATCCCCTAAAAATAAATAATTAAATAAAAAAATAATAATATTAAAGTGGGGCTCCCATGCATCAAACATGTTTTTTTTGCCGTTTTTATAGATAACGGTACGGAAACCTTCGTGCGCGAGCCAACTTGCACTTGGCCGGTTTTTTTACCAGCTTTTATTGTGAAAGGATTGAAACTGTAAAATGTTGAAAACGGGATGTTCATCATTAAATTGCTCGTCATCTTCAAATCAGATCAGTGATTTTTTATAATTATCTTCCTCTACCATAAAGTTAAGTACAATGCGAAATTGCAGTTAAATTGGTTGTAAATAACTGCTTTAATTTTTGGTTGCAGGCTTAAACCCGAACAAACATATACACACTTAAAATTAAAGATGAATAAAAACTTATTAAAATATCCCTGCGCATTTTTGGACCTCTGTCTCCATCTGTTGGAGAAATTTGGAACTAACAAGAATTTATTATGGAAATTTTCATGGACTGGTATATTTCTGTTCTAAAGGAACAAAATATTGTAAATTAAAAATAAGAAAGCCACTGGGAATTTAACTTGGAACAGACAGCGAAAGAAATATTTCCAATCATTGAAATATCAAATTTTCTTGCGCGGCTCGAAGTCTAATCTTTTCGATCGGGTAACTACCGTACTGCGACTGAGCCAACCATTCGATAAGTATAGAGGAGAAAGTACCGTTCTAGTTTATAATTGTTCATGTTTGTTAGTAAATTTAAATTTAATACACAGAGCATGGATAAAGCAGGCTTCAACGAAATACCGCCGCCACCTAGCGGCGGCTGTGGTCACCGTCAAAATTAAAATTTATTTCAGCGCCATCTTGTAACATATTCAGCCTAAACGTCATTTTCAATTTTCATTTCTCGAAATTCTTTCACATTTATTTAAATATCTCGTAAACGGCTGAACCGATTTTGATGCCCAGCGAACTTGAAAATTGTATTTAAAGACCTATATACATTGTAAATTTCATCTTAATAGGAGCATTGGTTCTAAAGTTATCGTGGAACAAACATACATACATACATACATACATACATACATACATACAAAAAATGTCTTTTCGCCCCAACTTGAATTGAAGACCTCGCTCGCTTCGCTCGCTCGGTCAACAAGTAGCAACATATCATGCTATGCTTGTCGTTACACGCATTTGGATTTCTGTATTTAATATTTTGTACCGCCAATATATATATTTTTTTAAAATGTATATTCAGTAATTACTATGATGTCATAGCATCATATCTGTCGTAGCATTTTTTACGACAAAAAGTAATGTACCTTCTTTTTTGTAATACTTGTACGTATCTAATAATTTTCTAAAAACAAATAACTATGTAAATGATTATTACAAATATGCAGTAAGCATTAAAATATATTATTGATACATACAACTATTTTACATTTGGTAAGGGTAACTCTACTAGTTATTCAAAGCTTTTTGTAGCAGTATCGTAGAATCTAGCAATATTCTAAATCGAAGAATAAACTAATTTTAAATTTCATATTTTTTACTCATGTCAATTTACAAAGTTAAACAAAACATTTTAATAAGTTCTTCATCCCTCAATTTTTCTTTACATTAAGTTCTACGAGTAATAGACCCTAAGAGTTATTCGTAGCTGTTCGTAACAGTAATCGTAGCAACAAAAAGTAACAACCGCATTGCCAAAATTGTACAGAAGATCGCACTTGCCTTGCAGTTTGAAGAACAAATTATAAATTATTAAATATCATTATAATATTGTAAAATATATATTTTTTAAGCAGTATTAATTATTATTAGTATTTATAAGTTAATTAGTATTATTTTAGTATAAATCACTTCACAAAATTGCACGATACTTCATTAACTGACGTTTAATTGGACAGATCTTTTAAGCAAAATGTACAAGTCTTCTTGAAGGCAGTTTTAAGTAGTGAATCTTGTTTGCATATAAACGCTTCACGCGTCTAGACGAAATTGGAATTTACATGAATTTAGTTCGGTTGTTACTGAGGTGATGATGCGGGGTGAGTGCTGGTATAGTTATGCTTAGGTTTAGTAACTTCATGAATGTACTATATAATAAAACGAGCTTAAACCCGCGGGTTAGCTCGCGCGGAACAGTACTTTTCCCGGGACAAAATATACCCCTTGTCCGTACACCAGACAACACGTATGCAAAATTTCATGATGATCGGTTCGGTAATTACGGTGTGAAAGTGTAACAAACAAACAAACATGCTCATTTTTTATAATATTAGAAGTTAGGTTATTGCAAGAAATTTGCATGAATTTAGTTCACTGGTTACTGAAATTATGATACGGTGGAACATTGTATATTTTCCAATATAAAAGTACTTATATAACACTATATAACACAACATCGTCGTAGTATCGTAGGTAATGGAGAAATATTTACAAAGTACTAATATTTTAAAATAAGTATAAACTAATTCAAAATTTTATATATCTTGACACATGTACTTTTACGTAATATTTTATTGTTATATAAGGACGCACTTATGCTTAAACCGTGACTTAGATCTCCCGTCCATCCGCGGCTTTCTCAAAAACGCCTCCAAGCGTTTCTTTGAGAATGCTGCACGCCATCCCAATCCGTTAGTGGTGCAAGCCGCTAACTACTCCCCCAACCTACACGATACGACCTTACGTCGTAGACGTCCTAGGAACGTACTTGACGATCCCGATGATCCTATTGACATCGCACAAGCCCGCCCCGACCCCTCTCCGGCTCCGAATAGCCGGAGGAATCCCACTATCCGACCCCGTCGCACTCGACACCGGAACAGAGTGCGTAGAGTAGGATTAGCTCCGATTACTGGTGACCGCCCGGCGGTCCCGGGTGACTTGCACCCAGGATAGGCCCTTCTGGCAACGTAGCGTTCGGCCCATAAGGCAAAAGATGAGAGTTGCTGCTCTCCAAAGGCTTTTGCCATTGATTCTCAGATTGGCCCTTCAGGCTTGCATGCACGCATACGCGGCCCATCAGGCACTATGAGAGTTTGCTGTCTCTCCAAGCCTTGCGCACACAGGCAACGCCCAAAGCCGAGGTCCGTCCCTCCTGGGGGCCCTTTGGTGATGTTGCCTATAAAGGTTGAGGGCACTCTGCCCTCACCTCAAACGCCCGGTGAAGTAGCGAAAGCTCACTTGGAGCTAGCTATATAGTCATTACAAAAAAAAAAAAAAAAAAAAAAAAAAAAAAACAGACTTAAATCACATCACAAAATTGCGTGATAATTCATTAACTGTCGTTTAATTGGACAGATAACTGAATATTTCAAGGGAAATGTACAAGACTTCTTGAAAGTAATTTTAAGTAGTGAATCTTGTTTCCATATAAAAGATTCGACGTCAAGACGAAATTGGAATTTACGTGAATTTAGTTTCGTTGTTACTGAGGTGATGATGCGGGGGGCTCAGTGTTGATATAGTTATGCTAGGTTTCGTATCATCATGTATATTATTATTACTTGCTGGTATATTATAGAAATAAGAATTTACATGATTTTATTTTGGTAGTTTATAAGGTGATGTGATGATGATGGGATACTTTACTTGTATTTGAACTACTACTTCTACTAGTGGCTTTGTGAGCTGTAGCCCTTGTGAGTCTTATTACAGCTAATCAATTATTTAAAAAAAATCGTAAAACTGAATCGACAAAATAAACTATGCAATTATCGAATCTGCTGATAAAATTTCACAAGAATCGGTTGAAAATGCGACCTGTAATGGCGAACAGCCGGACAAAGAGATAGAGCCACAGCTGGACATACGAAAGAGCTTTTGCTAAAGCTGAAGCAAATGCGCTTCGCGCTTGCAAACTCAGCTATGGTTGTATTCAATAACTTCTTGTGCTTTTAAGTTTGGTCTTACATACACTCTTGATTTTTTAATAAGCATTTGACAAACTAGTTGTATACCAAAGGGCCAACGAATGTGGCTGGAATTTATGTAGCGCCAAAGAAAATTCTTTTTTGTTATTATGATTTAAATATTCACTTTTTGGTATTTTAATATTAGATCAAAAAAAATAAATAAAATGTAATTAAGGGTAGACACCAAGAAAAATGCGTTTAATGAAAAATACACCTAGAGAGAAATTAAAAGAAAGTTTAGTGCCTAAATCAAATTCGCGAAGTTAAGGAGACCGTCCTTAATTCTTGTAACGAGTGAAGACGGTCGAATTCTTTAATTATTTAGCTCTAAGGGTCATGTCCCATTGTAAGCGAGAACGCGAGTGGCAATTGCTTAAAATTTATGGACATACATAGTACTTTAGTATGTTAAAATTAAATATTACTTCATTTTGAAGTTAAAACTTCTTTAGGTGATTGGTGTTGTATTGTACCTTTAAACCGTGTTTTGGTGTTACTAAAATTTTAAAATATATTGAAAACCAGACGTTAATTGGAAACTTACTAGTATTTGGTTCTGCTATTAATTTCTGTGTATTAGAAAATACAAAATAATAGTATTCTGTGTTTCAATCCTTAGTCAATGCGGTTTCCGCTGATCTCTGATACTGAACCTGTACCCTTAGCCGGTCGTGGTTTAAAGTAGCTTACATTTGGCATTCCCCAAATTAAAAACATAATGAGAGCAAAGGCTTTGAACCCGCTTATATTATTATCTACAAGCAAAACATAGTTTTTCTGTATGCATCAAATCTTATTCAATTTACTCTTCGCTGGTCACTGTCACTAGGGCTGCACCCTTATGGCGGGCCGTGCTTTGACGTCGCTTTAATTTGACATTCCTCCCCCAAATTAAAAATATAATGAGAGCCAGGCGTTAATTGGAAACCGATCTGGTAACCGTGGCTTAGTTAAAAGTGTCGCTTGTCGTTCACTGATTTGTTTCGGTTTAAGGTGTCTTTAAAAATTTGTGATAAAAGGGTGCGTAATTTTTCTTAAAAGACATTTTTTGACAAAGGGTAAAAACGGGACCCTAATAATTTCGCTCCGCAGTCAGTCTGTCTGTCTGTCTGTCTGTCACCAGGCTGTATCTCATGAACTGTGATAGTTAGACAGTTGAAATTTTCACAGATGATGTATTACTGTTGCCGCTTTAGCAAAAAATACTAAAAAATAGAATAAAATAAATATTTAAGGGGGCTTCCATACAACAATGGTTATTTTTTTTGCTCGATATTGATTACGGCAACAGGTAGACACTTGATTTATTCACAGAATATTTAGTTATATATTCACTTTAAAAAATAACAATTAAATAAAAATAAAATAAATATTTAAGGGGGGCTCCCATACAACAGATATGATCTTTTTGCGGTTTTCCAGTTAACCAGTTTTTTATAATTGAATTTCGTGTTTTATAATAAAATTTGATTCTTAGGCCTCTGCTATTAGTTTCTATCGGCAATTTTTTGCGGTTTTGGATTAAATAAGAAACCCTTATAGTTTCGCCATGTCCATCTGTCTGCCTGCGGTTGAGGTCAGAGACAATTAGTACAAACAGCGTGTAAATTAAACACTGATATTCTACTGAAAACAAAAAAAATCCGACATTTTGTATGAAAATGTCTTTGAAAAACTTGTTCATTTTGACGGTTTAAGTCACGATCTGTGGCAAATTTAAGTTTTTTTCTCACCTACATAAGTAACATCACTTATACACACGAGAAACAACACCTACGTATAAAGTTTAGATAGATTTTTTTCTCGTCCATCCCTTATTATGTAAGTAACAAGACATGGTCTTACCATATTAAGTTCGAGTGAGATCTATAGACTACTTATGCTATACTAGAACTATCTCAGATTGGCCCTTCAGGCTTTGCATGCATGTATACGTGGCCTATCAGGCAATATGACAGTTTGCTGTCTCTCCAAGCCTTGCGCACACTGGCAACGCCCAAAGCCGAGGTCTATCCCTCCTGGGGGCCCTTTGGTGATATTGTCTATATAGGCTGATACCGAGTATATTTTTAAAAGACGTATAAACGTCTTTTGAAAATATTATCGGTGTCTGAAAACTATTTTTTTTTATTTAGAGGTTTGTTTTTGATATATTAAGCCTCAAAGCCTAATTTTTATTGTAGTCAATTGTCCCCCTCCCATCTGCAAGCTAAATGGTTCTTTTTTGATAAGTAATAAAATCATATCGAACGGAGTTAAAAATAAAATTATCTCTATAAATTGGGTTCACGAGTCACAGAGCGTTCAACTTATAAGATCACGTGCAAATACGGAACCCTACACTGCCCGTGGCACGAAACGTACTTGGCTAGTTTTTCCACTAGTCGTACAAAACGTACTCATATTAAAACTGAAAGACATTAGTAGCATCTTGATATTTTTTTTAAAATTTTTAATATAATATAACAGACGTTTTTAATTAGTAATTTTATTTAAATATAGAATTTTCTGTTCTGTATTAGACTTTGAAAGTACGTAATTACATAAACTATTTACGAAAAGTACTTATTATTTATAAAGGTTATTTGTACTTGTGTACTGCGTAGGGTGACTGGACAAATTCTTTTTTTTCGTCAACCGCCGACACACACTTGACGTAAGTAATAGCACTCATTTTTCAACGCGAGCAGATGGCGCGTGAGACGAAGATTATCGCCTTATCTCACCCTTCTTTTTTAAGAAATGTTTGGTTAATTTGTAAGGGTTAGCCTTTTGACATCCGACGTTTTAAGGATTTTTCATCTGAGGAAATGTTTCCATTTTAATTTTTAATACTTTGTGAGACACTCGCACGTATGGACGAAAGAACCACGGTTATATCTATCGTAGTGTGTATCTGTATCTTAACTCGAATCAAAATTCACACCACCAGACTTAATGGCACATTTTTCTCTGTAGAGATAAACGGGAGACGAAAATTATCGCCTTATTTTGCTCTTCTTTTTAGAAAATGTTTGGGACTTTTTCTACGCCAAAAATTATCGGATAACAATGAATTGAAGTTACTCGACGTATGCATTTTTCTTGGACAGTTTATGTATTTAATTCATGCCAGACACAACAGATATGAGCGGCTATGATAAGTCTAGTAATGGTATTAATGAGATATTCGTACCAACACACACGTAAAGACACAAACAAAAACATATTCCCAAGGGCCAAGACGTCATTATACGCGGCTCGGAGGCCAAGGATCGCATGCATACAGAATCGAGCTTATCCGTTATGCATAATGCGAGACCCCAAGGTGGGCAAAATATTGTGCGGGTGATTGTGGCGCGGGAACTGTGGATCTTTTTAGAGAAACTAGTTCGTGATTATTTTTTTATTTTATTTATTTATTTATTATTTATTTTTAAGTCTACAACCTTATTATGGATAGGTTTTCTGTAAGAAAGCTTAAAAAAATTAACGCAAGAGTTGCTCACAAAAAGAATTGTTCGATTTTATTTATTTATATTAATTATTAAATCTTTATTATACTATTGCTTTACAAGAACCCAATAATTAAGTAAAAATTAAAAAGTAGAGGTAGGTACATGATATACAAAATATAACCTGTATAATCTTATAACTTAAGTACTTAGTAAATTTTATTATTCCATAAAACTATATCAAAATAGCATAATATAAATAAATAATAGGAAGGAAATACCTATACTGAATTTTGCTTTAGTAAACCAACGTGTTCATTATGTGGCCATAATGTCTTATAGACCTAGGCTCTGTCTACCCCGCAAGGGAAAAAGACGTGATACTATGTATTCATTATAGACGTAAATAGCCTTAATCTAATATATATTTTCCCAGTGGCCTATGTTCTAGCGAATTAGCGCCTATGAAGCCTATGGCCTATTGAGGACTAGCGAAGACGAAAAACTATTACATAAATAATAGTACCTACTTACTACTTCTTAAGAACCATGACTATTTAAAATATACTTTTCATGGCCTGATCGGTTCGTCGCCCATCGGCTCTTCTAGATTTTTTACCAAACTACTCAAAATTTACATACCATGATGTCCCCAACCATCCAGCATCAGACACTGTCAGCCTGATGGATCTGTTCTCTGAATCTATTACAGTTTTTTATTATTTCCGAGCAATGTTGCGGCTGGCCCATGAATATGAATGAGATATGTTGTGGCCGTATTTGTTCACGTCCTGTATGTCCCGTGGAACTTTACTGCTGCGCTCCATTCTAGTTTATGTTTAGTATAGTTTTAGGTATAAAATGTGACTTTTATTAATATACACAACTAACATTTTATTATAAGACTAGCTGTTGCCCGCGACTTCGTCCGCAGCCATTACTGTTATTATGATTAATTAGGTTTTTCTAAGTATAGATAAATAATTTTCCCCCGTTTTCAAAACATTTTTTATTGCCGCTTCGGTCCTATTAGTCGCAGCGTGATATTTTATAGCCTAAAGCCTTCCTCAATAAATGTACTATCCAAACAAAAATAATTTTCTAATTTGAACCAGTAGTTCCTGAGATTAACGTTCAAACAAATTTTGATTGATTAAGTATCTCTTATATTCGCTTGGTCTCCCGAGTTGCTACTTGCTTTTCCTATTTATCCGAGTGTGATGATTTGATATATTGATAGCTTTTTATTTTCTCTACGCATACGATGCATATCAGTTTTAGTTTTTCAAGGTTCTAACCTACGTTCCGTCGGTAAAAAATAAAAAATATCGCTTGCTCTCTGTCTTTCCTTTATCTCTTGCAGCGTTAAGAAAGCACGATGATCCACTGAAAACTTAAAGTAAAAAAAAAAACTGAGATTATGTAAAATAGCTGGCCTATGCCTAACTATCTTGAAATTCATGTGTATCTATAAATTTTAAGGTATATATATATAATATAATATAATTTTAATATAAAAAAGCAATAAATGGCTAGCCACTTTCGAATATGTAGGTATTTGTTTCTTACGTATAAAACAAACACGTATTCGTATGACAGACGAATCTATCACGAGCATAACAAACAGAAAACAAACAAAAAACAAAACGTCAGGGCAATTCTCATTCCGGACCCGTGCCAATCACAAAACGAGTTACCCTCATTCCGGATATTCAATTCTCGGACATGTCCGAACTAGAAACAAATATTTATCAAAACCTGTAAGGAATACGTAAAATACCGCAACATGTACGGTGGACAGCGGAACAAATAACCGTAGTGATGGATTATTGCAACTGACCGCCTCTATTTCCTATTGGAATAAGAAATTACCATATGCGCCTCTTGGACTGGTCGCCCCGGTTCAGTAGTATAGAGATGGATTTTATCACTGCTTTTACAGAGCTCTTAAATTTTCACATATAAGCAGAACTGTGAATTTTGTTTGGTCTTCCTTATACAGTGTCATATTTCTCTTGGTGTTGAGCAATTACTTTTTTAAATTATTTATTTTATATTACCAAATAACACACACACATTACATTCAACAACTACCGAACCGCGAAAACCTCGCAGTATACCTTGTACATTTACCCTCGAGGGGCGATGAGTTTGGATGAAAAGGTCGAATTTTTTTCGAGCTCCTAGGATAAAAGAAAAAAAATCTATACAAAAGTTGTTGATATATCCATATCCACAGCTAATCCAAGCAGAGTTCGAGACTATGTCAAGTGTATATGTACAGGAGGTGCTGTCTAGACGATTTGATGGGTTTTCTTTTTGATGATGTACATATTGGAAAACATTCTACATAGGTACACAAATAAAATAATGCTTATTTTATTTTATAATAGCTCGCAATATTTTATTGTTGTTGTTATTTTTTTAATAATTTCTCCTCCATATTTTCACAGCGTCCATCGTGGTGCGGTCGGCGTCGCGCCGGCGACCGGGAGACCCTTCAAAAAGTTTCATAATAACACCAGCAGCGTCGGGGTGCGGTAATGTGACAGCCGATACGTCGCCACGCCAGCAGCCCGCCACCGGACAATTTAAATTTCGAACCATCATTCTTCCTGGCCAGTTTGATATTTAATGCTGTTCCGACCTGTATAATATAGTGGGAAAAGGTAAAGAAGATTATGAAGTATAATAATTTTGATCAAAGTACGGCAGGGTGAAATGCAGTAAATAAAATTCTGAGCCATTCATCGGTGGCCAATAATATTTTGATTTAGCTTCTATACTTTAAATGTAAAAGTAAAGTTGTCATTTAGATAATTAACAAATTTAATTGAAATAATTTCCAAAATTTTATCTTGTTTCTTGATAATTTCACCCGCCATATGCACCTCAAGAGCAAACATAACAAGTATAGTTTGTAACAGATATTTTTTTTTAGTATTGGTGGTCTTCTAGACTTACGAGACTTTTTGTTCTTATTCTGAAATCAACAAAAGATAAACCTCTTAATGATGTCGAGCATTACAATTGAATATTTCCCGTGCACGTGACCCCTGGTTTCCGCTGCATTACGCCACCAACGACATGTGTAATCCACACATGACACCTCATGAATGCCTCGTTTATCATCCAGCGTGAAGCGTCATCGCCATTTTTTCTCCTCGTTTTCGTCTTCGCCTAAGTTTTCTCGTTGGCATTGTTATTCGGTTGTGTTGTAGTGTTGATGATCCTTAATGTCATATCTACACTTCTACATTATTAATATAATAAAGAGGAAAGATTTGATTGTTTGTTTGTTTGCATTGAAAAGGCTCCAAAAGTACTAAACCGATTTTATAAAAATCATCATTAGAATCCTACATCCGATTGTAAATAAAGTCTGTTATAAAAGTTAAATAAAACTTTTGTCTGTCTTAACTCTTTATCCTTTCTCTGTCCATAAACGGTCTACAATGGTAAAACAATTGAAACATTCACATATGATTTATGTGGCAGAAACCCTATAATTAGGTTTCGTTTGTTTAGTTTATCCATTTAGGAATTAGTAATACTTCTTATCAGTTATTTATATTATGATCTATGACTATAATCAACGCACATTATAAGTGAATTAGTGGTTCACTACCTTTTGATATTAACATATATAATATTAGCTTTTGCCTTTGGCTGCGCGTGAATATCGAAAGATAAATACCGCGGAAACAGTATTTTTTCCGAAACAAAAGCTATCTACTGTCCATCCTTGAACCTTATGCTACGTCCTTACCTTTCACTGAAATCGGTTCAGTGGTTTAAGTATAGCTCCACCACCACCATAGTCCAGGCGACACGGGCCTGGGCGGCGAGTCCCATTCACTTCGCTTGGAGTCGATTGCAGTGTAGTTAGTGTAAGTGACACATTTATTTTACTGACGCGACATGACCTATTTATGCAAAGTTTTATTTTATGTATTCTATTTAATTTATTATTTCAATTAATTTAATCTACCAATTTAACTTAATTTATTTATTTATTGTAATATGGGATTTTTTCCTAGAATAAAAATGATTTATTATTATTATTATTAAGCGTAAAAAGGTAACAGACAAAGTTACTTTCGCAATCATAATATTAGTATAAATTAGGTTATTCATTTGCGTGGTTTTGTAATGAAGCTGAAGGTATGGCGATGATTTTATCTTTACTTTAGGTCTAATTAGATCTCACGACTTAATTTAATAGAACTGCTATAGGTAAAGATATGATTATGATATAAGTCGTGGTAGAGCCACGGTACCAGTAAAATGAATTGCTAGTAGCATGAATGGGCCGGCTCGTCCGGGGAAGTACCACACTCTCATAGAAAATCGACGTCTGAGTAGAAGCTTTACCGCTTCTATGCTTCGTTCGGTGAGTGAGAGAGCCGGAGGTTCATCTTTCCCTCCTCCTCCCCATTTCCTTCCCCCAACTCCTTGAAAGGCCGACAACGCACCTGTCACACCCTGATGTTGCAGTTGTCCCTTGGGCAGCTGTGATCACTTACCATCAGGTGACCCGCTGGCTGGTTTGCCGTCCTATATCATAAAAAAAAGATATTAGCGCATTTACTAATTTGACTATTCAGCTAAAACTTATTTGACTTAGCTTAGAACACTAAAATAACAATGAGCAAAAAGACACATCGTAGTTGAAAGTCATATAACACAAACAGAAGGCAGTCGCCGCAATAAAACTGCTACGAAATAATGAATTGGTCCAAAGGAGAAAGAGTTAAATTCAGTAAGATATTCAATTGTGTGGATCGCTATCAGATGAACAATAATTTTGAAAGTTCGCGTACATATGTCGCCAATAAAAATACCTGGCGAACGAAAACACTTTGTTTTCTAACTTGGCGACGGTGGCAGATGCTGTAAACAGTATTCTCATAAAAATACTCGCCGTCACCCGTGGTTCCGCTCACGTTAATGTCCATAATAGGGGAACAGTAACTTTTTTCCCGGATGAAGGTAGCCTATGTGTTTATCCAGGTAAAAACCTATCTGTGTGCAAAATTTTGTCAAAATTCGTTGAGCCGTTTTGGTGTAAAAGAGTAACAAACATATATACATCCATAGATATTCACAAACTTTCTCATTTATAATATTAGTAAGACGGTTATGGTACAAGTATGTATTGGTATACACGTGGTCGTGCTTTTGAACCTCTGATCTATACTAAAATCATGGAATCAGAGTCCCTGATGGAATACAGAATTGCAAGAAAAAAAGCTGAAAATCGAAAAAAAAATTAGTCATACCATACGAAGTCGCCGATCTGCTGGGCGAATTTCTATGGAAGGTCAAATTTATTTTTCGTTTTTTACCTATTTAGCTTGCGATTCTGAATTCTTTTTGGGATTTTAATTACAGGGTTTCAGTATAGTTCAAAATCACGCGGTATAGCCAAATCATTTGCATGAGGTAAATTTATTAGCATGTTTTTTCGATAGGCTTTTAAGACATAAGATACCTATTCAATATAGCTTAAAAACTCAAATCGCGGTATACGTACCCACAAATGACAAGCCTTTCAAAAATAGAATAAACCTCATTGTGGATCCATGCAGCTTTCTGCAAGATAAAAGGATATCTCTATATATCCTTTTATCTTTCTATCAGCCAGCTGACATAAAGACAGAAGTACCTAAAAGTGAATCTGAAATTCCAAGAAAACCATTCAAATAATCAATTTTCCAGCTGAAATGTCCCGAATCGAATAATTCGCGGCCAACCATCAGCGCAGACAGGTTGATGTGTTCTGACAAGTCAGATGCTAATCAGTCAACCCTTTAGCCGACAAATCGGAAATTAGGGACGCATGAGCGCTCGCGGGTTAACCCCACGCTGCCGGGGTCTTTTCGACCCCGGAGACTTACCCTGTCCTGTTCCTTGAATATTTAACGCGAACAAATGCCGTTTCACATGAACGATGGAAACGGATGCGGAGAAGTACCTTAGTTTTAATCCAGTCTCGCAACTTTTATCCGCAATGTCAGTTACAGAAAGCGTCGTGGACTCAGGTTAAAAATGCATTGGGTTTTTTTGTTATGTAGTAGTTGCTAGTTTGTTCTCGAAATTTGTAAGTTGGCCGTCAAAGGTGCTTTTTGTATTAAGAATGAATGTGTTAGTAGATGGCGCTGTAAGTATTTTAGAACGTCCTATTAAGATTTTTTACGTTTAGTACTACTAAGTATTTTGGTGTCCAAACTTTCTCTAACACATAGGCAACGCCCAAACCCGAGGTTCGTCCCTCCTGGGGGCCCATTGGTGATGTTGTCTACAAAGGTTGAGGGCACTCTGCCCTCGCCTCAAATGCCCGGTAAAGTAGCGAAAGCTCACTTGAAGCTAGCTACCATAGTCCATTTATTGCGTATCGAATACTAATCTGTGATTTTACAGCATTGCCGTGTGGTATCCGGCAGAGTAGAATAGGACCACTCCAAGTCTTCCCGTGGATGTCGTAAGAGGCGTCTTAGGAAATACAAGCTAAACAAAGCTTATAAACATCTAAGACACCTCTCCAACCCGTCTGGCCAGCGTGGAGAGTGTAGGCCAAGTCCTCTGGCTGCTCTGGCCAAGTATGGCCCTAGTAGTACAGATAGGGTCGTGCTCCTGTAGTGGAGACTAAAAAGGACCTGATGATGATGATGATGATGATTTTACAGCACATAGTATAATTTAAATTTAATAAAGTAAAATGTCTGAAATTCAACTTGTAATATGTTTTAGATAACTGACAAAAAGGAGTATTGTATTTTCAGAGTATAATATATACGGGGTGATTTTGAATTCCATCGATAATATTTTCATGCCGGAATCAGAATTCCTAATAAAATACAGCCCCTTAAACAGTATAACTAAAAAAGTTAGGTCTCCTTAACATACTAATTGATCAGCTGGTTATCTATAGGAAGTGAAAATTTTCATAAAGTAGATACTTTCTATTGCATATAGTATATTCAATTTATTACGGACACTGCATTTTTTAAACATAAATAGGTACCTTATCTTTCATATAGAAAAAAAAAAAACCTAATTCAATCGAACTGGTAAACTGATTATGATTAAATTTAAATGGAATAAATCTGCAGGCATATCATAAAAATGAAGATTTTTGACGTGAGTAATGTGGTAACAAATAATTAAAAAACCGGCAAAGGTTCCGTACCGTTATCTACAAAAACGGCAAAAAAAATCATATATATGTATAAATACATCATCAGTGAAAATTTCAACGGTTTATCACGGTTCATGAGATACAGCCTGGTAACAGACGGACGGATAGACGGACAAACAGACAGACAGACAGACAGGCAGACAGACAGACATATGGACAGCGGAGCGATATTAATAGGGCCCCGTTTGTATCCTTTGTGTACGGAACCCTAAAAAAGAAGATTTTTGACGTTAGTAATGTGGTAACAAATAATTAAAAAAATACAACCGAAATAACCTCACCTTTTTTTGAAAGCATACCATTAGTTCGTATTATTTTTATATGCTCTTTCTGTCAATAACTGAAAAATCTTGTGTTTCTCTAAACGTATCCTTTGTCTAACAGCGCTGTTGACAAGTATTACCCGAGAAGGTATGGTATTATGTCACCATGGCCGCGGGCTGACAAGACACTTTGTTACAATGTCGCGAGATAGTTTGTAGATGTCTCTAAGGCTTTGTTGATACGCTGAATAGATAAATAGTTTGAGACAGAGGTAGCTAAGTCATATTGAATGCTAAGTTTGATAAGACTTTTTAATTTGATTAAGAGATTTAAAGCTTCGGTTTCAGAGTTGAAAGAAAAAAGAGAAGGTTCGATTTCCAGCATGGTTTTCTTTTTTTAACTTGTTATTGAAGTAGGCATTTGTCTCCCATCTCACCTGATGGTAAGTGACGATGAAGACGAGGATGTTACATGCCCATATATACTTTTTACCTTTAATTATTAATTTTAACGGGACTTAAGAAGACCCATTTATATAATTATTTCTTTTTTAACTACTACATTTTTACGGGTATTTATCTGCGGTTTTGGAGCTATCTAATGGAGATTGCCGTGGCTGTCAATTTTGCTAGCTCATACAAATGACTTACTCTCTGACTCACTGTTATATAAGCCGATCTCGGGCCCCGACGTACAGCGTAGAATGCCACCGGTTATTAAGGAGTTCAAGGAAAAAGGGTGAAGTAATAAATAAAAAAGATGTAAGGACAACTTACACAGATTGAGATGACTCGCAGTTAGTTGTGTACTTGTACTATGGGATACTAATTCAACGCTACTATATTTTTCCAAGAACCAGGCCAATCTGATAAAGATCGTTTTCCATCATGACCTGGCCAGAGATCGAACCTCAAATCAGGTACTTGAAGAAAATCAAATGATGTCTCAAAACTCGCTTGATACTGTAGCCAATATAAATAAAAAAATAAATATATAGAGACAAATCACACAGATTGAGCTAGCCCTACAGTAGGTTGTGAACTTGTGTTGTGGGATATTATGTATATTTATGTATTTGTTATAAAATATAGTATCGTTGAGTTAGTATCCCATAACACAAGTCTCGAACTTACTTTGGGGCTAGTTCAATCTGTGTGATTTGTCCGTATATATTTTTATTTATTAATTTATACTAACTCAACGATATTTTGTTTTATATTCGATTTTTTTAAAACAAACATCCACAACCCAGAGCAGTCTAAAAAATATCGTTTTTATCATGATATAGCCCGGGGGTCAACCTCAAATCAGGTACTTGGATGCAAATCAAATAATGTCCCAAAACTCGCCTGATACTACATGGTGAAATTTTGATCGTTCTGGACCCTTAAAGGGGTGATTCAGCACGTCGATATGAACAACTTTTCCTATGAGACCAACGCTGGGAACTCAAAAAAACAAATGGGCAGTTCCATACAAAAAATTTCGGCCGCCCGGTCAATTTGTATGAGAACTTAAAAATTTTTTTGAGTCGAATCACTCCTTTAAAGGTCTAGAACGATCAAAATTTCACCGTGTATAGCCAATAATAGCGCATACTATTAATATAGCGTAGCAAAATCAATAAATTGTCTAATAATGAGATTGTAAAAAATACTTACATCTAACGATACATTTTAATGCGTAATAAGCATCGTTAATAAATCAAACAAGGCAAAGATTGCTAAGACATTTCCCCCGTGAGCATAAGACTGGCCCTATTTAAATCCATTCTTGATATTCACTTAGCATTCACATAACATCTCGTACGAGACAATTTTCCGGAGCACGAAAAGGTAAGCCATTTATCTAAAACGTGTATGAAGGGACAAAAACACTGGGAGATGTTGATTCTCTTTGTGCCTAGAGAGTAATGCCTAATTGTATGTTTTGTTTTTTATAATTGTAATTAGCCAACATTGGTGACAGACTTTTCAAGTTAATAGCTTAAATAATAATTCCTAATCAAAGAAACTAATAATATGCATTTAAATAAAATCACTTTAATACGGTATTATCGCATATATTCCATTATTTTTACACCTAACGTTTCAAAAACTTTACAGTTTTCATGGTCGCAGGTAGACTAATATGTATTGTAATTGTAAGTAGAATAATTTGTATTGGCACTTAATAAATCAAATATTGGGGTAAGTTAAAATAAATGTGGAACCTCCCAACTTGGTAAAATTAATAAATTTCAATTTAAAAAAAATATTCCAGCCAGATGAAAACACATGTTACTATTTAACACTCTGGCAATACTTATTTTTAAATATCATATATTCCAAAATAGATAACATAATCAAAAGAGAAAACTTTCAATAAACAAATTTTTAGACCACTCATAGAAATTTGATTAGGCCATATTTTTTCGAATTTAGTTATTTTTCTATACGATTTTGAACTCTATTAGTAATACAATACATGAATGACTTTTCTTTACTTACACTATGGAAAGATCTCCCAAAAAAAGGAACATCAGTGAAAATAATTCTTTATCGTCCAAAACTCTTTGGGAGTGAAAGTTATATACATAGTCACATTTTGGGACAGTCCATTTCAGCGCTTTGATAAGATTAGACAAATGTGAGGAAGCGACATGCCGCTTTTATAGGCAATACCGGAAGTTTGATCGGCAGCTATGTTAAATATGTATATTTGGGAATAGCCTTTTATAATAAAAGGATATGCCTAACCAACTTAAACCAAACTAAGCGTACCAATATCAAATTAAAACTGTGCTTAACACATTTTTTTAGATAGATACTTACGTAAACTGTTTTTTTTTTTTAATCTACACATTATTTAGGTTCCTATTATGAGTCCAAGATTTAAAGATCTTTCTGGGTTTTAATTTAACTTAAGTATAATATAAATACCTACAATTACAAAAAAAAATTGCAACCAAAATACTATATAATGCTAAAACAATTCTCTTTTAAAACTGAAATAAAAAAATGTTTTTATCACAAATCTTTCATAACGTAAAGTAAAACTGAGAAAATATTTCGTCACAGCGGGAAGTAACGGAAAATTCTTAATAATTCCCACCGAGTTCCACGCAATCATTTCATAAAATCAAAAGTTCATTTCAATTACGTTCGATGCATGCGTCGCCCCAAGGAAATGAAATAACACTTAGCGTGATTTATGCCCAAATATATTATAATATGAATAAGACATTGTTTTCACGACTAAATTAAGGTTTTGTAAGACGCGCGCGCGGATTAAATTAAAATGTTTGATGTATGGCCTTATTTGAATTGTATTAAGATTCTACGAAGCGGCATACCTAGTGAAACTTTGCTGAGTTACTGAAATGTTTATGCTTTCATGTAAGGTATTTTTATTAACTTGTTGAGGAATCCGATGGGCTAGAGGTAAACATTATTAGTGCTTACGCTTGTTAAGCTAATCCGGGCGTGGTTCCCACTGAGATGGGTGACCGCAAGTGGCACAAAAATGTCTCGAGCTCCTGCGTACTTTGGAAGGCACGTTAAGCCGTTGGTCCTGGCTGTCATTATTGATGGTAGTCGTAAAGCTATGTCACAGTCATCATTGATGGTAGTCGTAAAGCTATGTCACATGCCTTTTAAGGCACGTTGAACAATCTGACACCAGTGTTGGCCACTTTCACGAAAAACAACAAAACATTAACTTGTCTTGTATATTACAATGTGCAAGAATATACATCATTACATAGTTTAAAACAAAGTCACTTCCCGCGTCTGTCCGTCCCTATGTATGCTTAGATCTTTAAAACTACGCAACGGATTTTGATGCGGTTTTTTTAATAGATAGAGTGATTTAAGAGGAAGGTTTATACATTACACCCATGCGAAGCTGTCCGGGTCGCTAGTAATAAATAAATAGCGATTTTGCATAGATTAAAAAAGTATAACTATGAAAAATATGACGTTCAAACAGAGATAAATGTATCCAATTTTAAATAAAAATCTTCGACTTTCACTGTTTTTATATTTTTTTCTATTTTTCATTTTTTTTTCTTTTTAAAAATTTGGTAGAGCTAGCTTAATTTGCATTCGTTGAAAATCATTTCTTATTTACCACCTCAATTGCACAACTTTATCCTGTGACACCAAGAGTGGGTCGTACAAAAACAGCGGGGACTGGGCGTGCCGGCGACCCACCGGGAATTTATATCTCAGCCGAACAAGAAAACAAAAGTGGAAACGCGCCAAAGGTACATTATCTCAAACAAAGTACAGCAATTAGGTACACGTTCTACATCTGACTCTAATAATTTAAATATGATAAAACAAAGTAAGACGGTGAATAAGGGCCTGGTTTAACTTATTTATAAATTCTTAGAAGACGGGGGCCCTAACCCTTCTGTGTAACGCAATAAAAGGCCCGCTCATATAGGCCTCGCGCTTCGTTCAACCCTTTCTGAGCGGTGATCTTTCTTATTCGATTTTAACTTCATTAACGTTGAGATACCTTATGGCTCTAGGGATTAATTATGGAATTTATAGGATACTTGGTCTTGAGGTTAATTTATGAAGTCGAGACTGCATTATGGACTCAGAGGTTTATTAAATATCTCTAAGGTAACTAAATTTCTTGGCATGTATGGGCATTATAAACAAAAACTATTAAAAATACTACCAATTACATGTAAAACAATGAACATAAGTACATTATCACGTCTTTTTAACTGACGGGTTAGACGCTTATGACTCTTAAAGACGTGGGGTCTTCACGTCTTTAAGAGCTATAAGCCACGTTAAGCATATAGGTGGGCGTTGGAGAAAAACGAAATCATAAGAGTGTTCGGTTGATTTTTCAGATTTTCGTCCATTCCCTCATCAGCTTCTACAATCTACGCGAAAAGAGAAGCTGGTACATTTCAAATACTTTTTTCTTTTCTCCTAGACCAGTATGGAAAAAAACTATCGAAACTATGGTTATTATCAGTAATGATAACATTCATCGTAAATTATTTAACTCGCATGGTAGGCACGCCATTTTTAAAATCTATTGTAGACACGCAGCCTCATAGTCTGATAAATCAAAAAATAGCAAAGTATGTCTATATTTTACAAATCCTAGACGTAAATACAGTAAGAAATTCTTAACCATTAGCATGCAGAATGTTACGTTACAATCAACGACGCTGTTAGACAAAAAAAAAGCTTAAAGTAAACTTTTCTTGCTAGTCATTTACATAGATAATGTCGAAGTTAATAAATACTCCCGAAGCCAGCAAATCAATCACTGTTATATAAAAAAGTCTGAACACGGCTACAACCATAATGATCTCAATAATTTGTCAAGAAACAAAATGTAGATCAATACGCCACAGTCGTCAAGCTAGGGGCGGGCTCAATGCTATAAAATTACAGATCAGAACTCCTTGGGCCCTTTGGCCTTTATTCGAAGTCAGCGGAGCGAACTATCAAAGAAACTTAGGGAACTCCTTAGGAGTTGCGTCTTAGGAAGGGTTAGCATGCGGGCGCGGGTTTTTGAATGTAAATAGTGGGCCTCGTATGAATTAAATTTAAGTAATTAATGGGTGCGGGTCGGTTAAGATTATCTGGGAGAAGCTTTTTTGGCGATTGCTTGGGATTTTTTTGAATTAAGGTGGTTGGATATCAAGATTTAGAACAATAAACAATAATAGCTATATTTCTGGCGTCATATTTCTATGTGGAATGTATATTAATTATACTAGTGGCCCGCTCTGGCTTTGCAAGGGTAGATATAGGTATTTTATTATTTAGCCTATGTTCTTCAGGGATAATGTAGGATTCTGATGCTGAAAGAATTTTTCAAATCGGTTCAGTAATTTTGGAACCTATTCAATGTAAACAAACAAACAATCAAATCTTCTTTATAATATTAGTGTAGATGTATAGATTATAGGAACTACTATGAACGATTTTTTCTAATCGGTCCAGTAATTATGGAACCTATTTGAAAAATCACACTACACACGCCCACCTACATGCTAAATGTGTCTTTAAGGTCTTTAAGATCTGGCCTCTGTCTACCCCGCAAGAGAAAAAGACGTCATAGTATCTATGTACTCGATTTTCTGATATATTTCTCTTTTTCTTAAACAGTGGATTATGTACTAATTAACACACATGCTACACAATTTTGACTCATTTCCTTAAACAGTGGATTATGTACGAATAAACACACATCCTACACATATCTGGATCAATAAACCATGGCAACGTCTTAAACTAATATAACATTAACCCTGCACGCCGGGTCTCTCCGGTCATTTATTAATTATAATGGACCCGTGAGGGGGGGAAGTCAACAGCTGAAGAAAGGGCGGCCATATTTTAAGACGGCGTCATCTGGCTGGCCAGGAATGTGCAAATGTGTTATACCTTCGTCTGCATTATTTATTGCCGGAGCTAGCATGGTAGTAATTTTAATTGCTGGTAGGGTTACAAGGTGCAATGTTTACCTTATGTTATTCTTCAGGCACGCGAAGATCAAGACTGGACTGAGCTTGTTTTGGCGTATTTTTCTCAGCTGTGGTCATTCCGAAATGCTAATAGTTCCAACCCGTCTGGCCAGCGTGGAGAGTGTAGGCCAAGTCCTCTGGCTGCTCTGGCCAAGTATGGCTCTAGTAGTACAGAGAGGGTCGTGCTCCTGAAGTGGGGACTAAAAAGACCTGATGATGAAAAAAAAAATGCTTATGCAACTTCTATTCTAAAGAACTCATATTTATCTATTGGGCTTTTCTTATTACTTGAATTTATAATATATATTCACATAATATAGGTGTTGTTAACACCTACAAATTCTTACCTACTTTTAGAATTGATAGACAATACTCAAAAAGCCCGGACGGTGTTCATTCCAACACGATTGAAGTTTCTCATTAAGCCATTAATTTTCACGTCACATCAAGACTTTTGAGCTTTGAGTTTCAAAGGCTCTCACTATTTATAAGTCTTCAATTACGCGCCTTGAGCAAGGTGAGTCGAGTGTCGGCCAGCTGATCAAAGCTCTCTAATCGACGAGAACTTTCCAAGTTTGTCTCAAATTAATTGTAATTTATTCGATAATTTATACAATATACTCGATAAGTATTTTGAAATTACATGAACGGGCTAGACAGTGTGTACAAAGGGGGTATTTAAATTTGTCACTATGCATCATTTTATTGGGATAGCGAGGACTCGAAACCAGCGAGCATGCATGAAAAGAGTGATGCATGTAGATGAAGCACTAAAATAATAAGTCCGTCTTATAGATTATTGAAAAATATTAGATACGTATATTTTCTTTTGTCGATCGAACAAAAATGTATAAAGATATAGCCCGTTAAAATTCCGCGTGACGTCACTGATCGGTACAATTTTTACCGGCCTGTTGCGTCATGAGCCCCTACTCCTGCACGTTGATGCGCTTTATCATCATTTGTTTCATTAAAAAGAGAGAGAAAAGAAAAAAATACATATATTTTTCGGTAATCTATAAGACAAACTAATTATTTTAAATAGTATTTTTAGGAAACAAGGTAACAACTAAGTAATATCTCTAAATTGTATTACATAATTATCCTGACATAGTTACATAGCTGAGATAGTGCCAGTTATAAAGCTATTGTATTGTGGTCTATGGTACCATGCAACCAGTCTTGTATATTTATAAGCGCTAGAAGCCACCGTCAACTTTGTAACACTTTGTCTATGAGAAGACGTGACCCTCCACCGCAGAATGCCGGCCCCTAACGAGTTTTTGAGAGCACCCTGAAGGAAGCCATCTTAAAGGGATTTGCACTTTGTAAGTAAATTGTTGCGACGTAGATATCGCTGGATAAATTTTGAAAACATGTATTTTAAAGCTCCCTTGACTAATGTATGAGTTATTATTAATTTATATTATTTAAAAATATCATATTTTCAAATGTTTCCTCCGTTGAATAATGAATAAATAATTTTTAATGCTACCAATGCTTAGGAAATTATTTAATATCACAAGTTTATTAAGGGTACTCAGAAGTAAAGTAATTATTAACAAATACATGACAATAGTTTTATATTTTAAATAAATCGGGCATCCTTGAAATAGTTATTTCGATTGAAAAAATATAAAGCGACTGTTGTGCCAAAAATGTATTATCATCTTCACTTGCATGACCCAATTTTAGCAAGCATTTATAATATGGTAATAATAATATCCTTATCCTTATCCTTACTAATATTATAAATGCGAAAGTGAGTTTGTTTGTTTGTTTCTTTGTTTGTTTGTTTGTTACGCTTTCACGCCGTAACTACTGAACCGATCATCATGAAATTTTGCATACATGTTCTCTGGAGTACGGAGAAGGACATAGGCCACCTTTTATCCCCGGAAAAAGTACTATTCCCGAGGGATCGACATTATCGTGACAGATCGTATAAAAATGAATGGCAGTTGACTGTCCTTATTATGATAATAGCTGTATTGTGAAATATTAATTTGAATGTGAACTACTACCAGTAGTTGTTAACTTTAACTCCTAGTTAACCACAATTAAGTTAATCTCATATATGTATAACAAAGATGGGTAAATTTTTCTAGACCTATTTTTATTGTAGCCTTTATGCTTTCTTTGTGAAGTTTCATTACGAGGCTTACATGAGTGAAACTAGCGCCACATACCTTTTTATTATTTCTCTTCTAAAACAGATCAAATTAAATAAAAATCTAAATATGTACTTCGGAAGTTAAAACGCTGTGCATCAGAAGAATACCGTAAGAATAAACGTCAATTTTTTCGTCGCGCAGTTAGCCTTATTTTTCATGGAATACTAGCATAAAAATATGTGTGTATGTGTGTATGTATAATGAAGTACAGTTCAAAGATCAAAATTAATTATTACATCAAAATATAAAAAAATTAAATAAAACTTAGCAAAATAAAATAGGAAAAAAGATATATCTAGAAAAAGTCGCGCATTACTTGATATTTTCCGCGACAACTACCAATTTTTTTACTTCTACAAAAAGTATAACTAAATGAGCAAGATGGATATCTAAAAATAATACAATATTTGGTTATAATTATTGAATTATTAAATTAATAGTGAAAATTAACACGGAAATAGCAGACACGGGTTTGAAATGAGACTGTTGACAGGCCAACCGGTATCGCCACTCAGTCTTATTTCATTACAAGTATAAAATATATCGCGCAATGTCCAGTACAATCGGTTAAGTGATACAGCGCCTTAATCACTTGTTTTTTTCTATTATTTTTTATTTGATAAACTAAGAAAATTGTTGATAAATAACCAAAAGTTAAAGTAATCAACAATTCAATCAATTTGTAATAGGGTAATATCTATAAATAAAGTAATACCGAGAAAGAAAATAATAAAACAAGTCATTTACACACTCTTCACTAGCGAAATACGGAATTGGATTATTTCAATTAACACTATACTAGCGACCCGCCCCAGTTTCGCACAGCACTACAATCACTTAATCAATTAAAGAAAACAGCAACAAAATTCGTTGCGTAGTTTTTAAGATCTAAGCATACATAGGGACAGACAGAGGGAAACGACTTTGTTTTATATAGTAGTGATAGTGATATAAACATGAATAATAACTGGCGCTTGTTTTACTCATATTCAGTAACATCACAATAATTTTGGCACCCATATATGTATATTCATTTGCACATACTTTAAAAATTGTAAGATAAGAAGAAATATACTAAATTTACATTGTAATATGTTTACGAAGGTACAAGACGTGTTGGTGAAAGACAATGTCAGCTATACCTACAATAAGCCCCTAATCATCGCACACAACACATCTATTATTACCCAAGTCAGTCCAATCCTCTTCAATCCGGCGATGATCCGATCATTAAGTATTCATCTCGCGACATTAGTGGCAGCCGATATTAAAACCACCTGTAAATCCCATACTCTGTACTTGTTGACGCTCCACACGTACCAGGATGGGGGGAAGAAGGGGAAAGTCCCTTCCGCCCTTGTGACTTTTGTCTCGAATCTCAGCGCACGTCTTGGACATCGGGGACACGTCTTACGGAATTAATAATAAGCCAAGAAGCTGCCTGCGGTTTGGGCCGCAATGTGCCGAAATTTCTAACCCTCATTAAGGCTGCTCTGCACTCAGCGCGCGGTTCAAACTTTCGCGCGCTCTGTCATTGTTTATTGGTGTTGCCAACATCTTGCTCCTCGTCGCGGCGCCTTAATCGCTGAATTAAGGATGCTAACGTTTGTTATTTCAAACGCAACGTGTTGTATTCATTTGACAACCACGCACGTTTAGGATTCATTATAGCTATCTCATTTTTAACAACATATGCCAAGTTTACAACTTTCTTTCGTGCACGCTGTTTATTGGCATTGATAATGTACCATCATTCTTTTTTTTTAACTTTCGCGCTTTAAGCACATAATTATGTATTTATATGGGACTTAGCACGAATCTTTTTTTCAATGGAGTTACATACATCGTACTCCACGTCTGGTCGAGACTCGTTGCGACCACCAAGGGTACCATTTTTGAAAGTGTAACACTCGTCTTTTAGCGATTTTTGTATGGAAAATCGCTCGAATACGAGTGTCATAGTTTCAAAAATAGTGCCCTAGACCTCCTACTGCGGACTATGTTTACAATTTGCAATAATTTTTTCATACAATTTGAATAATTTAATTTGAGTAAACTATAATAATCAATATACGACCAAGGGATACATACTATTTATTATATCAATTAATAAGGTAAGTTGTATAAATAATTATCATACATTACTTTTTTAATAATTTAGGTAATTAATTATAATATTTATTTAGTTATGCATACTATATCATATAATGCCATTAACACAAAGGCATAAGTAGAGCTTCAGTTTCCTCATAATCCTTGTTTAAGAGTTACTTTAGCTTTACATTCATGCTTGGTTACAAGATGTCCACGTAACGATTTAGCGATTCATCGGTCTTATAGCCCTGGGCTCTGTGTACCCCGTTAGATATAAAGAGGTTTTTAAGATGTACATACGTTCGTAAAGACCAAAATGGCTAAAATGGGCAATATCTGTTTGCTGGCGTGAGAAGCACATGTTACGAGCGTTTACGCGAAAGTGGCCGCGCGGGACCGATACGCGATCTAAAAGTGCGGCGAAGACTTATTGCATGAATGCGAAGCGGCTATAAGCAATTGATGTCACGATACTGCATTTTTGCCGAAATAAAATGGCTAGAATCCGTTGTACTTTATTTTCTGCTCCTACATATCACAACTGATATATCATAAGTGATGAATAGTGATGATAGATCATAAGTGTCAGGCAAAAGAATTAAGACTGAAAAAAAGCACGACAAAGCAATGTATTTCATGCTTTGAAAAGAGTGATTGTAGTAAATCCTTAATTTTACTATTCATTGCAAATTTGAGATAATTTCCATTTAGCAATATTATTCAATCACATTCCAAACCACAATATCATTTTTTTATTTTAAACCTTATCCCTTAAAATATTATATTTTTAACTTAAAAATCAATTAATTGATTATTAAATTAGGTAATTGTTAATAAAATTGTTAGCAAAATATAAAATAAATCGCGGCTAGGGGAATACATTTCCTTTTTGTCGTAAATGTTTAGTAGATTTTTCACTTTGACGTGTAAAATTGTCAAAAAAAATGGCTAGCTCCGTGGCGCAGCTGTCAACATGCCAGCCTGCGGCACGTGAGTGCCCGGGTTCGATCCCCGGCCAGGTCAAGATGGAAAATGATCTTTTTCAGATTGGCCTGGGTCTTGGATGTGTATCTATATATGTATTTGTTATAAAATACTTATATATCGTTGAGTTAGTATCCCATATCACAAGTCTTGAACTTACTTTGGGGCTAGCTCAATCTGTGTGATTTGTCCGCATATATATTTATTTATTTATAATTTTCGGGGGCAAAGCATTTTTTTTATTCAAAAACCTAGTAAGTAAATCAATTAAAACGATTAATAACAATTTGGTCAATTAGTTGCTAGATTTCAATCAGCCGTTGTAAGGTTCTGTAGATTTATTATCAGAGAACGAGGTCCCTGGAAAATATATCGCCGTCAAAGGCAATGTATTTGTTCCGGCTAGTGCTGTGACGAGAGTTAAGGTCGATATAAGATCATGTCGATATATTACAATCGATTTTAATTTTGAAAATTTTAGTAAAGGGCCATAGACAATTTATTACTAGCTTTTATGGCTAGCTCCGTGGCGCGGCGGTCAACACGCCAGCCTGCGACTCAAGAGTGCCCGGGTTCAATCCCCGGCCAGGTCAAGATGGAAAATAATCTTTTTCAGATTGGCCTGGGTCTTGGATGTGTATTTAATAAGTATTTGTTATAAAATATAGTATCGTTGAGTTAGTATCCCATAATACAAGTCTCGAACTTACTTTGGGGCTAGCTCAATCTGTGTGATTTGTCCGTATATATTTATATATTTATTACAAGGGTTATAGATTTATTGGTAAAGCGCGCGGTCTCCAGAAAATATATCGTCGTCAACAGTACTGCATTTGTTACGGCCAGTAATGTGACTGGATCAGAAGTCAATAAATTATAATATTGATAAGCTTAAAATTTCATTTAACTGTTGTTAAAATACAGGTGGGTAAAATTGTACATGTGTAGATGTGATAATTGATTGAAACACGTACTGCAGAGAAAAAATACGGTCGCATGCAAAAGCTTAATAAAACAATTGACTTATGATACCTAGGTCATTTGTTGCATAATTTGTTTCTTACTTTATCAGGGTCTATGAGGCTTGACGTAATAATGTATTAATTTTGTAGCTTGTTTTAAACAAATAACTCCTATTTGTCATATACCTTTAGAGTAATTAAAGTTTTATTCAACCTCTGTTACTTTGAAAGTATCGAAACGTTTTATTGTCACTTTTCGAAGCCTATCGTCTAATATGAAAACCGACGGTTGTATCTTGTTGCAATCCGCGGCTTCGGCGGCAGCTGCGACCGCAGTTGACTTGAATCGCGGTCCCAGTTGACGGATCCAAATTATTTTATTTTTTCTTCAGACAAATGGGACCACTACTAGATAAATAAAAAATCTGTTGTTTAATTGGAATCATTTTAATGTATATAATATAATATTATAAGGAGGAAAGATTTGATTGTTTGTTTGCATTAAGTAGGCTCTGAAACTATTAGTTCGATTTGCAAAATTCTTTCTCCATTAGAATCCTACATTATCCCTGATGAACATAGGCTATTTAAATACATATCTTCCCGTGTGAAGCAGGGACAGGCCGCTAGTGTTTAAAATAAAACGTTTTAGTTCATAAAAAATATTTATTCAATTTGTTACAAAAAACCCCTTAACGCTGATGGGGCGAAAATAGACCTTTTATCGCCCTTTCAGCTTTTAAGGGTTATTTTTAAGATTCTATTGCCAAAATTTGAAAACCAAAAAGGAGAAATGTTGGTCAAATACTTAATACATAAACACATGAATAGCAGCAAAAGTAGTTGTAATTACTAGGAGACAAATTGAACACCTCGATAAAATTTTCCAAAAATATTTCCCATCCCTAACTACCGTAGTATTTATAACTGTTTAACAAATCGGCGTGTAAAGACCGGCCGACCGCCTGCTGAGTGCTTAATCACTTAACACTTACCGGATTAACGGTAAATTTATCGGCCAAAAATGCCCCTCAGCTCGTAGGTTTTTCCGGAATAATGAAACTTCTCTTTGATAATATAATGCATTGACGATGCATGAGATGAACGAAACGGTCATAATTTAGGGGTTTTGGTACCTATTTGATTTTGGCTTAAGAGTTTTATTTTAGTGTAGCTGTTGCCGCGACTTCTTCCGCGGCAATTTCTGTTATTATGATTAATTCGTTTTTTTATTAGTATATAGTGAATAATTTTCCCCCGTTTTAAAAATATTTTTTATTGATGCTTGCTCGTATTGGTCGCAGCGTGATGTTTTATACCATAAAGCCTTCCTCAATAAATGAACTATCCAACACAAAAATAATTTTTCAATTTGAACCAGTAGTTTCTGAGATTAGCGCACTCAAACAAACAAACTCTTCAGCTTTATAATATTAAAATGATGAGCAAATATGCAAAGAATGTACTAGCTTCTTCTTTATTTTTATCGTCATTCAGGGAAATGGGTAAAAATAGTTAGGGCAAAAATAAAAGTAGCAGATGAAATTTAACCTTCCGTTTTTAGAAATGTCGAATGTAACGAAAATAAAAATGGAAAGTTGAATTGCATTGGCACACACTATGACTTCTGTATGAACATAGGTACAATATGGTATGAGAAATGTCTTTCATGCTAACTCTCATGTGAGGTTAACCAAACTCTTTTTTGCACCACCACATTTTTCTTATCTGTGGTTTTATTTCGTCGTGCTCCTGTAGTGGAGACTAAAAGGACCTGATGATGATGATGATGTGGTTTTATTTATTAAACAGAATCAAGGAAAAGCATCAAATAAGTTTCTCGTATACCCATTTAATTTTGTATTTTATTTTGCTTTAATTTTTTTATATAAAGGTAATAGATATACACATTCTAAGAAAATTTGAAGTATGTAAGTACGGTCCGAAAGATGTAGACTTGTGACAGCGACGCAGACAGATGAGAGGCTTAGTAATAGAGCCCCGAAACCCTTTGGGTACGGAATCCTAAAAATGATTATGATGATCGGTTTAGTACCTAGTTACGGCATGAAAGCGTAACAAACAAACAAACTCACTTTCGCATTTATTATATTAGTTAGGATTAGGATTACTGCGCCATATCATTTTTTGTAAAGCAAAATCCTATTCCTCTGTCCTTATCCCAGTTTTAGTTTTAGGTTACCCGTAAGAAATTGTTAAAAATGTGTTGATTTAAATGTCGTAAGTATTTTTAGTTATTTTATTATCCTGGAGCCGTCTGGTATCTGGCAGAGTAGAATAGGACCACTCCAACTCTACCCGTGGATGTCGTAGAAGGCGACTTAGGAAATACAAGCTGAAGGCGACTTAGGTAATATAAGCTAAACAAAGCTTATAAACATCTGTGAGACCTCTCCAACCCGTCCGGCCAGTGTGAAGAGTGTAGGCCATGTTCTCTGGCTGCTCTGGCCAAGTATGGCTCTAGCAGTACAGAGAGGGTCGTGTTCCTGTAGTGGAGACTAAAAAGGACTTGATGATGATGATGATGATTCCTGGAGCAATAGAGCAGTTTTACCTTATTCAATAAATACGCCCCAAAATACATACTTCTGAAATTAATAGTCTTCCAAAAGCTATATCAACGCAACCTTCCGAACTAACAAAATAAATCAGGGATTGACAGAAAAGAGCATCAATCCGGAATCCGGAAGGATCCTCAAAAAGACATTAATTCTTGCGAGCAGGACACGGCAGGGGTCAGCTTGCTTTACAAGCGCCGACGGGCCGTGAAAGAAACCCTTTTGTTACGTTAGCTGTTACGGATAAGACTGATTTTATTTAATCAATTTGTAGAATCTCCGAGCCATGGTGGAAAGACTCGACAGTTGAAATTAAAGATTCTGTGTTCCGAGTGCTGGATTTTTGGCCAAAGAATTGAAACAGGCCATCAAATGTGAAAATGTTGTTTCTTGGCTGGACATAACTTTTTAATACTTTTACGGACACTCCCGCCTTTATACATCATTATATTGTTATTTCTATTGTGACCGTGACTAAGTTAAAAATGGAAAAAAAACGTCTAATATACGTACCTAGAGGTATAAAACAGAAAATAAATTGTACAACATAAATCTCATATTTAATCAAATTAAAAGTATAAAAATAAATTATTTTAATATGGAGACTTTGTAAACTATAATTATCTATAGTATAAAATACTAATACAGAACAGAAACAGACTTATTAGTTCAGAAGTGAAGATAAAAATTGTCTTATCTCCACTACTCTTTCGTCACCCCCAAACAATGACAATCGTGTGTTTGCAGAGGTCATCGCGATCAAAGCGATCGCCCAATAAATAAATATTTGATTCGCTTTGTAAACAAATACCTTCCCTCTGGATAGTTGGCTAAGAATCCAGAGGGCGAACGCTAACTAGCGAGAACTAAATACATTTGCTTTTAGGAATGTCCATTCGTTTGTCTGGGGTATTTTGATTGACAAATTGATGTCTGATAGTAGGTATAAGTGTATTTCCTATACAGCGTGTAACATAACCAACGTGGTTTCCGTACAGAGGTGACACAGCCCGTAAAAATGAACAACTTTTCCTGTAGGACCAATGCTGGGAACTCAATTTTTTTTTTACATTTTCATACTAATTGCCTGGCCGCTCACACACGTTAGTATGAAAATGTATTTTTTTTGGGGTCCCGGCTTTTGTCCCATAGAAAAAGTTGATTATTTTGACGGGCTGAGTCAGCCCTTCACGGGAACGTCGTTGGTTATGTTACACGATGTGTATAGTACGGGATTTACTTGTCAATATTTTGTTATTTGACCATTTTTACTCCAAATATAAATATATGTTTTTGTCAGAATCATGGACTCTTAGATCCATGGTCAGAATATCTATGGCAAAAAGATAATATAATGAGAAGAAACATCTCTTTCACTAAAAAGTTAAAGGCTGTCTGACGAAACTCCTTATTTACAGGCATACATGTGAAATATTGCACTTTATGGCAGTGAAACGTGGACACTGGCCGGAAACAATAAATAACGATTGCAAGCTTACGAAGTGTGGTGCTAGAAACGTATGAAAGGTTTAAGCTCGATAGAAAAATATACAAACTAAAAAGTGTTGAAACAAGTAAATAAGAAACAAAAATTACTGAAAAAACTATTGAAAAAAAAAGAGGAAGGATGTTTGGCCAACTTTTACTTCACGATCAATTTATTAAAAAAATTATGGAGGCAAAAATCGAGGCTAATAGAGAGAAACAACTATTAAAAGAGGTATAAAGATCAAATAATTTAAATTGGGAAGTTTATAAATAAAAGGTAATATTATTATTACAAAAAATATACATAAAATACTACAAATTATACAGATAATCCTCCAAGTCCGAATTTTGATTGCATATACCTAGCAAAATTAGACAGCAAATATAGATCACAAACAAAAATATGATACCTATACATACACGACATGAAGACCTCTGTGGATCAGCGCAAGTTCCTTCGAATCGCAGGACCTATAGGGTTCGATCCCCCATTTAGGTCACAATGGAAAGCGATCTTTTTCAGAGCGGCCTGAGTCTTAAATGTTTATCTATAGTAAAATATAGTGTCGTTGAGTTAGTATACCACTATACCACGAGACAATTTCACAAGTTACCTACTGTGAGCTCAATCTGTGTAATTTGTTCATATATTTATTTATATACTTACGTTACGAAAAGATACTAAAACAAAAATAAACAGTAGAACCATAAAATATAATTTAGCTAGGAAGTATAAATATAAACTTTCATTTTAGATAAAGTTTGGGGTCTGAATGCATAAAGATCGTTTTTATAGCATAAAAATAATTCGCTTAAGTATTGTTAGGCGTTATATTTTATACAATTATAATCGGTAACAGCAGACCGATTTTGAACTCTGAGCTGTACTTATTGAAATCTCAAAACCAGTCTCTAATGAAATACAGAATTACAGTAAAGCAGATAAAAAACGAAAAGAAAATTATCCTTCCTGAAGAAATTTGCGCAGCTGAACGGTGACTAACTCCTATACAAAGGAGTTTAAATTACTTAGTGTTTTTCTTGCAATGGAATGTAATAGAATTTTATTCAAATTTGGATATCATGCATCTCTTTTTGAACATCATATTTTTATTTTAAATATTTGCAAAATCGATAAACTACTAGCCTTCCGGAACGACCACTGCTAAGAAGAATACACAAAAAGAAACTCAGTCCAGCAATTACGTACCTATAGGTATATAATAAGTTAAAAATAAGCTTGTTCACACACGGTATAAAAATACAGGTAGGTAAGTATATAAATACACCTAAATCACATCAAGAATAATTAATAATCTTAATAATAAGCATATAAATTATGATTCTGCTACAAAATATAAATAGGCAAAAACTTAAAATGGCATTTCTTTACAGCGCCATCTCTGAGAGGGTGTAAGAACAACGCAAAGACAAGCGCCCTCTACAAGCATTCCCTCCGTGAAGGTACATGCTTACAAACCGCTCAATGGTTCATTTCTAAGGCACAGAAAATGGTTTCTTTGTTTAGTTATTGAAACTTTTTACTGGAGTACATAATACTACTCGTTAACAGTGCTTTTAGAACAAAGATTTTAATAAGTAAGCCTGGAATAATTGGAACTTACCTACCTTATGGTAAATTTAGGAATTGGGTTTTCATTGATATTTTATTTTTTCGTAAGTACCAATCAAGTTAATAATGTTTTATTAAACAATTTATCGTAAATATGTAAAGTTTATATATCACTTTCTCCAGTAGAGGCGCGGTAGTCGCAAGAAAGGAAATGATAAGTACACTTGTACATGGCGATTTGGTATTGGTACGTTATTTCTCTATAAATATGAAACTTACTAAACCACGGAAGGTCGTCTTTTTGCATAAAACATAAAGTTATAAAATTCGAAGCTTTATTTTATGATATAATTTTCAATATTTTAATTTAGGCTTAATAAAATTGTAAGGCTTAGACTTTTGGTGTTTATTTATTTTAATTTTATAATGTTAAAAGTTGGGAATTACATCTAAACTTGTATAACTTATGGATGTTATGTCTATTTTATTACCTCTGCGTCAGTACGTAAATCTAGTTTGAGAATATTATAAAGATAAAAGATTCGTGGGTTTGTCTGTTTTTTCGTAATGAATAATCTTGTAGACTACAAAACTACAGGACTAATTTCAAAAGTTCTATCACCAACATAAGCCTATATTTTATTAACAAAACTATTTGGAATCCTTACAAAAATAAAAGGTAAGCCAAGATAAAAGTAGTAAATATGCCTAATAATTGTCATTATTGGGAGTGCGCTGCGAACATTATAGAGAGTTATTATAATATCTCTGTCATCTGAGCGTTTCCGGTTGGATCCTCACCTACAGTTTACGAAAAATAATTTTACGTAATAACGGTGGAAGTGATATAGATGCGTCTCAATTGGAAGGCTTAGGCCGATCGTGCCTCTCTATCGCTTGCACACGGAAAGTGAGAGTTTTTTTAGTGCGTGCAGCTGGCGGTCATCAATTTTTAAGACTTTATCTATCACGTCAAAATATGATGTTGTAGGAAACCGCTTTCAATAAATATAATATACCATCTGGATCAGGGACTGGACTATGGAAAATAAAAAAAATCTTTTGGGAAAATTTTAAAGCAATTAGGTACCCTACGATAAGCACCTTACTTAACCCCCTGATTTAGGATCCGATGAGAGGGACGCCGCTATACGTTAGACACGATACGAGATATCTCCAATCGTATCGCACGTAATGCGGCGTCCCTCTCATCGGATCCGATTCAGGATGGTATAATATGTACCTCCTTTAACCTACGGAAATATTTTATATGATCTACATACAATTGTTATCTTTGTACACCAAGAAGAAAAAGATATATAAGAGTAAAAAATACACATCTTTTGTACTCATAAGTCATAACATGTTACGAATTGTCTTCATATTATTTTGACGTTCTGAAAGTGCACTGACCTTGATACAGGGTGCTGGAGGGTGTGAGGTGGCGGCGGGGGGGCTGCGTGGGGCATTCGGCAACTGGAGTAGGTGGCGGATGCTGTACCCTTGCCGGGACTTGCGTGACATTCTGCAACAATCATTGTAACTTACAAACTTACTTAGTTACGACTCGTCAACTTAAATACAATTTCACGTCTATCCCTTGAGTAATGAGAGCTAAAGAACACCAAGGGCAACGTTTAGCAAGTAAGGCTTATAAATGATAACCTAGAATACATAGTATACTATTACGTCTTTTTCCCTTACGGGGTAGACAGCTCCGTGGCGCAGTGGTTAACACGCCAGCCTGCGACACGGAGTGCCCGGGTTCGATCCCCGGCCAGGTCAAGATGGAAAATGATCTTTTTCAGATTGGCCTGGGTCTTGGATGTTTATCTATATATGTATTTGTTATAAAATATAGTATCGTTGAGTTAGTATCCCATAACACAAGTCTCGAACTTACCTTGGGGCTAGCTCAATCTGTGTGATTTGTCCGTATATATTTATTATTTACTATTTATTACATAGTATACTATTACGTCTTTTTCCCTTACGGGGTAGACAGAGTATTAGGTCTCTAAGATCTGATGGCCACGACATATTGGTGGGCATTAGGTGGAAACATCAAAAATATCCTATATCAAGGTTTTCGTCCAAGGCCGCTAATAAAAACAGCATATGCTGTACTATAGTTTTGCAGACAGTCGGCCGACACAAATCCGTTTAATTTTTAGGGTTCCGTACCTCAAAAGTATTTTTAATAATGTTAAACTTATTATAGTAAATGGTACGGAACCTTTCCAGCGCGAGCTCGACTCGTCCTTAACCGGTTTTAAAGATATCTAACGGAACATATTTAAAAAATAATAAGCACCGGTCAGGTGCGAGTTGAGTTGGCGTGGAGAGGATAAATATATATATAAATAATATAAATATATACGGACAAATCACACAGATTGAGCTAGCCCCAAGGTAAGTTCGCGACTTGTGTTATGGAATACTAACTTAACGATAGGTACTATATTTTATAACAAATACATATATAGATAAACATCCAAGACCCAGGCCAATCTGAAATAGATGATTTTCCATCTTGACCTGGCCGGGGATCGAACCCGGCCACTCCGTGTCGCAGGCTGGCGTGTTAACCACTGCGCCACGGAGCTGTCTGTAATATCATTTATAATTAAGACCCCATAGTACCCATACACCTCAATTAAACCTCCCATAGTACATATTTCATAAAGGTTTTACTGTCTAAAAGTAAAAACCTTTTTTTTCGGATTAGTGGATAAGAAGATAAGGTACGGGGAATAATCGTATTTCGTCTACTTTGTTATATAACTTTAAAAGGATATATTCTAAAACTAAAAATATATATTAGAGATCCTCGCGATAAGCCCTTCAATTATTGATATGTCACAAGCTACGGTCTGCAAAATTTCCTTTTTTTTTATTTGAGACTCCCAAAAGCCCTTTGAACTCAAAATATTTTTATTTTCGTATTAGGTACAAAACAAGTCATCTATGTTAGACGGACAGACAGACACACGAGTGATCCTATTAGGGTTCCGTTTTGTCACTCACTCGTACGAAACCCTAAAAATGTGGCTTAATAAAAGTTGAATTTTAAATAGCTAAGCTAATTAATTAGTACTTGAAATTATTTCAGTGGGAAGTACCTGCTAAAGATTATCTTTATAATTTATATTAGCTTTCGCCCGCAGCTTAGCTCGCTTCAACGTTGTTCCCTCGGGAACAGTACTTTTTTCCGGGGTGAAAGGTAGCCTATGCCCTTTTCCGTACTCCAGAGAACTTGTGTGTAAAATTTCATGATGATAGGTTCATTAGTTGTGGCGTGAAAGCGTAACAAACTTACTTTCGCATTTATAATATTAGTACGGATATAGTAATTTAATAAGTAAGTAAGGATAAGGATGACTCAATTGTTAACTGAACTTTCTAATTACAAATAAATAAATATTCATTACTCACATACATTGTAATTCAGATTGATACATCATAGTTATAAAGGTTTGTAATCTAGAATAAGCATTTCAACATTTTTCTTTTGTTATGAAATAAGAGAGAGATCCCTTTATGGGATAAGTCCGCCATTGTATGTTTACTTTTCGTTTATACTATGTTTTATGTTCTGTGTTTTTCTAGTACAATAAAGAATAGAAACAAATAAATTGAATTAAAAATATAAGTTTCCATCTGACAAAAGTGAAGATAAATATGAATGGCAGAATAAAGATGAATGACGCAGACAAAAGGAGGCTTATACCCAGTGAGTCGTAGAACCAACATGCTAAACGTGGCCTTCAGGTCTTATAGACCTAGGCTCTGTTTACCCCGCATGGTAAAAACGTGATTCTATGTTGAATTGAAGATATTTTTCCAAACGGACATAATTCAAATAATAAATCAATGATAAGAAGTAGAATAATAACTAGAAGTTAGTGGTGAAAATATGCCTAAGTAATGACCAGTTTACCCTTACTCATATTAAAAACGCTAAAGTTTGTGAGTATGTATGGATATTTGTTACTCATTCACGCTAAATCGATTTTGACAAAATTTTGCACACATATATCTACATAGGCTACCTGTTATACTGGAAAAAAGTATTATTTCCGCGGGATCGATATGAACGTGAGCACACACATTGCTAGTATCCAATAATAATTACTTACTAGGAACTGTTATCAAGACTAGATAAGCGAAGCCTATAAGGCGAGCCAACTGAAAAATTGATCGCCCAATCACTTTAATGATCTTTGTTTACAACCCAAGACTTCTAAAACAAACCCTAATACCCAAACATAAAGAACACAATTGTATACAACACCCTTGTGGCAACATTTACCTTAATTTATATTCATCAAATACAATAACAAAGTAGAGTTCGATATAATGTGGATTTTATTGGAAGTTGCGATTTAAAACAAACTTTACAGAGTGGAGTTAAGATTTACTTTTCCGTGATGAGTCCATTATAACTTTGTTCGGTGGAATCGGCGAGAGGCCGAAGTCGAGCAAATTAAATTTTAATGGCATACAACAGGATTCGCGCAGATTTAGATATTTTATGATTTTCTCTTTTATACAGGGTGTAACAAAAAGGCGAAATTAATTATATTAGAGCATATTATAAAGGGCATGATCAGTCACAGACACTGAACAACTTTCACCAGGGGACATACTTCAAAATACAAAATAAAAAACCGAGTTCCCACACGCACTGAGCAATCAGCTGATCAAATGGGATTTATTTTACTTTGGTATAATTTTTTCCATATTATGATCATGCCCAGTTAATATAATTTTGCCATTTTCTTACATCCTGTTTGAATACGTTAGTTAATAATAAATATAGATAGATTCATGATCGACACAGATTGTTTTTATGTTAAAATTATGGTCCAGTCTGACCGAAGGTTCGGTTCGGTTATGACAGAAAAATAGAGTTAGGGCAACAGTTTCGGTTTCGGCTTTAATACGCACAAGAAACTTTCAAGATCTGTAAAATCAGATACCAAGATGATACAGTATATCAAGTTGACTGCGAATGTAAGACTGCAATAATTCAGATACCGATAGCAAATAATGTGTACATCCGGAACGTTATCAATAAATATTGTAGCCAGTAGTTTTAAATAGTTCTTATAACACCATAAATCAAATGTCAACTTAGTCTACCTACGAACATAAATACTGTAAAGTTTTCGAAACGTTAGCCGTTTGGTTTCCGGCAGAGTACAATAGGACCACTCGTAGTCTTCCCATGGAGGTCGCAAGAGGCGACTTAGGAAATACAAGCTAAACAATGCTCATAAACATCAATGAGACCTCTCCAACCCATCTGGCCAACGAGGAGAGTGCAGGCCAAATCCTCTGTCTGCTCTGGCCAAGTATGGCTCCGGTAGTAAGAGGGTCATGCTCCTGCAGTGGAGACTAAAAAGACCTGATGATGATGATGATAAGTGTAAAAATAATGTCATAAACTGTAATTTAATGTCAATATGAATCATCAAAACAATCGCGAATAATTATTAAAACAGAAAATTTTCTTTTTAATCATTCTATTTCACCGTATTGACTTTGCTTGAAAAATATTAAATAACATCTTTCCGTTATGATAGAGTTCTAGGAATAACTCTTTGCTTTCATAACAAATGCGTAGATAAATAACGAGGTCAATTATGTACCTTCAGAAAATGATTTTCGTGGAAATTTATAAGCAAGACTACAACAACTCTCATTCTCATTCACTTCTCATTCCCCTTCTGGATTATGCCGATGTATCCTAATGCCACTGAGGAGCAATGACAAACTGGAACGCTTGCAAAATCAAGGTAAACGATTTATATTCGGTTTACACTAATTGCCTTTTGTTATTATTTTTTTTTATGTGAAATATAGAGTTTACAAACAAACAAACAAACAAAAGTTCTTATAATCGGGCGACTTTGTTAGTCTTCCCTCTTGTTACGGCCGGTAAGTTCGTAAAACCAGGTAAAACTAACAATGAAAAATTAAAAGAATTGCTCAGTTTTATGCTATCCACCTTTAAAAGTTGTTATAAGTATCACATTTTAACGTCAAATAAGTACAAATACATCCTCTTTAATTAGTTCCATGCTGGTCTGGAAGAAAAAAAAAACGTAGAATGTACCAGCTTCTCTTCCCGGCGATCGTAAAAGCTGATTGAGAGAATGGGTGCAAATCTGAGAGATCATGTTAGTAGGTGAAGCGACTAGCAATCTATCACTATTTTGATTCCGTTTTCTTCCCACACGCGTGCTAAACGTGGCTTTTGGGTTTCATAGTCCTGGGATCTGTCTACCCCGAGGGATAAAAAATGTCAATACAGCTGCAAAAAGTCCACTGCTGAACAAGGGTTCACCAGTGGACTTTTTGGCCAGTGGCCTCTCCCAAGGATTCTTCCTACCATGGGAGGATATTGCCATACTCACCATGCTTGGCAGGTGAGTTGACGAGCGCAGTTTCTTTGGCTTCTTGTGCTTTCGATGCTGCTGCCCATCGCAAGCATGATAAGAATTAGTTGGATTTGGGAAGGGAATGAAGGTATTTGGGAAACTACTCACTTAGATGAATGGGGGAAAAGCAAGTAGCGACTCGGGAGTCCGGGCGCGTGTACCCGATGCCATACCTGCAACCATCGGACAGGCAGTTGACGATGACACCCCTGACCGTATATATTTATGTATAAACAAATACATAGTTTTTAATATGTAAAAGCTGTACAGTAAACAATAACAAAGAGAACATAAGAAGAGTACTTTAATCTGACGATTAATATAATGAAGGCTCAAAGAATACGTCTTTCACGGATAAAGATAAACTTGCTTATTATGAAACGTTTCATGGACCATAATTCCTCGATGAAGTCGCTTTAAGTCAAATACATTACTCGTCCTGAAGGAAGCCGTTTTAGCAAATAGCGTTTGACTCAGCGTTGAAATGCGATATAGAGATACAATCGCTTGTTTACTTTAGCAAGAAATTGTTAGGGTTGGCGCTTACAGATGGAACAATAGACGAAATGAGCAAAACGTATGTTTGTGGTCTTTGTATGAAGACTTGTATAGACGTGTATAATGTTACTTGTCGTTAGTATTTCGGAGACATTATTCAATGAACATTGAGTATTTTTATACCTTGGTATACATATGTATGCAATGATTTTTAATTAGGCATATATTATCTTTTAACGCTTATTATAAACAGTATAATATAATATATAAAATGGAATCACATAGTTGGTGTAAGCGTTTTCTGTTTGATAATTCTGATATCAAAGATACAGCCATTTTGTATGAACCAAGTATAAAAAACGATCGAACTATGAACCGCTAAAATATTCATACGTAATACGAAATGTCTTTTTTCGCGACCTCATATTTTGCAGCTACTTACACATACATACACTTATTTATTTATTTTTTCGAACACCATTCAAAACTATATAACCGATTGGTACATTTATGTGTTTTGTAGTATAAAATCTACATAAAATCAGAAATTATGTCTTTTTTTGAGTTCCCGGCATTGGTCCCATAGGAAAAGTTGTTAATTTTGACTTCGAGCGAAAGTCGGTTGGAAATTTACCCATTGTAAAATCTTAAGATTTGTTTTGACCTTTAATAAAATAAATATGGCGGCGCGCCACATGATTTATATGAGCGAAGTTGCAGGCAAAATCTATTGAAAAAAATTGATTGTCTGTAAAGTCGGCTTGCGAACGAAGCTTAGGCCAATCAATAATCTATATCGCTTGTTCCGCGCTCTCACTTACACGCGGAACGTGACATTTTTTCGTGCGTGCAGCCGGCGACCATCGATTTATAAGACTTTATCACGTCAAAAGTTTATAAAAGAAATTTTGAGGCTAGACGTAATACGAATATAAATAAAAACAAATCATAACGTCTGTAGAAAACGTAAGTAGCTGAACAATAGACTTAATTAACAATGAAAGAAATGTCAAGAAATCTTAACTTCGTATTTTATGTACAATAGCGTTTCATTTTACCTACAAAACTGTTTCGGAGGTTTATTGTAGACATTTTCAACCTTGTCTCGCACAAGTATACCAATTACGGTTTAACCTATAACGTAACTTATTTCAAGTGAACACGGTTGATATTACCACGGTAAAAGATTAAGTTAGGTCTCGTCTGAGATACTATTGGGGCTAATGGATACGACATGCGAATACTAAATAAAAGTTATTTCTTAGAACTTTTTAGTGTTTTTGGTTCATCCTTAAAACTTACAACTTTAGTTTATGCTTGTTTAGAGTGCTATAAAATCATTATTATGAGAATTGATAAATGGAATATAAAGCCAAATAGCATATAACAGCCAAATAACAGCCTCCGTGGTCCAGTGGTTAAGGCGTTTGCCTGTTGACCCGGGGGTCGTGGGTTCGATTCCCACCGGAAGCATACTTTGTTTAGTTGTTTCCAGTTTGGTTAGGACATTGCAGGCTTGAATCACCTGATTGTCTGATAAAAAAGATGATTCCGTGCTTCGGAAGGCACGTTAAGCCGGTGGTCCCGGCTGCCATCTGGTAGTCGTTAAAGGAACCACGTCAGAGGCCGAGAGGCGGTTCCGAAGAACTCTGACACTAGGGCGTGCATGGTCGATTGACTGTGACACCTACTCAAAATGATGATGAAAGCCAAATAGAAGATATTAATCCATCAATATGAATGACTTTTATGTGACCAACCACGAATTAAAAAAAAAACACCGGCTGCTCTCCGGAAGTGCCGGCAAAAGTGAAATCTCCGCGCGGTAGAAAGAGAGGGAGACATTACTTCCTCCCTACGCCACGGCGGTCACGTGTCCTGACGCAAGTTTAAAATTTTTTAACCACCCCAAAAAGTTGTGGTAGAGCCATGCTACCGGTAAAATTCATTTTTGCTAGTAGCATAAATGGGCCGGATTTTCCGGGGAAGTACCACACTGTCGCAGAAAATCGACGTTTGAGTAGAAACTTTACCGTTTCTATGCTTAGTTCGGTGAGTGAGAGAGCCGGAGGCCCATCCTTCCCCCATTTCCTCCCCCTATGTCCTTTCACCATCTCCTTGAAAGGCCGGCAACGCTCCTGTTACACCCTGGTGTTGCAGTTGTCCATGGGCAGCGCTGGTCGCTTACCATCGGGTGACTCGCTTGCTCGCTTGCGGTCCTATATCATTAAAAAAAAGTGCACTATGCCGCTAAAGAAGTTTTCACTTCAAATATTAATGGGCTGGCTGACTGCCGCTTTTAGTCATGAGACTAATAGCGCCAGGCTCTGTCTACCCCATAAGAGATACAAACGTTGATTTGTGTTTTCTTAGAAATGTTTTGAAAAGTCAATAAAAGCGTCATATACATTATGTTAATGCCCATATTTATTGCTTCGACCTTGCATTATTCGATTTGCAATGTTCCTATTCATGAATTATCCAATAAAATCGAAGGCAGGCTGTTTACATTCGCATAATACAGCAGAGTCACGTATAACGGCAGTTATATAGATGGGACTCATTTATTGTTCAAAGGAAATAAAAAGAAGTCGTGGAAAACGGAAGATATGAATTTGAACAACTTATATTGTTTTAACTGTCAAACAATATTTGACTTAGTTCCATTATAACAAGTCGGAAATTCATTTGAAGTTTAAAAGTTAGTTATGACTTAGTTAAAGAGTAGTTCATTTCAGCAGCCAACAGTATCTGAATACGTGGCGTGACTTACGTTAAAGGTAGGTACTTACATACGTATATGATTTAATCGGTGTGCTGATCGTGGATTTTAGGAAACCGTTCGTGAAAAGCGATCGAAGTATTGCGATCGTCGATGTATCATATTTCTATATTGAAAAAAAACTGCCAAATGTGTCGGAACATGCGTAGTGTAGGGTTCCGTAATTGCACGTCATTTTATAAGTTGGTCAACTTTAACTTAAAAATATAAATATATTCGGACAAGTCACACAGATTGAGACATAGATTTAAAAAAAAAAATCCGTCTCGATTAAGCAATTAAATTTTTAGTGACAGTGACAATTAAATTTTCAGTGACAGTTTAACCGCCTCCGTGGTCCAGTGGTTAAGGCGTTTGCCTGTTGACCCGGGGGTCGTGGGTTCAATTCCCACCGGAAGGATACTTCGTTTAGTAGTTTCCAGTTTGGTTAGGACATTGCAGGCTTGAATCACCTAATTGTCTGATAATAAAGATGATTCCGTACTTCGGAAGGCTCGTTAAGCCGGTGGTCCCGGCTGCCATCTGGTAGTCGTTACCATGTCAGAGGCCGAGAGGCGGTTCTAAAGAACTCTGACACCAGGGTGTGCATGGTCGATTGACCGTGACACCTACTCGAAATGATGATGATGATGAGTGACAGTTTTGTTGTTCTTAATAGCTAGAACATTAATATTTTTGTATCTCTTGTAAGGTTGGTATACTACAACCGTAGACCTTTTATCATATACAATACTTTCGTAGTGGTCATGTTATCTACAAGAGCTAGAAAGCTCTTGTAGCTGTAATAGTTTTGGTTATTTTGCAGTTCTTCAACCTCGCTCTAACTCTTTTTTAAACTTTATCAGATAACGAGCAGCATTGTGTACACAATTTGTCACCACCTCAAGCTGCTCGGACCCTCGAAAGCAATTTTGTGCAATACAATTATTGGTACCTAATATTGTTTAGAAAGATAAGGTTCAAAAGTCTTAATGGTTTCTGATGATTTCGCGCTTGTTACACATTTAAATAAAATCACTTTAATACGGTATTATCGCGTATATTACATAATATTTACACCTAACGTTTCGAAAACTTTACAGTTTTCATTGTCGCAGGTAGACTAAGTTGACATTTGTCTTTTGCGTTATCTATACATATAATAAAACAGTAAAAATATTTTGTCTGTACATTTAGAATTTTTGACTGAAATGGATAGAGGGACACTTAAAAAGAATAATAGAAAGCAAAAAAATTTTTTTCAAATTTTTTGTCTGTCTGTCTGTCTGTCTGTATGTATGATCACGATTATCTCCGAAAATACTGAACCGATTTACTTCAAACTTTCACCAATTGCTTTGTTTTAACTCAGCAAAACATCTAAAGTTTGTTTTATCAAAATCGGTTCATTAAAAAAAAAGTTATCGTCATTTGAATGAACTTAAGGCATTAGTTTGCCTGCAAATATACACGGTGAATTTTTTATCGTTTAAGACCCTTAAAGGGGTGACTCAGACCATCAAAATGAACAACTTTTCCTATGGGAACAATGCTGGGAACTCAAAAAAAAATTCGACTTTCCCATACAAACTGGCCGGGCGGCGGGACTCTTTTTTTTTATGGAAATGACGATTTTTTTTTGAGATCCCAGCATTGGCCCCTTTGAAAAAGTTGTTCATATTGATGACCTGAGTCACCCCTTTAAGGGTCCAAACTGTTCCTGCGGGATGGACACTAACGGCGGCGGCGTAGCCGCGGGCAAACGGCAAACCAACCGAAACTACAGCGCATAGAAACTTGAAATTTGGTACAGGAGTTCTTTTAATGATGTGAGTGAGCGCTAAGAAAGGATTTTTAAGAAATTTAACTTCTAAAGGGGTAAAATTTATATGGAATTTTCTCATTTCTGGACTTAGAAGTATGAAAGTAGGTATATAAGTTCTCGATTAAAATTAAAAAAGATGTGTGTAGGCAGATGAAATTTGCAAAATTCCCCCCTTAAGGGGTAAGATGGGGTTGGGTGGGTGGTATAAACTTTGTATGGAAATTTTCTCATTTCTGGACTTAGACGTATGAAACTAAGTATATAAGTTCTAGGTTACAATTAAAAATATCTGTGTAGGTAAAATAGACGATATTTTCCCCTGAAGGGGTAAAATAGCGGGGTCAAGATTGTATAGGAATTTACTTATTTCTAGACTTAGAAGTATGAAAATAGATAAATAAATTCACGATTACAATTGAAAAAGATCTGTGTAGGTCAACTGGAAAAAAATCCCCCAGAAAGGTAAAGTTTGTTTAGAAATTTTCTCATTTCTGGACTATGAAGTATGAAAATAAATAGGTATGTAAGTTCTCGATTACAATTAAAAAACATATAGGTATGTGGGTGAAATGGACAAAATTCACTCCTAAAGGGGTAAAGTGGGAGGGTAAAGATTTTTTGGAAATTTGCTTATTTCTGGACTTAGAAGTATAAATAATATCCATACTTCCATACTAATATTATAAATGCGAAAGTAACTCTGTCTGTCGTTTTTTTACGCTTCAACCATTGAACTGATTTGGATGAAATTTGGTATGAAGGTGTGAGGCCCGAGGAAGGACATAGGGTATGTTTGATTCCGGGAAATTCTACTGTTCCCGTGGGATCGACACTAACGCGGGCGGAGCCGCGGGCAACAGCTAGTAAGAACTATACAAAACTACCGCCTATAATATTTATTGATAACGTTCCGGATGTACGCAGTATTGGCTCACGGTGTCTGAAGGTGTTGCAGTCTTATGATGAGCTTGAGATTTCATTAAATTGATGACAGGATCCCAAGTTGGTGGTAACTGCCAACCATCCTCTCTATTGAAATTAGGATTTTGTTTTTATTTTAATAGCCTCACGTAGCATTCTTGGAATGTATCTGTGTAAGCATTAACTATAAAACCCTAATAAAATTACCTATCTATATTCCTGCTTCCCTTTTTCCCATACATCCCTCCTATTTCGCCAGGACGGCCTGTGATTGGTCGCCCGAAGACTTGAAAAAATATGGCGATCGAGTCGAGTTGAGCGCGCTCGTGCGCTGATATAATTTCCAAAAATAACGACTCCTAAGAGCTTTGCTGGCCGAAAACAACCCTAAATCTTCATCGCGTGTGTGTGATGGTGCACCACTAGTGTAGGCAGTGAGGAATAACACAGTTCAAACCAGAAGATTGCCAGCCGGTCGACACGAAGTCCCGTCGCAGGCGATTCCTTCCGAGTCCTGTCCGCCAGTGGATCCAGGTTAGTGTTTACTGTTTTTCCTTGCTGTGATTCTGGGGTTGATCGGAGAATGCAGTAACTCTTCCAGAAAGTCGCAACAGTATCTGTTTTCTTTTGCAAGGACTTAAGGATTATCAAAGCGTATGTAATAGTTGGGTTTCTCTAAGGCATGTTCACAGACTGCAGACTTGGTTGAGCGTCTATTCTTCATGTCAGCAATATGTTCTTTTATTCGGGTACCGATGCTTCATAATAAAAATGCTTAACGCGTTAATACTGTCTCAATGATGGCCGATGAGCTTGTGTTAGCATTGTAACTGCGTAGTATCGTAGCTTCGTAGCTAGTACGGTGTCTTAGCTTCGGAGCGACTTACGTAGCTTCGCAACTTCGTAACTCATGCAGCGTCACAGCTTCGTAGCATCGTAGCTTCGTAGCTTCGTCCGTAGCATAACTTTTACAAGCTTTTATTTAGTTTCCCGCTGCTGTTTATCTATAATAATATCTTACAAGTTAAACTTGAACCACTTACCGGTTACCATTTGATCTGAAAATTTGCATTTTGCATGTGTAAATCGGATGACAATACAATATTATGGAATCGTTGCAACTGGTCTGATAATGTAGTCGAAAGGTGGCCATAGAAACTTTTAAACTAAACAAGGTACGACAATCGCGTTTGGGCTCATTTGATTTGTCTTAAAAAACACTTAATAGTGTGGGTTCGTTTTTAATAAGAGCTTGTCACAAAATAGTATTTTTTGCAAAAAAACAAAAAATTGTTTTGTGATCTATTGTGTAGTTGAACTTATGGACCCAAATTTACTATGGAAAAAAATGAATATCTCAATATTCCATTGTTGTTTATAAACAAAAATGTGCTTTAATTCCACTGACGTCACTCACGAGAAATTGGCGGTCAGCGTTTCCGATCACGTCACACACAGATAATAAATGTTATTTTTTAAACTAAAATATATAGTATTTGTATATCATATGATTTACACTATATAAATAACAATTTCATATTTATATTTGACTAAATCAAACTGCAAACTTAAATTATTTCAAATCAAATAAGATATTTTTATATCTTACTTGATTTGAAATCAATCAGGTAAAATTTTATTGAATATACTATAATAAGGGACAATAGGAGTAAAACTATGTTCACCAACTTAAAAATATGTTAATTCAGTTAAAAAAAGGACAAATTACGTACTTTATGTTGGCCTCGAAGTTACTTGTAAACTTTTGTTACTAATAGGTTAAGTTGGCGAATTCAGAGATGTCTTTGACTTAGTAAATGAATGGTACTATATTTTACAATAGATGGACAAATATGGACTATCAGGCTGTTATCTTCTTCGTCAAAGGCAAAAATATATGACCGTATTGAATTTTATCACATGACATGATAATGTAAGCTCAAGTCTCCAAATTTAGTTCTAAGTGTGTCGTAGATTGTAATAGACGTAATATCTGGTCTGGTGCACCTCAATACCAACTCCTTCCTCTTGATTCCATCCAACGCCAGGCAATTCGTATTATCGACGATCCCACACTCACAGACGATTTAGACACCCTCAGTCTACGGAGAGACGTCGGCTCTCTGTGTATATTTTACCGTCTATACTATGGGGAGTGTTCTGAAGAACTATTTGAATTGGTGTCACCGTCACCTTTCTACCACCGCATCGCTCGCCACAGGAGTAAAGTCCATCCCCACATCCTTAACACTTGGGTCTCCAAAAATGTCAGAGCGTCACGTGGCTTTTTTCCTCGTACAGCAAGATTGTGGAATGGACTCCCTCCCGAGGTTTTCCCTGTGTGAGTTTTCCCTATGACTTGAGGTCCTTCAAAAGTCGTGTTTAAAGGTATCTTAAGAGTCGGCAACGCATCAGCAGCTCCTCTGGTGTTGCAGATGTCCATTGTCCATGGGCAACAGTGACCGCTTTCCATCAGGTGGCTCGTCTGCTCGTATGCCGTCGGATATACATAAAAAAAAGACGTCATTTGGAGTAATCGCGCTGTGCAGTTTTTGAAATGAAATGAAATACTTTTATTTGCTGCAAGCACGGTAGAAAAACATATTAGGACAATGGGTTTGTCAAATTTCTATTGGACAAGCGTGTTGCGCCAACAGTTGGCATGCAAATGTTTAAAGTGAGTTTAAGAACTACATATGGTCAAAATTGCGAGAATTAGTTGTATAGTAAAAATTATAAATTGAAAATACATTTGTCAGTAAAATTAAATATTATAAAAACAACAGAATAATAATTTACAAATATAATGTCATAAAATTGAGAAATGTTCGAGGGCGCTACATGTCAAAATTTAAAATTGAGTAATTCGTTAATATTATAAAAACAGTTTGTTACTAATAGAGTATGAAGCTGTTTTTTAAACTTTGTCAATGGTAGGGACTTCAAACTTTCTGATAAATGTTTATAAATTTTTGTTGCCATATTTTAACTATTACTTTGAAACGATTTACGCTGCCCAGCTGAGTCGGATTTGCCGAAAGACCTCATCTTTGAAGCTGGAACTAACTGCCTGGATCTTCTGTCCCAGACTATGTTAATAAATACTAAATAAATAACCACAAACCACATTGAGTAAGTTTTCTACTCTTAGGATACAATTGATAGTAGTATATTTGTTCTTCTTCTTCTCGAGTCAAAATGGCTATTCTTTACACTAGTCTTGATCAGATGTTCACCACAATCATCATCATCAGGTCCTTTTTAGTCTCCACTACAGGAGCACGACCCTCTCTGTACTACTAGGGCCATACTTGGCCAGAGCAGCCAAAGGACTTGGCCTACACTCTCCACGCTGGCCAGACGGGTTGGAGAAGTGTCTTAGATGTTTATAAGCTTTGTTTAGCTTGTATTTCCTAAGTCACCTTCTACGACATCCACGGGAAGACTTGGAGTGGTCCTATTCTACTCTGCCGGATACCACACGGCTAGATGTTCACCACAATGCAGTATTTATTATCAATAGATTAACAAACAACCAAGATCTAGTGACCAGGAATTTAAACCAGAACTCTATAGCTTAAAGGCGAAAAAAGATATCCACAGCAATAGTTTTGTAAAAAATAAATAAAGTAATACAATTATAGAAAGAAGATTATTGTGTAGTTACATAAGTTGGTGACACTTCTTTTGAGTGAAGTTTGATTCAAAGTAGGAAAGCTACAGCTCACACAAGTGTAGATACTATGATAAATATATAAATAAGAACTTATCACATTTAAGACGGTCTCAAAGTTAACTTGTGTATAACTTGTTTTGTAGCATATAAAGGTGAGTATCGACATACTACTTTGAAAGTCAGTGATTAGACTGAACAAAGATATTTTTTCGCCTTGACGTGACGGGACCCTGTAGATAAAAGGAAAAACATTAATCGCAGAATATTTATGAAATAAGAAAAGTTTGTAAGACTTCTATTGAGTAAAGTTGGTTATTAATTTCAAGGTGTGGAAAATTGCACCGGAGATCTGACTCACTTCCGGCCCTAGACGCGGGATAAAGCTACGTTTACATGGATTAAGTAAGTATTTTAAATCCAGAGTGTAACGAAGGAGTCTAGCATAGAATCCCAAACAAAGCGATGAATTCTAAAGTGGACTCCAGAGTGAAGCGGGGGAAATAGAGTAAGTTGCCCGAAGTAAAAGTATAATGTATAAATCTGACTAGATCCGTGGCGCAGTGGTCAACACGCCAGCCTGCGACACGAAGTGACCGGGTTCGATCCCCGGCCAGGTCAAGATGTAAAATGATCTTTTTCAGATTGGCCTAGGTCTTGGATGTGTATCTATATATGTATTTGTTATAAAATATAGTATCGTTGAGTTAGTATCCCATAACACTAGTCTTGAACTTACTTTGGGACTAGCTCAATCGGTGTGATTTGTCCGTATATTATATTAATTTTAGTCTCGTGATGACACATTCTGCTTTTCTTCTCTCTCTATAAGAAAAACAATTTTTAGTTTGAATTTTGAATTAAAAAAGCTTTTTCGTCCCTCGGGAATAAAGACGTATATATAGGCCACTGTGCTTTGTTTTTTTAACAGATGAGATAAAAAATGTTTTATATCCCTTCTATTCTATTTTGTGGCGGAGATCCGAGTGACTCCTGGTACTGGACGTGGGGATAATGCCACGTTTACATTCTACGTATTTGAAATAAGTTAGGGTAAGTAATTAAACGAGTACATACCATCCAGATTGACCACAATTTTTTTTTTTATATATACGGACAAATCACACAGATTGAGCTAGCCCCAAAGTAAGTTCGAGACTTGTGTTATGGGATACTAACTTAACGATACTATATTTTATAACTAATACATATATAGATACACATCCAAGACCCAGGCCAATCTGAAAAAGATCATTTTCCATCTTGACCTGGCCGGGGATCGAACCCGGTCACTCCGTGTCGCAGGCTGGCGTGTTGACCGCTGCGCCACGGAGCTAGTCAAGAAGCAAAGAAAGTTATAAACTTGTGTTATGTCTATTAATTAATTAGGTGTATTTTTTATTATTTACATACAGATATATTCATATAAGACACCATATTCTGGTAAAATATTTCTAAATACATGCACCGAAATATGAAAGTTAGTGAGACTGCAATTTAATAAAGTTTGATATTGATTTTAAGGTGCGGAAAGTTGTGACGGGGTGCTTTACTCCGGACGCGGCGTAAAGCTACGTTTACACGAGTTTAGTACATTTTTTTAGGTTAAAGTCAGGTAACTAATAAATAAATAGAAAATATTTATTAATATTGCCTTGGAAACGTTGAACCGTTTTTACATAAGGCTAGTTTCTTTAAAAATATAATTATACCGTCAGTGAGACAATCAAAACATATTGGACACTTTTTTTTTTATTAATTAACATATATAAGGCGCTTTAAAGTTCATGAGTGGGGGCTCGTGACGTCACAGCTTTTTAAGCTAACTGTGTTTTCACACGCAATTTTAATGGGCAATATCTTTATCATTTATTGTGTAAATTGATAAAAGAAAAATACGTGTGGAATATTTATTGACTATCTAACTGATGAATTATTATTTTGACCTTGGATACTAACCTTTTAAAGGATGTTTACTTCACACTTGTTTATCATCGATATGTCATGTTTTGTATTGCTCTCGTAGACTCGTCTGAGTTTGTTCCCCAGGCATCCTCAACTGGAACGCCTCGGAGCCCGGGGCTCGTTTTCCGTTTTATACATTCTTCAGCATTCTTGATTGTGAGTGTATAGAATATATTCATAGGATTGCATTTTTTTATGACATAGGACGGTAAACGAGCAAGCGAGTCACCTGATGGTACGCGATCACCGTTGCACATGGACAACTACAACACCAAGGCGAAAGGAGCGTTGTCGGCCTTTCAAGGAGTTGGGGAGGAGGACAGAGGTGGTGATGGCCCTCCGTCTCTCTCACTCGCCAAACGAAGCATAGAAGCGGTAACACTTCTACGCAAGCGTCGATTTTCTGTGTGAGTGTGGTACTTCCCAGGACGAGCCGGCCCATTCATGTTACTAGCAAAAATTAATTTCGTCTGTAGCATATTATGGGTCTACCACAACAAAAATATTGATGAAGCAATGTTTGCTGAAGCTCGCATAGATAGCTGTCAAACTATCAGGCGCGAACGGATGGCTTCGGTGTGACGCCGCATCTGAGAACGCTCCAACAGCCTTTTGGTTGGGATAGGGAGTCACTATTGCTCCCCGATCTTAAGGCATTGGAACACACATGTTGTCTCAAGGCCAGCTCTGGTAAATGTAAAATAATTTAAATCTCTTCTGTTTTAAACCTAGTTTTAAGTATTTCTGATTGTGTGGAATTTAGTTCTGAAGTCAATTATTAGTATGTTATAAGTAATATTTTCATGAAAGAAAATGCCCTTGTCTTATGTGAGACCCAAATGCTATACATGATTATTAAAACAACAATTTAATATACCGTCATACAATACCCTAGTTCGAATTGAATAGACTTTCAATTTGTGTATTTTAACCCCACAACACAAAATTATTTATTAGTATTTATTTATGGTTAGGATACTTTTTGTGTGAGTGTGTAAGTGACCGACACGTGTCACATTTTAATATAGGCATCTGGCATAGCTCAGTGACTGCCATCAATGATGACAGCCGGAACCAACAGCTTAACGTGCCTTCCGAAGCACAGAGGAGCTCGAGATTGCGGTCACCCATCCTAGTGGGTACTACGCCCAGATTTGCTTAAAGCGCTGTGAATCAAAAGAATACCGTAAAACGTCTTTTTTTTCGTCGCGCAGTTAGCCTTATTGTTTATGGAATACTAGCATAAAAAAACATTAAGTACAGTTCAAAGATCAAAATAAATGATTACATCGAAATATTTTCAAAAAATATTTAAATCCTAGCAAAATTAAATAGCAAAAAAGCTATATCCAGAAAAAGTTTTGTCGCTAATTACTTGATATTTTCAGCGACAACTAGCAACTTTTATACGTCCATAAAAAGTATAACTTAGAATTACAATAGTTGGTTATAATTATTGAATTATTAAATGGCAGACACGGGTTTGAACTGAGACTAGTGACAAGTCAACCGGTATCGCCACTTTCAAACTTATTTCATTACGAGTAGGTACATAATATGTCGCGCGATGTCCGCTACAAACGGTTAGGGGATACAGCGCCTTAACATGCGTTATGATCATGACCACTGGGCCATCGTACAGTCAGCCAAGGAGATACCTGACCCCGCCATCTACCTATATCTTGAATTTTCTCCTTAATTAAAAATAATATTCATATGAAAATATATATTCAGAAAGATTTTAATTAAGACTTAATGAATATACATTTTCATGTTAATATTACTTTTAGTTTAAGAGGAAATTCAAGATATAGGTAGATGGCGGGGTCAGGTATCTCCTTGGCTGACTGTACTTAGGCTGTAACATTTACCAAAACTATATTAAATGTTATTAATATTTATTTCAATTAAATCACTTTAATATGGTATTATCGCGCATATTACATTATTTTTACAACTAACATTTATTATTCAATTTCCCGACGTTAATAAATAAAACAAAAGAGCACAATAAAGTCAAAGCAAAGGAATATCGCAACAAAGAGTCGACAGTGTTCAATTATTACGAACAAAGGACGTAATATGGCGCGACGTATTGCCGTAAGAAATAACCTTTTAATAATTCACCGCGTGTTTTACCTTAGTATATAAGTTGTATTTTTATTATAAAAATACGTAGGCGTTCCTCCTTACAAAGCATGGTTTACTAACAGAAGATTTATTTAAATTTCTCTTCCTAAGTTTTGTTATGGCTATAGTTGTTTGGTATAATTTTAACTTAAATTAATAGAAAGAAAAATGGGCCGATTTTATAAAATACTTATATTTATAACATTTTATATTAATAAAACTTTAAGGGTAAGTCTTTTCAGATTAATTAAACTTTGTTATAGCTATTATTTCCTACCTCTGTAAATTTTGCGCCATACCTCCCATAAAACAATTTATAGATAATGATCTTCTGTAAGAAACCCCCTTAATTTTATTAAATTTCTCGACGAGCTCCGTGGCGCAGTGGTTAACATACCAGTCTGCGACAGGAGGGTGGGTTCGATCCCCGGTCAGGTCAAGATGGAAAATGATCTTTTTCAGATTCACTTGGGTCTTGGATATTTATCTATATTTGTATATGTTATAAAAAAATATAGTATCGTTGAGTTAGTATCCCATAACACAAGTCTCGAAATTACTTTGGGGCTAGCTCAATCTGTGTGATTTGTCCTTTAACAGCAGTGACTCGCGCGAACGAAAAACGTCGCGACTGCGCAAGCCATAAGGCTGCGCAAAACCATTAGGCGATTATGTAAAAAGAAGAGAAGTCTTAATATTTTTATATTTATTTTTTTATAAAAAAAAATAAGATAGGGGCGACCTCCGAGATGTAAATATAAATATTGTCATGTGAAAATTATTGTTTTAGACATAAAATTTACAAACTTTTCGACGAAAAAAAGTTTTTAGATATCGTAACATTTATATATTGTTTTTAAATTTCATATGTGTATGTTTCAAATTCCAACAAGGGGGGCGATCTTGTGCAAGGATTGACCTAAATTATACACATACTTTGATGTATTTATTTAATTCAGCACATAGTACTAGTGATTTGAAAACACGTCAATTTCCACAATTTTGTGCAGTACCGTCTTAAGCCTCATTGGTTCGTTTTGAAACGTGACATTGATATTAAAAGAGTGAGAATACTTGTATTAGTTAGGGTCAATGCACAGAGTATCCGTGACGCACTTCTTATCTGTGAAAATAGAACCTATGCAATTATATGCAGTAACCATACGACGCGCCACACCATAGAGACTTTTGTGCGTCGCAGACTCGATTGGAAAAAAGTGTGTCGTCTGTGTTGGACCTAAATATATCTACTCTTTACTATCATTACTGACACTTTGAATTCCGAAAGCTGACGATGGTCAGCATTCGAAATTCGACTTTATGACATGCAATTAAGGTGAATTATGCATTGATGTAGATTTATATCATAATAACAATATCTACTTATGAATAATTGTAGACAGCCATATTTTTGGTAGGTTAGCTGTGTATCTTTGTACTTTTTCGTACTAGATCGAAGTTACCAACAATGCTTTGTTAATTTGAAAGTACCAGTAACACCAGAAACAGAATTAAGAAAATATATCCAAGATACTGTAACGTGAGGACTTTTTAAAGTAAAAGCACTCACTCTTAATTTTATCATCCATGTCATACATTTGTATGTACTCCCATACAACTGACATTATTTTTTTGCCGTTTATATAGAAAACGGTACGAAACCCTTCGTGCGCGAGTCCGACTCGCACTTGGCCGGTTTTTTTAAATAGATATAGTCATTCAAGGGGAAGGTCTTTATTTATATCGCACCCGTTTGAAGCCGGGATCCAGGTCGCTAGTATACTAAATAAACACTGAAAGTGATGTACAGTCAGGGACAGAGATACCTGACCAGGCCCTCTACCTTTATCTTGAATTTTCTCTTTAACTATAAATAATAATGACTTGAAAATGTATATACAAAAAGATTTTAATGAAGTCTGTCTAAATTTAAAATTTCATGTTAATATTATTTGTAGTTTAAGAGAAAATTCAAGATAATATAGTCTCTGTTCCTGACTGTACACATAACTATATGAACATACTCGAAGACTTTATAATATAAAGTCTTCGACTTACTACAAAGTTTACTCTATATAAAGTTTATAGTATCGAACAAACTTAGAAACTATGATTAAGTACATCCTAAGCCAGGGATAATTTTGCATCGATCAAGCAAAACATCGGAATCAATACGAGCATAACACAGCTGCAGACGACGCCATTTTGAAGTGCTTATTTCCATTATAACATTGTACTAACTACACTGAAATGTTCTACAAAAGTTCGCGTTTTGCTTCGCGAAGTCCACAACTTTCATGTTACTCGAACAAACTAACTTCCCAATTGGCATTACGCGAAAACAACATTTATTACAAGGAAGTACAGATTGAATTAGCTTGCGATGGAATTCCGCTTACAACTTTCCGCAAATACGCCAACTTCAAGTTATCTGAAAAGTTATTTAACAAAGTTTCATAGCTTTCTTCGGTGTTGTGCTAAACTGCGCTCTGAGTTGTTGGGGATTAGGTTAATTATTGCATAAATGTTGTATTGTTGGTGGGACCTTTGTTTAGTGAGTTGGTTCTGCGTTATCCCATCGAGGGCCGTGACTGTAGAAAGATTTTCCTTCTACAATGGACTGAGACCGGGACCGGTTGCTGAAATGACTTTGTAATGGCGTCCTCAATAAAACGATCCAATATCGTAGGCTTTTTATTTTATTTATGCGCTACTCCTGCTGTAATATCTTCAGTAGGCATGTATGTTTGATCAATTTACTCAATTTTTTATAACTTTGATTATAGTCTTAGTTATTATTATATACGTTAAGGCTTATTTTTAGTTTAGTATGTCTATACAATCAAGTTTAGAGACCTCATTGTTCTTGACCTAATATAACTTGGAGCCATTATAGAAGCCTTCTCGAAATAATGTATTTCGTTACTATGTCTATAACTTTTAATGAACTCAATTCCGACTTTAGAGTTTGGACCGACACGATTTAATTACTTAAGCTAAGTACGGTAAGATGTTTAGGTATAAGTATGTTAAGTTATATTTTAGATTAAAATTTTAAAGAGTTTGTAGGTATGCCAGGAACTTGTAGAAGATATTGATTTGTCCTACGCTAATACAAGGTTATGTCTCGAGTAAATATTATTTTAAACTCCTCTTCTTGGAATATTTTATTTGAGTAGCACTTTGGTTTCATTTGATTGGAAATTGAGTGGGTGATTTATTGGAAGGATTATCTCTCTTATACAGAAGCCAATTATATTCTAATTATAGTGAAGTAAAATATTTTTGTTTCTGCGTTTAGATAACTAGACATGATTGATACTTTATAAAAAAAGTAATCATTCAAATATTTTAATTTCGTCTTTTCACATTTTGCAACAAAGACGTGCAAATTTTTGTAGAAATGTTGCTACGACAGTGCTACGACAGGATAAACTGCACCCAATAACTCGCACAAACTCTCTTTCACTAGTTATGAACTGTCTGTATTTACACTCACGTCACAAAAAGTAACTCGCATACTTTCTGACTGAAACTTTTCAATAGCAACTTTTCAGCCGCAATAAAAACTATTAGGAGTAAGTTTGAGCCGTCACCTGTCACTTATCCGGGAGTCCGGGCCATAGGCAAGGTCAGGAAGTGATCGTAGCGTCCTCCTCGCAAGTATCCAAGTAAACACAAATTACAAGAGCATCATCCGATAAACGTCACTCGAGTTACACTTCAAAACAAGAGCTGAAATCCAAAGAAACACTAGTATCCGAGCTGTAAGCGGCCAGAGTAACACTAAAACAACACCACCGAGTCACAAAAACGTCTTTCGTCTTTCAGCATAACCTCAAAACATCTTACTGACACTCCGCGGCCCACAGGAATTAATAAAAAGTTTCTTTATAAAACAAGTGGGTTGTGAGCATGTTCCAAAATGGCGGAACTTTGCGTTAACTTCGGAACGTTGAGCGGCGTGAAGTTGCAGGGTGCGCGACTTGGCTCGCCGGCAGCCGCGTTGCGCACTCACCCCTAACTTTTCTCATAATAACTCACCGAAAAAACTTACTAACACTCAATTTATCGAACTAAAACTTTGTCAGGTGTGACGAAAAGTAATTTAAATAGTACTGGATAGTGGAAAAGTACTTTTTAGAGCGTTTATCGCGAGTTGAGAAGTGATAACATCGCGTTAGGTGCGTTGCCGGAGCGCGGGCCGCTTAGTCGACAGGGGTTCGGTGGAAAATCAATAACTTACGGCCGACTCTCTCCGCCGCTCTCCGCGTTTAATCATACACTTTGTGAGCAAAACATTAAAACTTGTCCGTTTGTTTGTCGGAGGCGGATCGCTGCCGTCGCGGAGGGGGGAGGGATGTCGCGGAGTGATCGTGGAAGCGTGGAGCGGAGCGGACGGCGGACGGCCGACTGCGGCGCTGCGGCGAGAGTTTACTTCCGACAAAGTTTTGCGAGGTGTTCTTACAAAGAAGTACGGGTTTGTACTGCACCGTGATGAAGATTGGCGGCGCCCCGCCCCGCGGCCAACAGTTTAACTTTGCTGCATTGTTATCAGGGACCAAGTTCGAATTAAAAGTTTTTCGGTTCTTTAATAACTTCGCCGTGCGTTGGAGGTACTTAACTAGTATTACTTGTAGTGGTCTACTTTTTGATTAGTTTTAATGGGGTGCTTGGGTGGGTAGTGTGTCATTGAATAGTGTTAGGGGTGTTTTAATGATGTAACTGTAGAAGTGGCAAATAAAAATTGATTTTTAGAATAACTTGTAATAGAAATATTTTTTTAACTTTTTGAATTAAGTAAACTTTAAGATTGTATTAAGTTAAATGGGTTATTAAATAATTTTTTTCCTAAATAAATTTGTTGCTATTATTTCTTTGTAATACCATCCCTAAAACCGTATGTTCATATAACAAAAGAAAACTACAATCAGAAATGGTCATGAAACACTAATTAACACGAAAGTCCGAAATAAACAAACGAACAGAACAAAAAGTCAGCAGACCACTTAAAACAAACATCGACCGGAGTGATTTAATTCTGTAAGTAGTGAAAACAAGTTTTGTCCTTAGATGATTCCAAACTTCCCCACTCACCCCCTTTCCAAGTTTTACCCAACTAATCGGACGACAGATCGCGCGACCAGTCCAACTTGAACTCCCAGCCCTCCCTCGAGATTAATGAAATGTAAACGAAATGGATGTGAATAAATAAGGTCGTAGAGACCTTATTATAACGGACAGTTTAGTTGACTAGTAGATCAACCGATCCAGGTTTGTAGGGAGATGCCGACTCCTGTTCTCTGGGGGTTGGGTATTAACAAGTATTTTACGAGATAAATAAGTTAGCATAAGAGACTGTTGACATTTCTACGAACGGTTGTCTAGCTGAGAGCAATAGTAACAAATCTCTGAAGTATATTAATTGTAATTGTATCTTATTCAGTACGTTAATCTAATTTGTCGTATCAGGGATGTTCTCAGTGAATTATGTAATCAATATAATTCTTAAAAGTATTATAATTAGGAATAGTCTAGCCGTGTGGTATTCGGCAGAGTAGAATAGGACCACTCCAAGTCTTCCCGTGGATGTCGTAGAAGGCGACTTAGGAAATACAAGCTAAACAAAGCTTATAAACATCTGTGAGACCTCTCCAACCCGTCTGGCCAGCGTGGAGAGTGTAGGTCAAGTCCTCTGGCTGCTCTGGCCAAGTATGGCTCCGGTAGAACAGAGAGGGTCGTGCTCCTGTAGTGGAGACTAAAAAGGACCTGATGATGATAGGAATAGTCAATATAAATAGGATTAAATCAAATTAAAATTATAAATAAATTTTATGAAAATCATTTGTGTTAAGAATGGTAAACTGCGAAAACCTGCGCCATTTACATAATACTTAAGTATGTTCTAAAATGTATGACCTGTCACCATTCCTTCGTTATATAAGTGTCATCATTTCAGCCGTAAGAAGTCCACTGCTGGACGTAGGACTCCCAAGGTTTCTTCATTTCATTTCTTCATTCCATGAGAGTAAATTGCCATATTCACCACTCTTGGCAGGCGGGTTGACGTACATAATTTCTTTGACTTTTTGTGCTTCTAACGCTACTGCCCATCGGAAGCATTTTAGGGTTCCGTAGTAAACAAGGAACCCTTATAGTTTCGCCATGTCTGTCCGTCTGTCCTTCCACGGTTTTACTCAGAGACTATAAATACTAGTGAGCTGTAATTTGGTAAGGATATGTATACTAAATAGCTGTTGCCCGCGACTTCGTCCGCAGCAATTTCTGTTATTGTACTGTGGCAGACATTTTTTTAGTTCGTTTAAAGAGGATTAATTCTTTAATACACATTTTTTGGGTAACTTGTACCGTTCACGCATCGCTAGCTTCGGATGTCCTCAACTATGAATAATTTTCCCTCATTTTCATAACATTTTTTATTGATGCTTTACTCCTATTAGTCGCAGCGTGATGTTTTATAGCCTAAAGCCTTCCTCAATAAATGGACTATCCAACGCAAAATAATTTTCCAATTTGAACCAGTAGTTCCTGAGATTAGCGCGTTTTAACAAACAAACTCTTCAGCTTTATAATATTAGTATAGATTATGCCAAAAAAGTGGTAAAATAAAATCTTAAAAAAACTTTTTTGGGGTAGCTCTCATACAAGTAAAAAGGAGAGTCAATTTTTTTTCGCGACTAACCCAATGTGATTGTTGTTGTTGAATACTCGTAGGTCTTTTAAAATATTGTGAGCATCATTTTTTGATTTACTTATCCGTTTCGGAAATTTTGGTTTTATAGTCCAAATTTCCAGTGTCCCCTGTTACAAATACAAACTATATTATACGTAGGTAAGCTGAAAATGTGAAAGGAAAATATATGTACCGATGTACATAGTAACAATTGAAAGAATGGGAGCTCTCCGCGCCGCAGAATGGGAATAAAACTTTTGTCCCGGGCTAAAGCGAATACAATGCCTTACGTCTACGTTAATCTGAGTTCTGATGTGTCCTCTAGTCATCTGTTGCTTGTTCTCCTCCTTATCTTAGCGTTTTTCACCACTTGTCACTAAAAGCTAGTGTTTTTATAAGCTTTTATTTGACTTGTAATAAATGTAACTATATTCGGGTGGAATATTGCAACTCAATTTTGAAGCATCTAATATATTGAGCTGACATTTTGTATACTCGTTTAGTATGAATGATAATGCATGTCTAGGTGTGTGACGTCATTCTAAATCCAACATGACGGAACACCCAAGACGGCGGACTAGATATTTTTGATATACTCCGAGAATTTAATAGGATATCAAATTCAAGGGCTCGCTGAAAATAACTCGAAAAATTAAGTGATGTACCTTTTAGGTTTTAGGCTTGTTTTGAAAAAGATTTTTACTTTTATTTTATTCAATATTGCAAGGTGCAATATGGAAAAACGCTAGAAGGCATTTCATGTATATAATAAGATTTTAATTTTAGTATTTACTGTTCATGCTATTAAATTATTTTATCAGGGGCCTAGCCACATCAACACCAACCCTGCCTGGGATATGGACAAGATTTTAGTTATTTTATATTATGTGAGCTGTAAGTAAATCTCGCGATTATTTTTTTTTAACTGAATTGACAGAAATATTCTGGTTAAATAAAATCACTTAAATACGGTGTTATCGCGTATATTACATTTTTTTTACACCTATCATTTCGAAAACTTTACAGTTTTCATGATAAAAAATATTCTATGTTCCTAATTATCGAACCTGCTCACATAAATACGATAGTTTTCTTGCCCAAGCTGATGCAGAGACACTTCGCGCTCACTCGGTCAATAAAAAATAGAAATATAATAACCTCCTCCTTTTTAAGTCGGTTAAAAAGTCCAATACACATACCATGGCTCCTCACTAAGTTGATGACTTGTGTCGTGGGAACTACTTTGGCCTTAAGTCGCTTTGTGCGACTCCACATTTGACAAATAGTGGGAGGTCTTATTTTAGGCCTGAAACCACACGGTTGAATCTATGAATAAATCAATTGCTTTCTGCGTGTACAGATATTCTTAAAAAAACAAGGTTCTTGAATAGTGACCACGTACCAGAAAGCGCAGCATTGGACACCACTTACCATGTGAAGGACGATCTGACTAAGGTCGCAGGAAGTCGCTGGATACATGCCGCTTCGAACCGGTCGTATTGAAAATCCTTGGGGAAGGCCTGGCAGTGGACTTCTTGTGGCTGAGATGATGATGATAAGATCATCATCATCATCATTTAGTATTTTTTTATTATGTGAGCTGTAAGTAGATCTCGCGAGTAAAATAATATATTTTTATTAAGATAAGATATTCTTACTTATTTGTTTATACAAGATAACTATTATACGTAGAAAATAAATAAGTGCCAAGGACAAACTTTTCTTTAACAAATCTAGATATCCCTTTACCAGATAAAATGCTATCACTGGCAAAACAATAAATAACCTACCCAACTCTTCATAACACGAAATAAACAATATTCTACCTCCTTAAATCAAAACAATGCCAACACTGTACCGTACTCAAGTTTCACAGAGCTAACGGAAATAAGTACGTCTGAAACATAGGAGAAATTGTTTCTACAATCAGATCCAATGACAAGAATATTGTGTAAGTCTCATAACTCTATTAGTCTGTAAACTCACATTATACGTCTTTTTTGTAATAAAACCTTCATCATCATCATCAGGTCATTTTAGCCTCCACTGCAGGAGCATGACCCTCTCTGTACTACCAGAGCCATACTTGGCCAGAGCAGACAGAGGATTTGGCCTACACTCTCCTCGCTGGCCAGACGGTTGGAGAGGTCTCATTGATGTTTATGAGCTTTGTTTAGCTTGTATTTCCTCTTACGACCTCCATGGGAAGACTAGGAGTTTTCCTATTCTACTCTGCCGGAAACCACACAGCTACTCTTTTAAATCTTCATCATTCATCATCATTTCAGCTGTAACAAGTCCACTGGTGGACAATGGCATGACCCAAGTATTCTTCGTTCTATAAAAGGATATTGCCGTACTTACCACGCTTCGCCAGGAAGGGAATCCAGGATGATTAGGATACAACTCACTCGGATGAATAGGGGAAAGCAAGTAGCATTTCGGGAGGCACGTGTAAACGATGCCATACCTGCAACTGCAACCACCTGCCTGAGCCCTGAGCTTTTTGTATTGAATATGTATAAATTATAGGTATTAATTTATAATTATAAGTAATAAAAATAAGTATTGAATTACATATTTGATTATAAAATATTTTAATTCAATTAACAGCATCTGCGTTGTTTTGATTGATTTTCGGTTTTGTTTCAATACATATTATGTAAATAGTGGAAGGAAGATATAATAAAAATAGTATTTAAAGTTAAATAATCCTGACCAACTGACTGATTGACATTGTGACATTCATCATCATCATCATCATCAACCTATACTAGTCCACTGCTGGACATAGGTCTAGGTCTTGGTAAACTTCGTCAGGTCTTTTCGTCGCCCATACCCCAAAGTCTGAAGACTAAAGTCTTCAATCAATGCGTCCTGCCTGTTATGACGTACGGATCCGAGACGTGGACACTCACGGTGCGACTAGTCCACAAATTCAAAGTCGCTCAGCGAGCTATGGAGCGGGCTATGCTCGGAGTATCTCTGAAGGATCGAATCAGAAATGAAGTGATCCGACAGAGAACCAAAGTTGTGACATTAATGTAACATAATTACAGTGTTCAATGGAAAAAATACTTAGATATATGTAGACTCATATAAATGTATTTACAACCTTTTCAATATTAAATAATTACTGCTTAGCATTTTAATAATGAATTACGGAACTTAACACGATTTCCCTTTTCCCGGAATTTATTTTGTGACAAGTGACAATCTTTACCCTTTCCCGGTCGTATTAAATAATTAGGCCCTTTAAAATATATTCTTCAAAATGTTAATTCATTATGCACCGCAAGGGTTGGATTCTAAAATAAAACTCCATTTGACTCGAAACGGCACTCGTGTGTCTTCCGTTTTAGTTCCTTTTAGTTCCTTGTTATATATTAGTCGTAAGTCGTAACTACTAACCTTTTAATTGATGTGAACGCAGTTGTATTTTATTATTTCATAGCTGCCCATTAAAATAGTAGCAATGTTTTACTTGTTCTAGGAATTAATTGTGAGTTTTTTTATTCACCATCCATACTAATATTATAAACTAGCTTTCGCTCGCGGCTCCGCCCGCGTTAATGTCGAACCCTCGGGAATAGTACTTTGTCCCGGGATAAAAGGTAGCCTATGTCCTTCTCCATACTCCAGAGAACTTGTATGCAAAATTTCATGATGATCGGTTCAGTAGTTAGGGCGTGAAAGCGTAACAAACAAACAAACTCACTTTCGCATTTATAATATTAGTAAGGATGCGAAAGTAACTCTGTCTGTCTGTCACCTTTTCACGCTTCAAATTAAACCAATTTGGATGAAATTTGGTATGAAGGTAGTTTGAGGCCTAGGAAAGGACGTAGAGTATCTTTAATTTCGGGTAATTCTACTGTTCCCGAGGGATCGACATAAGTGGGTGGAGCCGCGAGCAATAGCTAGTAACTTATAAATGTTTCAACATATTTCGATAAACACATAAATCTGCTGAACGTTATTTTGTGAAACTAGCTACATATACAAGTTTTATTAACTTTAATAAATCACTATTTCACTTATTTTAAGCCGCCAATATGATTTTGTCAGAAAAGTTAGTTTCTTCCTATTCAAACACTAACTTTATAAGTTGTATAGTTAAACTAGTCGTCAGCACTAAAATACTGGACAAGCGTTTTATTTTAAAATTTTCTTTCTTTATTAAAACTATTATCATCTAAAGTCAAAAGTGTATTTTGTTTTACTAAAATTTAAAAACCTAGGTTACCATTAAAACAACAACAAGGGGTTAAACACAGGAGAAAACGGGTGTGAGACCTGATTCGGACTAAAGAATTAAGAGGTACTTACCTAATCCTAAAATGGGTTGTCCAGTAAAGTGCATGTTCGTGATTCAGATTGTGTTACTTAATGCATTTTGATTATTTATAAAAGAGGAACGATTAACAAAGTTGAATACTTGATGACCTGTGAATTTATTGTTCGTCAGTTCTGATTGATGTAAGGTCATTGTCCTCAGCCACTGTGCTTTCACACCGGAAGCACTTGTGTAAGGCACAGACTTGATTACATGACTTGTCTAGCAATACAAGACTAAATTAATCGTTAAGTATAATCAAAAAACACAAAATGGTACTTATTACTATTATTATTTTTTCTAAAATATAATAGTTGTAGAGACTGTGAAAAGTACATTAGCTCCTGCAATATTCCTAATTTCTCAAACCAGTACTCTAATTGAGATTACATTTTTAAAATATCTACAAACGTTATCTTAGTACATTTTCAAGTTTTTTTGGGCATCAAAATCGGATCAGTAACTTCTATTTGAGTAAATGTTTGCGAACTCGCGAAGTTCACGGCTGACTAGGTACTAATTAATTAAATAAACTACATGTTTACATACTATCACGTCTTATCCCCTTACGGATTAGACAGAACCCAATGTAGTCTATAAGACCTTCAGGCCACGTTTAGAATATTGGTGGGCGTTGATGGAATAGTGATGGGTTGTTCGCCGCATGGCCTAATTGACATGAATCTTCAGATTTTAATTCATTCCCTTGGTTGGCTTTAACATCTGCGCAGGAAGATAATCAGCTGGTACATTGTATTCTTATTATTAACAGAATCTGTTGCACTATTGGGTGTTTCATAATATTTTTATGCTCATACAATGTTTTGCACCATATTTTCGTCCATTACCTACTTAGAACAAAATCTAGATACGAAAGCAGTAAGTTATTCAAATTTAAAGAAAAGATTGTCAAATTTGTTTACAGAAATTAAAGATTCAGTTTACAAAATTTCTAATTTTTGTAAATTTTTTTTGATATGTGTACACATATTTATTGAAGTTGAATTCTCTTAAAGTGTCACAATTCCAAACAATTAAATTGTCTCGAAGAGTCCTATATCAGGTTAGGTCAAAAATAGATGTTGACACTTTGTAACACAATTGTGAGATTGTAAGATCATATTGTACGTGAGCACCTAAGCTTCTACTGCTTGAAACAAAAAGATTATGATCCAGTTGGTTACTCGTCAAACTAGACCTCAAAACTCAACATTTTGATCAGAAAATGTGGCTTACTTGTAGAGGTTGTCAAAAAAAAATCTATAAATTGTACAACTCGAAAGCGCAAATTTTAACCCTTTGAACGCAGTGGATACCTTTAAACATCCATCGAAAACTGCCTTGATACGCCAACGACTCCTTAAGTTGTCCAAAGTAGTATGAAATTCAAACTGGTCACGGTACCAGGCACGTTTGTCAGTATTTCTTGCGGTGTTCAAAGGGAGATGCGACGCGACGGCTCAAAAAGCGTATTATAGTTGTATATAAAAATCACTCTTATTCTGTAAAATTTCTGAAACAGATGATCCTTTTTAGAAATTTTACAAGACCATTGAACCTGATCTTCGCAATTTAAAAATTCATAATTTAAAATTCCAAGTTTAAATGAACACAGGGCCGGCAACGTCAAACTTGTGTAAACATGCCTAATTAACTTTTCGGCGCCGACGTCTGGTAGGAAGCCGTGCCGCGTCGCTACACCTCATATTAAGAGGAAATCCTTTTAAATGCATAAATAATTTAGCTGGCGGTGGATTAGCAGAGACCTTAGTTACACGGTGGAAACTTAACGTGCAGCAATAAAATAATAATAATTCTTTGATCCTTGAATCCGATGTTTTTATAAGTTAGGTCAGCTTTTGAAAGAAAACACTGAAAAAAAAATTTGTGCTTACTGTACCCCATCTACCTACTACGAAATTGTACGAAGGGTTAATACTTTCATATTTTCTGAATAAAAAAGCTTTTGTTATGTTTTGCTACTTGCTACTGCACAGATTTTGATGACATTCAAATGGAACCATTATATATGGCCTTTCAAACAAAACAAAAGTAATAAGATATGGTAAAAAAAAATGGATTTGAATGACCTTAGGTCTATGTACGACCTGGTTTAAATCCTCTTAACTTTTGTTTTACTTGAAGGTGTCATCAAAATCTATGCAGTAGTTTGGTTGAAGTTGTTATTTCATCAATTATTACGAACGCGATATGATATAAGCAAAATTTGACAAGAGCTTTTTATATTCTATTAAAGGCGCATTCAGAAAATATGAAAGTGTTAAACCTTCTGTACAATTTCGTAGTAGCCAGATGGCGTGCCGTAAGGACAAGTTATTTTTTGCCTTTTGTTCGCGTAGCGTGGTTTTTTTTACCATCTCTTATTTCTAAATTTAATATGAGTATATCACCTACGTTATCTATACATATAATAAAACAGTAAAAATATTTTGTCTGTACATTTAGAATTTTTGACTGAAATGAATAGAGGGACACTTAAAAAGAATAATAGAAAGCAAAAAAATTTTTTTCGAATTTCTTGTCTGTCTGTCTGTCTGTCTGTCTGTCTGTCTGTATGTATGATCACGATTATCTCCGAAAATACTGAACCGATTTACTTCAAACTTTCACCAATTGCTTTGTTTTAACTCAGCAAAACATTTAAAGTTGGTTTCATTAAAAAAAAAGTTATCGTCATTTGAATGAACTCAAGGCATGAGTTTGCCTGCAAAAATATAGCAAAAAAAAAATAAGTGACATAAGAAAATATAAAATCCAAAGTCAATTCATCATCATTATACGACAGCATTATACCTATCCATAGTAATCCATACTAATAAAAAAGGAGAAGCTGACTAACTGACTGGCATATCAACGCAGGGCCTAAACTATAAGGGTTAGAAACTTTAAATTTTGCACAGGGGTTCCTTTTATAACGTAGGGGAGCACTGAGAAAGGAGTTTTGGAAATTCATCTCCTAAGGGGGTAAAACGGGTTGCAAAGTTAATATGAAACTTTGCCGTTTTTGAAGTTATTCGAATGAAATTCAGCATGAAGGTTCTTTACTGAAAGGTATGAAACACGAGTAAAATATTTTCCTCAAAAATCATCCCTTAAGGGGGTATAATAGGGGTACAAAGTAAGCATGAAACGTTGCCATTTTGAAGTTAGTCGAATGAAATTCAGCATGAAGGTTCTTTACTGAAAGGCATGAAATACGAGTAAAATATTTTTCTCAAAAATCATCCCTTAAGGGGGTATAACGGATATGCAAAGTCGGTATGAAACTTTCCGTTTTAGAAGTTATTCAATTGAAATTCAATATTAAGGTGTTTCATTGAAAGTCATGAACTAATGTATTCCGGGTAAATCTACTGTTCCTGAGAAATCGACACATACGCGGGCGAAGTCGCGGACCAAAGGCAGACCTGACTTATATATCAACGCACAGCCAAAACTACTGTGCCCAGAAACTTGAAACAGGCACAGGGATTCTTTTTATGATGTAAATGAGCACTAAGAAAGGATTTTTAGAAAATCAAGGGGGGTGAAGTTTATATGGAATTTTCTAATTTCTGGACTTAGAAGTTTGAAAGTAGGTACACAACAAGTTCTTAATTAAAATTAAAAAAGATCTGTTTAGGTGAACCAGACAACATTCTCCCTTGAAGGGGTAAATAGGGGGTAGACTTTCTATGGAATTTTTCAATTTCTAGACTTAGAATATAAAAATGGGTATGTAAGTTCTCGATTACAATTAAAAACATCTGTGTAGGTGAATGTATAAAATCCCCTTAAGGGGGGCCTTAAGGGGCAACAATTGTTAAGTGTGTATGGACATTTTCTCAATTCTGGACGTTCATGATAACAATTAAAAAGATGTATGTAAGCCTGAAGGGATAAAATAGGGGAGTAGGGTTAGTATGGAAGTAAGTCCACGGTTACAATTAAAAAGATCTATGCAGGTGAAATGTATAAAATTCCCCCCTTAAGGGGTAAAAGCAGAGGGGGAGGGGTTTGTATGGAATTTTAATCATTTCTACTGTTCCCAAGGGAACGACATTAACGCGGGCGGAGCCGCGGGCAACAGCTAGTATAGAATATAACTATGGACGTGAACAGTTTAATTTTTTATGTTACAGGACGGTAAACGAGCAAGCGAGTCACCTGATGGTAATCACTGCTGCCCATGGACAAATGCAACGCCAAGGTATGACAGGGGCGTTGCCAGCCTTCTTTAAAGAGTTGGGGTAGGGAATGATGGGCACCCGGCTCTCACACTCACCGGAGGTAAAGCTTCTACTCAAACGACAATTTTTTGTGAGAATTGTGGTACTTCCCGGGACGAGCCGGCCAATTCGCACTACCAACAAAAAAATAATTATGCCGGTAGCGTAGATCTGCCATAACAAATTGCTGTGGTAGAGCCACGCTACCGGCAAAATTCATTTTTGCTAGTAATATACTGGGCCGGCTCGACCGGGGAAGTACCACACTCTCACAGAAAATCAACGTTTGAGTAGAAGCTTTATCACTTCTATGATTCGTTCGGTGAGTGAGAGAGCCGGAGGACCATCCTTCTCTCCCTTCCCCCATGTCCCTCATTTTTCCCTTCTCCCAATGTCCTCACCCAACTCCTTGAAAGGCCGGCAATGCTCCTGTCACACTCTGGTGTTGCAGTTGTCCATGGGTAGCGTTGATCGCTTACCATCAGGTGACTAGCTTGGTCGTTTGCCGCCCAATAACATTAAAAAAAATGTGTTCATATTCGAATCGGTGTAACATGCATCCTTTTTCGTATGAGAAGTGGAAGCGACCCTCGTCTTGCTGCACTCGTAATCCTCTTAATAGATTCCGACGGACCGAAAGCTGACATCCTAGATTATATCCTCAGTGATATCGCACCGTATGCTATTTGCATATTTTGCGATTAACTTTACACTAGCTTAGACCCTGAGTGCGTTTGCTTGAAACAGATTAATAGCTATCTATCAAAGGTTTTAAGCAAACAGAGCTGGAATCTTAGTTAGTTTAAATTGAATAGTAAAAACAGAAAAAAACCGGCCAAGTACAAGTCGGACACGCGCACGAAATATTCCGTACCGTTATCTATAAAAACGGCAAAAAAATCATGTCTGTTGTGTGGGAGCCCCCATTTAATATTAATTTTATTTTTATTTAATTATTTATTTTTTAAGTCAATATATAACTAAATATTCTGTAAATATTTCAAGTGTCTACCTATTGCCGTTATCAATATCGAGCAAAAACAAGCAAAAATATCACGTTGCACGGAGTCCTCTTAAATATTTATTTTATTAGTATTTGAATTTATAGCGGCAACAGAAATAGGTACATCATCTGTGAAATTTTAAATTGTCTAACTATTACGGTTCATGTGATACAGCCTGGTGACAGACGGACAGACAGACAGATGGACAGTGAAGCGATATTAATAGGGTCCCGTTTTTACCCTTTGGGTACGAAACCCTAAAACCTAACTGTTACCAGACCTAAGGTCACTGATTCAAACCCGCGGGAACACTACTTTTAAACATTCATGGATCTGAAAAAAATCATAAATGAAAAGTAAAAAGCTTTTCAGTGAGCCCTTTAATATATCCTTATGTCAGAATGCATCAAAAATAGCTAGTCCACCATCTTTGGTGTTCCGCCATGTTGAATTTAGAGTGACGTCATACAGCTAACCATTGTCATCGAAACGAGTAGGTATTGGTATACATATTTGCACTCGAACAAACATAGTTAGGTACATGATAAACGAATTTCTTACTTTTTAATATTTATTTAATGAACATAAAGTAGAAATATCACACAAATACGTAAAAATAGTACGTTATGATGACTCGTTCTTTCAGAAATAACACCCTTAGTAGGTACACAAAATAATTGTGTACCGTATCTATTGTCATCACTCCCTTTGCCAGTCTGTTGTATAGGGTATTCACGTAGGTATTACTTTTGTCACCTACGCTTTCTACCAGGAGCACCTCGTAATAACAGGCACCAATTATAAATTTGTATACCTTTGGCAGCAAAATAAATTGCCCCGGCTTCGACTTAACATTGAACAAGTCTGATTGACATGTTTTGTGGAATTGTAAAGAACTTTCCAATTCGAATTTCGAATTTGGAATAATTGTTTTGTTTACCGAATACGTATGAAAACATAAATATTCAAAATAGCTTTTTGCCAAATTTATATACCTTTTGGTAAATTCCATTCGATGCCGGCGTAAGTTAGTCCGTCAATACAATATGTTAAGAAAACTCTATCCGACCCTTGAAGGGGTGATTCAGCCTGCGATATGAACAACTTTTCCAAAAGGACCAATAAATAATGGGAACTTAAAAAATTGACATTTCCGTGTTCATCCGCCCGGTCAATTTGAATGGGCACCTCAAAAAAAATTGAGTTCCTAACATTTATTCCATAAGAAACGTTGTACATAAGAAGGACTGAATCATCCATTAAGGGTAGGACTGGGTTTTCTTAAAATATTGTATGATATGACCCACTATTTCTTGTTTCTTTAAAGTAATTAAAGTTTTGTTTTCGATATATGTTTATTTATTAAGGTGTATAATAAAATACGACAAAAATCATACAATGAATAGAAAATGACATAACTTTCAAAAATAGAATGAAAGCCTTTTTTACAAAAAATATGTATTATTCTGTTAACGAAAATTTAGAAGAGAGAATAAATTAGAAACTACGTGGAAGTTAATGTATATTGATTATTATTAAAATATAATTTTTTATCGATTTTAAGTAAATTTATGTTTTTTAATTTTGACATTTATTTTAATATTTTTATTCTTGTCATGTATTCCCCATTATGTAACCTTTCATAATGTAAAAGTGTTTAAAATGTATGTGTGCATGTATTGTAATCCATTGTGTTTTATCGTTTATGTGTGTGAAGCGATAAATACATGAATTAACGAATATGTTTTTCATACATATCATATAAGAAAGAGTAACAAACAAACTCACTTTCGCATTTATAATATTAAAGTAAAAACGTATTTATTATCTCCAAACAATCTACAGAAAATTATGTATATATGTATATATATATATAATAGTAAAGTGGATTGATGATGATGATGAGTAAAGTGGAGTGATGAACTCAGATTGGAGGAGACTGGAGCCTGATGTACACAGGGCCTGTATAACAGAGCTCCAGTGCTCTCCTTTCTGGATTAGTACTTAAGGATATAATTATAAGAATTTCGGAACCCTCTACACAAGTTTGACTCGAACTTGGCTGCTGTTTCTTAAACAGAATAATTGTTTTAAAAATTACTATTTATTTCGTACATTTTTTCCTTTATGAGTACCTAGTCTATATCCACAATAACGTATAATAACCTTACAACATTTCTTTATTTATCAATAATAAATATTATATTTCAATTTCTCTTCATCATAAAGCCAATACAAAGAAATCAAACAACAAAGGTCACAGTCACAATAACAGAATACGTCACTTAGTTCTACCAATTGTTACTCAGAATTGGCTTCAGCTGGATCGTGATATTTTCACAACTCACTTGAAAATTTATTGAAAATGATTTCTGCCGGTGCTCTGAGTATACCTATTTGTATTTTTAAATCTAGATTCTTCGATCTGGAGCTACGAATAAGTCATCATCATCATCATTACAAGGGCCTCTCCTAAGGAGTTTTCGTGCCATGGGAGGATATTGCCATACTCACCACGCTTGGTTTTGGGTTGGCCAGTTCCGTTATTAATATTATGTCCCTAAGTCTACATCACACTAATATTACAAAAAGGAAAAATTTGTTTATTTGTTAGGCTATAGAATTAAATACCTATATCTACCCACGCGAAGCCGGGTCTAGCCGCTGGTGTAAAATAACCTTACAACATTTCTTTATTTATCAATAATAAATATTATATTTCAATTTCTCTTCATCATAAAGCCAATACAAAGAAATCAAACAACAAAGGTCACAGTCACAATAACAGAATACGTCACTTAGTTCTACCAATTGTTACTCAGAATTGGCTTCAGCTGGATCGTGATATTCTCGCAATTCACTTGAAAATGTTTTCTTACGGCGCTCTGAGTATACCTACTTGTATTTTTAAATCTAGATTCTTCGATCTGGAGCTACGAATAAGTCATCATCATCATCATTACAAGGGCCTCTCCTAAGGAGTTTTCGTGCCATGGGAGGATATTGCCATACTCACCACGCTTGGTTTTGGGTTGGCCAGTTCCGTTATTAATATTATGTCCCTAAGTCTACATCACACTTATATTACAAAAAGGAAAAATTTGTTTATTTGTTAGGCTATAGAATTAAATACCTATATCTACCCACGCGAAGCCGGGGCTAGCCGCTGGTGTAAAATAACCTTACAACATTTCTTTATTTATCAATAATAAATATTATATTTCAATTTCTCTTCATCATAAAGCCAATACAAAGAAATCAAACAACAAAGGTCACAGTCACAATAACAGAATACGTCACTTAGTTCTACCAATTGTTACTCAGAATTGGCTTCAGCTGGATCGTGATATTCTCGCAATTCACTTGAAAATGTTTTCTTACGGCGCTCTGAGTATACCTACTTGTATTTTTAAATCTAGATTCTTCGATCTGGAGCTACGAATAAGTCATCATCATCATCATTACAGCCGCTAAAGTCCAGTCGCTAAAGTATGGGAAGGAAATGCATTTGTTGGATTTGGGAAGGAAATGAAGGTACTGGGATACTCACTCGGAAGAATGGGGGGAAAGCAGCTCAGGAGTAGTGATGTGCCGTTCCCAAATTCCCATTCCCAGGGAACGTTCCCCGTTCCCGTTTACGGGAATGTTTCCGGAAACATTCCCAATTTCGGGGGAACGTTCCTATCTAAATTAGGAAAATCTTATATACTTACTAAATAAAAAGTTTTGAGATTTGGTCTCATTCCCAGCAACAAGGGAACGTTCCCGGCAACAAGGGAACGATCCCCGGGAATTTGGGAAAATTCCCTGGGAACGTTCCCGTATATTTCGGAAATTTTGTCGATTATTGAAAATATTTATATATTACATATACCAAGTAATGCATATACATCAGTTCAATATATTTGCATTGACAAAAAAGTTGTATGACAAATAAAATTACAAGTTTCCCTGACATTTCCATTTATTGGAACGTTCCCGGGAACGATTTTGGAAATCTGGGGAATGTAGGAACGTTCCTGGGAACGGCACATCACTGCTCGGGAGGCCGGGCTCGCGTCCCCGATACCATACCTGCAACCACCGGACTGGCAATAAGGATGACACCCCTGACCATACGATTAAGTAACTTATACTTAGATCTGTTGGGATACTCTAACTTTTGGCAACTACTGTGTACAACGATTTGATGGTCACTTAAACATCTATTACGGTATTTATCACAGAAAAATATCTAGATAGAACGGTTAAGGGGGCGGTACACGCGTGTTTCAGCCTTGCACGATCGTGCAAGATTCGTTAAACGTTCATCAGTCAGTATGCACGTCGCGACATAAACACATGCTTCATTTTGCGGTTTTTAACTGTTAAAACTATTCATCGATATGACGTGATTTATTTCTGTGCATGTCACATTACTATTTGTCAAATTGGAGGCGCGGTTACTGCAAAAACTGACACACACGTTTCTTTGAAAAAATCCTGCCATCCCCGTTTTATCTTGATATATTTCAAACAACAAAAATAAAACCAATAATAAGGGCCTGCCATAGGCCAGGCGGCGTGACGGTATAAACGCGGATGGTCTAAACGCGTTGGCTACTTTGGATATTTTCGTTTTTTAGGAATATTCAAGGGTTATTCGAAAAAGAAAAATACATGATGGCTGCCTTATCTGTAACGCAATTATAATCAAAAGTTTCAAGGTTATTTTTAATGTATTTGGTGAATAATGCTGTATACCGAGTAAATTAGACGTGATTTGGAGGCAACTTTGCATTTTTTTCTATACAGAAAGTTTTACGCAATCGTGTTTTTGAATCAGATAGTTACCAGAGTTAGTCCTGAACTTTGCTGCATTTTTATTTCAACTTGAGTATTTCATTATTATTAAATGATCAAACGAACTTACCTGAAGTGAAGTTCGATCATAATTATCCTGTCCTCGTCGAAGAGATTTATTTACTTACTGTAGTAGCCCTGCTGCTACGCCCGAACCTATTCACACTAGTTTAAAGCATCGTAGACAGAGAAAGAACTTTCCCCCTCTCTTTCACACGATGCCGGGCCAGCGACCCCCACTCACCTCATTATTTTTAGAGAAGACAAGCATAGGAACTAAGCTCACTTTTCTAGATTGACATCAAAAGGGCAGTGCAAAATGGGAGGGAGGGAATCTAAATCTCTTCGACGAGGACAGGATAATTATGATTATTAAATGATCAAACGAACTTACCTGAAGTGAAGTTCGATCATAATTATCCTGTCCTCGTCGAAGAGATTTATTTACTTACTGTAGTAGCCCTGCTGCTACGCCCGAACCTATTCACACTAGTTTAAAGCATCGTAGACAGAGAAAGAACTTTCCCCCTCTCTTTCACACGATGCCGGGCCAGCGACCCCCACTCACCTCATTATTTTTAGAGAAGACAAGCATAGGAACTAAGCTCCCTTTTCTAGATTGACATCAATAGGGCAGTGCAAAATGGGAGGGAGGGAATCTAAATCTCTTCGACGAGGACAGGATAATTATGATCGAACTTTACTTCAGGCAAGTTCGTTTGATCATTTAATTATCCTGATCCTCGTCTTCAGAGATTTATTTACTTACTGTAGATGTTCAGAGACGATCAATGTCAAGAATAAAAAGGGAGTAATAAAATATGATGTACCAATGAAAATAATTCCTGAATTAAAAAGAAAATAAAATAATTAAGTTCACCCATAGATTTATCCAGTAATAATAAATCAGTCTTCAAATCAACGAAGATTTTTAATATTTATTATTAATTAAATAAGGCTCTAACCAACGATAATCTGGTATATATTAACGATCTCTTAGAGAAATCTACAAAAACTTCTGAATGTACAGACCAGCCAGCTGTATTTCTTATAGTATTGACACTAACGCCATGTGCCAGCTCTCTGGGCAGCTGCAGTGGATGCATGCCAAGGTGCTTGGAGGGCTAAATACTCTAGTACCTATCGAAACCGCTGGACGACAAAATCAGCCAACGACGAATAGTTTGAGTTGATGCTGGTCTTTAAGGAGCCTTCGTCGTTATAAAGAACCGTCGTTTATTTAAACTATTAGGCTTTAAAAGAACATTTTAAAGATAGAAAATAAAATAAAATTCCCGCATGAAAAACGCCTAGGCGTTGTTGAAATATTTAATCCAGATAAAATATTTAATGCAAAAATGTTGATGTTTATCAACATATGATATTTTATTAAATCAGTTACAGCGATTTTCATTCCATCAATATTAATTATTGATAATGTCTGACATTGCAAAAGAGTATTGGTGGCCAAAGGTGACCAGTGGCCAAGGCCAATAACATAACATATCTTTCTCTTGTCAATAATTTTGGGTATAATGTATTTAATTCATTAAAAACAAAGGATAGATCCTAAGTACAACTATACAAATTAACATTGGAAAAGGATGGCTTTACTATAAAAGCTTCTGCAAAACTTTTCAATCCGATAGCTGCGTAATATAGGATAAATTGTAAACGTTAATGTTAAAAGTATGATTTCGCACTATACCACAGTATTCCCACCATAATTCTAAGCTGCAACTATACTGTGTTTTGTGCCAAGTGCCAAGGAAATAATATCAAAAGGTGGATTGGTCAGCTTGACGTTAGGCAAAAGCAGATGACATTCACCGCCATGGAAAGACGCCGTACAGCGATTGTATCTCCCTAAAGTTAGAAAATACTAGGGGCTGGTGGTAACTTAGGTTACACTAAGATTCCTGTGGCACGATCGGAAATGATCTATTTAAAAACATTCAAAAAAGAAATTGGCATAGAAATGAAAGTATCCCAATTTATAGTGAACGCATCAATATTATATAGAAAAAAGGCCTCTTTTTCATGAAGTTGACCATTTCACGGTAACTCTCAAGGCGAACAGATATATGGTATTACGAACTCCTAGGTGATCCCAATGAAATAGTTGGGATTTAATTTCAACTTGATGTCTATATTCCTCGATTCTCAATTTGAAAATATGGATATGGTGTGCCATATATAAACCATATCCATATTTTCAATGCTAGGTATATTGTTTAGGTGTGGATATTCTAAACGTTATACGTAATACTGCACGGTTACTTAAATCTTGCAAACGATTTAAGGCCGGAAAATACTGCAAGCATTTACAAGTAGTTTATATGATTTAAGCGTTATTTTTCATTCTAAACATTGACACCAATGCATTGCCATTGGACATACGGAAGGTCAATTCAAAAGTATGGTATTATCATATTCCTTTTCCTCCTTCCTTTTCACTATGGTATAAGTACGTATATGCACATAAGATATGTACTATGTATATGATTTCAATGATTAGTAATATTTTTTTTTTTTTTTTTTTTACTGAAAACTGCGTCAACCGTACTCCTATTTATAAAATCTTCTACCCAAAGGTTGGCTGGAAGAGATTGCCTTATGTGATAAGCCCGTCTTTATACCTTAATAAACAGATATTTTTCTATATTGTTTACTAACAAGTGTTGGTGCAATAAGGCATATTCATTCATTCATTCGTTTATAATTCAATAAATTTCATTCTGAATATAGAAAGTCAAAGCTTTTCATGAAGAATAATTAATTATAAACCCAAATTTTGTTAAATAATAAGTTGTTTCTTTTAAAAAATATAAATAAGTATCCACATAATCGCCAAATAAGTGTCATACAAATATTGGACAGAAAACCACGTTATTTTAAGAAAGCTAAACTGCCAAACTTCACTACCTTGGTATATTCGTGGCTGAACTAAGACGAAAAAGGCAAAGTCAAACATTCATAGAATGTGTTATTAAAATACTTTATATTACTAAATTTTCAAGTATTTACTGCGATTCTCATAAAAATGTAAGCTCCTTTCGGATGTAAATTTACCACATTATAACAATCTGGTAATAACAAATTGACAGCAGTTAATATGTGCTAGATCTTAAAATAATCAGTACAATGATGAATTATGTAAAGATTTAAAATAAAGCCTTTTTCCGCCATTACTTCTTGGAACTAAAATTTGTAACAATTTGTGGAAGGCTAACAGTGGCGGATAGCCTTAAAACTGTTTAAACGAGTCATTTTGAATATTGGTCAAATATTCACTAGGCAATGAGTGCTTGAACGCATAAAAAAAATCTGGAAGTTTTTTTAGAGATTAGGCTCTTTTATAAAAATTATGTAAAATCAACAACGTTTCAACATCCGTTATAGAGTTTCAAGCGTTGGTACAAACTTTCTGTTACCGGCTTATTCTCGGCGACATATGCCAGCGGCCTGGCGCAGGGGCTGACCGCGACGCTGACGCTTGGTAAGACGCAGCAGGCGGCGCGAACGGCGGGCCTACCCGACCGCTGTCTGTGATCATGGCTTACCGCCGCGCCTTGTGGTTGAGCAGCGCTGCTTAAGGCGGTACGTCTTACCAATTCAAATTGATGCTGCTTGAAGCCTCCCCAGATTTTCACCGAAAAGGTGTAGGTAGATATATATATATTCCGATCCTTAAAAGGATTAATGACTTTTTTTTTTTTGTAAGGGTAACCAGATTCCGTCTAGTCTCAGTTTCTGTAAAATTGGAGTAAGCAAGCATCTTCGAAGCATCGCCTCAGCAGAGAAATGCCTCGGTTGCCTAGATTTACATAGCAGGCCTAGTACCCAGAGGGTACCACTTATTTGGTTTTAAAAAACCGTTGATCACTGTTATTAGCACATTTCGTTAAAGCAGACACCAACTCTACGTTCAAAATCGTTGGTTATGTCAGAGGAAAACTCTTTGATGATAAATATATATATATACACTTATACATTATATTTAAATCTCGCCTTTACGAGGCAACTATTTAGGACAGGATCTTTTTACTAGATTTTCCCTTCGGAAGGCACGTTAAGCCGGTGGTCCCGGCTGCCATCTGGTAGTCGTTAAAGGAACCACGTCAGAGGCCGAGAGGCGGTTCCGAAGAACTCTGACACCAGATTGTGCATGGTCGATTGACCGTGACACCTACTCGAAATGAAGATGATTGTATTGGCTGACCTCATTCTGACGATTCCGGGGTAAAGTCGCCCAAAGTCTGCAGCAGTTCCGGTTCCATTGAATCTTCATCCACAATTCACAACTCGTTCAGCTTCCACAATCGGCTCCAAGTCTTGCTCCCGCTCCAGCTCCGCCTTTTAGGTTTCAATAAACCTAAACCTAACCTTATTAGGTTTTACTAAACCCATGGCATGGGTTATGTTATAGCGTTAAATGAGGTCAATGACTAGCCTAAACTATTTTAAATTGCTGGTCAATATCTCGTATTGACTCGGAGTTGTTTTATTGCCGCTGTCTAACATCTGGTGTTAGATCGGAAAAACTATTGAGCTGATGTGCTAAAGCAAAACATTTGCATAGGTACCTTACTTATTTAAATGCGGTCAACGACCCGCGTAAACTATTTTTAAATTGCCACTGGTCAATATCTCGTATTGACTCGGAGCTGTTGCCACTGTCGAACATCTCGTGTTAGATCGGGGCTATTGTGGGAAAAACTATTAAGCTGATATGAGGTGAGTGGGGGTCGCTGGCCCGGCATCGTGTGAGAGAGAGGGGAAAAGTTCTTTCTCTGTCTACGATGCTTTAAACTAGTGTGAATAGGTTCGGGCGTAGCAGCAGGGCTACTACAGTAAGTAAATAAATCTCTGAAGACGAGGATCAGGATAATTGATATTACAGACAATCATGCAAAGCAGTGTGAAGTAGTACGGGCCCTTAAGTAATCAAATAACAAAGGAATCACAATAACGAAACATGCTCCACTTAGTTCTATAAAGTTTTACTCGGAATTGGTATTCAAATAGATCGAGATTTTCTCGCAACTCACTTGAAAATTTATTGGAAATGTTTTCCGACGGCGCTTTATATTTTTGAATCCATGTCGGGACCTCTGGAGATTCTTATATCGACTTGAAAGAAAATTACGGTACGAGAGCACTATTAACATTACGATTGAGATGTTGTATTGAAACGGCGTTTACATATTCATATTCTCGTGTCGTGTCAGATTTTTAAGCTGCCTTAAGACATCTTACATAGCTTAACGTTAAAATAATGTTACCAAAAAGAGAAACATCAATAGTGGCTTCCTGGATCGACCATATCACTATATAGTATAAAACATAATTGTTTCCCGTTGTTTGTCTGTTGAAGTGTTTGTGTGGGAAGAAACACTAGCACTTCAGTGTGGGAAGTAAAGTAAGTAGCAGCTAGGCTCGATTGCACGTGTATTGACACAATAATAACGCGGTATCCAGAGGTTTGAGCGCGTTATTATTGAAATACGCTAGGTATTGACTGAATACATCAATTTCCGGAGTCTGTTTCGTTCCAACTTGAATCAGAGCCTTTGTACTGTCAGCTCAGTGATTGCTTCAATCGACAACTTAGTTCGAACAATAAAATATAATATCGATAGGATTCCGTAGTCATTTCGGGATTAAGGTTATTTCATACCAATTGAAACATATCTATATTTAATGGTTTCTGATGTTTTCGCGATTGTTACACATTTAAATAAAATCACTTTAATACGGTATTATCGCGTATATTACATTATTTTTACACCTAACGTTTCGAAAACTTTACAGTTTTCATGGTCGCAGGTAGACTAAGTTGACATTTGTCTTTGTATTATAAGAACTATACAAAACTACCTTGTTAGGTGTAAAAATAATGTAATATACGCGATAATACCGTATGAAAGTGATTTTATTTAGACATATCTATATTTGTTTTGGCAAATGAGGATTATCAATGAGAAATAAATTGACGTTATAAGTTAACTCATCGCGACTACCCAAAAATGATTATTCAGGTGTATATACACCTTTTGGGTAGTCGCTGAACAAACAATTTCGCTCTATAGGTTTGATCAGAAACAGAATGAAACTTCTTGCATGGCGCTCCATGGTGCTTGAATAATACTTAAAAGGCCCCACACCTTGCCTGCAGGCCCCTTGCACACTTCTCACGCATTTTCAATAATGGCTTTGATTAAAAATTTTCAAGTGTCTGTTATGAGGTAAGTCCACTTTTCACACAGCTATTTACCTATGACTTAAATGCCGAAAAAAATCCAGAATTCTCTTTTCGTAGCAGCAGTAATGTCAAGGCAGCAGCTAGCAATATCAATATTACTGTAGTTTCCAGAGTCATTACCCAGCTATGTGCCTAAACTACACTGTCGCCGGAAAAAGAAAAATTGAAACTAATATAAAAAAACCGTAGTAACGGTATTCTCCTATTGGGTTGATAATACCGCGTTATCGCCAGCGAACGAAGAACGGAGCCATTAGGCTGCGCAAAACCATTAGGCGATTATGTAATAAACTGAAAAATCTTAATAATTTTTATTTATATAAATTAATCTCATAAATTAATAAATATATACGGACAAATCACACAGATTGAGCTAGCCCCAATGTAAGTTCGAGACTTACCTTGGGGCTAGCTCAATCAAAGAGATATGAAAAAATTGGAAAGGTCCTGCGAGATGTAAATATAATTTTTCTAAAACAATCACTCAATTTTTAAGTAAAATTTTAGTAGTGTTAACTGAGGAGCCCAATGGTCCAGTGGGTCTGAGCATTATTAGCGCTTAGGTATGTTAAGCAATCCCGGTCGTGGTCCCCACTGGGATGGGTGACCGCAAGTGGCTTAAAAATATTTGGAGTTCTTCCGTATTCAAATCAAATCATTTGTATTTGCTTTAAATGTGTACATTATAGGTGGAATACATAAATATGAGTTCATTACATTTAACCTTAGCAGGCATGCAAAATTTCAGTCATTCATTTTATATATAATTAAAAAAAAATACTTTCAGAAAGCACGTTGAGCAGTTGAATGCCACCATCGATGGCAGTCGTAAAGACTATGTCAGATCCTTATTTTATTTGGTTTGTTTTTCTAAATTATATTTAAAACAATCAGGTACACCACCCACAAGAACTTATCCTTCATTTGAATATCTTCAAACTTTACCCTTTAAGATCTAAAAATAGGCCCATTTAATTCCGTGGCCCCGCGAACCACAATCCCACAAACGAATATCTTCAAGAGTATTAGATTAAGACAATTTTGTTGAATAAAGGACAGCCATTTTTGATGTGGTGACAAGACCACGACTTATTAAAGTTACACCGGTTAATTATTACTTAAAAGTTAATCTTTTTTTTTCCTACCTTTACTTATAAGAGACAAGCCTCCAGAAATCACAGGGCGCACCCCTGTGCTTTCTGGACTTACAAAATTCCTGTCCTACCTTCCTGCGGATCCAATAATAGTATATCGTAGAAGTGTTAGCCGCAGGCATACCGCTGGCCGTACAAACTTTACCGCATTAATTTACATGACGTATTATAAGTTATTTTAGCCGTGTGGTATCCGGCAGAGTAGAATAGGACCACTCCAAGTCTTCCCGTGGATGTCGTAGAAGGCGACTTAGGAAATACAAGCTAAACAAAGCTTATAAACATCTAAGACACCTCTCCAACCCGTCTGGCCAGCGTGGAGAGTGTAGGCCAAGTCCTTTGGCTGCGCTGGCCAAGTATGGCCCTAGTAGTACAGAGAGGGTCGTGCTCCTGTAGTGGAGACTAAAAAGGACCTGATGATGATGATGATTATAAGTTATTTAATATGGTGTTTAAAAGTAGCTCTACCTGAACCTACGTTCATAAAAGCATCATAGAAGAGGGTGCTATGAGAGTGAGCCTTATTTAAGAAATCTTTCTTAAATAAAGCTTAATGGCGTAAGCATTGAGATTCGGATAAGCTGGGCAATAATGATTCAGATGTTCATCATTTAGACCACTGCTGGACAAAAGCCTCTCCCAAGGTCTTTTCGTTCCATGGGAGGATATTGCCATACCACGCTTGGCAGGCGGGTTGACGAGTACAGTTGTTTTGGCTTCTTGTACTTCCGACGCTGCTGCCCATTGAAAGCATTTTTAAGCTGGAGAAGGATAGGAATTTGTTGAATTTGGGAAAGGAATGAAGGTATTGTGATAATACTTACTCGGATGGATGGAGGAAAAGCAAGTAGCACCTCGGGAGGATGCCATACCTGAAACCACTGGTCAAGCAGTAGAGAATGACACCTCTGACCCTGGTAATAAAGCCTGAATGAGTCAGTTGTTGCTGCTTGTTAAATGTTATCCAATGACAACGGCTCATCGCACCACACGATTCAGTGCTGCCATCTGGTGGTAAGTATCTCAGAAAACCTTCATTGTGGTGCCAATCATCAGAGGATGAGAGAGTAAGGCTGAGGCCTTTATTGATAACGATCATATTCTCAGTCTTTAAATATTTTTATATATTATTTAATTTATTTATTCAATAGAAGAACAGTAAAATCAAATACATATTAATAACTTTAAACACCATTATGAACTAAAATTGATATTAAACTTAAAAATTATGTAATTATATAAAATTCGGCTAGCTCCGTGGGGAAGCGGTCAACACGCCAGCCGACACGAGAGTGCCCGGGTTCGATCCCCGGCCAGGTAAGATAGAAAATGATGATTTTCAGATTGGCCTGGATCTTGGATGTGTATCTATATATGTATTTGTTATAAAATATAGTATCGTTGAGTTAGTATCCCATAACACAAGTCTCGTCTTCGGGGCTAGCTCAATCAGTGTGATTTGTCCGTATATATTTATAAAAGATTATTTTTAACTTCTCCCTCCCTCAAATGGCGCAAAGATGGGGTGGAGACTAACTCTCTGGCCTTCAGCTCTCAAATTGATCAACCATAAAATGTAGAGGCTGGTGGAAGTGACCAAAATGCTGGCCAATATTTTGCACAATGAATAACTGGCAACAAGGCCAGCCATTTGGGAACCTTGTTGCGAAGCAATGATTAGAGAGACACTTTTTAGGGTTCCGTACCCAAACAGTAAAAAGGGGACCGCTTGAATTAAAAAAAAAATCGCTCCGCTGTCCATCTGTTTGTCTGTTCGTCTGTCACCCACCAGCCTGTATCTCATTAATCGTGATAATTAGACAGTTGACATTTTCACAGATGATGTATTTCTGTTGCCGCTATAACAACAAATACAAAAAAATATAATAAAATAAATATTTAAGGGGGCTCCCATACAACAAACGTGATGATTTTGCTTGTTTTTGTTCGATATTGATAACAGCAACAGGTAGACGCTTGAAATATTCACAGAATGTTTAGTTATATATTTACTTTAAAAATAAATATTAAAGGGTCCCATACAACATACATGATTTTTCTCCGTTGTTATAGATAACGGTAAGGAACCCTTCGTGCGCGAGTCCGACTCGCACTTGGCCGGATTTTATTTATAATTTATCTTTTATTTAGTTTTACAGATAGCTTTACTCATCATAATTATTTTTTTATTTAATTATTTTATATGTTTCTTATTGTTTTTCGGAAACATACTAGTAACTGATTGATTAGTTAAATTATGTTCTATTTTTATAATAATGCGAATTTTCCACTTAACAATCCCAATTTCCCTACAAATCTGAATTTCAACCGTCCACGTAACCCTTCGGACCCCATTGTCGCATATTTCCCCGAAGAGCCATTGTCTCGGGTTCGATTCCTTCTTCCAACAATCATATCCTTGTAATTGCTACGGGAGATTTATTGGCTTGTCCCGAAGAATTTACTTCGGCGGACGTTTTATCTAATCTTCCGACTCATTATTTCCTGATTGAGTGCTTTGCTTTGTTATTGTTTATTAGATTACTGTCTTGCCTGTTTGTTGTGGAAACGGATATTTGTAAGGACATTGTGTTATTAGTTATTATTGTTATTATGTGGTAGATGTTTCTTAAATTATAGAGAAGAAATTAGGTGCATAGTTTAATCATGCTAACATATGAAATAAAAAAAAACTATCTTATTATATTAATTATTTGACAAGCTATGTTTTTATATTGTTATGTGTCATTATTGTATGCCCTTACGGGTAGTGTGCATTGATTCTATCGAATTTGTAACATCTTCATACATGCATTACGAACCATAAAAAATCTTTGACTGACTTAAGTCAAAGTCAAAGATTTACATATTTTATTCACATTTACTTCAATACTTAAGTATTGAAGTAAATTTTTTATCTGAAAGATTGTTTACTTTAACTACTGCTTTTTTTTCAATGTGTTTATTTACTTATTTTTTTTTATTTCTACTTAATTCATTATAAATTTGTTTCTATGGCGTCCGCGGAAGACCAGCGTTGTGGGTCACGCCACAACATATGCTGAGCGGAGACCATTTTGGTATGAACATAAGGATAGGATTGTTCTTGTTTGTATTTGTTTCTTGTTGTTTTTATTTATTTTTATGTTTTATACTAAATAAACGTTTTTTCTTTCTTTCAAATATTTTATTTGTTCATTACCGCCGCGGCTTCAACGTGTCGGAAAACTGAAATAGCTAACTTTGCCAATTGGCACTAAACTATATTGTACCAGCCAGCTCTTAGTGATAAATTGGCATTTCCCCTTTAGCGTAAAATATTTTTAAAAGAGAACTTAGTTTTGTCCGCGACTTCAGCCGCATGATCGTGTAAGAAATGTAAAATTTATATGGTTTAACTTTCATTCATACCCCGTGATTTTGAACCTGAACTACACTGAAATCCTGGAATCAGAAATCAGAAATACAGAACAAGAAAAAAAAAGTAAAAAACGAAAAAAAATGTGACCTTCCATAGAAATTCGCTCAGTTGATCGGCGAATTTGTATGGATAGCCTAATTTTTTTTCGATATTTACCTTTTTTTCTTGCAATTCTATACCTAATTAGTGATTCTGATTCCAGGATTTCAATATAGTTCAGAAGTTCAAATCTACGCGGTATATTTCTTTCATAACATCCTTATTTTTGTGTCGGTGACAAACCTTTTTTATACATACATTCATATTATCACGTTTTTATCCCTTACGGGGTAGACAGAGCCTAAGGCCATAAGACCGAAAGGCCACGTTTAGTGTCTTGGTGGGCGCAAAGGTGGAAAATGGAATCCTTTATAAAAGATTTTCCTTACATCGGCCGACCTGAGTCCGAAGTCTGTTTAAGGAATTCCAGGTCTGCCATGGCAACTCGTGTTCTGGCGGGAGTTTCTTGGATAGTGGCATTGTAACACATAGGAGGAAGTATAGAAACTGACTTATTTGTCTTCTCAATTGTGCGTTTGCATCCTTAGCTGTGTTACATCAGAGCCCGGAGTCCGCTATTATTTTTATTAAATCAGCATTCATACTATAATATAATTTGGGATAATTTTTACGGCCGGCCGCCTGCCTGACGTCAACCCTCTTTGGGTAGCTCCAGAATTGGTTCTGACTACTACGGACTATAAGTTTTTGCCTGGACCGGAAACGAAACCAGGTGCCCTTCTTGTAGCAGGCTGGAATCTTGAATTCTCTTTCATCATAATTTCACCCGCAAGAAGTCCACTGTTGGGAAAGGACTTCCCTCAAGGTTTTTCAATACGACCGGTTGGAAGCGGCTAAGTCCAGCGCCGTCCTGCGAACTTGTTCAAGTATTCTAATTTACTTATATGTAGAGATTCGTGTGGAGAAAGGAACGCGAAACCAAGAGTATTATCATAACCATAGGCGTGGCTACTTACTTGTGTATTTAATTTTCTTTTATAATTTCTTTAATTTATTTTATTTTATAGGTTATCACTAGTATAAGATTTTTTAAGCTGTCTGAATCATTCATTCAGTCATAACCAAAGGCTTGTCTTCTGAAACATATTCAACTATTATCCGACGGATTAAAGATATTTTTATAATAAATAAATAAAATAAAATGCATTTATACTTAAACATTTATTTTCAAAATATACAGAAGAGGTACAAACGCCTGCAGAGAAATATGACCTCCTCTCAGTAGTGTAACACTTCTCAGTCTGTCCATCCCAGTTCAAAAATAAAGCCGCTCTCAGCTTTTCCATGATAAACACAAGCTCTTTTTAAAGTCGCTTTATTTAGAGGCTAATTAGACACGTTTATTTTTACCCGCGGCCAAGTCAAAAAGCCGTGAACAAGGACCGCCCGGGTTGTACGGAAAATGATATGTATATTCCTACAAAAATACCCGGGAGTAAAATGACTCACGATATAGCCTTGAAGGGGGGTGACTCAGCCCGTCAATATGAACGAGTTTTCCTATGGGAATGACGCTGGGAAGCCGAAAAATTATTTGACATTTCCATACAAATGTATTCAGCTCCCGGGTAATTAGTATGAAAATGACGATTTTTTTTTTCTTATTAAATAATAAATATATACGGACAAATCACACAGAATGAACTAGCCCTAGAGTAAGTTCGAGACTTGTGTTATGGGATACTAACTCAACGATCCTATATTTTTTTTTATAACAAATACATATATATATAGATACACATCCAACACCCAGGCCAATCTGAAAAAGATAATTTTCCATCTTGACCTGACCGGGGACCGAACCCGGGGCCCTCGTGTCGCAGGTTGGGGTGTTAACCACTGGGCCACGGAGCTCGCCAATCATGTTTCCATCATTGGTCCCGGAGGAAAATTTATTGCTATTGATGGGCTGAGTTTGTTAATCTCACAGGAATGTCGAAGGTAAATTTATCAAGTCCTCTATAGTACAGGAAGTAGGACAGCTGGGGAAGTTCATTAGATGATTTATCGTTTGAACAGCGCCGCACGCAACTGCACAGGTTGTTGCTAGAAACCCCACCTAACCCGGTTATCTTGGCATCTTCCAACACCAGCCCGAAATCTACATAGCGACTTCCAGACTGGCCAGGAAAGTTCACCCAGTGGTAGTTTATCTGCAAGTGAAAGTTTATTAAAACTTTCTCCGTAAAAATAATAATTTAAATTTACAGAACCACAATAAAAGGCAAATAGCAAACGTTCATATCACGAAGTTATTAAGTAGGTATAATAAAAGAAATCATAATAAATCCGCCCTCACTAATCAGCGTAGAGTTTCCCGGGTCAAATAAAAACAACGGCGTAAAAAAATCTCATTATCCTTTATAGCAGCCGGCCTAATTTGAATTGAGTGCTTGCAGTTACGAGTCAAGAGAGTGGATGATTTTAAGTAACTGAGACTGCGAAGATGTAAACAAGTTTTTAGAAATAGGAGGAAAATTTGTGGAAATAGAAGTGGGTGGCGATTGCCCTTTTTATATTTTCAGGGAAATAAGATTGGACTCATTTTAATCTCCCTTAAGCATCAGCTTTTTAGGGTTCCGTACCCGAAAAGTACCAAAAAGAACCGTATTACTAAGCTTCCGATGGCCATCCGTCTGTCACAGGGCTGAATGAAATTTTCATATAAAGTGTTCTTTTGCCATTATTACAACAAATAATTATATTAATAATTCTCCTTGGGTTCTATAATACCGCGCGATACTTTTTGCGTTCTACCCGTTCTTAATACATATTTCATGTAAACAAATTGATTATTTGAGTCACATTATAAATATTATTGCTGCTGATTTAGCTTATATATTTAATGAATGCATTGATGGAGGCATATTTCTTAATTTAATGAAGTGTAGTAAGTTAATACCACTATTTAAAAAAGGAGAAAAATCAGACCCTGGTAATTATAGGCCTATTTCTATCTTACCGGTTTTGAGCAAGGTGTTTGAAAAGATAATGCTGAACCAGATGCAATTCCATTTTAAGACTAATAACCTTTTCCATAACCAACAATTTGGCTTTACTGGTGGAAAATCGACCACCGATGCGGGAGTAGCTCTGATTACTCATATTTACAACGCTTGGGAGGATTCACAGGATGCCATTGGAGTTTTTTGTGATCTCTCTAAAGCATTTGATTGCGTTGATCATCAAACACTTTTGCTCAAACTCCGACAATACGGGTTTGAAAATAAGTCATTAGAATTAATAGAATCGTACTTGACAAATAGGCTTCAGACAGTAGATATTAACGGTGTCAAATCAAATGGTACTAATTCAAAAATTGGCGTGCCTCAAGGCTCAATCTTAGGCCCGTTTCTTTTCCTAGCGTACGTCAATGACCTGCCCTATATGGTTGAAAATGAAGCGGGCATAGTGCTGTTTGCCGATGACACGTCTCTCATATTCAAGATGGACCGTCAAAGTGATGACGTTACCGCGGTAAATAGCATATTAGCAAAAATTTCAAACTGGTTTTCAGCCAACAACCTATTGCTAAATTCCCAAAAGACCCAATGCGTTAAATTTACTCTCCCGAACGTGAGGCAGACCGATGTTGACATTTTAATAGATGGTCAAAAACTAGGTTTCGTCAATGATACTACTTTCCTAGGGATCACAATCGACTCAAAACTACAATGGGGTGCCCATATTTCTAAACTTTCTAATAGGCTTAGTTCCGCAGCATTCGCTGTTAGAAGGATTAGACAACTGACAGATGAGTCCACTGCTAGGCTTTTATACTACAGTTATTTTCATTGTTTAATGTCGTACGGATTACTTCTGTGGGGCGATGCAGCCGACATCCAGACTATCTTTATTCTGCAAAAAAGAGCAATTCGTGCCATCTACGGCCTGGGCGCGAGGGACTCACTCAGACAGTTGTTTAAAGAAATTAATATCTTAACTGTAGCTTCACAGTATATATTCGAGAATATAATGTATGCAAGGAAAAATATTTTGTCGTTCAAAAAAGTTAGTGATTTAATAAATAGACCCTTGCGTAACAATCACAAATTATTTCTTCGGCGATATCGGCTAAGCAGAGTTAGCGAGTCGTTCATGGGAAACTGTATACGCTACTACAACAAATTGCCAAAATCGGTCCTTGATATGCCTGATAGAATATTCAAAAGTTATGTAAAACAACTACTTTGTAAAAAGGCATATTATAGGACCGAAGATTTTATTAATGATAAGAATGTTTGGCTTGAGCTTGGCGCGGACGCCTCGTAATTCTGTATTTATATGACTATAATGTGTGGTACATTCTGTACGTGTTATTTTTAAAGATGACTTTTTTATTTTTATTTTAGTAGGTACATAATTTGACATTTTTTTTTTTTTATTTCGGTGTTATTAATTTCAATAATATGACATTATTTTTTAAATTCAATTCGAACATGACATTAAATATACCAATGTATACTCAGTCCACATACTTAATTTCTAAGATTTTCATAAATTGTGAGTTGTCGTCCTTGGAGAAAATGCGCTGTGCAGTTTGTTGCCGCTTCTTCTGCACTCCGCTTTGGAAGTGGCGTTAAACTTAGCCATAAGTAAATTTTTGACGTCAACAATTGTTGAGAAGTGAAATATGACAATTAATAAGTGTTCAAAGAAACCTATATTGAATAAACGTTTTGAATTGAATTGAATTGAATTTTGAGTTATAATTTGTATGTATGAATAATTAATACTATATAATATACTAAATAAGTATCTCAATCGCAACGATGTAAACAATATTAATGAATGAATGAATTATTTACTTATCAAAGTAACAATGGCTCATACATATGTGTTTGTGATACTTAAGACTAGGTTATTTATAATATTAAATTTTAATTAATTTCATAATGGCCACTCTTGCACCACCCCTCCGGCTATGGCACAATTCATTTATTTAGGAATAAGAGATTTTTGGAAATACAAGTGGGATTGCCATTTTTATATTTTTACGAAAATAAGATTTGACTTGAATTTTAATATTCCCTAGTCAACAGTATTTTATCGCCAATAGCAAGCGTTTGAGCGATATTTCTATTCGCTTTTAGTACATTTTCGTATTAGGGCAAAGGAATTTTTATATTATTTTATTTTCTACTTCGTCTGGTGGTTGTAACTGTGATATCGGATAGGCCCGAGCTGCTATATGCTTTTCTTTATGTAAAATCCAAGTAAAAAATTTCACCATCGTCATCATCATTTCAGCCATAAGAAGTCCACAGCTGGACATTTGCCTCTCAATGATTCTTTGTTTCATGGGAGGATATTGCCATACTCACCACGATTGACGGGTCGGCGAGCGCAGTGTATTTGGCTTCTTGGGCTTCCGTCGCTAATTCCCATATGAATCATTTTTTAGCGGGGAAAGGATAGGAATTTTAGGATTTCGTAAGGGAATTAAGGTATTGGGATACTACTAGGATGAATGTGGAAAAAGCCAGTAGCAGCTTGGGAGGCCGGGCGAGCGTTCTCGATGCCATACTTACAACTACCGGCCAAGCAGTTGATGACGACACTGCAGACCTAATTGTGTGTATCTATTACTGCTATAACAACAAATAATCACAATAAAATAAAATTTAAAATTAAGGAGTAGGGAGTTGGGAGTTAAAATTTAAAATTAAGGAGTAGGGAGACATATAAAAATGTATTTTTAGCGCTGAGTAGTTAAATATTGTATGGTGGCGTACCACCGTATGCAATTAAAAAAATATGACGGAACCCCTCGTATGCAATTACAATTCGCACTTGGCTGATTATTACTTATTATTATTATGGTTAAACGTGACTTTTAGGACTTAAACGCCTGGGCTCTGTCTATCCCGGAAAGGAAAAAGACGTGATAGTATGTATGTGTAAAATAAGAAAACTGTCCAATTGAAATATATTTTAGTTATAATAAATTTATTTCAAAACCTTCTAAGCTAGACTCACGTAAACAAAATTAACTACTTAAGGAAAGGAAATATCTGAAGAATCATGCTGATGGGATGCGGTTACCATCCCATTATTATTTTTATTCCTTGTTCCAACTACATGCCCCTCGTTCGTAGGTATTGGCCCTATTAAATTTAAAATTAAATAAATATACATATTTTAATACTTATTTTTCCATTTATTTTATTAATTCTAACTATTGTTAAAAATAACTATCTAAAAAAGTTAAAAATTATATCTTAAAGTATGTTTGTCTACATTTCTGAGATCTTTACAGGTGCCTCAAGGCGATTGCACTCTGAATTTATGTGTTTTAAGATAAAACGTTATAAATAGGTAGCAGGAATAACGTTTTAAAATAATCACCCTAAAATTGCTGTTTAAAAAGAACATTAATGGTATGGAGTATTTTTCTGTAATCCTCCATTTCATTATTTATACACATCAATATATTTTGATGGAATTAAATTTAAAAAAATTAAAGTTTAGCAATTAGTGGCATTACTATACAGTCTGGGGCCCGAGGCAAACTTTTTGAAAAAAATGGTGGCTTCACTTTACCCCGTGGCTGGAGCCCCCTAGGGTCAGGGGCCCGTGGCATTTTGCCAAGATGCCACCCTGTAGTTACGCCTTGATGTAATACGATCTTTAACGTACACTGTCGCATGATGAAATATCAATAACAGATCAATTCTGCAGCAGTTATGTAAAAAAATATTCCAGTTAAAAAAGATATGTGTATGTCATTCTAATAAAAAAATGGTTTTCTGTAAAGTCGGTTTACGGACAATAATTTTACGTGATAACGGTGGAAGAGAGATATTTGCGTTACAAGCCGAACGCTTAGGCCGATCGTGCGTCTCTATCGGTTGTTCCGCGCTCTCACACACTATTTCGTGCAAGCAGCCAGCGTTCATTGATACATAAGATGTTATGACGTCAAAAATTTATTTCATAACTTTCCACCCTCTTTTTAGCATCTAACTCAACAATCATTAATTATTACACACACTCCTTTCAACAAGACGCATTTAATAGATTTACTTGGTATTTATTAATTTCTTAGAATTTTACCCATTAACTTTCTGATTGATCTCATGGTTGATTATAAAGATAGAGTGGGTATGCCCTATAGCATTTAGTCTGTCAATTGTGCTTTTATTTTATAACTTTGCAATAAAGTTCAAATAAATAAACTTTTACAAAAATTGTTTAGAATGAGGTGTTTTCTTGGAACAGAATACACTCGTTTAAGCTATAACATTGTAAAATTTAAAAATAAGCATAATGTGGTAAAAAGATACATCATGTCTACAGATTTACATACGTACAATTCATACAAACTTTCTTATCTATACATATAATAAAACAGTAAAATTATTTTGTCTGTACATTTCGAATTTTTGACTGAAATGGATAGAGGGACACTTAAAAAGAATAATAGAAAGCTAAAAAATTTTTTCGGAATTTCTTGTCTGTATGTCTGTCTGTCTGTCTGTCTGTCTGTCTGTATGTATGATCACGATTATCTCCGAAAATACTGAACCGATTTACTTCAAACTTTCACCAATTGCTTTGTTTTAACTCAGTTTAACATATAAAGTTTGTTTCATCAAAATCGGTTCATTAAAAAAAAAGTTATCGTCATTTGAATGAACTCAAGGCATGAGTTTGCCTGCAAACATATAGCAAAATAAAATAAAATAATAAATGACATAAGAAAATTAAAATCCAAAGTCAATTCATCATCATTATACGATAGCATTATACCTATCCATACTACCCATAGTAATCCATACTAAAAAAAAGGAGAAGCTGACTGACTGACTGTCATATCAACGCAGGGCCTAAACTATAAGGGTTAGGAACTTGAAATTTTGCACAGGGGTTCCTTTTATAACGTAGGAGAGCACTAAGAAAGGATTTTTGGAAATTCATCTCCTTAGGGGGAAAAACGGGTTGCAAAGTGAGTATGAAACTTTGTTGTTTTTGAAGTTATTCGAATGAAATTCAGCATGAAGGTTCTTCACTGAAAGTTATGAAACACGAGTAAAATATTTTACTAAAAAATCATCCCTTAAGGGGGTAAAATAGGGGTGCAAAGTAAGCATGAAACTTTGCCATTTTTGAAGTTAGTCGAATGAAATTCAGCATGAAGGTTCTTTACTAAAAGGTATGAAACACGAGTAAAATAGTTTTCTCAAAAATCATCCCTTAAGGGGATATAACGGGGATGCAAAGTTAGTATGAAACTTTCCGTTTTTGAAGTTATTCAATTGAAATTCAATATTAAGGTGTTTCATTGAAAGTCATAAACTAATGTATTCCGGGTAATTCTACTGTTCCTGAGAAATCGACACTTACGCGGGCGGAGCCGCGGGCCAAAGGCAAACCTGACTTATATATCAACGCACAGCAGAAACTACTGTACGCAGAAACTTGAAATTTGGCACAGGGATTCTTTTTATAATGTAAATGAGCACTAAGAAAGGATTTTTAGAAAATCAAAGGGGTTGAAGTTTTATGGAATTTTCTCATTTCTGGACTTAGAAGTTTGAAAGTAGGTACGCAAGTTCTCAATTAAAATTAAAAAAGATCTGTTTAGGTGAACCAGACAACATTCTCCCTTGAAGGGGTAAATAGGGGGTAAAGTTTGTATGGAATTTTTCCATTTCTAGACTTAGAGGTATGAAAATAAGTATATACGTTCTAGGTTACAATTAAAAAAGATCTGTGTAGGTGAAATGTACAAAATTTCCCCCTTAAGGGATAAAGGGGGGGGGGGGGGGATTGTATGGAAATTTTCTCATTTCTGGACATAGAAGTATAAAAATAAGTATATATGTTTACATTACAATTAAAAAGATCTGTGTAGTTAAAATGGTCGAAATTTCCCCTTGAAGAGGTAGAATAGGTGGGGTAAAGTTTGTATGGATTTTTTTTATTTACTTAGAAATATGACAATAAGAAGTTCTCCATTACAATAAAAAAATATCTGTGTAGGTGAAATGGGCAAAATCCCCTCCTTAAGGGCTAAAGATCTATGCAGGTGAAATGTATTAAATTCCCCCTTAAATGGAAAAAGCAAAGGGGCAGGGGTTTGTATGGAATTTTTATCATTTCTACTGTTCCCAAGGGAACGACATTAACGCGGGCGGAGCCGCGGGCAACAGCTAGTTCCTAAATATATATTTTTTTAAATTGCAACTTCGGAAATTTATTAGCGTTTTGAGATTCCTTAAATGTAAGTATAACGAAGTCATCTCCATTCATTTCGCTGCTCCGTTGTACTCAGTTTTAAGACGAGTGGCTCTTGAACTGCCCGCGGCGTAATAACGTCTCTAGCAGTTTCCTCAAACATAAGTACAAGACTGGAAAATTCCCTCCTGAACTGGAAAGAATTATAATATTATGCACAAATAATATCACGCATCAAAGTTGAAAAATTTGGATACGACGAAGAAAAGACATATTCGGGTTATAAATACGGAAACCCCTTTTTACCAGGGTAACATCACCTTTGATAATTATATAATTTTTCAAACGATACCTATTTTAAACCCTGGACGCGTAGATATATCTGTTGAAACTAATTTCAGAAGACTTGAACAACTTTTCCGTAAAAAATTTACTTGTATCAAAATGTAAACTATTTTACTTGCAAAAATGAATAACCATGACAATAAAGAGCATCATCATCAGGTCTTTTTTAGTCTCCATTGCAGGAGCATGACCCTCTCTGTACACCGGAGCCATACTTGGCCAGAGCAGACAGAGGATTTGGCCTAGAAGAAGAGAGCTTTGAATGGCTTTGAAGAGCATCAACGCGAACATATAATAATTATGTTACATCTTATCTGAACGTGTTTAATTTATTGGACTGTAAGCTTTAATCTTTTGATATAGTATATCTTATTGTTACTTGCCAATAAAGTTATTTTCATTTCAAGCTGTCAGTCTTTGTGTAGAATTCATTTGAATCATAAAATAAGTACATTTTCAATATATCTTTTTTAAAGCACTTTTAATTTGTCATTATTAAGTTGTTTAATTTATTTCGGTATAGTATTTTTTTTTATTCGTTTAGTATAGTATGGTATTATACAATCGAATTGCAGTTTGAGAGAGATGTACTACTACTCCACGATTTCCTGAGACGCAAAATAGAAGGTTATTATTTTGAGGTATGTATGTTTTTACCACCTGCAGTACGAAAACTATTTCAACATTAAGTTAAAACTCTTAAAAAAAAAACAAAAACCACCTTAATAACACAATTTCAACGTTTAGTAAAAAACTCTTAAATAAAATTAAACTAGCATTTCCCAACTCCGAAACTAATCAAAGAAAAAAGACAGTAAAAATCTAAATAGCAAAAGTTTGTCCGGTCTTTCGGTCAGGAATTTAATTAACGGTCTGGGCCGTTGCCGGACGCAGGCCCAGTAATTGAGACCTGTCAACGACAAGACCGCTTACCCTACGAATCGGCCAATGTCAAAATGTTTGGATTGGAATAGTGTTATTGTTAAACTATGCATGTGTATTTATTCAGTTTAACCCTGGCAATGTTTAAATTTCGGAATTAGGATCACATCTTCTTCTTCTTCCGTCCCTGTTCCCGTTATCTGGGGTCGGGTCTCCTCACTCTACGGCGCCAGGTTGATCTGTCCTGGGTTGTCGGTTTTGGCAATTGGGCTTTCTTAAGGTCTCTTTCGATGTTTGACCACCAGGTCGATGGCAGACGGACTCTACCTCTCCTTTGTTCTGGCAAGCTTAATGCGATTTTCACTACATGGTCTTCGTCCCGTCTCATGATATGGCCATACCATCTTAGGCGATTTTCCGACATTTTGTCTGCGATTGGTGCGACTTTAAAGCTCCCCCGTATATATTCATTCCGAATTCTGTCCATCCTGGTCACCCCACCCGCCCAGCGCAACATACAACGGAATTAGGATCACATATAGAATACAAATTCGTGAGAAAAAAGTAAATAACAAAAATGAATTAAGATCTCCCATAGAAAATCGACTATCTGTACAGTGAATGTGTATTTGTGTTTTATTCTATAAGTGATATTGATAACGATATTTAAATATTGCCAAGAGGTTCAAAGTAAAGCTGTTATTAACCCCCGACTCAAAAAGAGGGGTCTTATAAGTTTGACCTTTATGTATGTGCGTGTGTCTGTCTCTACCAGACACACACACACCATATCTTTATAACGGGTACATTGATTTGGATGCGGTGATTTTGTTTATTTCAAAACGGGTTTTTGAAATAAATAAAATATCCGCCCAACAGCGATGGTCTTAGATCAAAATCGGTCCAGCCGTTGTTGCCTAAAATTTTAAGCATCCCCGATTTATTTTAATTTGAGGCAAACCCAAGGTTACTCTCCCTACATAATGAAAAAATGAATGAAAAGTTCTTTCAAGCATCATTATATAACCTGGACAGTACTTATTGAAAATAATAAAATAAAGTTCTACTTTTTAACACATGTTGTAATAGGATAGTTGTTGTTTTTCATGTGTTAAAATCTGACACCAGTGTTGGCCACCTACGCCAATACTGGTGTCAGATTTCCAAGCTGCCAAGACAAATTCAGGCGAGCTCCGTGGCGCAGTGCGCCCGGGTTAGATCCCCGATCAGGTCAAGATGGAAAATTACCTTTTTCAGATTGGCCTAGGTCTTGGATGTTTAATCTTTATACAACGTGGAAGGGACATACCCGTAATAAATCGAACCATGGTCTATACTAGATCATTATAGTATAACGAAATTAAAATAACAGCCAAAAAACAAAAAAGAAATTCGGCATTTTCATACAAAAGTGTGCAGCAGTGTGTATTTCAAAGTCCGTACTGTAAAATTCATTAATCTTAACATGACAACAACGGAAAGGGGGTACGCTACGTCTGCTATAAAATATAAGAGTGCCTTTAAAAAGTAGTAAAAACTCTGAGCATTAATCCGTAGCAGTTGGCAGGTGAGACCCGATCGATGACGGGCCCTTGTGAAATTAAGGAAGTTCTTCATTAATTTATTTAATATAAGAATATTTTGAGGGATATAAGCTTTCAATGGTGCGGCTTATAGTACTCTGATCTATATCTCTGATAGATTTAAAAAAAAACCAGCCAAGTGCGAGTCGGACTCGCGCACGAAGGGTTACCTACCATAATTATTAACTTTAAAATTATTACCTAAAAATATTTTAATTATATAATGTTACTAAAAATGTATTATTTTCGCAATTTTTCTTTTTTTATGCTATAAGTAATTGCTTCGTCCCAAATTTCAAGTTTCTGAGTTAACGGGAAGTACCCTGTAGGTTTTGATTCCCTTGCGAGTGTCGAAATTTTTTTTTAAATTATTTTATTTATATGATGTAACTAAAAATTTATTCTTCTCACAATTTTCCCTTTATTTGTGCTATAAGACGTTGCTTCGTACCAAAATTCAAATTTCAATTCTGAGTTCATGGAAAGTACCCTGTAGGTTTTGATTCCCTTGCGAGTGTCGAAATTTTTTTTTAAATTATTTTATTTATATGATGTAACTAAAAATTTATTCTTCTCACAATTTTCCCTTTATTTGTGCTATAAGACGTTGCTTCGTACCAAAATTCAAATTTCAATTCTGAGTTCATGGAAAGTACCCTGTAGGTTTTGATTCCCTTGCGACTGTCGAAAAAACACGAAAATATGCGGCATAACCAGCTGTTTCTTTTGATTGCGTTGGCTTAGAAGTTTGATTTTTTCACAGCACTAAGGGACAGTAGACCTGAGTATTCGATATGAATTTCAGGTTGATACCTCCACGCGTTTCTGAGAAAAAGTGTCTTGACACACAGACAGACGGACAACCGAGTGATCCAATAAGGGTTCCCTTTTCTAGGTACGGTACCCTAAAAAACTGGACTTCATACTTCTATGACTCTGATTTACCTAAAAGTAAACCTTGGCGTCTTGGGCCCACTATAACTAGTCTGGCCATAAATACTGTTTTTGTCTTTATAATATTAGTGTAGAAGTGTAGATGTAGATAGAAAGTTTAAGGCTCTGAAGCACCACAGCCAAGGATGTAACCGAAAATACGATCAAATGAGAAGAAGGAGAACAAGCAATCTTTTATAACCTCAAATTATATTTTTAAATACTCAAGGATGCTTCCGATGGGCAGCAGCGTCGGAAGCACAAGAAGCCAAAGCAACTTGCGCTTGCGGACCCGCCTATTAAGCTTGGTGAATACGGCAATATGTCCCATGGAACAAAGAATCCTTGAGAGAGTCCTTTGTCCAGCAGAGGATTTCTAACGGCTGATATGACATACTCAAGGCGGGTTGTTGAGACGAATTGATTCTACTTTAAGTTGACAAATACATGTCACATACAGTTAGGTTAATCACCGTTATTCCTCAAACCATCAAATCAGACCGTCAAATTAAAAAAAAAAAACCAATGCAATGAACTTAAAAAAAGCGACATTTGCAAATTGCCGGGCCGAAAGCTTTTGTATGAAAATGTCGAAAAAAAATTTTGCTTCCTAGCGTTGGCCCCATAGTTAAAGTTGTTCATTTTGATGGTCTGATTAGATGGTTTGAAGAATAACGTATTTACTATAACATCTCTGTATAAGCACTATAAAGCTGTCTACACATCGAAGCCGCCGGTCGCCCCGGCCGGCAGCTTCCGGCGTGCACATGCCGCCCCGCCCGCAGGAATGCATGATAATGAGGCTGCCCCGCGGGTTGACCCAGCGGGCCGGTGGCCTCGGTGTGTAGCCAGCTTTAGACTATTCAGCTTCGTAAAAGTTGGCAGGTGCGAGCGATCGATGGGGCCGACGAGCCCGTGTTGAAATTAAGAAAGTTCTTAATAACTCGCCAAAATAACTTTGAAGGCTCTACCATAAAATTAACTTTGAATTTAGTTTACACGATCGTGATCACATCTGTGATTGTTGAATTGATAATGTTACTTGCTTACGTTTTTTTACACTATAGTGTATATGCAATACGTCCATAAACCATTCGTTCATCACTTCAGCCGTAAGAAGTCCACAGCTAAACAAAAGCCTATCCGAAGGATGCTTCGTTTCATAGAGGGATATTGCCATACTCACCATGCTTGGCAGGCGTGTTGGCGAGCGCAGTTTCATCTTCTTGTGTTTTTGACACTGCTGCCCATCGAAAGCATTTTTAAGCTGAGGAAGGATAGGAATGTGTTGGTTCTGGGAAGAGAATGGAGGTATTGGGACACTTCTCACTCGGATGAATAGGGGAAAAGCAAGTAGCAACTTGGGAGGTCGGGCGTGCGTATCGATGTCATACCTACGACCGCCGGCCAAGCAGTTTAGGATGACAGCTCTGACCTAATGCATACATACATACATACATACATACATACATACATACGAGTATGAATAAAACAAATTTTCTAAGATCGTATTTGCTTTGCGTTATCTTACAGTCTCGTTTTCAGATTTTAAAATTCTTTTTTTTTTCCTTACCCTTTCGCTCTGTGCTCTCATTCTCCATTCACCTTGGAAGCGGCATTTCCATACAAAAGAATTCTGCCGCCCGGCCAGTTTGTATGGGAATGTCCATTATTTTTTGAGTTCCCTGCGTTGTTCCCATAGGAAACGTTGTTCATATTCGTATGCTGAGTCGCCCCTTAAGGGTATGTCGAGGGTCGATTTACGCTGTATACCAGCTGATTCTGAACATCCTGGCAATATTTTAATCTCAATATCAGGATCGCTAATAATACACATATTCGTAAGAAAAAAAGAAAAACAAAATATACTCTGCATCCCATACAGGTTTAAAATCACCTTGTAGGTACAGTATTTCAAAATAATTACTCAATTTACATATTTCTCGGTTTTTCTTTTCATTCACAAGGCGACCATTCCCTTTGCCAGGTGAAAAAAATAGGTATTGTTTTTAACAAAATATTACCTATATCTTCCTCAAAAACAGATTCATCTCATACTTTCCAAAAAAAATACTTGCGTTAATTTGATCAATAGCAGCAGTTCTTGGTGGGAATTTTAGCGGACTACACCGTTTTTGTTTTAGATTGTTTTGCAAAATAAATCTAGTAGGCTATATAGTGTAAAATTGGCGTAATTTAGTAATAAACAAGCCCATGTTTATTATTTTTCATCCGTCAGCCCGCTATAAGTAAATCTCACTATACACGTAGTGAGATTTACTAAGCGGGCTGGTGGTTGGCCGCCTTGCTTTGTCATTTGTGATGACCAGTGGATCCGTGAGGGGTTGTCGCTAGCGGCTCTGGCGAATCAGAGAATTGAATTAGGTACCCCATAATTTCGTTGCCACACAAGAATTATTCGAAGAATGAATAAATGGCGCCATTGGCTAATTAGATACTGGATAAACTAAGCTTCTAAGCCGTGTGGTATCCGGCAGAGTAGAATAGGACCACTTCAAGTCTTCCCGTGGATGTCGTAGAAGGACTTAGGAGGGCAACTTAGGAAATACAAGCTAAACAAAGCTTATAAACATTTAAAAGACCTCTCTAACCCGTCTGGCCAGCGTGAAGAGTGCAGGCCAAGTCCTATGTCTGCTCTGGCCAAGTATGGCCCTAGTAGTACAGAGAGGGTTGTGCTCCTGTAGTGGAGACTAAAAAGGACCTGACGATGAAACTAAGCTTCTGAATAAAAATTGATCACCACATAGAAGAATAGAAAAGATCAATAACATAGATTAAAAAATATGCATCCCTCTCTCAGATCAGCAGTCTTTTCAAAGGAAAAAAAGCGCTTATAATATAGATGAGTCTTTCTTAGTGACTCTAGGCAAATTACTAAGTCCTCTACTAACAAACTGCCTACCTTCTTTTGTGGATTTAAACCATTTCATTTCTTCCGCTCTAATTCCCAAAATGTTATCAGATTTTCCATTAATTAACCGGACAGCTGCGCTCCCGTGTTGTTCATAAAAAGCATTATCTCTCCCAAAAAGAGGTTTATTAAACACTCGTAAAGCAGATACGATGCAACCAATGAGAGTCGTAAACAGAATGCGCCATAAACTCGATAAAATTTGCCATTTTTGATGGGGATACGCTTATTAAAAAAAGTCTGCTTGTTTCTATGAGTAACATGCTTGTAGCTGTTTTGTCGACTGCCCAAAAAAGGAGCGTAATGTTTTTGAATGTATATATATAATACTATCAGATTCATATTGTAATGGGTATCATTTAGATCATCACATTATGCCGAGAACTGGCTATATATTTAGGGTAAGTACTGTAGTCAAGGAGTGCAGCAAAACCCTATTACTTAGCATCCGATGTCGTATATGCTGAATTAGTATTATTTTATAAATTTTTTTGTGGTGGTAGAGCCAGGCTACAAAATAATTTACGAGCGATCTGAGGTCGGGAGGAGGCAGGGGGTGAGTTTTTAGTCCAATAGAAAAAGATAAATGGCAAAAAAATAGCTAATAAAAAGATCTACTCCTTTTATAATGGGTTTCATCCAACTATATTTTTTTCACTTTTTATTATTTTCAAAGGCACTGGTCTATAAAGTCTGTCTATATTTTTTTTTGTTTTGTTATATGTAGAAAAGAAAATGTATAAACCCGCATCGTCGACGACTGTAGATGTGCTCATTCGAGTTCGTGATGAAAAAACTTTCAGACAGCAGTTACACGTGGCGCAGTCGTTAATGTGAAATCGAACGAAAGCTTAACTTTTCGTAGTATAAATTGCAACATACATGCAATACATAGGTATTGCATGTATTTGAGATGACGATGATGATTGTGTCTATATAGATAGGCACAATTAGGGCACAATCATTATCGTCATCATCATCATCAGGTCTTTTTAATTTCTACTATAGGAGCACAACTCTCTCTGTACTATCAGAGCATATTTGGCCAGAACAGACAGAGGATATAATGGCCTACACTCTCCACGCTGGCCAGACGGGTTGGAAAGGTCATATTTGATGTTTAATATCTTTGTTTAGCTTGTTTATTCTAAGTCGCCTTCTACGACATCAACGGAAAGACTTTGGGGCACAATCATTCGTCTTTAATTATAAGATCCTAGTAAGTTTGATACTAGAAGACGCATACCCATGCGAAGCCGGTGTCAATGATAATGTACATATAACCTTTCTCTTGAATCACTCTTCGCTCGTCGCTAAGCTCTAATAATTCGCGTCGCTAACAACAGGGTATCAAGTAAATTCTGTCGGTACATCACAATGAAGGTATGGGAGAAAATCTTAGAAAAGCGATTAAGGTATGAGACTGAAGTATCTAAAAACCAGTTTGGTTTCATGCATGGGAGAGGCACAACAGACGCCATATTTACTTTGCGGCAATTAGTCGAAAAATACAGGAGAGCACACAAGAACTTGCATATGGCGTTTGTGGATCTTGAGAAGGCTTATGACAGGGTACCACGTGAAGTCTTATGGTGGGCAATGACAAGAAGAGGGGTACCGGTAAAATATATAGAGTTGATTCGTGCCATGTACAGAAATCCTGTCACTGTGGTAAAGTCTGTCGCTGGAGTAACGGAAGGATTTGGTGTCACAGTTGGTCTGCACCAGGGATCGGCGTTAAGTCCTTACCTCTTCCTGCTAGTCATGGATGCTCTGACATCGACCCTACAGGGAGAGGCACCCTGGTGCATGCTGTTTGCAGACGACATCGTACTGGTAGATGAGGATGGTGCGATGTTACAGAGCAAGCTGGTTATGTGGCAACACGCCCTAGAAACAGTAGGCTTGAAAATTAGTAGAACAAAAACAGAATATCTGTTCTGCGATTTCGGTGGAGCCTCTAGGGAAGTGAGCCTAACCATCGATAATATCACAATACCAGCTTGCTCTGAATTTAAGTATTTGGGTTCGTTACTCCAGAACGACGGAAACGTAGACAGAGAGGTAAAGCGTCGAATCAACTCGGGATGGCAGAAGTGGAGAGAAATTACCGGCACTACGTGTGACCCGAAAATGCCGTTGAAACTTAAGGGCAAAATATATAGAGCTGTAATTAGACCAGTGATGATGTACGGCTCAGAATGCTGGGCTACAAAGGTGCAGGATGAAAATAGACTTCATTCTACCGAAATGAGAATGCTGAGGTGGATGTGCGGAGTGACGCGGATGGATAGGATCAGAAATGTTTATGTAAGAGGAAGTTTGAAAGTAGCGCCGGTAAACGAAAAATTAAGGAGTGGTAGATTAGGTTGGTATGGTCATGTAATGAGGCGAGAAGGTAATCATATTATAAGAAAAGCGCTAGAGATGGAGGTTAGTGGATACCGGGGAAGGGGAAGACCAAAAAAGGAATGGATGGAATGCGTAAGGCAGGATATGAGGGCGGTGGGAGTGGATATAGGCATGACGGGAAACAGGGAGTTGTGGAAGGAAAAGACATACTGCGCCGACCCCAGATAATGGGATAAGGTAAGGAGGATGAGAGACATATATAAGTCAAAGAAATGCTTTGGAAACCAATTTTAAGACACGCTAGTTTTGTTTTCATACAAAATATTTTTTTATTTTATTTAAATTGATAAATCAGCTGTTTTGATCGTCGGGGTCAGTGGCCTAGTATCCATAGTAGATAATAGTAAAAAGTCGTTGGCCAAGAAAGTGTTTATTTGTACACAGAGTGCTTTTTCGTCTGTTTTTTTAAATGTTCAAGTCCAGATATCTCAAAAACTAGCGAGTATTTTTTTTTATTTTGCTTCGATAGCATTTTTCTAGCTTATAAGTGGCTGCCGTTAAAATATTTGCACTTAAATTAAATTGACTTATATATGAGCTACCTATAAACATTTATTTTGAATATAATTAATGAAATAAGTAAACATAGAGTAATATAAAACAAGTATGTTCGCCTCTACCCTATCGCACTAACTAATTTAGAGGCAACAATTTTCGGATTTCCTGTTCACAACTTACTTACACACCATACGCCGATACATTCGAATTCACGAACAATAATTACATTCAACATCACTCCTCAATAATTATTTCGAGCATCAAAACCGATAACAAATTATACCTTATTCCTTTACGATAAGGGCGTATAAATCAATGTAGGGCTTTAATTACCCGTGATCGTCCCATAGGAAAAGACCATTTAGCTGTATGAAACATATATGAGCAGATTTCTGTATGATTGCCGGGTTTGGACTGTGATTTGGAGCCCCCTGTGAATTATAAATAGGTCATGACTCGCGACTCGGCGCTGTCAATAATGGAAGTATTAATTACAGGTGGATTATTATTACAAAATAATCAAATAGTTTACAAGTTTGTTACAATTAATTACACACTGTGTAAAGGTAACAACATGACAGGTTAATTACTAAGTTTGTTCGGAGGAAATAAATAATAACAAAAAAGAGGCTGCGTGTCAGGCCACGCGCAGTGTAGGGTTCCGTAGTTGCGAATGCCAGCTTTGAGTTCCACGCCTCACGGTTTAACGACTAGAAACGTCTCAAAATGAGAATGGTAGGAAACGGAAGAAAGAGTTATAAAATAATAATTCACAAGGGAAATTAGAAAAGAGTTATCTATCTGAGTACGAGTAGGTACCACCGCGAGTAGAGGCAAGCGCTGGTAACAAGATTTCGTAGGTATACTTTGACTCCCGAGCGCAGTAATGCCCCGGCCTCGTATCTTTCCGCCAAGTGCCGCGCGCCGTCGAACGTGAACACATTGCCTTTTATTTAGGTATTATTATTTAAGCTGCTATGATTTTATATTTTCTTAACCATACGTGGTTCGGTAAATTTATATTAAATAGTGGTTTTACGTAACTAACAACTGTCTTAACTAATTTTCAATTCAATTTGTATGAAATTTTACTTTTTCGAGCACATTTATGAGTTGGTCGACTACAACTCTTTAATTTCTTTACTCTACTTAGCTTTGATAGTTTCCTTTAAACTTCGTTACCTTATTCTACTGTAGTGAATTTATTTCACGTGTTTATAAACAACCATTTCGTAGATAGAGGGGGGGGGGGGGGGGGGGCAGTGGACTCTTGGACTCTAACAATTTTATTTACTTTATATTATTTCAATATGCTTATATGTACAATACGTTTAGACATGGCGAAACTATAAGGGTTCTTTGTTTACTACGGAACCCTAAAAAGAAATAAATAAGTTGTAATAGGGTCATGCTCCTGCAGTGGAGACTAAAAAGACCTGATGATAATGAAAAAGTTAGACCACGTCTTGTATATACTGTCAAATTATATAAGGAACAAATGTCTGGCTATGCCGCCTCCGTCGGGCCATGGCAGAAGGGGAAAACCAAAGAAGTTTTTTTTTGTCTTCGCGATTGTTACACATCTAAATTATGAAAACTACAAAGTTTTCGAAACTTTAGGTGTTAAAATCCTTACTAATATTATAAATGCGAAAGTGAGTTTGTTTGTTTGTTTCTTTGTTTGTTACGCTTTCACGCCGTAACTACTGAACCGATCATCATGAAATTTTGCATACAAGTTCTCTAGAGTACGGAGAAGGACATAGGCTACCTTTTATCCCGGGAAAAAGTACTATTCCCGAGGGATTGACATTGATGCGGGCGGTGCTGCGGGCGAAAGCTAGTAATATAATAAACGCGATAAAGAAACGGGCAAAGCTCAACGCAAAGACAACCCAGACCTGTCCTAATGCAGTACGAGGTGGTTGACCCTAAATAACGGGAAAGGCGAGGAAGAAGCGGACTCGTCACTTCTTCCTCGCCTTTCCCGACTTTCACTGTCACCGAGTGTGCACTGCTCATATTGTTCTGAGGTGCACTGCCGCATCCAACGCCGCGCGGGTCACATAACTAAACGTCATATCTCAAGAAAACGCTCGAAAAAACGCCTGTCCATAGACGGCCACGTACTATTGCCATGTTTGAGATTTTGACAGCACGCGCTGCATTATGCGCCGCTTCTCCGTAACGTAAACAAGGCTTTATAGGTCATTTGTTATTTACGAATAGGTACTCATTTTCCTTGTCAAACTTAATTACGTACCTACTTGTTCAAAAGTAAGTAGGCACAAATAAGTTGGTACAATGACTTGTTACGGTGGCTTCATACAACATCCAACTTAACAAGGACTCCCTTTTGTTAAAAAATTTTGTTTTCAGTTTTTGCAGTTGTAAAGGAATCCTTAAAAATAATAACAAAAAACAACTTTTTATAAAGTTTAGTGAAAGATGTTTGATTTTAACTTTGATGGAAGCTTTTATAAATCTTCTCAGTAAGTTAGAGTAAGTACATTCATAACCGGCCAATTCATCATTTCAAAGCTTCAAATTCTCAACACGGGCCAAATATTGTACCTACTTACTAACTTAGTTTTTGCAGGTTTTACTTATACGGTTTTATTTTGTGTGGTTGGGTGGGTTAGGTAATCTTATTTTTAACAACCGACACAAAAAGGGGGGTATTGGTCAAACTAATTGACAAATGTGTGTTTATCTGAGTCACCGTAGCTAAAAAAGTGTGAACCGATTTGGATGTGGTTTTTTACTTGAAAGGAGGTTTATTGATGATAGCTCTTAGTTACGACGAGCTCTGCAGTCATCATGCCAGGCTGTCTCTCTGGAGTTCCCGGGTTCGATCAGGTCAAGATGGAAAATGAGCTTTTACAAATTGGCCTGGCTCTTGGCTTGGATATCTATATAAATCGTATTGTTGAGTAAGAACCCCATAAAACAAGTCTCGAACTGACTTTGGGGCTAGCTGAATCTGTGTGACTTATAGAAGTAAATAATAAAATATACCATAAGTAGGTATATTTTATAATTTTATTTCCATGTTTATAAAATCGTTCCAGCCATTAAGAGAAGAATTAAAGTGTCAGTTGCTTATTTAAAAAAAGAAATAAGTGTGTAATTAATCCGATACCGAGTGATTTCCTTCGCTCCTAAGTTAGAATGACACAATAGAAAAAAAAGCACGATATAACACTGATACCTATCGACAAAACATGCGACGCTAGCGACATAGAACTTTTGAATATACTAACCACAGAGACGCAACATTTGCTTTGAAACTTAGATAGGTACATAGTGAACAATTAAAGGGGAACTATTTTCTCAATATTCAGCGAAGTTTCGTCGAGATTAGTGCGCGCACTAAGTCCTAATTGCACATAATAACTGGAGTCCTACGATAACAGATATGAGGAAATGTGGATAGCTCATAATCGTCTCTACCAAATTTGTGATAGCAAATTCTGAGACAGTAAAGATAAGAAATGTGGGATTCTGGTGACAATAGCTCAAAATCGCATTAATAGGGGAATAGAATGAAAGGAGCGAGGAGTAGAACACATACTGAATCGAAATTACATAAGAAGAGAGAGGTTAAAATGCCTTCCTCCTCATAAGCCGGCCCATTTGCTAACTTAGTGTACAGTCAGCCAAGGAGATACCTGACCCCGCCATCTACCTATATCTTGAATTATCTCCTTAATTAAAAATAATATTAATATGAAAATATATATTTAGAAAGATTTTAAATATGACTTCCTGAATATACATTTTCATGTTAGTATTACTTTTAGTTAAAGAGAAAATTCAAGATATAGGTAGATGGCGGGGTCAGGTATCTCATTAGCTGACTCTACAACGTTTTGATGGTCACTTCAAAATATTACGTTTAGATATATGTTAAATAGTGATGCGTCGTCAAACCTCTGAGTCCGCTATTATAACAGTGCCGTAGTATAGTTTGATGATAGTTCTTATTTAATTAAGAAATAAAATATGGTGAAAAAATATCAAGCGGGCGGGATTTGAACCAGCGACCGTCATCTATGTACGACTTACACGCTTCCAACTGAGCCACCCCTGTGGTAACCTCGGCGATGAAATTCTCCATCATATCCCATTCCCTTTATACGTATTGAGACTTAAGGTCGCAAGTTCAAATCCCGCCCGCTTGAAATTTTTTCGCCATATTTATATTTAATTTATTAAGAGTATATCTAAATAGCATTGTGAATGCAAAATATAACACTTAGAAATATTGACGATAATTATTATCCGCTACATCGTTACGGCCGGCCGCCTGCCCGCCCTATCACCGATTCCTTGCGAAGCTCCAGAACTGCAGCAAATATCTGTGAAAATGAGGTACACATATTACATCTCGGAGTGGCGTGTTAGCCTCTGCGCCTAGAAGACCGTCAGAGAGGGCGAAATTATAGGGATTGTTGCTCTATATAATTTCGCTCTCTGACGGTCTTCTAGGCGCAGTGGCTAACACGCGGGGCTCCGGGATAGATTCCCGGGTGAAATTATAGAGAGCAACAAGGATTATGGTTCATTTCTAATACCGATATCAAATCAAATTAGAATCACCGATAATATAACCCAGGATAAATAAATATATACGGACAAATCACACAGATTGAGCTAGCCCCAAAGTAAGTTCGAGTCTTGTGTTATGGGATACTAACTCAACGATACTATATTTTATAACAAATACATATATAGATACACATCCAAGACCCAGGCCAATCTGAAAAAGATCATTTTCCATCTTGACCTGGCCGGGGAACGAACCCGGTCACTCCGTGTCGCAGGCTGGCGTGTTGACCGCTGCGCCACGGAACTAGTCAAAGGATAGATCATCTTCAAACCCGAAAATAGAAGAACATACCTATCTCCTTGTATCGGTGATCCAAGTTGAAGCCAAAGGTAGGAAACTTGCGTCGCGCTGTCTGCGGTGGCACCTCGCTGCGCTAACAATTTGCGGCCGCGCCGACTTGTCGTGTCTTAGGTAGGTAGGTTACTTGTGTGTGATTGCTTGCTTTTCGTATGTGTAAGTTGGCCGCTTACACACATGAAAAGCAAGCAATCACACTGGTTACGGATTTTTCAAGCTGCCTGAAGGCATCTGACATCTTAATGTGATTTATCTAGTAGGTCAATAATGAAGACTCTAGCTATCTTATACCTTTAGACGAGCAATTCTTAGATATTTATATGTAGGTATATAAATTTTATTTCTATGATCTCGAAAACGGCTCTACGATTCCGCTGAAATTTGGTATATGGGGGTTTTGGGGGGTAAATAATCGATCTAGATAAGTCTTGTTTAAGAAAATACGTGTTTTCGAATTTTCATACGTTTTTCTTTCCACGCAGAATATGGTCGTTAATTTCGTCCTACCGGCCACTGTCCATTGGGTCCAGCGGGTTAAAGCGCTTATTACCTACACTATCCAAATTTTAGAAAATCTAATTAGGAAATTGGAAGATGTAAGAAGAGTGTGTAAATCAAGTCTGTTGCATGGGAGCCCCCCTTTAATATTAGTTTTATTGTTATTTAATTATTTATTTAACTAAATATCCTGTGAATATTTCAAGCGTCTACCTGTTGCCGTTATCAATATCGAGCAAAAACAAGCAAAAAATCATGTTTGTTGTATAGGAGCCCCCTTGAATATTTATTTTATTCTATTTTTTTGTATTTGTTATTATAGCGGCGACAGAAATACATCAGCTGTGAAATTTCAACTGTCTAACTATTACGGTTCATGAGATACAGCCTGGTGACAGACGGACAGACAGACAGATAGACAGACGGACAGCAGACCGATATTAATAGGGTCCCGTATTAACCCTTTGGGTACGGAAACTTAAAAATTACAAAACCTTTTTTATTAAGCCATTGGATACCAAACATAACAAATCTTCAGGCTCAATTTTTTTCTTAATGATAAATTTTCTTTAACCCAGCATTTTCTCTTTTTCCTTTTTTTTTTATATCTATTGTTGCCACTGCTACGGCTAAGGCAAGCCCTACTTATTTTCTGTTGCTTTGATAAATACGGCGCCATACATACTCTTTCAAATCTGTAATTGATAGGGACGTGCAACCCCAGCGCAATCGGTCGATGGACTGTGCGTTGTTCCGATTTAGAAAACAATTTAGTTTGGTGTGATCACTAGCTTCTAATTTAGGTTCCTAAGCGTTCTTAATTAGATTTTCTAAAAATTGGATAGTGTAATAAGCGCTTAACGGATTCGAATCCCGCTCGCTGACTTACTTTTTTTATATGTTCAAGTTTAATATATATTTTTATAATCTTTTTAGACAAGTTTAATAAAATGGGATAACTAAAATCAAACAGAAATGGATTGTAAATAATCATGTCAGTTCACATTTTACTTTTTGTAGATTATCACCTAAACACCACCATATTACAATAAACAGTAAATAAAAAGTAATAACCGAACAAAGCTCGGTCGCCCAGGTACTAAATAAGGCAGGCAAGGTCTGTACCTTGCCTATACTTGACACACTGCATGATTTCTGTATTACGAGAAAGTCAAAGATAAAAAATAAGCAAATCGGTTGTGAAAGACGGACAGACACTCAAGAGATCCTTTATGTGTTTCGTTTTGTCACTCGTCCGGTACGGAACCCTAAAAACGACCAACAAATTAGGTATACTTTACCTAAAAGAAATATATTATTTTTTACCACAATAATTAGTTACGTAGAAAAAAATCTACACGTTAGTGAAAACCCCATGAGAATCGCCCCAGTAGTTACCATGATTAGCCAGTACAGACAAATAATGTATTGATTGATATGATGTGTTTATTGATTAGGTACCGATAATAATAACTAAATATACACGGTGAATTTTCATTCGTTTCGGACCCTTTATTCTGGTAGCAGCTCCTTTTTTCTTCGAACTTATAAAATCAGTTATATTAGGCTTCGTTTTTTTAAAGTCCGGTATTTATGGATGAAGTATTCCGTAATAAGATGTTTTGAGATTGAGCTATTCAAGCATAAGGTAATTAAAATATTTAATTTTTTAAATACTTGGAATTTCAAATATACGGTATTTAGAATTCGGGTATTTTAGGCTCATATATTTTAAATAAAGGCGTGACTTTCTGCACACTAGGCGCATTCAGTGAAAGTTTAAAATTAAATATACGCCCTAATTTATTACAAATCCAGTAGGGGGCTTACAATTATGATATACTAATTGATCCGGCGAACTTCGTACCGATCCTTTTTTTGGGTAGTCGGGTAAATTCAGGGTGTCAGCTACCTTCATACGAAATTTCATCAAAATCTGTCCAGGCGTACTTGAATTATAAAAAGTGTAACTATCCGGACTTTGTTTTATATATATGATTTATAGTGAAGGTGGGTCGAGTAATACTGCGGACACAGGCCGTCTGACACTTGTTTATTATTGTTATAGTTAACAAGTGAAGATGGCCGTGTCAGACGTTGATTCATTTCACTAATAGTTATGTAATGGATTACCATTAGTGAAATAATCAACAAAAAGCATCATCATCATTTCGAGTAGGTGTCACGGTCAATTGACCATGTACACCCTGATGTCGTTCTTTGGAACCGCCTCTCGGCCTCTGACGTGGTTCATTTAACGACTACCAGATAGCAGCCGACACCAACGGAGTAACTCAATTATTCTTTACGAATAATGTCCTGTAAATTCAAAATAGGAGAGGTTCATGCAGTTCAAAATAAAATTCCATAAAAAATAATTAAATTAATTTTATTATCCATACATAAATGGACACAAAATCTCAAACTTCAGCATTGTCTTCATTATTCCGTAATAAAAACATTGGTAAAGTCGGTAAATACAAAAATTATTGAGGATGGCCTAAGAGAACATACGAATTAATCTATCCTTACGCTAAGATTACATCGTAAACGATACATTTCCTATGGGTGGGTATGAGGTTAGTGAGTGCATTTTCTAATTGAATATCATACGTGCAAGACTGTACTATTAAGTACTATTTCATAATTAACATAAAAGGTAGGCATGAAAAAGTGATGTATGATTTTATAATACAATAAACTATTTCATTTACCATGGTAGAAACAGAATCAAAGATTTGTGTAAGCCAGCACAAACAGAATGAGAATAATCTCATGCAAGGTATGTGCGCGCAATATAAATTACATTTGAACTTATACAATTAAAAGTTTCCAAATTGTTATTTGTAAACAATTTTATGGAAAAGATATGCTTTTCGTGTATGCAAAATAGTAGCTTGTGTTAAAAAATATCATGAATACGAAAAGAACACATATCGCTTGATGGTTTTCAATATCTTCTACTTAACAACTACTTGGTGAACATAGTTCTACCAATCTACCTAGTAAGTTAAAAAAGTAAATTAATTCCGAGTCACACAATCGAATACGTTGTATTTGGCCTCTGATGTGAATGTCAAACTATAAAAAAATCACGATTTCTTGTAATCAATCTTACACATGCGTATCGAACAGTCTTATCCATTTTTCATTATTAAATAAAACGATTCATACAAATTGCAATATAACAAAATAAAAACGACACACATCTGAATCTTCCAGTAATGATTAAATAAATCAAAAAACTCAATACTCCGTAAATGCGAATATAATTTCAATTGCATAGAGAACTATGAAATACGAATTTAAAGCCTATAAAAATCTTAACATAAGTTACCCTATTTTCCGATTATACGCATTTCATACGTGACCGTACAAAAATTTCGACATAATCGACGCAGGGCGTTAGACATCTCCCGATATTTCAACTTAATCTAGCACCAATTGGAAAATAAAATCATTTTTCGGCATATAAATTAATTCAGTCTGAATTTTCTGTTATTCTTTTTATATGAATTTCAATCGGGAACCTTGGGAAGCTGCTTGTATCACAGGATTCTAGTTTGTTTAATTTCCCTCACCACTGTTGTTGTCAAACTGGTCTTTGCATCGAACGGAATAAAGTTCAAAACTCGCAAAAGCTAAATCCTCCTTTACGAAACCTCCATTCTACATTAAGACGGGGCTTAGCGAGATTTGGAAATTATGATGTAGTACATTTAAATATATATTTGCAAATTTTAAACTATAAACCGCAAGCTTTGATTGGCAATACAGAAAAATTCTATTCAATTTATCAAATTAACCTAATCAAAAATGGCATTACGTCTTAACTTAATAGTAGGCCTAAATCGAGGAAAATTAACTTCAATAACAACATCGCAGTGACGTCGTCCAGTCTCACGCTAGATGCATTTGTACGTATTTCGGTTTGCGAAATAAGACGCTGGGTGAACTGTACATGTATTCTATTTCTATTTTTATCCAGCCGTTACTGTATCTGGCTTTTTTCTTCAATCTTTTGTAATCTTCTGATACCCAGTTCTTTTATGTAACTTAGTATTTAAAAATGTGAATTGACATGAAAAAGGGACTATTTTCTGAATGACTATTTTTGAACATGAATCAAATGCTTTTTGTATGGAAAAATCAAACGTATTGTGTGTCACTCTTTCAAAAATAGTACCCCAGAATAGTTCCTAGCAACCTATTTCGCAAAACAAAACGGGCATACAGTAATCGGCATGGAACTAGACACTGCGCAGAAACGAAAAATAGGTGTCGGTCGGAGGTATGCGGGGGGATACGGAAATGAATGAAAAAGATCGTAGTGTGCACCCGCGTACAGTATACATATAGTCAGGGACAGAGTTACCTGACTAGGCCCTTTACCTGTATCTTACATTTTCTCTTAAACTATAAATAATGTTACCATGAAAATTTATATCAAGAAAGACTTCATTAAAATCTTTCTGTATATACATTTTCATGTTATTATTATTTATAGTTCAGGAGAAAATTCAAGATTTAGGTAGAGGGTTTAGTCAGATATCTCTGGCCCTGACTGTATTAGTGTGTACATGCGCAGATAGGGTCTAGTTCCCTGCCGATACCAGTACGTTTATCTGTACAGGATCACAGGTCGGTGTCGTACCAGGCCGCGACGTTGTTGTTGTCGTGCGGAGGCTCGGGGAACGCCAGCTCGGCGGAAGCTGCGCCTGCGCCTTCAGACTCCCCGATGTCCATCTCCATGCCAAACCCGCTGCCGATCTCTAGCCCCTGCATCGAATCTATCGGTATTTGATCGTAGCCTGCAAGAAATGGATGTATTTTAATAAGCGGTATGTAATTTCAGGACCATGAACTTAAATGAGTAGTGTTCAAAATTAAAAACCCGACTCCTTTTATTTTTAATAACTGTCTAAACATACGTAGGTTTTTGCTACGATGGAGCTAACGATACCTTAAGAGTCCCCGAACACTGCAGACTTTTTATCGGGCGATAGTTTAGTCGGGCTTTTAATCCGCATGAAGATGTAGCAAGTGCGCACATTACATCGGCCGCATCTTCATACTGATTGAGAGCCCGACTTAACTGTCGGCCGATAGAAACTCTGCAGTATGCGGTGACTCTTACTATCCAAATCCATTCAACAGGAAGATACGATAAAGAAATTTACAAACATACGCGCGACACACAGTCCTCTATAGCCGAGTAAAAATAACCTCAGAAAGAAAACTTTGAAAGAAGTTCGTCGACAGTGGCAAGTGTCCTGTCATTTCATACAAAACGCACGTCTGTTGCCACGACTGTTGCCGCCAAACTTTAAAGTTAACGTTTTCATAAGTAAAAGAAAAAACTATATCTACAACGTGATTTTGAACCCACCAGCTTAATTGAAATCTCAGAATCAGAATCCCCAATGAAATATAGAACTGCAAGAAAAAAAGCTGAAAATAAAAAAAAAATAGGGTTTCCCATACAAAGTCGCCGATCAGCTGGACGAATTTCTATGGAAAGCCAATTTTTTTTTTCGGTTTTTACCTTTTTTTCTTGGAATTCTGTATTCCATTAAGGATTCTGATTCCAAAATTTAAATATAGCTAGGGGGTTCAAAATCACGCTATATATTTTTTTAATAAGTATAGTCTAATAATTTTATAAAATTTCTTTAATATCATTTGTTGGTACAAAGTTTTTTACTCATAATCCGAAAATTATTGACTTTATACTCATATTTCATCGTACTATTACAAATGCTTCTTGGGATATTTATTACATTGCTTTATCACTAAAATAAATACGCTATTGACAAAAATCAACTATTGTGCACACAATTTGGCAAGAAGCAGCTGCTGCTATTCAAATATAGCTTCAACCAGCAGTTTCAAGCATTCCATTTAATTATGCAAAGCATCAGTATTTGGAGTGTATTTTTAGTGTGAATTTTATCACTAAAATGTTATTAATATCAATTCATCGTATATTTATATGAAAATAATATTTTGTGGATATATATTTAGTTTGGAATTATGCAATGGACAAACGACGTGATCTTTTTATCAAAGAAATTATATACTCTATAATAAATATAATGGATAGTTATTTATTGAAGTTTATGTATAAATAGGACATGCTGATAAATCTGTCACACTAACACGATATTAAAGATTACGACCCAGAAGTGGAGAGGAGAGTTACTGTTTATGAACATCTAACCTTCTGTTAATCGTGCAAACGAACAATAGGCGTCGTCCTAATTGAACGCGAATACGCGATCACCGAAAGTTCGCGCGGGTTCCAGTCGTACAAACTCGCAATAAACCTCGAAATATCATGTCATCGAGCGACTAAAATGTATGAAAATCTATTCGGCGAACTTAATTTGTACGAACGCGGGATCAAACTCAATGATATCGAATATGTGTCCTAATTGACTCCTATTCTAGAGACCGGCAAAATAAATCTTCCAAATATTTTGCAGAAGAAATACTGCACATTTTCAAAGTCCATGGCTAGCGCGTGTTATCGCGAACGCGAGTTCGCGCGGTATTTTTTGCTTTTTGTGGCAACACACCAATTTTACATTATTGTTTGATTGACTGTATCGGTTGGTTATTAGCGTTGACTGTATCGGTGATTCATGCGATGATATCGTATTCTCGTCCAATAGGTCAACGCCGAATGTAACGCAGCACAATAATGTTGATAAAAATGCATGTAACCACGTGATATATTTCTAGGTGGCGAGGAGAGTACAGGCCATTCAATTAATGTGGATTTTAAAACTTAGCTATCAAAATCTCCGCTCCTCGTCATGGATACACAAGATAAATATTATAAGTTATATCAAATAACACAAACACTCATAGAAATAATATTCCCATCACCTGAGTTTAATGATAAATAGGTCCCGGATTAAGCTGCGTGTAAAGAAGAGAGAAAATATATTTATACAGATAACCTTACGGATTCATTACACGGACATACATATGTGCACTTATAAAATTGAAAAATATTTCACATAATGCTAAATGTGTAGTAAATATTTTGTATATAGTAAAAAACAATGATAGTTTACTAGAAATATTTTCCACTAAGCAAGATAGGACTCAATAACAAATAAATCAACATTCAGATTTTAGAGATTGGAAAGTGTAGGATCGTTATACTAGGTGCCAGTTAACACATGAATACAGAACATTGAACCCGAATTTATATTTATTGAGATAAATTGAAAAAATCGGGTACTTGAGACTATAGTTTATAGCTCAATGAATTTCGACACTGAGCGACAGAAGCATAAATATAGGTAACTACTTTTAACACTATTAATTAGCAACTATAGCACAAGACAGCTAATTTATTACCGTATTGAGTCTTATCCTGCATCTACGATCAAATCAAGATGTTAGTACAAACTACTTCCGGGTGTTACTATGCTTACCTTGTTGATGGAACGAGGGGCGGGTCCCGTACAATCCCTCGTAGCCTTGTTCGGGCGCGAGCATGTCCTAACGAGCGGAGTACAAAATCAAAATAAGGACACATTTCGCTTAAAATAAGAAGGGGAAGAAGCAGAAAATAACGAGCAACTTATTCAATGTGTTCAATAGCAACCAAAACGATTTATTGCATTGAAAATTAAAAATTTAAGCTTCAGATAAAATATGTAAAATCACATTGAAAACAACACAATCACAAAAAAATAAGCTATCCAATTTTTTTACGTTTTATTGCAAGTGTTTTTTTATCATTCAGTAAGTATCGGCTTGAATTGTATGTTTTTGACAAAGTGACATATTATCAAAAGCATACTTAATTATATGCATATATTAATTATATGTTGCTTCATTCATCATAACGCAATCAGTCTTGTACGCTATTTATGATAATTGTCACTTAGTGTGTCATTTAGAGGAGAGTTTTTATAACCCTATATGAAATGAAATCATAAAATTGATTTCATTTAATAAAGGGTTATAAATAGAGATGGGCAAAGCACCGGGTTTAAACCCGGTGCTTTGGTAAAAACCCAATAAACACCCTTAAACACCCATAAACACCCAAAAAATTGGGTGTTTACTTTATTTGTCAAAAACGTTAGTAATATATGAAAAATATATTTTTATTAAATAGTAATGATCAATTCTACGTTGCTGTACGTTAAAATAATTTAAAGAAATATTAGGTACGTACTTAATAAAATTTTAGGAAACTTTAAAATGTTTACTATTATAAAAACCGAGATGAAAATAATTAGTTCTGTGTTTTCATGTTGCAGTTGACCAACATGTTGGTCTTTTGCTTGCCGTAAATATTTTAAAAGCTTTGCGCCAAAGTAGAAAGAGACGGCATGCTGTGTCAGACCTTATGTTAGAACGAGTGCGGCAATGACTGTGCGGTAGTAGTGAGTCGGTGGATGTAATTAGAAGAATAAATAATTCTAAGGTGTAAAATGATATTATTTTATTTTCTTATGTAGGTATTGAAATTTGAGTTTTTGATAGTTTTCTTTTTACATGACTTCAAAAAAGGAGTGTATTGTTATTTTTAGAGATTATGTTTGTATTAAAATACAGTGTACAGGAGCATCTTATTCCACAATGACTTCAGAATGTCTTGAGGCAATTATCTATCGTTATAATTCTTATACCATTTAACCTAAAAAAATATACCCTTTGTTATCGCTCCACCCGAGCGACGACATTGGTAGTTACAGAAAAAACTTGTCATAAAAAATCGACATGAATGTCGTTTTCCAGGTTTTATGGGGTGTAGATCTCGAAAATGACGTCAATTTTGGAATCTTAGATAGCATACGCGACTTGTCATGAAAAATCGACACTGGTGTCGTTTCCTAGGTTTTTAGGGTGAAAATCTCTAAAATGACGTCAGTTTTGGAATTCAAGATGGCGGACGCGAGTTTTGATGAAAAATCAACATGCGTGTTCTTTTTTACGTTTTTTGGGGTGTAGATCTCGAAAATGATGTCAGTTTTCGAATCCAAGATGGCGGACGTGACTTGTCATGAAAAATTTACATGGATGTTATTTCTAAGGCTTTTTGGGGTGTAGATCTTGAAAATGACGTCAATGTTGGAATCTTAGATAGCATACGCGACTTGTCATGAAAAATCGACACTGGTGTCGTTTCCTAGGTTTTTAGGGTGAAAATTACGAAAATGACGCCAGTTTTGGAATTCAAGATGGCGGACGCGAGTTTTGATGAAAAATCGACATGCGTGTTCTTTTTTACGTTTTTTGGGGTGTAGATCTCGAAAATGATGTCAGTTTTCGAATCCAAGATGGCGGACGTGACTTGTCATGAAAAATTTACATGGATGTTATTTCTAAGGCTTTTTGGGGTGTAGAAATGAAATGAAATGAAATGAAATAAAATAGAATTTTATTCAAATTTGGATATCATGTATCTCTTTCTGAACGTCATATTATTATTTTTAATATTTGCAAAATCGATAAGCTACTAGCGTTTCGAAACGACCACTGCTGAGAAGAATACGCCGAAAGAAACTCAGTCCAGTATTGGTCCCTACGTGCCTGAAGGGCTACACTTTCACATATTTATAACAAATTGAATTATTTTACATTAAGTAATCACCGATGTACAATTTAATGAATATATTACTTCCATGGAGTTTTATCTGATAAATAGTCATTAATACAATAATAGGCATTTTTAAGCAATTGATTTTTAACAGCAGTCTTAAACTTACCTAATGACAGAGCCAATATTTCTTCAGGAATTCTATTATAGAAGCGTATACTAAGTCCCAAAAATGAATTCATTGTTTTCTGTAATCGCAAAGTTGGTGTCGCTAATTTATTTTTATTTCTCGTATTCCTGTTGTGGATATCACTATTTTTCGCGTAAAGATGAAGATTATTACGTACAAACATAATATTTGCAAATATGTATTGCGCGGGGAATGTCAAAATATTTATATTTTTAAACAATTCTCTAAGAGATTCTCTAGCACCTAGTTTATATATAGATCTGATAGCGCGTTTTTGAAGGACGAATATGGTATTAACTTCTGCTGCGTTACCCCATAGTAATATCCCATACGACATGACCCTATGAAAGTAGCTGAAGTATACCAAACGCGCAGTATCAACGTCAGTCAACTGTCTTATTCTTCTAACAGCGTAAGCAGCCGAACTAAGTTTACCCACTAAGGATGTGATATGGGCACCCCATTGAAGTCCCGAGTCAACTGTCATCCCAAGAAATACTGTTTTATCTACCAAATCTATCGTTTCGTTTTCGACCACTATGCGTGTTGGTACTTTTGTAGCATTCGGTAAACAAAATTTAATACACTTCGTCTTTTTAGCGTTCAACAGCAAATTTTTTGCTGTAAACCACTCTAATACTTGAGCTAATGTACTATTGACCTCGTCAAAATTGTCTGTTGTCCTATCAACAGGGAAAATAAGAGAAGTATCATCGGCAAATAGTACAGCTTTACATGTGTGAACATAGTATGGCAGATCATTAATATATATGTTACGGTTAGAGTGATTAATTAAAAATTATTAATAATTGTCTATCATTATTAATAATTACCGAAAGTACAGGTAAAAGTGAGAAATTAATCACATTTGTCGGTGATTATTAATAATGTAACCTTAGTACCGATAAATGTAATAACTATCGATAAAAATAAATGTACACTGGCGATTTTTTTCTCGATCGGGCAACAGAGGTGCGGGCAGGGGTGGCGAGGCGGCGTGCGGGATGTGCGAGAGGCCACGCGAAGATTTTCCTTCTTGCTCCTCATACTAAAACTGATGTAATTTTCCAAAACTACACCGAAAAAAACCTAGAAATTGACACTCACGTCGATTTATAATGAAAAGTCACGTCCGACATCTTAGATTATATAACTGACGTCATTTTCGAGATAGGCACCTCTACACCCCAAGAACCTAGAAAACGACACTCATGTTGGTTTATCATGAAAAGTCGCGCCCGCCATCTTGGATTACATAACTAAGGTAAAAACCCAAAAAACGACCCCTTTGCAGGTTGCAGGTTTTTCATGAAAAATCGCGTCCGCCATCTTGGATTCCAAAAATTACATAATTTTCAAGATCTCTACCCTAAAATAGACACTTACATATTTTCATGCCTGTTCCCATGGTGGTAATCTCGAGGCCTTTTTAATCAAAGTATTAAAAAGGCCTCATCACAAGAGGCCTTCTTGATGGTGATGACGATTCTATAATTTTGCCATTTTATAATAATAGCAGGTGTCCAATCCAGGCAAACCTAGCACAAGTCCAGCTACATTTCAATCCCATAAATTTGTCTTTCATAATGCAATAGTTTCTGCTCCAGCCTAGACCTGTTCAAGGACATATCATACATTGGTATTTCCAAAAAAAAGTTCTGGCTGGAGACCAACTTTACATCAACTTCTCCAAAGGGCCTCTTCATGTTGAATTTATATCTCCACGCAAGCCTCCAAAGGACCCGGGTAACACCCGTGAAACCAAAGTAGATACAAATAATAATACTAATAACGTTTTATTTTAGAAATACATTTCTATAACATAGGTTAGTACCAAAAATAAGCTTATAAACTAGGGTTAGTAAAGTGAGCCAAATAAAAATATTAAAAACTGAAGTTATTTTACATTGACACGAGCAAGTCTCGAGTCAACGTAGACTCTGTTCCAGTAGCTCAAGATAGGGCAGCAATAGCGACTCCCTTTCGCTGCCGAGAGGCTGTTCTCTCACTCTTTTAACTTTGTTTATTAAGAGTACAGATTAAGAGGTGATTATTGTTGTCAGTTTCTTTAAAACAAGTACCTACCCTTGTTTGTGTGATCTGAGACAAGCACTGTTATATGTGTCATATCTTACGAATAAGTAGTATCGTCGTCATATCATATTCTTAATAAATACATACTGGACTAATAACTTTGGGTTTTTTTATAACTTTTACCAATGTGTGTAGTGAATTATTAATAATAACTACCAAAAGTAATTAATTTCAGTTTTTTATTCACATTTACCAAAACACGAGGTTATTATTAATAATGTTATAAAATTATTAATAATTTTCGATTAATCAAATTTACCGTAACATATATAAGAAACAACAAGGGGCCTAGTATAGAGCCCTGGGGTACGCCCATCTTAACAGATGATCCCGAGGATTGAACCCTATCAACGCTAACTTTTTGAATTCGGCTACTTAAATAAGATGTGATTAATGCAATAGATTTACCTTTAATCCCATAGTGTTTCAATTTGGACAGCAGGGTATCGTGGTCTACACAATCAAATGCTTTGGAGAGATCACAAAAAACACCGTAGATCTTGAAAATGATGTCAATGTTGGAATCTTAGATAGCATACGCGACTTGTCATGAAAAATCGACACTGGAGTGAGTCGTTTCCTAGGTTTTTAGGGTGAAAATCTCGAAAATGAAGTCAGTTTTGGAATTCAAGATGGCGGACGCGAGTTTTGATGAAAAATCGACATGCGTGTTCTTTTTTACGTTTTTGGGGTGTAGATCTCGAAAATGATGTCAGTTTTCGAATCCAAGATGGCGGACGTGACTTGTCATGAAAAATTTACATGGATGTTATTTCTAAGGCTATTTGGGGTGTAGATCTTGAGAATGACGTCGATTTTGGTATCTAAGAGTGCGGAGGCATTTTCTCATGAAGAATCGACATCGGATTCGTTTTCTACGTTCTTTAGGGTGTAGATGTCGAAAATGATGTCAGTTTTGGAATCTAAGATTCGCCATCTTAGATTCCAAAACTGACATCATTTTCAAGATCTACACCCCAAAAAGCCTTAGAAATAACATCCATGTAAATTTTTCATGACAAGTCACGTCCGCCATCTTGGATTCGAAAACTGACATCATTTTCGAGATCTACACCCCAAAAAGCCTTAGAAATAACATCCATGTAAATTTTTCATGACAAGTTACGTCCGCCATCTTGGATTCGAAAACTGACATCATTTTCGAGATCTACACCCCATGCTTGTCATGAAAAATCGACGCGTGTAATTTTTTAGGTTTTTAGTAGTGTAGATCTAGATTATAAAATCAGTTTTGGAATCAAAGATGACGACAGTTTATGATAAATCATCATGGGTGTTGTTTCCTATTCTTCCTCGAAAATTACGTTATTTACACCCCAAAAAACTAAGGGATCAACACCCATGATGAATTACCATGCAAAGCCCTGCCATCTTACATTACAAAACTGACATTATTTTCAAGATCTTCTTCCCAAGAAACATAGAAACGTCATCCATGTCGATTTTTTATGACAAGTCACGTACGCCATCTTGGATTCTAAAACTGACGTCATTTTCGAGATCTACACCTCAAAATACCTAGACAACATTCAAACTGTCGAACATCGTTTTCCATTTTTGAAGTCGGTGAAAAAAAAAGCATGTATCATAAATGAAACCTTCAACACGGTCAAAACAATAAGTAATATTCGATAGTGTGTATTCCCGCTAACCTAGAATACATACCTATGTGTGAGCAAGATATAAGATTTATGAGCGCGACAGACGGTGTTCGGATAAGTTCTAGACTATTCCATTCTGGGAGCTTCGCGACAATATTTAAATTATTGAGCTACTAACAATCCAAAATACCCGTTTATTTTATCCTCTGGTCATGTCGCCTCGCTCTATCGCAAAAAAATATTATTTGATGAGGGCATAAAACTAAAACGTAAGTATGGGAGGGAAGTTGACCAATTGGACCTGAAGGGTTGGAACTGTAGTCCACTGCACCAGCTTAGTCAGGTCAAGAAGTAGCATAATTAAAGTAAAAAATCGTAAAAACCCAAAAAATTGGGTGCTTATTGGGTTTAAACCCAAAACACCCAAAACACCCGGTTTTTACCCAACTGGGTTTAAACCCGGGTGGGTGGATTGCCCATCTCTAGTTATAAACTCTCTTGTTGCATAATAGGACCGGGAATTGAATACTGATGTATATATGATTAACAGAGAATGTACAACGGCCGGCGATAATAAATGCACTTTGAGCTAAAGAGCAAGGAAAAGGGCTAGTTTCTGATTTGAAGAACGTCTTTCGCACCTTTAAATATTACGTAAGCTCCGAAAGGAGGGTGAGGGTCTAGGCTTGGCGCACTTTTGATCACATGGGGAAGGAAGGTTTACATGGTGATTTTGTCAGCAAAAACTATGCAAAACCAAAAAAATTGGGAAAATTATACCAATGGGGTAAGCTTGAGGCTTTTTTTACTTTTGCTGACAAGGGGGAGGGGTTTAATAGCTAATATTCTGCTTACGTAATGCTTAAACGGCCCCGAGCACGAGACAAGGTAGATGAAAACATATATGTTACATCACAATGGCTCAACATAGCCGGAACTAGCCCCGTAGCTTATACGCATTGTCGCCGGTTAAGGTACGGGTCAATCCATACTTGACACACTATATGATAACTCATATAACGACAACATTTGCCAAAAACTTTATTAGTCACAACACTTCCAACTAGGCAATATCTGTCTTATTAAAACGAGGACTAACTTTAGTACCTGGTTTAAACCATTATCCGTCCAAAACAAATAACTGTTGACCAAATGTCAAAGTGATAAGTAACAGTATGACAGCTCCGTGGCGCAGTGGTTAACACGCCAGCCTGCGACACGGAGTGCCCGGGTTCGATCCCCGGCCAGGTCAAGATGGAAAATGATCTTTTTCAGATTGGCCTGGGTCTTGGATGTTTATCTATATATGTATTTGTTATAAAATATAGTATCGTTGAGTTAGTATCCCATAACACAAGTCTCGAACTTACCTTGGGGCTAGCTCAATCTGTGTGATTTGTCCATATATATTTATTTATTTATATAAGTGTCGTTTTATTTTGGTCGAATTTAACCAGGTACTAAAGTTAGTCCTCGTTTTATATTGGGTCTATACCTATGATATTGGCGACATTTCCGCTTGCCATTTTGCTCCTGCTGACTATGATGTTCAATTAAACACGTTTTTTTCTTTATTGCAACTTGAAAGTGGACTATATTATTAACATTCTGCATGCATTAAATTCTTTGTATTTCTGAATTTAATTATTGAAAAATACTCATGAAACGAACTCGTTTCAGATGATGTCCGTTGATCAACAATGTCGTCATTTTCCTATTATTTTATTAACTTTTTATTAATTTTATAACGCGTAAATGAAGCTTACTGTTGTCCTTAAATACATTCAAAATTTCACTCTTAAATTGAATTTATCCTGAAAAGACACTAAAAACGTATGAAAAATTCACTGGACTCTAAATTCTCTGTAGAAAACGCCAATTTCATAGGTAAAGACCGAAAGTACCCAATAACAAGACGGATTGAGGGTGCGCGTACCTGCAGGTCGGGCTGCATGGCCAGGTCGGCAGGCCACATCTGCGGGTCCTCGCGGAACAGCGAGTTGGTGAGCTCCATGGACAGCCGCTTCTTGTAGTCGTGAGGCTTGTCCTCCGACAGCCGGAACAGCACCGCGGCCGCGTACGTCGCCACGCCTGGAGATTGAGTAACAAACATCTATACATACTCACAAACTTTCACGTTTATATTATTAGTAATCAACATTTTAACCAAGTACGAGAGGCTACATAGCGTTTTCGTAGAACAAACCTCAAAACAAGTTAACATTTTAGCTGTAGGCTGTGGCAACCAACCTAACTTCGCTGATGTCATAAGTTCAATTTCAATTCGTTCAACACATTGGGCTTTACATCAATGATAGCAAAGATAGTTGTTATATACTATACACCGTGTAAATAGACCCTCGACATTCCCTTAACGGGGTGACTCAGCCCACCAATATGAACAACTTTTCCTATGGGAACAATGCTGGGAACTCAAAAAAGAATTCGACCTTCCCATACAAACTGGCCGGGCGGCGGAACTCTTTTGTATGGAAATGACGAAATTTTTTTTGAGTTCCCAGCATTGGTCCCATAGGAAAAGTTATTCATATTGATGGGCTGAGTCACCCCTTTAAGTAAATGTCGAGGGTACATTTATATATATTTTGATAATATTAATAATCCGGAAGTAAGAAGTATGTGGGTTTGTATTTATAATTTTACATGTAAAATTTTCCGCTCAAAAAAGCTGCATTTAATGTAGCTTTTTTTACATTTAATGCATTTTTCATAAGCGAAAAATAATTTTCATAAAGCAGTTACTTAAAGAAGCGGGTAAAACCCCCCAGGGCAAACGGAAAGTAGGCCATCCCATACAGACTTGGCGCCGCGTGTGAAGCGCGTAGCCAAAGACAGGTTGCGATGGCGAAATACTATAGAAGCCCTCTGCCCCACCTGGTAGTCCTTGGACCTTAAGTCAAGAGGGTCACTTACATAAAGAAAAGCTGTATAAACATTACCTTCATTCCGCGAATGTAGCAACTCGGTCAGCGGCGCCGTAGCTCCCTCTGCTTCTATCATCTCGGCGCCTTCTTTGTCCACCGCCAGCTCACAAAGAACTCCAGCAGCCACACGCTGAAAAACAGTAAGTAACTTTAGTATAACATTTATACACACTTTTATTTAATAAAGGAGATCCACTATTTAATAAATAAGTATCAAAAATTGTTCTCTATTATCATTTCTCAATAAAATTGATAAACATATTTAAAAAATAAAAATCTGGCCAAATCCTAGTCGCATTAGCACACACACCAAGGGTTCCGTACCACGTTCTCAAATATACGAATAACGTTATATTGGTGTATCAGTTGAAATGTTTTTGACGCGGTAACTTCTTGTGTCAAATCGATGAACGCCGGATGCACGCACGAAAATGTGTCACATTCCGTGTGCAAGCGAGAGAGAGTGGCACGATCGGCCTTAGCGTGCGGCTTGTGACGCATCTCTCTTCAACCATTATCACGTAAAATTATTGTCTGTAAACCGACTTTACAGACAACCTATTTTTTTTCCAAAATTGGTTATCATTAGTCTATTTTGAATTGTAATATTATTTTTTAATATTTGCAAAATCGACAAACTACTACCGTTTCGGAACTACCACTGATGAGAAGATAACACCGAAAGAAACTCACCTCAGTTCCTGAGATGGGCAACTCCCGGCGTGCGCCTTCGAACTCTGTGCATACGCTGTCAATGACCCAGCTTTATCAGACCCAGCTGTCTAATACTGAAAGAATGTTGTTGAGAACCTGTTTGTTCTCGATCTCATTGAACAGCAGCTGCACGAATATCGGAATAACATTCTGCTGGCGGATCAGCTGCTTGTTGAGGCTGTCTCTGGCCAGGATGTGCAGCGAACCCACGGCCCCCTCCACATCTCCATGCCGTCAGCTCAATACTGATTAACATTATTATAAACGCACCTGTATGTTCTCGATTTCGTTGAACAGCAGCTGCACGAATATCGGAATAACATTCTGCTGGCGGATCAGCTGCTTGTTGAGGCTGTCCCTGGCAAGGATTTGCAGCGCGCCCACGGCTCCCTCCACGATCTCCATGCCGTCAGCTCAATACTGATGACATTATTATAAACACACCTGTATGTTCTCGATCTCGTTGAACAGTAGCTGCACGAATATCGGAATAACATTCTGCTGGCGGATCAGCAGCTTGTTAAGGCTGTCCCTGGCCAGGATGTGCACCGCGCCCACGGTTCCCTCCACGATCCCCATGCCTTCAGCTCAATACTGATAAACCTTATTATAAACGCACCTGTATGTTCTCGATCTCGTTAAACAGCAGCTGCACGAATATTGGGATAACATTCTGCTGGCGGATCAGCTGCTTGTTGAGGCTGTCTCTGGCCAGGATGTGCAGCGCACCCACGGCTCCCTCCACATCTCCATGCCGTCAGCTCAATACTGATTAACATTATTATAAACGCACCTGTATGTTCTCGATTTCGTTGAACAGCAGCTGCACGAATATCGGAATAACATTCTGCTGGCGGATCAGCTGCTTGTTGAGGCTGTCTCTGGCCAAGATATGCAGCGCGCCCACGGCTCCCTCCACGATCTCCTCCATACGCACGCCGTCCGCGTACGCGCCGCCCGTGCCACCACTGCCCGACACTGATGAGCGTTGCTGCAAAAAAAAAAACAACTTGTATGACATCACACATAATAAAAACAATACCCCTATATTAAATAATCGTCATGTATTTAATAACAGTCTTATTATAAAACGAGGACTATGTTTGTTACCTGGTTTAAACCATTATCCGACCAAAACAAATTAATAATGACAGTTGACCAAACGTCAAAGTGATAAGTGTCGTCTCATTTGGTCGGATAATGTTTGTCGAATAAACGCAATACATAGTAAGATTTTACATACATTAGCTTTCATGTGGATTTCTATCACACATTCACATTCACAGTCTATGTTAATTCTAATGTATGCGTATAGCCAGCAGCCGCCAGCCGCGTGCCTCGTGGGTACCTACTATTATTACCTCGTAGCGCTGATTGCCATAGAGTTAAGACGAGTAGAATTGCAAAATTGCATTTTATTTTTTATGTATGAAAAAAGCAAACAAATTACAAAAAGTCATAGAACAAACGTAGTTTATCTTGATGTACCTTAGTCACCTTTAGAAGGTTATGCGTTAGATACCACTTACCCTGTATAGATAGATAAACATCCAAGACTCAGGCCAATCTGAAAAAGATCGTTTCCCATCATGACCTGACCGGGGATCGCACCCGGGCACCCGTGTCGCAGGCTGGCGTGTTGGCCTATGCGCCACGGAGCTCGCCAAATGTGAATAAATTCCCTCTGAAGAGTTTGGTATTTTACTGCAGATCCTGAACCCTAACCACGTAACAGTACATAGAGCTTAAAATTATATAGGTACTAGCCTTCACCCGCGGCTCCGCCCGCGTCAATGTCGATTCCTCGGGAATAGTACTATTTCCCGGGATAAAAGGTAGCCTATGTCCTTCTCCGTACTCAAGAACTTGTATGCAACATTTCATAATGATCGGTTCAGTAGTTACGGCGTGAAAGCGTAACAAACAAACAAAAAAAAACTCACTTTCGCAATTATAATATTACTAGCTTTCGCCCGCGGCTCCGCCCGCGTTTATTTCGATCCCTCAACAACAGTAATTTTTCCCGGGGTAAAATGTACCCTATGTCCTTCTCCGTACCCCAGATAAAGTGTATGCAAAATTTCATGATGATCGGTTCAGTAGTCAGTAAAAGCGTGACAAACAAACTAACTTTCGCATTTATAATATTAGTTAGGATTAGTAAGAAAAAGATAAAGGTCATTACTTCACTCACCCGCTGCGTGTCGTTGAATGCGCGCATGAGAAGGCGCACGAGATGGTGTACGGCGCCGTGCTCGCGCAGTGGGCCATAGTTCGCGGAGCAAAGTGCTAGGTTGCGAACCAGACCCACCACCGCCTTCACCAGTGGCCAGCGGGACGGCGGCTGCAGCAGCTTCACGATCACCTGGAGACACATGTAAAGCTGTACTATTTGCCGATGATACTTCTCTTATTTTCCCTGTTGATAGGACAACACACAATTTTGACGAGGTCAATAGTACATTAGCTCAAGTGTTAGAGTGGTTTACTTTAATTTGCTGTTCAACGCTATAAAGACGAAATGTATTAAATTTTGTTTACCGAATGTTACAAAAGTACCAACACACATAGTGGTCAAAAAACGATAGATTTGGTAGATAAAACAGTATTTCTTGCGATGATAGTTGACTCGTGACTTCAATGGGGTGCCCAATTGCCCATATCACATCCTTAGCGGGTAAATTTTATATATGATATAATTTTTGACATATATTCGAAATAATCCAATGCAGCCCTTCTCTCATTGCAACGCCCGACAGGGCCCTTAATTGCTACTCAGTACATATTTTGTAAGATAAGACCTGTATATTTACATTAAGGAAGCAATAAACGATTGAATTGAATTGAATTAAACTTAGTTCTGCTGCGTATGCTTGATACTGTGATACTGCGCGTTTGGTATACTTCAGCTACTTTCATAGTGTCATGAAAGTAGACACAAACAAGTTCAGAGACACACTAAACGAGTAATAAATTATAAATTGACCATGTGACAAAAAAGTATGTTGCTGAAACAAAAAAAACCGTTTCTAGATTCGCCCTTAAATAATAATAATAATAATATAAGCCTTTTATTACAGACAAAACAATATGTATACATAGCATTATTCAAAGTTTATAATAATTGGTTTTGGTTTTGCTGCTGCCCTCTATTGGCGAAGGCCTCCTCCAACCGCTCCCAAGTCTCACGTTCTCTAGCTTTTCTTGTCCAAGTTTTCCCTGCTACAGCTTTTATATCGTCAACCCATCGGCGCCATGGTCTACCTCGCTTTCTTTTCATCTGTCTCGTGAGCCAGTAGATCACAATCTTTGACCATTTGTCTCCTCCTCTAATAGTGTGTCCAGTCCATTTCCATTTAAGTTTACTGACAGTCACTGATACATCCCTTGTTCTAGTCAGTTTCTTTATTTTTAAAAGTTTTGCCCTTATATAGTTCGAGAAAAATAGTTTTAAATTTTTTAAATATATATTTAGGGAGAAAAAAAATAAAATATACAAAACCTTTCGTGACGTCACAGATTAACCACACTTAAGCGAATGCCTTTGCTCGCGACAGCTCTTACAAAAAAAAACTAACATGGCAAGCATGTCACTTTGTTTGACAGCTAGATGACAGTGGCAGGTACTCGGTCCTGTCGGTTTGTTCGGTACTGGTATTATTTTGTTTTGTTGTTTGTTTGGTTGGATCATTGCTTTGGATAATACTTGCTTGAATTTAAGGTAAGCACGGACTACCTGATAATTATTTTTGAATGTAAATAGTCGTAGAGTCGTATTTTTTGTTTGGCACATTTTGGCGATGGCATTGACATTAATATTTTTTTAAATGAGAACCGGATATTTGAAGTTCAATCATCACTGTACATACAGCCTTATAGGTACGTCACTTCCGGCAGATAAATATTTTTTTTTAAACATTTTTATTTTAATAATTACGCAATATTTAAAAATCTAAAATATACGGGTCCTCCCTTTTTTCGCTGTCTATTTGAAAAACATATAAAAAAGGTTATCAAAATTTTTGGCAATCAATTTTATTCAGCCTACAGCTAAAAATCTCCGATGTTGATGAGGCATTTTGTTTACAAATGTCATTTTACAACAGAAGCCAATCAACTTACTGGTAATCCATAATGCAAACGAACTGCGTTCTGAGCCATCTCGCTCTCCATGTGACGCGAAGTGAGGTGTCGCAAAGCACAAACTGCTGGTTCTGTGATTTCTTCACGGTCTCCAGCCGAGACCACTGTACGGACAAGGGCATCCACTCCACCGGCTTGGCAAACAGTCACCTGCAACACACACATTTCACATTAATGCATAGAATTATCTGTTATTTAATTAAACTTACTTAACTGAAAATCATAAATTGCATGTGTATCAAAAACTAAATAGAGGCATAAAATTTTTAAAATGGTAAATTTATAGGCAGGGCCCTGGCTAAACGGAGTGATGGGAGCTAAACTATGTCCCAAACAAAAAAAAATTAATTGTAAACAATGCTTTGACAACTTATAGACAATCTGTGCAACTGACAGGGAAATTACGCGGAAAATTTTAAAAAAAGTCAGTGTGCCTATATTTTTTCCATGAAAGTAACGCATGTTCTCAAATTTTTTTTTTGGATATTTAGCAAGAAACTTCAACTTCAAATGATAACGTGCGCCTTTCGCGCGTACTCGTTAACGAGCCGTAAGATAGTATAGCATTGTGAATGCTTAAAAATCCCTTATAATCCATCTGTTTAGAAGTTTCAGAGTCATGATAGACTAAAGACACATTTATACGTAAATCTATTCAAACATCTTCCATAATGACGTCCTTTAACAGCACTTATAAAATCATATCATGTACCAGTTGCTTCCACTCTTTCTTATCTATGCCGGCGTTTTATCTTGCTAAACGTATGTGCTTTCTGATTTTACAACCTTTGGCTTTGTCTACTTCGTGGCGAATGATGAGGCAGTAAAATATATATCTAGATAAATTAACGTTAAAATTCATACACTTCTCCCACATCCTTCCTCCCATCTTCAAATATCTTTATCAATATGCATCAAATTGGTCTATCGAACTATCGAAGAAACAATGAAAAAATACTATACTATAATATACAAATAAACACGGTACAAAATAACAAGTTAATAAATATTTCAAGAAACTTGCTACTCCTTTTGGCAAATCTGTTACAATAAGTTACAATATTTATTTCGGAGGAAATAACACTGGCAAAATAATTTCATTTATTTGTTCAGTCAGTCAGGTTGACATTGTCATTTCTACAGAAGAAGAGTAGAAATTATAACCTCGTACTATACGCCTTATCAGAAAATAACGATTTCAGTAAAAGTTTATAGGTAAAATCTAGTGAAATTCATTTAAAAAGGCGTAAATCATTACAATGCATCGTTTTAAAGTGTTAGTGTTCGTAAGAATTGTGTGATTGAGGAGTTATTTGCCAAAAAGCGTGCCGAGAAGGTTTGTTTACCTTTAAATTTTATTTGTTTGGGACAAATAGTAGGACTTGACTGAATGGTTGCCTGGAACCGGCAAAAGAAGCAACAAACGTCCTCTGATGAGATGGGTTGACAATATACTCTATCTTGGGTCTCAGTGGGCGGATGATGAGCTGAGATGATAATGATGATAATGGTGGCGAATTTCATTTAACATCAGTAATTTATACATATTTACATATTATCACGCCTCTTTCCCATGGGGGTAGGCAAAGACTATGGATCTCCACTTGCTACGATCCTTACAAACCTCTTTTGCTTCATCTACATCCATCACTCTTTTCATGCATGCTCGTCGGTAATTTTATTATATAATAATAATAGTAATTTTATTTTACAAAATAAGAACTTTGATTAATACAAATGTGATGGGAATAAATAAGTGGGGAAATGGAATTACTAATACTTTTGAATGTCAATGCTGTAATTCGCCTTACAGAGGATCTGTGTGAGAGTGTGTGGAGAACCAAGTAAATACTTAGGTAAATTTAATCGAATTATTAGATTAGTATAAATAAATGGGATAGAGTATATTACCTTATTGCGTTGGTTGTTGCAAGTCAAGTTAGACAGGATGCCGGCAGCGCAAGTGACGATGTTCACATCAGTCGAAGCCAGCACCTGCACCAAGCTCTGCAGAAGAGCTTCCAAGCCCTCGACCTAAGAAAAGAAAATGTTGTTTTCACTTATTTCCTCCAGACCATGATATGTGACGACATAAATCTAACAGAATCTCAAACAAAAGGAACATTCTTATTACAGTACATTATTTTTTTAAGGACCTTTACATATAATACTCCTTATATTCCTCAGCCTCCTTATGATTTTCTAAAATACGTCTTTTGCATTTGATCAACACAAAATAAGAAAGAGGTAAGAATTTTGGAAGTTTTAAAACATTTGAATCCCCATACCTTGGTAGCAGCATCTGACAGATTCCTCAAAGTCCACAGGCAGTTCTGGACCAGACGTCCACTCGGGTTGCCGAGATGCATAGCCAAGGCTTGCATACCACCAGCTTCGACGATTGCAGGCTTGTTGCTTGAGCATACAGACAGCACCTGTCAGAAAAATATTTATTACCAATTAATTTTTCGAGGCTGTCTGAGGCTACACTGTACAGCAAGTGTACTAAACACTTGGTGAGACAATATCAGCCTCATGGGGGATGTCTTGTATAGAAATTATCCATGAGTCATTACATTATAGACCTCCATAAGAGGTATACTGTTTTACCGAATGTGATAAACTGTTCAATACTACGATTCACATTCCAGCAAGATGTGACAAAAATGCCACCTTATGACAAAAAATACATAAATCTGATTGGGTCACGCGTATCAATAGTTAGTACTTGTTAAGAAGCCAGTCCTCCTGAACGCAGAGACGAAGTTTCCTGGAGGCTAGCACAGACAAACGATGCAAAGTAGATGTTATTACAAAATATAATGTACCTTCAAAACCCTGGAGGTGGTCCACAGCAACTTTTCGTAGTCGTAAGAGCGCATGATGCGCACCAATTCGATCGGCCCTTGAGACGCAAGGATGATGAGCTTCGACTCTTGGTTACCATAGGCCAAGATCTGCAGACAATCGGTCACAATCGCCAGGAATTTCACATTATTCCTCTGTAGCAAAGCAACCATTTTCTGTAAGCCTCCAGCTAGGCGAACTGCCATCTTGGAACCATCTTGATGCAGCAGAAGATTATGGAGAGTCGTAATGGCGTAGAACAACACAGCTTCTACAGGAGAGCTGAGTAGTTTCACCAAGGCTGGTATTCCTCCACTCTTAAAGATAGCAAGGAGACCTTGACGGTGGTGTGACAAGTTGTGCAAGGTCCCGACAGCTCCCTTGGTGGTTTCCAGGTCATTGCTGTTGGAGATGGCGCGAACCAAAGCGGCCACCATTTGCGGGGAGTTCATAATTGCGTGGCGAGACGCTTCCTTCTTGGACAGCTGGTGAACCATCATGGCAGCTTGAGATACTACCACTTGATCTTCATCATTGAGCAGCTTGATCAACTCAGGAATCGCCCTGTCGAAAATAAAAGAGTTCTTGAAGTATCAAATAAAACTCAAAACTTGTAGATTTATACAATTTACATATTTTGTTATCAACGATAGTAGTAGGCAACTCTATATGCATCTTTTTAAGTTTTTGAATGAGTTTTAGAACTTGATATTGACCAAAGAATCACAAATTTAATGAAGTAGTTGATTGTATCGCCCTTAAAACAATAACTAAACGTCTGTAAAACCTAGGTACATATTCATGTCCTAACAAAACAAATTACCTGGTAGCCAAGTCAGCGTCATCTTGGTAGTTGATCAGATTGACGACGGCATGCTTCAGCATCTGCGAGGGTTCAGACAAACGCTGAACGGCAGTCGGCTGGGCAGGGTCCAGCTGAGTGGAGGGGATCTCGATGCCCTCCTCCAGGGTCTCAGGGAACATGGCCGCGCGGACGCGCTGCGAACGCGTCTGCGACAGCTGCTGGTTCATGTCTAAGAAATATGACAAAAAATGTCATTTAAGATCAGTGAAGGGATGGTATTTATTGCTGTTGTATTTAGTTTTAAATCTTGTACAGTACCACCACTTCTATTCGTCGCATCGGCTTTTTTCAGCGGCGCAGAATAACACAACCTACCGAATCAAACCAAATTAAAAAATCAGTGAAATAGCGACCTTATAGCGCTTACATAAGAGTTGAAATTCAAAAGCAACAAGACTCATGCTGTCTCAAGGGGCGCCCCAGCGAACTCCAGACGTGGCGCGAACGCATCATCCAATAGCAGACGGATATTTGCGCACCATGCAAAAAATTTATTTCTATATATTTTTTACATCAATATGTAACTTATAAAAGTGGTAGCAATGTAATAGAGTAAGGCAACTTTACATATTCCATGGTATATGCACTATTTTCCATGGCACCAAGACAATAAAAATAATATTAATAACAACTCACCATCCACTTGTTCCTGGGTAAAACCCTGGGCGAATCCTTGATCTAGGTCAAACATGAGTTGGTCACCCTCCATCTCGTCATCTTCCTTTCCGGTAAGTGACGGCACCTGTGGTAAAAAGGACCCTCTGTGTATAAAACTGTGTCATTGTATTATACCACATTACATACATACTATCAACGTCTTTTTCTTTGCAGGGTAGTCAGAGCCCAGGACGTGAAGGCTATCTAGATATAGCCTTCACGTCCTGGGCTCTGACTACCCTGCATTTACTATTCATGTATCACCTGAGCATATCACCTGATAGTAATGCTTGGTATCTATAGTAATAATATTAAAAGAGGTAAGTGTTATTTAAAAAATGATTTCACCTATAGAAAACTACATTATCACCAGGTGACATAGGCTATAATTTACGAAGATGAAGTCGCGGGAACCGGTTGGATAGAAAAAATTTATATTTTCTGCAAACACCACTATATCTTGCTTGCATCTGTCTAAAGTATACTTTCAATAGGCAAATAACAACTTCGAAGTGCTTGAATAGAGTCACTGACTCAATAACTTCAGGATATAACTTGTTTTTATAATGAACTTTGTTATAAAATTGTTTTAATATTAAACGAACATTTGAAAGGTAACAAAATATTGTATTTTATCGCTCAAATCTCTAATATATCCAAAGTTGTTGTATGTAAGGGTAGAATTATTTCACTTTTATTCACCTTGACCTGGACAAATTTTGTGCAAGACAAGAGTATACTATATTGTAGGAAGAAAATAAAAGTAGATAATTATATATAAGTAAGTATACCTGAGTGGCAGCTCCTGAGTTGATACCAGAATCAACCAGGTAGGAGTTCTGTTGCCAGATGAGAGTCTGCTGCTCCTTGCTGGGAGCCATTGGCACATCCGAACCACCATAGTTGCTGTGCGACACTGTAAATGTAATTTGAAATTGTATTATCATTTTAGTGACTAAGGAAATCTAGATGGACTGTATATACCGCCAACACATACAATAGCTCTCATCATTCATCATTAGCGGCTTGCGACTGTCCATAAAGTCAAAGATTTATCAGAAAATAGGCCTTTTCAGGCACTTTTTCAGGTCAATTCACATTTTAAATAATACTTATTAAATTATATTCAAATTATTCATTATTGTTTAAAAGCTACAAACTACCAGCATTTCAGAACAGACCACTGCTGGACTTAGGCCTGCCACAAAATGCACCATTATGCTTGATCATCGACTATGCTCATCCAGTTGCTGCCATAATGTGTAGATTGTCGCTCCATCTAGCCAGAGGGCATCCCATGCTACACTTATCTATATGCAGTGTGCAGAATGTTCTTACTCCAGCTATTTATTGATAGTTGTGATAGCTCTGGCCAGACCACTACCACTTCAGCTTGCTTACTCAAGTACTATGTCAGTAATTTTCGTTCTACTGACTGGTACTATTTAAAAATTCAAAACACAAAAATCCATGTGTCTTGAATGGAGGTACTCTAGAGGTACCATAAGACAGATGGACAAACAATACAAAATTTAATAATAATTGTTGGAGTAAGTACTTGCATGGTAAACGCAATTACAAATATAAATTATGAAAATATTCACTGTCATAAATAAACATGCGCTTAACAACTCATTAGTTAATTGTGTTATGGTTAGCAGGATTGCATAAGTGTGCTTGTCAGAAACTGGCCTAATGTATTATAATTTGCAAATGTACATACAAGAACTATCATAATTGAATCTCAATCAAAAAAATATTACCAATATATTTAACTGTATTTGGAAGTTATTCATAGACCAATAAGTGGCGACTAAAATTGCTGAGACTGGTAACAGATACAGGTTTTGTATATAAAACAAGATGTTTAAGGATAACTTAATACTTTACGTTATCAAAACAGTATGCATGTACTAAAATTAAACATTTTTGTATCTTCACAGACATAAGACAGTATATAGTTATTTTTTTTTATAGTACCGTCAATACCTTTGCCATGAGTCACAACAATGCATAGGACATAGAATGGGGGCTAAGTATGTATATATAGTACTAGCTTTTTACATACCTACTGAGAAATATATTTTACAAATTAGTAACTGAAATAATACTTACTGTTCCGGCTCTGGGAAGACGGTATCTGATAGCTCATGGTTCACAGGTGCAGCGATGCACCCCTGCGCCTGTTCCAAGAAAACAATTATTTTAGACAAGGAATCTCACAATGTATCAAATGAACATCAATCGAATACTGTCCCGAATGACAATCATGTAATAATTTCCATATGTGCAATGTTATATGCAATCGAGTAGACGGGACTAAACATTGATTGAAAGAAAACAAACAAAATGTATTCCATGGACTAAATACCACACCCTGACTGTACACCAAGATATAAGTAAATAGACCAATTTTAACTATAAATGTGAATCAAATCAGCACTTAAAGTTTTTAAAACACTTGCCTCTACTGATCAGCCACGCAAATCTATTTATTTTACTTCGATACTTTATTTTTATTCAAATAAAATTACAATGCACTCGTTCACCAGCGTCACAAATTTGACATTACAATATGGCGTCCGATTCGGTTATTTTCGCGCAATCTCGGCTTTCGGATGGAGTCATGGTCACTGTCTCTTTCTCTTTTTAACAACAGCGTTTTGTGTATGTACCTTTCTTTCTATTCTACCTCGCTCGGGCTTCGGGGCTTCGGGCTTGGAAGAAAGCTCAAGAAAGTATCTGCAGAAGTGCCAACTTAACAAGATAACGTTCCGTTATGCAAAGTTTTTGCCTCAGGTTTTTGCAAATTAAATGATAATCACAAACTTAGTGACTTGGTTTTTAGATATCTCTGGGTTTTATCCATTAGGATTATCTTATCTCGATGGGGTTTTATCTATCTAATAAGTAGACTTATTATTACTTATTTGTTGGGTTGGGTTTTATGTTCCGTGATCACAAAGATGGCAAAAAAAAAGGTTTGATTATGGCGAAATACTTCGGAAAGTCAAATATGAAAATCTCAATCCTGTTATTTTCATATTTTTGATAATTTTGCCTATCCTATGACACTTCTCCGGGATATAATACGAATCTAATCATCTGAGTGGAAGTGATAGGACAGGTTTTATTTATGCATTCGAAAGTATCTCATATATAACAGGTACTCCAAAATTTTCTTAAATTTTTAAAACAATTTTTTTTTTTAATTGATTTGGGGAAAATATGTCCCAACCTGGCAACTCATAAGACTTGACTGTCAACGTGGTCAACAGTCAACGTCATCATTATTCATTTGACAGATTGACAATGACATTGTCAATGTCATATAATTAGGCATGGGAATATAAAAAACCTACATTCGGGACTTTTCCCATAAAAAAATAAGTAAGTAAAAAAACATTCTGGATTTGAATAGTCTGGAAGTAAATACATCTAAGGTAATTTCGATTTTATAAACAAAAAAATGATGGCCGATGGGGCAAAAGGGTTCTCGAATGGCGACCACGTACCGGCAAGCGCAGCGTCGGACATCCGCCGACCAGATGGTCCGATGACCTGACTAAGGTAGCAGGAAGACGGTGGTTGCAGGCCGCTTCCAACCGGTAATATTGGAAATCCTTGGGGGAGGACTATGTCCAGCAGTGGACTTCTTGCGGCTGATATGATGATGATGAAACAATAAAAAACTTTTTTTTTCTGTTGACCGCAAGTTGACAATTAGAAAGCACCATTGGAATTTAAGGTAATCACAGTAGAGGCAGTGTGTATGTATTTTAAAAATAGTTCCACTGACTAGTACTTAGTAGTAACTTAAGAACATACATTAAAATTGTTTGTCTGTAAAGTCGGTATAAATAAGACAATCATTTTACGTGATAACGGTGGAAGAGAGACCTATGCGTCACAAGCCGAACGCTTAGGCCGATCATGCCTCTCTATCGCTTGTTCTGCGCTCGCCCTTGCACAGTGCACACGGACCGTGACACTTTTTCGTGTGTGTAGCCGGCATTCATCGACTTATAAGACGTTATCACGTCAAAAAAACATATCCTTTTCCTTTTATAAAGTCGGTTAAAAGCACCTATCATTATCATGGCCGAATCGTTGAAAACACATAAGTAGTATTTGTATTATCCAAAATAAGAATGTATTATTCGCGGCAGAGGCAGGCGCCAGTGCCAAGGTGTTCACGAGAACAGGCGATGCACTCGGGCGGCAAGCAAAGGGGACGTATTCAGATCACTTAATAAATGTGAAGCTGCCTCTGAAGCTGTCGCTAGCGCGCGACGAGCGGCGCGGCGACGCGAGTATCTCGAGGCCTTGCGGTTAGGTATGGTGGCTGTGGGTGGTGGCGCGCCGGCTGATCGCCCTGGTCCTCGTGCTCCGTTTCCATTTGCGCCAGCCGCGGAGTCAGGGGATCAGTCAATGGATAGGGTTTCGCAAATGCAACTTCCTCGCAACGTCAGCCGTTCGGAGTCTAACCGTAGTACTATTAGGTATTCTGTGGCCTAGCAATGACTGAAAAGGCCGCCACTATATAGGAAACTATTTTCTTGGTCAAAATAACAAATAGTGAAGTGATCCAAATAAATTTGTATGTACCCACAGTCACAGGTACTGGACACAATCATTTTTCACCACATTTTATTTGAAGTAACTTTTAAACATAAGCCTTTTAGAATTTAGTTTTCAATACACTTCTCATGCAAAGTTGAAACAGCTGGTAGGTCTAGCTGTCAACATGACCTGGCAGTTATAGACTATGTCAGATGCTTTTAGGCAGCTTAAAAATGAATACGCTAGTGTTGACACCCACAGACACGACAGAAAAATCATTCAGTAACAAGCCCTCTGTACAATAATACAGTACCTAACTTGTGACGTCTCTCTTTACGCATTGAGTAAACTGTTGATATTCTTTGACTTAAATTATTTTTATGATGTTTAGCGATGAGTAAAAAACCGGCCAAGTGCGAGGCGGACTCGCGCACTAAGGGTTCCGTACCATTACCATTATCTATTACGGCACAAAACGGCAAAATCATGTGTATGGGAGTCCCCCTTTAATATAATTTTTATTTTAATTAAATTATTTATTTTTAAAGTGAATATATACTTATCTAAATATTCTGTGAATATTTCAAGCGTCTACCCGTTGCTGTTATCAATATCGAGCAAAAACGAGCAAAACAAATCACTTTTGATGTATTTATTCTGTTTTTAGTTTATGTTGTTATAGAGGCCCGCTATAAACATTATGAAAAATGTGAAAGTAAAAATTTCAACTGTCTAACTATCACGATTCATGAGAGACAGACAGACGGACAGCGGAGCCATACGAATAAGGTCCTGTTTTTACCCTTTGGGTACGGATCCCTAAAAACCGAATAAAACAACGCGTCAATATATTTTTTAACATAAGCTGCCGCTTCTGTGCTTTAAACAACTATCAAGAGCAGCTTCTTACCACGGCCGTACTATAATTGGAAGCATGTGCAATACAAATACTAGACAAGCTAGCTATAGCTTATATAGACAAGCTGGAAAGCAATTCCAGCGCTGTCTATCCAACGTCGATCTACTACGGCTCGATCAAGATTTAGCATCCTCAAATCTTGATCTAGCCACGCAGGTTACAATAATAATACAGTCAAGTTGAAGATCTACTAATAATAGGTAACAAACTTTATCGTAGCTGAACAGCTACGAAATGCTACGAGCATTCCGTGGTACCAAAGAATTACGAAGACGCAAGCCAAGATTTTAATAATAAATCAGAGAGTACAGTAAATTCTAACTTCTACGAACTAAGAGATCTACGACATATTTAACTGACTTTAAAAAAAGGAAGGAGGTTGTCAAATTGGTAGTACGATTTTTTAATGTTTGTTACCTCAGAACTCCGTCATTTATGAAACAATGTCAAAAAATCTTTTATTTCAAGGATAATGCTTTAAAGTTGGTCCCATTTAAATTTCATCAAAATCATTTCAGTAGTTCGATTGAAGTTGTTTTTTTTTTTATATTAAAGATTATTTATGTCTGTGGTGCGCCGGCGTTTTTTTTTTTGTTTATAGGTACTTAATACTTCTTTCAAAACTCTTCATGACTTCAGACTCTGTCAGATGCATACATCAGTTTAGTTGTCGGATCTTTCTCTTTGTCGAACAGTTACGTAAATAATTTACGTATTAAGTTTAAATTATTCAACACTTTAATAACTTTAAGTGAGATATCAAAGAAAATCACCATGTCTAACCAAACGTCTGCAAGAAGTACAAAATCCAGTTTCTATAACATCCCATCATTTAGTCGCCTAAGCATTGCAAGTCACGGCCGATTCAATTTCTCCGAATTCGAATCAGATATTCACGTATTTGTGAGAGAATATAGAAACAGAGTAAAAAGGCAACAACTTGCTGACGAAGAGAATATTCCTTCGCCTTTCATTTCCTTTGCTGAGGCAAAAACGGATTCAGTTGACGTAGACTGGCTTCGGGATAATCAAGATAGATTTTACAAATACACTCCCAATAAAGATATTTTGAAGCTCAATTACTTGTCCGAGTTAGGGTACATTACTTGTATGGCGTTTTCTTCGGATGGCGAGTACATAGTTGTCGGCCATATCACTGGCATCATACAGGTTAGTTTCCTGTGCCTTTATTCCTCATTTGAATGTGGTGTGTTGTGGCGGTTGGTGTGGCGCTTTGGAGTTGACCAATAAATTGATCGATTACCTGACCGACTTTTAGGGGTATTCCAATATTCTTATTTCCCTTAGGTATATTTTTCGAACCGAAATATAATTAGGTTTTCTTCCATGCTGATCTAAGAGAAGGAAAAACTTAAGTACCAGCTGCTTCCCTTTCTGCGCAGATTGTTGAAGCCGATTAGAGTCAATGTGTGAAAATCTGGTGGCACTTAGGCCTTTGGACTATGTCTACTCCGTAAAAGATAAAGTCGTGATTAGTATTTAAGTAAGTATTTGTATGAAAGTTGTTCAGTATCGTAATTTACAAAACTACAATCATTGGTTAAGTGGATGTAAGATACATGATTAATACTAAATACATAGTATTGTAGTACTTTTTATGTAGTACTTTTTACTAATTGTAATAATTAGTGGGTACTCCTCTAATCTAATATTGCTGTGCCCGACAGGGTCCATATATGGTCTTACTTTGTAATTTTTCATCCTATGTCTATATGGTTTGCAATAAATATTGAGTATTAAGTATTGAGTATTGAGTATTACGTCTTTTTCCCTTGCGGGGTAGACAGAGCCTACGTCTTAAGACCTAAGGGCCATTTAGCATGTTGGTGGCCATTAGGTGGAAAACGGAATCAAAATAGTGATGGGTTGCTAGCCGCATCGCTCAATCGGCTTTACGATCTGCGCGGGAAGAAGAGAAGCACCTCAAACATTCTCCGTTTTTTCTTTTCTCCCAGACTAGCATGGAAGAGCATGAATGATACTTTAGGGAATTTACCGCGATTCGTCTTACCTGTTGAATAGTGTGCTCACGAATATACTTACCGAGTAAATAACTATAGGTACTGTTGATAGGCACATAGTCAGATGTGTTTCATATTTTGCATGACGTACTACCGACGAATATAGGACTCACTTTTCTACAATGGCTTTACTAAAATCAAAAGTCGTTTCACCTGGGACTGTCAAGACTATTTTTCTCAAGAACTTCTTGAGAAAAAAAAACCTTAACAGTCTCGACAAGAACGCGTGGACCTATGAAGTTGAAATCGTTTTCAAATACTCAGGTCTAATAGTCCTATGAATGGTCCTCCGAAATTGTATAAAAATTAATTTTCAGCTTTTTTAATATTAAATATTGGTAAGTCAAGTGTTGTATATTTTATATCAAGTAGGCTGCGTTGAAAATGGCGCATCAAAAAGAGACAAGTGGTCTTGCGGATTACGCTCGTAAGATTGAGACATACTACAAAAATGAAGATGTTTTACCACCAAAGATGTGGTATCCACTATTCTACGATGGCGCCACTAAACTCAAAAATCGTTTCACCTGGGTGAAGACCAACTACGATATGTTCTTGAAGGGTTCTCCGAATAAAGTGTTGTTCAACCGGTGGTATTATTCCGAACTGGGAGCTATTTGTGCTCTATTGTATGCTCCAAATGGTAGCTATATTATCGTTGCACATTTGTCGGGTCTTATTCAGGTATGTCATTCTGTCCTAATAGCATTAGCGTAGGAAGGTATGGAACGGGGGCAGCTGCTTCCCATCAAGAACTGTCGCCTGTAGGCTGAAATCAGCAAAGTAATAATTAGTTATTTCTTCGCTGGCTGTAATGGAATGGAATGGAGCTTAAAATAATAAAGCTAACTCTGTTTTAATTTTGTTTTTATTTTTTACGTTGCCTCATCTTCTATTACCATGTGTTGAGTGTTTTTTGTTGTTGAGTGCGTAGAAACCAAGGCATAAGAATACGCTCGAAAAAGAGAAGCCATAGTTTACTACTTGTCGCACCATTACCAATCAACCTATTTGCTAACTTAGACCTACAACGATTTGATAGTGACTTCAAAATATATTGCGGCTTTCGTATGATTGACTATTTTTATTAAAGATATAGGTATATGAAATACGTATTAAGTTTAAAAAAAAAAAACTTAATGTATTTTGAAGTGTGATAAGGCAAGATAGAAGTCAAACGCACTCAAATAATTCTTAAAAAAAAAATCGTTGAACTTACACTAAGTTAGCAAATATGCCCGCATGGCGAGCTCCGTGGTGCAGTGGTTAACACGCCGGCCTGCGACATGAGGGTGCCTGGGTTCGATCCCCGGTCATCTCATGATGGAAAACGATCTTTTTCAGAATGACCTGGGTCTTGGATGTTTATCTATTCATGTATCTATTATAAAATATGGTAACGTTGAGTTAGTATCCTACGACACAAGTTCACGACTTACTGTGGGCCTAGCTTAATTTGTGTGATACGTCCCTATATAATATGTCTGTGATGGGTAGGAAGTATCATCAGAATCCCCAGAATACAGAATTGCAAGAAAAAAGGGTTAAAATCAAAAAATAAATTAGGCTTACAAAGTCGCCGATTAGCTAGGCGAATTTCTATGGAAGTATGTCTTTTGCTTTTACCGTTTTTTTCTTGCACATCTGTATAGGATTCTGATTCCAGTATTTCAGTAAGTCAGAGATTCAAAATTACGTGGTATAGACATAACTGTACCTTAAAATATCTAGTGGTCTCCATGTTTTCTCCATACATGCGAAAACAGTTATGATGTCCATTCAAATAAAATAATAGTCAAACACCTATTTCCTCTATAAAATGTTGCAGATGCGCAATGGTATAACTGGAGTGGTGTTATGCACTCTTCGAAATATCCAGTTCCCTCCTAAGCCCATATACGCACTCACCTTCAGCAAGTCGGAAGAAAGAGTTTGCTATGCGGTTTGCATGGATGGCAACGTCTACAGGATTTTGATTCCAAACGTTAGTACCCAAGTCACAGGTCACATGACGCTTCATATAGGCGGAGTATTAATGGGGCCTTTACCTATGAAATTGTCGTTTTATTCCGCTAGCCATTTTGTACGTAATGAATATGATTTCCAGAAGTTTAAATGTGTTTACATTTAAACTTGAAAGTGGACTGAGTTCAGTGGCCACACTCTTCTACTCCTAGCCGAGGCCCACTAGGACCGGGGGCCCGTGGCATTTGCCTGCATGCCACCCTATACTTACGCCACTACCGCCTATACAAGATTACTTGAAAAACACTAATATGACGTTTAATAACTTATCCATCAGATCGCTCCTACAGAAGACCAAGCAAAGTTTTGTATTCGGGCCGACCCGGCTCTGGAATGTCTCAACACCCAGTTTTACGGATCGGCGGGAATAGCCTCATATACTTCACCATATATAACACGTACGTTTTCTACATTATAGGTAAGTAGCTGTTATTCGCGTTTGACTAAATGAAAGCCTATGTTACCCGTTGATAGTGTAGCTTTAACTGCCTCCATGGTCCAGTGGTTCAGGCGTTTGCCTGTAGACCGTGGTCGTGGGCTCGATTCCTACGGGAAGCATTCTTCGTTTAGTTGTTTCCAGTTTGGAAAAGAGGCTTGAATCACCTCATTGTCTGTTGATTAAGATGATTCCGTGCTACGGAAGGCACGTTAAGCCGTTGGTCCCAGCTGCCATCTGGTAGTCGTTAAAGGAACTACGCCAGAGACCGAGAGGCGGTCCTGCCACAAGGCGGTCCTGCAACAACTCTGCCACCAGGGTGTGCATGGTCGATTGACCGTGTCATCTACTCGAAATGATGATGAGTGTAGCTTTCTTTTTCTTATTTTGGAGCTGGCTCTTGTCGGTGAAATGATTTCTAATTGTTCCTATCCTCGGATATCCCAAAGTAGCTTTTAATAAAATCTAAAATCCGTTCAAAAGTTTTTGAGTTTACGCAATAAAATCCTTCTTCTTTATAGTATGAGTATAAACATACATAGTATACGTCTTTTTCCCTTGCAGGGTAGACAGAGCATAGGTCTATAAAGCCTTATGGCCACATTTTGCATGTTGGAGGGCATGTAGATGGAAAACGGAATCAAATAGTGATCGGTTGCTAGCCGCATCGCCTATTGAAATATTTCGGCAGATTTTATTGCAATCCCCCGATCGGCTTTTACGAACTGCTTGGGAAGAAAAGCAGCTGCCACATTCTACGGTTTTTCTTTTCTCTCAGACCAGCATGGAAGAAGTATGAGTATTACATAGACAGCGGTCTGGACTTGGTATCGGATGATTTTTAGGTATTTTAATTAGGCTACAATACAATTAAGAGGCGTTTAGCGTATGTATGCGTAAAGGTGTAAAACGGAATCAAATAGTTAGGGTTGCTAGCTGCACCGCCTATTGACATTTCTTATTTTTTTGCTCATACCGTCAACTGGCTAACAGTCTGCGCGGGAAGAGAAGCAGCTGGTACATCCTGCGTTTTTCTTTTCTCCCAGATCAGCAAAGCCATGAAAAGGTGACTAAATAAATAAATATATACCTACGGACAAATCACACAGATTGAGCTAGCCCCAAAGTAAGTTCGTGATTTGTATTATAGGATACTAACTTAACGATACTAGAAAGTAAGTTCGTGATTTGTATTATAGGATCTAACTTAACGATACTATATTTTTAGATCAACATTGTAGTACTCGTACGAGTAGGTATACTGGTAACGGTAGGTACTTGAATTTTTCTGTTTCACTTCTCAGAGAGATCACCCGCTCTTTCGCTTGGGATAACGGCAGACCAAACGAAGATGGCGGTTGGATATGGTGATACTTCGATAAAAGTCTGGGATATGGAGACTAAAGAGGTAAGATTTCAGATAATTCACTTCTTAGCAAAATAGTAAAATAATATAGATCTCATTATATAATAGTTTATGCAAAGGCTTAGGTGTACGAGTAGGTTGTATGTGTTTTTATACTTACCTAAACATCAATGACACTCAGATTAATAAATAAATTTATATATGGACAAATCACACAAGATCGAGCTAGCCCCAAAGTTAGTTCGTGACTTATGTTATGAGATACAAACTCAATGATACTATATTTTGTAACAAATACTTAATAGATAATCATCCAAGACCCAGGCAAATCTGAAAAAGTCAACGATACTATATTTTGTAATATATACTTAATAGATAATCATCCAAGACCCAGGACAATCTGAAAAAGTCAACGATACTATATTTTGTAATAAATATGTAAAAGATAATCATCCAAGACCCAGGCCAATCTGAAAAAGTCAACGATACTATATTTTGTAACAAATACGTAATAAATAATCATCCAAGACCCAGGCCGATCTGAAAAAGATAATATTTCCGTTTGACCTGACTGGGGATCGAACCCGGGACCCTGTGATTCAAAGGCACTGGCGTACCGCAAGAGTCACAGGGCCACAGAGGTACCCGACAACCTTTGTGGCCCTGTGACTCTTGCGGATAATGGACGATATCATCATCATTTTCAGCCCATATCAGCCCACTGCTGGGTATAGGCCTCTTTTTTAGGGTTCCGTCCCCAAAGGGTATAAACGGGACCTTATTAATATGGCTCCGCTATCCGTCTGTCTGCCTGTCTGTCCGTCTGTCACCAGGCTGTATCTCATTAACCGTGATAGTTAGATAGTTGAAATTTTCACAATTGATATATTTCTGTTGCCGCTATAACAACAAATTCTAAAAATCTGAATAAAATAAATATTTCAGGGGCTCCCATACATTTGCTCGATATTGATAATGGCAACAGGTAGACGCTTGGAATTGTCATGGAATATTTACAACCGACATGATTTTTAAGGCGTTTTTATAGATAATGGTACGGAACCCTTCGTGCGCGAGTCCGACTCACACTTAGCCGGTTTTTTACGTATGTTTCTACGGTCCTATACTAGTCGGACGACATAGTCAAGAATATTTACAAACATGTAACACACTCGAGTACCTAAAACACACTCGAGTACCAAAAAGAGTTCTGTTAGTAACTCAAACATTCACAAAATCAAAAATATATTTTACTGGGTCCCTTTCGCGATATCAGAACTAGTGGTCCATTAAATTGGAATAAAAAATACGGTTGGGTGGCTACTGAATATGCAGTGCAGGTAAATTATTACACATGTTATTTGCGGTCCTAGCTGATTTAGGTTTCTCTCTGTGTATTTAGGAAAATTTATGCTCGTTTGGTATTTTATTACGTTTTGTAACGTTGTAAAGAGAAGCCAAATGGTAGAGTTAAAGGTTGTTTTATTTGCTTCAACAATTACGTTTTTGTTTTGGTTTTGTGTTTTTTTTTTACTGAATATGCAGTGCCGCAGGTAAATTATTACACATGTTATTTGCGGCCTTGGCTGATTTGGATTTCTCTCTGTGTATTTAGGATAATTTATGCTCATTTGGTATTTTATTACGTTTTCTAACGTTGTAAAGAGAAGCCAGGTAGAGTTAAAGGTTGTTTTATTTGCTTCAACGATTACGTTTATATGTTTTGTTATTGTGCTTTTTTTTAATCTTTATTTTTTTTTACTGAATGTGCAGTGCCGCAGGTAAATTATTACACATGTTATTTGCGGTCCTGGCTGATTTAGATTTATCTCTGTGTATTTAGGAAAATTTATGCTTATAAGGTATTTTATTACGTCTTCTAACGTTGTTAAGAGAAGCCAAATGGTAGAGTTAAAGGTTGTTTTATTTGCTTCAACGATTACGTTTATATGTTTTGTTTTTGTGTTTCTTTTTACTCTTTATTTTTTTAATGAATATGCAGTGCCGCATGTAAATTACTACACATGTTATTTGTCGTCCTGGCTGATTAAGATTTCACTCTGTGTATTAAGGAAAATTTATGCTTATAAGGTATTTTATTACGTCTTCTAACGTTGTAAAGAGAAGCCAAATGGTAGAATTAAAGGTCGTTTTATTTGCTTCAACGATTACGTTTATATGTTTTGCTTTTGTGTTTTTTTTACTCTTTATTTTTTTGCTGAATATGCAGAGCCGCAGGTAAATTATTACACGTGTTATTTGAGGTCCTGGCTGATTTAGATTTCTCTCTGTGTATTTAGGAAAATTTATGCTCATTTGGTCTTTTATTACGTTGTAAAGAGAAGCAAAATGGTAGAGTTAAAGGTTGTTTCATTTGCTTCAACGAATACGTTTATTTGTTTTGTATTTGTGTTTTTTTTTTACTCTATATTTTTTTTCTAAATATGCAGCAGATAAGTTATTACACATGTTATTTGCGGTTCTGGTTGATTTAGATTTAGCTCTGTGTATTTAGGAAAATTTATGCTCATTTGGTATTTTATTACGTTTTCTAACATTGTAAAGAGAAGCCAAATGGTAGAGTTAAAGGTTGTTTTACTTGCTTCAACGATTACGTTTGTTTTGTTTTTTTTTTACTCTTTATTTTTCAAGACTTTTGTTGATAAATCATGTCAACCTTATCGTTACCTAAACTATATGAAACATAAAAAATGTTACGCCTATACGTAAGATACGATACGAGATATCTCCAATCGTATCGCACGTATTGCGGTGTCCCTCTCGTCAGTGAACTGAATTCAGGATGGTATAATGTAGCTTAACTTGAGGAAATGGTTATGATTTACACGATGTCCTAATTGCTTTTATTTATGGAGACACCGACCCACTTCCGGTAGGATCGAGGTCTTACAAGGACCCGTAAAACGACACAATGTTTGAATTTATTGCCCATAAACTGAGATTAGGCCGTCATGTTTCATTTGAGGTTAGGTTTTATGCTTGATGTTAAAAGCGGGGTAGACAGAGCCAAGAACTTGTAGACCTGTTGGTGGAATCCACTGGCGCAATATAGGTTCTTTGTTCTGTGGTCAGGTTTGTCATCCTCAACTGCCTGTACGTTGGTTGTAGGTATGGCATAGGGTACGCGGGCCCGGCCTCCCGAGCTTGGAACTTGGTTTTTCCCCATTCATCCGAGTGAGAGGTATCCCAATACCTTTCATTCCCTTCAAAGCCAAAAAATTTCTTTCCTTCCCAGTTTAAAAATTCTTACGATGGGCAGCAGCGTCGGAAGCACAAGAAGCCAAAGAAACTGCGCTCGCCAGCGCACCTGCCACGCGTAGTGAGTACGGAAATATCCTCCTATGGAACAAAGAATCCTTAGGTTAGGAGAGGCCCTTGTTCAGCAGTGGACGTGTTGTTATGATGATGATGTCGTATCGTGTCGTTACAGTATATGGAATTGATATCACTGCCTAGGTGTACCGATACCTACCGCGTTAATATCGATCCCTCGGGAACACTTCTTTTTCCAGGATAAATGGCAGCTTTTGCCCTTTTTTAGAGAACGTGTGCTGTATAATAACTAATGCATCGGGTCAGTAGTTACGGCGTGGAAGCGTTACAAATAAACAAATAAGTAAAATATTTATATTAATTTATGATACGTGGGGTAATTACTCCTTTGTTTTATAAAAAAAGGAAAACCCTGCCATAAAAGTTATAGCCTATGTTAGTCCGAAATAAGGCTTAAAACGATATTTTTCACACCCATTCAGGCATGAAGAAGTTATTTATATAAAACAAAGTCGAGTTTGTTCTAAAACACATCACTTAAGCCGTTCTTAACGTAACGAACGTAACTTATAGCTTTGGTCCCATAGGAAAGTTGTTCATTTTCAGGGACTGAGTCACCCCTTCACGGGAACATCGTTGGTTATGTTACATGCTGTATGTACGTATATGAACCTCGAATACACACCATTCCTTTTTGGGCAGTCGTAAAAAAAATAAAAGTATGTAAATCGTATTCAAATATATTTAAGCTTACTTGAGCAATAACAAACAAACCTACCGAGTAATAAAAACTGATTCTTCAATTGTATGTCATAATATGAAATTTTACGACGGCTTTTGGCGTTCAATTATTTTTATTACAGTGCCGAAATGACCTTCGTGGCTTTGGGCGCAGAATTACTTATTTTATTCAAGTTGCTACGAAGTGATAATTTTACAACCTAAACCCGTCTGATAATAAGTTTTCATAATAAAGGTCTATGATTAAGTTGTTTTTATGTGTATGCTTAGTAGATTAAAGTACTAGTACTGCTGACGTCCGCAGAGTTCTAACTTCAAACTCTGCTAACGAATATAAATTTACGTGTAGACATCTACTATAACAAAACTGTAGGGTGAGGTTTGTGTATTACGTATGGTTAGCGAACGACATTTTAAAAGTATTCTTATATTATTTCCAGGCCTTATTGACTTACAAAGTGCACAAGCTGCGTCTGCAGTTCATTCCAAAGAAACTGCAGCGGATGCATTTCGGGCAGGTGGTCGCCTTGAAATGCCACGATCAGAATCCTACTATGTTCGCCTCTGCCTCCTGGGACAAGACTCTAAGGGTAGTACGATTCCTTGTTTATGGTTGGTAAATAACTGCAGCGGATGCATTTCGAGAAGGTGGTTGCCTTGAAATGCCACGATCAGAATTCTTTAATGTTCGCCTCTGCCGCCTGGTACAAGACTCTAAGGGTTATAAATATCTAATCTGTATCATCTAAATAAAAGATAGGCAGAATCCACAGAAGACTCCACATTAAATGTGCGTAACGACCCGACGTAGGTAGTTAATTTTTTGGGGCATGACCTACTTTTGGGGCTTAGAAGCGTTGACAGCGTGCAGATTAATAATTCCTTCAAGTTCCGCGGCTTACGTATTTTAATCTCCGCTAGTAGATTACGTTGTTCTAGGTCATCTCTGAGACTGTGTTTGTGTCAGATTTTTGACGTTTATGTATTTCTTAAGTTTAGGTTAGGTTATATAGGTGAGTGATACAAGCTAAACAAAGCTTATAAACATCAATGAGACCTCTGTAGTACAGAGAGGGTCGTGCTCCTGTAGTGGAGACTAAAAAGGACCTGATGATGATGATGATGATGATATAGGTGAGACTGTTCTTCCTTCCTCCAAAAATTAAGATTAAGGTAAATGTACCAATCATTGATATTGCCCTAGAAGTTGATAAATTTTACTTTAACTCATTATAATAAGAATTCCTCCACAGGTATCAATGAAACGTTTATCAATTTTACTATTAGCAACATTTCTTAATCCAACCTAGAATTAATTTCTTCGTGATTGGCTGTCAAACATTAACATTTTCATTTTATTTACAATAATGTAATCACGCGTTGGCCCTCAATGTTTATGTTGAGGAATTTGATAAGGACCTTACTTTTTTCGAACTGTGTTACTCAAAATTGAAGCTCATAAAGTAGTAAGTATTTATATTATTATATTTGGGATTGTATGTATTATGTAAATGTTTTGTTTTTATAACAGTTTTATAATAATTAAATTAAATACAAGGGTATCAAATACTAGGACAAAAAACATCTAATTTCTAGTACTTGATAGAACTATCATCTACTAGGTAAATTCCCATTTGCCCGATTCGATCGATTTTCTATACTATTACAATTAGCTTAAGGTTGAACTATCTCAGTTTTAAATATAGCTTTTCTAAGTGACTTCTACCTAGTCGTTGATAAGGGGTATCAATTACTGGAACATAAAATATCAAATACTAGTTCAGAAGTAAAATTGCCTTTTTTTTGGGCAGGTACTTATTTCATTGATAAAATATTGTTACCACACCATTTAAAATTCTTTATTTTGTGCGAAAGAAAATGCAAACAACGAAAAAAAGAGGAAAACCGAGAAAATCCCCAGAAGTCACATCAAAATAAGTTGCAAGAGTACCATGAAAATAAAGAGAGAAAAAAGCTTGCACAACTTTAATAGAAACAGAAAAAAGCTGAAGAAAGAAAAAGAAGAAGCTAAAAAAAAACAAATAAGTAAAACGCCGCGCAAATAAACTGAAAAAAAAACATAACTTATGAAAAAATAGCGAATCTGAATGTGCTTTGTCTGTCCGTCTGTCATCAGGCTGTATCTCATGAACTGTGATGGTTTGACAGTCGAAATTTCCACAGATGATGTATTTCTGTTGCCGCTGTAACAACAAATACTAAAAAATAAAATAAAATGAATATTTAAGGGGGCTCCCATACAACAAACGTGACTTTTTTGTTCAATATTGATAACGGCAACAGGTAGAGGCTTGAAATATTCACAGAATATTAAGTTATATATTCACTTTAAAAATAAATAATTAAATAACAATGAAATAAATATTAAGGCTTCCATACAACAGTCATGTTTTTTTTGCCCTTGAGGAGCGAGTCCGACTCGCACTTAGCCGGTTTTTTAATGTATTTTAATAAATTACTTTCTACTATTTGCTGTTTTTTTTTAGTTTAATGTATCTTTTTGTCAACAGTGTACTTATCAAGTACTAGGTCACTGGCTTGAAAATGTCATAGTCAATTACTGGGGCAATTGAAAATTTGCCCATCAATTACTGGTACAATTTTAGTCATCTTGACAAAAATCTATATTAAAATAAACAACACTGATTTTCTTTACTTAAGTTCAATGTAAGAGAAATGAAAGACTGATTAATATTTTTTACTTACTTTGAAAATTCTAACTGAAATAAATACATTTTTATTAAAGAAAATGTGTATTTTTCCCACTATAGTATCAACTACTGGTACATTTACCTTACTGGTATGAAATTTAATTTTTCGTCCTTCATACAGGGCCGTAGCTAGGGGCGAGGAGCATTGTGGGGTAATCTCCTACCTTGAAATCTTATTGCCCTACCTTAAAATACCAGAAACCAATATACATTATTATAATTTGTTTTTGTGTAAAATAGTAGCGGTAGATATCTAAACTTTTTCTCGAACACACCACAGTTTGTGACATTCATTTAATATTATAATAATTCTTTGTTCTGTGTTTAGATGGCATTTGAAGCGCCCAACCTTAGCTTATGCCCATAGATTTAAAAATAAAATTGCGTCTCAAGCTTATGCCCTACTTTTAATTTGCTCTAGATATAGCCCTGCCTTCATATCGTTTTGAGCTTAATGGCATTCCATCCGTCAACGAAGGAGTGAAACTAGACAAATTAGTGCGAGTAAATGAAGTTGTCGTTTACTCGCACTACTTTGTCTATTCAAAATATTTTTCTGACTACTTAAGATGTAGATTCAACTTTTCCCTGACAAGCAAAATCCTGCCGATCGTTCTACGAATAGTCGTGTTCTTTACTTCCCTCTTCTGAAAAAAATATACTAAATTCTTTCAGTCTTCAAGCTTTACGACTCTGGAATGCTGTGGCCTTTGATAAAAAATAAACTTCAACTAAATTTGCTTTCAAAAGAAAAGTTTACATTACTTTGGTCATTGACTAAACTCACTAACTTTTTAAACTTAATTTCACTAAGAAATATGATTTGGTGTAAAAACTTGATGCGTATAATTTAATGGAATAGCATTATGAGTGCAAGAATTTTTATAAAGTTTTTCGTCGTAAAAGTAAGCCTAGCCACCATACGATTCTACCTAGTGTTTATCATCCTCATGTTCTTTTTATTTCTCTCCTCATCCACTTAATGTGATGACGGAACAACATGGAAGTTTATTACATATTTTATTCTGTCTCATCTTTTGCCATGATAAGAAGTTAAAGTACCTTACAGCGGTAGACGATGTTATACATACAATCTGTGAATATATATTTCCCAAATAAAAGTTAATCAGTATCTTTTATAAATCCTTTATCATCATCATCATCATTCCAGCCGTTAGAAGTTGACTGGGCTAGGCAAGGGTCACCAAGGATTTTTGTTCCATGGGACGATATTGCCATACTCACCACACTTGGCAGGTGGGTTGGCGAGCGCAGTTTCTTTGGCTTCTCGTTCTGTCGTTCGGAAGTATTTTTATCTTTGGGAAGGATACGAATTTGTTAGACTTGAGAAGAGAATTAAAGTATTGGGATACTACTCAGTGGAATGAATTAGCAGCTCGAGAGGCCAGGCGCGAGTACTCAATACCATGCCTCAACAACCGGACAGGCAGTTGCGAATGACATCCCTGCCCATATGACACCCCTGACCACTAATAAATCTTCATCATTCATTTGTTAGATTATTCTCTATGAAAATTGCAACTATCTGTATCAACATGTTGTAGTTATAAGAATGTACTTGTCCACTTCTGTTCTGCGTCCTTCACATGTCAGACGTTTGTTCATTAATTTTGAGACTTCAATTCTCTCCATCTCTGTAGGTATTTGCGTCGCGTGTTCCATTTTCTACACAATTTAAAATTAAATGTACGCGTACCCTCTGAAATTTCGTCTTGAACATAATATAAAGTTAGGTCTAAGTTAACACGCCTATCTCAAGTCTAGAATGTAATAAAAGTGAACCTTGATGTAGGGCATTGGGTTAGGGGCGGATACAGGATTTCCTTAAGGGGGTACAATTTTAATGTTATTCTATTACCTAGATATTCTTTTGTATGTCTCTCGTCATATTTGCCTTTACAGGTTGTTTTACTCAACCGATTTTTGTGAAATTTGGTTTAAGAATATGTGAGCGGGTTTGATAATTGCATAAAAAAAATTGACTCAGTTTTTAGATGTCTTCAAAATGGAGGAATACATGTAGTAAGATTTGCAAGAATTACAGCTCAGAGAACCCCTAGTAATTAGTATTTTATTCACATGACCTATTTCTATCTACACTGATATTACAAAGAGGAAAAATTTTATTGGATCTATTTTTGATCCTAAACTAAAATAAATAGCTTCGAAACTAGTGAACCAATTTCAAAAATTCTTTCATCATTAGAATTTTACATTATCCCTTGTGAAGGCTATAGAATTAAAAACCTCCCCCGTATGAAGCCGAGGTGGGTGGCTAGTATATTGTAAGTAGTTTACAATGTTGTATTCCATTTCTTTTAGAATTCCCAACATTAATCCCTTGAAAAGTTGTTTTTATCGACGGGCTGAATCGTTTTTGACCCAGATAGGGGATCTGGGTCCAAAACGATCAAAATTTCACCGTGTAGTTATACAACGTTAGTATTATATTGTCTCTATACTGATCTATTCTTCGTGTACCTAATGTTTTAAATGTATAAGATACAGTCTTTGTGTAATTTTTCCTTATGCGCTGACGCAAAAACGGCTAAACGGATTGGAATAGTACTTATATTACCCAATCGGATCACTTAATATATACTTTTATAGTGGACAGATTAGCAAGAAATAAATTTATCAGAAAAAGTACTTGTTATCATCTAACTCACCACGACCGAAGTACAATCACGGACATATACAGAACAATCGGTAGGGGGCCCATTGTCTTATGTTATGACTACGCCTACATTGGGTTGATCTTTCATGATCTCAGGTCATTTCGACACTTTGGCAGCCTTTGTGTTAAATCTAACCGCGTTCTACCAATTTAAAGATTAAGTAGTCCGTTTTGGGCCTGGACTTTAATTTAAATTTATTACGGCCGAATTGTTGTTTAAAGTTAGTAATGGGATTTTGGTTTACGTAAACTGAGGCGTTTATATAATTTATGTAGCAAACAAATTAAATTAATTATGAAATAAAAAATGTGACTAATTTTCAAATTTCATCATTTTAATCATTATTAGCATTATATATTATGAATATAAGGTTATTAATAATGTATTATATAATTTTACACTAATAATGATTAAAGTGACCTGATATTCTCGCAATATGTACAATGACTTACGTTTTCAAATACCACTTTTACCTGCAATCTATTTAAACAAAAAGAAACAAAATTTATCCCAGAATATCCCCTTGTATCCTGAATCCTGTGGTCTTGAGCTTAATGACCCCATCAAAAGTAAACAGCATTTTTACGCTAAGTATTGAAATTGGCATTTGTCTCACATCTCACCTGATGGTAAGTGACGATGAAGAGGATGTTACATGCCTATTTAAGAGATACCCATTTATTGCTTTAGCTTTTCTAATATAAAAGGCAAACAAACAAAAAAAATTTTAACATGATACGACCTCCGTGACAAAGGCTTCTATGTGCATTAAAAAATAACTGCAAAACGGACATTATGTAGAACATTGTTATCCGAGTCCTGTAGTTTGCTTGTCATGCCTATTAACAAAGAATACTGTGAGACTCGTTTACACATTGTTATGTACTAACTAGTTTCCTGGATATAATAATAATTATTTATTTTATTTAGATCCTGTGCAATACTAAGCGCCCATTATACTATACGCCCAGCCTGTATGACACAGAAAGATTATTCGATCATTTGACATGGTTTTTTTTAAGTGTTTATACATATTTTGCATTCACAATGCTATTTTTGATATACTCTTATTAAATTAAGAAATAAAATATGGTGAAAAAATTCCAAGCGGGCGGGATTTGAACCTGCGACCTTAAGTCGTACATAGACTCTCTGTTGGCACACCCTTGTCTCCTATCATTCTCCTCATTTTTCAAAGAACAGCATAGCTAATGAGATGAAGGCTTTACAGAATGAGTATACTGGTGACTTATACCAAATAAAAAAAGTTTTGCCAAACTTATATTCTGCTTGAAGCACGTACAACATAGACGGCTTGATAGTTCAACTAACTGACACAGCTGTCTCTATTTCTCGAGATTTCATCATCTCTCAATATGGTGGATACAATGTTGTGAAAAACCTATAATGCCATCTATGTGCATATTCTCTATTTTCTAATTGTAAGAACAAATCCGTATTAATAGCCGTGTGGTTTCCGGCAGAGTAGAATAGGACCACTCCTAGTCTTCCCATGGAGGTCGTAAGAGGCGACTTAGGAAATACAAGCTAAACAAAGCTCGTAAACATCAATGAGACATCTCCAACCCGTCTGCCAGCGAGGAGAGTGTAGGCCAAATCCTCTGTTTGCTCTGACTAAGTATCGTTTATCCGGTAGTACAGAGAGGCTCATGCTTATGCAGTGGAGACTAAAAAGACCTGATGATAATGATGAAGAACAAATCGTATGACATTGGAGTTGGTACAACATGCTTACGTTCAGTGCATTAACACAGTAGCAATCCAACGTTCGTCATAAGTTCATATTGCCTCCAATCGAACCTCCAATCCAATTGTCGGATGGAAAAACTGGACGTCTAAATTTGTTTACTACGACTGGGTAGGCCAAGAATACGATAGCCAGACGAACTTTATAAAAACCAGAAACATGTCATGGTCGACTAGCTACTACTAGAAGCATGTATTAGCAATAGTTCAGTTGTTAGTTCGTTTGACCGAACTATGTTAGTTATATAGTTATATAGTATGCGGTAAATAGGTCCAAACCATCGAATTTTTAAAAACTCTTAAGTTATCATTAATTTTTGCCATTTCTCACCTTCGTTACTGCACGAAACTGTGGAAATTGACGTGTTTTCAAATCACTAGGACTATGCGCTGAATTATTTAATAAATCACAATATATCTAAATACATTTTTCCTCGAAAAGTTTGTAAATTTTACGTCTAAAACAATAATTTTTCTCACATTACAATACTTTATATTTACATCTCGGAGGTCGCCCCATTTCTTTTTTTTTATTAAAATATAATTATGAAAATATTAAGACTTTTCATCTTTTTTCAACCTAATGTTTTGCGCAGCTTAATATTTTGCGCAGTTGCGACGTTTTTTGTTCGCGCGGCACCCGCTTAAACTATTGCAGTATCAAGCATACCGTTTAATAATAAAGTGCTGTCCTGTGGACAGTCGTTGACATAGTCGAGCAACTAAGTAGTCAGCACTAAGACCGAACAGTCCTTTTAAAACAGCGAACAACGACCGCGGACAGCCTCAAAGCAACGTCGAGATTAAAATATTCCGCCAAGCTAAACTGCTCAGTTATTTATTAAGCGTTCCTTTATACGCGCCGCTCAACTGTATCCTACGTGTGATCACATAGTTTTCTGTTGAGTATTTTGTACAAAGCGGTTGTATTCGTTAAGCACAACACAACGCGAGTTTTATTATTTTTATTAAGGTCCTCTTAGTTTTACCTAGCTTTTTTTAAAAAATAAACGAGATTACTTTTTCCTTTGGTTATTATAATTTTGTATATTCGGGCACAAGAAACTAAAAAAAAATCATGCTGGAGAAGTTATGGTTTATACAATATACTCAGGTGTTATTTGTTATGTTTGGTGCCTTCAAGCCACTTAAAATCTGAATAATTTAAAGATTTACACCGACTTACTATAAAAAAATTAAATTTGATCACAGCATCATCATTACAGCCGTAAAATGTCCACTACTGGACAAAAGCCTCTCCCAAAGATACTTCGTTCCATGGGAGGATATTGCCATTCTCATCACGCTTGTCAGGCGGGTTGTCGAGCGCAGTTTTTTTGGCTTCTTGTACTTCCGACGCAGCTTTAAAATGCTTCCGTTAGGCAGCAGCCCAATGGAAGCATTTTAAAGCTGGGGAAGGACAGGAATTTGTTGGGTTTGGAATTTGGATACTACTCACTCGGATGAATGGGGGAAAAGCTAGTAGCAGCTCGGGAGGCCGGCTGCGCGTACCCAATGCCATACCTGGAACCACCGGATACGATTTTACTGTAAAAAATTAAAAAGGCAATTTGCATGAAATTTGCTTACCTTTTTAATTTGATTACGCATTCAACATTAAATAAAAATTGAAGGAGGAGGTATAGCTGATAAAATATAATCCTGATAAAATCTGATTTATGATGACGATACATATAAAAGAAAGAATTCGGATAAAGGTGACCGAATAATCCCCACTGCTGCAACTGTACATCTACATGTAACGAATTTGTCAATATCGTAATGTAACGAAGATGTATTAAGAGCCCGCCATAGGCCAGGCGGTGTGGCGGTACAAACGCGGATGGTCTAAACGCGTTGGCTACTTTGGATATTTTCGTTTTTTAGGAATATTCAAGGGTTATTCGAAAAAGAAAAACACATGATGGCTGCCTTATCTGTAATGCAATACTAATCAAAAGTTTCATGGTTAATTTTAATGTATTTGGTGAATAATGCTGTATACCGAGTAAATTAGACGTAATTTGGAGGCAACTTTGCATTTTTTTTTCTATCGAGAAAATTTAACGCAATCGTGTTTTTGAGTCATATAGTTACCAGAGTTAGTCCTGAACTTTGCTGCATTTTTATTTCAACTAGAGTATTTAATTATTATTGATATTACAGTCAATCATGCAAAGCAGTGTGAGGTAGTACGGACCCTTAAAACTTCGGTTAGTCGACATCACAGGAGACCGAAGAGCTGGCAGCTACGTCGGACAAAGAATTGGTCTAGCTATTCAAAGGGGGAATGCTGCCAGTATCTTCGGAACCTTGCCTAAAGGGACTCCTTTTAACAATATATTTTAGTTTTATATTTTTAGGTTTTTAGTTTTAGGTTAATTGTTTTAGTATATATAGTTTGTTTTATTTCTGTATAGATTTAATACCACCATATTTCAATATTTATACAAATTAAGAGGGTCTCCTCATACATAGAACGTAAAACTTGAAACCTTCTGCCCGTGGCCATGTGCTTCTCTGACATTTCAATGTCATTTACTTATTGTTTCAGATCTGGGACGTCAGATGTCCAGTCGGCTGCGTCATGACCTTTGAAGACGTAAATATTTGCAGTAACAGTATAGATTTGAATGTAAGTTTTTTAGGTATTCAATGTACCCATGTAGATACCTAAAATATAAAGTAAAAATCTAGGGTAAAATAATGATTTGTAGGAAAAAAAATTTATTGGTCGTATTTTCTTTTTTGTCAACTTGTAACCATATCTGTTTGGTATTCTACTAGGATGATAGGTAGTATCAAAGATACTAGTAGTAAAAATGGACTGTAATGATAATAAAAAACTGGTACAAATCAATCAAAAGCGCGCGTTCGGTTTGGAGTCCATAAAAGCAGTGGTTGTGCGATTCGCAATGTATTGCACCCACCGCAATGTATTGTGCCGTAGACACCTATCTTTCTGATATTTAAGAGGTAGTCTCTCTTGTCGGTGTCATTAAGTGGAAAGAAACGCACACGATGATTATTTTTGGAAGGAAATAATAGAATGATTTGCCATTGTTCTCCATTTTACATCATTCATCATCATTACAGCCGTAAAAAGCCCACTATTGGACAAAGGCCTCTCCCAAAGATACTTCGTTCTATGGGAGGATATTACCATACTCAATTCTGTATTCCATTAGGGGTTCTGATTCTGAGATTCTAATATAGCTAGGAGGTTCAAAATCACGCTGTATGAACTAGCTGTTTCCCAAGTTTGTCCGGCAGGTTTGCAGTTCTATAACACATTCTATCTGGAACCCCGAGCCGACCCAGGTTCCAGGTTCCAAAGCATCTCAAGTGACAATATAACCGGGAACACGCTTAGGTGTCAGTGATATCAAGTTTTTGCAACACTCGCTTAGCGTAGATAAGGACTATTGGTGAAAGAATTTTATGATCGGTACAGTCTTTTTTTGACTTTAACCATTACAATATCAATATCAATGTAATTATCATCATTAAACTAAATCAAATTATTAAATATACACGGTGAAATTTTGATCGTTCTGGAACCTTATAGGGATGATTCAGCCCGTTCATATAAACAACTTTTCCTATGGGACCAATGCTGGGAACTTAAAATTTTTTTTGACGTTTCCATACAAATTGACCCTGCGGCCGAAATGTTTTGTATGTAACTGCCCGTTTTTTTTAAGTTCCCAGCATTGGTTCTATAGGAAAAGTTGTTCATATCGATGGGCTGAATCACCCTTTAAGGGTCCAGAACGATCAAAATTTCACCGTGTATACCAAAATTAAAATATTATATTAAAATTCAATTGACATTGTATTATTATTATTCTGATCTTTGTTAATAATTATTGGGCATGTGAATTATTTTTCTATCCGATTTTAAAAGCATGAACTTTAAATATTTGCATGCCGATTGTTGGCGCAACATACTTGTTCAATAGAAAATAGATCAAATAAACCTGTAACATATACGAATAATTACCAACCGTGTATGCCGTTTCGTTTTATTTCACTTCATTTCAAGCAAGCACTAATCTTTTCTATTTATAATATAAGTCTACTTAAAAGTCTAGATTTAGGAGGAGGTTAAGATAACATATTCCTGTCAATGAAAACATTTTATTTATATTATTTAAAATGTCGCTCTAAATCTTGTAGCTCCAAGCACGAGCAAAAAAAGGTAGTCAACAAATGATCGCCATTTGTTTACACCTACACCCTTCTTCCTCATTGGGTTATTTCTTCCAGGCTGTCTTCGATAAGAGACAGAAATAAATTGTGCTTTTAATATAAATGAGCAACAAATAATGAAGGAATAACAAGTAAGTTTCAGTGGTGCAGCGATCGTACCTTTGGGACCGTCAGATGGGTGTTGTCACCTGTTTTTAAGACTCCCGTGACGTCAATGTGTTTTGAAGTTGGTATTTTATGGGGACAATGTAAGGTATAAGCTATGTTAGGTATATCGACATCATAATTTCGTTACTGCAAGAAATCTTATGTAAAATTCTTTAGCTGTCGGAATTGATGATTGAAGTTTGGCCATTCCTTCGGGGAATCGATGTACCTAGTGGCAGACCTGTCTCATTCCCCGTATCGGTATCGAAAACTTGGGTACATATGAGAATCTCAAAAACATAACACTTTTATTTAAAATGTACGAGCTCTAAATACCCGAACTCAAAATACCTCAAGATTTAAAATACAATGCCAGAATTCGGAACACCAAAACAATATTATGTCAGATTTTTAAAATACCAAAACTTTTAACATTTAATTTTTAATGAACCTTACATTACAATTCCAAAATATGATATGCATAAAATAAATAACCCAACCTAATATTCTGGTAGTAGCTCGTATTTGACGGCGATTAGTTTTCTGGTGGGGTCGCAGTTCTCACCTAACCTGACCATGACCTGACTGGGGGTCGAATCCGTCCCGGGTTGGAGTACCTAGGTATTCTTACAATTCGAAGAATACCTAGGTACTAATATTTTTTTATCCAGTCTAAGCCTCGTAGTATTTATTTTTAATTCATTGGTTTTGAAAACATATCTGTATATTTAAGGATCTATGGTTTGAGTTTCATATCACACCTACAAGTATTCAAAGTGGTCTGTATTGTACCTGTGTTTTAAATTTCATATTAACAACTTTCGGAAACAATGTAAAAATGAAGATGAAACTATGAGAACATCAAACTTTATAACGAGACTGGAGTTGCTTACAAAGGCAGAGTTTTTAATTAAAGTGCTCGTGTTGCGACCACGTATGCACAGACAGAAAATAAGTATGTTTCTATATCAGCTTTTACCGTTTTTAATCTGATAAATTTTGGCATGAAAATAATCATAAGCCTGCCCATGTAGGGTTAGCAGATGAAAAAATCAAAAGTCCAAAAAAAGGCCTAATTTACATTGAAATAATCCTGATTTTGCAGTTTGAGAATTTTTTTTAAACGTACTTATGTACTTAACAATTTAAAAGTCATTCGATAAATAAGTGTTGATCATAATCATAATTGATTAGCCAAGGTTTTGTTAAATGATGTTCTCTATGTATTAGCAAGATAAGATTTCGTTTGCTTTACTTCTAGATTTCTTTTCTTTAAAATGTACTTTATTTTATTGAAAATTTCTAAGATTTGCAATATCCAATAATCCTGAAATCTCAGAACAAATCATGAGATATGGTAACCCTACTCCTATGTCTAAATGCTCCAAGTTTCATCCCGATTTGTTCATGGGTTGAATAAAGCCTCCATATGCGTAGCCAACTCTTGTTTGGTCTGTTGTCTATAAAAATACAGGCATTGTTCTCATTCAAAAATATATCCATACGACGGGCTGAGTCACCCCTTCACCCATCAGGGTATAATATGTCGATCGTTAACTTTCACGCAGTAAACACCCTTGCTCGCTGGCATCTATTGAAGATTATTGTTTTTCGTGTATGTAAGTGACACACACCTGGTGTCAGATTTTTTAATTCGCCTTAGCTAGTGTTAAATTTATCAACTAACCCATCTCAGTGAGGACTACGCACATGGTTGCGTAAACTTAAATAATGCGTACACCCGACATGGCCGTCGAAAGTGATAATTATTTAAATACTAATTATTGCCCCGTGGTCCGCGTTAATGTCGATCTCACAGGAACAGTAGAATTTCCCGGAATTAAATGTATCCTATGGCCTTCCCCGGGCCTCAAAATAACTCCATACCAAATTTCATCCAAATTGGTTCTATGGTTTAAGCGAAATAATGACTAATCTTGCATCTGTTCAGAGAGACCACTGCATAGCCGGGAGCTGGCAGCCTACAGAAGCGTTGACAGTCTGGGATCTGACTGCAAGAAAGAGGCTCAACATCATTAGGGTGCAGAATAGAAGGCCTGATGTGGACGGAGAGTACATCTACGCCTGTCAGTACTGGAAGTCACAGGTAATTATGGATTTTACCCTATCTTTCAATTTGAACAATATTACCAATTGTAGTACAACCAAAACACTACCAAAGAGAACACAGTATAGCTGGAAGTTGGCAACGAACGGATGCGTTGACAATCTGGGATCTGACTGCAAGAAAGAGTCTTAATATCATCAGGGTGCACAATGCACAACAGTGGGCTCGATGTGGAAGAAGAGTACATCTACGCATAGTTATTTGAAAGTAGCGGGTAATTTTCTAACATTTGACTTTGACTAATTATATTTTATTTAGGAAACTAGCCTATTAGTAAAAAAAATATTTTCTTTCTACAAAACTGTTTTTGTGAAGCTTTTATGAGCGTATTTTAATTGTTAAGTACTTTCTTTCCAAGACAAATATAAGCCCAAACCTTATAGAATAGGAGTACTTAGGCCACCTTCCTACTCTATGATCAGAACATGTATTGTCATCAGACTTTCATAAGCATGCAAAATTTAAACTCAATCGAAAGTAAAATCGTGATAATAATTTAGCTTTCAAGATTTGACTGACACAGACAGATAGAAAAATAATTAAATACCTACTAAAATAACAACACTCAAGTATATGCAGCATATAGCTCACAGAAATATATCAAGTAGCCAAGTGGGCGGTCCACGCGTGTCTCAATCTTGCACGATCGTGCAAGATTCGTTAAACGTTCATCAGTCAGCGCACACATCCCGACATGAACACATGCTTTATTCTGCGGTTCTTAACTCAAACTGGTTATCAATATGACGCGATTTAGTTCTGTGCATGTCACATTACTTTTTCTCTAGTAATGAGTTATTTTATACATTTTACCTCGTGTCTGGCGTGTCAAATTTTCCATATGCCTTTAGGTAGCTGACATAGCTAAACGACCGCCATCTTTTAATGGCAGTCGGGACTAACACCTTAACGTACCTTCCAAAGCACGGAAGAGCTTGAGAAAAAAATTGTGCCACTTGTGGTCACAATCTCAGTGACCACGCATGAGGTTGCTTTACATGTGTAAGCGGCAATAACACGCACGCCAACTAGGCTATCTAGCTCCTTTTCTTCTTATTGTTATTGACCTTAAAATTGACTTAAAGAAATCGCTCAATCTTAGATTAGCGCTCAATATATGTACTTCAACTAAGTTATTATGTATTAAGTTAAGCCGAGACGTCAAAACATGTAATATCTGTAATACATCAAAGCTGTGTCTATAACTTGCGGAAACAAACAAGTTTTTGACAACCTATCTAAGTTATCCGATGACGGTGGTATATCAACATAAGCACATAACTTTATTATATAAGCCCAATTTTTGATTGATTAGGTGACGACAAAAAAGTCGTAATTTTAGTTTTATTTTAATTCAAAAAATTCATGAAAGCAGTTTAAACATGCCTCAAATCAAGCTACGGTTTTTTTACGACAGAAATAAGGAAATTCTCTCTTGTCATGAAGCTTTATTAAATGAACCATATTAGTGATATGTGATTTTGAATAACAGGAAAATCATAGGCAATGGTGATTCCGGGAAACTCAATAACGAGCGCTCGAACGTATTTGGAATGTATTAGTTATCCGATGACGGTATATCAACATAAGCACATAACTTTATTATATAAGCCCAATTTTTGATTGATTAGGTGACGACAAAAAAATCGTAATTTTAGTTTTATTTTAATTCAAAAAATTCAGGAAAGCAGTTTAAACATGCCTCAAATCAAGCTACGGTTTTTTTACGACAGAAATAAGCACATTCTCTCTTGTCATGAAGCTTTATTAAATGAACCATATTAGTGATATGTGATTTTGAATAACAGGAAAATCATAGGCAATGGTGATTCCGGGAAACTCAATAACGAGCGCTCGAACGTATTTGGAATGTATTTGTAATTTGAATGTATTTGGTACTAGCTTTCGCCCGCGGCTCCGCCCGCGTCAATGTCGATCCCCCGGGAATAGTACTTTTTATTCGGGATAAAAGGTAGCCTATGTCCTTCTCCGTACTCCAGAGAACTTGCATGCAAAATTTCATGATGATTGGTTCAGTAGTTACGGCGTGAAAGCGTAACAAACAAACAAACAAACAAACTCACTTTCGCATTTATAATATTAGTAAGGATGAAAACAGTCTCACAAGATTCGAATCGAACACAGGCTTACAAAATTCAAGCTCGATCATCATTGAAAGAATAGTACCTATTTACAGAAAGTCAATTTTAGTATACACCCAGACACCCGGTGTCTGGATGTATGTATACTGTATTGCCATTTTACATAATGACATGATAATGTATTCTCAGCCCACAAATAAGTATGTAGTACCTGGGCGACCGAGCAAAGCTGGGTTAGACATATTTATGTCATATTTATAAGAAATATATATTGTTATCTCAAACATTAAATAATTTTGTTGTTATCTCTAAAAATAAACATTAAACAATGCTGGGAACCCAAAAAAATGACATTACCATCAAAAACTGGCCGGGCGGCGTAATTCTTTTGTATGGAAATCACGAAATTTTTTTTGAGTTCCCAGCATTGATCTCACGGAAAAAGTAATTCATATTTATGGTCTGAGTCACCCCTTTAAGGGTCCAAAACGAACAAATTTCACCATGTATAAAAAAAAGTAAGTCACAGAGCGGGATTCGAACCCGTAACAGTCGTTTCTTGCCGTCCGCTAACCCGCTGCACCAGACGGACAGCGGCTGGCAGGACGAAATTAACGACCATATTCTGCGTGGAAAGAAAAACGCATGAAAACTCGAAAACACGCGTTTTTCCAAACATAAGTCTAATCTAGATCGATTGTTTACCCCCGTAAACCCCATATACTTAATTTCAGCGAAATCGTTAATTTTTGGTTTGCTTGTCTGTAATTAGTTGTCCAACTTCCCGATGAAATCTGAAAGCTGAAATTATAAACTTACTAGCTTTCGCCCGCGGCTCCGCCCGCGTCAATGTCGATCCCTCGGGAATAGTACTTTTTCCCGGGATAAAAGGTAGCCTATGTCCTTCTCCGAACTCCAGAGAACTTGTATGCAAAATTTCATGATGATCGCTTCAGTCGTTACGGCGTGAAAGCGTAACAAACAAACAAATAAACAAACAAACATTCGCATTTATAATATTAGTAAGGATAATATTAGTAAGGATATACTCACTAAAATATACATACTATAGACAACTACTACGATTTTGCTCCTTACAAAGACACAAAGCCATATTTACCTTGTGTGATAGCCGAAAACGTAGACAGATTGCTAGCTTACATGACTTATTACGAGAATATTGAGACTAAGATTTTATATCATCACTATTTTATTTAAGAATATTTTTATTGTACGGTCTTTTGTTACATTGACGAGCTCTGTGGCTTAATGATCATCATGTTAGGCTGCCACACCAGTCCGGAGGTACCGGGTTCGATCCCCGGTCAGATCAAGATGGAAAATGATTTTTTTCAGATTGACCTGGGTCTTGAATGTTTATATATACATGTGTTTGTTATAAAATATAGTATCGTTGAGTTAGTATTCCATAGCACAAGTGTCGAACTTACTTGGGCATGGTAATGAATTACCGTGCTTTGGGGCTGCTCAATCTATGTGATTTGTCTGTATATATTTATTTATTAGATATTATTTGTGACGATACTATTACGAGGACGATTGTCAGGATTGTAGCAAGTGGATGTCGTTAGTTTCTGCCTACCCCTATTCCAATCCCCTCAATTCCTTCATGGAATCAGAATACCTAATAGAATAAAGAACCTTATGAAAAAGGTAAAAATTAAGAAAAAAAATTGGGTCTCACGTACCTATTCACTGATCACCTGGTATTTTTTTATGGAGTGTAAATTTTTTTTCATAAATTTTCTTGCAACTTCCGATGCCGTCATTAGATATTGGCAGAGAGTTCAAAATTACTGTATATAGATAGGGTGATATTTAGTGATAATATAGTAGATATTATATTATTATGTATCCTCAATTTGTAAGAAATAATTTTTGTATTAGTGATACATATTATTTTGCGTACGTCACGAGCATTGATATCTATACGATTATATTCCATTTTAGACCTTATCACATTGACTTAAGACCCGATGTGTATTATCAAGCTCTTGACTGTACATGATCACTCATTTACCTATTTCCTGAAATATTTCAAGGCAAAATGAATATTCAAAGTTAATAGGTACATGGCTCAAGGGAACTGTCTATCCGTAGCTGTCAGCAACAGACTGGATCCCATTTTCCTTCATTCACATCTCGCCAAGTACCTTATTGCCGAAGTTTTGGGGTTGTTAGATGTTAGGTAAGGAGCGGCCATGACGAAAATCTCGGTTCAAAAGTTCTAATAGTCCAGTTTAATTAAATTGACATAAAGTACTTGATGTGGTCTTACTTTGGGACTTTCGTGTGTTGGAAAGAAAAAGTATTGTTTAAGGATTTAATCCTATATACAGCACGTAAATTGATCCTCGAAATTTCCTTTAAAGGGGCGACTCAGTCCATCAATATGAACAACTTTTCCCAAGGGAGCAATGTGGGAACTCAAAAAAATGTACACATTTCCATACAAAAGTGTTCAGCCGCCTGGATTTGTATGGGAATGTCGAATTTTTTTTTTGAGTTCCCAATAGTGTTACCAATGCCATAAACTGGTCTTTTTTTCTAATTGGCCTTTAAAATTTCCAAAAGAAGAAAAATTTATTATTTCTACTTCCAGTACAACCGCAAAGGCAAGTACGGCATCGTAGGCGGCAGCGGCACCAACTGCCTTGAAATCATCAACCTCCACAATCGCTACATCAGCTGTTCCTACCCAGCTCCAGGGACGATCCTAGCCATCACCAGCTACGAAGAAAGGATCGCATTTGGCGGTACAGCCTCTATCTTCAATATAGTTACTTTCCATGACCCCAAACATGAGAAGTACGAGGTACCACCAGTTTTCGATGATGATTTTGGGAATGCTGTGATGACTTTTTATGAAGATACTGCTGACACCAGTGACCTTATAAACAGGGATAGTGATATAAATATTGAAGACCAAGAGAAAACAAAAGCTACTCAGGTAAAGCTGTCGACGCCGCAATAGTGTTTTGTAGTTAGATTGCTGTTTTGATGATAATCTGTTTAATATTAATATAGATAATTAAAAAGAGTATTAAAATTATTTGCAACATTTTATTTTATATCATAATATTAAAGTATGTTGGATATTGTAAAGGTGGACATGGATATGGAGAGTGAAGAAGGAGATATGACCAATGATATATTAAAGTGGAAGAATTTGACAAACAGTAAATTTATGACGCAATTTTTTTTTTAAATCTATGAACTCTTTACTACCTTTAGTTAATCTTCGTGAACTTTCAGATCTTACTTTCTTACATCGTATAGTAAATTCAAACATTGACTGTCCTGACCTTCTTGAACGTATACAAATATTTGTTCCACCTAGGGTTTCTAGTCAACAGTCAAATATTTTATTTATCGTAAGATATTTTAAATATCATTTCATCATCATCATCATCATCAGGTCTTTTTTAGTATCCACTACAGGAGCACGACCCTCTCTGTACTACTAGGGCCATACTTGGCCAGAGCAGCCAGAAGACTTGGCCTAAACTCTCCACGCTGGCCAGACGGGTTGGAGAGGTCTCTTAGATGTTTATAAGCTTTGTTTAGCTTGAATTTACTAAGTCGCCTTCTACGACATCCACGGGAAGAATTGAAGTGGTCCTATTGTACTCTGCCGGATACCACACGGCTATAAAATCATTTGGTGAACGTTAACTTAAATTACACATTACGTGAGCTTTTTGTAGTCGCTCGAATTTGGTCGGATAAACAGCGTCATTATCATTTTCTGGTTTTTTGATTATATCTTTTTATGTGCGTAAGATTTCAAGCTGAAACTTTGCAGTATTATAGTTAAATAAAGAAACTGATTTTTGGTCTACATCATGGATGAGGCATTTTTCGTATTTTGTCATACCGTTATGTTGACTTTCAGTAACATTACTCAATAACGCACGTAAGTACCCTTTTGAAAATTTTTATAATTATTATGAGTGTCGAGAAGCATCAAATAGAGGTTTCAGTAAAGTGGTGGGTTTTTTCATTTAGGCACAGGATGGTTTTTTTCGCTTTTTTAAAAAGGCTCGTTTACTTGTTAGTTATAAATATTTTCTTAAATCTAATAAGGACACAAATCAAGAGCTCACAGTTTTACGAGATCCACGATTTTGCAAAACGTTACTCCAGCAAGAAATTTAATATCTTAAAAAACTGAATAGCAACAAATTATATTTTCCGCCTACATTCCACTATATTTTTATTCATGGCACATGCTTGGCACAGCATATTGGGAACTAATATTCGTTCTACGTTATATCTTGGTAATAATATAAGGAGGTTATGAACAGTACCAGCCATTATTTTGTATCCGTTTCTTCCTACAGGCCACCATCCACCACTTAACGTGTTCCGTATGCCTACTAGCGTTTTTCCTCGGCTCAGTCCCCCCTTTGGTGTCGATCCCTTGGGAATACTTTAAAATTTTCAGATATAAAAGGTATTCTGTCCTTCTTCAGGCCTCAAACTACCTCCATGCCAAATTTCATCTAAATTGGTTCATGTTGAAGCGCGAAAAAAAGAGAGTTACTTTCGCATTTATAATATTAGTATGGATATGGACATGGATTATGCCGTAAGCAAAAACGTGTCTAAATTTGATAGATTGTTAACTGCTGTTAGCTAGCTTTTATACTCTATATCGATTTAAAAGCTTCTATCAAAGCTGAAGCACAAATGATGATGACGTTTCAAATAACGATGCACGCAAACCACCCATCACGTTTAACTCATACATGGACACTGAACCAGATACGATATACATAACAATAGAAGTTAACGTACCATATAATAACCATACCATAAAATATAATACACTAGCTGTTGCCCGCGACTTCGTCGGCGGCAATTTCTGTTATTATGATTAATTAGTTTATGAATAATTTTCCCCCGTTTTCAAAACATTTTTTCTTGATACTTCGCTCCTATTGGTCGCAGCGTGATGTTTTATAGTCTAAAGCCTTCCTCAATAAATGGACGATCTAACACAAAAATAATGTTCCAATTTGAACCAGTAATTCCTGAGATTAGCGCGTTCAAACAAACAAACTCTTTAGCTTTATAATATTAGTATAGATATAGATATTTGCATAACTATCTGCATGTTTCTATACATGTTCTTATCCTTGCTAATATTATAAATGCGAAACTGAGTTTGTTTGTTTGTTATGACTTTATGCTCTATTTACCGATCGTCATGCAATGTTGCATACGCGTTTTCTGGGGCACTGAAAATGACATAGTGTACATTTTATCCCGGGGAAAAGTACTATTCCCGAGGGATCGACATTAAGGCGGGCGGAGCCGCGGCTCAAAGCTAGTCGTATAATATAAGACCTTAATGTACTGTAAAATAAATGATTATCATTATGAAGTTTAGTGTAAAGGGTGTCATGCTCAACTGCCTATCCGGTGGTTGCAGGGCTTCGGATACGCGCGCCCGGCCTCCTGAGCTGCCACTTGCTTTTCCCCCATAGACCCGAGTGAGTAGTATCCCAATATCTTCATTCCCTTTCAATTTCCTATCCTTCCTTAGCTTTAAAATGCTTTCGATCGTTAGCAGCGTCGAAAGCACAAGACGCCAAACAAACTGAGCTTGCCAACCCGCCTACCAAGCGTGGTGGGTATGGCAATATCCTCCCATGGAACTAAGTATCTTTGGGAGAGGCCTTTGTCCAGTAGTGTACTTTTTATGGCTGTAATGCTGACGAACGTTTACCAGTGGAAAGTCCTGGAACATGTTTAAAGAAGACTATGAAAAGAGAAAGCTCTCGTAGTATTTGAAGGCGCTGCGATTACTCCTATAGAATTGTATAAGGGTTCAATTAAAATCGCAAGAAGGAAGGCCGTTGGTTCCGGTCACGGTGGTAGTTTTATTAACGACCTCCGTCGTTCAGTGGTGAAGGCATTTGCCTGTAGATCCGGTGTCGTGAGTTCGATTCCCACGGGAAGTACTTTGTTTAGTTGTTTCCAGTTTGGTTAGGACATTGCGGGATTGAAACATCTGATTGTCTGATAATGAAGATGTTTCCGTACTTCGGAAGGCACGTGGAGCCCAATGGCTCCACGTGCCTTCCGACCAATCGGGTCAACCAGATGACAGTCGAGACCAATGTCCCGACTGTCATCTGGTAGTCGTTAAAGGAACCACGTCAGTGGCCGAGAGGCGATTCCAGGGTGTGCATGGTCGATTGACCATGTCACCTATTCGAAATGATGACGGGGTGGTCCCGGTTGTTAACATTGAAAGCAGTCGTTAAGCTATATCAGATGCCTATAGGCGGTTTGAAAATCTGTCTAGTGATCTAGATCTCCTGTCTAGCGCTTTTGTCCCATCTGCTATCCTCCCTACTGCTTATATGACCTGCCCAGTTCCAGTTTAGTCTAAAACCATTCAAATTTATTGAGAAATATTCATGTCCATCCCACAACGTGTAACCGCGCCTTAGCAGAACATTTTCATTGCCATTACAATTTTACAAAGCTTGTTTTAACCAAATTGGACTGCCGCTGCAATAACAATAAAGGTTCGAAAAAGCCCAGCGAAATTCAACAGCCAAATGGACGTTTCGCGGAGCCCGGTAACAACGTAAGTTTAGCTAAAACTGTGTGCTACATTGAAAAATTAGAGTTGGCATTCCGAATTCAGTTGAGGCTACAATGGAACAAGTTGCAATAGACTTTAAATAAAGAAAGCGTTCTCTAACAGCATGAACCGTGCGCGGGGTGTTGTGAACTTTCAACTTTTACCCGTTTATGTAGCGCGTACCTACAGCTATACCCCCTTCTCCCACCCCACAAATCCGAGGGGAGGCTTTCCGTACTCGGAGCGAATATTTACAGCGCAACCTAAATATAGCGTGCCGCTGCTCAGCTGGCACGAGAGAGGGTAGGAGGGTAAACATTTCCCCCACCTCCCTGCGAGCTGTTACCGCACGTAGAAGGCCATTCGGGTACCGGCTCCTGAGGTGAGCGGACGTATCTTGTTTTATGCAAAGGTCGTTCTGCGGCCATGACCGTTGCAAACTGAGGGGTGGTCGCTCTGGCGATAAAGTATTTTCAAGGTTATGGTATTCAGTTCGATAATAGAAGCTTTAGATAGCAATGACTAATAATAGGTACCATTAGCCGGCAGTCCTTTATACACACGGACAATAAAGATTCATTACGCTACAATGTTTATTCGTAAACTACGTCTGTTACTTAATTTGAGAACGTTTTGACGTAATAGAATGAGTTTATTTTGTACGTTATCTTATCTTAGGTGTTTTCAGGGGTAGAATAAACATTTATGTAGCTACTATATATATATATATATATATATATATATATATATATATATATACGTTTTACGTTTCAAGGATTCGTTTCTCTTTTAATGCACGACTGCCAAAAAGGAGTGTATTGTTGAAGTACATTAGTATGTATGTGAGTTCCTTTATTCCACCCTGTCTTCTGAATGCCTTAACGGGTTTCATCGTATGCTATTGTTAGAATCTTTACACAAACTCCGGAGTGATATAATATTTTTTTTAAGCAAAGCAGTCGTGTTTTTTATTATTTTAGAGAAATAGGCTTGTTACTGCTGTTGTTTCATTATCGTTGTAAACTATCTAATTATTTAGTTTAAACGATTTAGTATGGATTTTCAGGTTTTTCTCCTTAAAGTTTTTATTCCTTACTACAGGGTGCTAGCAACTACTCTTATTTACAAACGTCTCTCACTTTACTTAAAAATCGTCAGGTATAAATCACTAAATACATAGATTTATATCGATTTATAGTAATTGTACAATCAAGAATGTATACTTACTAACTTACATAGTAATATATTCGCTTCGCGCTGTCTGTCCCTATCTATGCTTAGATCTTTAAAACTACTTTTTTAATAAATAGTGTGGATCACACTCTATATATTTAAAAAAACCGCATCATGGGGAAGGTTTATATGCATGTGTAATTTATTGCACCCGTGAAAAGCCGGGGCGCGCTAGTCTTCATATAAAATAAACATGCATATTTGAGTCGTCTCTTTATGCCAAACGAAATATCCTTGAAAATGTTGAAGGCAGTTATAGCTATAAATCAGAATAAAGAATTAATTTGGTTATTCAAACTGTAACAAAACATGGACACAATGTTTATCATTTAAAACTTATGCGAATAAATAACGCACAAAAACGAAAACCCTAAATGAGTTATGAGCCCGTTTTCCAACATATCTGCGTTTACCATTAGCGAAACAATTTTATAGGCTTTGCAAATTAAATCCTCAAAGAGCCGCCTTAATTACATTTTTCATAGCAAAACGAGTTGGTAGATTTTGTGATTTCTATTTTAATCCTGTACGGTATTTATCTTAATCAAAATACACTCTGAAAGTATTAATTTCCACGTTACTTTTTATCCATTTGTATCCGATTAAATTTTTAGGGTCTTGCTCCTGCAGTGGAGACTAAGAAGGACGTGATGATGATGATGATGATTTTTTTTACCGAATCTGCTCTTTTTCCTTGTTATTGGCTTTTAAAGTAAGTTTTAATAATACATTGAAATATAAAAACAAAAATATTTTTAAAATTATTATATACAAATGAATCTACAATAATCTACATATATGATTAACGTGTTGCGATAATTAAATATTTGTTTTTCGTGTATTAGTGGCCAACACTGCTGTCAGATTTTTCCAGCTGCCATGCCGGGATTAACGGCCTAACGTGCCTTCTAAAGCACGGAAGAGCTTAAGATATTATTATGCCACTTGTGGTCACCCACTCCTGTAGGAACCGTGCTCGGAGTTACATACTGAGGGTTCTTTTGTCAATAAAATAATAAAAGATAGAGATAAAGCGCGTCAAAGTTTAAGTAGGAGCTCATGACACACAGTTTGAACACGCTATTAATTATTTATGAGTTAACAAAAGTAAAAATAAGTGTTCAATAATTTTTGATCATGTAACTGACGGATTAATTATATTTTTTAGGCAACTAGCCTATTGTACCTTACCTCTCTAAAAAAGGATATTAAATCTCAGCAGTGAAGTTTCACAAAGGCCTATGTATATTTTACTATAAAAATGGAGCAATCGATAACTTTCAAAGGTCTTAACATCTTGAAACCTCTTTTAAGATAAAGATAGACGAGTCCAAGAGGTCTCAAGAGGTCCCTTTGTAACGTGACCGGAGAATCCGAGTGTGCAATATAAATTGTGGGACGGTCACATTGTTGATTATAAATAAATATATACGGACAAATCACACAGATTGAGCTAGCCCCACAGTAAATTCAAGACTTGTGTTATGGGATACTAACTCAACGCCTATCGTTGAGTTAGTATCCCATAACACAAGTCTCGAATATTTTTAGAGAACTATATTTTATAACAAATACATATATAGATAAACATCCAAGTCCCAGCCAATCTGAAAAAGATCATTTTCCATCTTGACCTGACCGGGGCTCGAACACGGGGCCCTCGTGTCGCAGGCTGGCGTGTTAACCACTGCGCCACGGAGATCGCCAAACGATTGGCCTAAGCATTCGGCTTGTGACACATCTATCTCTCTTCCACTGTTATCACGTAAAATTATTGTCCGTAATACAACTAAAAATTTGGTTTTCTGTATAGTCGGTCTATACAGAAAACCAAATGTTTAGTTGAATAATATAAAAATACACATTGAAAAGGAAGAAATATTCTTAGTATAACAAAATTAATGTTTTGATGTCAAAACTTTGGCAAGCTTATATATGTTTTGTATATTGTTTACACAATAGTCGTATTTGCTCAGATTTATGTTATTAAATTGAAATGTATTTTTTTCACTACGTTATTGATGGTGTGTGTTGATCTCAGATAAGTAAGTATTTTTTATGTCTGTGGTGTTGAAATTCAGTTCATTAAGGAAAGAGCCTATAAAAAGAAAATAAAACAAAGCTCTATTGTTTGGAGCAAATAGTATTGGGTTTATGGGCTGTTACTGGCAACATTAAAGCCTTTGATAGCTATAGTTATATCAGATGCAACTATTGCTATGTACCGAAGGTAGCCAAGATCCTATTTTTGTACTAAAACAATAGATCCATCTAATTTTGCTTTAGTTTTTCTATTTTTGACTTATGTTAGTAAGCACAAAATACAACAGCATTTTTTGATTAACATTATTGAGTTTTTTTACATCACTGACGACCAGCCAAGGCCTAGTGCGAGTCTGACTCGCGCACGAAGGGTTCCGTAACATTTTCTATACAAACGGCAAAACAATGACATGTCTGTTGTATGCCCCCCCTTAAATATCAATTTTATTTTAATTTAATTATTTACTTTTAAAGAGAATCTATTCCTAAATATTCTGTGAATATTTAGGAATAGAATATAGCTTTGCCTGTTGCCGTTATCAATATCGAGCAAAAAAATCACGCTTTTCTATCGAAGCCCCCTTAAATATTTATTTTATTCTGATTTCTAGTATTTGTTGTTATAGCGGCACCAGATATACATCATCTGTGAAAATTTCAACTGTTTAACTATCTCGGTTCATGAGATACAGTCTCATTACAAACGGACGGACGGAATAATAGGATCCCGTTTTTACCCTTTGGTTACGGAACCCTAAAAACTAAAGGGAATTAAAATACAAGTAATACTAGTTAAAATATAAAGCTTTCCGTATTCACTACCCTATAAACTAACTTTAGATTGTATGAGAACGGAATAGAATATATTTTAGCATGTAACAGCTATTATCTCTATGTCCAGGGACACGGGAAACGTACAAGAGTGCCATTTATGCTAATCTGTACATAACAGTGTCCGAATGCGGTAAACGGTCGTTACGGCCAAAATAACCCTGATACTGCCCGATCGTTGAAAATGTAATTATGTTAAGGTAACAATTTAAATATTATCATTTTTCTTTTAAGATTTTCCGTGCTTTGGAATTTATCATCATTTCGTGTAGGTGACACGGTCAATCGACCATGACCCTGGTGTCAGAGTTATTCGGAATCGCCTATCGGCCTCTGACGTGGTTCCTTTAACGACTACCAGATGGCAGTCGGGACCAACGGCTTAACGTGCCTTCTGAAGCACGGAATCAACTTGCTTCAGAAGTGCTTCAGAAGGCAGGCTTGAATCACAACATGATTGTCTGATAAGACAATCATGTTGTGATTCAAGCCTGCAATGTCCTAACCAAACTGGAAACAACTAAACAAAGTATGCTTCCCGTGGGAATCGAACCACGACCCCCGGGTCTACAGGCAAACCCCTTAACCACTGGACCACGGAGGCAGTTTGTTTTGGAATTAATGTTGAGTTATTGGTCCTGGCTGCTATTTTTATTATGGTTATTATTATGCTATACTTGATGCCTACGGGCAGCCTAAAAATAGAAATCTTTTAGATATGTCCATCCGACGTAGGAATTGAGTGATTTTGATTGATAGCAAATTTAATTGTAAAACACATTAGTGCGAAGGTTGTTTTAGAATAACCACCACACTTTTTTAATAGTTCTATATCTCTTAATGTAAAAAGGCGGTATTTTAGTTTTTTTTTTAATTTTAAGAAAAAAAAGAACATTCAAAATTATTGTAAGTATTTTTGATTTTTATACTAGGACATTTTTCTACTATTTTTAACAAGGGTAATTGTCTATACAATTTTCCCTTTTAAAAAAGTCCTACAAATACTACACGAAATGTCAAAAATATGCTGGAAAATTATCCTGTTACTTAAACAAAAACTATACAGCAATTTTATATTATATTTTGCGACGCCATGCTATTGCACCCTTCCAAATAATTTGGTACTTGATTGCAATTGCAGCAACTATTGCCCAAATAGTCGCTACTGGCGATGTTTTCCCTCACTCGATACATGCAAATGACCCTAAGTACTTGACTCATATTGAACTAAAATCTCAGAAGTAAAGAGGCCAGAGAATCAAACGCGGGAGCTTTCTGGTATAGGTTGCGCCCATATTGTCATGTGGAAAGGAAAATATTGCCAATAATCAAACATGCTACATACCTAATATTATTATGGAAAAAAATTAAGGCATTATTAGTACATTACTGCAGAGCCTGGGAAGTTACGGGTTGCCTGACGAGTAGATTATTCACTCGTAGTTATTATCTATACTTACTACAAGCCCGGCAATCCAATTCCCGCCGAGGCATGTACAGTGCTTTTCTCAAAAAATGTGAGAAAATAATGAAAGACGTAATACTAGGAACAAATGAGTAGAATATAAAAAAAACGCATACATCTTTCGAATTAGGCGGAGTACAATCCATTGCAGTGTCGCTTTTGTCACTGGAACTCATTTTACACGGATTTATCCCAAATAAAATAACCACTGCGGCAAATATTTAATCACTATGAGGTTTACTAAAAAAACTGCTTGCCCGCGTTTTCTCTTTTTATGTTTCCAATTGTCAATAAGTGCTAAGGAAACATAGCCCATACAGCCCAGTCATATTTTACACAAAAAATGTAATACCATAGATTAATGTTTTTTTCTTTCACAACGAAAATTAAGCATAGTTTTGTGTGATTTTATACTAACATTTTAATAAAATTATTGTCATATTCATATACTTATATGCTCGAAGAGTGCATTTTTTTATAATGTGGTAGCAATTGGCTGTATGGCTAGTTACATAAAAACAATTTACATAGATTAATATAAAAGTTTTGAGCAGCGACCAGGAATTAATTTTTATACTTACTTTCTTGGCCAGTGCACCAGCCAAGAATCACAAACTTCGTGTCTTCTTTTTACTACAATAATGCCAACATTACCGAGCATGTTTAAGAAAATTAATTGTGCAACCAATGGACAGATAATTTGAGTGCCATCCAGAGCCCCACAATAGTAACATGTTAGCTGAAATAGCGTCTATTAATAGTGACCATTGAAGCTTAATTAAGCTTTGAGCTGGCGAGCGGCCACCGCCCGCTTTGCCAATGTTCCGATAAAGGCTGTATGTTCAATATATAACCTTTGACAGATAATGTACGATATAATTGAATTTATTTCACAAATCTTAATGTAGCAAAATCGGAATTGTTCGAACACATAATATATAAATAAATAAATATATAGGGACATATCACACAAATTGAGCTAGCCCCACAGTAAGTTGTGAACTTGTGTCGTAGCATACTAACTCAACGATACTATATTTTGTAATAGATACTTAAATAGATAAACATCCAAGACCCAGGTCAATCTTGAAAAAATCGTTTTCCATCATGACCTGACCGGGGATCGAACCCGGGTATTTCGTGTCGCAGGCTGACGTGTTAACCACGGAGCTCGCTTACCTAACACTTATGACTTAAGAACTGTGAACCGATTTTTATAATCTTTGATTTGTTGGTTTTGCTATCAAACTGTATAGCATAGCTATTAAAATTTATGAAACATTGTCGCCAAAAAAGAAAAATAGCGAAACAAAATTCGCCACGATAGCCAGTTGGGTAAAAAGATTTTACAATTTAAGTAAAATCGTGTTTAATTTGGTTGGATGTGGATTCGTTACAAATAGCTCTAATTATACATATGTATTTATATATACTAGATATTACACATGAAAATAAGCGATTTTTTTTACCCTTGATCCAAAATAGGGAAGTTAGAATGTTTTCTAATGTTTACGCGATTTTTACACATTTATATGAAACTAGCTTTCGCCCGCGGCTCCGCCCGCGTCAATAGCGATCCCTCGGGAACAGTACTTTTTCCCGGGATAAAAGGTAGCATATGTCCTTCTCCGTACTCCAGAGAACTTGTATGCAAAATTTCATGATGATTGGTTCAGTAGTTCGAAACGCGTGAAAGCGTAACAAACAAACAAACAAACAAACTCACTTTCGCATTTATAATATATTAGTAAGGATACGAGTATACGATTTTAAACTTAATATTTAGATTTCATATATAGGGGAGCAAGAAGTTTCAACTGTTTGTCTGGTTATGTGTGTGTCTGTACGTGTCTTTGTAGACGTTAAACGGGAAGACAGATTAAAAATTCCATAGATTTTCTCGCATTAACCTCCAATCATCCGGTTTTTAGTCTGCGCGAAAGGAAAAGCATCTATTACATTATATATTTTTTCTCTAATACATTATTTTTTTTTTATTCTCTGCCCGACAACCGTGCTAGTAAATATTTTACATATAGATTATCACGTCTTTATCTGTTACGGGATAGACAGACCCGAAGGCCACGTTTGGCGTGTAGGGTGTAAGTTCATTCAATGTCGAAAATGAAATCAACATATTTTATTATATGCAATAAAAATAAAATAGAAAGGAAGGGTTATAACAATACTTATAGGCTCAGACTTGCATTAAAATAAGCAATATAAAGTCTTATTACACCTGAGAGAACAAAGCAAAGGCACAAAACACTTGAAAAACGTCTAGACACACTAGGAAATAAAACCCGGGCGAAGTAGGCGACTCGAGCATATCCGGGCGCGGTCATGTCAAGGTCACGGGCGGCGATCGATGCAGCTCCGGCCGCTGCCGCCCGCCCTAGTTTGAGCTGCTAGTTCCTGCTGGGAAACATTCGTGTACTAAGTATAGAGTTTGTTAGTGTGCTTGAAATTTGAATAAAGGTAGATAACTGGGAGCCTCGCACTCTTTTCTTTAGTTTGTTATAAGGAAGCTTGTATTTAACATGTATTAGTGGTGTTAACTCTACAATTAGCGTTCTTCTGATGTTAATTAAATATTTTAGGGAAGACCTTCATGCTTAGTGAGCTAAATGTGCATTAGCTAAGAGCGTCGTGGAGCCCATTGGAATTTGTAGTTTTGGCAGTAGTCAGAAAGAATAATAATCTTTTAAATAAAAAAAATGGCTGCAATCAAACTACTAAACCGATTGTGATGAAATTTCATCATCATGATATCAGCCGCAAGAAATCCACTGCTGAACATAGGCCTCCTCCAAGGATTTCCAATACGACCGGTTGAAATGACGAAGTTCTGAGGTAAAAAACATTTAAAAATACAACCGAATTGATAACCTCTTCCTATTTTTGATGTCGATTAAAACAGGTTCTCTCTCTGAAATTTAAGAGCTAGGCTTTTGTCAGTGTCATTGTGTGGAAAGAAACACATACAATGACAATTATTTTTGCCATGAAATAATGGTCATTCCCCATTCATACACTAGTGAATTTCCACTATTGTGCAGGTTGCCTCGCGATATTTTCCGTCACCGTAACCGAGTCAGATTGATCTAAAACCTCAGAGTTACAGACTGGACCGCCTTCCTCTAATTTTTTTAAATATCCCGAACCCCTAGCCACTCTCCCAACAGGTGAAATAAAAAACATCATATAACCTTATTAAAATATGTAACAACGAGTTACTCATGTATGAAGTCAGCTAGTGGCTGACATGTTTCAACCTCATCCTCAAACCTCGAAGGAGGTTTTCCTCAGGGCGAATGTGGATCGAGACGTGCGCCCTGTGTCCCGACCCGCACTCTTTATTGATAATATCTATATCTAACGTTAAATTCATATAACCTTTTTAAGCGGTAGTCTAAGACCGCGACCCATAAGCAAAAGGTTTGAGGTTTAAACCCCGCTCGGTCCACCTTCTGAACTTGTACGGACCCCTTTTTTCGCATAATTTGTTGTCGCCATCAGAATCGAGTAAAATTATAGTGTTTTTAACAGGAGTTAATTACTCGATGTATTATCTTTAAGCATATTAATACTATGTCTATAAATATTATTCTTAATTACCATTATGTTTAAATGCATTTATGCTTTATAATGTTATGCCTTAACATGATTATGCTTAGATACATTATGCTTCAAATGATTATTCGTAAACTGTATTCGTAAATGCTTAAAATTCATTATGCCAAAAACAGTATGTTTATAGCATAAATATTTATGCTTATGGATAGGGAACTTGTAGTCCCACTCTCAATTTTACCTGCTTTAAGTACGGTCATTTTCGACCATTACCCATTTCTGATGAATGCAAACACCTAAACAAATCTAACATTGTGGTATCGTTCTGATAGGTCATCATCATCTTTCTTTAACGACTACTGGATGGCAGCCGGGACCAACGGCTCAACGTGCCCTCCAAAGCACCGAATCATCTTTATTTTGTCGGACAATTAGGTAATTCAAGCCTGCAATGTCCTAACCGAACTGGAACTACTCAACAAAGTATGCTTCCCGTGAGAATCGGACCCACGACCCCCGTGTCTACAGGCAATCGCCTTAACCACTGGACCACAGAGGCAGTTATATAGTTAGTTTAGTTCTAATAGGTATAACGACTAAATTGTAACCATGCCAAACACAACAAGAGAAACTGCAGTGGATGCTAAGCTGTCAAAGGACACCGTATTGTGTGTAGTTTCTTTGACATTTATGTATTTAAGCTTGTGTAAGCTTTTATATATAACACTTTGTGTGGTGTTCGTTTGGGGAGTATATTCCGCAGTGAGGTTCTATGTAAGCCGTATGTCGAATATATTTTTGGGGGATTATAAAACTTTTTATGAGCTTCCGCCCACGGCTCTGCTCGCATTATTGTTGAAACGAAACAGTTTTTCCGGGATGAAATGTCTATGTCTACGTCCTATTAAGACTGCAAAAATTCATGATGATCGGTTCAGTAGTTAGCAAAGCCTAGACAGAGCCTAGGTTTATGAGATCTTAATGCCCTATGTAGCATGTTGGTGGGCGAGTAGGTGGAAAACAGAATCTAACATATAATTATCAGATTTTCGTCCGTTCCCTCGATCAGCTTTTACGATCTGCGTGGGAAGGGAAACATTCTGCGTTTTTTCTTTTCTCCCAGACCAGCATGAAAGGTGTAAAAGTATAACAAAGAAACAAATAAATTAACAAGGCTACAAAAAGACTTTCGTATTTTTAATATTAGTTAGGATGAATTATAGATCATTATTTTGAGTTATTACGACAAAAGTAAATATGAATTGAACTTTCTCTTTCCTGAAAATAATATAAGTATTTGTTTTATCTTCAATATGTATTACTTATTACGAGGAAATTCAAAACAGACTAATGAGGGTGTTTCCGAAACTGCCTCAAGGAAGTTGAAATTTACTTCAGGTAAATAAGCAATTTACAAAGTCTATATTTACGGAGAAAAAAATAGAAGGTACTTTTTCTAAGAAATCGTCCATTACAAAACAATTAATTTAGGGAAAGTATATCAATCTAATTTAATTGCCATTCCTTGAAATTCCAGGTGTTTTTAGCATTAGGGAAATTAATTGAATACTTACTATTATTATAAATGCGAAAGTGAGTTTGTTTGTTTATTTGTTTGTTTGTTTGTTTGTTACGCTTTCACGCCGTAACTAATAAACCGATCATCATGAAATTTTGCATACAAGTTCTCTGGAGTACGGAGAAGGACATAGGCTACCTTTTATCCCGGGAAAAAGTACTATTCCCGTGGGATCGACATTAACGCGGGTGGAGCCGCGGGCGAAAGCTAGTTACTTAATAAATAAAAATACCTATGTTTACTTCAAAGGTAAAGAAAAATCGAAACTCACCTTCGATTTTTCGGCAAAAGAATAGTTGAGGATTAGTAGTTACTAAGCTTCAGGTAACCGACAATTAGTCATCAGCATCATTCATCATTACAACCCTCAGAAATCCACTCCTGGACTAAGGCCTCTCCCAAGAATTCTTTGTTTCATAGAAACGTATTACCATACCAAACACGCCATGCTTGTCAGGCGCGTTGGCGAGCGCAGTTTCTTTAGCTTCTTGTGCTTCCGACGCTGCTGCCCATCGCAAATATTTTTTAAGCTAGGGAAGGATAAGAATTCGTTGTATTTGGGTATGAAGGCATTGGGATACGAGCTATACTCACCTAACTAGGGCTCCTAACAGGTACGCGTTCAAGGAGGCTGTGTTTAAATTATTTTTCAAGAAGTCTCTTTCCTCTTCTTCTCTTTCCCGTTGATCATCATCCTTTACTTATTTATTTATATTTAAACTAATCTGTATTTATGTATGTGATATTTTTTATATATATATTTATATTGTTTATATTATTTCTATTACGTTTATGTATATTATGTTTGTATTGATGTTTTACTTCACATTTATTCATATTTGGCACTTTATCGCACCCACTTTACTCTTCTTTTTGGTCCAAAGGTTCGGCTGGGAGAGGATGCCATATGGCATGAAGTCCATCTTTTGTATACATTTTTAACTGTGCAATAAAGTTTAAATAAATAAATAAAAAAAAACTCACTCGGATGAATGGATGAAAAGCAAATAGCAGCTTGGGAGGCCGGGTGTAGCCGATGCCACCGCTCTGTCACACACACGGTACCGTGTGTGCGACAGAGATAGACATGTTTGAATTGAATTCTGTATCCATACCAGCAACCACCAGCCCAGCAGCTGGGGATAACACCTTGACTTTAGTCGTCACAAGGGTCTATCTTTCGAACCGTAAGAGGTAGAGGCTTGAAATTTCCACAGGTACATATTTCTACTGATGCTTTAATTTTTTTGTATCAAAAACCGAAATAAAATTCACGAACAATTATACAAGACACGTTCCTAACCAATCACGATTTTTCAGTGGAGATTTCAGAGCTAGAACACGACGGACCTTTATTAGGCAAAATTTGATTTTTGTTGCTATTCTGATAAACTTATGTTTTCCCCAAGTTCGTATTTATACCTACCGTAAGCCATTTTTCCTCCCCGTTGGCACGTGTAACAGTTTCGTGTCATAAAAATTTCACGCGCTTCTCTCCTTTCATTTTCGCATAGCGTCCTGTTCGTACATAATTGATTTGTGCGCTTACAAATAATATAAAAAAATAAAATTCTTAGTAACTCCATCACTTAACATTCTATCTTCTAAATTGACTGGACTGATTATGATGAAACGTGTGTTAGAACCATCGCTAGACTTTTCTTTTAAATAAAAAGAAGTGGTTTACTATTTTAAGAGCTACGGTGTCGCAGATAGACAAACACACAGCAGTTAAACTTAATACCCGTATTTTGTGGTCGGTCCTTATCTGCTATACAACTGCCCAGTGGTCCAATGGTGCCGTGGTTAAGGCGTTTGCCTGCAGACCCGGGGATCGTGTTTAATTTAGTTGTTTTCAGTTTGACTAGGACATTGCAGGCTTGAATCACCTGATTGTATGATAATAAAGATGATTCTTATTAATGAGAGCCGTTGGTAACGGATGCCATCTGGTAGTCGTTAAAAGAACTACGTCAGAGGCCGAAAGGCAGTTCCAAAGAACTCTGACACCAGGGTATGCACCGTGTCACCTACACGAAATGATGATGAATTGCTATGTAAAACGGTTGATTTGTACCCTCTGGAAATATTTTAACTAATAGAATTAAAAAAAAAGGTGACCTCGCAGAAATTCGAACAGCTGATTAGTGATTTTTTATGGGAAATCTAAAGTGGAAGTTTTTTCTTTCTTTTTTGTATTGACGTAACTAACACAGTTATATATTAGTGACTCTACGATTCCAAAGTCTTATGTCGTGGTTTGCAATGCCGCGAGCTATTTACCAATCTAAACGTAAGTATAAAGTACAACGGCAATTGTCAAATGCACCTGCACGTATGCAACCTAAACAAAATTATGCAAACGAATGCAATCTACGGCGGACGGGGCGGACGCCGCACTGTGTACAGACATAAATTATCGAAAATATACATATGATACACTTTTTAGCCGTGTGGTTTCCGGCAGAGTAGAATAGGACCACTCCTAGTCTTCCCATGGAGGTCGTAAGAGGCGACTTAGGAAGTATACAAGCTAAACAAAGCTCATAAACATCAATGAGACCTCTCCAACCCGTCTGGCCAGCGAGGAGAGTGTAGGCCAAATCCTCTGTCTGCTCTAGCCACGTATTGCTCCGGTAGTACAGAGAGGGTCATGCTCCTGCAGTGGAGACTAAAAAGACCTGATGATGATGACACCTTTAAAGAGAGAGGAGTAAGGAGGGTGAGAGGGGGAGGCAGGATGGAAGGTAGAGAAAGAGAGACGAGTAGGTTTTTACAGAATGATTCGGAATTTTCTAAAGAACTGAAACAGTAATTGATCCAGATCTGTAGAAAATTACGTGCAACCATCGGACAGGAAGTCGAGGACGACACCCCTAACCGTATGCAGCTATGGCATTGTGTAGCCATGTGGCTACCGGCAGAGTAGAATAGGACGACTCCTAGCCTTCCCATCGCAAGAGGCGACTTAGGAAATACAAGCTAAACAAAGCTCATAAACATCAGTGAGACCTCTCCAATCCGTCTGGCCAGCGAGGAGAGTATAGCCCAAATCCTCTGTCTACTCTGGCCAAGTATGGCTCCGGTAGTACAGAGAGGGTCATGCTCCTGCAGTGGAGAGTAAAAAGACCTGATAATGATAGTGTAGAAAATTACCTGCAACCACCGGACAGAAAGTTGAGGATGACACCCGTGACCCGCGCCAGACCTCCCGAGCTGCTACTTGCTTTTCTGCCATGCATCAGAGTGAGTAGGATTCTAATACCTTTTAATTCCTTTCCCAAATCTAAGAAATTCTTATCCTTCCCCGGCTTAAAAATGCTGGAGATGGGCAGCAGCGTCGAAAGCACAAGAAGCCAAAATAACTGCGCTCGCAACCCACCTGCCAAGAGTTCCATGGCGGGATATTACCATGCTCACCGTGAGTATGGTAATATCCCACCCGCTATGAAACGAGGAATCCAGGGAAAGGCCCTTGTCCAGCTTATTATATAATTAGTTAAGGATAACTGCTGTTACAGAATTTGAGCCGAACAAAGGTAAGTATAAATACTAGTAGTATTTTTTCCTCTGTGGTACTAGAGTCTGAATCAAAGGGAAATTTTCTAAAATTTAAAGGTGCTGCTATCTCTCTCAAACATCTGCACAAGGAATTGATCCCGTTTCAACACTATTTTGAACAACATTTAAGATACAACAGAATTTTAAGTGGTGTAATATTTAACCATATTAATCGGACAAACATTCCGAGGCGGAATGCTATGTACGTGTGTATATGCAAAACTCATAATGACAGTTTACTCCATGATTTTTTTCGCATAGTCTACACTACGTACAAATAGGTATACATTAAATAAAATCTGTAATGGAACACGTATTGATTGCTAATGCCAGTATTTTATAGGTATTAAAATTCTCTCTTATGCTGGTCTGGGAGAAATAAAAATACGTAGAATTTACCAGCTGCTTCTCTTCCCGCGCAGATCGTAAAAGCCGATCGAGGGAATGGGTAAAATCTGTGGAATCATGTTAATAGGCGATGCGGCAAGCAACCTATCAATTTTTTTGATTCTGCTTTCCACCTAATGCCCACCAACTGCTAAACGTGGCTTTCAGGTCTTATAGACCTAGGCTCTGTCTAGCTCTGCCCCGCAAGGGAAAAAAGACGTGACAATATGTATGTATGTACATAAAAAGTAGAATCCATCTATGAACCGTTCTGTATACCAGTTATTGTGTAACATAGAGCAGCTAATCAGAAGATATCCCGTGATACATGAACGGTGGCAAACGCTTTGTTTATGAGTAACACCATGGTGCTCGTTTTAGTATTGAACCTACATGGACGAAGTATGAAACACTGAACTTAGTAAATAATCATGCCACTGTTTTGCGAATATGTTTACTTACCTTAAGTAGTATACAAAGGAGATTCGCAGTTTTAATATTACTTCAGCATGGAGTGCTTAAATAATTGTGAAAAAATACACTAGTTGACGCTTTTTTAGATCCGGTGGGCTAAGTAAGCCTGTTTGCCTAATTAACTGGCAAAAGAAAAGGATCCAGCGGTCCAAATAATAAGTTAATATACTTTACTGTTTTGTCGGCCGACTTATGCTGGGAGTGGATCTTTTCTAAATTACCAGCCTTATGAACAGATCGGTCGTACAACGTGGTTTTACGCAGATTGCTACGAAAGTTGCTACGCGCTACGACGCTTACTTACTCACCTCACAGTTGAAGAATAGTTTTGCGTATCAGTGCTACGAAGTTTGCTACGTGCTACGACGCCTACGACTCACAACTCTAAAATAGCTTGCTTGCTAGCTTGTTTGTTTGTTTGTTTGTTTGTTTGTTTGTTTGTTTGTTTGTTTGTTTGTTTGTTTGTTTGTTTGTTTGTTTGTTTGTTTGTTTGTTTGTTTGTTTGTTTCTATAACTACTGATCCCATCAACATGAAATTTTGCATACAAGTTCTCTGGAGTACGGAGAAGGACATAGGCTACCTTTTATCCCGGGAAAAAGTACTGTTCCCGAGGGATCGACATTGACGCGGGCGGAGCTGCGGGCGAAAGCTAGTTAATAATAAATTTAAAAAAAATTAAAACCCCTACGGGGTAAAAGTGTGTCAGGATAATAATAGGTTCGTAGATAAATACATTTTCTTAACCTTTATTCAAATATTTTTCTTCTGACGCTAGCACTCAAGTCAATTTCAACCTCGTTGAATTGAGATAAATAGTTATTTTGGCAAGCGTTTGCTCGCACTCTGAGGATTTGTTTGGCATAGATTTATTAGGCACCTCATTTTTCAAGTTCTTTTAGAAGCAGTTCCCTTGTTTGTAATAGTTTTGATAGTATTTTTGTGTGTGCAAAAGTCTAAGGTTATAGTATATTGTCAGTTTTTTCAAGCTTTGCGAAAGCTTGAAAAAACTGACAATATAAACTGTGTGCAACAGCGGCATTGCCTACAGTTTCTAGCAAGCTTTTCAAAGTATCTACATACGTGTAAAATAATAAATAAAGATATACGGACAAATCACATAGATTGAGCTAGCCACAAGGTAAGTTCGAGACTTGTGTTATGGGATACTAACTCAAGGATACTATATTTTATAACAAATACATATATAGATAAACATTCAAGACCCAGGTCAATCTGAAAAAGATCGTTTTCTATCATGACCTGACCAGGGATCGAATCCGGGCACCCTCGTGTCGAAGGCTGGCATGTTGACCATTGCGCCACGGAGATCAATAGATATCTGTATGCAAATTAATATTGTTATTTAGAAACAAAAAAGAATATCTTGTATACCTATCTATCTAAAATATCCTGTCTTTCTAAACATTGACAGAATGTAACCAATTTGTTCCCGAATTGTAAGCTTTTTTACGCGGAAAGGGACCCTTTTCAGGTAGTGAGCAACCCTTTTTCAATTTGCAAATAACAAATAACACTTGTCTACCAAAATACATATGTAGGTTGTATATAATAAATATATGTACATATATAAGTGGGTATCTTTCGTAGAATATTTTATTACACATGTAAACCGGGTGTGATAGGCTCGTTTCATCATCATCATCATCATTGCAGCCATTAAATGTCCACTGCTGGACAAAGTTCTTTCCCAAAGATTCTTCGTTCCATGGGAGGAGGATATTGCCATTCTCACCACGCTTGGCAGACGGGTTGGCGAGTGCAGTTTCTTTGGCTTCTTGTGCTTCCGATTGGAAGTATTTTTAAGCTGGGGAAGTATAGGAATTTGTTGGATCTTAGAGGGGGATAAAGATATTGGGAAACTACTAACTTGGACGAATGGGGGTTAAGTAAGTACCAGCTCGGGAAGCCGGAGGCGCGTACTCTATGCCATACTATACATTATTTTGTGTATTTATACTAGTGGGATAACTAAATCTCTGATACATTGAAGTCCAAAGTCTAAAATATCTAATTATATGATATAAGATTTTGTCCGTGGCTTCACTTGCGATAAACGGTACGTTACGTCCTTTTCTATATCTCTATCAATGTGTATGCAAGATTTTATAGTACATACATACTAACTACCAAATTTATAAAATTAGATAGGAATGTCTTTCTGACCATACACATCAAGCCACCTACTCGTAGTAAACTCCCACCTAGAATATGTGCAACACCCTTTATAAATCCTTTGCATGACAACAAACTGCCGAGCTTTGTACGTTGTTCTACAACTTTGCATCAGTTGGAAATAGTGTTGTGACCTATTCAAACAATAAGTTTTCACTTTGAGACTCAAGTTGGACTGCACGTACACATCACCACCATACCACGTTTAACAGATAGCCTATGGTTTCATAACCTAAATCTCTGTTTACTTAGTTAAATACAGAGATGAGGTGTAGTATCTGTATTTTACCACCCATGGAGGGTAGGCATTAGGTAGGCTACCGGGCTGATAAACTAATTTGCTTTTATAATAAGGGACTCTGGGCACCAATGCCTTCCAGCTGAAGATGCAATACCCTCGAATGAGGAAGATTTATTTGTATATCTGTAACTAGACTTAGCTGAAACAACATCAAACAGATTAGACACACCATCAATTTGAATGCTCAATGTCCAATCCACTTAAGTACAAATCAAGTAATCCGATTTCAAATTACAATGTCTTATTTATATTGTTTATTTAATTTCATATGCATGAAATAGTAATGCAGAATAGAATGTCCGCGTATATTCGCAGATATATTCACAGACAGAAAGTAAGTTCAACAATACAGAAAGTCCAGGTATAAGTGCCAAAAGAAGCACAATTCAAGATATAGCACAAGACAGAAAATAGAACTTCTATTTTCTGTCTTGTGCTATATCTTGAATTAGAGTAGGAAAGATTACAGAGCAAACAATCAAACTATTAATAAGTACTGTACGCGGCATCATAATCCTCTTCAAACTCATCGTGTCCTTGTTCACGCTCCACTCCCCGTCTTTCAAATAGAGATACACATCATCGGCCGACACAGCTGCTGGATCCACTCCTCCAACCCCCACTTTTTAATTATCCTTACCACACTTAAGAAACGTCGGTTTAACTGGTAACTAAAGCATATCAACGAGACATCAGGGAAACTGAAGCATAGCGATTAAGCGTGCGGCACGGTTGCGATTGACACGGGCTTTAAGGTGCAGTGCGAGATCTTAAAAGTAATTTATTAGGGCTAATGGAAAGCACCTACACCCGGGTTTATGTTTATGAAGATTATATATTATCTTTATAAGTCAGCATTAGGTATATCGACTTTATACTGTAAGATTTTAAATAGCCAGGTCATGTCTATTTCAGTGAGACATAAATATATAATAATAATAATAATAAATCTAATACATAAATCAATTTAGACTGCAGTCTTAAAAAAGGAAGCGTGTTGGTGCATTCAGTGAAATTTAAACTTTAACATAATACCTAACTCAATTTAGACATACCTTAATCAATTTAGAGTGGAGTCTTAAAATACTTTACAACATTAGCCAGAACTAGCAGCGTGTTGGCGTATTCAGTGAGACTTGAACTTAATCTAATACATAAATCAATTTAGACTGGAGTCTTAAAAATACTTTACAACACTAGCCAGAACTAGCAGCGTGTTGGCGCATGTTAAAACTTTTTATAAATTTCACTCATGAATATTTTAGCGTTAGTGCAAATCTAATATATTTTTTTTTACACTGAATAACTTACAGAAGTGTCTCTTGTGCTTAGTATAATTGCTAAGCACAAGGTAAAGATATACAAGTTATATTCTCAGCTCTGGTGATTTGGATCCTGGGATTCACTTACTCTTCTATCGAGTCGTAAAATGGCTATACATACATAAAAAATATGTTTCAACCAGTGCTTTGCTACCGTGATTGCCAGTTTATTTGCTTTATTAAGATATTGTTGAGAGCAAGAACTTAGGCTCTCTGGGCACACCAAGAAGGCTCCATTATAATGACAGCTTACATGCTATTATGTGATTTGGAAAAGTTTATGCAACCGGCTGCCTGCCTGATGCAAACCCTCTTTGGGAAGAATTTATAGATAGACGACTATTTAGCCAACATAAAAAATGAGGTTATTAATTCGAGCCATACGTACATATGTACAATCGATTTTGTTTTTGTATGCTTTATTCTATACCATCTTCTAACACAACGGGTGTTAGAAGATGGTATAGACGTGTGTTAAAAGTATATGTATGGACGGACATGTAATTTTTTGCATGCTTGTATATTTGTCTACACGCACGTATCTCAAAATCTTCGAAAAGACGTTTTAATTTGAATACATAAAGACCAACTTAGAGATAAGTGAAAGTTTCATAAAAATCAGTTCAAATAGAGAGTTTTTAAGTCTCTATCTAAAAAACTATGTGATTATGTAAATTTTATATTATAACTGAGAATTATTAGTCGTTTGTGAAAAATTTAATGTCATTTTAGGTCAGAAAGTTATATGGTGTATTACTTCATCGTCAAATAATCTTTTCACAAAACTGGAGGCTAGCTTTAACTCGGAAGTAATTAGAACAGGGAAATAAAAGTACACGCGTCATAAACAATGATGGACGACATTGTGTGATGAAAAAGCTGTGTTCCGTCCTGTTATGGTGTTGAATAATGTGAATATTTATTTACTTCTTTTACGGAACTGTGGTATAAGCTAATATTTTAGTGAGGTCTTTCGGGTTTTATATCTTTATGGTTTTTAGCAAACTGATAAGTATATTTACAAACCATTAACTTGGAAGTTTATACATTTAACAAAACAAAAGTAGTTGCAATCCGAAACTTAACATATCCACGCGAGAAAGATAAACAATTAAATTTAAACTTAGAAATCAAAGTTGCGTTACGGCACAAAGCTAGTCAAGAGTGTCAATTGCTTGATCGGTTGCTGCAGATATGGCATCTGATAGTCATAGATCTAGACATAGACAAAGATTTATTTAATAAATGAAACACACATATAATACAGCACAAAAAACATACACAGATTTAACACAACAATATAGCAAGGAAGGGAAAAGAAATATACGTTATAAATTAATAGAGTGTGCGTTTCAGTGAACTAAGTAGGCTGTAGCTGGCGTTGAAAAAAGCTAAAAAACTATGCGTTTTTTTTTAAGTCTTTAATTTTATTTCCAAGTATTATTCACTGAATTATCAGCGCAAGATAAATGTATATGGAACTTTTCAAGATCAATCCTTTTATTTTTTTAATTCCGATATCTTCTTAGTTGCGGAATATTTCAATGCAACAAACGAATAAAACGGTTAAAAACGAAATATCGCTTCTTGCACCAGAAAAACAATTTTTTTCTTTCGGAATTTTTAACGCTAGTTGTGGCTTAGTACAAAAATTACTCATACGGGGTATGATTAAAACTAAAAACACTGACTGTAAAAGTGAATTTTGATATATACACAATATTATTCCTGTTACGTGCGCCCGGCCTCCCGAGCTGCTTTTTGATACTTGATTTTTCCCCATTCATGCGAGTGAGTAGTAAGTAACCCTATCTAGTGAGTAGTACCTTCATTACCTTCCCAAATCCAACAAATTCCTATCCTTCCCCGGCTTAAAAAATAAAAATGCTTCCGTTGAACAGCAGCGTCGGAAGCACAAGAAGCCAAAGAAACTGCGCTCGCCAACCCATCTGCCAAGCGTAATGAGAATAGTATATCCTCCCATGGAACGAAAAATCCTTAGACCGCTGATATGATGACGATGAAACACTTACATACAACCTTAAACATTTTTTATTTAACTGCCTCCGTGATCCAGTGGTTAAGGCGTTTGCCTGTAGACCCGGGGTTCGTGGGTTCGATTCCCACGGGAAGCATATGTTGTTTAGTTGTTTCCAGTTTGGCAAACATTGCAGGCTTGAATCACCTGATTGTCCCTTAAGGCCCCTTTCCCTTTATCTCTAAGTGATGATTCCGTGCTTCGGAAGGCACGTTAAGCCGTTGGTCCCGGCTGCCATCTGGTATTCGTTAAAGGAACGTTAGAGGCCGAGAGGCGACTCCGAATAATTCTGACAATAGGGTGGGTATGTTCGATTGACCGTATCACCTACACGAAATGATGATAATCATGTTTTATGGCAATATAATATACAACTTAATTTACTTCCGATTTTCGTACGTCACTATAAACTTAAGGAAGAATATTCGTGAAACGTCAAAGTTGGAACCGGCTTCCTACTTTAGCGCGAAAGTAGAAAACTACTTTGAGTTATCAAAGTTCCAATGTCTACCTCGTGGGTGGCATTTGCTTTGGTGTGCGTCACGGAAGCCATTGATCAACTATAATAAAAGACAGGGTTGGGGGTGTTTGACGTCAGTTATGTAAACGAGTTAGTCAACTAATCAAAACGGCATTCGCAATCAAGTAGTTAACTCCTCAAAGGCATCGATTTATATCGATAATTAGTTATTATTTACCTACGGAGATAATTTGGTATCTCAGAAACCACTATTATTGTCACTACGGGACTTACCGCGATATTTTTTGGGATTTTTTATATATTTCGGCAACATTGCAACCGCCATCTTCACAGACTGATAGAAAAGCTGCGGTGGATATTAGAACTGTCAAGTAAAACCGTATCGGTCTACCCTCTTTCTTAGTCTTTTGTTGCACACAACATTTTATTATATAACACTGAACTGCGGTAAGTCCCGTAGTGTTTTTAACAGTGATTGTGACCGTGAAAGCTTAAAATCGTATCTCAGAAACCAGTTAAGATGAAATTACCTGTCGAGTTAGGTTGGCGAATGGCTTTGATCATCAAATGCCCGCAGTCCATTAGGTGGACCGTATGGCTGATCGCCTACATCGAACTATAAAAAAAAATTATGCCTTTTACTCTCTTATAATACTCAATTAAGCTTGAAAGCCTGAGTCTAAAGTTGCTCCCAGAGAGCAGTTATATAACGTTATTAAACATTATGTAACACGAAAACATTATCTATACCGCGTGATTTTGAAGCTCTGAACTTTATTAAAATCCGAGAATCCAAGTTTCTAATGAAACATGGAATTGCAAGAAAAACAGATATAATCGAAAAAAAAAATTAGGTTTCCCATACAAAGTCGCCGATCAGCTGGGCGAATTTCTATGGAAGGTCAAATTCTGAGTCCAGGATGTCAGTATAGTATAGAGGTTCAAAATCACGCGGTATAAATTATACCATATTATCGATATATACATACACCTTGTTTTATAAGATTAATGATTCATATAAATCGTAGATGGTTTCAAATGCTAGGTTTTTGTTGTGCATCCTTATCCTTACTTCCTTACTAATATTATAAATGCGAAATTGAGTTTGTTTATTTGTTTGTTACGCTTTCACGCCGTAACTACTGAACCGATCATCATGAAATTTTTCATACAAGGTCTCTGGAGTACGGAGAAGGACATAGGCTACCTTTTATCCCGGAAAAACTATTATATACTATTCCAGGGATCGACATCGACGCGGGCGGAGCCGCGGGCGCAAGCTAGTATAATATATAATCATCATCATCTGAGTGTTTTCCCGGTTGCATCATCAACTGTGGTGAGTCGGAGGCCGGAGTTCGCTATTATGACAGTATTCATGCTGTATTAATAATAATTAGCATAGTTTTAATTGGTGCGTTCCTCTTTAGGTAGCTTCAAAACTGCGGTCTAAGACCCGTGAAAATTTAACAAATTTTTCGCGCCGAGAATCAAACCTTGTGTTTCTTGTGTAGCAACAAGCTGGCGTTCTAACTGCACTAACTGTTCTAACCACTGCGTCACGAAAGCCGTCTTACATCTTACCCACACATAAATGTCAGTTGTATTTCCTTTGCATTTTCCTTCATTTATCTCAAAGAAGGCAATATGTTACGATATATTCACAAGAAAGATTAATAGCTGTCAAAATTGGAACCAAAAAAACATTCCTTATCCCATATCTATGTTTTGATGCCAGTGATATATTTCCGTAATACTGTGGCAATTCTCTGGAGAAATACGAAAGGAAATAATCTTAGCTACTCTCAAATTAAACGTGAAGTGATACGGGTATACTATATAAACCCGTATTACTTCAAGTTAAATTGATTAAATGATTAACTTCACGAACTATACGTAACTTAATATCGAAAATTTAATATTATTGAGTATTCTATATTTACTTTTTTTACTTTTTTATTTTTAATAAATATATACGGACAAATCACACAGATTGAGCTAGCCCCAAAGTAAGTTCGAGACTTGTGTTATGGGATACTAACTCAACGATACTATATTTTTATAACAAATACATATATAGATACACATCCAAGAATTAGGCCAATCTGAAAAAGATCATTTTCCATCTTGACCTGGCCGGGGATCGAACCCGGTCACTCCGTGCCGCATGCTGGCGTGTTGACCGCTGCGCCACGGAGCTAGTCAGTAGAGTATTCTATATTATACCTTTAATAGTATTTCTGATTTATATCTATAATCTGTATATGGTCAGGGGTGCTACATCCTCAACTGCCTGTCCGGTGGTTGCAGGTATGGCATCAGGTACGCGCGCCCGTTCTCCCGAACTGCTATTTGCTTTTCTTCCATTCATTCGAGAGAGTAGTATCCCAATGGGTATTGGGATCCTACTCTCCCTCATTCCCTTTGCAAATTTAACAAACTCCTATCCTTACCCAGCTTTCAAATGCATCGGATGGGCAGCAGCGTCGGTAGCACAATTAATCAAAGAAACTGCGCCCGCCAACCCGCCTGCCAAGCGTGATGAGTATGGCAATATCCTCCCATGGAATTAAGTATCATTGGGAGAGGCTTATGTCCAACAGTGGACTTTTTACAGCTGTGATGATGATGATATCTATAGATTTATTTGGAAGCAAAAAGAAACATGGTTTTTGTTTTACTAAGAATAAGCCTGTGTATCACATCTGACAGTATGCCAGGGTCACCAAACCTAGATACAATCAGATAGAAATAACTTTGTCCGTTTGCTTTTATTTATGCTGCATATACTATCATCGTCTCTTTATCTCTTACGGGGTAGACAGAGCCCAAGGTCACAAGACCGAAAGGCCACGTTTAGCGTATTGGTGGGCGTAAAGGTGGAAAACGGAATCAAAAAGGTAATGGTCCGCATCGCCTATAGTCATGATTCTTTAGATTTCCGCCCATTCCCTTGACCGGCTTCTACGGTCTGCGCGGGAAGAGAAGCAGCTGGCACATTCTACGTTTTTTTCTTTTTGCCCAGACCAGCATAGAAGATTTATGCTGGTATATCAGTATCAGTGCCCTATTTGTCGTAAGTGTTCATAATAAGGCTCAGTTTTTAGACACTTTTTATGTATCTTGATATACAATTTGGCCGTCCATACTTGACCAAATTGATTCTGTACAAAATGGATTATGTATGGTGGACGAATTCGTCCACCAATTCACTATTATCACATTTATTAGCAATATTTTCAGTTTCTTGTAACGCCGCTTTTTTTCTGCACGTTGACTACCAAATGATATGAAAGAGCGCAACATCGCCAAAGAGTTGTAAAGTGAAACTACATCACGATGCGCCCAGGCATATCATGATACGCCCAGCCATATCTCGATGCGGTCAAGTAACTGAATGGGAAAATCGACAAATAGGCTGGTTTCGTAGATCTGCCCAACTTTACATTAATTATTTGTCGGAAGAAGCACGGATAATAATATGTGAATCACTAATTTTATCTAAACTCAACTATGGAGACCTGGTTTTTGGGCCGCGACTCTTATGCAGAACAAAACGGCTGGTGCAAAGGGTACAAAATGCTTGTATACGGTTTTGTTTTAACGTGCCTCCGCGAGGCCACATAACACCTTTTCTTAACAGGGCCTCTCTTCTTAATATGGAAGCTCGTAGAAAGTTGCACCTAGCGTGTTTACTATTTGATGTCGTTAAATTTAAAAAACCTGACTATCTTTATGCAAAATTGCAGTTTACTTCTCGATGTCATCCTAGAGCCGCTCGTCCTGTGCTTTCTATACAGAGACACAGAACAGTGGCTTTCACGGGAAGTTTCAGATATGCGGCAACGAAGTGTTGGAATAATATTCCGCCTCCTTTTAGAAATATCAACACGAAATTAACATTAAGAAAACAATTAAAATCACATTTACTAGGTATTCAGAAATCTGGTATTAATTCCAGAGCACATTCGTTGCCGCATAGCTGAGAGTGAACTGCATGTGTAAAAGTAACATGGAATGGTTTGTCATAGACTTTGTGTATGGTATGGCTTGTTGGAATAGTCACTAAGATGTATATTTATATTGGGTTTTAAATAGTGCTACTACCGAATGTACTTCACTATAAGAGGTTATCTTCACGCACTAAAATGACAATGTATCTTCTGTTCAAACTGCGTAAATGCGGACAACTTAAACTATTTAATTATAATGTCGTGTCTTCTCAATTGGTGACAGCTGAAAACAAGTGGTTGCTAAATTTGAGCAACATTTCACTGAGCTGTAGCCATTTTGTGCTACTGCGGCACACATAATGCATGTATAGACTTAAGTTTTTCGTTAACTTTGATTCCATTTTCATTTTTGTATGATGTGTGTAACAGTGAACAAAATAAATTATTTATCTATCTATCTATCACATTATATATGGCGGCACATGGCGATCTAGCTAGGCTTGTCGCGATCGGCCTAATTAAACGATCGGCCTACAACATATATAAAAAATAAAGCATAGTAATAATTACAAACTTCAAAACTATTGCAGCTTTACGAAATGACTGTGTCGACACTCATCAGTCTACTTTTAAAGAAGAATAAAAGGGGTGACACTGTGTAACAGCTGGCAGTGTGCCAGGGTCACGAGACCTAGATACAGTCACAAAGAAATAACTTTGTTAGTACGTCTTTATTCATGCTGATATGCCATTGTCCTAGTTGTTCACAATAAGGCACAGTTGTTGTACACTTTCCTTTCTCTGCCTCGAAGTTATTAAAATAATACAACAATGGGTGTCAGCGATAGCAGATGGGTGGCTGCTGGGGGAAAGGGAGAATTGAATCAATAGAGACGTTTTCGTTCTTTATTGATACATAATCACATTTAAAATATTTACCAGCTCTCTCTCAGGTCCACTCATGTTTTAGTACATTATTTAGGTACAGTACTTTTGTTTATTTCCTATAGATTACGTTCTGATTTTTTTATTGTTATTCACACATTATCTCTGATAAAGTAACTAACAAATATACCAACCCACTTTCGCATTTACTATAATAGTACCGAAGTAAATATAATATGTCGATAATATATACTGGTTATTTTTTTATGCGCTTAGCCGGTAGTTTTAAGCATAAATTGTTTGTGAGTTTTTTCGTTTTTTAGGATTCCGTGCCTCAAAAGGAAAAAAAAAGAGGAACCTTTAATAGGATCACTTAGTTGTCCGTCTGTCTGTCTTTTTTTTTTTTTTTTTTTTACTAAATATTGAATTAGGCATTTGTCTCCCATCTCACCTGATGGTAAGTGACGATGAAGACGAGGATGTTACATGCCTATCCAAGAGATACCCATTTATTCTACTTTTGAATGTCCCGGGACTGTACTTGTTTGGGAATATAGACGCAGGCAGTTCATTCCACACCTTAGCTACTCGAACCAAAAAGGAACTGTCAAAGCGTTTAGTTCGACTCTTTGGTATTCCAACGATAAAAGGGTGAAATTTCTGTCTGCGCCTTGTAGTCCGATGGAGGAATGGTGAGGGTTCAACTAGCTCAAAGAGCGCCTTCGCACACTCTCCAAAATGGATCCTATAAAATACCGATAGACAAGCGACTTTACGGCGATGCTCCAGGGATTGCAATTTCCTATTTGAGACCACGTCGTTGTTTATGAGCCTGCGGGCTCTTCGGTCAACAGAGTCCAATGCTTCAAGCTGGTATTTCGCTGAGCCATCCCAAAGGTGACTGCAGTACTCCATGCAAGAGCGAACCTGGGCTGTATAGAGATTGAGCAGCCGTTCAGAGCTGAAGTACCGCCGAACCTTTGAGATGATACCCAACTTCTTGGAAGCAGTTAGTGCCATTGACTCAATCTGTTGGCCGAAGCTTAGTTTTGACGTGACTGTCATGCCTAAAAGCCCAAGGTGGTCAACTAACGGTAAGGAAACACCCTGGAAAATGGGTGCAAGTGGGAAAGCACTCTTTTTTGCAGAAAATAGACACGCCTGTGTTTTGGACGGGTTAAACTTAACAAGATTGGCGTCTCCCCAATCGGACACCCTCTGTAATTTCGAGTTAACCCGTTCAATCATAGACTCTCTTAGAGACTGGACTTCTTGTGGACTTGCACTGGCACTGGACGTATAACTCTCTACAACGGTGCTGTCATCAGCATAACCAATAATGCCAGACATAAGGAGGTCATTAATGTGCAGCAGAAACAAGGTTGCAGAGAGAACAGATCCCTGAGGTACCCCGGCATTAATAGCCATTAGGTCGGAAGAGCAGCCATCCATAACCACTCGAATGGACCGTTCCCTCAGGAAATCGGATATCCAGTTGCAAAGGTCCTTAGGTAAACCATACGCTGGAAGCTTACTGAGGATAGCTTCGTGCCAGACCCGGTCAAAAGCCTTGGATATATCTAGTGAGATGGCAATTGCCTCACCGTGACCCTCCAAGGCTTCGCTCCATAAGTGAGTGGCATATACCAGTAGGTCACCGGTTGAGCGACCCTTGCGAAAACCATATTGGTTGTCACTAAGGAGCTCGTTGGTTTCCAGGTATGCCAGGAGACGATTGTTCAATACACGCTCCATAATCTTGCACAATATGGAGGTGATCGCAACAGGTCGATAATTGGCCGGGTCGGAGCGACTTCCCTTTTTAGGTACTGGTTGTACATTGGCAAGCTTCCAGGATCTTGGGACCTTGCCAGTCTCTAGAGAAAGTCTATAGAGGCGTGTCAGTACAGGGGACAACTCGGGTGCGCAGCGCTTCAGAACCACTGCTGGAATACCATCGGGTCCACTAGCCTTATTCACGTCTAGGTTTAGCATGCATTTAAGTACCTCTTTTTGGTGGATTTGAGCGGCCCGCATCTTGGGGCCGAACGAAGGTAACTGGGGTAGGCTTTTATTGATACTATCTAGACGCGAATTGTCTGCAAATAGATTGGCAAACAAGTCTGCTTTCTCTTTTGCACCATGGGCCAGAGAACCGTCAGGTTTCTGCAATGGTGGCAGCGATGGGCGACAGAAGTTCATCTCCACTGACTTGGCTAGAGACCAGAAGGCTTTACTTCCTGAGGGACAGGAAGCTATCTTGTCTCCAATACGGCCAACGTGGTCGAAACGAGCTCTTCTGAACACCTTTTTGCAGGACTTGGCAGCAGCGTTATACACTCTCTTCCTGTCTTGAAGATCATCAGCTTTGATTCTGCGGGCATCAGCCCAGGACAAGTATGCTTCCCGCTTACGCCTTTCGGCTAAGAGGCACTGAGCATTGAACCATGGGCGAGCTTTGGTTTCAAGGGATACGTCAGCAAAAGGAATAAAATACTCCATTGCCTTACATATCACACTCGAGACAGCATCAGCGCAGCATGATGGATCCCTAGAAGAGAAGCAAACCTGCCGCCAAGGATAAGATGCGAAAAAATGTCGCATCTCATCCCAATCTGCCGACTTATATCGCCATACTCGCCTGGTGCCTTTGGGGCTGGTGTCAGGAAGCGAGTAGTGCGATACAGATTTCACCACACAGTGATCCGATGTCCCGAGCGGTGGTGATACGGACACCGAATGCCTGTCAGGATCGGTTGTCAGCAGGAGGTCCAGGCAATACGCAGTGTGGCCAGCAACGTCAGGAATGCGCGTCGACCCGTTGACAAGTTGGGAGAGACCGTAAGTCAATGCAAACTTATAGGTTTCTCTCCCAGCATGGTCGGTGTCCTGGTACGGGTACAGCCACTCTCCGTGGTGGGCGTTAAAATCCCCCAGAAATACCAACTGCGCAGATGGAAAACGTTGCTGGACCTTATCTGCAGCATCGCTGAGATATTTCATGAGCCGAGTTGTCTCAGAGTCTCCGCTATGCGAACGGTAGACACTGGCGTAAACAATATGATCAAGGCCAGTATCTACATGAACCCACAAAACGGAGAAATGCGGAACTTCCAAGTCATGGAGACGCCGACAACAGATCTCATCCCTGACATACATGCACACGCCCGCGTGGGGGTGGAATTTGGCCTCCAGGACATAGCCTGGGTAATACAGGTATGACAGGTCTGACGGATTACTGATCTGCGTCTCGGTCAGAAATAGCAAGGCCGGCTTGGCAGTCTCGAGGTGGTAATGGACTGCATCAAGATTGGAATGTATCCCCCTAATGTTACAGAAATCGACTAAAAGCTTAGGGGGCTCGGCCGGAGAGCGCTTGCTATGTTGGTTGTAATTTGGATTCTCAACCTTCAAAAGCGGAATTTTGCCCTCCCCAGAATACGTAGGGCAGCCTGAGCATTGTTGCCCAGGGAGGGATTCTCCTGCGCATGAACGCAGGTAATAATTTTCTCTTTAATTGCCGCTATCATATTGGAGAAGATCTGTAGGGGTATTGGGCTACCGGAACTCTCACTCACCAGGCGAAACACAGCAGCATTTACATGCTGCTATTTGACGCCGGTATTCTGTGAGAGGGTGGTTGCTAGCCGGTTCGAGCCAGCCCGATTTATGAGCTAAAGATGATGCTGTAGCTAAGAGTAAGTAGGCTCTACCACCGGAAGAGCCGGTGGTAGAGCCAACTATATATTAAACTATGTCTGTCTGTCAAGACTCTTTTTCTCAGGAATGCGTAGAGGTATCAAGCTGAAATTCATACTAAATACTTAAGTCTACTGCCCCTTAGAGCTGTGAAAAAATTAAACTTCTAAGCCAACGAAATCAAAAGATACAGTTGGTTATGTCGTAAATTTTCGAAATTTTTCGACACTCACAAGGGAATCAAAACCTACAGGATACTTCCCGTGAACTCAGAATCTTGAAATTTGGTACGAAGTAACGCACAGATAAAGGAAAAATTGCGAAAAGTATTAATTTTGAATTACATTATATAATAAAAAAAATTAATAATTTCAAACTAATTATAAATAATGTACGGATACCTTTGTGCGCGAGTCCGACTCGCACTTGGCCGGTTTTTAATACTAATGCGGAAATATAAACAAAACAGAAAAAGAAAAATATAAATTTTTTTGGAACATGTTTGGAAAAAATACAAAGAAGCTTTGAAATTTCTTATTAGATTCGGCTATGACTAGGAAGTCTTAAAAATTTAAAAGACATTTGCCAATCAATAGGTTGTCATGCAAATGTTAGGCAAAACTAAAAAGTTGTATAGAGTCCCTTTAATACCTACATTTACACATTTTGATATCGTCACGGGTTGAATGGAGCTTTCAGAAACCTATGTACAGTACACATTAGTTAGTGCATTACTTTTAATGAGGTACCAACAGAGTGGAGCAAAACTTAGGGTTCTTTAGAACGTTCGGATAAAGTGGAGCTTTGGCAGCGGTCCAAATATGCCAACCCTTTTCTAGGTTTGTGGAGTTACACAAAGCAACAAAATTACGCAATACGTTGTTTACAATAGTTGTTAAAATGTGTCTATTGATATTAAGCAAATTGCCCTGCATTACATGATCACGAAATATAAATAGACAAAGTAACTCTATAAGATCACATTTCTCAAACTGATACCCGTGATATTTTGTGAGAGAGTTCAATAATCACATAGAATTTTAATGTCTCGGATTTTATAATTTTTTCAAAATAGACTTGAGCGCCATTGGTGTCTCTGGCGCGTAGGACTATTGTGAGTTCTACCTACGTGATAAGACTCGCGAATCGCGAGGTCTACCATCTCACAGAGACTTTAGTAAAATAAGTGTTTAAAATTTACATAGTTCCGGCCGCTTAATATGTATTTAGGAACATCCTATATCTATTTCCAGTAGGATATTTTGTCACGAGTTATTCCAGGTCAATATAAAGGAAACGTGCGACAGTTCTTGTGACGATAGTATAGCTATTTGTTCATTTTATTAGTAAAACACCAAGGTAAAACACTAACATAAAGTTAGAAAACGAAAACCCAGCTACTTATATTCTGACGAATATGCATATTATGAAGTTTCACGGGAGAATTGTATTATATAATTTATTTAACACTTTGAACGCCGGAATTGCAGACATAACTCACAATTGTTTGTCAGACAACGTTGTCTGACACGGCGTCTAAGGTATTAAACTATATACTATTGTTATCTGCATAAAATACTTTTAATTTAAAAGACTTCGTTTCATTTAAAACACAACATATTTAAGATACTTCTAGAGGGCGCCATTTCGAATTTGGCGTCACATAGCCTATAACCACAGTACGGTCAAGATTTAGTCAAGATGCTTCTAATGATATTTCATATGTCAAGTAACATTGGCTACCAAATGTTGTCTAACTTCAACCACCTAAGAACCAAACCCGCAAACCTCAATTGTTTTTCAATTTATAACGAAAACCGCACTGTAATCCATCCATCCGTTAGCGACTACGATGCCACAGATAGACGTTTAATATCCTCCTTCACTAAAACCCCACCGGGAGAATGGATTTAGTTAAAACCTGGCAGTGACTGGGTATCTACATACATAATATCGTTACATGTACATCAAAATACCTATAACAATTCCAAGTATAACTTATATTATAATAAAGCAGGTAACGGAGGTACTCAAATCGTAATCCCTAATGACTTGGAAGTATTGAACTTCATTACCATCGACCTCATTTTATCAAGTTCACTCATTAGGAACAAGAGCTCTCGGTGATTTCCAATTTCAGTGTATAAAAGAATTCTTTGAATTTTCAAATACTATGTGATTTTGAACCCCCTAGCTATATTGAAATCTGGGAATCAGAATCCCTAATGGAATACAGAATTGCAAGAAAAAAGGTGAAAAACTAAATTGAAAATTAGGTTTTCCATACAAAGTCGCCGATCAGCTGCACGAATTTCTATGAAAGGTTAAATTTATTTTTTCGTTTTTTACCTTTTCTTCATACAATTCTATATTCAATTAGGGATTCTGATTTCCAGATTTCAATATAGCTAGGGGGTTCAAAATCACGCTGTATAGCCATATGTATTTACATTACATACTATCGATATACATCAAAACACCTAAACATACAAACGCTCATGTTAATTCAATTAGAAGTATAACTTATAATAAAGACGGTAACGTAGGTACTCAAATCGTAATCCCCAATGACTTGGAAGTATTGAACTCCATTACCATCGACCTCATTTTATCAAGAACACTCATTAGGAACAAGAGCTCTCGGTGATTTCCAATTTCAGTGTATAAAAGAATTCTTTGAATTTTCAAATAGAGCCTATGTATTTACATTACATAATATCAATATACACCAAAACACCTAAACATACAAACGCTCATGTTAATTCAATTAGAAGTATAACTTATCTTATAATAAAGCCGGTAACGTAGGTACTCAAATTGTAATCCCTAATGACTTGGAAGTATTAAACTCCATTACCATCGACCTCATTTATCAAGTACACTCATTAGGAACAAGAGCTCTCAGTGATTTCCAATTTCAGTGTATAAAGGAATTCTTTGAATTTTCAAATATGCCCTCGAATTAGGCTTCCTTATTATGCCATTTAGTGGTTCAGGTGACTTACCTTTCGCTTTATGAATTTTAGACTAAAGATAATAAAAACAGAGTGGAAAAACTATTTTATTTTTATGATATAATTTTATTTTTGATCTTCAAAATATGCTTTTTGATATTGAGAAACATCATTGTCAGTCGGTAAACGAATAGTTTAAGGTCTTTGCAAAGCACATGCCTAAGAAGAGGATCTTTTAGAAACATGCGCGTTACACTCAAACAAAAAAAATAGTCTGAATATCATTTTTATAATAAATTTTAAAAAAATTCTGCACTTCATACTAGTATATAGATAATAACATAAATAAAATAAATGAATAAACAATAATCTGTTCAAGTAGTAACACAATACTTTCATTCCTTTCTCAGATCCAATAAATTCCTATCCTTCCCCAGTTTCAAAATGTCTCCGATGGGCAGCAGCATCGGAAGAAGGTGCAAGAAGCCAAAGAAATTGCGCTCACCAACCCGCCTACCAAGCCTGGTGAGTATGGCAATATCTTCCCATAGAACCAAAATCCTTAGGAGACCAGTGGACGTCTTCCGATTGGAATGATAAAATGATGATAAAGTTTAAAAAGAAAAATAAAAGGAAATGCAATTCTTAGAATTGCTAGCCCGCTGCAATAACACTTGGCAAGCAGCCAAATGTGTCGAATAGGGAATAGGCAAATCGATTGTGGTTACTGGGGCCGATAAACATTGAATATCTAGAAAGTCTTCAAGCAATGCCATTTTTTAATGAACACCTAAACTTTCAATGTATTTGTAAAATTTTCGGCATGTAGTAGGTATATTATTTCAATAATTTTATATCTCTCCTTTCCTTAATAAAATCCACAAATACTACTTTGAGTTTAACCTTACAATTCCTGTCAGTAACAGGATCCACCCAGTAGCTTGGTACATCTTGCGCGAAACACAACATTTCGTGGCAATCGGGTATAAAGCAAGGTACTCGTAAGGAAGAAGATGCCTCCAAGTTGGTAAATCTGACGTGACCGCAGAGTATTTTTTTTTTAAATATAAACGTACAAATCACACAGATTGAGCTAGCCCCAAAGTAAGTTCGGGACTTGTGTTATGGGATACTAACTCAACGATACTATATTTTATAACAAATACATATATAGATACACATCCAGGACCCAGGCCAATCTGAAAAAGATCATTTTCCATCTTGACCTGGCCGGGGATCGAACCCGGTCACTCCGTGTCGCAGGCAGGCATGTTGACCGCTGCGCCACGGAGCTAGTCACAGTTTGACTTGAATGAGTTTCTCTCGGCGTATTCTTGTCAACAGTGGTCGTTCTGAAACGCTATTAAGTGAAAATAATTAGTGGTAAATTGTGACTATAATTGATTATTGCTCCTATTATTTTTAATTTGATGGCAAATGTATAGAAATAATAATTGCACGCCTGCAAGTAGGCTGATTACTATACATAAGACCTACACTGTTAACTACTACATATAAGCTACTGTATTGTATTTCTGAGATGTCATGCAAAAAAATCTTTATCTTATCTATCAATCAATGTCAATTTAAAAAAATAATAAGAAAGAAAAACGTTTAAGAAAGTAACATTTTCTCTTAATTAAGTTTTTGTACTTTTACTTTAGCATTCCTATCACTCACGCACGATAGAAGAAAAATACAAATCTGTTTTGGTTATACTATAATTTTTTTTTTATTTTTTAAATAAATATATACGGACAATTCACACAGATTGAGCTAGCCCCAAAGTAAGTTCGAGACTTGTGTTATGGGATACTAACTCAACGATACTATATTTTATAACACATACATATATAGATATACATAATTGACTTAACATACCATAACTTTCGTTTCGCTATAATTTTAAAATAACAAACGAGATCAATTATGAAACCGTTTAAAAATACAGATTCAACATGGACGTTTTAATTTGAATCTCATCAAACATTCGGAAAACGATTCTCATTATCCAACGTTGTTGAACAAAGGTCGCTTTTACGCCTTAAATAATTTGTTAATTAACGCCGTATATAGGGCGTACGTGACTCAATTTAATTTTGGCGTTCTGTGGGAACGCGCAACATGTTAAATTTTACAGTTCAGAAAACTAATATTTTGGTACTGTGAATTGTTAACTGATAGAGGTTTGTTTATCCAACGGGATATGGAAAGCTGGATCTTTTTTTACACACAACTCATTGTGTGTAAAAAAAAGAGTTCATGAAGTATCATTGTGTGTAAAAAAAAGTGTTCATGAAGTGTAATGTTTTAATTGTTCATGTATGTACCTATTTAAGAATGTTAGTATGTACGTATATAAGTACTTAAAAGTGTAAATTTGTATTATGTATTGTTAGTTTTTTAATTTTACATTTTCATTTTCTAAATAACTGAACAGATATGGATGTATGGAGTATCGTTCGTTGAAATCCTAACATTGCTCTTAGCAACTCCACCTATAAATTTTTGTGCGTCAGCCTTGCATAAAGATTTATAGCTAGAGTTACTTGGTAGTTTCTTATTATTTTTGATTATTTTTTGAAAAAATAAACTAATTTTTTATTGAATGATTAATTAATACAGTGAATGATCTACAAAGAAACAACACTAAACTGAGTTCGATCATAAAAATTACGAGTACAAAAAAGATAAAGACCGAGAACGAGATAAGGAAGGTCGTTTCTTTCTGAGTAATTTCCGCTCATTCAATGCTATTGACCAAAAATTAATTGCTCAATAGCAAGGATTGAGCGGAAATTACTCAGAAAGAAACGAGAGAAGATATTTGCCCTGTAGAAGAGTGGAAAAGCAAATTTAAAAAATGATAGGAAATGTTGATAAGCAATATGGACACAGTATTCTATACACGGTGAAATTTTGGTCGTTCTGGACCCTTAAAGGGGTGATTCAGCCCATCGAAATGAACAACTTTTCCTATGGGACCAATGATGGGACTTAAAAAAAATGGGCAGTTCCATACAAAATAATTCGGCCCCCGGTCAATTTGTATGGGAACGTCAAAAAAATGTTGAGTTTCCAGCATTGGTCCCATAGGAAAAGTTGTTCATATCGATGGGCTGAATCACACCCCTTTAAGGGTCCAGAACGATCAAAATTTCACCGTGTATATCTCAAGCTAACTTTGTTCTACAAACCGAAGAATATGACACTCAAGCAATACGTAGTGTAAAAAAATCTCGCAGACAAAAGAGAAAAATAGCAAAAAAAAATTCTCTTGTGTGTGTGCTTCCTACATTTGCAAATTTTCTGTTAGGTACATGCATTATTTCTATAGTCCTGTTTCAAATAGCTGCGAGGAAGATCAGAGCATGTTCATGGTACGTTTGATATGAATATGTTATGGTAAATGTACTGGGAAATATCGCGGAGGAAGCAATACACGGCTGTGACTGTTACGTATGAGGAAAAATACAAAAGAAATATAACATTTTCTCTCATTTTAGTGAATCAGACAGCTTTGGTTTTTATATGGGTGTGTTTATATCGCGCATTGTTTAGAGAAAAGCTTTGGAATTCTACATTCAACATGATCGGTTGTAACCCTGTGTAGCAACGGCGTATAATCGGATGAACAAAACATGAACTCACGTTTTGTTCATCATCATCATCATCAGGTCTTTTTAGTCACTGCAGGAGTATGACCCTCTCTGTACTTTTTAGGGTTCCGTACCCAAAGGGTGAAAACGGGACTCTATTAATATCGCTCCGCTGTCCGTCTGTCTGACTATCTGTCACCAGGCTACATGTACCGTGATAGTTAACAGTAGAAATTTTCACAGATGATGTACCTATTTCTGTTGCCGCTATAACAACAAAAAATACAAAAAAATTGAATAAAATTAATATTGAAGGGGGGCTCCATACAACAGAGATGATTTTTTGCCGTTTTTATAGATAACGGTACGGAACTCTTCGTGCGCGAGTCTGACTCGCACTTGGCCGGTTTTTTTTGTTCATACTACAAGTAAATTAAATATAGTCTTCATTATCAGAAATTGTGCAAAGTTAAATAAACAAACAAGCCTCAATGAAAGCTAGTTGCTCGTTCATCTAAACTTCTACACTATCTATACACTAATAAAAGGAAAGATTTGATTGTTTGTTTGCTAGTTTGGATTGATTAGGCTCCGAAACTACTAGACCGATTTGATAAATTCTGTCACCATTAGAATCCCACATTATCACTGATAAACGTAGGCTAAAGAATTAAGTACTTATATCTAATCGTGCGAAGTCGGAGCAGGTTGCGAGTTTTATTATGTTTAAAGAATATCCTTACGTGAAATATCTTAATAAATATTCACTTTGTGATAAATGACATCATGTAGTTTTGATTTCGTTTTTCATCTGTACGTACTCACACCAACACGTGACCTTAGATCTAGGCTCTATCTAAACCGTAAGGAATAAGGCTGTGAACAGAAGTTAAGCATACACGTTTCTAGGAAAATCTAAAAGAGCTGAGATGTCCAGGTATTTCATTTGAAAAAAAAAGCTCTTTTATTTAATCAAAAAGCTCAATATAAAAATGTCTATTGCCAAATCGGATCGCAGACAAAGGAATCGGAAGGTCGAGGCGTTTATTAAAATACTTCAATGTGGGAATTGACGAAAATATGAGTTTCAGAGAGAATCTACTTATTACCACTTTATTGAATTTCCTACCTCGGGAATCGCCGGGAAAAAATATTTCTCCGCGCTAACAATGTTAGTTAAAGAGGATTTTGCCAGAGGAAGAGCGCGTATAAAAGTGCCCTATATTGCTCAATTAAGGTTTGATGTACATATTGGCGAATAGGATTGCCTATTTAGGTAGGCCTTGTTGTAAATAGAGAATTTTTTTAATTAAACCTCTTTTTCTCTTTTATTAAGGTTCCGTATCCAAAGGGTGCCATAAGAAACCCTATAACTTCTTTCTTCCTTCGCTGTCCATCCATTCGTCCATCCATTCGAACCGTACTTTTGAACCGTAACAGGTGCAATATAATATCTATTAGCGCTACAACATTTTTTTTATTAGTGTATTTGCTTATCCCACTGCTGGGCAAAGGCCACCCCTTTTTGTTTCCAGACATCTCTGTCGCGGGCAATAATTTGCCAGCCACTAATAAATGGATAGAGGTCATCGTCATCGCGCTATCTCCTTCTAGGTTTGCCACGTTTTCGGCAACATAAATCAAAATAAAGTAAAATTAAAAACCTAAGTGGTCCCACACAAGAAGCGTGTTATTCTGGCGTTTTTTCTCGATTTTGTCAAAGTTGCTTATTTATTACTGAGACGTCAAACATACGTCAGATCATTAGGATAACATTGTTCTGAGGGATAACAGTATTCGCGCTCGAAAGAACAAGAGAGGTGGTTTGTAAGGTAAGGTTTCAAGCGGAGTACTTATTATACATCTGAGCCCTCATACAAGAAATTTCGCGACGCGACTCACACTTGGCCAGCTAAACCCTAAAGGTTCCGTACTTGAAAGGAAAAATGGAACCCTTATAGGATCACTTGGTTGTCCGTCTGTCTGTCTGTCTGTCTGTGAAAAGTATAAATATTTTGTTACATATATTATATAATAAAAACATTTTAAATAATGTTAAACTTTTTAACTAATTGTCCGCGGCTCCGCCCACGTTAATGTCAATCCTTCGGGAACAGTATCACACTACCTCTAAACCATTTGATCCAAATTGGTTGAAGCGTGAAAAGGTGACAGACAGACAGAGGTACCGAAAGTACCTCTTCTCATTTAAAATATAAGCATGGATAGATAATAATACGGAACCCTTCGTGCGCGAATCCGACTCGCACTTGGCCGATTTTTTAATTAGCTGTCGGGCTCTTCTCTTGTTATTTACGTAGAAGTCATCTTAGGTCGATCAGTTTTAGCCTTATGTGGGGAAACATCTTTATGATGTATAAATCGCCCACACCGCATTTACTGATACTATACCATAATCTGGAATATAAGTGATTAAACAGTCGCGTTTCTGAAACTTTCTGTCTAGACCTCTACTGTCTAGTCAAAGTAGAGTTAGTTAGAGTAAGTTGAAGCAAATTAAAATCATTTCAAGATAATTGGATGTCACGGTCTTTCGATCACTGCAAGATTTTAGATTACTTTACCTTATTGTAAAAATGTGCCTAGGATAATAAACGTGGACCGGTCGCAGAGGGCGTCCTTAAGTGACGATTGACGCTAACTTTTTACGTTACATGTGTGCAGCATAAGTAGGTATTAATTTAACATTCATATATATATATGAACATACATATATTGTATCACTTCTTTTTCCCTTGCGGGGTAGAGTCTATAAGACCACGGCACGTTTAGCATGTTGGTGGATATTAGGTGGAAAACAGAATCAAAATAGCGATGGGTTGCTAGCCGCATCGACTATTAACATGATTCCTCAGATTTTACCCATTCCCTCGTTCAGCTCTTACGTTTCTTTCTTTTCTACCAAACCAACATGTAGGATTTTTCTCCATGCTCGTCATTCGAAATATTGGAATTAAATTCTGAACGGAGGAAAATTGCATCCTTATTTACTGTCGATGTGTGCCTGTGTCGCGACACGTTTGCATGAATTATTATTTGCGTCTTTATTACATTCATTAGGGGTCATATCCTTAAACTAGCTGTTGCCCGCGACTTCATCCGCGGCAATTTCTGTTATTATGATTAATTAGTATAGATGAATAATTTTCCCCCGTTTTCAAAACATTTTTTATTGATGCTTCGCTCCTATTGGTCGCAGCGTGATGTTTTATAGCCTAAAGCCTTCCTCAATAAATTTTCTAATTTGAACCAGTAGTTCCTAAGATTAGCGCGTTCAAACAAACAAACTCTTCAGCTTTATAATATTAGTATTAGTATAGATTTCTTAGTGCCATGAAGGCACGTTAAGCCGATGGTCCCGGCTGCCATCTGGTAGTCGTAAAGGAACCACGTCAGAGGCCGAGAGGCGGTTCCGAAGAACTCTGATACCAGGGTGTGCATGGTCGATTGACCGTGACACCTACTCGAAATGAATGAATGAGTGCCATGACTGTAAAAAAATGCTGACAAAATGATACTTAATATGACTTCTAGTTATGCTAGGATAAAGGATAATAATCGGCCAGTATTTAATTTAGTTTTATCACTTTATCTTACTTTTTGCGTAACAAAGGCCTCAAAGGCTTGTTTTAATTTACCTTTTATGATTCCTGTGTAAATTCCAAGTCTATAAAAACTTACTCAGATCGAGGGCCTTATCGCCTCCAAAGTCTAATCGAGCCTAAAATAATATTCTTTTGTTTGAGAAAGAAACCGCTTTGGCGTCGATTGCGATCAGCCTGCGTCAAAAAAAACTTTGCGTTTCAATTTTCATTGTTTCAAAGAGGATACTTCCAATTATTTCAATAATTTAAAATAAACTCTGTCAAGTTCAAGTTGGATTCGCACACGAAGAGTTCCGGGCCACTATATAATATTTAACTATCATCATCATCAGGTCCTTTTTAGTCTCCACTACAGGAGCACGACCCTCTCTGTACTACTAGGGCCATACTTGGCCAAAGCAGCCAGAGGACTTGGCCTACACTCTCCACGCTGGCCAGACGAGTTGGAGAGGCTCTTAGATGTTTATAAGCTTTGTTTAGCTTGTATTTCCTAAGTCGCCTTCTACGACATCCACGGGAAGACTTGGAATGGTCCTATTCTACTCTGCCGGATACCACACGGCCTTATTATTAACTACTTCTTATTCTTCTCAGCATATTTGCGTCCACTGCTGAACATATGCCGCATGATGGGACTTCCACTCTGATCGTGATGCGGCGATCCTGGTCCAGGTCGGCCCAGCCGAAAAATTAAACGCTCAAAACCTCGTTTATCGCGTGGGGCTCCCCTTTAATTTTAAAATAAATTTATCTTTGCCATAATCGAAAAATAACACCTAAAATAAGTTTATTGTATGGGACATCTTTGGTATTAAACTTTACATTGTTTTAGTTACATTTGTTTTTATAGCAGCAATCCTTATCCTTACTAATATTATAAATGCGAAAGTGAGTTTGTTTATTTGTTTGTTTGTTACGCTTTCACGCCGTAACTACTGAACCGATCATCATGAAATTTTGCATACAAGTTCTCTGGAGTACGGAGAAGGACATAGGCTTTTATCCCGGTAAAAAGTACTATTCCCGAGGGATCGACATTGACGCGGGCGGAGCCACGAGCGAAAGCTAGTAGAATATAAAAATTCAAGACTCTACCGATTCACTTTACTAGATACAGCCCTGTCTTACGGACGTTTTAATAATAGAGTCCCGTTTTTAATATTCGGGTACGGAACTCTAAAAAGAACTTCGTTATAAAGTAATTGGTTTCGGTGGTCCATTTCGTTAATTGAAGTTTACGTTTCCCTACGTTTTTTTAAATATCGTTAATTTCATAAGTTAATTGGAAATTGGAAACTGTTAGTATAAGAATTTATTTTCGGGCATATACAAATAAAAATTAATTTACAATGGAAATATAGCAGCCCTACTAGCTTTTATGAGCTATTTTGGTATTATATAATTTTATTTATGTCAGTTTTTAAATAACAGTTTCTAAAATAAAACTTTGTCATGTTAAGTAAATGCATGCTAAAACTCACGTTGATTTATTTTATTGTTTTTGCAATCACGAAAAAATACAAAAACATCAAGAAAAACAAGAAACGAGATACAGGAAGTAAGAATTCTTCTTTTTCTTTGAATCAATTTCTCAAAAATACATCACTATCTTCAATAACAAGGAAATATAATTACAATACTTATTATTTCTACTTCAATTGTTCTAAAGAAGACAGGAAAAAGCTCTCTGAATATTACAGTCAGCTATTTCCTTTAACGAGCTTTTCATAAAGATTCATTATCTAATGGAGAGATTAGTTAGTTTGCGACAAACAATTGTTACAAGTAGGTCGAGATTACGGAACGAAACCAGAGCATTTCGATTATAAAATAAAGAAGGCGTAGAATGGACATAATTACTTGACCTAACAGTTTACTATTATACTTCCGCTCAACATAGGTCTTAACATATTAAATGCATATATGTATATGTGTATAGTTATGATGCATATAAGTGCATTGCAGTGCCCCCTGACTAGTATTAGTGCATTCAAGTCCGCCACTACCAGTTTTAGCAAAGAATATTACAAATGCAGCAGAATAATAGACTTATTCTACTGCAATTGTGTAAATAAATTAAATGATCAATCAAACGAACTTACCTGAAGTGAAGTTCGATCATAATTAAATAAATAAATAAATATATACGGACGAATCACACAGATTGAACTAGCCCCAAAGTAAGTTCGAGACTTGTGTTATGGGATACTAACTCAACGATACTATATTTTATAACAAATACATATATAGATACACATCCAAGACCCAGACCAATCTGAAAAAGATCATTTTCCATCTTGACCTAGCCGGGGATCGAACCCGGTCACTCCGTGTCGCAGGCTGGCGTGGTGACCGCTGCGCCACGGAGCTAGTCATAAAATAAATTAATAAAATAAATTATCCTGTCCTCGTCGAACCTATTCACACTAGTTTAAAGCATCGTAGACAGAGAAAGAACTTAAAAATAAAGAGATAAACCCCACAGATTGAAATAGCCCCAAAGTAAGTTCTGAACTTGTGTCATAGGATATTGACTAAGTGATACCTACTATATTTATTTACAAAAGACACTAAACTTATAAGGATAACCCAAGGGCCAGGCCAATATGCAAAAGATCGTTTCCCATCATGATCAGTGTACAACGTTTTTATAGGCACTTCAAATACATTGCCTTTTATATATCTTAAATATAAGTAAAAATAGTCAGTTATATGAAAGCCGCAATGTATTTCGAAGTTTTTATAAAAACGTTGTACACTGAGTTAGCAAATATGCCGGCTGGCCGGGGATCGAGCACGGGACCTTTCAATTCGAAGGTACTCGTTCAGCTTTGTCAGATGCCTTTAATAATAATAATAATAATAAAGCCCCTTTATTCCATAATTAGTTGTACATGCTTGCATTTTTCAGAAAATTAAAATAAAGATATCAATTGAAATAAATTAAAATTGAAATAAATTAAATGTAAAATAAATTAAATTAAAATATAAATTGAATAAATTAAAATTAGAATATAAATTGAATTAAAATTAAAATATAAATTGAATAAATTAAAATTAAAATATAAATTGAATTAAAATTGAAATATAAATTGTAATAGATTATAATTAAATTAGCAGTGTCAATAACTTGTTTAAAAATATATGAAAAAAATATATTATTTAATTATGGACCCCTTTCTGGGTAAAGGCCTCCTCCATTTTATTCCACAATTTTCTGTCTTGTGCCTTTGTTGTCCAGTCTCTTCCGGCTACTTTAATAACTTCATCGACCCATCGTTCTCTAGGTTTTCCTCTTCTTCTCTTGCCTGTAGGTCCTTTCCATATGGTTGCTAGTGTTGTCCATCTCTTATCTTTAGCTCGTACCAAATGTCCGGCCCATTTCCACTTCAGTTTTTTTGCGTGTTGTAGAGCATCTATAACCTTCGTTTTGCTTCTTATTACTCTATTTCTTTGTTTGTGTCTCAATTTTATGTTAAGGATACTTCTTTCCATCGCTCTTTGGGTCGTTTGTATTTTTTGCATAACTTGCTTATTATAGTTCCAGGTTTGACATCCGTAAGTAAGAGAAGGAAGCAAGCAAGAGTCCATTACTATTTTTTTAAGTCTTAATGGGACTTTAGATTTTAACACTTCTTTATAACTCCAAAATTTATTCCATGTCATGCAAATTCGTCTGTTGATTTCGTCGATGTTTTTAGTTGGGCTAAAGGATACTTGTTTTCCTAAGTATATATAAGACTCTACATATTCCAAGGATACTTCGTCTACTGAAATAGGAGTTCTATCGCTGTTTGTCATTATCTTCGTCTTTGAGGTGTTCAGTTCTAAGCCGACCATCTTGCTCAAGTTGTTCAGTTCCCCTATCATTTCTGTCATCTGATGTGGTGATTCTGAAAACAGTACAATATCGTCCGCAAAACGAAGGTTGATTAAGTACTGGCCGTTAATAAGTATTCCTTTGTGAGACCAGTGCAGATCTTGCATGATGTTTTGTAGTACAGCTATGAAGAGTTTCGGAGATAGTGGGTCACCCTGTTTGACACCTCTGCCTATCTCTATCGTTGGTCCTTTTCGATCTGTCTTCACTCTACTTGTGCTTTTGCCTTAAATGTCTTTAATAATTTGGATGTAAATATTTGGGACATTCTGATTTCTGAGAGTTAGCCATATGCTGTCGTGAGAGATTGAATCGAACGCCTTTGCATAGTCGATGAAGGTTACATATAAGGGTTTTTGATACTCTTCATACTTCTCTATTACTTGTTCTAGCGCATGTATGTGGTCGATAGTACTAAACCCCTTACGGAAACCAGCCTGCTCCCGTGGTTGCTGTTCTTCGATAGATTTTTGTATTCTTTTTTCCATACACGATGCAAACACCTTATAGAGCGTTGCTAGCAAGCTAATTGGGCGGTAGTTTCCTACATCTTTTGGGTCGCCTTTTTTGTACAAAAGAATAATTTCTGATTGCGTCCAACTTTTAGGTACTATTTTCTCCTCTAAGATTTTATTAAACAGAATGGTCAATGGAGCGGCTAACAAGAACCTTCCGATTTTTAAAGCTTCGTTTGTTATGTAGTCTGAGCCTGGACTTTTGTCATCTTTTAATTTTTCAAGTATTTTTAATATTTCTCTATCGTCGAACTTATTTACATTATTAATGGAATCTTCTGTATCTAAAGTTTGTTTACTATTATTAGACTGTTTCTTATACAGCTCTCTAAAGAAGTTAGTGGCCTCTTGTATTATTTCTGATCTGGTTTGCAGTTTGTTTTTGCTAGTCTTTGATGTTAATTGAGGAACCCATGTCTTTGTTTTATTTAATTCTGTGTAACCTTTTTTGAGACTTTTTCTTGTAGTAAGATGTTTTTCTAATACCTTTAGCCTATAGTCATAGTAGTCTCTTTTTAAATGTTTATTCGTAGCCTTATATATTCTTGAGAGTTCTTTCCTTTGTTCTTTAGATAAAGGTCTTTTATTTTGTAGCTCGTATCTCTTTTTAACTAAATCTCTCGTTTTTTCGGATATTATACTAAGTTTTCTTTGCTGCTTTTTGTTAGTAGAGTTCAAGCTCTCCTTTATAGCTAGTTCAATTTTTTGGTAGTAAGTTTCTACAGTGTCGCTTTCTGCGCAACAGCAGAGTTCTCGTACATTATTCTCCAATGATTCCAGGTATTCTTCCAGTTGCTGTGGGTCTCTTAAGTTTATTGTACTACTCCTAAATTTCGCTCTACTTTTCTTAAGTCCGGTGATTTTAATAGTTCCTCTTACAAGTCTATGATCGCTTGGGTAGGAATTTTTGTTGATAACTTCTATATTGGTGAACTGTTTTGGTATGTTTGTTAGTATAAAGTCTATCTGGTTCCTTGTTTTCTTATCAGGAGTGATCCAAGTCCATTGGTTTTTTGGTTTTTTCTTAAAAATTGTATTAACTATGGTAAGTCTATTTTCTATGGCATATTGTAATAGGCGTTCGCCTCTTTTGTTTCTTTTTCCATAGCAAAACGGGCCCATGACGCTGTCTTCTTCAGGTTTTCTCTGTCCGATTTTTGAATTGAAGTCTCCTATCAATATTATGTTATATGTTTTTTCCTGCTTGACAATGTGCATCGCGCAACAATTGATAGAAAACATCTACCTCGCTTTTTGTAGCTTTCGTGGTTGGAGCATATGCTTGAATAATAGAAAGGCTGGTTTTTCCAAATGTCATGTTTAGTATGCACACTCTCTCCGATAAACCAATGTAGCTTTCTATATTAGCTTTATATGTTTTCTTAATTAGGAAGCCGACTCCGTGATGACCTGGAGTCTCTCCAGTGTAGCAGAATATGTGGTTCGAGTCTTCTAACATACTATTTCCTGTTCTTCGGACTTCTGATAAGCCAATAATGTCGTATTTAAGATTTGATAGAGCTTCTTTTAATAAAATTATTCTTTTTAGGAGCGTGCAAAGATCGTACATTATAAGTGCAAATATATAATTTATTTTCTGGAGGGTTGTAGTCGTTAGTTCCCGCGGTGACAAGCCGTGTTGGGAAACTTGGAGTGGGAGGGGCCTTTGTTCGTTGCTATTGTTGTGGTGATTGCGTTGGTTGTGATTTGTTGACTGGCAGTTTATTTTTATAAGTGACGAAATTTTCCATATTGTTTTTGTATTTTTTCACGGGGTTCTGGCTGTTGTTATCGCCGTTTCTTTCTGTAGTAGGTTGAGTAGCTTCTGGTGATGCAGAAAGATTTCTTTTATTTTTCTGGTAACTGCTAGTTTTATTTTGTTGATTGTTTTTGTGTAATATTACTATTTTATGATAGATGCCTTTAGGCAGCTTGAAAATTCTGACTGCAGTGTTGGCTACGTACACACAAAAAGAAAAACAAACAAACCTGAAAATTGGTAAAACATAGAAATTTGAAAATCGTAGTCGAGTCCACACATTCGAGAGCCAGTTACGAATGGAGCTTATATAAATGCTAAAGTCATCTTCTTGCCCTCTTCTTATTTTGTATTCCAGTTCTGGGACAGTGCGGAAGATAAATGAATCGCTCGTTGCTTTTCGTTTTTCCCATAGAGATAATATAATCCTGACGGATAGAGATTCAAACGGATGTTGTCAAACGAGACCGATTTTGAAATGCAGTAGTGGGTGTGATTTTGCATATGTATTCAGTAGTGTTTGGCTAAAATGTACCTGGTGTATGTCAATGTATCGATAGTCAAATCATTATACCTTCCCATTGAGAAAAGAAGCAAAACTATACAGTTTTACAGGGATATATACATTTTCCGAAGAGAAACTTCACAAAGAGTAAAAGGCAATGAACTTCTATAAATAATTTATTTACATTGAAACACAGCAAATAAAACAGAGATACCTTTTTCATTTCTTTATTGTTACATAAATAATAGTTTAAATATTTTTCATACAAAAACCCGACTTCAATCAAACTACAGAACTTATTTTGATAAAATTTAAATGGAAAAAACTTGAAAGCATACCGTTTTATATAAAAAAAGATTTATGCGTTTATGAGGACACAAACAGTCGTGCGATTAAAAAAGGCATACGGCCGAATTCGTAGTCGTATGTATTCATAGTATTCGTCCTTTTTTGAAGTCGGGTAACAAATCAGCCCATTTTTGAATGGTCAGCTAATAATATATAATAATAATAATAGATAAAAAGATAATAATTTAACCAGACAATCAATAGATTTAGCAATGTATTTTAACTAGTATTGCTCCTATAGAGAAAATTTGTCATGTGCACAGACTAAATGACCCCACCGAGGATATATAATACGTACATTTTCACTATGCATATCAAAATATTTTACGAAAAATAAACCATAAGTATACAAACATATTTCACACCTGATATACAGGCTCAGGCTACTCTAAACATAATTTGTTAAGTTAGTCGTACGTACCTGAATAAACTCTATGATGTTTATTAACCCTAGAAGCCCAATCATATTTTTATGGTTATAAAGCCCAATCATACGTAAAACTTACGTATAAAAATGAAATCGCTGTATTTTATTATATCTTTCGGATATTCAATACATTTTGATTTATTTAAATAAAATATAGTTTAATGAAATAAAAAAACGTAAATTAAGTTTTATATCCTTTTTATTTATATTTTTATTATGCTTTAATTGGAAGATAATGAAATTTAACAAAAAATGTGATCCTCTTATGTTTTATGTTATCATTATTTTTTTAAAATAATAATCAACAATATTAAAGCTTTTTTCCAAAACTTAATCAATTTTTAAGAATATAAACTACTCTAAACTTAAAAATACAGCCTTTATACACAGTCTTGACAAATATCAACTTTGTGTTCTCCGCATATTGCTTTTTTTTGCAATCGAAACACTGTGTTTTGGTCAACCTTCTTTTTTTCTAGAAGCAATACCCACAATATCGGCGTTTCTTTGGTTCAGGCTCATTACAGGAAGTTTCAAAGCTTCCCGTCTTCAAAATCACTCCTGACATCATCTTGTGTAAGACAATCTTCCTGCTCATGTTCAGAGTCAGTATCGTTGGGAGAATAATCGCCTTCATTTTCCAAAAGCGATCCTATATCGTCGATATTCAACCGCCGAGAGAACGCCATAGTACGTTCGTTCCTAAAAATATAGAACTGGGTAAAAAATAAAGCAATATAAAACAATAATCGAACAAAAACACAAAGTGGACGTAATTCGCAAATGTTACATAAAGCCCAAACATACGTCAAACGTACGTGCAACATTGCTATAACAACAAAATCGCGGGACTTACCGGGACCTTGCAGCCACAGCCTATTAGGTTTCGGCGGCTACTGAGTTGATCCGGAAAATTGCAGCGATCCGATCAAAAATTAGAAAGAGACAGCGTATTTTCTTCAGAGTGTACGTCAAAATGACGTAGATTTGGCTTCTAGGGTTAAAGATTCGCTGTATGATTTTTTATGTCCATGTGAATAGTTTCACCCGCGAGTCTGCAAGAATAGGAAACATGCATAACAAATAGATTCTAAAAAAATACGGCGACGTAAGCATCTAGCTGAAAATACTTTTGAGCACACTTTTGTTAGATATCGTTACGTGAAGTGGACGGACGGCCTATGGAATAGAAAGGTTCTCGAATGGCAACCATGTACCAGCAAGCGCAGCGTTGGACACCCACAGACCAGGTGGTCTGACGACCTGAGTTGACCTTTCCAATTATAGTACTGGAAATCCTTGGAGAAGGCCTATGTCCAGCAAAGGACTTTTTGTGGCTGAGGTGATGATGATGATGATGACGTTAATTTTGGAATAACTTCAATGGGCAAGTTAAAAATTAAAATAAATAATACAACCATGACACTTGTTATTCATAGCAATTTACAACAATGCAATATTTAACAAATTGGTCATCGTACTCAAAATATGCTAATGATGCTCTACTAGCTCTGCTCTTATTAAAAACTGTAATGCAATAAATAAAACACAAACAATTATGTTAGTTTGGGCTATGGAGCGTACCATAAAATGTATAGATACATCCGTACTATTACATTTTTATTCCCTCGCGAGGTAGACTGGTCTAACCCAAAAGCCACGTTCAGCACGGAATCAAAATATTGATGGGTTGCTAGCTGCATCTCCTACTAATATAATTTATTAGATTTTTGCCCATTTCCTAGATTGGCTTTTACAAGATTTTTTTGGAAGAGAAGCAGTCGGTTCATTCTACGTTTTATTCTTTTCTGTCTGAACAGTATGGAAGAGTGAAATAGCATACCATACATATAAGTACGTGAAAGCTACAATAAACCTGCTCCGGACGCAGTCGGGTAAAATATCAAGTAACAATATTTCAGTGAGTGCAATTGAAACTATTGTCGATGTCGATAAAATATGAATAACTTCAAGCACTAGTGTAAACGTGTGCGAACTTTCTTTACATAATATTTTCGCTAATTCTCGTTTATGTTTAAATGTTTTCATTTTCCTATCAATTATGAAGCATACTTAACAATACTATCCTAGCAAAAACAAAATAAAAAAAAAAATCGAAATTATACCGGTGACAAAAATGTATACTTACTGATGAAATGTATATTTGCTAGGATTATTCCTACGGGTTGTAGTGCACTCGACAACCACACAAGACACCATGTTGGTATTTACCTAATTTTATTGTGTAAGTTAAAAGATTATTTATATTTTAGGTAAAATAATTTCCTTTTCAAATTCAGCGGGCCTTGTTGTGCCCAGGTAATGTCAAATGTCATTAAAAATGGGCCTGCTGTCAGCAGTCTTATCTCTCTTTCTAAAGCACAGTGAAGCCGTATAATGACGTACTACTCATTTTCATTTTGAAAGTCTAAGGTATGTCTATGGTTTTTCCCCAATATCCCACCTGCTACCTAGTTCATTGCTAATTACGTAATAATGAAATGGGTGGCTTGACTTGAACTAAACAATGCTCTGGTGGTGTGTAACATGTGAAAAATAAATTATGTGCGTAAATATTTAAACTAGGCTTAAATATGTTAGCAGGCCCAGTAAATTTTTGTCGTGTGTTATAGAACCAACTGAAAATGATCTGTATAAGAAAACGACTGAACCAATTCTACCAAAATAAGCGTTGAAGCTGAAAATAATTAGTCCGTCTTATAGATTATATAAAAATATTAGATACGTATTTTTTCTTTTTTTAATTACACAAAAAATTTAAAGATAAAGCGTATCAAAGTTTAGGAGAGGAGGCTTATGACGCAACAGGCCGGTCAGAGTGTACCGGTCAGAGGACCGGTAGATGTAAAAATTCCGCGTAGCTGTTAAAATTCCGCGTGACGTAAAGACGAATTTTAACGGCTAGCGTACTATATATTAAGCGAATCTTTATAAATTTTTGTTTGATTGACAAACTACGTTGACGAAAGAAAAACTACGTGTCTAATATTTATCATTAATCTACCAGACAGAGTAATTATTTGGAGAAGTATTTTTCAGAAAACACGCCCATTGCACGAGTTGCTCAAAATACGTATATCTTAATATATAAAACAAAGTCATGTTTGTGCGTACACTTATAACTTAAGAACAGGTAAACAGATTCTTATAATCTCTGATTTGTTGATTATTAAAATAATAGAGAAACGAAGATTGCCGGGATTAGTGATATGCCATTCCCGGGAATATTGAAAAGTTTAGGAATATTCCCGTGAAAGCTTCCGGAAATTTTCCTGAAGTTTAGAATTTTTATTACAGCAATATTCTCCATATTGCTGTAATTATTAAATGTTATAATAAAAAAGCAAAAGTTGATTCTACTTTAATGTCGAAAAATTCCAAAGTCTTTATATTTCTGGGAATATTTCCAGTAAAGTTTCCGGGAATATTTAGACTTAGATGAACATGCTTGAGGCTCACAACCAGGGGTGGTAGTTTTTTGCTGTGTGTCACTACCCTTTATGGGATTTTTAATAATTTCCGGACACTTATATTTAATTATTTAGACTTATATTATAAAAAAGAATAGAAGCTTTATGAAAATTTACGGAAACATTGGGAATTTTCCGTAACATATGGTGAAAAAAAAAAGGTCCAAGCGGCCGCCCGCATAAAATTTTATTTCTTAATTTACTAAGAATATGTATTAGGATATTAAAATACTTAGCATTTTTGGTACCCGCGCGTGGTGATCCGGGGTGGGCTGCTGGTAATCAAATGTATAAAATGTAATATAAAAATAAATAAGTGCTTTTGCCAGTCTACGTCTTATTTTCAGAGCACAAGCTAACACAACTATTCATTAAATCAAAGAGTTTGAAAGAAGTCGTAGCCGGCGGCTGTTCTAACTAGGTTAACAAGCGGCAACGGTTCACACTAATTAGTAAGGTTTCGCGGCTTCTTGGTATTCTACCTCCCTAGTAATATTAAAATATATGTCATACTATAATTATTTGTATTTTTAGCAAGTTTCAATTTTATACTTACTGAACGTTATGGTATTCAATACTAGTTCAACAAACACACAGAGACTAGAGAGTGAACAGATGGCAGCACTTGTCGGCGGCTTTTTTTATTATTATTAGTCTATTGATTCCGTTTTCCACCTACAAGCCCACTATCACACTAAACGGCGCCTTTCGATCTTGTAGCCCAAGACACTGTCCAACCTGTAGGATACAAAGCAGTGGTAAATATTGTATACACGGTGAAATTTTGATCGTTCTGGACTCTTAAAGGGGTGATTCGTCAGCCTGTGAGGACATTCCTCACGTACTTATTTCAAATTTACCCACTTAATTTCAATACTTCCAATTAAAGTTATTTCCAAATATGGATAACTAATTACTTTTCATAAATAGACTTATTATAGATTCAAATTAACTAGGTACTTACCCACCTAGCATTTGTCTGTTTGTCTAACAATCTCGGATCAAACAGGAAATTCCATACCTGTGCCATACCATAGTAAATACCTATTGCTTACGAGTACATACTTCTTATCTCGTTAATTCCCTTGTAATAATCCCTTAATCGTTCGATTTGTATGCCATAAGGTACTATCTTGTTACTCAGGCTTTCGAACTATTTTGGATAGCCTAGATACCTACCTAAGGTTAATTAATAGCAGCGAGGTGTGTATTTATGATAATAAGTAATAGTCCGTAGTTTTAAAACCTACGTGTTTTGTGAATATCTGTTCCATTACTCAGTTTCCATTTAAACTTTTGCTACCTACCTACATTACTCGTACTTTCACAATTAGTGCTTAGCGAAAACATGGCAGAAGGAGAATTAATGTCAACCATTAAAAAACGTGAATATGAGTTTAAAAATATGCAAATACTTTATGACTTAGCAAAAATTACGAAAGAAAATAAAACTAAATTGGCATCCTTTCGAGCTAGGTATAAAAGAATTGATAAAATTCGTGACAATTTCTTGGAATGCAACGATCGTGTAAACCAGTTGCAACTCAAACTAAATCCTCAATTTGTTATCGATAATAATGCTTTGTTGTCATTTGACGAGTTATGCTATTTTGTCATCTCTCGACGTAAGTTCGCGCTCGGAACTGTGTCAAGGTCATACGCATTCCAACTCTCAAGTGAAATTACCCAAATTGCAAATAGCTAAGTTTGATGGTAATATAGAGAACTGGCAGATGTTTAAAGACAGTTATACGTCGCTTGTGCATAATAATGTTTCGTTGTCGGACACAGAGAAATTTTACTATTTGTTGTCATGTCTGTCCGGGTATGCCCTGACACTAGCTAAGGGTGTTCCTATAACATCAGCTAATTATTCTGTTGTTTATGCAGCGTTGCTAGACAGGTATGATAATAAACGTATTTTAGCCACCGCTTATTTAGAAAAAATAATAAAATTAAATCCGATCCAACGGCCATCATTATCAAACTTATCACAATTAACCAACACACTTTATGAATGTGTTAGTGCCTTGCGCGGGTTAAATATTAATGATTTAAGTAAATTTCTTTTATTTTACATAGCATCTCGGCCTCTTGATACAGAAACTAGGAAAAGGTTTGAATTACAAAATACCGAAGAAATTCCTAAATTTAATAATTTGATTGTTTATTTACAGAATTATATAAAGGTATTAGAGGTTTGTCAACCTAGTAATTTACAGTCATTCAATTCTACAAATAAACAAACCCACAATAATACAAAGAAAGATAATTTTTCTCGGCAATCAAATTCTTCCTTAATTACTTCTTCGAACTCAAATAATAATAAACCTAATCAGGCTGTCTGTGCGTATTGTCATGAAAATCATCCAATGTATCGCTGTGGTAAAGTACATTCTATGAATATAGGACAGCGACAAAAAATAGTTAAAGAGTTACAATTATGTCAAAACTGCTTAAGGCCCGGTCACACTAGTGCAGACTGCAACTCTAAGTCCATGTGTTTCATTTGTAACTCAAAACATAATACATTATTACATGAAGAACATAAAAGTTTATTATCTAATACCATTGACCTAAAGACTTCTGAGAATTCCAATATGAGCACTTCCCTAACTTGTACAACTCAGCCAAACATGTCAAAGTCACATATGAGTACCAAAATTATTGGTTCAGCAGTGGTTCGGTTGAGAAGAGTGGATGGTTCATTGCAGCATGCTCGTATAATCATAGATAGTGGCTCGATGGACTCTTTCATTACAAGTAGCTGTGTGCGAGTTAGGTTTACATATAAAAAAGTGTCATTTAAATGTAACCGGTCTCGGTCAAAATTATGTTTGTAATATCAAAGGTTATACTTTTGGCTCTATTGTGCCTAAATCAAATGACTCGCCCCAATTCGATATACCATTAGTGGTTTTGCCTAAAATCACTTCAATGGTTCCTTCAACTTCGTTACCGTCGGTTGTCAAGGAAAAGTTTAAGCGCCAGGATCTCGCCGACCAAGATTTTGATAAATCGGGTCCGATCGATCTGTTGTTAGGAGTAGACTGTTTTGACCAGATATATACTGGTTCACGTTATTGCCCAGGTCCTGTTTTTCCATGTGCACTGTCTAGTGTATTCGGCTGGGTGATAAGTGGTCAGTTTCTTCAAAACGTGGTGGCTCAAACTCCAGCCACACCCGTTACGTCACTCATCGCGTCTTCTTGTGCGCTCGATGAGAGCGTTCAACGGTTTTGGGAATCCGAAGAACCGTAGAAATGTAAAATTTCCGGTCCTAAGGATGAAATATGTGAAGTGGCTCAAACTCCAGCCACACCCATTACGTCACTCATCGCGTCTTCTTGTGCGCTCGATGAGATCGTTCAACGGTTTTGGGAATCCGAAGAGCCGTCGAAATGTAAAATTTCCGGTCCTGAGGATGAAATATGTGAACAAAATTATAAAAATGGCACATATCGTACCTCCGACGGTCGTTATGTTGTACCAATTATGCTTAAAGATGATACTCCAGCCTTAGGAAAATCATATCATCAGGCTCTTAACCGTTTTCTCAACTTGGAAAAGCGTCTTGCCAGCCAGACTGAGTTGAAAACGGAATATAAGGAATTTATGCAGCAGTACGAAGATCTGAGTTAGGGACAAAACCGGCAAGTTGCTTACCACGCAAGAAGAACAAATGCGTAGATGGCATGAGCATTTTACAGAGGTGTTTCACATATTGGCAGATGAGGAGGATGAACCCATAAAGCATGCTGAGATATACAAAGAGCTAGACATCCGAGTGGATCCTCCAGACAGGTCCGAAATCTTACAAGCCATAACATCTCTGAAATGTGGAAAGGCACCAGGAAATGATGGCATCCCAGTGGAAGCTCTAAAAACCAATGCAGATGCAGTAGCAGATATTCTGTTCCCATTAATGTCTGCTGTATGGGAGGTAGAGCAAGTACCTGAAAGCTGGAAAGAAGGCATAATCATCAAATTGCCTAAGAAGGGAGATCTGACAAACTGTTCCAACTGGAGAGGCATAAATTTATTGCCAGTATGCTCGAAGGTACTGAGCAGAATCCTGCTAAACAGAATGGCGAGAGCTGTCGACGAAACACTGAGGGATGAGCAGAGTGGATTTAGAGCAGGACGTTCTTGCATCGACCAAATTAACGTTTTACGTATCATCTTGGAGCAGTGCAATGAACTACAAAGCGAACTTTTCGCTTTGTTCGTAGACTTCGAGAAGGCTTTCGACAGGGTCAAGTGGTCAAGTATATGGCGCTCGCTGAAGAAAAGAGGTATACCAGACAAGGTCTGCAGAATAATCCAAAGCCTTTACGTGGGTTCCTCATGCCGAGTGATGCACAAAGGCCTACTCACAGACCCGATACCAGTTACTGCCGGTGTGAAGCAAGGTTGTTTGTTGTCGCCTTTGCTATTTCTTATTGTCTTGGATGACGTGATGCGCAGAGTAACAAGTCAGGGAAACAGGGGCCTACCATGGGTGCAAGACAAAACCTTGGAAGATATAGACTTCGCTGACGATCTTTGCTTGTTTGCGTTATCACGGGCCCACCTACAAACCAAGGCTAACGACCTCGCCAATGCTGCTGCGAAAGAGGGACTGCGCATTAATTGTTCCAAGACGAAGGAAATGCGCCTTAATACCGAAGACGTGGCACCTATATATATAAATGGTGAGGTAGTTGAACAGGTCCAGCAGTTTGTCTACCTGGGTAGTGTTGTTGATCCGTTTGGGGGAGCAGAAGCCGATGTCGAAGCACGCATCAACAAGGCTCGCGCAGCATATGCGCAACTGAAGCCGGTGTGGACATCGACCGTAATAACACGACGCACTAAAATCAGAGTCTTCAACTCCAATGTTAAGTCAGTCCTGCTGTACGGATGCGAGACATGGCTCGTCAAGAACGACATCACCAGCCGACTACAGGTGTTCGTTAACAAATGTTTACGTCGCCTGTTAGGGATATACTGGCCACGAACCATATCCAATGCAAGACTGTGGCAGATATGCCAGTAGTCGGACCTCGAATAATCTGTCACTCAAGAATATTGTTCATGTGGGTCCTAAGCTGCAAGTGGATATTGTCGATTTAGTGACAAAATTTAGACTTCACAAAATAGTTTTTACTGCCGACATCCGTCGTATGTATCGGCAAATATTGTTAAGACCCGAGAAATGGACTACTAACGCTCCTCGTCTTCTTAAGGATGTTCCTCCTGAATTTTGTCAAAGTTCCAAATCCTTCGATGAATCGGGAAATGAGTTTGTCAAAATATTAGGGATACGATGGAATCCCATTAATGATTCTTTTTCATATGCCTTTTCAGACTCGTTCGAAGTCAAATTTACTAAAAGATCCATACTCTCTTTAGTAGCTCGCATTTTCGATCCACTCGGTTGGATATGTCCAGTAGTCTTTGCAGCAAAATCGCTGTTGCAAGAAATATGGCTGTTAAATTTATCGTGGTATGAGACTATTCCAAAACATTTAATCAAACAATGGCATTTAATAGCGGCCAATTTGTCTGATTTACAAAAAATTTCTCTTCCGCGGTTAGTTATACCTTCCAATCCGATGGAAGTACACTTAGTAGGTTTCTGTGATGGTTCTCTGAAAGGCTATGGTTGTTGTGTGTATATTTGTGTGGTTACTAATGAGCCCAGAATTTCTACTGCGATTAGTTTACTGATTGGAAAATCTAGAGTAGCTCCTTTAAAACCTGCCACAGTAAATAGACTTGAGCTAAGCGCAGCGGTGCTTCTAGCAAAAGTTCTATCGCACATGTATAATTTGCTTAAAGACCATATAACTATTAATTCTATTCGAGCTTATTCAGACAGCAGCACTACCTTGTCATGGCTTAATACAGCCCCTCATTTGTTAAAAATGTATGTAGCCAATCGTGTCATTCAAGCAACTGACTTGATTAGTACCGATCACTGGTATTATGTTTCGTCTAAGGATAACCCGGCCGACTGTTGTAGTCGCGGAGTGTCCTGTCCAGAGCTTATAGACCATCCTCTGTGGTGGAAAGGTCCTTCTTGGCTACAGGATTTGCCTAGTCAATGGCCTAACAAACGGGTTCTACTTCCAAAAGAATACTTACCCGAGTTTAAATCACTAGACACTAAAAGTCTTCACGTGATTAATGTAAGAAACCTACTTCTGGACTTAATTGCCAGACATTCCTTTTTTACAAAAATTCTAAGAATTGTAGCATGGGGTATTAGATTTATTTCAAATTCGAGGGTTGCAAGGCAAAATCGAATTCTTTCATTTCTCAGTAGTACTGAACTCGAGAAGTCAACTAAAGTATTATTTAAATTGAGTCAGTATCATTATATGTCTTCCGAAGTCAGTCGAGTGCGAGATAATGAACCATGTGTAAAGTCCATTCAAAAACTTTCACCTTTCCTGGACGATGATGGGATCGTGCGGGTGGGGGAACGCATCGATGAGGCTAATCTGTCGCCATCTGCGTTACACCCTTTTTTGTTACATAAACAATGTCCAATATCTAAAATTATAATAAAACATTTTCATAAAAAATATTTGCATTGTGGACCTCGAACCTTACAATCTCTTATTCAACGCCAGTTTTGGATAATTGGATTGAGACTTCTGATACGTACCGTGCTGTCGAAGTGTGTTAGATGTTTTATTCCGTGTCCGCGCTCTCGTTGGGTCATGCTTAAGAAAATTACCCAGAGATTTTGGCGCGTGTGGCAGCGTGATTATCTTCATACATTACAACGAAAGAACAAAAGGTTCGTACATGAACCAAATATTAAAA